>CAVLGL010000082.1:18296350-19661214 GCA_963668995.1 Parnassius mnemosyne | reverse complement strand
ATACAGTTTCTTATTTAGAGCGCTACTTAAAAGACAAATCTGTGCAATGGTAGGACTCAAGTGGTGGAGGCGCCGCCGGGGTACATGCGCGCATTGGTACGGAGAGTGGTGAGCAACATTGCTCTGCGCGTGCACCATCTCATCGTGAAGTATGTGCAGGATGATATTGTGTTGTCATTGAATGTCAAGCACTTAGCAGTCGATAGTGCTGGTCCGGACTGGCAACCTGCCTTCGCTGGTGAGACATTTAATGAAATATATTTGCTTAATACCTTGCCAATAAAGACATTGTTTTTGTAATAAGGACACGAGTTTTAAATATGCATGCATAGTTCTAGTTAAACTTAGAAATTGTAGAATCCTTTTGTAGTAAAAGATATATTCCACATACGCCCTTGGACCTGTGTATCAAATAACATAGCTCTCAGATAATTACTGGCCAACTGGGCGTATTCATTCATGGATCGAGCTAACATTGTTCTTTTCTTTGAACAGTATGAGAATATGATGACATAATGAGTTATACACAGTTATTAATTCATTCATGGGGCAATGGCTTTTACAACAATGTCTCAGAAAATATACATGGTTATGGTTGGTTGTCTACTTATAAAATACATCAACATTCGATGTAATATAACAAAAACACACACACACACACACACGCACGCACGCACGCATGCACGCACGCACGCACGCACGCACGCACGCACGCACGCACGCACGCACGCACGCACGCACGCACGCACGCACGCACACACACACACACACACACACACACACACACACACACACACACACACACACACACAGATTATGTTCTATGTTAGTGCACTCTACTATAGGCAGTATTCATTTTTTTAATTGTATTACTTGAGATTAAAAGGTTATATTAACTAGGTAATATTAGACTTATTCCATCAATGCAGTGACAGGTAGAATGAATAATTAAAAATATAGTACCTAATTGTCTCGACCAATTACAATACATAGATGCACCAAATATTTATTTGCTTTGCAAAATATTGTACCGTTTGTTGTGTCAATATCAAATAACTTCGAAATATCGAGGTATATCAAATATTTCTATACAAGGTTTCAATATCCATTTTAACTGCTTTAAAAGCCTTTATAAATATAGTATAAATGAATTTATGGTTGATATAAACCTCTGGGAAAGAGGTGATCACTTCTACATGTATCATAAATGAGTTTTGTAAGCATGTGTACAACCAAAAAAAGTACGTCTGTATGTAATGCTGGTTTTTCCAGTTCAGTTGCAGGTTTTTCCATTTGAAACATTTAAAATAATTTAATCTTCAAATGCTTCCAGATATAGAACAAAGTGATCCGGTACTGCGGCGGCTCGTGCGACTGGACGACCTCACTCTGTGCTTGGACCGCGCCGATGCCGACGGCAAGATCCGCTTCTATCAGGAACCACTTCTCTACCGCTGCCAACTCGACTTCAGGTGCTTTTCATTTACTAGTTTTCCATTCTGTATTTTTTTTTAAATAGTACAATGATGACAAACGAGCACACAGTCTACCTGGATAGTAAGGATAATAAGGATTCTGTGGTTCATAGACATCTACATTTATCCTCAATTTTGTATAAAAATGCAGATGCGTTGTCACATTGAGGACTAAGATGGAATGCCTTTGTTTCGCTTCGGTTCATACGAATCACAGCAGTATTAAGTTACTATTTAACGCTGGTATTCTGTGAGAGCAGGTCTTACCTGGTCGAGCCGACCAATTCGTGGCACAATCATAATATATCTGCAGTGTGGCTCTACCACAATGAGAGTTAAAATTGTTCACCTTTGGGGCTTTCTCGGAAGAGGTGGTAACTGATATTCAAATCTTTGTCAATTATATTTTTTATTAATTACTACAATGTGTATATTTACCTGATTTTGTGATGCTTTGTGTTTTAAAATAAAATATTTCGAAATCGTTCTAGCATTGCTTCGCATTTTCTGTGTGATAATTAAAACTGTTCATAATAAAATTAAACATATTAATGTGATGTCAACTTGTATTTCGGTGACCTTATTGTGTCGAAAATTTGACTTTTAAAGTTGCTTGCGTTTAATTAATTAATAACTGGTTGGTGACCAAAAATTTTTTTTATAGGACGTCGTGACAAACGAGCACACAGTCCACCTGATGGTAAGTGGTTGCTGTGGCCTATAGACATCTACATCTATCCTCGTTTGCGAATCAAATAGCAGATGCATTGTCAGCCGTGAGGACTAAGATGGAATGCCTCTTTTCCAGTAAAAAGGTTCTCCGGTTCTCTACACTCACCATACGAAACACAGCAGTGTGAAACTGCTGTGTTTCGTATGGTGAGTGGTCGTATGGTAAATATACTTTGTAGCTTCTATTTACACTTATTTATATTGTTATGCTTATAAAAATGCGATGCGAATTATGCATATTAATATACCTATTCACCACATAGCTAGCTAGTAGAATGTGTTTTAAAAGCAACAAATAATGATCACACATTTTCATTTATAAATTTAAACTTTAAAGTCAAATATTTTTAAAGGCGAATCTCTATTGAAAAGATAAAATTATGGCGTAATGTGTTGGCGGTATAAGAATGTACCCATTTCTTCACGTGGGTGTCGTGAGAAGCGGCAATGGGAAATGACGGAAAAATGTTATGGCTTCCCATAGATGATCATATAACCATGTCTTTATGTAAGTTGTCAAATAGTTTGGAAAATCCAAAAGTGATCCAAATCCTCATGAGCGTTTCATTTAATCTTGATTAAAAAAAACTACCAAAATAAATCGAATACGCAAAGTATAAAATCGATATAGGCTGAATGGTACATTTGTCCTTTGTCTATCATGGGCTAAAAAATATGAAAGTGCATTTAAATTTTTTATAGCAATAAAACTTATAAAAGTTGAAAATATTTTATTAACAAACTAAGCGTACTAGGCTATCAATATGAAATAGGGAACCAGTTGATGTAATTCTGAAGCTAATAAAAAAAACCCGGTCTCTCGATATGTCAATTTTTTCGGAAGTTATCGTGACCACATACAAAATCAACATCGTCCGCTAAGCGTTGCGCATAGGCGAATCAAATAACCAAATTGCATTTGCGAAAAGTTGGGTTTTGGTTCGCTAATTGAAATGAATTATGTATATTAATATGTTAATTATTATAACTGAGATATTGCGTTCGTTTTGTTATACCAGCGACTATTGCTCTAAATGCGAATACCTATATAAAGTTAGTTAGGATTTATGTCTTTACATATCCGTCGCGAGTAACTTAGAGAAATTTAAAACATCCAGACACGGACCAAGTATTTATAGGCTATACAAATACCTTGCGGGATTCTATCTCGCGGATCGGCAGTATCGCAGCCATATACTTAGCCACTGCGCTACCAAGCTGAGAAGTTCCAAAAAGTTCAAACATAATCCCATTAGTAGCGACTAGCATTACAATTATGCTCACCAACTCGCCTGGCTAGCATGAGTGATATGAGCAGGTCTTTCAAAGTACGCGTGCCAGTGGGCGCTGTAAAAGTCCACTACTGACCATAGGCCTTCCTTATAGATTGCCTCATAGATTTTGCCATAGTTGCCACTCTTGGCAGGCGGGTTGGCAACCGCAGTTTTATATTATTTTGAGTTGTTATCAAGAAGCTGCTGCCCGTCTCCTATTTCAATTCACCTCTGTCGTCCTATTACGACATTCATACATCGATATGGGCTAGTGGATATTCCTACACCGCCCCTACATTGCATTCTTGAATAGTTAACTTAATGATTTCTAATATTTACGCGAAGTTTACATATTAAATGAAACTATTTTTTACGGATTCTATCGAGTTTCATTTAACTTTTTAATTCCCGACGTTTCGGGTGATTTACATCCTAGGTCACGGTGGGACGGGGGGAGGGGGGGGGGCACTAAGGTGTTTAACGGTCGATGTCATAGTTAGCCCGGCTACATTCAGTTTTTGAATATTAATTTTTGGTCCGATCTACGCAGAATGAGCTTACAGTATCTTGAAGTTTTGCAGTGGTATGCTTGGGTTTGGATTTAATTTTATTAATTTTGGGATTCCAAGCAGATGGCTGCACCCATCCATCTTCTCTATTGAAATGAGGATGTTTTTTAATTTCAATAATCTTGTGAATTTTTCTTGATAGGAATCTGTGTTCTTTTGCGAGGATTTATGGGCTATCAAATCAAATGTAATGGAGGGGACGATCTTGATCTCTTCTAGTTAATTTACTAATTTCCAGCAATGCGTTAAAATGTTGACAAAGAAAAAGAAAAACGTTGAATTCAATAACTTTTAACGATCTTTTTGAATCTATTTTACTTTGCTACGCTTGCGTGTATTTTAATTATTATAGTAGTATGAACTAGGTAATTGCGAAAGTGCGATATCTGTTGATTAAATAAGCATTATCGCGCCCTTGCGTAAATGTTTCATGCGGTGCGATAAAATTAATTTGAAACGATAAATTGATAGTGAATTTTATTATGTACTAGCGATCCGTCCCGGCTTTGCACGTGTGATTTCTGCATCGCGACAACAGCGCCAGCTACCGAGTCCAAATGTAAATGCAAAACATCTAGGGACCCATTCAAACACACACAAAAAATTTCATCAATATCGGTCGGGCCGTTTTTGAGTTTTAGTGAGGCTAACGGACAGCAATTGATTTTCATATAATATAGAGAGTACAGTACATAACAAAGAATTTGCTGTGCGATTTGTTTTGACACGTTGCGACTCGTTGGTGCTACTTTAATTTTTGCATGAGACCGTAGGTACGTCTACTGGACATATTTGTGTTCTTTCAAGTTTATTTATTTTATTACGATCACCAACAGAAATGACAATAGTGTTACATATAATATGTACATATATGATATTTGAACACTCATGATAATTGTACTTCTTTTTAAAGGTCATCACAACATACATTCATTTTATTCAATGTCACTAAATGTAAAAAAAAATATAATTAAGAATGTTAAATTAAAAAATAAATTAATATTATAAAAAAAACAATAAAATTGACCAACATTCTATCAGTAAATTACTATGAAAAATTACCTTGTAAAATTTATGCATTACAATAGTAATATAATTATATACTTACGTATATTATTATATTGCACAGATTAGCATTACGTTTATTTTATAAAATTGTATTTAAACATTATACAGAATTAATGAGTATTGTATTTAAAGAGAAGTAATAATTTAGATTTAAAAACATGTAAACTATCGCAAATAATATCGAGGACAGAGATATCTTCGAGTACAGTTCGTTATAGGTGCTTGCCAGTCTCGTTAAAGGCAACTCTTCACGTTGGCCAATATTGTAGCGAATATCGTGGCCAATACCGATGGCCATAGTGTAGAATAGGTGTTTGTGCTTAACTTTGTATGTATTGGAATAATGGCCCACAAGTTGACGCGAGATCCGTGTGGTGTCGGTTTTTTACAAAATATCAAAGGGTTGTGCCAGAGTATTAGCCGCTGCGTCCACACGTTGGGCGCACGTTTAGTTTGCTACGAGCTCCCAGAGTGATCGCACGCACCTGATTTAAATTTATATGCACGCATTGTAACTCGTGTCTACAAAAAGGCAGTAACAATGACCAATGAAGAAACCTTTCGCTTTATAGAGCTCTACCAAGCCGAAAATTGTTTGTGGAACAGAAGATATAAAATTTCTTTTTTTCCATTTCTTTTTGTTCACCCTTTTCTTATACACATTCACATAGTAGCGGTATGCTGTGAATAAATAAACCACAGCAGCCGTTAGCGCCTCAATATCTGTTTTAATATATTCGTCCGCACATTGGCTTGAATCGAAGCAAGCTGAACGACCTTCCAACGTATGAACGCCATCACAAACTCTTGGCTAATATATTTGCTAACACATTCGCCACTATGTTGGTTAACGGGACGAGCTGCATTAACGGAGAATATTTATCCATGTTCGATCGGTAGAACGCTACATAAAATTGGGCGCATGGTTTCCTGGCCAGCCTTGTTGGCACATTAAAGTTAAATAGTTATACTATAGCAGGAATTCATGGATCAATATTCTTATTAAACTTTTTATGAAGAAATATCATATCTGACATTTTTCTACGTGATTCCAGTGATGTGACATCATAGTGTTCCAGTCGTCTCTCATAGGAATTGTGGGTTCGATTGCAATTTGCACGCTAGATAACGCAGCAGTCTCTTTTGCATTCTTTCAATTCTAGTCCTATGGATTTTATAGTGAGGACTCCAAATTACGGTACAGTATTCTACTTTGCTCCTTACCAGGCTATTCAACAGTTTTATCGTACTATAGTTCGGCCGTTCAGAGAATGCGTTCCTGACACCTATCAGTTAGTCACGACTAGCACAACATAACACTGAGTTCGTTACCGTTCCTCCAAAATGAACCGCCGCGTTATTTTAAAATTATTTTCGTTTTAAATTGGCGGAATCATTTAAAATTTATATTTTAGTAATTCAAGTGGGAAGCAAAAAAAGGTAATATTAATATAATAAAATTGTTTTATTTATTCTTTGTTACAAAGTTACAATCTGTATTTCTATGCATTGAATTGAATGTGCGTACAGAATATTAATCAGACTCCGATTCGCTTGAGGAGGTGGTACATGTATAATTATATTATTATCAATAACAGAATCAATCCTGATATCTCGGTCAAAATGTTCCACAATCAGGGTTTTAGTCTTCTCAACAACCTTTGCCCAGTCATCTCTTGTGACTTCCCCGCAGGCTTCTTTTAATAGGGTCATCATCTTTTTCGTGCTGAATGGCGGGGAAGTATTGTGGCGGGCGGCGTAACCTTTTATTTGAGCCCAGATTAGCTCAATCGCGTTATATTGGCAATGATACGGTGGAATTCTTAGAACGCGATGACCGTACTCCAGAGCCAGTTCATCGATTTCGTATCGCACATTTGCCGCTTTATTTTCTTTAACTAATTTAATTAGCTCCGGTTTTAGCATCTGCATATTTGCGTCAATGCCTTTTGCTTGTAACCAAGCCACCGTTTCTTCTTTTTTATTAGCTTGGGTAGGTGGTTTCTGTATTTGAACCGAGTGATAGGAGGCATTATCCATGAATATTACAGAAGGCTCTGGTAGGCTGGGCAAAAGCACGTTCTGGAACCACTATTTAAATGTAAGGGCATTCATTTCCTCGCGGTAGTCATTTGTGGTTTTTGATTGAAATGCCAGTAACGCGTTCTTCACAAAGCCATATTTTGCAGAACCTGCGTGGCATATTATCAGACGGGCCCCCTTACCCATTGGTGGACGTCGACGCTTGTGTATCATCCGTCCAAGAACGGGAAACCGTGTGATTGGCGTTTAGCCATGTCTCGTCAATGAACACGACATTATCCCAGTTATCAATATTTTCTAACAAAACAATAAACGCAAGAGACAGCCCTATTTCTCCTTTAAATAACTTAGACAGTGCCAACAAAATGTAAACCAAAGGAGAATTGACTTTTATTTACTTCGGCACAAATAGGGTTATCTAATATCAGCCTTCCTTTTCACAAAGCAAAATGATTAAACACTATCACAAAACAATATACATAATTTTCCAAATAGCGCGACATTCAATTTCAAATTAACTCAAACTTTCCTTTCAGCAAACAGACGCAACAATCAAATACAATGATTAAATATATTTACAAAACATATGCAGCAGCATTTAAAGGGGTAGATTAAATTCAATTCTTTTAATCACAACCGCTACAAATATGAAAATTTCGCGGAAAGCCCAAAAGCATTATTTAATTTTAATTTAAAGAATTTTAACTAAGTGCTCGACCAAACCAAATCTAATACCCCTTGACAGCGTGATTCAACGCTCCAGGGGGGCCCTAATCTTTCCACCACCAAGTGGAGGCCACACGGCCTGAACCCGAGACCAATAGAGCGCAACCGCTAACAGTCGCCACTCGGGTTGTACGCCTTCACTGAGGCCGTCGACAACAGAACATTTAGACAAGTGGACTGTTGACGGCTTAAGGCTCAGTGGAGGCGGCCGTGGTGGGAGCTAAGGCGGCAGCTAGCCAGGGCCGCCTCCATCAAATGGGGAACAGTGGTACACCAGTCGCGGCCACTCAGCTAACGGGAGTGAGAAGGGTCCAGCGGACCGATGAGTGGCCGTAAAGTTCCTCTCCACACGCTGAGGGGGGGTGATGATACCCCCGCCCCTGGGGGAATTACCCCCCGACTGGTCGGGGGAGGGACCCCTTTCAAACTTAGGGGCCTCGTGGCTGGCCGGCGGGCGCCGAGAGTCGCCCGGCAGAGGGCGTGGCTGAGCGCCCCCGCCCGTGGGGGTCGAGGGCCTGGCAGAGCCCCGACAGGAGACGCCGTTCGCACCCAGGCACAAAACTGCATGATGATTGCCCTGGCAATGCAGACAGGGCCGCCGATGCGGACAGTCTCGCTGGAGGTGCCCTACCAAACATGAGCAGCACCAGCGGCGCTCCTTGGCGATTGTTCGCCTCGCCGGGACCGGCTTACCTAATAATTTCGGGCATGACGTTAACCGGTGATCAGGTGCTCGACAATAGGAGCAGGGGGGGGGGGATTGACGACGACTTGCCTGGCGGATTCAGCCTCTCACTGGGCACGTCTCGTAAGTCGTCGTCGGTGCCCGCCGCGTTCTCGATCTGCCGGCACTGCTCCTACAAAAACCGCAGCAGGTCATAGAAGGGCGGAATATAGGAGGCCTCGTCCTCGCCGTATCTCTCCTCAAATGGATTCGAAGGTCGAGAGGTAGACGGGACAGCACGATGCGGAGCAACAATAAAGCCCATTCGCCCACTGGTAAATCCAGCCGCCTCAACGTATTACAGGCCACCAAGACTGGATCCAACAGGCCCGGACGTAGTCTGGCCCGGTCACTAAGCAGCGGGAGGCTTAGAAGCTGCTTAACATATTCGTCTGCAATTCGCCGGACGTTGGCGTATCTTCTGGCTAGGAGGTCCCGAGCAGTCTGGTAGGCGTCGTCCGACAATCTCAAATGGCTGACGACGCCCAGGGCCTCCCCCTCCAATGAGGCCAGGAGGTACGCCATCTTTTGGCTCGGGGTCAAGTCACTCCGGGCGTCCACTAGGCTGTCGAAAAGACCAACGAAGGTCAGCCATTCGGAAAGGACCCCGGAGAACTTTGGCAGGTCCAGAGTTGGGAGTCGTCCCAACAGCTCCGGCTGAAGCTGCTTCCGAGAGGACTCGGGCAGGCCACTCATCTGAGCTTCACGCGCCTCCTCGGCATACCTGCCTTCAGCCTCGATCAACTCATCCGTGAGCAAAAAGAACTGCTCATAGTCCGCGAAGCAGGAGTCCAGGACTCCCTTCTCCACATACGAATCCTCGAGCTCAGCATAAGCCTCCTCCACTGCGGCCCTTCGAGCATGCACCTGCTCGAACCGCTTCATCAAGTTATGGACCCTATCCGGTCGACCTATCAAAGCATGGGCGTTTGTGGCCCAGCGTAACTCAGTCCGCAGGCAACGGATTTACGGAGCTTGGGCGATGACATCACTACTAAATACAAATTACGACGCGACTCGAGCACAAATTATAAAGATAACAAATAAAAAATACACCAAAAAATTAACGGTTAATAAATGCAGTTCCTATCAAATCGAGTTGAATAGAAATTACACAAATACGAATTACTACTTATCAACCAAATACAAGTTAGCACAAAAGAAAAGACACAAATGAAATGAACAAATAACAAATACTAGTGCGATCAAATCAAGTTAAATTCGAATTGCGCAAATACAAATTACTGCTCTTTAGTTCAAATACAAATTACAATACAAACGAAGAAGGTGTATCTTCGTTTGTATTGCGGCCGATTCGGCCGCAATACAAACGACGGCCGATCAACAAAAAATGCCTAGCTCGGAAATCGACCCTTCGATAAGCAATCCACTACAACTATCCGACAACGATAATTAACCGATTACGTGATAATATCCATCTACCTACATGACGTATACCACTGGAAAAACTCCCGCTTGCGTACTAAAAGGGCGCGGCTTTCAAATCTACCCGCTAACCAAATAAGCAAGCAACAAAGGAAAATACAAAAAAATATTTTTACGTATTACCGTCGGGCGTGATTGTAGACACAAAATTAAACCAATCAAACCAACGGTCCCTGCCACCAGAATTGTTTAATTTTTATCAAACACTATGGTCGGGATCGACCGGGGAATCGAACCCGGAACCACGCTCTGCTACCAGAATGTACACGCCCCTAGCTACCCCAACCAAGCGTGACGGGATTAGGGCCCATGAGTAATCCCATCGACGGGCAGCAGAGGGGCGGGGCCAGAATATGGCCACGTGGAAAATGTTCTAAATACAATAAACTATATGGGAGATAGCTATAAACACATAGTACTTACCATTATCCGGAGCTAACTTCGCACCAAGGCTTGGGCAGGCCGTGACTGTGTGTAATAGTGGATGGCGAGTAGTGTACAGTGAGGTATGAATGTGTGGGGCCTTGGCAAGCATAGGCGACCAGCAGCGGCCGAGTTCCAGGCTGCTCCAAAATGAGTTAGCCTTCCGCGGCGCCGTCCACAGTCACTTTCTTCGTTCGTCATGATGACAGTCCATTAACTCTATCGTACGATTAACTAACTTACAGAAGCCACTAACTCTAATTTGTTATAAAGCGTAACACCTAAAACAAATACAGAATGTCGGTCTATACGAAATCCCGTTGTAGGGGTGATATGTATCTACCAGGTGTACAAATAAAAGGTAGTCCTGTACTAACACACACTATTTAATATACACAAATACAAAGTCACACCGAAATAAATATACAGAAGGAGAATGCAACGTAAGTTCTAAACAAGTAGGAAGTAGTACAGTGGTAAGGAGAAACTCAGAATGTAACAATAAATTAAGAAAGATAGGCACACGTAAACAATTATTAAAACGTCTATAATACAATGAGATGATGTCTCCGCGTCGAAGCCCGTAAGCGACTGGTCGACTGATCATGGGGGCGGTGCTCTCCCACCGCGAGCCCGCAACCTCTGCCTCAGGAAATTACCATATATGGTGTTGTATCGACGATGCCGCACGGGATCGAATCTACGAAACGTCGACCAACGGATAGGACGAGTGTATAGTGTAAATGTGCGTGTGTGTGTGACTGTATGATTGTATGTTTGTGTGAAATGTAGGAGATCCCCTACATCACCCCCCTCCAGAGACCTGGTTAAGGGCAATAAAAATCGGTGAATCTCACTCTACGTCCTGAACGAGTTATATATTCATTCAATTTATAGTTTTGTACATGATCTTGATTTGGGGCTTCACACAATATATAGGCTGGTTTAAGTCGATCAACAGACACTGTGGATGATTTACCATTAATTAATATATTGAAGGTTTTGTCTGACCTAGCCAACACTTTGTGTGGTCCACTATACGCGGGCTGGAGGGATCCACGAGATGCATCCTCCCGTAGGAAGACGTGTTCACTGTTAGCGAGATCTTTAAAAATAAAAACTTTATTACTATTATGGCGAGATGCTGGCACTGGGTGTAATTTTTGTGCGAAACTGCGTAAGCGGGATATGAACTCAGTCATATCCGCTGCGCTGTTGTCTTGAGGCTCAAAGAATTCACCAGGCAGCCTTAATGGTTCGCCATAAAGTAATTCGGCGGAAGACGCCTGTAAGTCTTCCTTAAACGAACTGCGTATGCCCAACAATATCCACGGTAATGACTCGGTCCACTTATCTCGTGCGTGGCACATTATGGACGCCTTCAGTTGCCTATGAAAACGCTCCACTAGACCGTTACATGCGGGGTGGTAAGCAGTTGTTCGTCGGTGTTGAAATCCCGCTATTCTTGCAAGGTGTTGAAATAGCGCAGACTCAAACTGACGTCCGCGATCTGTAACTATTTCTGTTGGGCAACCGAATCGAGATATCCAACAAGACAGCAATGCCTTAGCGACTGTTTCTGCTGTTATGTTGGTAATTGGGACGACTTCGGGCCAACGTGTAAAACGATCGACACACGTTAAACAATAGCGGTAGCCCTCCGATAGTGGTAACGGTCCGACTAAATCTATATGGATCTGTTTAAAACGTGCACGAGGTAGCTTAAATGTGCCAAGTGGAGTTGTAACATGTCGACTTACTTTGGATCGTTGGCATGATAAGCAACTTTTAGCCCATTCACGACAGTTCTTCCTAACGTTCGGCCAAACAAATCTCTCGGATACTAATTTAGCAGTAGCATTTGCGCCTGGGTGACTTAAGGAATGTAAGCTATCAAATACTTGCTTCCGAAAAAACTTTGTCACAAACGGCCTGGAAGTCGGTGTACTGACGTCACAGTATAATGAAATACGGCTTCCAGGTATGGTTAATTTTTCAAGACGCAGTGAAGAGCCTTCTCGGATAAGCTTTTCTAACTCGGGATCAGAAACCTGACTCTTTGCTAAAGCTTCGAGGTCTATCGGAGCTTCCAAAACTTCAACCCGGGACAAAGTGTCGGCAACAACATTGTCCCTGCCAGAAATGTGTCGGATGTCTGTGGTGAATTGAGATATATAATCCAAGTGTCTGTACTGCCTAGGAGAACAGTTTCTTTTTCGTTCGTGAAATGCGAAACTGATCGGCTTATGGTCAGTGTACACTATAAAATTTCTAGCTTCCAGCATGTGGCGAAAGTATTTGATTGCCTCATATATTGCCAGAAGCTCCCTGTCATAAGGTGAATATTTTTTTTGAGACGTGCTAAGTTTGCGTGAGAAAAAAGCTAAGGGCTGCCATGCGTCGTCTTTCAGCTGTTGTAATACAGCTCCTATTGCCTTGTCCGAAGCGTCTGTGACAAGAGCGAGTTTTGCCTGGCAATCGGGATGCGCTAACAATGCAGCGTCAGAAAGACTTTCTTTGCAGGCCTCGAAAGCTTTTAAAGATTCGCCTGATAAAATGATTGGCTGTTTATTTTTCAGTACGCCTTTTAATAAATTGTTAAGTGGCGCTTGCTTTTCTGCCATACGTGGCAAGAAGCGCCTGTAAAAATTGATCATGCCTAAGAAACGTCGTAGCTGACGTACGTCAGTAGGCAATGGAAATTTTTTAATGGCTTCGATTTTCGAGTCAAGTGGTTTGGTGCCTGACGCCGAGATGCTATATCCTAAAAAAGATATTTCTCGGGCACCGAAAACGCACTTAGACGTGTTTATTAACATGCCATATCCCTTAAGTATGCTAAATATTTTACGTAAATGTACTTCATGTTGAGCCTCGTCCTTTGAAAATATTAGAAAATCATCTAAGTAGCAATAACAAAAGTCTAACCCCCGAGTCATTTCGTCTACGAACCTCTGGAACGTTTGGCTCGCGTTTTTCAAACCGTAATTCATGAAAGCAAATTCAAACAGGCCGAAAGGTGTTGTTACTGCGGTTTTTGGAATGTCGTCAGGATGGACCGGTATTTGGTTATAGGCCCTGACAAGGTCAAGTGTACTAAAGATGGTACAGCCTGAAATACTGTGTGCGAAGTCCTGAATATGCCTAATTGGATACCTATCGGGTATAGTACGGGCATTCAACATTCTATAGTCTCCGCAGGGACGCCAGCCATTATCTTTTTTAGGGACTAAATGTAGTGGTGAAGACCACGGGCTTTCCGATGGTCTGACTATTCCGTTATCGAGCATAGATTGAAATTCCTGTCGAGCAATTTTAAGTCTATCTGGAGCGAGGCGACGTGGTGTGCAAGATACTGGTGGACCTGGTGTCGTGCGGATATGGTGTACAGTGTTGTGTGGTGTGGTGCGGTGCATACCTGCTGGTCGAGTGATCTCGGGAAATTCTGCCAATATTTTATGGTATTTTGTCTCCTCAGTTAAGATTTTTATTGATAAAATATTATTAAATTTAACTCGTGAGGCAGTGGCTGTTACACACGTGGTATTATCAACTATACATTTATTTCGACAATCTACAATAATGTTATAGTGATTTAAAAAATCTACACCTATGATAGCCTTAGTTACATCTGCAACTACGAAACGCCACGAAAATATTCGACGTAAACCAAAGTCTAAATTTAAATACACATAACCATAAGTGTTAATACATGAACCATTTGCTGCACTTAGCTGATATGTGGTCCGGGCACGACGTTCTCGTAGCAGCGACCGTGGGAAGACGCAGAGGTCGCTTCCAGTGTCGACCAAAAACTGGGTCTTCGAGGCGCGGTCAGTGATGAATAAGCGACCAGTAGACGTGGGGCAATCGTCGGTCGACATTACCGATTGCCCTTGGGGTTTTCCGACTTGAAATCGCATGGTCGGACGCATTTGTCTGCTTTGTTGCCGTACTTGAAGTGATACCAGCAAGTAGGATATTTATTATAGCTGGACTGAGATCTTGACGTAGAACGGTGTTTTCGCACAATACGTCTAGAGCGTGATCGTGATCTGCTGTTCCTTTGGGTAAGTGTAAGCGCTTCGACTTGTTTTCTGAGAGCGATGACTTCTTTGGCAAGATCAATGTCATTCGTTCCACCGAAATGAGCTTGGCTTGTTGACGCTATCTGGGGTGCTGAGGGCACAATGTCATGGATTCTGTCAGCAATGTCGGCTAGATTATCAATCGAAGTAAACGGTTGACCTGCCAGAAAAGTTTGGATACTAATTGGTAGACGGCTAATCCACATAGTTTTCATGAACTCTTCGGAGACTTGAACGCCAGCGAGGCCTTTGAGGTGTCTGAGGAACTGAGACGGCTTTCTATCCCCCATTTCCTCATGCATCAGTAACTGAGTGAGCTTTTTTTCCTTGGACGCACTCAATCTTTTGACTAACTCACTTTTTAGCTTGTCGTATTTATTCATCGCTGGTGGGTTAATAATTATGTCCTTAACTTCCACTGAGTACTGGTTGTCTAGTTGCCCTATAACATAATTAAATTTGGTTGAGTCGCTAGTAATTCCTGATATCGCGAACTGACCTTCCACTTGCGCAAACCAAATCTCGGGCTCGTCAGGCCAAAAAGGTGGAACACGTACTCCAACTTTCATAATTTCCTGCGGTATAACATTTTCTGCTTGGACGGTATTCGAACACTGCCGCCGCGTAAGGTCACCTTCAAATGTTCTCGCATCTTCGACGTCTTTGTTTTCCACGTTGCTCATTGTGTCCTACGAGGGTCACCAATGTAGGGGTGATATGTATCTACCAGGTGTACAAATAAAAGGTAGTCCTGTACTAACACACACTATTTAATATACACAAATACAAAGTCACACCGAAATAAATATACAGAAGGAGAATGCAACGTAAGTTCTAAACAAGTAGGAAGTAGTACAGTGGTAAGGAGAAACTCAGAATGTAACAATAAATTAAGAAAGATAGGCACACGTAAACAATTATTAAAACGTCTATAATACAATGAGATGATCTCTCCGCGTCGAAGCCCGTAAGCGACTGGTCGACTGATCATGGGGGCGGTGCTCTCCCACCACGAGCCCGCAACCTCTGCCTCAGGAAATTACCATATATGGTGTTGTATCGACGATGCCGCACGGGATCGAATCTACGAAACGTCGACCAACGGATAGGACGAGTGTATAGTGTAAATGTGCGTGTGTGTGTGACTGTATGATTGTATGTTTGTGTGAAATGTAGGAGATCCCCTACACCGTTACTATAAGCAAAAACGTAACACACCGCACGAGCAATTAATATTGTCAAATCAGTTATATCCGTTATCAAATTAGAATAACCAAATTCGGGGTAAATTAGGCGCGCCTAACACGCAATTCAGACTTTGATCGCAGTCAATGTTAACTTCCTAATAATTTGTCAGCCCGGCGTCGAATTCTAGACTTAACAAAGAAACCTTCGTCTTGGCAATATCTGCTAACAAAACGAACTCCAAAAATGGAGGTTTCCTGGGCGTCCTTAAACGTGCTCTCGCTAGCACAGTATTATAGCAACTCTTCGACTCGACCCCGCCGCCTGTAGGAAATAACTCATTCGCGCGAACGTCAAACCGGTACGAATGCACCGCGCCGAGCGCCCTCTCGCGTTAATTCTTGAAATTAGCGTTTGGCGCAAACAGTATTACGTTAAACTTTTTTATAGAATGAGAGTGACATAAGAACACAGTCCGCCTGATGGTAAACGGATACTGTGGTCAATAGACATCTACATCTATCCTTGGTTAAGAATCAAAATGCAGATGCGTTGTCATGCCTGTGGACTAACACGGAATGCCTCATTTCCAGTAAAAAGGGTTCTCCACACTCACCATATGAAACACAGCAGTATTGAGCTGCTATTTTATGATGGTATTTCTTGGTCCTTCCGGGTTGAGTCACAACCCACGTAGAAAAGTAAAAAAAAATATTGGCATTTAAGAAACGTGTTAGAAATAATTTCTTTCATCATCCTGTTAATTAATATAATCCTTGGTTAAGAATCAAAATGCAGATGCGTTGTCATGCCTGTGGACTAACACGGAATGCCTCATTTCCAGTAAAAAGGGTTCTCCACACTCACCATATGAAACACAGCAGTATTGAGCTGCTATTTTACGATGGTATTTCTTGGTCATTCCGGGTTGAGTCAACCCACGTAGAAAAGTAAAAAAAAAAATTATTGGCATTTAAGAAACGTGTTAGAAATACTTTCTTTCATCATCCTGTTAATTAATATATATTATTTTATTATTAGTTTACTTATATATATAGTATATGTAAATATCGTATATTTTATTTTTATTTATAGTATAATTTAACATAAGTTACGGAACATTACCTATATTATTTATCCATTTGTAGTAGTAATGTATACACTGAAACAGAAACTTTTTTTAATTCAATATAGATTATAAATAATACTTATTGAAAGTCACTCTTTTGATTAATTAACACTGGTTGGTAAAAAAATCCTCTGTCCTGGGAAGAACATGTATGTTAAACAATTAACCATACAAAACAAATTAGAAATAGCTTGGTAGCGATCACCTCATTCCCAGCAGGGCTAGCATGGACAGGAGATAATTTCATCTATATTATGGTTATCCCCCACTATGTAAGGTAAGTCATTAATAAAAGGTGTCTCAGCGCCGATTTTAAACTGAATAATTATATTAAAAAAAAAAACCAATTGTGTTTATAATATTTTAATTGCAGTAAATAATAGTACATTAGTGCGAATTTTATGTACGGAATGTTACACCGTCAAGATATTTTCCATTACGGCGAATGCACTGTTCAAAGCGGCCTAACGAATTTGTAGAAACACGCCGCAGAACGTCAATTGATATGGCCCTCACTTTTGTCATTATTTTAGTCTTTTTCTTTAACAGTGGTAGAGCCACGCGGCAGATTTTGCTGTCGCACTGATGGGCCGGCTCGAACCGGGGTGGTACCACGACCTCACAGAATACCAGCGTGAAGTAGAGGTTTACCTCTGCGTTTCGCTTGGTGAGTGCAGGTGGCCGGAGGCCCTTTTTACTGGAAATGAGGCATTCCATCTTAGTCCTCACGGGTGGCAACGCATCTGCATTTTGATTCGCAAACGAGGATAGATGTAGATGTCTATGGGCCGCAGCAATCACTTACCATCAGGTGGACTGTGTGCTCGTTTGTCACCCTTATCCTATATAAAAAAAAAGTCTTCAGCTACTCCAAATTCGTAAGAGGGGTATCAAAAACTCTTGCTTTGAGATAACCCCATAAAAAAGTCAGCTGGGGTTAAGTCGGGAGATCTGGGTGGCCACAATATATTTTCAAAGCGGCTTATGATTTTTACCGGAAACAACGCTTTTAGTGTGTCCATGGAGACCCTAGCTGTGTGGGCTGCGGCCCCATCTTGCTGAAACCATACACCGGAATCGTCAACATCCTCTTCTTGCAGCTGCGATACAACAAAGTTATTAATCATGTCGATATACCGTTCGCTCGTCACTGTAACCGTTGCACCTCGATCATTCTCGAAGAAAAATGGTATAACTTTCGGGCTGTGTAATGCCTTCTGATGTTTTTGTTTTGGATTGCTGGATGACCAGTAGCGGCAATTTTGGCGATTGAAGTACCCTTCGAGGTGATAGAGAGACTCATCGCTAAAGTAAACATTGGCCATCCCATTTTCCTCTGGAATAATCTCTAACATCTTCGGACAGAAAATTTTTCACTTGTTGTAGTCTTCTGGTTTGATTTTTTGAACTATTTGGATTTTATAGGGATGTAATTTTAAATCTGTAGCCGTAGGAAAGAAAAGGCGAGATCTCCCGCCGGCAAGGTGTTCTGCCCGGGGAGCGGCTATCGCTCCGAGTTGTAGTTCGGAGCTATTCTATATATACTGCTTTAAATTCGGAACTTTGTTAGCGCGATTTAGACTTCGATGTGTTTCGCTTGTGGTGCAACGACAGCGCCGCCACAAGTCTAAGACCAAAATTCGTTGAATACTTGTACGATGGAGATTCAAAGAGGCAGCATGTTTTCTAATTGATTGTCATGGATGCTCCGCGACCGCAGCGGCGACGCGGTCGATGTTTTCAATCGATCGAACAGGTCTATTTCGACGGCCAATTGCTTCTTTCAGTAAACATCCTGTCGCTCTGAACTTTTTTACCCACGACTTAATTAACTGAATACTCGAGACATCACTTAAACGGCGGATTTCATAGCGATTACAAAACTTACGCTGTGCTTCCCTCAGCGAAAACTCGTTGAAGATGTACGCCTCTACTGCAAACGCGTGGTGCGCGCCAGACCACTGTGACATAGCGACTAAAAATACCGCACTCATCACCTACCGAACGCAACCGCTCCCCACCTGCGAACCCCGCGGGTTGCCAAGAAATTCGTGTTTAAAGTTTAAAATCGGCGCTGAGACACTCTTTATATACAAAAAACAGAAAGGGGCCGAGAATTGAGCCTTGAGGCACGCCCTACTTATGGGTCTACTGGAAGATATTTCAGCAAATTCCGAGAGTATGTATGATGTATGTATGTATGTTTTACTCACTGTAGCCTGAAGGGCTTGATGGATTTTAACATAGTAGAACCTTTGTACGAACTCACTATAAGACTGTTTCTGTATCATGTTCTGTTTACATAAATAAATCAAAAACAAATGTGACCTGTTTGCTTTGTAAAAAAAAATACCGTTTTTATTATTGCTCAGCTAACAATCCTACTGATAATATATGCATCCTGTAGCCATGTACAACTGCATCACGATGTGTCCTCTTTATACAGTTTTCTATCCTTTCCTAATTGATACAAGCATTGAAAACTTGAAACATGACTCTATACTCATTACATCGCCTCCATTTTGTAGTATATGTCGTATAATTGAGGCGATGCTTTTAGTGGTAGTGACTTCTTGAATGCAGTTTTTACAATTTCGGCACGTCATGCGTAATGCCCTAAACCTGCCTATTACATTAATTATAAGATACTTTTAATTTTCATCACTCCCATATAGTGTTGCTAGGTGTCTCGATTTGCGTAGGACTTCCCAATTTTCAGGGGTATGGTGACACGTCCCGATTCACCCTTGATCGGGATGTAAAATGTCCCGATTTTTCACTAACCTCCTTAGTATGTTCTTTGATCGATCATTTTGACAGCAAAAATGAATATGTCCGTAATTTGTATCTGTAACATTAAAATATTTTCACTTTGACAAAATCATATTTTCTTACCAAACTCGAATTAAATTGTTAACATTAAAGTTTTAAATTTTACGCGTATTGCGTTGGCGAGATACGGATGTCATTCCTGTTGTGTCGCTTTTTTTTTTCTCACCGCCTAATGCCGCCCACCCTGCCGCGCTATGCATCGACATCGTCGTCAATTCGATGATAATTTATTACTTGATTCATTTACTAGTAGTTAGAACAGTACTTAACTTACACGCTGCTGTTTAGATAAGTACATTTAGTAAAATGAAAAAGTCTGGCGGTTAAGTTCTTACACTAGTCAATTTCTACAAGCGGTTGTACTATTATTTTCAATAAATTAAGTGACATTATATTAGGTCCTTACATATGAACTTAGCGTTTTGTCGTACTGACCACTTTGATCTGAAATATCTCCTCTTTGGTTAAGAATTCCAAATTCAAATTTATAAATTCATTTAGCTGGTACATTTGAGTTTTGAAAACATTAATTCATTTGTTTTTACCTCACTATTTTTTCTTTGGCGTCGCTTATTATCGCACAATGGAAAACATGAAATATCGGTATATTTACGAGTACGATTTCTACCGTGGCACCAGTGCTGCAGAAACAGCTCGAAGGATTAATGATGTTTACGGCGCTGGTGTCGCAAAAGAAAGCACGGTATGTTTTTGGTTTCAACGTTTTCGTTCTGGAAATTTCGACCTTCAGAACCAACCCGTGGACAGTCGGAGACCAAAGTGGAAAATGAAGCTGTTGAGGAAACGAATCCATCACAAAGCACTTCAGAGATAGCTGCAGACTTTAGGGTAAGTGATAAAACTGTATTAATTCACTTGAAGCAAATTGGGAAAGTAAAAAAAAACTTTAAACTACCTCATGAATTGAGTAAATCAAACTTGCAAACACGCGTCGACTGCTGTTACTTTGCTCAACCGACACAATAATGAAGGGATTTTAAATCGAATCATTACTTGTGATGAACAGTGGATACTGTACGATAATCGGAAGCGCTTGTCGCAATGGCTGAACCCTGGAGACCCAGCCAAATCCTGCCCTAATCGAAAATTGACTCAGAAAAAGTTACTTGTGTTTGGTGGACTAGCGCCGGTGTCGTTCACTACAGCTTTCTAAAATCTAGTCAAATGATTACGGCAGATATCTAGTGTCAGCAACTGCAAACCATGAAGGAAGAACTAGCTAAACAACCGAGATTAAACAATCGCTCTAGGCCACTGCTGCTTCACGACAACGCAAGACAACACACTGCACGACAAACAACCACTAAGGTGAGCTACAATTGGAATGTCTGCAACATCCAGCGTACTCCCCGAACCTTGCTCCAACACATTACCATTTTTTTCCGGAATTTAGACAACTTCTTACAAGGAAAAAAATTCAACACCGATGCGGCAGTCCAAACCGCCTTCAAAGAGTTTATTGATTCTCGCCCCCATGGTTTTTTTTAGTAAAGGGATCAACGAACTACCTATGAGATGGCAAAAGTGCATAGATAACAACGGTGTATACATTGATTAATTAAATATATTTAACAAAATAAAATTGACTTTATATTCCTCCCGTACAAAACGCCAATTTCATATGTAAGGACCAAAGACATTTAAGTAGTAGTAATAGACCGGACATCAGCAACAAAATTGTCACCTCTTACTTATATCCTATAGGATATATTTCGGATTTGTGTCATTTAGTCTTAAGTGACATCGTCAAAAGCTCAAGACGCATTCGTTTTCTAAGTTTTAAAAAATATTTTTTATAGAAAATGTGCCCGATTGTGCATTAAGGTTTGTAAGTTCCGATATGGAGCAAAAACTGAACGTGATTTCGGTTTATTATCGCAGGAATAATGTATACTTACCAAATAATTATTAAATTTTGTTATTTCTGGTAGATTGTTCTAGAACATTTATCATTATTGTAATAAGGGCCCTCTGTTATCCAGTAACGTAATGATTTATTTACCAAAGAGTTAATGATTGACAACGTTTATCGATTATTGTTATCTATAAAAAATATTATACCGGATGCCGATTTAATCATCTACAACATTTAAGGAGGTGAAACACTAAACGAAATTGTACCGGTACCAATAAAGAAATCTGCTGGGCCTGTGTCTGTGCACACGGTCGTTGGTTTTAACATGAAACATCTATGTCAGCCCGTACAACCAGTCAACAAGACAGCCGTTTTTAAAAAAAATATATAATTCTACAACACCAGGAGAAATGCAGATGCGTTGCCGGCCTTTTAAAAAGGAGTAAGCTCGTTTCTTGAAGATCCCTAAGTCGTATCGGTCCATAAAATTGCCTAGATTCTAAGAAAACTCCTAATAAATCGCATGGTAGTGGACCACCAAGCATCTAAATTATGTGGATGGTAACGTAACTTTTGTGACAATGTGTGTTTGTGAAATTTGGTGGCTGGAATTAATCCGAACAATTCCTCAGAGCACTCCCCGTGTTAAATACGATAGAAAATCGAGCCAATAAAAGAGAACTCGGTCGTTGACGATTCGAGCCGCTCTGCTCCGCAGTCAAGTGGAAAAAGCTCGCACTGGAGAGCCCCGGACCAGAGATGAGAAAAGTATTCCATGTGAGGCCGAACCTGCGCTTGTAAAGTTGCAAACAGTCACTTTTTTGTTCATGGTAGTGTCCCGCTTTACTGAGTACGCCAAGCTATTTAGAAACCAATTTAGCTTTCTCTTCCAAGTGACCATGCTACTGCATGGTCGTTGCATTTGACGTTTCACGATGTTCCTTTGACGCCAACTGACCAATCATATGCTATTATTATAGCGTCTAATAGTGACGTCATGAAAGATGTTACCAATTTGACTGCTGTTTGAATTGATTCTTAGTTATTGGAAATTAAATGTTATATTTCCTGGTATTTCATTTCATTCATGACGTTATTCATAACTTAAAACGTTTTAATGATTTTTTTGGTATGATGGGAGTCATAGTAAATAGATTTATACAATGAAAAAGCGCGCATATTACATAACATTATCGATACTTTGATGTCGAAACGGTACCATTACTAAAACGGGTTTATTACCCTACGTTTAGTAGCGTCACCTACTGGAGAATAGCTAAAATGTTTTCCTAATAAATATTCTGCGTAGTTTTGCTTTTTAGATAGAGGGCGTCACACAAGCGCGAGCTCAAAGTTTTGTATGAAAATTTTCTCTATGGCCGCTCTATAGTATACCTATATATTTAAATATCTTTGGCACTAACCTAATATGTCCGGTGCAAGGATTTTATCTGGGTGTTTGAGGTATTATAACCGTTTGCTTTTGAATTAATGTGTGGTGTTTTATTGTATGATGCCGTTTTTTGAGGGTTTCTTGAAGTGAATGCGTTGTGAGTTCATAAGATTTATTACTTTTTTCAGAATTATATTAAAATGAGTAATTCAGTAAATTCAGTCTGCAAGGCAAAATTTACCGTTCAACAAATTCAGATTTTCCGAAGAATAAAAATGCACAACAGTTGAAAATATTTTCAGATGTTTGGACGAAAAATTATTCATTTGTTAGATCAGCCCCAAATAACAATTATAAAACACATTGTGTTAAAAAGCGCATTGTGGCAAAAGCACAAGTATTACTAATGGCGGCCAAAATGGATACAAAAAATTGCTTTTTGTAGCCATTGTAACTGTCCAGAACAAAATTCCCGATTATTTTTACTCTCTATCCCGAAATTTGACCCGCTGCACCTGGCAACACTACTCCTATATGACCTGTGCATGCCTTTTAAAATTTAATATTAACGAACAAGTTTGAAATAATGAAATATGGCACTAGAAAGAGACAATCGCCCACAATCTGCTAGCTTCAGCTTTGTAGCATGTTGTCAATGTCATTCTCACCCATAAAATAACGATATGTCGATAATTAATCACTTAAACGTAGTGATTATATTCTCTTTGTAATCACTTATCAGTAGTATTGAGGGCTGATATACTAACCAGATGTTGTTAGTGGTTGTTAGGTGGGACTAAAGTGAACTTACTTGTTACACAGACGGTCACAAAGTGTCACCATCATT
Organism: Parnassius mnemosyne; assembly: GCA_963668995.1. NCBI lineage: Eukaryota > Metazoa > Arthropoda > Insecta > Lepidoptera > Papilionidae > Parnassius > Parnassius mnemosyne. The sequence continues at coordinate 19,637,384 of CAVLGL010000082.1, read as the reverse complement.
GAAAAGTTGCGTTTTAAATAAAACTTTTTCGTTTTCTTGTGTATGTAAATACACAAATCAATGCCTTTAATTTTTAATTGATTATATTAATTTCTTACATCTTTTACGCATTTCTAACCTTTTAATTTTTCTTATTTTAGGAATATCCATAGTTCCATTTATCTACTTCTAATATAATTAAAATAAAATATAACTAATATTTTGGAAAGAAACATTAATATCTACACTTTTCTAACGTGTTAATTTCCCCCGCTTTGGAATCTGTCAAATGTTACACCTCATACCTAAGTGGCGCTGCCCTGGTGGCTGAAAAATCGTGGACGCCCTCATTAATGTACTTGGTGCGCAGGGTGGTGACGCGTCTGGTGTCTGCGACTCTTCGACGCGCTCGTGGTGTTTCGGTGCGTGCTCGCGCCGCTCGGCTCGCGTGGGGCGTGAGCAGCGAGCAGCTGGGGCTGCTGCTGCGTCTGCTACGAGAGCACCCCCCACCACCACCCCACCCGCACCATACGCATGCAAATACGCACGCACCGACACACCCTTCGACAGGTCAGTGCTATATACAAACTACCGAAAACACTACGAAGAACACATTATAGTAATTTATGTAATTAATTATACTAAATGATGTCCAGCGATTCGACCTCTGTGGCTGCGACAGAAAATCAGCGATGCGAGTAACTCTGTTACCGTAGTATTATGCTGAGTCGGTTGCCTTTTTGTTGTTATAATTCATTTTTTTTTGTAAAAAGAAAACTAAATATTTTTCTTCTTTGCTTGTAAAATTGATTTTCTGCAAGCTGCAGCAATACATAAATATGTTATTTCTTTCTTCTTTCTTTTTAGTAAGCGAAACCAGTCCGGTATTTTTTAATATAAGGATGACAAACGCACCTATCTCATTCATCATCATTACAGTCTATCAAAGTCCACTGTTAAACATCGGACACCCGGGGATATTTGCCGTATTTGCTTAGCTTTGCAAACATGTTGGTGACCGCAGTTTTTTGAAAGTGGTATCAGGATGATACTGCTGTCCATTTCCTGTTGTTTCTTTACTCTGTCGCCTATTAGGACACCCACGGGATGATATGCGTGGTGGATATTCTTCACCACTACACGGTGGACACTCCACCGGTCACCAATTCAAATCGAGTTACAAATTGCCTGCGTTTTAATGGGTGATAACGCTATCTGTATGGATGCTATCATCCCTGAGGACGTTACCACGTTACCAGTAGTCTCACAGGGCCGTCACTCAGCATTATGCTGCTATTTCATGTTGGTACTCTGACTGAGCCTGTTTTTTCCTCAATCGAACAATCCCATTCGTGCTGCAGCAATAATACGCTGAAAAGTGTCTCTATCACGTATTATTGTCCCTTTACCTCTTCAATAAAACAGAGTTATAATGGAACTGGAACATATTATATGTCACTAATATAATCAATGAAGACTGAAGTTTAGTTCATCGAACTATTGATAACGTAAAAAGTACATTATTATGTACACACTACACAAGTACAAACTACGTGGTAGATCCACGCTGCAGTTATATTATGAATGGATCGGCTTGAACGAGGTAGAGCCATGCTCTCACAAAATACCAAAGTAAAATAGCAGTTTAATGCTTCTGTAATTCGAGTAGTAAGTGTGGAGAACCGGAGACCCTTTTTACTGAAATTACATTCCATCTTAGTCATCAGGGATGACAACACATCCACATTCTTATTTTTAAATAGGGATGGATCTAGATTCTATCGGCCATAGCATCCACTTACCATCAGGTGGACTGTGTGCCCGTTTGACACCTTTATTCTATATTAAAATAGAACAAATTCAAGAATAGGATATCGTTTTCGAAAGATTAGTTTGAGGATAACAACAGACAAATAAATGAGTGTAAACTTGTGGACGTGGTCAGGGGGTGGGTCGTCGAGCTCACTTGACTCAGGGCGGGTGGAGAGCTGGTCGTCGTGGGCGTGGTCGTGGCTGCCGGCATGGGAGCGCGCCGGACCTGAAGACATGCCCGCAGTACCCGCACCCACGCCGTTCGCTTTCACCGCATACTTCGACCAAGTCTCCTTCATGTTTAAGGTTATTTTATTATATTCATTAGATGAATGAAGTAAAATTGAAGTTTTACAAAAGTTTAAATTTCGCATGTACGATCCGACACTTGCAATTTATGAGTGTAAAACGAATCTACGGTACAAGAAATAATTTAAGTGTTTTTTTTAAAAAAATAATAAATTTTTTAATAAAATAAGTTAATTAAACGCGATAAAATCCGTAAAAAATAGTTTTATTCAATGTGTAGTGTTCGCGTAAATATAAGAAATCATTATAAAAAATAATAAATTAAACAAAAATAATAACGATTTCTTATAACACAGACCACAACACATTGAATAAAATTACTTTTACGGATTCTGTCGCGTTTATTTATTAAGTTATTTTTATTAATTCCCGACGTTTCGGGTGTTTTACAGCACCCGTGACCATGGGGCACTGAGGTGATTGACGTCCCGATGGCAGAGTTAACCCGGAGTACCTTCAGCTTTTTTAATTATTAATTTTGGTGATTCAGCAGAAACGTACAGATCTATGTATCGGCGGTATCGACGGCATCCGCGACCTTGAAATCAGAGCTGCTGTGAGGCTTAGGCACCACGAGACGCTTAAGGTCGCCTTGGCCCATGCACTGGAGGTGGAAGCCGTGTGGCAGGATCATCGTTCCCATCGCGTCAGGGACGGTGCGGCAGCTACAGTTCGCGACCACAATAAAGGATACAGCTCTAGGTGCTACGGCTGATCTTCGATCCAGTTGCCCTAAGCGAACTGTAAAAAGGGAAGGTGATCAATCTCGAGAGGGTAGTGCGGCTCACAGCACCTCTCTCCAACCTCATGACAATTCAGATGTTTTGTCAAGAAGAGCGTAAGGAAGTGATATCTGTGAGGATACTCAGGACAGACCAGCTCAGCAATGAGTGGAAGGACAGCCTACAACATGCACAGCAGGAAAATTCGGAAATCAAGCCGATTAGGCAGTTTTTTAATTGTCTCGAACCCCAAGCTCGTAACACGTAAACCATAAATTCTCGCGAAAGAACATCGATCCTGCCAAGGATGATACGTGAGGCTATAAAAGTTAAAAAAAACATCTTAATTCCATTAGAGATGGAGGCTGGGTACTACCACCTCCTTGGGATCCTGTAATTAATAAAATTAAAAATAAACCCAAGCATACCACTCTAAGACTTCAAGACACAGTAAGTTCATTCCGCGTAGACCGGACCAAAATTAATAATTAAAAAAGCCGAAGGTACTCCGGGTTAACTCTGACATCGGGACGTCAATCATCTCAGTCCCCCGTGACAAGGGGGGTGAATCTTCCATACAAATTTACAAGAATAAAAATGCATTGAAAGTTTTGCCCTCTAGTGAACTAGGTACATAAACTTGTAGGCTAGATTTCTTCAGCGTTGAATATTTTTCATTATTTATTATTCAGAGATGACGTTTATTAGTCCAAACCCCAGAATCCAAATCCCAAAAAAACTGAATCTATGGCAGTTTTGGTCTATGGTTTTGGTTGACACATGGATAATACACTTGATTGGCAATTCTTTCAAATAAATACGAATATACGATAATTCAGAAAATGAAAATATCTTGCAACTTTTCGTTCCTCTCCTGTGAAAATCATAATAAGAGGGTTTATGATTATTTACTAAATTTAACAATAAATGTGACTGTTCACAGTTGGTGCACCAATGTTAATAGGCTGCTAAAGGGAACATTATTAACTATTAATTGTGAAAATGATAATGTCAAAGCTCAAGCTATTATATGTAATATACATTCACAAAAGAAAATAAATACACAATTGAAATTATATTCAGTCTTTGATATTAATATTAAAAAAAGTCTTATGTGAAATAGGCTAAGTTTTATTAGTGTTAATGTTATTTACAAACTGACTATTTGGCGATTTAAAATAATTATTGGATATATCCAATAATCATCTGGTAGAATGCATACGTAAACATTTCGTTTAGAGGAAACACGTGTAGTGTTATTAAAGATGGTGTATTTTTCCTAGTGTAGTGGTGGTGGGGTTAGTGGTGATAGTATTGTTCACGCTGTTAAGAAAAGGAGAGAGAGGTGCTTTACAAACTATATTCGACGCGGAAGTATGCTGCAGTATATTGTAGCGTTTGATGTGTCCCTTTTTGGCCAATTGCCTTGTACGCAATAATAAAATAAATAGTAGATAGAAAATTTATTTGCATAAAAACATGGTACATAAGATGTTAAATAATGTGGAACTAACATATTTTGCCGTAGCCGGGATGCAGAAATCCACTACAATTTTACTAGCTATACTCAACCAAATCTAAGAAATACCTTTTGACGTTTCAAATTGATCAATCCGCAATAACTTTGTACAAGCGTACTCACACGATTTGAGATAACCTTTTACGTAAATACAAAAAATTATGAAGTTATATATATATTTTATTACAACATGTATAGATCTTTATCACTAATTTAAATTCGAATCTTTAAAACAAAGTAAAAATATTTTAAAAAAAACCGGCCAAGTGCGAGTCGGACTCGCGCACCGAGGGTTCCGAACAAATCCGTAGGTATATAAGTTTAACATTATTAAATATATTTTTATTATATGACGTAACTAAAAATTTATGCTTTTCGCAATTTTTCCTTTATCTGTGCTATAATACGTTGCTTCGTACCAAATTTTAAGATTCTTAGTTCACGGGAAGTACCCTGTAGGTTTATATTCCCTTGCGAATGTCGAAACTTTACGGCATAAACGGCTGTATCTTTTGATTGCGTTGACTTAGAAGTTTGATTTTTTCACAGCTCCAAGGGACTTAAGTATTTGATATGAATTTCAGATTGATACCTCCACGCGTTCCTAAGAAAAAGGGTCTTGACAGACAGACAGACAGACGGACAACAAAGTGATCCTATAAGGGTTCCGTTTTTTCCTTTTGAGTTACAGAACCCTAAAAATGACCAAATTCAACTTTTATGCTTTACGTTGTTTCAATGATATGTCGGTAAGCACCTCACCGTCGTGTTTGGATGATTTTTGATTTAGTATGTATTTGAATTTTAAAAATCAACGTGTTTATTTTTCATGCAGGAACTGAATTCGCCAGGGTGACCCAGGGTAATATTAAGATAAAACAGGAAAATGAATTCACTGAATTGTTGTTGTACAATTGCTAATCATGAGGTCCTGGATTGGACCAAAATTAGTAATTGGGGTTTTCTGTGAAGACATTTTCAGGAGCCAGGAAATTGGTTGTGTTTCAACCCCGTGCCTCGGGAAGCACGAAAAGCTGTTGGTTCTACGCCTGACCTCTCTCCAGTCATGTTGGATTACCATCTCATCGGACTATGAGAGAGAGGGAGGAGAGAGTACAACTGTATTTGTGATGTACTCGTGCGTAATAATCCTGTTCTGTGCACATGGCTAGTATCTGTTGATAGCCACCGTGACCTTAATTGTCGAGAAATTAATGTCCCCCTAAAATCCGTCTGAAGGACATTACATTTTCACGCGCTAGAGCCAGGTTACAGCTATGTTGCTTTCATATGTTGTTCGTTCCATAAATTATATTATGTATAATGGAGAATTTTTTTTTCGTAATTTGCCACTGTGACGAAGTTGCGAATAAGTTTAGAAGATGTCGGCATGTATAATGGTAGTGTATGGTCATTGAGAATAAGTTGAAGGCTTCCGATACTAAAAAAAATTAACAAACGCAAAATAATTAATTAGAGACATGAATGTGAAGAACACTGTTATGATAAATAAAAAAAATATAACAAATTGGGACAAAGTTATTGTTACGGACAGCGAGAGACCTGCCGCCCCGTCGCCCCTTCGTTCCCCGTTACGTCCCGCGCACCCCGCACGCCGGCGCTGATCACGCGATATCGGGCAACCAATCAGCGCGCGTGCGGCGAAAATTGCCATCGGGCGGATAACCCCACGGAATGAAGCGCTCTCCTCGGGAATATAAGAAGGGCGATTTAGGCCGTGGGCGTTCATTCGGAAGCGTTCATTCGGAAGCGTTCATTCGGAAGCGTTCATTCGGAAGCGGCACTCGAGAAGACAACAAGGAAGAATCAAGACAGAAAACCTGGAAGAAGACTCCATACTGAAGACCTCCCTCTTTGAATAGTGATTTAGTTAATAGTGCCGAACCCTTTGTAAATAGTGAATATAGTATAGTTAAAAGTACCATCTTTTCTTCGAGCAGTCCCCTAGTATAGCTAACCTCACACCGCCAGTTAAAGTATAAATACAGTCCACTACTCTCCATCCACTTTATCTTGGTCCATCGTCGCCGGATAGTAGCCAGAAGAAGGAAGAAAGAAGAAAGAAGTAAGAAGAAACAAGAAAGAAGGCAGTTATAGAAGAAAGAACGTAATTATAGAAGAAAGAACATAATTACAGAAGAGAGAAGATCATTATAGAAGATCTTCAAGGAAGAAAGAAGTTCGTCGACGAAGAGAGAAGATCGTCGGTACTAATTTCTTCCCTGTTTCTTGTTACGCCTACGTCATATACGTCTATTGTCTGTTTCCAGACAATTTCTTGTTTCTTAACCGCGTTTACGCGGCCAGTGGTCACTCCCTAACGGTGCCAAACTGTGACCATCTGGTAACGCCCTTGTGGCGGGAACGACATCCATACGTGTGTCTTTTTAAAGACTGTACGTACGTCTTTTTGAAGACGACCGGAGGTCGCAACGTGGGACCATGAGGAAGACACGAAGCCAGAAGACACGGAACGATGATGACACGCCGGTAGGAATGCGCATATTCGAAGAAGCACCCGCGTCCCCGTCCGATTATCTCGCGATGGCACAAGCGCCCTCCGCCGCGCCCGCATCTACGCCCGCGCCCGCGCCCCCGCCGCCGCGCCCCGCTATGTCCGTGTCCACGACCGATCGTTTGGGAGAGGTTAGCATTTCCGCGCCGCGTACAGAGACACTCGCCGCGATTATAGAAGATCTTCCGTCCACAGAGATTAGTTCGATAGTACGTACCGTCGCGCCTGTAACAGACGTACATAGGCCCGCGCCCCGCGCCCCGTCGGTTCGCTCCGTTCGTTCAGCCCGGTCGACGGCTAGTGCGATAGCTAAATTAAAGCAAGTTGAATATAACGCCGCGGAGGAACTAGCTGCAATTAGGAGGAAGCAATTGCAGTTGGAAGAAGATCTTATTAGGAAGAAGTACGCTAGGGACGTCGCGCAACTGCAAGAAGAAACAGATAGGGAAAGTGTCAACGAAGACGAGTTAGTTGAAAATAGGGTACGCGTTGATAGGTGGTTAGAGAACGTAGAGACTGTGCGGGGGGAGTCCCCTTCCCGCCCCTCTCAGCCCGCGCCCCGCATCGAGTTAGAGCAGACCCTACCGAACAGGGTAACCGGTTACGACCACAGTGAAGATGCCCAGGGGAGGACGGAAGCGTTCAACCGCGCCGCATAGATTCGGTACAGAGGGAAGATGGAGTCGCCGTAGGAATGAACCAGGTGGATCGTCGTGTACGGGTTACATCGCCGTCGCGCGTCCAACGCCGCACTCTATCGCCTACACATAGATCGCCACATCGCCACGCGGATCGTAGATCACCGTCGCCGCATAGGGATGTTGGTGTACGTAGATCGCCATCGCCACATCGCCGCACGGATCGTAGATTATCGTCGCCGTATAGGGATGTAGGTGCGCATAGGACGCCAGCGCCACAGCGTAGGCTAGAGAGAGATAGGGATGGAGATAGGTCGCTTACTCCGCGAGGAAAGGATAGGGGTATAGAGCGACTAGCGGAAGCTCTGGAGAATATGGTCAGAGTTAGGCCCGCTGCCGCGAAGCAGACGCAGGACTTGCCTATTTTTAACGGTTCGGCCGCGGAATGGTTAGCGTTCAAAGCCGCGATGAAAGAATCCACGCGTCTATATGGATTCACAGATACGGAAAATATGGCAAGGTTAAGAAATTGCTTACGCGGTGAAGCTAGGGAAGTAGTATCGGCACTGCTGTTTACCGCGAAGGATCCAGCAGATATTATGCGAACATTAGAGCAGTGTTTCGGCCGCCCAGAAGTAATTATCGATCGCGCGTTAGAAGAATTGAAACGCCTTCCGCGCCCGGGTCAAACCGCACAGGAATTAAATGCGTTCGCAATAAAGTTGCAAAATATCGTGTGCATTTTGCAAAACGTCGACGGCAAGGGATATCTGCAAAATCCAATGCTTACTAGGGAGGTAACGAGTAAGTTAAGCCCTCACTTACGGTCGCGTTGGTGTGATTATGCGGAGCACTACGGGAGTGCAGACGAGCCGGACATCGTTACACTGTCCAGGTTCATGATGAGAGAGGCTGATCGTGCGTTGAGTCATGCCTATACGTCCGTAGAGCCGACTAAGGAATCGCCCGTAAGACGAGAGGCGCCGCCGTCGAAAAGGATAGTGACACGCCGCGTAGAGAATAGGGCTCGCGACGTAAAAACGTTCACCGCACAGGAGGACACCGGTAGTGCCTCTTGTATGTGCTGCGGAGGTGACCACGCGATCGCCAAGTGTAGGAAGTTAGCGCAAATGGGTGTGGACGACCGGTGGAATTGGGTAAAAGAAGACGGGGTATGTTTTCTATGTTTAAATAGTAAACACCGACGGTTTAAATGTAAAGCAAAGAAATGCGGCATCGACGGCTGCAACGCCCCCCACCACGCCCTCCTTCACACCCGCAAGACCCGCGCACCTGAGACATCGGCCAAACCAGATGAGACCGTACTCGTCGCGTTTAACGTCGGTAGGAATGCATCCGTATTGTTGAAAGTGTGTCCCATTACGTTACGTGGACCACACGGTAAGGAAATAGACACGTACGCGTTGCTCGACGAAGGTTCGACTATTTCGTTGATCGATGACGACTTAGCGCGTGAGTTAGGAGCGGAAGGACCGGTAAAGCCGCTGAATATTAGGGGAATAAGCAATAGTCAGCGCGAGGCCGATAGCAGGCTAGTTAACATAGGCATACGTGGAAAATCGCGCAGCGAGATGTATAGAATAAATGCGCGTACAGTAACGAATTTACAGATAGGTTCGCAGTCGGTAAATAAAGAGTGTTTACGTCTAAAGCATTTACGCGACCTACCGAGCTCGGTTTGCTATGAGGACGCCAAACCGAGATTATTATTAGGAGCCGACAATTGGCATTTAATAATCACCCGTAATTTGAGGATAGGGCGTCGAAGGCAGCCTATAGCTGCACGTACGTTATTAGGATGGGTGATACAGGGAACCGTGCCGCGATTCACGTGTAGGGAGGACGGTGAAACCGTGTTACACGTCGTAAGCAGTAGCGGACGGATAGATAGGGTACCGAACGAGGTGAAGACGCTGCAGAGGCCACCGACCAAGAGAGAGGCGTTGAGTGCAGTCATGTCGGTCTTCGACCCGCTTGGACTGCTGAGCTACCTCACCATCACCGCCAAGATCCTGCTGCAAGACCTGTGGCGGATGAAGAAGGTCGGATGGGACGACGAACTACCCGAGGAGGCAGCTGAGGAATTCCAGAGGTGGCTGCGAGTCGTCGAGGAAGTATCACGACTGCGGCTGCCTAGGTGCTATGCTCCTACGGGGGGAGTGGTAGAGCGTCAGCTCCACGTGTTCAGCGACGCAAGCGAACGTGCGTACGCATCCGCGGCGTATTGGCGATTACGATACCGCGACGGAACGGTTAAGGTACGATTAGTGGCGGCCAAGGCGAAAGTCGCCCCGATAAAGGCGCAAAGCATACCACGGTTAGAATTACAGGCGAATCTGATAGGCGCGCGACTCGCGGAATTCATGCAAGGCGAGCACAGAGTGGTAGCCGATAGGGTAGTTTATTGGACAGACTCCACTACGGCGCTCCATTGGATTCAAAACGATACGGCGCGTTACACCCCATACGTAGCACATAGATTAGGGGAGATATCGGAGAAGACGTCACCCGAGCAATGGAGGTGGATACCGACCGCAGACAACATCGCGGATCAGGCAACGCGCATTAATTATACGTACAAGGAAGAGAGCGACAAATGGTTTACGGGACCGCCATTCCTGTACGAAGAGGAAGATCGATGGCCTCGACGACGGGAAGAGAAGGCAGGGGATGAAGATGACGAGCTGGAGGAAGTCGTGGCGCACCAGAGCGACACCAGGGGCGCTCCACACCTGCCAGACATCGAGAGGTTCTCTTCTTACGAGAGATTGGTCAGGGCCACCGCTCGGATATTACAGTTCGTCGATGCCATGAGAGGAAAGGCGCACGGACTAACATTGGACCACATCCAGAAAGCAGAGCGGATGTGGATAGAGCGAAGTCAACAAGAGAGTTTTGCTGAAGACATCAGTCGACTGCAGAAAGGAAGGAACTTGGCAACCGGCAGCGCGTTAAGGAAGCTCGACCCCATATTCGAAGATGGCGTACTGCGAGCTAGAGGACGGATTGACGCAGCCGATGTGGACAGCCAAATGAAGAGGCCCATCATCCTGAACGGACGCCACCAGTTTGTAAAGCTGCTTGTGGAGAAGGCGCATAAGGAAGCAAGCCACGCCAACAGGGAACGGGTAGTGAACGACCTACGCACAAGATATCACATACTTCGACTACGACCGACCGTACGAGAAGTGGAGCGGAGATGTCTGCGGTGCAGGGTACGCAAGGCGACACCACGGCCAGCGGTTATCGGAGATCTACCACCTGAACGGTTAGGGGCATTCGCGCGACCATTCACCTACACCGGAATCGACTATTTCGGGCCTATAACGGTAACAATAGGACGTAGGCATGAAAAACGGTGGATAGCGTTATTCACTTGTTTGACGACGCGCGCGGTACATCTAGAGATAGTTTATTCCCTAACGACGGACTCGGCGATATCGGCATTGCGGCGCATGGCGGCTAGGCGTGGGTAGCCACGGGTCATCTACTCGGATAACGGGACAAACTTTCATGGGGCGGACACCGAATTACGACGGGCGATGGAAGAGTGGGCACCCCTGCTGAAGGACTACGCGTTGACTCGGCGGACGGATTGGAAGTTCATCGCGCCGGGTGCGCCGAACCAGGGAGGCGCATGGGAGCGTCTCGTGCGCTCGGTGAAGACCGCGCTCGAAGCCACACTCAATCAGAAGAGCCCACGGGAGGAGACATTAGCGACGCTCCTCACAGAAGCCGAAAACACCGTTAACTCTCGACCGTTGACGCACGTACCGGTCGACATCGACGAAGAAGAGGCATTGACACCCAACCACTTCTTGCTGCTGGGACCATCGAGCCTTCCAGTGACCGCGCCGTGCACGCCTAATGATCGTCGGGCGTGGAGAGCGGCGCAGGGACTTGCCGACGAGTACTGGAAGCGCTGGGTGAAGGAGTACCTGCCGACGCTGGTTACGCGCGGAGACTCAAGGGACGTGCAGCAGCGCCCGGTACAAGAAGGAGACCTCGTCGTGGTGGCAGACGGGACCATGCCGCGGAACGTGTGGCCAAGAGGAGTTATAACGAGGACCTTTCCCGGACCAGACGGCGTGGTACGGAACGTCAAAGTGAGGACCAGGGGCGGATTGCTGCGGCGGCCGGTCAGGAGGATCGCCGTCCTCCCGAGTGCAGCCTAGGCTCGCAAGGCTACGCTGGGGGGAGAATGTTACGGACAGCGAGAGACCCGCCGCCCCGTCGCCCCTTCGTTCCCCGTTACGTCCCGCGCACCCCGCACGCCGGCGCTGATCACGCGATATCGGGCAACCAATCAGCGCGCGTGCGGCGAAAATTGCCATCGGGCGGATAACCCCACGGAATGAAGCGCTCTCCTCGGGAATATAAGAAGGGCGATTTAGGCCTTGGGCGTTCATTCGGAAGCGTTCATTCGGAAGCGTTCATTCGGAAGCGGCACTCGAGAAGACAACAAGGAAGAATCAAGACAGAAAACCTGGAAGAAGACTCCATACTGAAGACCTCCCTCTTTGAATAGTGATTTAGTTAATAGTGCCGAACCCTTTGTAAATAGTGAATATAGTATAGTTAAAAGTACCATCTTTTCTTCGAGCAGTCCCCTAGTATAGCTAACCTCACACCGCCAGTTAAAGTATAAATACAGTCCACTACTCTCCATCCACTTTAGTTATATTTATTAATGAAATATGTCTAAATGTCCACACTGTGATATATACATAGACAGATGATGACATGTGCCCGTGGTAAAAGGTAGACGCCTCATAAGTTGCCATGTGGGATTCGACGGAGGAGGATTTACATAAAATACAACTACTACATACTGCTGGCTGTGGTAGCTTAGGGGTTAAGCGCTCGCTGTAAATTTCACAGTACGCATGCAACCTGGATTCGATCTCCGAATTGTTCTGATTTACCACGCGCTCGGTGGTGAAGGAAAATATCGTGAGGAAACCTGCATGTCTGAGAAATAAGAAAAATAAATTTATAAGACATGAAGTTCGCCAACACGCATTGGGCCAGCGCGACGGATGTTTCCTTGCCTGAAACTTTCTCAGAAATGGGAAGAGGCCTGTGCCCAGCAGTAAGACGTATATAGGCTGTAATTTTAACTAAACAAGGGATGACTGGAACAAAGTGATGGAGAAAACAAAGATATTGTTATGGACGACTATGAAAGAGACATTCATTTTTAATGCTTAAAGAAAATCAAATAACAATTAATGTGTAAACAAGGATGATGACGACGACAACTCAAATAGTTGTAGTGAAAGTGATTAAATAAATTTATTAATCTAATGCAGCAGTAAGTAATAATATATACGGGGAAACTGATGAATTTTGTGTTTTGAGTTATTTGTTTCTAATTTATTCTGGTATTTAATCTGGATAAAAGTGTTAATGATTACCAACTTTAAAAAAATCAATACCTATATCTCTTAAAAATTGAATATTGTACGTATTGATTTTTAGTTGCAATGTCTAGTCCAATAAATCTGACAGCTGTCAAAAGATATTTCTTAAATTTGGTGTAGTATAAATAAACACTTTCTTTATTATTTCCCCATTAGTTTAAAATTATGTTACAACGCATTCACTCAGGTGATGGAGACGGAGGGTGGGGGGCGGCGCCGTGGACGTGGCGTGCTGGAGCTGTCGCTGTGGCGCGCGGCGCTGCACAGCTCCGCGTGCGCGCCCGTCGCACTGCGCCTGCGTGCCGGAGCGCGCCGCATTACGCTGCGTCCGCACTCGCACTGCGTCTGCGGACACCGACACCCGCCCGTGAGTCACGTCACACGCTCGTACACTACATCCCGTCACAATTACACTGAACATAACACACAAGTAAAATAAAAAAAAATCCAGAATTTAATATTATGTCGCCACAGTTTTAACAAAACAAAACGGCATAGCTCTTTACTCCAGTAAAAGATCACATCTTAAAAACAAAAATCTTCCAATTTACAACCAACTGAACGCTAATTTTTTGTACACTTTTTTAGCAATCTTTTATATGAAAAATCATTTAAATAAACCTCTTTAACTGTAAACATACAGGTTCCTTCATTTTCACAAAATCGGAATGAACTTATCAATTTTATCAACTAAAATTTTCTTTATCACTTCTCCGATCAACTCAAGCTAAACATTTGTGAATGTCTGTCTACGTGACCACACAACGTTCACGCAAGATTTAGTTTAACTATATGACATTACTTTTTAAACATTATTTGTACAAAACATCCCACATTATTCCAATCTATGTTATGTAGATTCACCTTTTACTATCCTTAAACTTTGATTGTATGGCAATGTTCATTCAAAAATGTCAAAACACAGGGCAACGGTGAAGCAACAACATACCTAAGTAACTTTGAAGACGATGATACGGATGAGTCCTGGGAGTGGCCCGAAGAAGACCTCAGCAATCAAGAGATCGAGACCGCGGTGGCAGCTGACGAACAGCTTCGAGAATTGCCTGAAGCTACTGTGAGCCTACACTGTTTTTTTTAATTTACAACTTAAACTTTTGTCAATTTCAAGAGTTTAACTGAAAGTATCAATTTCTGCTTCTATAGAGCTTAACATTAAATATTATTTGAAGTTTACTCCTTAAGAATCAATTTTCATATATAGCTCGCGGTACACAAATTAGATGTGGACTGAAATCAAGTAGTAACAAAAAGTTAAGTCGTTATGTTGTCCCTCCGCTTAACACATTCGCGCATCTTGTACTAAACGCGTATTCTATATGCTGTATACATATTGGTTGATTTGACTCTCATGGTGATAGTGTTACGTAAAATAGACGCTAGATGGTCTAAACGCGACTAATTTGATACGAACGTTCTGGAAAACGTTAACGCTTACTACGTAGTGGCGGTATAAAATACACGTGGTAACTATGGAAAATCAACAGTAACTTTTCTTAAGGAGTAAACTCCAGTCGCACGTCGAAGCTGTCACCCAGCATTTTTCATTTATGAAACAAAAACACTTACAGGAATCTATGCACAAGAATGGCGATGACACAGAAGAGCAGCCAGAAAGTCGCGATTATGGTCGCGAACAAAACGACGATAGCGACAAGTTATGGTCTAAGATGGAGCCAGTTGTATTCCTAGAGTTTAGCCACGAGAGGGCACCACCAGACACTTCCATTAATCCCTACGACAATCCGCCACTTGACTTTGAATACAGGTATTTTTTTTGTTCAGTAGATCAGGAATGGTCAGTTTTATATTTAAAAACCATGGCAATTAAGATAAATGAAAATGCTCTAAAATCTTTAGACACCTACGAGAGAGGGAGGCCTTGGGATGACGGCTTTCCTGCAATTTTTGCTCAGTTTTCCGCAGTTACAGTCATCAATAAAAAAATTACTGTTTACTGCTAAATATTGACTATACTATCTTGTACAATCCGATGGGCCTATATTGTGGCATATGTGGCAGGTCGAACCGAACTCAGAACTTAAAATATGGTATTGCTACACGTTTTATTTCAACACGACACACTTCGTTTTAATACTCCATTCAGTCTCTCGCCATCTTAAATTTATTATTCGGCCGATAAAATTACGAGTGCAATTAATAATATATAAGCAACGATCAATCTCATTCAATCCTTTCGTTCGATTCCCATGTACTTAAATGGTGTGTAGGCAAGTAAGTTGATATACCGACTTTTTAAAATGTCTACATTAACCTGTAGCAGTTCATCCTGTTGTTTGACTCTTGACTACGGCTTTATGGTAGAACATCCGATCAAAAATGTAAAGCCGCGTCTCCACCAAAGTTTTGTTTTCAACACAACAGTTGCCAACAAAACTTGTTTCCATTTTCGGCGGCAACATCAAAGAATACGCTTGTTGCCAACATTTGTTCCCTCGGTGGAGACGCTTGTTGACAGAAACATTTGTTGGCAACACGTGTTGTTAACAAAACTTTAGCGGAGACGCGGCTTTAGAGTTAAAATTTTGCATGGCTGTGACATGTTCAACGTAGAGAGTTTTCAACGAGTGTAAGATTGATGGCTTTATTCGAATTTAAATACCTAATAATTTCTTACGTGGTAGAGCCATGCTGCGGCTATATTAGTAGTTTAGTTGTAGCACGTAGAAGGACCACGCTCTCACAGAAAACCATCGTAAAATAGCAGCTTAACGCTGCTGTGTTTCGTATGGTGAGTGTAGAGAACCGGAGACCCTTTTTACTGGCAAAGAGGCATTCCATCTTAGTCCTCACGGGTGACAACGTATCTACATCTTGAGTCTTTATTGAGGATAGATGTAGATGTCTATGGGTCACAGTAACAACTTACCATCAGGTGGACTGTGTGCTCGTTTGTCACCCGATAAAAAAAAACCTGGTTCGATTCTACGTTAATGAAAAATTTACTTAGATGAATGTTAACAAGAATAGAGACATGCTTTTTATACACAGTGTAGGTTTATTATTCAGTTATGTACTTATTCAGATCAGTTCAGGACTAAGTTATTTAAAAAAAGTTAGGTATGAAACAGCTTACCGATCTAAATCCTCCGTGGCCTAATGAGATTCTCCAAAGTTGAAAAAAGAAAAAGCGTTAGCAAACTTCGTTCGCTTGTTTGACTATAATAAAATACATTCTGAAGGAAATCTCGATTGTCACGCGATAGGATTTGCGCGCTGAATTTCTAGCGTTTTATATTATATTCTTGTATGATTTGTATTGATTCAATTTGCAATATTTCTAGTATGTATTTGATTCCAATATAATAGAATATATTGTAATTAATTGTAGGTATAGTTTTTTTTTTATAGAATCGGGTGACAAACGAGCACATAGTCCACCTGATGGTAAGTGGTTACTGTGATCCATAGACATCTACATCTATCCTCAATAAAGACTCAAAATGCAGATGCGTTGTCACCCGTGAGGACTAAGATGGAATGCCTCTTGTCCAGTTCTCTACACTCACCATACGAAACACAGCAGTGTTAAGCTGCTATTTTACGCTGGTATTCTGTGAGAGCGCGGCCCTTCCCCGGTCGAGCCGACCCATTCGTGCTACAACTATATTACTAGTATAGCTGCAGCATGGCTCTACCACGTATATAGTAATTAATTATTCAAAATACGCAATTTTATTTTCGGTGGTATTATAGACAGCAAGTTAGTCCGTGGTTTCAAAGTACAAAGTCAGTGTTTCATATTTTAATTTATTTGAATATTTTTTTAGTCAACAGTAAATAAAACTATAAATCGGTAAGCCACCAAAGTAGTCACAAAATTAAATTTGCAAACATTTGCAAATAGTATTTTACTGAACAACTATTTTTAATACAGTTGCGAAAAACTGAAGCAATTTAGTAAAGAACATTTTTGGAAAATGGCGCCAACCGTAAAAGAATATAAGCAGAGGTTTTTTTGTTTTCTTCACCCATTCTGGGTAGGCAAAGGGAACTACATAATGCCAAGTCTTCAGTAGAATTTTTTTTATTGATATGAAATGAAAATGAAATTTAATGAGATGAAATAAAATGAAACCTAACCTAACTCATTGAATCAAATCATTAAATCTGATATTGAAACAAATTAGTAGCTTCTCTTTAGAAATTTTTGCATGTATCGTAAAAACTTCTATGATTTTTTTTATTAAAAACTTCGTGGTTGGTTTTTTCTTTTTAATAGACATTATTTTAACAGTTGGGAAAGAGAACGCACGAGTTCGGAAAAGGTAAAGAAAAAGCACGAGTATGTAATAGCCCACATCCCGAACGCTATACGTCCCTGCAATACGCCACTTTTTGAGTAACTCTATTAAAAATATAGTTTTACTGGGTTACGTAAAAATACCTATTACGCATTTTGCAAACAGTTTCAGACAGACACATTTAGTTTTTTTATTTTGTTGTAGTACCAAGGTCAAGGTCGCGTCGTTTCGTTTGTTACGGTCCTGGTTTGTTTTAGTTGTTTGGTCCTTGGATAATATATTTATTATTAATTTTGTTTTATTATGGTTATTAGATTAATAATTATTTATTTATTTATAAAATAATTATAAATATTAAACTATTACATTAAACTATATAAAAACAAAATAGAAATAAATGTAAGTATATTGTTTAAAAATTGGTAAATATGTTTACGAGCGTAGTAGCTCAGGTGGTTAGCGCTCACTATAAATGTTGGAGTTGGAGCCCTGCCGGCACCAATGAAATTGTTAATGGCAGCGTGGCGGACATTTTCTTTTCTTGCCCTAAAACTAATCTAATAAAAAAATAATTAACAAGTCAAATGATTTTTGTTTTAATTGTATTTTTGTAGTAGTTTGTGTAGAATCTACATTAATCATCATCATTATCATCATTACACCCCTTCACAAGTCCACTGCTGAACATAGGCCTCCCCCAAAGAATGCCACAAATCCCGGTCCTGAGCCACCTGCATCCTTCGACTTCCTGCTGACGATAATAATAAGGATGATAACATATTATTAAACATCCAAAAATATCTTACAAAATCGTTTCAATTACTAGCGCAGTGACGTTACGAGCTGAACAGCATGACGGCTAGAGTTTTCGCGTGAAAATGTAAAACGATAGATTAAAGGTAATTTTTATGGCACTATACGGTTATAAAAAAATTATATAAGGATTATAATGGTTCATTATCATCACCCTGGGATTCATTTAAAACACTATTTGAAAATGGTTGTAATACCCTATTATAATAAATTACTTCTTGTACTAAGGCAGACTAGGCTTTTCTCGTGTGAAGTAATAGCGACCATCATTATCGTTCCAGCTCTTTACAAGTCCACCGTTGAACATAGGCAACCTTGTACCGCAGGATGCACAAGCAAAGTGTAGCATGCCCCTCCCCCACGAGATGTAGTGGACGACCTGTTAAGATATGCAAATATATATATACTAGCTGTTCCCCGCGTCTTCGACCGCGTGGAGTAATTTTTCGCGGAACCCTACAATAAAAGCAGCCAAAGTTACTCCTTATAACATCAGCTATCTGCCAGTGTGTATAAATATTGACATTAATATTTATACAATACTAACGCCACTCAATTGTTTTGCATTCCCGGAACCCCTCCACTAACACTTAAACTTTATGGTAGATTATTAAAGTTCAAATTGACTTTTAAGTATTATTACGAATCTTTTGTATGGGAATGTAGAAAAGTGATGTTTTTAGACTTTTTCAGGCAATTTTTTTAAAATTTTCTCTCCGTAAGAACCATCTTCGTACTTACTTACGTACTTATAAAAAAAGAATTAGCGGAATCGGTTCAGCTGCTCTCGAGATTTGCGCTTAGTAACACATTCAGCGATTCATTTTTATATTATATATGTACTAGGAAATACATTTAAAGAGATTAGCAATAAAAAAATTAAAGGTCACTTATTGTTCCGTGAAACCGAACACCTTTGTCAGCACACAACAGTGTCGGGTGCATTCTTAACTATTAATTACATTTTTGTAACTGCTTTAAATAAAGTGATTTTTTACTATTTCGAACGTTATCAATTCAACATACTTAACAAACAACCAGACACACCCCCGACACTTATAGGGATAAGAACTATCCTATCTTTCAAGTTGAACCAAACTGCACAATGTTGTGTGCAAAATTTCACTGAAATCCTGTCAGTAGTTTAGGAGTTCATCGCGGACAAACAATGTGACACGTAATTTTTATATATAAAAATATATAAATAGCACTCGGTGTGTCCGTGTTCAAGACCAGAGCAATCACTTGTGTATTATAATGTACAAGTGTTGGAACCGGCTTATGATGTATCGTTGCAATGTTGCATACAGCGAGTGGTCGGAGGAGCGCCGGGTGCGCGTGCGCGTGCGTCCAGTGCGTGTGCGCGTGTGCGGTGCGCTGCTGCACCGCCTGGACGCCGTGCGCCGCGCCGCCACCGTTACATCGCCTACCCACTACCACAACCCCGGTAACAATCTGCCCACATACGCTTTTTTATTTAATAAATAATATATAACAGTAAGGCCACACAATTTTTTAACAATTAATTTCTTAAGCGTGCGTGTGTGCTTGAGTAAGTGTGCGTGCGTGTGTTAGATTTATTAAAATATAGAGTCACAAGAAAAAGCTCTAGAATATAATTTATAATTAAATGTAGGGTTATAGGATTTTTTTTAGAATAGACTATATATAAGCGGTTACATCGTATTAGCACTCCTGGAAACCCAATTCGCTCATTGGTCATACAAATTTAAATAAATACATGTTATATGACTAATGACTTAACAACGGATTCATGACATATCTTTACAGACCCTCTCTTTCTGAAAAGAAAGATATAGAATAACTATGTTGAAAGACTGAGCGAATTTGCACATTTTTAACTTTTGATCGATGTTCAAGATCATCAAAAAAATCGTTTAAATTTTAATGCATATTTATTTGTAAATCGTGTGCAAACTAATTGCAAATAGAAATAAATATTGTAAAAAAAAAGTTGTTGAACACGTATGTATAAGATATTAGTAGTAGTAAAACAAAATCATAATCTGCTGCCAAAATGTATGCAATGCAAAATGCAAATGCAGATAAATAAATAGAGAATTGTTCACAATCATGTGTATGAGAAATCCATTTTTCTCTATTTTAATGCGAAAATCTGTCCAGCTCTCATGACTAACCTGATAGCTTGATGTTTGGTTAAATTAAAAAGGCAAAGTATCACAGCTAAGTAGACTTTACAAATTTGCTCGTTATTAGCCGTTAAACCCCAACTTGGGGAAAAAGCAAACAAGGCTAGGCTATCTTTTATCCTCAAAATTTATTATAGAGAAGGCGATATGGCCGAATTCCACGCCCACGTAAGTTAGTATTCATATAATTATTTAAATTAGTATTTTTTTATTATTGGTTGTCTTTAAAATGAGTTATCCTGTTTGCCTACGTTGTTTAACATCCACAAATTGCAATTAATTGCAACGAAAGCAAAAGTAACTAAAAATTATTATACGTCTGTTAAGAGACGGTACTTACTTCGTTTAATAAATAAAGTAGTATTTACAAAATAATAACATTTATTAAAAAGTTTATGTTTATAGCACAGAATAAATAATAGTACAACAATAGAAGAATTAGCCCTCTGATAGCAAACTTGCGAGTTTAAATCTAGTTACAACGTCGCTAATGTTGCATAATACTTTGCACATCTCGGACACGACCTTCGTCAATTTAGCCTACAAATTAAATCGTCGAAAAACATTTAATGCTGTGCGCTTATTAAATCAAAATGCATCTTACGTCCGCGTGCGAGAGTCTGTATCATATTATATGGTTTATGATAAGTGTGTTGTCGCGAGTGTTTGCGTGTGTGATTATGCCCTATTTTTGCTTTACTACCCCCACCCCACATACACTATAATTATACACTTACTATGTACTTCAATTTCAACTGTAATGCAACGTTTAGATACTCGCTGAGCGTAGACGGATAAACACGGGTACGAATATGTAAATGACCTGTGTAAGTGTCCTCGTTACACAGCCCGAGTACTCGTCTGTGTTCTCTGTTCTTGACTCGATGTAAGTTTTTTTAGCGCGAATCAAAGGATTGTTTGTGTGTATTCGTATCGGTTTACATACTCGTCATTATTCAATTGCTCCGTATACTATTACTATCCGTTATCATTTTCTCCAATTCCTGTATGTAATAAAATATATTAAAAGTATATAAAAAGGTACCTACTCGGTTCAGCTCAAATTAAGCATTTCACAAGGGCGAAAGTACACTCGTATTCGTCGTTGTTCTCGGCGGCTCACTTCGCCGACACCCGTGGACCTCACTAGAATTGATGTTAACAATTTGTATTATTAGCTATTATTTATAAAGAACAATTAAACATATATTCATTGACCCTAATTTTAATATATTTGTTTGGTTAAACATACATCTAACTTTAATAAATGTAAATCGGATATCCGCTTTTGTATCTTTGAATTTCCGGTAAGATTTTTATTGTAATAGTTTCTTATAACCTTTAACCTAAATTGTATTATTTGCTAACAGTATTATCTATATTTTCAACTGCACATTAATATATAAAACACAGATATTATTTCATATACAAAACATAAATGCTTTTATGTCTTGAAATACACTTCACAGACTTTTGAAAAAGGAACATTACAAATCACACAAAAGTGATAGCTCATTCAGTTAATATATCAGCATCTATCTTTCATTAATTATTTTGTTGGCAATTACTAGATGAAAATTATGAATTCATTACGTAAGTTTCATCCATATTTTATATAAATGTAACTAGTGCATGTGCAGAGGTGCCAACGCGTACGCTGACTGTGGAGGAGTGCGAGGCGCTATCAGAAAACTTACCGCAGAAGCGGTACAGCGTAGAGATACGTGGGCTGCACGTGCTGCTACTGCCATGGGATCACGACGAGACCGCCCCACCAGTGCCGCTGCTACTCGACCTTGACTTGCCGCATATAGACGCTACCTATGTTGGCCCGCTATACCCTTACAGGTACGTCGTCGGATTTAAAGTACTTGACGTGCTTGACTTCTTGCTACACCTATCCATACGATTAATATTTGTACCTGTAATATAGAATGACTTTATTGACGTGTACTTGAATTGTGTTCTTAAAAAAAACCTAGTTAATACTTTTGTGTTTTCACTTAATGGCGTTTCCTAACATTAATAACATCCCGAAATCCTGGGGTGGATACAATGGATGAATGTATGAATGGAAAATTATTAGTATATCTCCCTGAATAAACGTAATAGTGGCGTTAGAGAATTCACTGCGTTAAAGCGTTACGTGGGTGTTGTAAGAAGTGGTGGAGGAAAATGAAATATGAAAAATTGGCAGTAGGATTTTTTTTATAACAATTCAATAAAATAAAAAATGTTGCCAATACGCCTGCCAAATGTGGCAAAAAGTTATGTTTATCAGTGGACTTTTGCTTTGCTGTAATCAATGAATAAAAAAAATTCGCAATTCTTACCCTCAACTCGATTATATCCTAAAAAAAAGCTATTTTGTATTCTTGATATATAATAGTCTACTGAGGAAGTTAATTGTTGTGGTGGACGAGTAAATTAACATTTAGATTTTTAGGTAATATTACATTTAAAGTTTATAGGTAGATATATTTTATAGTCATACAGTTGATCTTTTGAGATTAAGTCCCAAGGCAAGAACATAATAAAATCACTACTTCTACACTAACTCCTTCTGAGCGCACTTTTGAGAATGCCTGGTTTGGCTACAGAGTGGCGCATTCTGTCGTGAGAGTGTGGTCCGGCGACAGAGTGCGCTTGAAACGTCTTTCTTGCGACACGAACTATATCTTTTCTTGGTATAAACAATAGATTCACAGAGACAAGCGCAGTAAAAGAGATCGTCGGAAAGAATTATAGTTCGTGTCGCAACGAATACGTTGTATCCGCACTCTGTTGCCGGAGCACACTGTTACGTGTCACGTGTTTCGTGTACGGTGGAGTTTTTGGCGGGAATTTGACCGGTGGCGGTTTGCTGCTCCTGTATTATTGTTTAAATAATGGTTTGAAGTGGATTTTGATATGTAAAAGTGGAGCGATTTTGTGTATTAAGTGTCTGCACATGTGAATTAGTGGAAAAGGTAAAGCAAATGCTCTGATGGTGATGTGATTCTTAAGATAAGGTATTTGTCTGCTTACTCTCGATGCACTCGAGATACCATTGTTAGCTGTCAGATGTCTGCTGGCTCAAGTTGCAGTCAAAATTTCTCAAAGGCTGCACAATGTGACGCATCAACATATTGTGAAGCAGTGTACTATGAAGGATAATTACACATTGTAACTTCAGAAGGCTAGAACCCAGAGCCGTAAAGTCAGTTATAAAAAAATCCGTGTACGGGGCAGGGTGTGCTCTGCCGCGTGCCAGCTGCCGGAGGACGACGGCGCGGTGTGGGGGGGTGCGCGCGCGCACGTCTCTGTGCGCGTGCGCGGTGCGGCGGCGGGACTGCGCGCGGCCGAGCGCGGCGCGCAGCGCCCAGTCGCTCGCGCGCACCTGCGCCTCGCCGCGCGCACATTGCTCCACCCGCACCTCTTCCCCGCGCACACCGTACGACACAACTACACCATCAGCCTCGGTCAGTATACCCATCACACTACACTAACACACTACATACTACTAATATACGAGTGCATAATATATTATAATATAATTATATCACTATACAACATCTAACAAAAACACTGTGATTACCGTAGTGCGTTTTCAGAATCAGTACTCAAACGTATAGAAATTCTCACAGCTTAATGCTGCTGTGTTTCGTATAGTGAGTGTAGAGAACCGTAGACCCTTTTCACTATAAACGAGGCATTCCGTTGTAGTCCTCCAAGGTAACAACGCAATTGCATTTTTATTTTTAATCGAAGATAAATGTAGATATCTACGGGCCACTGCACCCACACACGCAGGTGAACTGTGTGCTCGTTTATCACCACTTGCTATATAAAAAAAAACTTTATTTCAGAAAGCAATATCATTAAAAATTAAATTAAATTTAAATGCAATTTTTATTTGCCAACTAACTGTCCCTACGGCTTCGTTCGCATGCAATTTATTACGATTTCATTAGTTTTAATTATTTGCGCAGAACCATTATAAGTAAGTAAATGTAACATGTTCATTATATTGATTAGCTGAAATAATTTTGACCGGATTTTCAGTCAAAATTATTCCAGCCATTTCGAAAATTAGCCAGAACAAACAGGCAGACAAACGAAAATTTTAAAAATTTTGTACCGTATATACTTTCATATACATTTAGTAAAAAGCTATAATTTTATCTTTGCTAACAGACTTCAATTTTATTTATTTGTTTTTTAATTTTATAAATTGTATAATATGGTTTTATTACCCCTAAATTGGCCGGGAAGTAAAAGTATTGTCAAAGACCCTGCGTTACCGATGTGCATGTCATTTATAGATAATAAAACCTCATACAATTTACAAATAAAAAAATATTTAAATTTAATTAAATTTCTTCACAGTTGGCGGTGAAAACTTGTTTCAGAAATAAAGTTATTTCTATGTGTTTGAAACACCACAGTCCACATCCACATCTTTATTTATTTCCCTGTGTGTGTATAAGTTTTCATAATTTATCTCTATAGAAATCGATATTGTTTAAAATCAATATCAATAACGCATTTATCATAAACGCACCCAATCGTTTTTAAAAACTGCCAAGGTACGACTTCCCATTGACGTCTGTCGGGTTAGAAGTTGATATATTTTTTTTACAGAAATATTACATTATTATACGCACACACACAAAAGCTTGGCGTGCTCAGCAGAGCGGGACAGTATTTCATGCCGGCTCAACGCCTGCAACTTTACAAGGCGCAGGTTCGGCCTCACATGGAATACTGTTCCCATCTCTGGGCTGGGGCTCCCCAGTGCCAGCTTCTTCCACTTGACCGCATCCAGCGCAGAGCGGCTCGAATCGTCGACGACCGAGTCCTTTCCGATCGGCTCGACTCATTGGCACTGCGAAGAGATGTTGCATGTCTTAGCATTTTCTTTCGCATTTACCATGGGGAGTGCTCTGAGGAATTGTTCGGATTAATCCCAGCCGCCAAATTTCACGAACGCACATCGCGGCAGAACTCCCGATACCATCCACACCATCTGGATGATTGGCGGTCCACCACTGTGCGATTTAGAAGATGTTTTCTTCCTCGCACAACTTCCTTGTGGAATAGTTTACCACCAGCGATTTTTCCGGACTGATACGACTCCTTTTTAAAAGGCCGGCAACGCATCTGCAATTCCCCTGGTGTTGCGGTTGTTCATGGGCGGCGGTAGTCACTTACCATCAGGTGAGCCGCATGCTCGTTTGCCCCCTCTCCTATAAAAAAAAAAACACACGCAAAGTTTCAACATTCGGAGATGCGAGCTTTATGAGAAAAAAATATTGAAAATAAATTATTTTTGCAATATTTATGTCAATTCCTACCGTAAAACTGACGTTATTTTGTATTCTCATTGTCATCGTCAGTAGGGATGTCGATCCTTTCCGAAAAAGATCGATTTTTAAATCTATTCAAATCGTAAGCTGATGTATTGATTCAAAAAAAAATTGATTTCCAAAATATTGATATCTTTTATATATATATATATATATATATATATATATATATATATATATATATATATATATATATATATATATATAATTAGCTCGCCAGGCAGACGTTGTTCTGCTCTTTCCAACGATCCTTCCTATAAAAATCCTTAAATTCGTAAAAATTAAGGATTTTTATAGGAAGCTCTAAAATAAAAATTTTGAGGGTCATTTATCGGGATAAAAACTATCCTATCTCGCAAGTTGGACCAAAATGCACACAGTATGCAAAATTTCATTGAAATCAGTTCAGTAGTTTAGGAGTCCATCGCGGACAAACAACGTGACACGTAATTTTTATATATAAAGATAAAAGTAAACGGCATAGAAAAGTATATAAGACAGAGTGTACATTTTTCATTATTTGACTTGAATATATAGTAAATACTTTGTAGTTTTATTTAAACTAATCTATTTAAGTTTAATATATACGAGTATATCTTCTTCTACTATAACGGTGAGTAAAAGTTCGTCCTTTTTCCATTGGCGGAGCGTTTATCATGTACCTATGTCACACTTAACATGGGGATTAACGATCGTAGTACCAAATGTATCGCACCTTTAATGCTTCTCTCCGTCGTCGGTTTGAGTATTTACGCTTGTGTAAATGAGATAATTAAATTGCGATCTTAAGATCATATCTAACGCCTGTCACCCGGAGGGGTAGGCAGAGATTACGGATTTCTATTTGGCACGATCGTCACACACCTCCCTCGCCCCATTTACTATACCTACGTATACATGCTCGTCTGTTAAGGGTAATCTTAATCTGGTTCATCTTCAAGTTATCGTCTATTTGGTTGATAAATTTCACCTAGGGCGTCACTTGCCGGCTCTGCCGTTCACTACTGCATCATGAATTTGTTTTGTCATTCTTTCTTCTACATGACCACCGAACCACTCTTTAAGACCTTTATGGAACATCCTATAGTTGCTACTTAAAACGGCCACGGTGCAAAATTAGTAGACTTCTCTTAGATATGTTAGTAAATATAATTATGTAATAGTTATTGACGAAATCACTCTAGTTCTAATTACGAAACAATAACGTGCGTGTGCGTGCCCGCAGGCGAGGCGAGCGCGTGCGGATCGCTCGCGCGGCTCCGCGCGGCCGCCGAGCTGCTCGCCGCGCGCCGCTCGCCCCTGCTCGCGTACTCAACGCTCGCCACTGACGCGCTCAACGACCAAGGTACCTAGGAAACTATAATTTATCTTACGATAGATAGATAGAGCCATGCTCTAGCTATATTACTGGTATAGTTTTAGCACGAATTCGTGGGCTCAACCGGGGAAGGACCACGCTCTCACAGAATACCAACATAAGATAGCAGCCTAACGCAGCTGTGTTTCATATGGTAAGTGTAGAGTACCTGAGACCTTTTTTACTGGAAACGAGGCATTCCATCTTCGTCCTCACAGTTGACATTGCATTTGCATTTTGATTTGTCATCGAGGATAGATGTAGATGTCTATGGGTCACAGTCAACACTTACCATGAGGTGGACTGTGTGCTCGTTTGTTACCCTTATCCTGTAAAAAAATATGTGTCAGCTCAGAATGTAACGCATGGCGTAACGTTTTTTGACTCCCCATAAATTTTCATACCCGAGCTTATATGTGAAAATCGATTCTTAAGGAGTAAACTCCAAAAAACCTTTATAAAACAAAATCACGTCCTATACTACTACTACTATTACTTGACGACAGGACTTCCTTTCTGCCTAAGAGTTCGTTTGAGTAGGTACCATTCTCTTACCTATTTTTGTTAAATAGCAGTGCTTACACTGCAGTGTCCTGGTTTGAAAGGTATAGCCATCTTGATCTAAGCTCCATCTAAGTCCTCCAGAGGTGACAACGCATTTGTAACATTGTTTGTTTGAATTTGCCTGCAATTTTCCATGGACTTCAGTAGCCACTTACCATTAGGTAAACTGTAAGTTCGTCTGTCACTTCGTATTGATATTTATAAAATTGTACAAATCAACTTCGTTAAATTTATCACACGTAAGGTAAGCTTGCGTATACCTATCTGCGAGCGTTACGGTGCTTGACTAGCATCACTTATTAAACACCGTACTATTTTAGCGGCCGCGTTTACACGCGCTACACATTAAATACAGGCGGATGAAGATATTTCACTTCATTACATCTGGTCACGTTGGTGTACACGTGCTGCAATATCACGCATATGCGTTTCGTGTGCTCAGAACATGAACAAGATAACGAATAATCTTTACAAGGATTTATATGACAGATGCAACTATGCTAAACCGCAGACACAAAATTGTAATTAATAATATCTTGGTAAAGTTTGATGTATCTCTTCATATACTTCTCTTACTCATCAAAACATGGTAGAGCCACTCTGCAGCTATATTATGGTTGTAGCATATACAGGTCGGCTCGACCGGGGCAGGACCAGGCTCACATAATCTCGCAATTGCATTTTGAGTCTTAATCTATGTCTAAGTGGGAGCCACAAATGTATATTTGTGTACCCACTTTTCTCTCATTTAAAAAAAAACGTTAACCACACACTAGGATTTTCTCCTGTATCGTGGAGGCAGTTTACAAACATAAATTGCACGAGGACAAACATCCAGACCCGGAACAATTATTTGTAGGTTATACAAATACTTGTTCCGTGCGGGATTCGAACCCGCGGCCCCCAGCGCTACAACTCATTTCTAAGCCACTGCGCCACAGAGCTATAGAAACATCCATATAGTAAATGAGCCACATCATCCACTTACCATCAGATGGACTGTGTTCTCACCCTTATTTTTTAAAAAAATATATACGTCTGTATGTATAAGCATGTATAACATTATGATTAAATATATTTTTGGTTTCAACATTGTTATTGAAAGAATTCTATAGATTTGGCGAGATTTGATTTATAAAATTGTTTGTATGTTTTTCAGAATCAGTAGCAGTAGACGTGACACTGGAGGAGCTCACGAGCCGCGGCTACATCACTAAGAACGTCAACACGCATATCGTGTCCCTGCACGCCGTCAGAGCCATGGCGCTGCACGCACCTAGTGGGTTCAGTTGTATTTTCATCTTTAATAGTAATCTTAAATCTCGCTGATTCCATGGAACATAAAGTGTTCGGGCGTTATAATTTACTCTACAAAGTTTATACCGTATGTGATAAAATTCAACGACTGTATACTTTATTTTTATTATTTGCGCTTTCATGTAACTACTAATTTACAGATCTCAGGTTACAATTTTAAACTAAAAGAAAAGTGATAATTCACCGGCTCCGTGGCGTAGTGGCTTAGCAATGAGTTGCAACGCTTGGGGTCGCGGGTTCGAATCCCGCACGGAACGAGTATTTGTACGGCCTACAAATAATTGTTCCGGGTCTGTATGTTTGTCCTTGTGAAATCTATGTTTGTAAACTGCCTCCACAATACAGGAGAAAATCCTAGTGTGGGGGTAACGTTTTTTTAAAATTTGAAAAAGAAAAAGAAATTGTCCTCCTTGTTAGTGTTTCTATTTATCTACTACTGAATGTAGGCCTTTTCGTAATGCTATAACTAGTATATATAGCTTGAAAGACTGTCTATATTCACCACACTAACGTGGCTGGTTGGTAAGCACGAGGCTCGTACCCTGGTAATGCCATTATCTGTTATCAGCTCGTAGGATTCAGCATTTTGAAGAAATATTACTGTTAATCTTTCCTCTCAGGAACTTTCATTTGCACACACTTCACTTTTTCATATTGCCAATGTTTCAAATGTCCTCTTCAGGTTATACCGTGGGCAGTTAAGATAGAATTTGGAGAAATTACGTAAACTTATGCAATAAATCTTTATATAATGTTATTAATATGTGTAAAACTTAATGTATTTGTTTTACAGAGGGTGGTGAACTTAAGCAAGCGTGGCTGTTCTCTGGACCTGAGGCGCCAACAACTTCGTAAGTATATTAAGCATATCTTCTATTTTGAACTGTTGTTATTTTTTTATAGAATGAGAGTGCCAAACGAGTCCACAGTCGAAAGTAAGTGGGTACTGTGGCCCATAGACATTTATATCTATCCTCAATGAAATATTAAAAAAAATTATAGTATAGTGTGACAAACGAGCACACAGTCCACCTGATGGTAAGTTTTTCCTGTGGCCCATAGACATCTACATCTATCCTCGTTTGCGAATCAAAATGCAGATGCATTGTCAACCGTGAGGACTAAGATGGAATGCCTCCTTTCCAGTAAAATGGGTAAAGTGGATGGAGAGTAGTGGACTGTATTTGGTATTTTAACTGGCGGTGTGAGGTTAGCTATACTAGGGGACTGCTCGAAGAAAAGATGGTACTTTTAATTATACTATATTCACTATTTACAAAGGGTTCGGTACATTAACTAATCACTATACAAAAGGGAGGTCTTCAGTATGGAGTCTTCTGTCTTGATTCTTCCTTGCCGCTTCCGAACGAATGCTTCTGAATGATCCGAATGAACCCGAATGAACCCGAATGAACAACGACCGTCCGAGGCGCCCTTCTTATATTTCCGAGAAGAGCGCTTCATTTCGTCGGGTTAGCCGCCCGATGGCAATTTTCGCCGCACGCGCGCTGATTGGTTGCCCGATATCGCGTGATCAGCGCCGGCGTGCGGGGTGCGCGGGACGTAACGGGGAACGAAGGGGCGACGGGGCGGCGGGTCTCTCGCTGTCCGTAACATTCTCCCCCCGGCGTAGCCTTGCGAGCCTAGGCTGCACTCGGGAGGACGGCGATCCTCCTGACCGGCCGCCGCAGCAATCCGCCCCTGGTCCTCACTTCAACGTTCCGTACCACGCCGTCTGGTCCGGGAAAGGTCCTCGTTATAACTCCTCTTGGCCACACGTTCCGCGGCATGGTTCCGTCTGCCACCACGACGAGGTCTCCTTCTTGTACCGGGCGCTGCTGCACGTCCCTTGAGTCTCCGCGCGCAACCAGCGTCGGCAGGTATTCCTTCACCCAGCGCTTCCAGTACTCGTCGGCAAGTCCCTGCGCCGCTCTCCACGCCCGACGATCACTAGGCGTGCACGGCGCGGTCACTGGAAGGCTCGATGGTCCCAGCAGCAAGAAGTGGTTGGGTGTCAATGCCTCTTCTTCGTCGATGTCGACCGGTACGTGCGTCAACGGTCGAGAGTTAACGGTGTTTTCGGCTTCTGTGAGGAGCGTCGCTAATGTCTCCTCCCGTGGGCTCTTCTGATTGAGTGTGGCTTCGAGCGCGGTCTTCACCGAGCGCACGAGACGCTCCCATGCGCCTCCCTGGTTCGGCGCACCCGGCGCGATGAACTTCCAATCCGTCCGCCGAGTCAACGCGTAGTCCTTCAGCAGGGGTGCCCACTCTTCCATCGCCCGTCGTAATTCGGTGTCCGCCCCATGAAAGTTTGTCCCGTTATCCGAGTAGATGACCCGTGGCCACCCACGCCTAGCCGCCATGCGCCGCAATGCCGATATCGCCGAGTCCGTCGTTAGGGAATAAACTATCTCTAAATGTACCGCGCGCGTCGTCAAACAAGTGAATAACGCTATCCACCGTTTTTCATGCCTACGTCCTATTGTTACCGTTATAGGCCCGAAATAGTCGATTCCGGTGTAGGTGAATGGTCGCGCGAATGCCCCTAACCGTTCAGGTGGTAGATCTCCGATAACCGCTGGCCGTGGTGTCGCCTTGCGTACCCTGCACCGCAGACATCTCCGCTCCACTTCTCGTACGGTCGGTCGTAGTCGAAGTATGTGATATCTCGTGCGTAGGTCGTTCACTACCCGTTCCCTGTTGGCGTGGCTTGCTTCCTTATGCGCCTTTTCCACAAGCAGCTTTACAAACTGGTGGCGTCCGTTCAGGATGATGGGCCTCTTCATATGGCTGTCCACATTGGCTGCGTCAATCCGTCCTCTAGCTCGCAGTACGCCATCTTTGAATATGGGGTCGAGCTTCCTTAACGCGCTGCCGGTTGCCAAGTTCCTTCCTTTCTGCAGTCGACTGATGTCTTCAGCAAAACTCTCTTGTTGACTTCGCTCTATCCACATCCGCTCTGCTTTCTGGATGTGGTCCAATGTTAGTCCGTGCGCCTTTCCTCTCATGGCATCGACGAACTGTAATATCCGAGCGGTGGCCCTGACCAATCTCTCGTAAGAAGAGAATCTCTCGATGTCTGGCAGGTGTGGAGCGCCCCTGGTGTCGCTCTGGTGCGCCACGACTTCCTCCAGCTCGTCATCTTCATCCCCTGCCTTCTCTTCCCGTCGTCGAGGCCATCGATCTTCCTCTTCGTACAGGAATGGCGGTCCCGTAAACCATTTGTCGCTCTCTTCCTTGTACGTATAATTAATGCGCGTTGCCTGATCCGCGATGTTGTCTGCGGTCGGTATCCACCTCCATTGCTCGGGTGACGTCTTCTCCGATATCTCCCCTAATCTATGTGCTACGTATGGGGTGTAACGCGCCGTATCGTTTTGAATCCAATGGAGCGCCGTAGTGGAGTCTGTCCAAAAAACTACCCTATCGGCTACCACTCTGTGCTCGCCTTGCACGAATTCCGCGAGTCGCGCGCCTATCAGATTCGCCTGCAATTCTAACCGTGGTATGCTTTGCGCCTTTATCGGGGCGACTTTCGCCTTGGCCGCCACTAATCGTACCTTAACCGTTCCGTCGCGGTATCGTAATCGCCAATACGCCGCGGATGCGTACGCACGTTCGCTTGCGTCGCTGAACACGTGGAGCTGACGCTCTACCACTCCCCCCGTAGGAGCATAGCACCTAGGCAGCCGCAGTCGTGATACTTCCTCGACGACCCGCAGCCACCTCTGGAATTCCTCAGCTGCCTCCTCGGGTAGTTCGTCGTCCCATCCGATCTTCTTCATCCGCCACAGGTCTTGCAGCAGGATCTTGGCGGTGATGGTGAGGTAGCTCAGCAGTCCAAGCGGGTCGAAGACCGACATGACTGCACTCAACGCCTCTCTCTTGGTCGGTGGCCTCTGCAGCGTCTTCACCTCGTTCGGTACCCGGTTCATGGATGTGTTGAACGTTAAGGCGTCTTCATTGGCCATCCATAATAGCCCTAGGGATCTGCCTGGGCTGTCTTGTCTCAAGCCTACCTCCTTAGGCTTGCTCGCTAATAATTCCTCCGGCTTGTCTTCCAGTAGGGCTGCGTGGTTCGAATTCCAGCCCGCTAAGGTGATGCCGGCCTGCTGGTGGACTTCCGTAACCTGCCTCGCAGTGTTTACCGCTTCCTCTACCATAGCATAACTGTCTAGGTAGTCATCCATGTAGTGACTACGTACGATAGCGTTAAGTGCCAACGGATGTGTCTCAGCGTGTGCGCGCGCGTTATGATCCCTAACGCTATGTGCGAGAAACGGCGAGCTCCTCGCACCGAAAATCATTGAAGTCATAACGTATTCCCGCGGTGGGCTGGATCGCTCGTTACCTCGCCACAGAAATAATTGCGCGGGTGGGTCGCGACGGTCAATCTTAACGCGTAAGAACATTTCCCTAATGTCCGCTGACACGGCTATTTCGTTCTCCCTAAATCTGAACAGTATGCCCGGTAGGTTCCGTAACAAGTCGGGGCCGTCAAGCAAATAATCGTTCAAACATTTACCGGACGCACGCGCTGCCGCGTCGAAAACCACTCTCGTCTTCCCAGGCTTGTTCGGGTTTCGTACTGCGAAGTGGGGCAGGTACCAGCTCCTAGGGTCCTCTCTCTCCGTCCCCTCGGCTTCCCTTGCGTATCCCTTCGCCAGGAGGTTATCTATTTGCGCGGTATAGGCGTCTCGAAATTCCGGCGATTTGTCCATCTTCCTCTCGATCGTCCGCAGTCTTCTAGCAGCCATCTCGTAGCTAGGAGGCATCCGCACGTCGTCGTCCTTCCATGGCAGTCCCACCTGGTATTGATCGCCGACCTTCTTGACGGTGCGCTGGAATATCTCGACAGCGCGTTCCTCTTCCCGTCGCGGCCTATTCCTTAGCGAGATACCGATGGAATCGATCTCGTACTGCCGTTTGAGGAGTTCCGTTATCTCCTCGTTTTGACTCGCGAACGTTCGGATGTCCCTATCTATCCGTCCGCTACTGCTTACGACGTGTAACACGGTTTCACCGTCCTCCCTACACGTGAATCGCGGCACGGTTCCCTGTATCACCCATCCTAATAACGTACGTGCAGCTATAGGCTGCCTTCGACGCCCTATCCTCAAGTTACGGGTGATTATTAAATGCCAATTGTCGGCTCCTAATAATAATCTCGGTTTGGCGTCCTCATAGCAAACCGAGCTCGGTAGGTCGCGTAAATGCTTTAGACGTAAACACTCTTTATTCACTGACTGCGAACCTATCTGTAAATTCGTTACTGTACGCGCATTTATTCTATACATCTCGCTGCGCGATTTTCCACGTATGCCTATGTTGACTAGCCTGCTATCGGCCTCGCGCTGACTATTGCTTATTCCCCTAATATTCAGCGGCTTTACCGGTCCTTCTGCTCCTAACTCACGCGCTAAGTCGTCATCGATCAACGAAATAGTCGAACCTTCGTCGAGCAACGCGTACGTGTCTATTTCCTTACCGTGTGGTCCACGTAACGTAATGGGACACACTTTCAACAATACGGATGCATTCCTACCGACGTTAGACGCGACGAGTACGGTCTCATCCGGTTTGGCCGATGTTTCAGGTGCGCGGGTCTTGCGGGTGTGAAGGAGGGCGTGGTGGGGGGCGTTGCAGCCGTCGATGCCGCATTTCTTTGCTTTACATTTAAACCGTCGGTGTTTACTGTTTAAACATAGAAAACATACCCCGTCTTCTTTTACCCAATTCCACCGGTCGTCCACACCCATTTGCGCTAACTTTCTACACTTTGCGATCGCGTGTTCACCTCCGCAGCACATACAAGAGGCACTGCCGGTGTCCTCCTGTGCGGTGAACGTTTTTACGTCGCGAGCCCTATTCTCTACGCGGCGTGTCACTATCCTCTTCGACGGCGGCGCCTCTCGTCTTACGGGCGATTCCTTAGTCGGCTCTACGGACGTATAGGCATGACTCAACGCACGGTCAGCCTCTCTCATCATGAACCTGGACAGTGTAACGATGTCCGGCTCGTCTGCACTCCCGTAGTGCTCCGCATAATCACACCAACGCGACCGTAAGTGAGGGCTTAACTTACTCGTTACCTCCCTAGTAAGCATTGGATTTTGCAGATATCCCTTGCCGTCGACGTTTTGCAAAATGCACACGATATTTTGCAACTTTATTGCGAACGCATTTAGTTCCTGTGCGGTTTGACCCGGGCGCGGAAGGCGTTTCAATTCTTCTAACGCGCGATCGATAATTACTTCTGGGCGGCCGAAACACTGCTCTAATGTTCGCATAATATCTGCTGGATCCTTCGCGGTAAACAGCAGTACCGATACTACTTCCCTAGCTTCACCGCGTAAGCAGTTTCTTAACCTTGCCATGTTTTCCGTATCTGTGAATCCATATAGACGCGTGGATTCTTTCATCGCGGCTTTGAACGCTAGCCATTCCGCGGCCGAACCGTTAAAAATAGGCAAGTCCTGCGTCTGCTTCGCGGCAGCGGGCCTAACTCTGACCATATTCTCCAGAGCTTCCGCTAGTCGCTCTATACCCCTATCCTTTCCTCGCGGAGTAAGCGACCTATCTCTATCCCTATCTCTCTCTAGCCTGCGCTGTGGCGCTGGCGTCCTATGCGCACCTACATCCCTATGCGGCGACGGTGATCTACGATCCGCGTGGCGATGTGGCGATCTATGTGTAGGCGATAGAGTGCGGCGTTGGACGCGCGACGGCGACGTAACCCGTACACGACGATCCACCTGGTTCATTCCTGCGGCGACTCCATCTTCCCTTTGTACCGAATCTACGCGGCGCGGTTGAACGTTATTCGCTTCCGTCCTCCCCTGGGCATCTTCCCTGTGGTCGTAACCGGTTACCCTGTTCGGTAGGGTCTGCTCTAACTCGATGCGGGGCGCGGGCTGAGAGGGGCGGGAAGGCGACTCCCCCCGCACAGTCTCTACGTTCTCTAACCACCTATCAACGCGTACCCTATTTTCAACTAACTCGTCTTCGTTGACACTTTCCCTATCTGTTTCTTCTTGCAGTTGCGCGACGTCCCTAGCGTACTTCTTCCTAATAAGATCTTCTTCCAACTGCAATTGCTTCCTCCTAATTGCAGCTAGTTCCTCCGCGGCGTTATATTCAATTTGCTTTAATTTAGCTATCGCACTAGCCGTCGACCGGGCTGAACGAACTGAGCGAACCGACGGGGCGCGGGGCGCGGGCCTGTGTACGTCTGTTACAGGCGCGACGGTACGTACTATCGAACTAATCTCTGTAGACGGAAGATCTTCTATAATCGCGGCGAGTGTCTCTGTACGCGGCGCGGAAATGCTAACCTCTCCCAAACGATCGGTCGTGGACACGGACATAGCGGGGCGCGGCGGCGGGGGCGCGGGCGCGGGCGTAGATGCGGGCGCGGGCGGGGCCTGGAGCGCGGGCGCGGCGGAGGGCGCTTGTGCCATCGCGAGATAATCGGACGGGGACGCAGGTGCTTCTTCGAATATGCGCATTCCTACCGACGTGTCATCATCGTTCCGTGTCTTCTGGCTTCGTGTCTTCCTCATGGTCCCACGTTGCGACCTCCGGTCGTCTTTAAAAAGACGTACGTACAGTCTTTAAAAAGACACACGTATGGATGTCGTTCCCGCCACAAGGGCGTTACCAGATGGTCACAGTTTGGCACCGTTAGGGAGTGACCACTGGCCGCGTAAACGCGGTTAAGAAACAAGAAATTGCCTGGAAACAGACAATAGACGTGTATGACGTAGGCGTAACAAGAAACAGGGAAGAAATTAGTACCGACGATCTTCTCTCTTCGTCGACGAACTTCTTTCTTCCTTGAAGATCTTCTATAATAATCTTCTCTCTTCTGTAATTATGTTCTTTCTTCTATAACTGCCTTTTTTCTTGTTTTTTCTTACTTCTTTCTTCTTTCTTCCTTCTTCTGGCTGCTATCCGGCGACGATGGACCAAGATAAAGTGGATGGAGAGTAGTGGACTGTATTTGGTATTTTAACTGGCGGTGTGAGGTTAGCTATACTAGGGGACTGCTCGAAGAAAAGATGGTACTTTTAATTATACTATATTCACTATTTACAAAGGGTTCGGTACATTAACTAATCACTATACAAAAGGGAGGTCTTCAGTATGGAGTCTTCTGTCTTGATTCTTCCTTGCCGCTTCCGAACGAATGCTTCTGAATGATCCGAATGAACCCGAATGAACCCGAATGAACAACGACCGTCCGAGGCGCCCTTCTTATATTTCCGAGAAGAGCGCTTCATTTCGTCGGGTTAGCCGCCCGATGGCAATTTTCGCCGCACGCGCGCTGATTGGTTGCCCGATATCGCGTGATCAGCGCCGGCGTGCGGGGTGCGCGGGACGTAACGGGGAACGAAGGGGCGACGGGGCGGCGGGTCTCTCGCT
Source organism: Parnassius mnemosyne (assembly GCA_963668995.1). Taxonomy (NCBI): domain Eukaryota; kingdom Metazoa; phylum Arthropoda; class Insecta; order Lepidoptera; family Papilionidae; genus Parnassius; species Parnassius mnemosyne. The sequence continues at coordinate 19,600,148 of CAVLGL010000082.1, read as the reverse complement.
GTCCGTAACAATGGGTGTCCGGTTCTCTACACTTACCATACGAAACACAGCAATGTTAACTATACCAGAAATATAACATATATATTCTAAATAAATAAATAAATAAATAACTATAAATAAACATACCCATTCGTGCTACAGTTAATATTGTTGCGCGCAACTATTAATTTCTTGTACATGGCAACACTAGTTACCACTAGTGCCCTCTAGTGTCGAGTAGCAGAACTAGGACAGTCAAGATCCTTCTAGAAATATCGGGACCGATATGTATTCGAACATTCTAGATGTTTCTATAGTAGAAGGTTCTGGAAACTACCTGAGGCCCTATTTAAGGTCAGTATAGAACGCGACCGGGTGAGTATAGAATTGGCGATATAAGCGAATACTTCGAAGTGATATAACTGCGAACTAAAGTGACCAGTAGTACAATTGTGTTTTATTATTAGTGTGTTTTTATGTTGTAATTAGTGTTCCGTAATTAAAGTGTCAATTTTGGTAATTAAATCGGCAGTTTTAATTGTCTCGATCCCCAAGCTCGTAATAATTGGTGTCAGAAGTGGGATCAAATATGCCGATTTTACCTAAAGACGACACGGAGGATATCCGTACCCGAAGTCAACGCCAACAGGAGACGGACCAGAGACGATTTGGTAATGCAACGTCGCAGACGTCGGCGGGCCAGCTGCCGACCACGGAGGCCGGCCCGTCAGCAGCTTCTGCATCTGCAGCACCTGATGTAGGTGCTCTGATGATGATGCTGCAGGAGCAGGCCCGCCGACAGGAGGAACAGGCCCGTCGGTTGCAAGAGCAGCTGCAGCGCGGTATGGAAGAGCACAAGCTCCTCATGAAGGACTTTCACGACCTCAAACTGGGAGATGGAATACAGCTCCCATGGTAGCAACAACACCTTCGCTATGTGGATTATTCAAAGTGCCGCCGTTCTACGGGACTTCTTCCTGGTCGGCCTACGAAATCCAGTTCGAGGCTGTTATGAAGGCGAACGGCTGGAATAAAAGTCAGGCCATGACTGCTCTCACCCTAGGCCTACGCGACCAGGCCTTAACTGTTCTAGAAGCTCTCGGTAAGGAAGTGACTTACGAGCAGCTCCTTGAGGCATTGGAGGCGAGATATGGCGACGCTCACCTGGAACACGTCTTTCGTGCGCAGCTTAAAGATCGCGTGCAACGCAGCAACGAAAATCTGCAGCAGTGGGCCCTTGAGGTGGAGAAGCTGGTTCGGAAAGCATACCAGTCTGTACCTACGCTCATTGTAGCGAACCTGGTGCAGACATTCATCGACGGCATCTGCGACCTTGAAGTCAGAGCTGTTGTGAGACTCGGGCACCACGAGACGCTTAAGGACGAGTTAGCCTATGCACTGGAGGTGGAAGCCATGCGGCAGGATCATCGTTCCTATCGCGTCAGGGAGGTTGCAGCCGTTACAGTTCGCGACCGCAATAAAGGATACAGCCCTAGGTGCTACGGCTGTAGAGAAAGGGGCCATCTTCGATCCATTCGCCCTAAACGAACTGTAGAAAGGGAAGGTGATCGATCACGAGAGGGTTGTGTGGCTAGCAGCACCGCCCAGCAGCAGCAGGGAAACTGGCGGGTGCTGACTGATTTTAGAAAAGGTACTCCTAAGATTGTCCATGTGGATTGACTGGCGCGTTATTATGGGGCCAATAATGCTCGGGACGAGCATGTCTTAGGAGGGGGCTGTTGCGCGCCGTTATTGTCTTGTACATGGCAAAACTAGTTACCACTAGCGCCCTCTAGTGTGAGTGAGTAAGAGTGAGTGAGAGTGGGTGAGTATTGAATTGGCGACATAAGCGAATACTTCGAAGTGATATAACTGCGCACTAAGGTGATCAGTAGTACAATTGTCTTTTTTTATTAGTGTGTTTTGATGTTGTAATTAGTGTTCCGTAATTAAAGTTAATCGGCTCGATTGAATTACCAAAATTGTCTCGTTAATTGTCGTAACAATATATACCTGCAGCATGAACTTTTATCGTTTTAATTTTCAGGTCGTCCCATGTCATTACAAATATATCACGTAGAAGATAATTTCATTATGTAGTGGCTAATACATAATGAAATTTGTATTAGACACTTCTTAATGAAATAATGAGCTATTTGGTCTCCCCTGCCGAGGGCTTCCGTGTGGTTGGGTTTTTATGTATTTATGTATTATTTATTTGTTTTACTTTACTTAATGTATTTTATCATTTTATTTTATATATTTATTCAACCCTACCAGATGACAATACTCTATAATACCTTATAATAATAAATAATAATTGCTTATATTTACACGAATACTATACTATATGCTCGCACGCAGTCCATACCTGCGCGCGGCGGTGCAATGGTGCTCGAAATCAGACGTGGGCGCGGACATTGAGGCGGGTTCGTCAGCGGAAGCGGAAGCGGTGGCAGAATATGCGGGCGCGTGGCTCGAACCCACCGCGATCTGCCTCGACCCGCTGCTGCTGGCCGCGCTCGCCTACACGCCGAGACACCTGCCTGCCACTGGTAAACACTTATTTTATTTATTTTTATTGATGCAGGATCATCATCATCATAATCTTTACAACCCTTCACAAGTCCACTGCTGAACGTAGACCTCCTCCAAGCAAAGCCACAAAGCACTATACTATTCAAGATAAATACAGCTTATTAACAATTAAACTTTTTAGCACGCAGTGTGTGACCATGTTCAAGATCGTCCCCACCATTACATTAGATTTGATAGACCACAAATCCTCGCAAAAGAACACCTATTCCTATCAAGGATGATTCGCGAGGCTATTGAAATTAAAAAAAACATCCTAATTTCATTAGAGAACCCGAGATAAAATCCGTAAAAATTAGTTTCATTTAATGTGTAGTCTTCGCGAAAATATAAGAAATCAAATAAAAATTTAAAGAGAGACTCAAAAATATACATACACTTACATATATACACATATACGTACACATACATATATTTACTCCTACTTCTCTCATTAGTTGTTCCTGTCTTTTTTTTATTTAAACTTTACCTCTACCCTGGGATTTTCTCTTGCAACATCATCTTTCAAAGCACACTTTTATCTTCTTACGCATTTTTTTGTAAGATGATACTGTGACCAGGATTAGGAAATGAATGCTTCGGCGGTTTGATCATGTAGAAATAATGAAAGAGGAAAGAGTGACAAACCAAATTTATATTGCGGAAGTGAACGGCAGAGTGGGCAAGGGACACCTTAGATGAAAGTTTATCGACCAAATTAGCAATATATTGAAGATTGAAGTTGGAAGTTTCTCAGATCAATAGGAGTTGGAAAATCTAAAGAATCCACTAATCAACATTTCTCATGTACATTTTAATTTTTAAATGATAATATAAAATCATATACTTAAAACAATCTGTCTAAAGCATCAACTCCTAATTTCTCACCATTCACCTTCAATCAATTTTCCGACTGTGATGTTAAGAAGAACGTTTTGTCCATATCGTCAAGTGCTATCGGATGTGATGAAATTAGCCGTAAAATTATCGTCCCCCTGATTTATATTATTCACCCCATCCTAACTCATACTTTCAATTACTCCATATCCTCTGAATCCTTTCCTCGAATATGAAAGGAAGCTTCCCTGTTCTCCCTCAGATTATCGACCTATATCTATCCTTCCATTCCTTTCAAAAGTCCTTGAACGTTTAGTCTTTGCACAATTTAACCACTACCTAAATAAAAACTCCCTTCTTGACTCCTTTCAATCGGGGTTCAGACTTGGTCATAATACGGTTACAGCTTTACTTAAAATCACATGATATTCGCTGGGGTATGGACGAAACCAGCTAACTATTTTTATGTTGCTGGATTTCAAAAACGCTTTTAACACCGTCGATTTGGACGTATTGCTGAGTCTGCTACGTTCTATTAACATATCTCCAGCGGCAATTGAATGGTTTCAAAGCTATTTGCGTGGCCGCTGGCAGCGTTTTATGGTAGAGGGTGCCACATCTACGTGGTGTGAACTAACTGCTGGTGTACCACAGGTTGGCGTGTCTCCTCTCCTTTTTTCTGTATTTATTAATTGTAATACTTCACGAATTTCTTCTCTCTACCATTTGTATGTAGATGATCTCCAAATTTACTCCCATACATCACTCCAGAATCTTACCAATGCCATCAATGACACCAACACGAATCTTGCTGCAACACTTGATTGAGCAGGTCGTTCGGGCTTAATTTAAATCCCAAAAATACCCAAGCCATTATTGTTGGAAACAGCACACTAACCTCGAGAATTTGTTGGGATAACCTTCTACCTGTTGTTGATATTAGTGGTATTATTAGTGGTGTTATGATACCTTTTAGTAAATCTGTAAAAGACCTAGGATTATATATTGATCAGAATCTTTCTTGTTCCCTGCATATTAAGGAGTCCAGCAGAAAGATGTTTGCAGCATCATCTTATTTACGACGTTTGCGTAACTCGCTTCCCATTCCTACTAGATTTTTACTGGCACAGTCCTTGTTACTCCCTATCCTTGATTATGCTGAAGCATGCTACTCCAATTTTACTGACGATCAATTAAGTAAACTTGAGCGTCTTCAGAATTTCGCTAATAGGTTCATATTTGGCCTTCGCAAATATTATCATGTTTCCGAGTACCGTATTAAGCTCAAGTGGCTCTCTATCAGACTTCGTCGGAATAGTCATATTCTATCTCTACTGTACTGTGTACTATTCGATCCTAAAACAACGAGTTATCTTAAAGAAAATTTCATTCATGGGCGCAGATAAAGATCATTTCAGAATAGTCGATAAACTTATATTGCGTATGCCTGCTCACAACTTAAAATTTTTTCATTTCTCATTTTGTGTCAAAGTGTGCTAGGCGGTCTACTATTGTGCGTTTTACTAGAAATTTTCTTCATGGCTAGCTACTTTGTGGAATCATTTACCACCGGCAATTTTACTGGACCGATATGACTTAGGGATCTTCAAGAAAAGAGCTTACTCCTTTTTGAAAGGCCGGCAACGCACTTCCATTCCCCTGGTGTTGCAGTTGTTCATGTGCGGCGGTAGTCACTTACCATCAGGTCGTTTGCCCCCTTTTTCTATACATTTTTCCAGGAGAAATTCTTATCCATAAATTTCTTAACATAATAATAACCCTTTTTAGAGACCCCAAGATATTTAAATATTTACAATTTTTTTCGCAGCGGAGACTGAGCAAACTGTTAGTACAAAAACAATGACTTCAGCGCAATATTTTATGATGCGTCGCACCACTCCACCGGTAAGTAAGTTTTTTGGTAGTTTAAAAACAACTTACAAATAGAATAAAGAAAATTATTTAGTTACTTGCGATGCTTATTGAATTTTTACCTGTTGCAGTCGTCTAGCGGACGTGGTGCGAGCCGGGCGGGGTCGGGCGCGGAGGTGCACGCGCGGCCGCGCAGCGCCGCCTCCTCCAGCGAGCGCAGCGACCGCCGCCGCCGCAGCGACGCGCCCGCACACCGCCCCGCCACCGTGCGTACACACACACACACACACGTGCGCGCGGTACACGTCACACAAACACACAAGCGCGCGCGTTACACCTCACACAAACATACACGGAGCGCTACGTACATTTTAACTGATGCAGGAACCGAACTCTACATAATGACACGTGCTCACGCACATACCTTTCTTCTTTCTGTCTTTGTCAGTTCGTAAAAGTTCACTAACTTCACGTTTTCTTAAGTGATCAGCCATAGAATTATTACGTACGGAATCCTAGTACGCCCGATCCATCAGTGCGCAACGTTTCATCTTACAGAGAGCTGGCGACAAAATGAAAAAATGACTTAAAATATAGTCACAACAGTGACATTATTTTAAGTCATTTTTACAATTTATAACAAACATAAAAAATGATGGTATTATATTTCGGAGATAATTTCATATATTTAATTGATTATTATTACGTAAATCACTCGTAAATCCAAAAAAATACTTACCTAAGCTATCATGATACAAATGTTGCTAGTTATGAGGAAAAAAATTGCACAATTTTCTTTTAAAAATCTTTAATTTCTATTATCTATTTAAAAAGTTAAATCGCTACGCCTTGTGTAAAACTCAAACGTTTATATCTACCTATTTATACCTCTCTTACCTATTTATCTAAGTATTAACACAATATTGTTACGAACTTGGGGTTCGAGACAATTAAAAACTGCCGATTAAATTACCAAAATTGACACTTTAATTACGGATACTAATTACAATCTAAAAACACACTAATAATAAAACACAGTTCGCCGTTATTTCGCTTCGAAGTATTCTCTTGTATCGCCAATTCAATACTGCCCCGGTCGTGGTCTATACCGGCCTTATATAGGGCCGCAGATAGTTTCCAGAACCTTCTACTGTAGCGACATCTAGAATGTTCGAGTACATATCGGTCCCGAAATTTCTGGAAGGATCTCGACTCTCCTAGTTCTGCTACTCGACACTAGAGGGCGCTAGTGTGACTAGTGTTGCCATGTACAAGACATTAATAGTGGCGCGCAATACTTTCATTTACTCGACACTAGGGGGCGCTAGTGTAACTAGTGTTGCCATGTACAAGACATTAATAGTGGCGCGTAACACTGCCCCCTCCTAAGACATGCTCGTCCCGAGCATTATTGGCCCCATAATAACGCGCCAGTCGATCCACATGGACAATCTTAGGAGTACCTCTGGCACCTTTCTGTATCCGGTAGGTTACGTCATTGATCCTTGTCACAATCCGGTACGGTCCGTCCCATTTAGCTTGAAGCTTAGGAGATTTCCCTTTGTTGCGAACTGGATTGTGTAACCACACTAGAGAACCTTCATCAAACCCCTTGTTGTTCATTTTGCGGTCATACCGTGTTTTCATCTTCTCAGACGTTTGCTGGCCCGTCTGTCTGACGTGCTCATAAATGTCATTCATTTTGTTCCGCAAGTCATTTGCATAATCGGTTATACTGCGTGGGGCATCAGGTGGTATTCCGGTGATCAGGTCTGCAGGCAGCCGCAATTCTGTCCCAAAGTTTACGTAAGCTGGTGTCACTGATGTACTTTCGTGAACAGCGCTTCGATATGACAACAAAAACGGTTGTATGTGCCTATCCCAGTCTCGTTGTCGTTTTTCCATAACTTTTGCTAGGTACCTCTCCAATGTCTGATTAAATCTTTCTACCATTCCATCAGATTGTGGGTGGTAAGAAGTTGTTCGTGTTTTCTGAGTACCCATAACTCGGCAAGTTTCCTGGAATATTTGAGACTCAAAATTCCTTCCTTGATCGCTGTGAATCTCTAAAGGTACTCCAAAACGACAGAAGACTTCATGAATTAGTTTATCTGCAACTGTTGAAGCTTCTTGATTTGGAATGGCGAAGACTTCTGGCCACTTAGTGAAGTAATCCATCACTACCATGAAATACTTGTTACCACTTTCAGTTTCTGGAAACGGCCCCGCAACGTCAATGGCTATCCTCTCCCATGGTGCACCAACATTGTACAATTTCAATGCGCCTCTACTACGAATTTGAGGTCCCTTTACAGCCGCACAACTTGTACATTTGCGGCACCAGTCCTCGACATCGTCACGACAGTGGACCCAGTAAAACCGATCTCGGATCTTCAGGAGAGTTCGTTTAACTCCCAGGTGACCTCCTGAACAACCACTATGGTACAGCCGTAGAATATCCGGCACTTTAGCCTTAGGGACAACTATTTGCAAATGACACCTGTCTCCTCGACCATTTTCCCATTTACGGCACAGGACTCCATCCTGAATCAGCAAGCTGTCCCATTGGGCCCAATAGCTTTTCGTGGTCGAACTTATTGCTGAGACGTCGCTCCACTTGGGCTTAGGAGCACTGGCCTTCATCCATTCCAGAATCAGCTTAATGTCCGAATCTTCCTGCTGTGCATGTTGTAGGCTGTCCTTCCACTCATTGCTGAGCTGGTCCGTCCTGAGCATTCTCACAGATACCACTTCCTTACCCTCTTGCCTAGTACAATGCTTGCAATCTTCAGGGCAAGGTCTTCTTGACAATGCATCTGCATTGCCATGAGATTTCCCGCTGCGATGTTCGATCACAAAGTCGTATTCCTGCAGTAGTTCTATCCATCTCGCAACTTGTCCTTCCGGATTTTTGAACTGCAATAGCCATTTCAGTGCAGCATGGTCAGTTCGTAAGTGGAATTTCCGCCCTAGAAGATATTTGCTAAAATGCTGCAAGGACTTTACCACAGCAAGCAATTCCCGTCTTGTGACACAATAGTTCCTTTCCGGCTTTGACAACGACTTGCTGAAGTACGCTATCACAATCTCTTGATCACCATTCCGTTGAGACAACACACCGCCAAGTCCTATATCACTTGCGTCTGTGTCAACTATGAATTCCTTGCCCGCATCAGGGTACCCCAAAATAGGTGTTTTGCACAGGCGGTTCTTGAGCTCCTGGAATGCAATATCGCAACTTTCATCCCAGCAGAATTGTCGCTTCTCCTCGGTTAGCTTGTGCAGAGGTTTGGCTATATCTGCAAAGTTCTTCACAAATTGCCGATAATAAGAGCACAAACCCAAAAATGCTCTAACCTGTGTCTTGTCTTTTGGGACCGGCCACTCCTTGACAGCAGCAATTTTCTCTGGATCCGTGCGGATACCTTCTTCCGACACTACATACCCCAAAAAACTAACTTGCCGTTTGAATAGTGAGCACTTCTTTGGACTCAACTTGAGGTTGGCACTCTGGATCTTCATGAGCACGCGTTCCAGGTTTTGAAGGTGTTCCTCAAACGTACGGCCTACGATGATGATGTCATCCAAATAGACCAGACAGGCATCTCCAATTAGCCCGGTAAGTACAAGTTCCATCAATCTTTCAAACATTGCTGGAGCATTGCACAATCCAAACGGCATAACTTTAAATTGCCACAGACCCTTTCCTGTGGAAAATGCAGTTTTCTCCTTGTCCTTAGGGTCAATTTCAACCTGCCAGTAGCCACTTTTCAGGTCCAGCGTACTAAACCACTTTACGCCTGTGAGCATGTCCAGCGTGTCATCAATTCTAGGCAAGGGATAGCTGTCCTTCTTCGTAACGTCGTTCAGGCGGCGGTAGTCAACACAAAACCGCATGCTGCCGTCCTTCTTCTTTACCAGCACCACAGGTGAACACCATGGACTAGATGAAGGTTCAATAACACCATCCTTCACCATTCCCTCAATCATGGTTTCCACTTCCTTTTCACGTGCTACAGGCAATCTTCTTGGCCGCTGACGAATAGGCAATTCTTGTCCTGTGTTTATTTTGTGTTGAACTAAGCCAGTCTTTCCTATGTCAGCTTCGTTTGACGAGAAAACATTGGCGTACTTGAGTAACAACTTCTTCGCCTTGACCATTTCATTCGGGGAGAGAACGCTGCGACAGTCTTCTAAAAGTGTGGTCACTCTCGTTTGTCCATCCTTGCTAGGGGTCCCGGTCGATAGATATTCGCACCGACGCAACCAATCCACTTCCTCACTAGTACCAACCAATGTGCCTTTTTCTATAATCTGTTCCTGATCACAAAGGTTCAACACACGTACTCCTGAGATGTCGGTGGTTCTGACCAAGGTTCGAGCCACTTTCCATGGAAGGTCATTGTCTACCCTTTCCACGAGTACACAACGATGAGCTTGCCCAGGACTCCGAGGAAGACTAACCGGCACAATCGTTTCCGATTTCGGCGGAAGAACAATCTTCTTAAGGCTGTACACATTCCCTGGTAACGCCCCTTCCATGAAAAGTTCTTCTTGTCCACATTTCAAAACACCTTGCTTAACGTCGATCTCACAACAATTCTTCCTCATAAAGTCTAGGCCCAGGATGCAGTCGTCCATTATATCAGCCACGATGACATTATGCAGGTAGATCATGTTGCCTAGCTTCAACTCCATCTCCTTCTCTCCACGGACGGGTATGCACTGACCAGTGGCTGTCACCAAATTAATGCGTTCTCGGTTATATGCGGAGTCACCAAGGAACCGACTTATAAGTTGGGAACTGACAACCGTGCGAGAGGCTCCAGTGTCTATGGTCAGTTTACATGGCGTTCCGTTGACTTCGCCCTTGATGATTAGGCTGTTCCCATCATGAGTTTGTGAGATCGAAATCCTTGGGGCTCTTTTAACATCAGCCAGCACCCGCCAGTTTCCCTGCTGCTGCTGGGCGGTGCTATTATCCGCACTACCCTCTCGAGATCGATCACCTTCCCTTCCTACAGTTCGCTTAGGGCAGCTGGATCGAAGATGGCCCCTTTCTCCACCTCTCCGTAGCACCTAGGGCTGTAGCTTTTATTGCGGTCCTGAACTTTAGCTGTTGCAACCTCCCTGACGCGGTGGGAACGATGATCCTGCCGCACGGCTTCCACCTCCAGTGCATGGGTCAAGGCGTCCTTAAGCGTCTCGTGGTGCCCGAGCCTCACAGCAGCTCTGACTTCAAGGTCACGGATGCCGTCGATGAATGTCTGCACCAGGTTCCCTACAATAAGCGCAGGTACAGACTGGTACGCTTTTCGAACCAGCTTCTCCACCTCAAGGGCCCACTGCTGCAGGTTTTCGTTACTGCGTTGCATGCGATCTTTGAGCTGCGCACGAAAGACGTGTTCCAGGTGAGCGTCGCCATATCTCGCCTCCAATGCCTCAAGGAGCTGCTCGTAAGTCACTTCCTTACCGAGAGCTTCCAGAACAGTTAATGCCTGGTCGCGCAGGCCTAGGGTGAGAGCAGTCATGGCCTGACTTTTATTCCAGCCGTTCGCTTTCATGACAGCCTCGAACTGGATTTTATAGGCCGACCAGGAAGAACTCCCGTCGAACGGCGGCACTTTGAATCCACGTAGCGAAGGTGTTGTAGCTACCACGGGAGCTATAACTCCATCCCCAAGTTTGAGGTCGTCCAGCGTTTTCTTCACATCAGCCATCACGTTGTCAACCCGATTGTTCACTTGGTCGATTCGGGTTTCAGCTTCCGACAGGCGGTTGTCAAGTTGAGCAACCCTATCCTTCACCTCCTTTATCTCTTTCCCGAAGGTAGCGTGAAGGTCCTTCCTGAGGAGCATCTGTTCTTCCATACCGCGCTGCAGCTGCTCTTCCAGCCGACGGGTCTGTTCCTCCTGTCGGCGGGCCTGTTCCTCCTGTCGGCGGGCCTGTTCCTCCTGTCGGCGAGCCTGATCCTGCAGCATCATCATCAGAGCACCTAAGTCAGGTGCTGCAGATGCAGGAGCTGCTGACGGGCCAGCCTCCGTGGTTAGCAACTGGCCCTCCGACGTTTGCGGCGTTGCATTACCAAATCGTCTCTGGTTCGTCTCCTGTTGGCGTTGACTTCGGGTACGGATACCCTCCGTGTCGTCTTTAGGTAAAATCGGCATATTTGATCCCACTTCTGACACCAATTGTTACGAACTTGGGGTTCGAGACAATTAAAAACTGCCGATTAAATTACCAAAATTGACACTTTAATTACGGATACTAATTACAATCTAAAAACACACTAATAATAAAACACAGTTCGCCGTTATTTCGCTTCGAAGTATTCTCTTGTATCGCCAATTCAATACTGCCCCGGTCGTGGTCTATACCGGCCTTATATAGGGCCGCAGATAGTTTCCAGAACCTTCTACTGTAGCGACATCTAGAATGTTCGAGTACATATCGGTCCCGAAATTTCTGGAAGGATCTCGACTCTCCTAGTTCTGCTACTCGACACTAGAGGGCGCTAGTGTGACTAGTGTTGCCATGTACAAGACATTAATAGTGGCGCGCAATACTTTCATTTACTCGACACTAGGGGGCGCTAGTGTAACTAGTGTTGCCATGTACAAGACATTAATAGTGGCGCGTAACAATATTAACATGGGTGCCTCATGGGTGCCTATTTAAAACTAATGTGGAGTGATCTGAGAGCGATCCATTAACGCCATGTTAACCAAGTAAAAGTTTTAGACTATAGGATAAAGACTTTTTTTATTTACTATCAATTAAAAGCGGGTAACTATAAAATAAAAATTTCAGTGTGTATGTATATCTGAGAACCCCCTCCTTTTTGAAATTGGTTAAAATTAAACGTTACATGATGTCCTTATTGCATTCGATTGAATTATTGTGTATAATATAATATCTTTAAATTTTATTACGTCTGCATTTTTGTACCATTAAAATATGTATACATAATTAAGTTATATTAGCACCGTCATTATTGTGTTTATTTTATTCCATTTTATATTCTAATAAAATACGTCTACATACGTAATACGTAATCTTTATTTAATCGGTTAATTATAATTAATCCATAAAATAGTGAATTGCACAATTCGATTATTCGCAAGCGTCAGAAACTGGTAAACTGGCGTAGGTACATTCGACTCGCGCGCACTAACATAATAACCCTGCGTCACTTTGACGCTCGTGTTTTGTACTAGACTGCGTTTCTACCGGGTGATAATTCTATGTGATCATTAAATTAAATAAAATCTTATTTAATCATTAATTCGTGAATATTCATTAATGGGAATGAGCCTCTCCGGTTTTAGTACTGGACTTAAATGTCACACTTGCGAATAACAAATAAGGCTCGCAATATCAGACGTTTCTAACCTCTCAATAAAGAGTAATAGTCTTCTGTGTCTTACATGTTACACTCTGCTGCTCGTCACTAGTTTAAGAGTTATTTTACATCTAACGACGAAAGTGTCTTAGCATTTCCCATAGCTACCCTTTGAGATATTCGCGATGCGAAGTGGAATAATGGATTTTATTACGCTAACAACAACAACAGAACAACAACACCATAGAGTATAATTAGTTAAATATCAATTATTTTTGGGGATATTATAATTATTCATTGTTATTCTCATCGATTGACTTCTGATGATGGTAAATAGTTCCGTTTTTTATTTTTGTTTTTACTAACAATTTTTTGTTATTAATTTTATGCAAAAAGTAAAAGAAGAAACAAATATGTCAATAGTTATGTACGGACGTTTAATTCCGAACAACGAAATTGTCATTCACTTTACTATAATAACTAAATAAGCTCAAGTACTTCATATACCCTTATTGGTTACGTTGTAATTTTAAATCAAATAATATAATCGCATCTACACGGGATATGTAAACTGACGTCTAAAAGTAAATCTAAGAGGAGTTACACTGTATTGGATATAGTGACTAGGAATTTACGTCTTATTTTACGCAATATTTCTTCTGAAATTACTATGAGTTGCTTAACGACTAGCAGATTATTGCGTACTCTTTCGTTGCTGTATTTTAAACGCTGTTTTATTAAATAAAATTGTTGTTGTTGTTGGTCGACGGTCCGTTACAATGCGATTCCTGTGAGTGTGGTGTGGTGTGCGTGTAGGAGGGTGGCGGTGTCGCGGGGTGGTGGTGGAGTCCGGAGCGTGCGCTGCGTGTGCACGCGCGGCTGCAGCGTGCGCTCGCGAGCTGCGAGCTCGGGCTGCTGCAGGTGTACTCGCCCGCCGCCAGCGTGCCCGCACTACCCGCCGCAGGGTTACGTGACGCCGTTGAGAAACACGCTGCCGACCAACCTGTGCTCGTGCTCAGGTACGCACGCACCTGCACTTTTTTTCTTGGGGAAATCCTCATAGATACCTTTCGCTGCTGGGGCAACGAAAAGATTATGGCGGACTTCTACCAACTAAAACCGCACAGTGGTCACCATCAGCGTATCGAGAGGTCCCGAAATCTCCGTTCGGACCGCAACCGAGGCCTCTCCATCGCTTTGCTACAGTAATAGCACGTTCCGGGGGCAGTATTTGTTACCCCCAGCACCCTCGTAGTACTACCACGATGTCTCGATACCACTTCAGAGTCATCGTCCTCCATGAGGGTTATATAACTAGGCGTTTGAGGCCCCCGAGCATCTGCAACCCAAGAGGACCCGTTTCTGGAAGGAGAACACCATTTTCAAGAGGTGTAGGGAAGTTCCGTCCGATTCGGTTCACCAGGATTGTCCGTTCTCGTTCCCACGCTGGACATACTACGTGCGTAACTTAAAGCGTAGTTTACCGTCGCGTCGCATTCGATCTTACTCAGATAATCACCAAAGCACCTCTGCCCTACGCATCTGCACTTGCACTAGCACTCTCACACGACCCAGTGAGCCACTCAGCCGGTGTCTAGCAATCAGCCGGCTTCTATCCTAGGTAGTATTAATAGTCAAAGTTTTTCTGACGTTACAATGATAATCTTGTCTTTCTAAGCGATCAATATTACATTTCTATAACAGGCCAAATCCACTATTTCAATACCTTTCAAAGAAATAACAAGTAGAGATACTTCTCTTTGACGGAAAAAATAAGTTACCTACACACGTGGATATCGAGTTCTACCATTTAGTAACTTAACATGTACTACTACTTTAATAACCTATGCGTAATTAATAGCTTCCGTACATTTGGAACTTGTGGTACAATCTGCCATTTTAATAAGTTTGGAATGAGAAATCTAATTGCTTTCTGTAAATAATTAATTGTTTTTAGTTACGACTATACATTCTAATATGCAATTTCATTATCGTGCTTAACCGTAATAAATTTGTTTGTTTAGTCTGGGAAGATTCTCAATGCATTCAAACGCAGTGGTAAAGCATTTATGGAACGAGATTCGGCACGATGGACCAACTTTCCTCTCAACGAATCAAAGCCGTGAGTACTCAATACAAAAATATAAATGTAGTCGAAGACCATGTGAGCAAATTGCTCGAAGAGGGTAGGGTTAAAAGTACTCGGATACTTAGACGTGCATGAGAGAGAGGTATGTAAGGATCGTGACACTTGGCGATCTGTTCTCTCTGGCTACCCCGTCAGGGATTGTGCGTGAAGATAAGTAGTCTTCCAATAATAAATATAAATATAAACATTGTGTATATCTAACAAAACATTGGGCTATCATTTGAGTGATCGTATTGACTGAAGATCTCGAAGTCAATACGAGGGCGGCACTGAAAATATCGGGAATCAAGGAAGTGACCCAACATTACTATTTAAAAATGTATTTATTGCTTTTCGAAGTATTCTCCGCGAAATTTGACACATTTTTCCATACGATGGAACCAATCATGGAAGCAACCATTCCATTCTTCAGGTGATGAAAATCTCTGTCCACGCAATTTATTCTTTATTTTAGGGAAATTATAGAAATCATTAGGGCTTAGGTCGGGGCTGTACGGCGGATGGTCTAATAATTCTATGTTTTCTTGCTCCAAAAACTCTTTTGTTCTGTGTGCGGTGTGAACTCGCATTGTCGTGATGGAGGATGGTGCGGCGGTTGCAGTTCTCTTTACGAAGTTCAGAAACAACCTGTGGCAAACAAATGCTAGCATACCATTCTGCATTAACCGTTCTTTATCCCTCAAGAGGAATGGTCGTAACATGGCCGGTTTTGGAGACAAACGTGGCCACCATTTTTTTTGCAACACTCTGTGAACGAACAATTTTTGTTGGCTTTAACTCGTTTTCGAATACCCAAACTCGTGACTGGTTTTTTGTTTCGGGTTCGTACGCATACAGCATTTGAGGATCTCGCTTGGATTCTTTCGAGAGTTCTGACGCACCAAGTAACGCGAGCCGCTTTTTGCTCTTCACAGAGCGAATGCGGTATCCATCGGGAAAACAACTTTTTTACACCTAATTGTTCATGCAAGATTATTTGTATTTGACTCATCCCAATGTCTAAAGTTGCCTGAATTTCGCGGTATGTCACATGTCGATCTTCCTCAATCAGCTTACGCACAGCATCAACGTTTTCTTGGGTGACTGCAGTTTTTGGACGACCTTGACGGGGATCATCACTGAGCTTGACACGTCCACGTTGAAATTCAGCAAACCAGCGATAAAATGTGGTTTTGGATGGGGCTTCATCACCAAATGTACAAATCATCCGGTCAACACACTGATTTTGTGTTAAACCACTTCGAAAGTCATAATAAATCATCGCTCTTCAATTTTCTCGAGTCAATTCCATTTTCTCAACGACTAAACAAGTTTGATAAAACCTTGTGACAAGATGAAGAGAGAATCTTTAAAAAAAATGGTATTCGATTTTTAAAACCAAGGAGTTTTCAATTGAAAATATTTTAATATGACAGGAACAGTGGAAATATTCCATTCCTGATACTTTTAGTGCAGCCTATATACTTGTAATTTTACATATAAATAAAATTGCGATATCTGTCTGTAATTAGTAATTACATATAAATAAATTTGAGCTGTAGTATAGGCCTTTTAGTTGGGAGGTTATTTGCGTACTATTAAGATAAAAAGAATGTTTTTAAAGTTTTTGTCCGTCTGTTAGTCCAGTCTAATATTTGTAATAACTGAACATATTGTGATCTAGGTATCTTATTAGAAAAACACTGAAAAAACTTTTTTAGATTGAAATTTTCCACAGTAAAAAGTCCTTACACTTCTACTACTTGTTTCCTATGGTGAGTGTAGAGAACCGGAGGCATTTTTTTACTGGTAACAATGCATTCCATCTTATTCCTAATAAGGTGACATCGCATCTGTACTTTTTTAAATTGAGGATAGTTTTGGTGAAAAATTATGTTTTTATTTTTTTTTTATTTTAACACTTATACTACAAAATCATAAGTATTGAACGATTACGGGATAAGATTTTATTTCGTAAAATTAATAGATATTTAATTTTTATTTTTATTTATTCCTATACAATGTGTGAAAATGTTTTTCGTTTTGTTTACAACAATGAATAATATTATAAGGAGTATTCGAAAGTGTATTCGAAAGAATCATCAATACATTGTTTGTAACTTCATTTAGCTGAGTACATAAAACAGTTTTTGATTATTGTTTATTACAAAATTATTTAATTATATGCAATGTTACAACTGGTTTTTACTGTCTTTTAAAGTATTTATTGAAATTTATTGTCAGCGAAGATTTGCTCCAATTTAATAAATTCCTTCAGCAAAGCAATAAATTATTAAGGACAAGCTTTTTGTTTGTTGAATTTCTACGCGGACGATATCGCATCTAAAAGCTAGTAAATAAATAAAAATGTATTTCGCAGCGGGCGTGGAGTCGTTTCCGTGGAAACTACGCATTGCGGACGTGTCGTGCTACACGCTGGGTGCCCGCGGGGTAGGTGGTGGAGGTGGGGTGCGGTCTCAGCTGCGCGGGACGGGTGTGGAGCCGCGTGCTGTACTCGCGCTGCTCACCACCACGGTCACGCTGTCCGTGCTCAGCAAGACGCTAGCGATGCGTGCGCCGCAGCCGCCGCGCCACCACCACCAACACCAACACCAAGAGAAGCACCACGACGAGGTACTCACACCGCACACACTTGCGAACTCGTACTGTCATATTGTTTTTTGACGTGCGTCTTTAAATTTGTATAAAACTGACGATAATAAAATCGGGGGATACAGTTTGGTGTTGCAGCTACATATCTATCATCTATATCCAAAATTTTATAACACCACTCGATATCTAAAGGATCAAACAATTCATCGAGTGAGGACTGTGACTAATCGCGCGAGGTGGCGAAAGGAGCGTCGCCATTTTGAGGCCGTTTCGTTACGTACATGTTTTCCGTGTCCACGGCACAGCCTGTTCCCAATTTTTTGACTTGTGTTGCTATAACCACAGACCAACAGAAAGATAGAGAGAACGCTACATACATTTCAAATAATTTCAAACCGTGTTCCACTTTTTAACACGCATTCACGTTTTCTATATCAGGATAGGATTTTCGAGGACGGAAAAACGGCAGCCAACTATTACAACTTCCAATCACCTCACTAGTTAGCCCATATACCTTATCATATTAGTAATGTAATAAAAAGACATAACAATGAACAACCTACACAGTCATAGTGACTAATTCAATTAATTCATAAATTACACAATTGCTACTCACAAGTTCCTTCAAAATTATCTTTTAATCATTAAAATTACTTGTTTATTTTAATGATTAAAATATAATTTTTTAGAATATATAATTTACACCATAATAAAAGATTACAAAGGACGGACTTACGCCTTTACTCATTATCTCTCAGTCAAGCCTATGGCAAGGTACTTAGATGATACTAAGTAATTTTATTTCTTAACGTAATCTCCAGAGAATAATGAAGGTGATGTCTTACAATTCACTGGAGTTTACTCCTGAAGATAAAAATAAACTTTTAGTAAAAAGTAGAAGCCGATTGCAAAAAACTAAAAAAATAATATTTCACTTATTTTAAGTCAGCGGTGACATGGTATGATGTTTAGAAGTATTTATGGCCGATTACAGCATATGAATATATTTTCTTCTTTTTTCCTTCATTGAAGTCAGTTTGTACTTTTAAGTAAAAATATGATTTTTACCCTTTTGTGTGGACTTAGCACAAGCTAAAATTGAAAACTTCGTCCTCTATATTTCCACGCTTAAAGTTGGATTTTTTCTCTACATTTTATATGGGATAACCCCTGAAATTATACTTTATTTATTAAAAAAGGAAACCATTACGATCGGATCACATAACATTCGAAACACACACAAAATATCTAGCAGTTGAAACTGAACAACCAAAAAGCAAAAAATACTCTGTAAGTTATTTTAGAGTGAGAGTTATGTTAGAGTTATTAAAATCAGTGACGAAGAAGAGTTGCGTCACGATCGTGTCTAATAGAAGTATGTAATCTCCACCTACGTGAAACCACTAAGTGAAAGGAGAGTTTACGTTACGTTATGTTGATGTTGGGAATAGTGAATATTGGAAAATGAGAGACTGAAACGATTACTCAACTACATTCAAAATAGGCGTATTAAAAATAAAAGCTTATTTAACCAACGGCCATAAAGATCATACTGTTAAGTTGTTTAAGAAAATCACGGCAAAAGTGAATAGACTTTTGTTCAGGAAAGTTAGTGCGCTTAACCAATTTCGACTGCGTCAACACTTACCATCAGGATAGTGGCAAGATGGTGTCAAGCACTGAGTTATATAGTTATATAAATATGAATAGATCATTGATACGTTTCTTCTTACTTTTCTAATACTTTACTTTTCGCCATCTACTCACACACGGCATTTGCATTTTAGCGTTGTTACAACTTGGGAAACTAAATGAAATAGAAATCTTTTACGTAGTCCTTTTAATCCTCGATTAAAATTAACATTCAAAATTGAGCAGCTAACGATTTATTCCGATTATAACGACTTACTTTGATTTTTACTTTTCACAGAAATTGAAATACTTCACAAGTGGCGTAGATTTTAGGCCGTCAACATTAAAAGAATTCGTTCGAGGCCCTGCCAAGTAAGAGTCTTTAATTTTATTTGAATTTAATTTTGCCCTTGTTTCTACTAGTCTAATTTATGTTCCTTTTACAGGAATAAAAAACCGACTCCCGAGGTTAGTATTATTTCGAAGTATACATCCAGATTCAGTTTTTTACGACCAGTATGTTCTCGTGCTGGCTGATACTTATCAGTCAAGTGGTTATCCCGTGGCAAGAATAAAGTTTACGTGGCGAGTATGTTATCGGGTCACAGCAATATAATTATGCTATTTAAAATTTATCATTCTATTTTTACTGACTTCCATATATTTTTTATTAATTTATGTTAATTTATCGTTCTATCTATCCATTGAACGGGACGTTTTCTTAGTACAGTCTACTTGAAGAGTCATTAATCTAATGGCAGGGCGCTTACCACGAACTCGAAAGATCGTGAGTTCGAATCCGCTATTCGACTACTCGTTAACCACTTCTAATACAAGCATTTTGAGCTTACCAGTAGTGGTTTAAGGGAATATTAGTAATGTTTAATAGTATTACTAGTATTTTTTAAGTAAAAATCAATATATAGTATAACAGAGTACGTTAAAAGTGACCATATTCGGTTTCCCTAATCTGTGGAAATAGTGTACGTGGTTATTAATTATTTTTATTGTCATGTTATCATGTCATGTAAGATGGCAATTTAAGGTTAGTGGCATTATCGTACAGCCTGTGCATGTTAGTAGTGAAAGGACAAGTGCTTATTTTAGCACAAAGAGACTCGTCTTGGACTCAAAATAATCTTTATACAATAAAATCGAGATAAACTACGATGCAGTATCAGAGTAAAAACTAATTAATTATATTGAAATAAAAAAGTAAGAAACATAATAAGTTGGGTTACGTGAGAGACGACTAGGAAATGCTTGATAGGTTCAAAGATCAGAGTGTCGAAATGGAAACAGACAAGGGGATTATCAGTAGTATTCCGAATAACACCAAAAAATAAAAAAACTGCGATTGCCAACCAACTAGCCAAACGTGGCTACTATGGCAAATATCTTCCCTATAATAATATCTATGAGAAGGCACATGTTCAGCAGTTGTTTTCTGGTTGGCTTTTATGAATGAAAGAATTATGGTAGTGCATGCAATAGTATGGTTGAGTATGGTAATACCGTATGAGGTAACCTATAGAGAGGCTTATGTCCAACAGTGGTCATAATATATAGATAAGCTGCAATGATGATGACGATGATACGTCTGTAGCGGTAACGGCCATTCCAACAATGGGAGTGGTTCATGAGCATCGGGAACCGACTAACAAAGAATAAATACCCCAGCTTATATTTATAGCATAAGCTTTCACTTAACGTAACGAAATGTTCGATCTTTTAGCTATCAAGTGGTGTAATTAAGTTTTGCATGGAGATGATAGATAATATATCTGCAACACCAAACTGTATCCCCCGATTATCTTATCATCAGTTTTCTATTTTTCCTCCCACTATGGAAGCGAATTTAAAGACGTATCTACGTCAATAACAAAGAGGTGAAGGGGAGTCATTATATTTGTTTCATGGGTATTAACGTGTGGTAAAACGAAGCAGACGAAGGCGGCTCCGGAGACCGTGACAGCGACGGGCCCGCTGGTGTCCCTGGGCCTGCACCTGCACGCTGACACGCCGCCAGTATCTCTGCGTCTCGACCACGATCAGGCACGTTGCATCCACTGGTATCGCACCCATTGAAGTACTACGTACCAGAACAGATACCGCGAGCAAAGTCTATGCGATCATGCGTGACGCATGGTCGAAGCCGCAGTACATTTTTATACCAGAGACTAAGTAAATTTAAGTCAGTGGACTCTAAAATGTGTTGCGAACAACCAAGTCTCGGCGTCTCTTCTAGTACGTAGTACATATTACTTCAATGGTTGCACCTTGTCTCGCACACTCCCAAAAAGTTACAATATTCATACTTACATTTTAACTAAGTCGAATTATATGTTTTATAAAATTCAACTTAGTTATAATTAGTTTAATTGAGGTCCACGCGCTCTCACAGAATATCAGTGTAAAATAGCAGCTCAATTCTGCCGTATATCGTATAGTGAGTGTAGAGTACCGGAGACCCTTTTCACTATAGACGAGGCATTCCATCTTAGTCCTCAGGGTACGACAACGCATCTGCTTTTTGATTCTTAATTGAGCATGAATGTGTATAGGCCACGTTGTCAGTCTTGGAGGAGAAGATGAAATGTCTCGTCTCCAGTAAAAGGAGTATCCGGTTCTCTACACTCTCCATACGAGACACTGCAGCATTAATCTGCTATTTTACGCTTGGTAGTCATTGAGAGCGTGTCCCCGGTCGAGCGGTCGGCTACAACCATAATTTTGTATGAATTTTATTAAATAAATAAATGAATAAATAGATATATAGCCGTGGAAGTATCGTTTTTTTTAAATATCGTGTGTTGTGAATGTTCTGATTGCTGGTGGCTGTGTCAGGTGTCCGTTGTGGCGAGCGCGCTGCACTGTATTTCGCACATCGTTGCCTTGCTGCGTCGCCCGCCCTTCACTGCGCACACGCACACACACGCGCATGCCAGCGCACCCTTGCCCAGCGCACAACGCTCTTTCATAAGGTATACATTGTAGGGTTATAATATATCTAATAAAAAATACGGTTGAGCCTGCAGGGCATCCCTGAAACTTCCCGCTTATTTTCGAGCGCAATGCTCTATAATTTAAAATTAAAAATTTTGTACAGCCGACTTCAATATAAGTTATTTAAGAATAACTTAAAAACTATTGGTCTGACCTTGATCAAATTCATATGGGACCACACGAGAAGTACCAGCTTTCAAATAAAAAAAGAATCATCGAAATCGGTTCACCCAGAAAAAAGTTCTGAGGTAACACACATAAAAAAAAACGAAAAAAAAAAACATACAGTCGAATTGAGTACCGGCTCCTTTTTGGAAGTCGGCAGAAAATCTATTTAATTTTTGTTTTTTATTTCTTGAAAACTATTTGAAACGGCTCGACCGATTGACTTGAAAATCTAATCAGATGGAAGTCTCAAAGAACACTTTCGAACGCCGTGACGCCCATCTCGATCGGTTGATTCATTCTAAAGATATCGTACGACAGAATTTTATTACATACGTACACACATACACACACAATGGCCCGCGCGTACGCACGCACGCACGCACGCACGCACGCATGCACGACCGGATGTCAAAACTCCTCCTAGGACCTCAAAACTTGGAGATCTGATGAAATCTCGCATTCTAAACATCAAACCGAAATCTTTAACTGCCTACTTTTGAAAATTATTAATTTTCAAAGTGGGAATTAAAAAATTCGGGGTGTGTCCTCTTTTTTGAATTC
This sequence comes from Parnassius mnemosyne, assembly GCA_963668995.1. Lineage (NCBI taxonomy): Eukaryota > Metazoa > Arthropoda > Insecta > Lepidoptera > Papilionidae > Parnassius > Parnassius mnemosyne. Next base: position 19,577,436 of record CAVLGL010000082.1, on the reverse strand, counting down.
TTTCATCTTTTAGCTATCGAGTGGTATAATTATATATTGAATGTAGATTATACAACATGTAAGAAAAACCCTGTGGTTCCCGTTAAGTACGTTATCGGGATCAGTGTACAAACGTATAGAAAAAACTTTTTTTAAAAACTCGAACAATTTTTTTTATTTTATTTAAAAAAATAATTGTATGCAAATTGTCTGTGGTTTTATTACCTCTGCATTGTCTGGGAAGTAAGAGGATTGTCAAAAACCCCGCTTTACTTAGTTTTAGCATCAGCTAGTGTCAGTAAGAGGTAAAAAAAACCACATAAAATATAATTTTTTTATATAAGATTTAAAAAAAATATGGTCGAATTTAAAAAAAAGCTATTTCTATAGGTTTGAATACTGATCCTGATAAGCTACTTAACGGGAACCATAAGGTTTTTGTTACATGTTGTAGATAGAGTATCTCCCGATTATGTTATCATCAGTATTCTGTGTTGCCTCCTACTATGGAAGCAAATTTATAGTACCAGACTACCACGAAATACCCCGTTAATTATACTAAGTAACCATGTTTTGACTATTATTTTTCATTTGGCAGAAATCGATTTTAGCTTAACAAGACAGACCGATTACTTTTTATATAATTTATTAGTTAATGCGTAGTGATTTTTATTGTACTACGATTTGGTGAGGTATATTCGTGACAATAAGTGACAATAAACAGTGTCTTAATAACTTTACGATATAAAGCCCTTTTTAGAAGGATTCTAGACGCAATTTAGCCTTTTAAGTCCTTATTTAATTCAGCAAGAGCCTCGAAAACACTAGTACTGTCTGGGACAGATATGTATGTGATTCCTATTGCAATGTTTAGTGGCTAATTGGTAACTGTCATATTATATAGAGTTTAAAACACATCGCTCTGATAGAACCGGAGTTATTGATATGCCTTTGAAAAGATTCTGGCTTAAAGAATACATTAAATATATTAAGTACCGAATTCCTTATTAGGTGTAGGTAGGTGACTCAGGACTGTGCTTTGTAGCATTGTTTTGGGTTGGCCAATGTTCAGCAGTGGACTTCTAAAGGACTGTGTATGATGATGATGATGGCATATAAGAAGATCAACGTACAGTGGTTTCATAAACAATTTAATAAGCAGCATTTAAAAAGTTATATTACCTATTCCTATCAGGTGGGAGCATGGTTAATGATTAATAATGATCAGGGGATTGGTGTTGATGAATGATAGTATTACTAGTATTTTTTAAGTAAAAATCAATATATAGTATAACAGAGTACGTTAAAAGTGACTGGTTTTTAGACTCTATTCTATCGAGATAATTTCAAGATAACTTACCTTAGTAATAAAAACCAAATCACATCATTGAAGTAATAAAAGTGGCTACATTTATAAGACGTTTGAAATCATTAAATTATTTAATTTAATCATTTAATTTTTAGGCTTTTTTATTTTATTTTATTTTATGGCAATTATAATATTACCACATTTGTAATAGTACCCATCTTAATTAGTTTTTAACCGAATTCAAATAGGAGGTTCTCATTATTCGAGTGTATGTTACGCGATATTTTCGCATATTGTGAACAAATTATGGTGATTCTTTTTTTATTAAATATGTTATAATTCAAGGGTAGACTCTTATAAAAGTTTCACAGAAAATTCAAACCTTAAGGGTAGTAAATAAGACGCCCCGGGCGTCGGGGGCTACGTCGTGGCCCCCGACCACCGTAGGCGCGGGCCTGTGGACGGCGAGCAATGGGTAGCTCGCCGTCCGTCCGTCTAACGACGACAGGCCGTGTCGACGGCGCGTTTTGTTCCACGCGCGCCTCAAAGAGCTGTCAGCAGCGTGAAGGGGCCCGCAAGGGCCGACGCCTGCCGGGGCTGCGGGCTGTTCGAAAGAGATACCGCGGCTCCGGAACGTAAGGGCACTGAAGGAACACGGATGGTTTTTAGTCAGTAAAAGTCTGACACTCCCTTCCGCTCCACCCACAGCGAAAGGCGTCATTAGATGATTTTCCATCCGCAAAAAAAAAAAAAAGGGTAGTAAATAAATAACTTCTTTTTTAGCTATTTGTTAAGTCGGTTTTCTCATTTTGTTAAAATTTATAAGTCTTAATAAATCATTGCAGTCCGTTATTTTATTTTAAATAAAAAACTACTTGTTTGTTCGTCAGATCTGTGTCAGAAATAGAAGAGCAGCAGAGTCCGTCAGAGGAGACAACTAGCGAGAACCGCTCCGACTTAATTCCGATATTTGAAGCTAGTGCTTCCGAAAGTGAGTATGTCAATATTCGTCTAAGTGAGTACGTCTCGCTTTGGGAAACCAATCATCAAATTTTCCTTTATCCACATTACACTGAGCTTTCAATTAGTTAATTTTTGTGTCAGTACCACTATGTTTTTCTCTCTTGCACACATTTTTATTAGCCCCTGCCGAAGCTAATTCAACAACAACAACGTTTCTTTCTTTCTTTTTTTTAAAAAAAAAAAAACGTTACCCCCACACTAGGATTTTCTCCTGTGTCGTGGAGGCAGTTTACAAACATAAATTGCACAAGGACAAACATCCAGACCCGGAACAATTATTTGTAGGCCATACAAATACTTGTTCCGTGCGAGATTCGAACCCGCGGCCCCCAGCGCAACAATTGATTACTAAGCCACTACGCCACGGAGCCGTCAAAGCCGTTGTATAAAATCGGTCCTTTTCATTTCAATAATAATGTTTTAAGATACATTATCGTTACTATAAGATATAAAAAGATCATGTGTTACCCACATGTAGCAAATTACGTTTTTAATATCAGTCTTTGAAAAAAAAATCGCCAGTGCCTGCACTTATATGGAAAGCTATGCTATTGTATTTTTCGGCGATTTCAAAACGGTTACAGTTACAAGCTATTAAAGTCCACAGTTGAACGTTGGCGTCCATGTTGCCTCATAAGGGGGATTTTGCCATAGTTGACATGCTGGATATACCATGCTATCGGAGACCTATACCTGTGTAGATGTTTATGCGCACGTAGACCAGAGCGTGTATTGGAATAGACCTGTGTAGCATTTTTTAAAACCTATACACAGGCAAAAGTTTTGTATAAATAGTAGTTAGTAAAGGCTGAGTGCTAGTAGTGATAACGGTGCTGTGCGCAGGCGTGGTGAAGCGGTTCGTGTGGGTGCAGTGGGTGGTGTCGCGCGCGTCGCTGGCGGCGGGCACGCGGCGCGCGCGGCTCGCCGCCGTCGCGGACGACCTCATCCTCACCGCCGACCTGCAGCCGCACTACGCGCAGCTCAAGCTCAAGCTCGCCGCCGCCTCGCTGCGACACTACCGACGGTCGGTGAGCGGCCCGCATGCCACCCACACTACACACCACACACCACACACCACACACTACACACTACCCACTACACAATCATTTCTTATGTTTAAGCGCACACTATACATTTAAATAAAACTAGTAATTCCGGATTTTATCGCGTATACTTATTCTGTATTCCCGACGTTTCGAGTACTTAACAGCATCAATGGTCGCGGGAAAAAAGCGGCTATATTATGGTTGTTGCACAAATGGTTCGGCTCGACCAGGGTAGAGCTGTAGCTCTCACAATATACCGGCGTAAAATAGCAGCTTAATGCTGCTGTGTTTCGTATGCTGAGTGTAGAGAAACGGACCCTCTTCTTACTGGAAAAGAGGCATTCCATCTTAGTCCTCACGGATCACAACGGATCTGCATTTTAATTCGCAATTGAGGGTAAATGTAAATATCTTCTGGATGTCACCCTTATTCTATTAAAAAATAAAAAACCATAACATTACAACGCCGAAAACCTCAGTCAACCAGTGATGTAAAGTACTCTAAACACCGGGAACACAAAATAAGTTACTATTCGCGATAAAATCCGTAAAAGCTAGCTTTATTTAAATACCCACCACACTTTCTGTCACCGGGGCGGCACCACTTTGGAATAAGGTGAAATATTTGATAGATTTCATAACGGGGAAATTAATTTGTTCTCAAAATGTGAAAGTCAATATTTCTTTCTGTACTATTAGTTATATTTTATAATAATTAAATTAGTAATAAATAAACCAAACCACAGATATTTATGTTGTAGTAGAAAAAATAAAGAAATATTTACAATTGTGCAAAAACTTAAAAAGCCACCTGAGTCATTGTTTTGTATATTAATATAATACTATAAAAAAATGATAAAACATTATTTAAAACTTACTTCTCAATTAAATGACGCTGTGTAACAAGAAACTTAATCTCAGTGTCAAATAACGACATTTGGTGAGCGAAAAGTATTATCTGTCATTGGCTATCGCCACGATCTTGGACCGAAACTGGAACCGAAGCTGAAGCTGATTTTTAGCCTTAGGTTAAACCCTGAGGAATTCAGTTTAAGATTGGCTAAAATTCATAATTTAAAGGATTTTAAAACGTTTAAATTAATGGTGTATATATGCAATCCAGAAGTCCATCGCGCCTCGCTCATTCTTAACAGCACGTTCAATTTCGGCGCTTACTACAAACCGTCGGCTTCGGCGTCAAACTTTAACCCGTTTTGGCTGAAGCCGAGAGTTTTGCCCGAGGTGGTTTTTTTGACCGAAGTTAGCCGAAGCGGAAGCCGAAGCCGAGGTTTCGGTGGGACACTATTAATCTGTTAGGAAAATACTCGTATAAGAAATGTGAAATATAAGTTTATTTTATATAAATTAGATATAAACAAAACTCCTACGCATATTACTAAGAAGTGTGTTACTGTATGTACGGCAGGCGGGGGGAGAATGAGGAGTGGGAGGCGGGTGCGTTGGGAGGGCGCGTGCTGGAGGCGCGTGAGCCGGCCGACGCAAAACAGGACAACCACTTCCTGGCAGTCACCGTCACCCAGGCGCAGTGAGTGATACACTAACACGCACGCACGCGTACACATGCGCGCACACACATAGACGCACGCACGCAAACACGCGCGCACACAAACATGCTCACACGCGCGCCCACAAACAAGCACACACACGCACGAATGCGCGCATTCATACACACTATGTAATATTGAGAACAAAAATTACGAGTGTTTTGTTACATTTCTGAATTTCAAAAACGACACCTGAACTATAAGAGACACCGCACACTGCAGACTATTTATCGGGCGAGAGTTTATTCAGTTTCTTTATCAGTATTGCGATGTATGGAAATGCGCATATTATAACGATTAGTTATCGGCCGATAAATCAGTTTGATGGGCTACACAATTCCCTTGAAACTAAATTGTTGGTTAACTATCGGCCATCTGCTATATCAGTACGGCGCTCTTAGACGCGCGAATACACGCCGATTGTTTAGTCGACTGACTCGGAAGATAACGCTGCTTGTCGAATCATCTATTTTACAGTTGATAGAGAAAGTTGAAATATGATGTAAATTTAAAGAAAAATATGGGGGAAGAAGTAATCTGTCACTGCACATATTTAGGATGCAACTAGCATGACTAACAAAAATGTACGGTTGCACTGTACACGTTTGTCTTAATTGATGGATAAATAATATAAATAAATGTAGATTCATTTTGCGATACATGATCTAAGACGGGTAGAGTGTAAGACTAGTTTGTAGTAGTTTAGTGCATTATGACGCACGTATCTAGTTGTATAATTTTTTGTTTAATTTACTTTTTTGCCAATTAACACAAGTAAAGAAATCTTTCCATGTTTTATTTTCCTCTATTTATGTGTATATGAAATATTTATATATTTTAAATTTAGATTTTTGTTATATTAGCGGAGCATGATCATTGCATACACATTTTCGAATAGATTTATATCACTACGGAAACGGGTTTTTGTGTTTTAATAATTATACATCATCATCATTATCATTACAGCCTTTCATAAGTCCACTGCTGAACATAAGCCTCCCCCAAGGAATGCCACAAAGCACGGTCCTGAGCCACCTGCATCCATCGACTTCCTGCATGTCTTACCAGGTCGTCACTCCATCTCGTGGGGGTCACCCTACACTTCGCCTACCGGTACGAGGCTGCCATTCAAGAACCTTTCTTCCTCATCGGTTATCGGTTCTTCGAGCTATATGGCCGGCCCACTGCCACTTCAGCTTACTAATTCGTTGGGCTATGTCGGTTACCCTGGTTCTACTGCGGATATCCTCCTTCCTAAGTTTATCATGCAGAGAAACTCCGAGCATAGCCTTCTCCATAGCTCGCTGAATGACCTTGAGTTTCCTCATACGGCCACCGGTGAAAGACCACGTCTCAGATCCGTAAGTCATCACTGGTGGTACAATTTCATTTTAAGGTTTTGAGGTATGTCTGACGAGAAGATATGTCGTAGCTTCCCGAACGCTGCCCAGCCGAGTTGAATCCGTCGATTGGCCTCTCGGTCGAAGTTGGACTTACCTAGTCGGACTATTTGTCCCAGGTAAACATACTCGTCAACAACTTCGAGCTTAGTGCTCCCAACAACTACGGGCATTGAAACGGGCTACGGGAAACCGGCTTGTTCGGGAAGCTGGAAGTCGTCAAGTCTGCGTGCGAGACGATTCGTAATGACTCGAAAACAGCACGTAGACGCGGCTCAGAAGGGAAATCGGTCTGTAGTTCTTCAAGAGAGCATTCTCACCCTTCTTTAAGAACAAGACCACTGCACTTCTGCTCCACGCCTCCGATGTAATGCCATCATGGAGGACGGAATTAAAGAGCCTCTGAAGGACTTCCAGTACCGGTTTTCCACCCGCTTTCAGAAGCTCCGCTGTAATTCCATCCTTGCCTGGGGCCTTAATTATACACTTTTTTTTAATTAATATCTTTGGATCTGTTTCTTTGTAATTAATATATTTAATCATATTCAGGATATCCAATTTACCTGCTAGCTGGAAGGAAGAATTACATCCAAAATTATTGCAAGAAAAAGGTGTAAGTATTAATTATGTTATTGTACATATATATGATAAAATGATGACAATCCAGATATCAATTTATTTAAATGTTTAATTACATAGTGTAGAAAATCTTCCAACGCACTACGCACGTAACCAGAAATGAAAAAGGCTGTATCCAGTAGTGGTTGTAGAAGTAGACGTGAAAACTACGTGAGTGTTTGTTGGGTGCAGGTGGGGGACAGTATGTGGGAGGTGTACGCGACGATGGCGCCGCTGGAGGCGGTGCTGCGGCCCGCCGTGCTGCGGCACGCGGCCGCCCTCCTGCGCCTGCTGCGTACGTGCGCGCACTGCCCGCTGCGCGTGCAGCACGCACACGCACCCGCCACGCACGCGTCAGTGAATCCCTTTATATATTACACCCTTATTTATCAGCATAATGTTCACCAGACTGAAATTCGGCCATAGCGTTTGGAATTATTTTTCTAAATTTGAATAAAATAATCCTTTATAATTGAATTATTAGACCGTACCTCATAGTAGTAGATTAGTAGATCCTTATCAATCCGATTAACAATAACAATGCCAAATGTCTTGCTGCTATGTCGCCACTCCACATTGCATTGTACTTACGAGATGCAATGGAGTGAGGGTAAGAAACGCATACCGCAAAGCTATGTCAGTATTTATTGTGACTAAAATACCAGTAAAATATTTCATACATTACAGCTTACGTAAACCATATTTGCCCTCAGCTTACACTGACAAGAGAAATAAATGTCACAATTGCCACGCTTGTAACTGTTTTGTAATATTTTAAGTTACTATCATGAAGACGCTGCTGTTCATCTTCTGTTTCAATTCCCTCTCGCCTTTCAAAACACCCACACTACGATATGGAGTATTCTCTTACCTACACAGCTAACACCCAGCATTCTTAGAAGATTATTGTACATCCGTACAGATAAAGAATGGGATTAAAAATGGCGGCTCTTTGTGCCCGTACCGTCAAAATGGCACAGTACCAACAGCGAAAATCCGCTAATATCAGTTTTTCCTTATAACATTATATTATTCGGTTACTTGGAAATTTTCATGGGAAAATATTTGAAAAGAATTGTATACGCAAGTGGGTACATTAACTTTAAAATAACTAGCGTCCTGCTCTGGCTTCGCCTGGGTGGGATCTATTAATGTGGCGTTATTTAGATTAAGATCATTTTATATTATCTTATCAATATTTCAATTTTATTAAAGTATCTAAATTGTTCGGATAAAATTTAAACTAGATCACTTATGGTATTACTCTCTATATTTAAAATCGGTTTGGCTATTCCGAAGATTAGCTTGGACAAACAAACAAACGAAAACTCTAAAAATGCTTACTACTTGTCTCAATAGTATGTAAATATTTTATACAAAAATATTAACAAACAAAATCTACAATAATTATGAAGATAACTCTCAGAACACGTCATAGTTCACAAATTAGCGAAACCGGACTGATTTTTTTATATAGTATTATATCATTGATTTTATTGACAAGTTAGACTGAAGTTATAGAACGTTCGAAAAACGCATATTGAAACGTATTTTTAGCAGTCTTTACCTGTGGGTGTGAGTATAGATAACGATAGTGTGCGAGCGAGAGGTGAATAGAGGCCACGCCATTTCCAATCCCATTTTTTATCTTCACGGGTAATACTTAACTGAAATCCTACACTAACAACCTACTTCAACAGTAAATTTCAGCTTGTCATTCATACATCTTGTCTTTCAATATTTCAGTTTAGATTCATTCATTCATTCATTACAGTCCTTTACAAATCCACTGCTGAACATAGGGTTCCCCAAGGAATGTCACAAAGCATGGTTCCGAGCCACCTGCATCCATTGACTTACAACATGTCTTACCAGGTCGTCACTCCATCTAGTGGGGGGACGCCCTACACTTTGCCTACCGGTAAGAGGCTGCCACTCGAGAACCTTTCTTCCCAATCGGTTGTCGGTTCTTCGAGCTATATGCCCTATAGCCCCTGCCTGATGTAGCAAATAGTCTGTGCGAGCTGTAGCGGCTGAGTATGGTCGCCGAAGCCGACCAATAAGCCAAAGTTGCGGAGGTGAGCATGGGCACCTACGATTTGCTACGCAAGGGCGAAGGGGCTGCACTTCCCGCAGCGCTGAAGCCGTTGCAGAATTAACTTTGAGTCAATGTTCCTGTGAAATAAAGTAATTTTTGAGTATCAATGTCTCTGACAGTGGGCGAGATATCGAAAAATTTTATTCTTACTTGTCGTCGTATTTCTTCGAGATCTATGCGAATCCAAACCCAAATATTTGCAATTCAAATCGTTGCGTCGTAAGAACCGTAGTCGTGGCGCCATGAAGACTATATCGTCGGCAAATCGAAGGTGAGTGATGTACTCGCCGTTGACGTTAAAACCGTACCCTTTCCAGTCCAGTAGCTTGATGACGTCTTCCAATGCAGCGGTGAAAAGTTTCGGGGGATATAATGTTACCCTGTCTTACACCTCTCTGCAATTGGATAAGTTTCGTACTCTGGTTCTGTATTCGGATAGCCATCGTAGCCCTACTGTACAAACACTTCAGCACTTCGATATACCGACTTGGCACTGCTGAAGAGCCTGCAGTACCACCCATGATGCAAATTTTTAAGACTGTGTTAGCATAACCACTGTTAGATACTGCAATATTTTGGTTTTCTTTTTATTTGTTTATTTTTAAAAACCGTTAAAACACTAGAATTTTCTCCTGTATCGTGGAGGCAGTTTATAAACACAAATTGCACAAGGACAAACATCCAAACCCAGAACAATTATTTGTAGGCCATACAAATACTTGTTCCGTGCGGGATTTGAATCCGAGTTCCCCAGCACAGCAACTCATTGTTAAGCCAGCCACTGCGCCACGGAGCCGTTTATATGGTTATGAAACATCAATAATTCTAGTTTTTCTCAACAAGGTTTTTTTGTTAACTGTGTGTCATTAAGATTAGTATGATAGCGCTGACATATCCGTTCGGGATAAAAGTCCCTAGATAAATAAAGAGAAAATAAAACTCCAAATAACGAAATAAAATAAAATCTTAAAGACATTTTGCAGGCTCAGCACATGGCAACTGCCGCTCGTATACATATCAGCGGGGGGGCTGCGGCTGCTCGTGACGGGCGACGAGGAAGAGGACAGCGCGGAGGACGACACCTTCATGCTTGTCGTAAGTATCGCTATGCAAATGATACATCTGAACAATACGACAACTTTGTTTTATCCTAAGTTTGACTTGACGTAAACAAGTGAGTAAGGAAACGTATTAAAATTAAAATCACCTTTACCTGTGGTGTATGTTGTTTGTTACTGGTATTTATATACCTAAAATCAGCTCAGTCCACTGCTGAACTTGAATGTCTTCAGTTTTATGAAGGATATACCCTAATCAGCACCCTACGCTATCTTTGACTTTCATGCTATATTTGACTTGGTTGAAATCGGGTTTTATTTACTACTAGCTGTTCCCCGCGACTTCGTTCGCGTGTTAGGGTTTTTATGTTTCTGCGCGGAACCCTGATTCCTTTTCTAAAATAAAAGTAGCCTATGTTACTCCTTATGAAATCAGCTATCTGCCAGTGAAAGTCCCGTCAAAATCGGTCCAGCCGTTTCGGAGATTACCCGGAACAAACAGACAGACAGACAGACAGACAAAAATTTTAAAAATTGTATTTTAGTTATAGGTATCGTATTTACTTTCATATGCATTTAGTAAAAAACTGTAATTTTGACATTACAAACAGACACTTCAATTTTATTTATTTGTAAAGATATACCGTTTCAATCATACACACAAGTATTTGTCATAACAATCTAATATTATTATAATTACAAATATAGAGTTCATTTATTAATGTTACAGATCGGTAAAGTAACCGTCAATCCGCACCCGGAGAACCCAATCTGCAGGTAATTTGTACACTGTGTTACTACATATTTGTTGCTTGCAACGACTCGTATTAAGATCAAGAAGATGTCTGTGATTTGTGCACTAAACGTCTGTTGATCTGTTATACGGCACGGCGAAAAGCACGGGGATGGTGACAAAGACGTTTACCGATGTTTAAATAGCATTAGTATAAAATAATTTAAAAGTGCAGAATGCTTGAACTGTCTGCATTATTTGCTGTCTTTAAACTAGCCAATATATGACAAAAAACTATTGGTAAATCCAATTGGGCATGTCTTATGTACATTAAAAAAGTACGTATAACATGATTATACGGATTTTTTTACATATAATACACACAAATTTTCACTAATAACCTTATTATACTTCCAATTTTCCGATAATTTTATGTCAAACTTAAATTTAAAAAAAGTTTGGAAAATCCAAAAGTACACGACTCAATGCTCATATGATAATCATATCATTATTCAGGTCACTCCATAAAGTCTTTTCATACTTTATTAAATTCTCATACTCATATTAAATTTTCATACTTTAGTAAATTCATAGCCTTTATTTTAAGTGAATCATTTTTTCGTGGGCATAGTTTATTTAACCGAATTCATCATCTGAAAACTAATATTTGTATCTGTGGTTTCTTGTATTTGATTGTAAGCAATATATGTTGTCTATGTAAAATGTTAATTTTTGACTTGATTATTACTTTTATTATGTTTAATGACAAAGGAAATAAATTTTGCAGGCTACACTATGAAGTTATTTTTATAAAATAAAATAAACTTGTGTCTGAAGTCGAGTCTTTGCTGAACAAAGTCTCGGATTGGGGGCGACTAAATCTAGTCCAGTTCAATCCTCAGAAGACACAAGTTTGCGCGTTTACCGCTAAAAAGAACCCCTTTGCCGTATCCCCTCAGTTTCAAGGCATTCCCCTGGTTGCCTCAGCTAGTATCGGAATCCTCGGCGTCGACATATAGAGTGACGTGCAGTTTCGTGGTCACTTGGAAGAGAAGGCCAGCTTGGCCTCTAAAAAGCTTGGCGTGCTCAGCAGAGCGGGACAGTATTTCATGCCGACACAACGCCTGCAACATTACAAGGCGCAGGTTCGGCCTCACATGGAATACTGTTTCCATCTCTGAGCTGGGCTCCCAAGTGCCAGCTCCTTCCACTTGACCGCATCCAGCGCAGAGCGCCTCGAATCGTCGACGACCGAGTCCTTTCCGATCGGCTCGATTCATTGGCACTGTGAAGAGATGTTGCATCTCTTTACATTTTCTTTCGCATTTACCACGGGGAGTGCTCTGAGTAATTGTTCGGATTAATCCCAACCGCCAAATTTCACGAACGCACATCGCGGCAGAACTCCCGATACCATCCACACAATCTGGATGATTGGCGGTCCACCACTGTGCGATTTAGAAGATGTTTTCTTCCTCGCACAACTTCCTTGTGGAATAGTTTACCACCAGCGATTATTCCGGACCGATACGACTTAGGGACTTTCAAGAAAAGAGCCTACTCCTTTTTAATAGGCCGGCAATGCATCTGCAATTCCCCTGGTGTTGCGGTTCTTCACGGGCGGCGGTAGTCACTTACTATCAGGTGAGCCGCACGTTCGTTTGTCCCATCTCCTATAAAAAAAAATTCGTGTTTATAATGGCCTTATATATAATCAAGAATGTAAAAATGATACCTGAAAATAGTTTTCTATTTATTTATTTAAACTTCTATGTCAAAATGTACATAGGCGGAGTTAACGCCATAAGGCGTTCTCTACTTGTCAACCTTTTCAAGTATTCACACTATTATATTATTAAAGCACATGTGTGTGTGTGTGTGCGTGTGCGCAGGCGAGCGGTGCGGTGGGGTGCGGAGGGTGCGGGGGGCGCGGCGCCGGCGGGCCGCCAGTACGCAGCGCACGCGCGCGCGCTCGCCCTGCGCACCGCGCGCTTCCACCAGCTCGTGCGCCAGGAGGTCTGTGCCGCGCACCACTACCAGTGCCTCCCCATTTGTGTTTCATCTAAATTGAAAGGCAAAAGTGAACCGTGTAATATCGTCATACACTTCATTGCAATGCTTCACTCGTGTGTATATATATTTATATATTTTATTTATATTATATTTATATCAACCTTTTTATATATTTTGCTCTGACTGTAAGCATACGTCCGTTCCAATTATATCTTCCACGACTGAAAAAAAATGTTTAACCACTTAAAATATTATGTTTATATAGAAAAACGATATTTTACGAAAAACAGTGTAGGTAGACATCGTTTACGTGCGTCTGCGTATAGATTTGTATAAAATAATATTAGTACTTAGTATTTGATTATTATTATAAATAATACTAACCCTCGTCTCAAACACTCCCAATCGGAATTCAATTCTAGAAGTGTAAACAAACATTAATTCATAACTTAATCTGGTTGATAATCAACGAGTCATGGTAGCTTAGAGGACAAGCATTAAACTTAAACAATTGTAATACGGGAGTAAACAATGTTCAATTCTTAGCAGAAATTATAAACTATGATCGAAGCTGCTGATTTATCTCGTACTTGACAGTAAAGAAAAACATTGTCACGAAACCTTAATATCCGAGAAATTAAAAAAATATTCAAAAACGCTTCAAATCCGTTAACACACATTGGGTCAGCGCAACGGTTTCATCTTTGCCTTATAAACCTCAAAAATAAGCTGATAATTTATTTATTAAATACTCTTTGAGCATTAAAGTTGGTATAACATCATAATATTAAGCATCATATCTAGAATAACTTCAAAATTAAATATATTTTAAAAATAGATTTTATAGTTTGAAATAAAGAAAAAAGCTTTTATTTTACTTTAGATTAGCGAATCGGAGATCATGAAAGGCACGGGAGGTGAAAACCCGGCACTAAAATGGAGCCAACCAACGATATCACCCGTCATTACGCCGATTTTACACACGTAAGAATTTAATATTACTTTTCAATTTCATTAAATTCGTGTATAATTATTTACATAGCCCAGCGGATCAGTAGGTTGAAGTGGTTAGTCATATAGTTCAAAGAAGTAATTACCGAAGGATTTAAAAACCTTATTACGTGCGCAGCTACTCCTATATTATAGTTTAAGCATAAATGGTTCGGCACGATAGGGGAAGGATTACGCTCGCGCAGAGTACCAGCCTAAAGTACCAGCTTAATGCTGCTTCGTATGGTAATTTGTCTATAATATGGTTAATTTCGTATGGTAAATATAGATAACTAGAGACACTTTTTACTGATAACAAGGCATTCTATCATTTCGTTTATTAATCGAGGATAGGTGTGGGTGCTATCGGCTACAGCATCCACTTACCATCAGCTGGATTTATAAAAACGAGACTTGTGACAGACTGTAATGATAATAGAAGATAATTATTTAGTTGTTAATTTTGATTTTGTTTATTATTAAATTAAAATGTTTTAATTCTGTAATAAATTAAATTTATTACTCTTTTATTCTTTTCAAGTATAATTATTAAAATGAGGGGATAAATTCATAAACGATAAAATTATAAAATAATTTAATTCAGATCCATATGATAAATAACCTAGCTTGACAAGCATCTTTTACTCCAAAATATTTATATTGTTTATGTAAACGTGTTAAGCAACCGTTTGGTTGTAACTTATCGCAGTCTATTTCTGTTGATGATACTTGCCGTTTTATTCCGGCAAACGTATCTTAGCTGATTAAGTTTATCATCCTTAAATCCTCAAATGATGTTACTGTTATTTCCCACTCTTATTCATCATATCCTGGGCTGTATTCTGTACTAACCCATGCGTGGGTAGTTGTGTATTATGAATGGTGTTAAGTAATGTGTTATTATTATGAATAAAGTTGAAACTCACGCAACTGAGATAAAAAAAATTTTAACGATTATCAGTGGAGCACGGTGTGCCACATAAGTAACTTAATGTACTCAACTTAATATATTTATGTCTTGATCCGGATGACCACCATGCTGCAATAAGCAGTGTGTACGAAGGTTGTATGGCGTTGTTCTGTGATTGTGGTACAGCGTGGAGGTGCAGTGCGTGGTGGCCCCGGCGCTGGCGCTGGCCTGCGGGCCGGCGCTGGAGCTGGACGTGCCCGCCGACTGCGCGCTCGAGCTCAGCCTGCGCCAACTTGCGCTGTTCGCGCGTCTCGCCGCCCTCTACGCGCACCGGTACGTGCACTCACATGTACGCACACGCACGCACGCACATTGCTTCCGCCCACACAACGCTACGCACTTCACACATCTTCATCAGCCTATAGAATTCCACTGCTCGACATCGATGTACTTCGGAGGATTTGCTTTAATCGCCACTCTTAACAGACGAGTTGACGTTAGACATCTGACGTACAACACAAGTAATAATAATAACCATCTGTATGTGTAGTATCAAGTAAACTATACAAATAAATAAAATGACGTGTCTGTTTGTTATGTCAAAATAACAGCTTTTTTAGTAAAGACTTTGTAGAATATCATTAAATGAATCGTTACCATAAGATGACATCTTCGGCAATTAACTCATAGAGAAAAGACACATGATTACAACTATTGCGGACGATTCTTGACGAACGCGTTGTTTTTATCATGCCTAAGTGATTATCACCAACAATGGGCGGTTTTTCATTTAGTGGCATGGCTCCGTGGCTTCGTTTTTCCACTGCACCGGTGCCGGTGCCGATGCCGGTCAACGCTCTGTTTTTGGGCAGTACTAACACAGACTTCAGTTCTACAACACGTAAAATTGTACTCGTTAAATTTTCGTATTTGTTTGTTATATCTCTTATATATAAGACGAAAATGTAATCAACGCAGTCAAATTCTGAATTCATACAATCTTAAAAATAAAATACTTAGAAGGAACACATTATTATACCCTATTTTAACAAGTGGGATGCGGGAACTAGATATATAAGAACCTCCGAAGGAGGCGGAGTTATAGCCGAAATAAGAATTTAATTTTTTTTGGTTTTTGGCCTATTGACCCCCATGACCCCCATGACATCCTCTACATAATAGGTTATTCAAACTGACTAGGCCTAAAGTTCGAGCCACCCCCCAACTCATTTCTAGTCTTTACTTGCAAAAAGTTAGAAATGGTTACAAAAAAATATTTCAACTACTTGCGCATGAACGAGGAGGCATTCCATCATTTCACAATTTCAACGCATATCTTCTACTTCGGCCCGCGCACACACACACACACGCACACTGCTGCAATACGTACACAATACACATGCAGTTTTGCCGGCCGGCACCGAGTGGGAAGTTTGTTGTCCCAGCAACGGCGACGACACCGGTGGTAGCCATCGCCGTGCCGTCGCCGGCGCCGGTAAGTGGTATAACATGCTATATATTTCATACATTTTATACATTTTTGCTTCCCGTGAACGGGGAAGACCACGCAATAAGATAATTAAAAAATATCTAAAATTAAAATTTACTTACGAAGTGTTGTACATAGATACACAATATTTTAACGGCAGAACAGAAAAAAGGCCATCTATTATTCTACACTTTTAAATTTTTTAGACCAATGGACTTTAAACCCTAAGTTCATTGACTAATACTAAGATTTATAATAATTTACCAAAATTTTTATTTATAATTTAAGTCAGGCAATTATTTACTATTTTCATCTTCAATTCAGGAAAAATTGTAATAGTATAAATTTTTATGTTTTTTTAAAATATTTTATTTAACACTATACTCACTTTTAAATTTTAATAAAAGTAAAATATGAACATTGTTGACACCCACGCATGCCTGGCTACACGTAGTTTATTCAAACGCTATTTAAAGTTTTTTGTGTGGTTTTGTGTGTAACTCCAAATTTGTGTAAGTCAGGTTATTACTGTATATTAATAATTATGCATTGTTTGATATGAATTCAGGTGCATAAACAACGTTTATTATTTTTCAGCAGGAGGGATAGCGAACACTCTCTGCTAGAAAAAGAAGAACAATGTCCGTACGCGTCGTTAATCACGACCGAGCAGGAAGACGAGGTCCCGACGCCGGTTATCGACGCTACGAGCAAAGCCGAAGGTAATATTTATTTATCGCCTAGATTTGTTTAAATAAACTGAATGTTTTTAGGACATGATCATTAAATGTATTTTTAGTAAGAGTTTTGGTTTGGATGCTTGTCCTTTAAGCCTTGTCTTCGTTTATCAACTTGAGCCAGCAGACAGATATCTTATATTGAGATTACATCACCATCGGAGCACTTGTTTCACCGTTTGCACTAATAGTTCGCATAAGCGTAGACATTTAATAAACAAAATCGCACCACTTTTACATTTCAAACTCTACTTCATACCATTACTTAAACAATAATACAGGAGCAACAATCCGCCGCCGGTCAAATTCCCGCCAAAAACTCCACCGTACACGGAACACGTAACAGTGTGCTCCGGCAACAGAGTGCGCATACAACGTATTCCTTGCGACACGAACTATAACTCTTTCCGACGATCTCTTTTACTGCGCTTGTCTCTGTGAATCGATTGTTTATACCAAGAATAGATATAGTTCGTGTCGCAAGAAACACGTTTCAAGCGCACTCTGTCGCCGGACCACGGTCTCCCGCAAAAAGTCCTCATTCAATGTAGACTACATAGCTGCACAGAGTATAAACTCATAGATCAATTTAGCGCTTGAAACGCCTACAAAATGTTGTGCTTTTTTATTTTAATATGCGTTTTGAAGGATATAATTAAGTAGTAGTATAATTTTTTTAGTTTACAATTATTTATTCCTATGAAGGGAACTTATAATATTGCATAAATAAGTAGTTTCTTCTATTATTCATAGGTTTGTAACAGTGCACTGCTGTACCTAGGGGTTTCTTCCGCTGTAATCGCCGCGCTTGGCAAATTAATCGACCGTAATTTTACATCCGACATACGAGATAGTATCGTACATTGGCGGTGTAGATATATCCACTACATTATATTGTCCCATTGGTGTCGAAAGAAGCGACAAAGGGAAACAAACCAAGGGAAGGACCGCAGCGTCTTCCTAATAACAGATAAAAAATAAACAATCTCAGTTGCCAACCAGCCTCCCAAATGTGGCAGTAATGACAAATATCCTTGCTATGAGCCAATCTATAGAGGGAGCCTAAGTACAGCATTTGACTTTTGTTAGGCTGTAGGGGTACGAGATGGTGATGCAGCGAAATACCGCGCCACGAGGCCTTTTAACCATTTTAAATGTTCCTTATGACACCTGCGTTGCGAAAACCACATTAAAAAGATAATCGTTATATATACGAAATAAATATAATTATTCAGCACTGTACGAGCAATGGTAACAATCTCAGCTAAAGCAGCCAGCAGATGGCGCTGATTTTCAGCTGGTGCCAAAAGTTTCGCAAGACTAGGTGTGGAGATTTTCTTAAGATACTTAATCATCATCATTACAGCCTTTCATAAGTCCACTGCTGAACATAGGCCTCCCCCAAGGAATCCCACAAAGCACGGTCCTGAGCCACCTGTATCCATCGACTTCCTGCATGTCTTACCAGGTCGTCACTCCATCGAGAGGGGCGTCGCCCTACACTTCGCCTACCGGTACGAGGCTGCCACTCGAGAACCTTTCTTGCCCATCGGTTGTCGGTTCTTCGAGCTATATGGCCGGCCCACCGCCACCTCAGCTTACTAATCCGTTGGGCTATGTCAGTTACTCTGGTTCTACTGCGGATATCCTCATTTCTAAGTTTATCACGCAGAGAAACTTCGAGCATAGCCCTCTCCATAGCTCACTGAGTGACATTGAGCTTCCTCATACGGCCAGCAGTGAAGGACCACGTCTCAGATCCGTGAGTCATCACTGATTGTACAATTTCGTTTTCAGGTTTTGAGGTATGTCTAACGAGAAGATGTGTCATAGTTTCCCGAACGCTGCCCAGCCGAGTTGAATCCGTCGATTCACCTCTCGGTCGAAGTTGGACTTACCTAGTCGACTATTTGTCCCAGGTAAACATACTCGTCAATAACTTCGAGCTTAGTGCTCCCAACAACTACCGGCATAGGTGTGACATGGACGTTAAACATGATTTTGTTTTGTCCATGTTCATCTTAAGACCTATCCGTTGGGAGACACTTGAGGTCATCGAGCATAGTGCTTAGGTCCTCCAGCGATTCTGCCATAAGGACTATATCGTCGGCAAATCGAAGGTGAGTGATGGACTCGCCATTGATGTTAATACCGCATGCTTTCCAGTCCAGTAGCTTGAAAACGTCTTCCAGTGCAGCGGGAAGAGTTTCGGGGATATAACGTCACCCTGTCTTACACCTCTCTGCAGTTGGATAGGTTTCGTACTCTGGTTCAGTACTCGGATAGCCATCGTAGCCCTACTGTACAAGCACTTCAACACTTCGATATACCGACAGTCAACTTGGCACCGTTGAAGGGACTGCAGCATCGCCCAAATTTCGACGGAATCAAAGGCTTTCTCATAGTCCACATACGCCAGACATAGTGGCAAATTGTACTCTTCGGACTTCTGTACAATTTGCCGAAGGGTATGTATGTGGTCTATGGTGCTAAAGCCCTTTCGGAAACCGACTTGTTCGGGAGGCTGGAAGTCGTCAAGTCTGCGTGCGAGACGATTCGTAATGACTCTCGAAAAAGCACGTAGACGCGGCTCAGAAGGGAAATCGGTCTGTAGTTCTTCAAGAGAGCGTTGTCGCCTTTCTTGAAGAACAAGACCACCGCACTTCTGCTCCACGCCTCCGGTGTAATGCCACCATGGAGAACGGAATTAAAGAGCTTCTGAAGGACTTCAAGTACCGGTTTTCCACCCGCTTTCAAAAGCTCCGCTGTAATTCCATCCTCACCTGGAGCCCTGCCGTTTTTGATGTGCTGGAGAGTCATTCTAATCTCGCTCAGACTGACGTCCGGGATATCTTCGGAATAGTGTCGGATAAGGCTCGCTCTTGGATCGTTACTCACACTTGCGTGTGGCTCCAGCGATGACGTCTACAGCTGCCCATAGAACCTCTCAATCTGACTCAAAATCTCGGGTGTCCCGGAAACGATGCTGCCACACTCGGTCTTTAGCTTTGACAGTTGGCTCTTTCTGGCAGACAGATCTCTGGCGAAGACTTTAGAGCCTTGGTTCCGCTCGATTCTTCTTCAATACAAGCTGTATTGAAGTTGCGTATGTCCCGCCGCATGCATTTGGAGATCTGTATGTTCGGTTGCCTGAATGCTGTCAAATCTGTTGAAGACTGCAGCTTCATCTCCCGTCTAACAGCCATGAGATTAAGAGTGTGATCGGAGAGTTTTTGTGTTCTTCTGTGGCGGGTCTTGCAGAACTTAGCTCCGACCGCATGAACAGTTTCCACGAGCTTGTCATTCATCATGGTCCACTTCATTGCAGTTTTCTAGGCACTGAAAACGGTTTTGTAACGGTATTGTGTTCGAGCTGAAAGGTTTCGGGACTTTGGATTAGAGCACGAGGGGGACGGAGCGTTGACTTCATTAGACGTGATCTCTCCAACTTAACGCTTAGGTTCAGTGTGCCTCTAACCATACGGTGATCGCTACCAGTTTTCAGCCTCGCGATCACGGAGATATCACTGAACAGTTGTCGTCTGGTCGTCATAATGAAGTCAATCTCATTTTTTGTCGAACCGTCGGGGCTCGACCAGGTCCACTTCCTGTGGGATAAAGAGTCTCTCTTTCTCCATGAAGTCGGCCAGCTGCTGGCCGCTTGGGTTCCGTTGCCCTATTCCAAATTTTCCTATTATCAGCTCACCGTTCTCTCTTGTGCCTAGTTTTGCATTGAAGTCTCCCATTAACAGTGGTAGAGCCAGGCGGCAGCTTTTGCTGTCGCACGGATGGGCCGGCTCGAACCGGGGTGGTACCACGACCTCACAGAATACCAGCGTGAAGTAGAGGCTTACCTCTGCGTTTCGCTTGGTGAGTGCAGGTGGCCGGAGGCCCTTTTTACTGGAAATGAGGCATTTCATCCTAGTCCTCACGGGTGACAACGCATCTATATTTTGATTCGCAAACGAGGATAAATGTAGATGTCTATGGGCCACAGCAACCACTTACCATCAGGTGGACTGTGTGCTCGTTTGTCACCCTATCCTATAAAAAAAAAAAAAAAAAATTAACACCGTATAGTGGGTTTTGGAGGAATGCATGGCTTTAGAGATATCCTCATACATTTCCTCCACCTCCTCGTCGGAATGTGCCGAGGTTGGTGCGTAAACCTGTATGACCTTCAGCGAATACCGTTTGGTGATTCTGAGTATGAGGTACGCAACCCTCGTCGACCCACTCTCAATCTTTACAACGTTGTTAACGAGAGACTTGTGGACGATAAATCTGACACCTCCTTGAGACAGATGGTCCCCTCTCTTTGGACCTCAGATAATCCTCTAATATGCCAGTGAAATTTGTATATCTCTTCTTCCAGCTCAACAATCTTCTCGTCAGTCCCGCCGTTACCATAGCCGCCACTGTAGCCAGGAATAGTGGGGCCGCCGGGCACTGGGGGCCGTCTCTTTGTTACTTTCATCATGGGGGGGGGGGAGTTCTTACGACACCCACGGGAAGATATGGGGTAGTGAATATTCTTAACCGCCACTACACGGTACACTTACTCACTAACTTATTGAATTAAAATTAATACAGTAATTTACATAAAGTGCTATAGATTATAAGTAGTTCCACAAAATGTATGTATCGGTCATTGAAGTAATATGTACTACGTACTAGAACAGACACTGCGAACAGACATGTTGCGGCAGTGCGGTGGGCGTGGTCGGAGGTACAGATACAAAGTACCTTTTTATAGCTCAGAATAACTTTGAGCCCGGGGTGCTCTAATGCGTGTTGCAAACAACTAAGGCTACGGTTACTAAGGGTGCGAGTTCTGACGAAAACGTGTCCTGACGAGTTGTGACGAATTCCTCCGAATAAACAATTGTCTGTTTTCAATGAGTGTGTTCCATGAAGCAAATACAAAGAGGAGACGGCATAAGCAACTGTGCACTGTGATTCTAAGTAGGTCCTGACGTCATCATAGTGGTCGTGGTTTTAGTTAGTATACTGTCAGCATTCGTCCTGTGCGCTTATGTGTTAAAAATTGCAAATCGGTGTATTTTCGTAGTATCAAAAAGAAAAGGATGAAGTGTTTATGTTCTATCGGGTAAAAACTACTCAAATAGACGCTCTGATGCTATGGATGACATCACATTTCATTTGTAAGTAATTTTACACCTAATTTATTAAAATAGTTCTAGAAAAATCTCTGCGTCGGCTTTCAAATATAATTAAATTCCGCCGCGGCTTCGCTTGCGTGTTATTAGGAGTTTTAATTTTTTTGCGCGGAATCCTAATTGTTTTTCTAAAATAAAAGTAACCTAAGTTACTCCTTGTTACATCAGCTATCTGCCAGTGAAAATCCCATCAAAATCGGTCCAGCCGTTTTGTAGATTAGCCGGAACAAACAGACAGAAAGACAGACAAAAACTTTAAAATTGTATGTTTTGTAATAAGTACCGCATATACTTTCATATGCATTTAGTAAAAAGCTGTAAATTTGATATTACAAACAGACACTTCAATTTTATTTATTTGTATAGATATTCGACCCTAGATGGCAACACTTTGTGTCATGTGAACTAAAAATATAAAGGTACTGTTACGTTTTAATTCAGTTGAAGTAAAACAACAAATAGGAGTAAAGAATAATAAGAATTTATTTATACACTCGGGGTCGGAGGTTGGTTTCTATTATTGATTTTGATCTAATTGCCCTCACAATGATACTCTCCTGCGCCCTGTTTAATCTGCCTCTGTTCAGTAGGTAGATACTGCCGTGCATCCAATATTAAATCTTGACAGCTGCCGTTCAGTGAGCTCAGCTGTCTCCCGTCCCTTGTTCACAAAACCAGTCCGGAGGGAGTTCCTGAAGATGTATGCGTTCTAAGCATTAGTACGAGTATATAATAGAAATATTTGTATACCGCTAGTAACAACAGTTGTGCAACTATGCAGAGCAGAGCTAATATGAAGCTTTACAAAAAATACAGGTAAAAGCTATAATACTATATAACTATATAATACATATTACAGTTAAAGAAAATAATGCTAACGAAATGCAAGGAGTAAGCGTCTATTTCTACATACCCTTAAAAGATAAAAAAAATAATTTGCACAACTTACCCAGTACGGGAATCACCTTAAAAACGGTTAAGATTTATATTTTTACAGTAAAATATTTAGAAGAAGTGACTATAAGTACACAAGGCTGTGTTAAAGATCTGAGGATAAAATAAAACAACGACGACGACGTGAGGCGTCGGTGTCGCTCGCAGCTATGACCTCTGGCTATGACGTTCTCATGCCCGGTTCTCGATTCCTGCTTAGCACTGTGCTTGTCTCCTACCCCTCGGCCTTCGCCCGCGTATACACCGATCCGACAAAACATGAAAACGACGGTGCACCAATATTTTGTGTGATATTGTAATTATTTAGTGATAATTTTTTTATAATTAACAAAATATAAAAATTTTACTCGTTACAGTACGTATTATATAATGTTATTATATAATTACACACGAAGGTGCTGAAATTTGTTTTGCATTCAAACATAAAGAAATTTTAATCGCCAAAATATTACTTTTATAGTTTATAATCATTTTGTGAACAGGCCGCCATCTATCATCAAGATAGCTAAACTACATTGCAACATCGATATGGAACGATTCGAGTAGCTTTACTATTTATCGGTAGATGTAGATAGTGTAAAGTGGGCTGGGCTTAACACCCCCGCAAATTGTCACGCGTTGTTACATAGTGAAATCTAATGCAACACCTCCTCTTTGTATTTGCTTCATGGTGTGTTTACACTGGCAGCGACGAACACTTTGGGAACATTCACGGCGTCGTCAGAACCACTTGAGTGTTCAAACAAGTTCGTGCTCCCTGCATCTGTTTTGGGTGTTTTCGTACGTTGAATTTTAAGTGATAGAGATATAGATATAAGAAATAAATTGATAAGACTTTTATACGAGAACATGTGTTTGTGGGATATGAGAGACAAAAATCAAAATAAATAGTCTTTACTACAAAATATCTGGCGGACATGCTCAATTTTTCCACCGTTTAACAATGATAACTTCATTAGCGGCCTTTCAAGAAAATAAAATTTATCATGTTCGTCCATCGTTGCTGGGCGGCAGAAACATACTGTGACCGCCTAGTTCTGACGAGAATTTCGGACCTACTCCTCGGAACACATTTTCGTCCAAATTGGCATGCACAGCAACCATAGCCTAAGGCTCGGCGTTTCTTTTAGTACACAGTACATATTACTTCACTGGCGTCGGTTTAGCGAGGTTGGTATTGTGTGTGCGCAGGCGCAAGTCGCGAAGCTGGCCGTAGTGTGGCAGACTCTGGCGTAGACTCGAGCGCTTCGCACTCCGCCGCTAGGCTGCCGGAAGACCCTGCCCCCAAGAAGAACGTCTCCATAGCGTCCGTGGACCATGTGTCAGTTCACCCTTTTTAATTTCTCCTCTCTTCTTTCTCTTAATTCACTTATTCAATTTATAATATAAAGTGAATAAAGAAGAGGTATATTACTTATCATTATGTTTTATGTGTGAACAACAAATGATGTACTTTTAATATAACAAAGAGAATGAATTCCTGTTAATGTTGTAAGTTTTCACTCGCTTTAAAATTATTTTACCGTATTATATTTTTCATCAATTGCTTTCTTATAGTTACTATTTAATGTAGTGTTCGCCGTAAAATAATTTTTGATCTATCGTGTCAACATAAAATCAGATCAGAAAAAATTGTGGATAATGTAGAGTGCAGATCACAGACGATCTCTACCACTGTTGATATAGCTAAAAATGTTGCCTTGTTGTTCTTGCCTACAGCAAAGCCCGAAATAAATTAGCCAGTATTTGTTTTTTTATTTTATAGTAACTTCAATTTCTAATACGAGAGTAAATCACCATCTAGGAAAATATCACCACTTACCATACACTGGAAATAGTGTTTTAATACAGGTTCTATTTACTAAATTAAAATGAGTAATATGTATTATAATGAGAAATATGAGTAGTGATGTATTGTGTTCGAGATTGTGCCGTGATTGGTGGTGAATGTGATGTGGGCAGGAATCTGTGGGAGCACGTGGAGGTGTTCGTGACAATGGGCCTGGTGGAGGCGACGCTGTACGTGGCGGACGAGGACGCGGACGAGCTGGCGCCGCTTCGCTACCCCGCGCCCCCTGACCACGCAGACCCAACCCCCACAGACACCCCTGCCACACCCACAACACCAGCCACACCCGGCTCCGCGCATCACCAACACGACCAGAACGCGCACGTATGTCATCATGTAGCTGTAATACAACTCCATACCGTGTAGTGGCGGTGCATATCCTCTACCCCACATCATCCCCTGGGTGTCTTAATAGGCGCAGTAGCGCCTTCCTAATAACGATTAAATATAACATAAAACTGCGATTGCCACGCGTAGCAACTATGGCAAAAATTCGCCCTTAATAAGATAATCTATGTGACAGCATACTTTGCAGACCTATGTTCAGTAAGCATACTTTAATAGGCTGTTACGGTAACCGTTACAACTCTATACGTTCGCTTGAACACAAACTGTGATCCCACACATCAAAGACCAACTTTCTAAGTTCACAAAAACTGTATAAGCCGAGCTACAACCGATAATGTTTGTTATAACGATAATCCTATTAAGCTTATGTCATATCTGAACATCACTGAGGCTGCCTGCGAAATACTATTACTATACGATCACAGTTTGCGTCTCCTATAGCTTCTTTTAAGGTTAAATTAGTTTGCAGCTATTTAGTTTGAGATAGTTTTAAGATGATAGAGTACATAAGTATGAGTGGCGTATAAAGTAAGCACACATATTGTAACTGTTAAGCACACACTGAGTTTAATGTGAAAATAGGTGCATTTTATGTAATTAGCGGCACGGCGGATTGAACCACGTCGTCATAAAGTAAAATGTTTTTGAACCGTAAAATTATATTACTTAATGTTAGTTGGTTCAGTTTATACGTGGTTGAGCCACGCTACAGTTATATTATGGTTGAAGCACGAATGGGTCGGTTCGACCGTGGAAAAACCACGCTCTCACAGAATACCAGCGTGAAATATCAGTCAATGCTGCTGTGTTACGTATGATGAGTGTA
The DNA here is from genome assembly GCA_963668995.1 of Parnassius mnemosyne. Classification (NCBI taxonomy): domain Eukaryota; kingdom Metazoa; phylum Arthropoda; class Insecta; order Lepidoptera; family Papilionidae; genus Parnassius; species Parnassius mnemosyne. The sequence goes on along the minus strand of CAVLGL010000082.1, from coordinate 19,551,311 downwards.
GAACACTGGAGACCCGTTTTACTGAAAACGAGGCATTACATCTTAGATCTGACGGGTGACAACGCATCTGCATTTTGATTTTTTATTGAGGATAAATGTACGAGTATGAGGTATATAAGCCACAGCATCAACTCACCACCAGGTGGACTGTGTGCTCTTTTGTCACCCATATTTTGTATCTATGGAAAAAGCAGCTGATGAGAAATTTGAAATAATTGCTAAACTTGATTAGGCGAGTTAGCAACATACGTGCAGGTGACTCAGAGCCTACCTTTATTACAATACTCTGTGATAATGAAAACAAATATTTATTTTGATGCTTCTTATTGTCAGGTAAGTACAGAAGAAAGTAAGGATGCAAGCAAGAAGGACGAAGTACACGAACCCCCGACCTCTAGCAGCGCGAGCACCACGGAGAATTCTAAAAACGTTGTAATGGGCAAAGCTCAACACGACCTTACTGTGAGTTCAGTAAGCTTAGTTTTAAACTTTTATTTTTAGTTTTACAATAATATAAGCTAACTTAATGAAATTTTAAAATAAAATATTTTAATCAACAAGGTGTATGAAAATGCAATATTGATAATTAATTATGCATAAGAATAATCGGCCTTATATTTAGTAAATACTAAGACCACCATGTTAGAAACGAAATATTACATATCCTAACAATTAATACTACCTTATTTCAAAGATATAGATACCTACTTTCAGTATTTTAAACCAACTCAAGAAAAGTTCCAGAGAACTGAACAAAATTTACGTCAAATGTTAACTACCATTGGTAAAGTTGTCAGACTTGACTGTAATGGCAAGGTTGCTCCCCCATTATCATACAGACTGGAAAATATGTGTCAGGGTTGTGAAAAATCCTTGATTACGTGCTTTACTTCATTTTTTTATTTAAATCTTGTCACAGTAAGTGTCTAGGCAAAAATCTAAAATATAACAAACAAAAATAAATACTCTCTTCTAATATTATAAATTAAATTGGTGCAATAATAAGCTTAAATCAGTAATGGTATAGATAAAAAATAAAGCTTGTCATAATCTTTTTAACAAGTATTCGTTTTTTTATTTGTCATCATTATAATTTTATTAGGATTATGTAAAAAATAATAATTGTAATCCATCTATATATTGTTTTTCCACAGTAGCAAAACATTCATAATCGTTTAAAATGACATTGCTCGACATTGTGCAAATTAACATCAATATACTCCAGTTGAAAATATGAAAAATACTGAATAGTCATAATATTATTAATACCCGACAGTGAAATAAAAATAATATAGATTTCTCTTTTCTTTTCCTTCACTTTTGATAAAGATGAACCGATTGACAGTTAATTTGGTAAATTCGGTTTAATAGTCCACTACGGTGAAACACCCATATACAAATATACATACATACAATATCGCGTACAAAATACTTCCTGTGCATAGCCGTAATCGGGTAAAAATATAGGTTGAAAGTGACAACCCTTGGTTGTAGTGGCGTAGCAAAATGGCATGTTTAATTAACCGTCACATCGTGGCATCATTAGTATGGTTACTTTGCCAAGTCAGTTTTATATAAAAAAATGTTAAGACCACTATGTTAAAAACGGAACATTACATTTCCTAACTATTAAGGTGAAACATACGGTCTGTTCCCGGCCATATTCCCGCGAGATGGCGCTGAAGTCATCATTTTTTAGTTTATTTGGGTTTTTGTGTAATTGGAACATTATTAAGTCGTAGAAGTAGCAATCGCGGTACTCGGACATTATATTTTATTTTACTAGGTCATATCATTGCCTCAAAATCTACACAGTTCAATACAAAGTCCGAAAATAACATCTGTCATTGAATATAGTGTCATTCACACACACATACATGGGTGAATTCTTAGTCCCTACATTTACGAAAATTGAACACTAGATGGCGTGAATGAAAAAAAAGGTAAGTTATATTTGTAGGCATAAATAAACTATTTAATTCAATAATAATTTTGGGAAATAAATTATTTCAACACTAAGAACAATAAAACTCAGTTTTATAAATTAACACTATTGCAATTATTGCTCAAAACAAGTATTTGAAGTAACACTGATAAATGCCTATTCACTCAAAACTAATAACACAGATGATTTGCAACATAACCAATTATTACGAAAATTTGACATTACATAACACGTAAGAAACTATTCATAAACAAGAGATAACAACAAATCGTCGCGTTAAAATAATATTTCTAAATTAACTGTCATGGTGCCATATCGAAAACAAAGCTGTCAAAACGTTACGTTGTCTGTGGTAATCGTGATTTTGTACCCGTATATCCCGGATGGCAAAGTTAACTTCTATTAGTAAAGTTGCCAGATTTGACTGTAGTTATGGAATGTATAAAAGATTTTAAAATGACAATACTAATATGACATCAAAAAAGATATTTTCATTCTTATCTTTTACTTATTTGTTAGGCAAAGATTTATGACGAGAGAAAAAAAAATAGATAAAATATTATATTTATCTAATTGTCTGTATCGTAGGGTGTTGAGGATCAATTTGGTGGCTTTATTATTTCTCGATTTGATAAATCTGCTGCTTCGATGTTACTTTATTTTATTTAAAAATTTGTTTTCAGGATGCTTTGCCTCACGCGAGGAAATCTGAAGGCAATCTGCTGCTTCTTCAAGTGACTTTGCATCAACCTAATCTGTATTACTGGCGAAACGAGACCCAGAAGACCTTACAGGTACTTTAAGTATTGAGATTAGCTCATAAATGGGCTGGAGACTCTTTTGTTAAATACAGATTTAACATTAAATAAATTCGTTAGTGTGTCATAGCGCTCGCCTAGTGGTACGTAAGGGACTCAACTACCTCATATCATTGTGCGGATGTCTTAAGAGCCGTAAAAGAGAAATGAAATACGGGATAATTAATAGCTTCTTAATAATATCTTCTTGTAACTGATATCAATTTAAAAACAATAAAAACGGATTTTAATTTACGAAAAACCCGACTGCCATACGTCGTAAAATTGGCAAAAATCATAATTATGTTGAGTGCATTGATCCTAAGCGTTAATTCTTGCACAAGCACGAAAATAAATATTTAACATTTTGAACATTTTTATCTGTATTTTCGAACTGGTGGTAGGTTTGATGTTCACAAATACAATAAATAAAAACTGCTACTAAGTTTTTGACATTAATTAATTTCACATAAAATTGTGTTGCTGAAAGCATTATAATTAATTTTTATCGATAAGTGTTTGTTCCAACTTGCGACAGGTGTCGCTGTTCGACGCGGGCGTGTCGCTGGGTGCGGGTGCGAGTGCGGGCGAGGCTGCGGAGGCGGCGTGTCGCTCGCTACTGAGTACGCAGCGCGGCGCGCGCGACCCGCTCACTGACATCCCGCCCGCGCTCGCCACGCTCAGGCTGTCCCTGCCCGTTGCCGGTACGCATGCACATGCATGCATACACACACACACACACACTCTCTCTCACACACACACACACACACACACACACACACACGCACGCACGCACACGCACGCACACGCACACACACACACACATACATACACACACACACACACACACACACACACACACACACACACACACACACACACACACACACACACGTGCACTACTTATATATAATTTCTGCACTCTCTGCTAATGAGTAGCATCGCTATTACACCTACCGAGTAGAGTGACGAGACAGTGCCCTCGGCCGAGCGTTATTATCCACGAAGTTGGTTTTCAGTGCGCCCTCTAGTGACGACGTTTAGTTAATAACGTTCTATGACTTATAATGTGAACGTTGTTCCCGAAAAACTATAACTTATTACTGTAAATAATTGAAATAAGCATGGTGAGTGCACCATGCTTATTTAATAGTGATTAAATGCGAATTACAATTCCAGTAGGCACAGTATGAAAAGTGTTTAAAGCTGTGTTGATGAACGTGATGGTGTAGGTGTAAGTACCTATGTATAAAATCTATTCACGTGCCGCAGGTGCAGGCACGGCGGGTGGTGTTGCGGGTGGTGCGGTGGGTCGAGGGTCACTGCGGCTGGACGTGGAGCGGCCAGTACTGCTCGACCTCAGCACCGACCGCGTCGCGCGACTTCACTGCATAAAACAACTAGTGAGTATTCGCATTTACTCACATACTCGCACACGCATAAACATACACGCACGTACATGCATGAACACGCATGCAGGCATTTTTCTTTGGTTATGGACTATTTTTTAATTATACATTTCCCAGTAAGTCAAGTAATAAGAAATTATCCAAAATAACATTATTATGCTAACTTATTCACAATATGCTGATGCCTCACATTGCGAAGTTTTTGGGAGATTTTGACGACAGCTCAACTCATCGCACAGTTGATGACGACGGTAACTCAAGTTCTTAAAACGTCGAAGCGAAAAAACTAACTTGAGATTTATATCAAATTCGAAGCACTTGTTTCGTCATCTCCATTAATAATTCAAATGCGCAGACACCTTATTCACAAAACCGCATCACTTTTACCTATCAACATAAACTTCAAACCAATATTTAAATGATTACACAAGAGCAACAGTCCGTCGACCGTCAAGTTACCGCCAAAACTCAGGCACGCACTTACGAAGTACTTGCCTTTTCAAGTTACAGACCAACAAAGAAAGATAGACTGAGCGCTGTGTATGTTTAAAGTGATGCCGGAACCGTGCTCAACTTCTTTATACGCACTGACACACACACACATCTTTCTTTCTTCATTAGTCCGTAAAAGTTCACCGCTGGACGCACACATATCAACGTAAAAACATGTTGTTGGTTGCAAATGATTTTAGATGCATATGTGTATGTATCTATATTTAGGATGACTCTGAATGACAGAGTGAGAAACTGTTAAGGGAAAAGTGTATTTTGCAAGAACATGTTGTGGCCAGAATCAAAAAAGGAATGTTTCGGTCTAATTAGTGATGCAGAAAAAATTAATGAGGAAAGATTGACAAAGCAAATTTATTTTGCAGAAGTGAATGTTAGAGTTGTCTAGTGACGTCCTAGACGTAAGTTTATCGACCAAATTGGCGAAATGTTGAAGATGGGCAAAATTAAGACGAGCATGTATGCGTAGGTATATAGATATGAAGAAGGCGAGATAGGTGTGTCAGGATCGTGCCAAATGGAACTTATTAGTCTCTGCTTGCCCCTCTGGGTAACAGGCGAGTTTATGTATGTATACGTGAGTACGTGTTCTTATAATAGCAAGTTTTGGCTTAGTTTTTGCGTCTTAAAATATACGCAGCGCTCCATATCTCTTTTCTTTGTTGATCTGACTTTCAACCTGATCATAATATTTTCCGATGTAGGAGTAAAGGTGCGACACCGCCTTTGGTCTTCGAATACGAGAATAGAATAGAATAGAATGATTTTTATTCAATATTGATTATTACATAATACTTATTGAAAGTCAGTTTTCATTTACCAGAGACACTCAAATTGTAGGTATGATTCTTTCGCGATATCTAATTGTATTTGTCATTACCAATAAAGTCGGGGGGTTGCAACTGTGTATGATTCTGTTAAAACTTTAATCAATTTGGTTGGACAGAATGGATGCCACCATAATGCTAAGCTTTACGGAACTGTTTTAGTTTTGCAATATATCATAGTAATCAAACACTTACTGTTCCTATATAATAATAAGGTAACGATCTTGTAAGATATGCAGGAAGTCGATGGATACAAGTGGCTCAGGACTGTGCTTTGTGGCATTCCTTAGGGGAGGCCTATGTTCAGCAGTGGACTTGTGAAGGGCTGTAATGATGATGATGATATAATAATAATAATTTTTAAAATATTTTGCTAAACGATTTCCGTTACCGTTTACTTTAATTAGAATTGTTGTGATATGCGCCTTACAAAGTTTGTATGATATTGTGATATACAGTTATATATTATGATATCTTAACGCCATGCTGCAGCTATATTGTGGTTGTAGCACGAATGGGTTGGCTCGGCCGGGGAAGGACCACGCTCTCACAGAATACCAGCGTAAAATAGCAGCTTAACGCTGCTGTGTTTCCTATGGTGAGTGTAGAGAACCGGAGACCTCTTTTATTGACATAGAGGCATTCCATTTTAGTCCTCACGGGTGACAACGCATCTGCATTTTGATTCTTAATCGAAGATAGATGTAGATGTCTATGGGCCACAGCAACCACTTACCATCAAGTGGACTGTGTGCTCGTTTGTCACCCTTATCCTATATAAAAAAATACAGGGTTATTTTGCAATAACCGGCCTAATTTTCAGAGAAGTTTCATAATAAGTAATATAGGCAAATGGTGAAGAAAAATTAATTAAAAAAAATCTTAAACATTCGGTACTTTTTATCTTTTAAATTCAAGTGGTAATGCATTATTTTAACTAATTTTACTACGCACGCCCATGTAAGGGTCGATCGGTAGGTAGGAAAAAACGTTGTTGTCAATAAAACACATTCAATTTGGGATAACTTTAAATATAAGTAAAAGCTTTATTTAGTCGTACTTTCAAAAACTGCAATAACGGTATAGCAGTAATTATATATTTGAACTTGGGTTTAAAATTTGCTACTCTTTGAAAAATAACCCTGTATAAATGACAAAATGGCTCACAACACTCAAAACGTATTATTGGTGAATCTATGTTTGAATGATGAATATTGATAATATGATATTATAATGATTTCATTACTTAGTTGTTTATCCAAGTGACCTGAGTGAAAACTACAAAATACATAATACGTTAAGTTGCAAGGTGTTTAGTTCTATGGTGAACCGAACAAGAGTAATGCTTTTCATAAATCTGCATATGATTTTCATTTATTAGATGCAATGTAATTGTATAAAAATAAATAAACATCACCTATTTTAAACAATTTCATAAAAGGTTTTTAGCCATTGAAAAATATGTTGCAGAAATTATTATAGTGTGCAATAATAATTTTCACATTTTAGGTAATTAAGCAAATGACGCCTGCTGGAAGTAATACAAAAGAAGAAGAAGACATCAAAGTGCAGCATCCAATTTTATATAGACTACGAAAATTTATGGGTAAGTAATGTTTAGTGATAATTGGTTATAAGGCAGAAGTGAGAATGTCAGCACTGCCATGGTTTCTTTCTTTGAAGTTCGTGCTAGTTTTCACTGTCTACAGTGGCTTTTTATAATCGTGTGGAATGTAAGATTTTTGTTCCGGCGTAAGCAACCACATGTCATCGTGTGGATGTCGCAAGAGGTGACAGACGGAAATGAAACAGACAAGAGATGAGCATCAGCGTTTTATGATAACACCTCAAAATAATAAAAAACTACGATTGCCAACTCACCTGCTAAGTGTGGCAACTATTGCAAATATCCCTCTCGTGAGGTAAGCTATGAGAGAGACATATGTTTAGTACTGGACTTTTGATATGATGATGATACAAAGTTTTAAGCTGCTATTTACGCTGGTATTCTGCGAGAGCGTATTTCTTCCCTGGTCGAGCCGATCCATTAGTGCTACCACCATAATATAACTGCAGCATGGCTCTAGCACGTATAAATATGTAAATTACCTGTTTCGTAGAATGTATCTAATTTGTGGTGATGACTACCGGTGGCTGTTTACAAAAAGGCGATCTGCTCTGCCTAATTGGTCTAGAAATATAAACGCCTATAATTCAGTTTTAAAATTTCACCTTTTTGGCTCAAGCTGCGCAACGAAGGCATCCACTACGTTTCTGCCATCAAGGCGGCGACTCTAGAATGAGGTGAAATATTTGATAGAATTCATAGTGGGGAACTTAATTTGTATAGTAAATTTTAGGGTTAATGTTTCTTTCTGTAACATTAGTTAAATTTTGTATTAATTGGATACAATTTACCGGAGCCTCTTTTTACTGGAAACGAGGCATTACATCTTAGTCCTCTTTTTGATTTTGATTCGTAATCGAGAAAAGATGTAGATGTTTATGGGCCGCAGCAACCACTTCCCATCAGGTGGACTGTGTGCTCGTGTGTCACCCATATCCTATAAAAAAAACAATGAATAAACCAAGCTATAGAGTTAAATTGTACAGAAAATTAAAGAGCAGACTACTGAGGCTTTGTTTTGTGAATTAATATGATACTCTAGAAACTGATAAACATTTATTTAAATTTAACTTCTCAATTAAACTAATAAATTCACCTCAGTCACAACTAGCGATATCTGGTGAGCGGAATATTATTAGTCCTCATTAGCCACGTAAAAATATACTGGGCATTGTTTTATGTGTTGGTACTGATTGGGGGTGTGTTTGTTTGTGGTAGCGCGGCAGACGATCGAGAGCGCGGTGGTGGAGTGCGGGCAGATGGGCGTGCGGGGGCGGTGCGGCGCGGCGGGGTGGTGCGGGGCGCGGCTTGAGGCGCGGGCGGGCGCGCGCCCCGAGCGGCTCAGCGTGCACGCGCTGCTGCTCGCCGTACACGCGGCGGTTGCGGACGCGAGCGACGCACGCGACACGCGTGACACACGCCGCCCGCTTCTGCTGCCCACCACGCTCGGGTCAGTACCCCTACAACCAATTATTACTCATAAGTTTTTTACCTTCTGATTTTACTATGTAAAGGCGGCTACGCCAAGTTCATATGCAAACGATATAATCTATCTTTTACTTGACGGTATACTTGCAACTGACCATTCTCTCTTCCTGAAATGAAACAAATTTTATGAATTTCATCTTGTTTGATCTATGGAATCCCTGTTAAACACATCGTATTCCAATATGCCACATTTGTAGACCCCTCGAAACATAGATAAGAAGTTGAAAATCTGCTCAAGGCAAGGAGCAAGCTGAGCAACAATACCAAAGCGATACACAATATCACGCTAGTCGTGAATTTCTGCCACATCAGAGGACTTCACTTGAACCTAAATACCGTCCGCTACCATCTCGAGACGGCGAAACCGACCTTGCTCTTTCTGGCCGAGACAGGGGTGTCCTCTCCGGCTGATACTTCGTATCTCCTACCCGGAGTACCACTTGGAATACACTCCTTTGCGCCTCGGGCTAGAGTTTGCGTATACGTCAGAGACGACATCTGTTCTGGCATCTGGCAGTTCTGAAGGTCAGGACCTGTTCATTATTTGGCTACGCGTAGACAACGATGACCTTCCGGGCGTCTACAGGTGCCTCTATAAGTCCCACAGCGGTAATGCCGAAACAGACCGACTCATCGACCACGTCCAACTGGCTACAGATTCCTTGCTACAGTAGATCCCATCCGCAGAGACCGTGATCCTCGGCGATTTTAACGCCCACCACGCCGAATGGCTCGGTTCACGTTTAACCTCTTCGGGAGATCTGTTCATGATTTTGCCTTGGCATATGGTCTGACACAACTGGTTTCTTTGCCTACGCGGATTCCAGATGTGGAGAATCATGCACCTTCCCTGTCGGACCTTCTGCTGACCTCATACGGACAGATATCAAGTCTCCGTCGACGCCCCTCTTGGCTCCTCGGTCTATTGCCTAGTCCGAAATGTGGGGCCACTCACGCTAAAATCGCGGTTGCATTCTGCAGGATGCCGCCGTGTTTGGCCTATAGGTCGGCCTTGGAGGCGGGTTTGCTTCTCGACGGACGATCCCAACGTTGTTGATAATTCTGTCACTGACATGGTACTTCTGGGTATGGAACTTTTTATTCCTTACTCTGTGGTGCCCATCGGAGGCAGATCTCAGCCATGCTTTAGTCGCTTCTGTAAAATAGCATCACGCTATCGGGCCTGGGCTGGCGCTTCAACGTCCCGGGATGTAAACACCAGTGCCCTTAAAAATAAGTATAATTCCGCCTCCAGGTCCTTCAAAATAGTCCTTAAGAGAGCACATAGGCAGAATTGGCGAGAAACTAGTTCACCTTCCTTCGGGAACCCGTGCATTCTGGTCTCTCGCCAAGGCTCTCCGAGGAAATTTCTCAGCCATCTCTTCCAACTCTGCACAGGGAGGACGACTCACCGGCCCATGCCGCAAAGAAGAAAGCCGATCTGCTAGGCTCTTTCTTTGCGTCCAGCTCGACTCTCGATGACGGGGGAACACATTGCCTACCACAGTATGAGTACTCCATGTCGAATGTGCGGTTCACACAGCGCTCGGTTCGCAAATCACTCCTCTCCCTGACATCCACAAGTCGAGTGGGCCTGACGGAATTCCCCTAATTGTGCTGAGGATGTGTGTTCCAAAGTTGGCAGCGATTCTAACGCGTCTTTTCCGGTACTCCTACACCCTAGGCGTAGGTCCGAAATCATGGAAGATGGCTTTTGTCTACCTGATCCCTAAAAAAGGCGACCGCCCAAACCCGTCTAACTACAGGCCTATCGCCATCATCTCCTTGTTCTCCAAAGTAATGATATTTATTATAAACTGCCAGCCTATGCGGAACCTTGAGAATCACCAGCTGATTGGTGACCGCCAATACGAGTTTCGTTGAGGTCGATCAGCTGGTGATATTCTCGTCTACCTGACTCATAGATGGGCGGAGGCAGTAGAGTCCACGGGGGAAGCATAGGCCGTCAGTTAGGACATTGCGAAGGCCTTCGATCGGCTTTGACACAAAGCGCTTCTTTTGAAGCTCCTTTCCTATCGACTTCCCGAGAAATTGTGCAATGGGATTACCAGCTTTCTTGCAGATCGGAGCATCAAGGTCGTTGTAGATGGTGCATGCTCCGATTACAAGCCCACTAACGCTGGTGCTCCACAAGGCTGCGTGCAGCAACGCTGTTTCTTCTACATGTCAATGATATTTTGCAAACCGGTAACATTCATCGCTATACGGACTACAGCACTGGTGATGCCTCATACACCGGCCGTGCCAATATTTCGCGGGAAAACGTTGCCGAGTACCGGAACAAGCTAGTGTCTGAAGTGGAGTTTTTGCTGAACATAATCTCGGATTGGGGGCGACTAAATCTTTAGTTTAATCCTCAGAAGACAAAAGCAGCTGCTGCCTCAGTTAGCATTGGAATACTCGGCGTCAACATTTCGAATAGTGTGCAGTTTTGTGGATACTTGGAATGGGAGGCCAAATCGGCCTCTTAAAAAGCTTGGCGTGGTCAGCGGGGCAGTATTTCATGTCGGCACATCGCTTGTAACTTTACAAAGCGCAAGTTCGGCCTCACATGGAATATTATTCTCATCACTGGTCTGGGGCTCCTCAATGCCAGCTCCTTCCACTTGACCGCATCCAGCGCAGAGCGGCGACGACCGAGTCCTTTCCGATCAGCTCGATTCACTAGCACTGCATTTTATTACGCATCTACCACGGGGAGTGCTCTGAGGATTTGTTCGGATTAATTCCAACAATCAGATCAGCCTAAAAGTCACGGTTACTAGCTACCACATGAGTATAGAAACTGTACAGAGGCAAAGCTTCTAAGGAGCTGTCAAAATTTTTCCCTATTTTGGTAGGGTTAGCACAAGACAATAAAATTAAATAAACAAAACCTTTATCAGCATTTTATATTTAAGATATAATATTTTTGAAGTTATACTTCTGTTGGGGCGTTTGGGAAAAATGATGAGAGTGAATTTTTACGATGCGCGTGCACACCGACACCTAAAACAGACGACAGTGGGTCTCTCAAGTTCTTTGTTTTGTTACGCTAAAGAAGTATAACTTTCTACGTGCGTACATAAGTACACACACTTTTTTTTACAAACTACGTATTCTAAACATTTTACTTTTATAATTATTGTTCTTCAACAATTTGTTGTGCCTTTGAATTAAGTGGTAACTTCTAAACTTAACGTAAAGTTTTTTTTAATGATCTATTGGAAAGCACTCTCATTTTATAACAAATATAAACACTTGAACACGTTTTAATATTTCACTACTTACCTATATTTACAATGTTTCTTTCGAGATATTTTTGCTCCAGCAATTTAACAAACACGATATGATACGATGAAAAAATAAAAAAAGGTAAAAAAAATAGTATCCAAAAGCTGAAGGTGCGCTGGCCTAACTATGACATCGGTACATCAAAACCTCAGTTGTGAACAATTGGGAAATTCCTATTATAGGGCTTATTCATGAGTAGCTTATTAGTAAAGTACGTTCAATATAAGGAGCGAAAAACTACATTGATTTACTTTTACTACGAAACCGACGAATGGTTCACAACTACATGAAATCTCATATCTATCCCTTTTTCGCATAGGGCTAGAGGCGCTGTCGTTACGTGGAGTAGATTTTGTGGTGAAAGTCGTGATTTAGTACTATTATATACATTAAAAAACATTAAAATGTATGGCGCAGTGCGACGCTGGAGGCCAATTGGGACGCTTGGCAGCGAACTGAAGGTGGACCGTTGATCAAGCAGCCAACAGTGCGCTTAGGCATAGACGTGGACACCGTCACACTGGAATTGCGGCCCGAAGACCTGGCCACACTCGTTAGCCTACAAGCGGCTGTCCAACAAGTGTTAGATATTATAGGGGTAAGGATTGTTTTTAAGAGATTTGAACAGAATAGGATAATTTTTATTCAATATAGATTACAGGTAATTCATACTGAAAGTCATTTTTTTACTCTTACCACTGATTCGAAAAAATCCTCAGAACTAGAAATAACCAACAAGAAACCTAGCGGGACTCTTAAGGAACCCAGTGAGACCTTTTTAACATACCATTTAATAATAATTGAACTATAGCGAACAACCTCAATACGGTATTTTATTTTAAATTGGACAAAGAAAGAAAAAAAGTGTATTAATATATAATTTTACTAGCTCGCCAGGCAGACGTTGTTTTGCCCTTTCCAACGACCCTTCCTATAAAAATCCTTAAACTCGCAATAAAAAATTTTGAGGGTCATTTATCGGTATAAAAACTATCCTATCTCTCAAGTTGGACCAAAATGCATACAGTGTGCAAAATTTCATTGAAATCAATTTAGTAGTTTAGGAGTCCATCGCGGACAAACAACGTGACACGTAATTTTTATATATAATTATATTATATAAAAAATTAGAAATACACAAAGTATTTCTAGTACTTTTTGCATCAATGGCAAACATCTAAATGTAGGTAAAGTAAAATAAGTATGATGTTAAACCAAACCTAAAGTATAATTACGTGATAGAATAAGGGAAAAGTTACTTTTATTTATTTTTGAAATGAAAATCTTATAAATAAATTTGATTACATGTTCCAATACATATATGCACACGTATAACACCAATATAAGCTAAAACATTACTATTGTCGGACACGCAACCAGTGTTCAATTCGCAATGAGACAATAGTTAACCCTTGACTTATACCCTTACAGTCCATCAAAAGTCCACTGCTGAACACAGGCGTCCCATCGATTGCCTCTCAGGAGGTATTTGTTATAACAGCCACGCTTGGCAGGCGGGTTGGCAAGCGCCGGTTTTTATTTTTTGATTCTCTCCATCACCTCTTACGACACCCACGGAACGATATGTAGTAGACTATGTTGTTCTACTATTATATAGCGTAAACCGCTATTTGTAAATGTGATTATATTTTATATCATCAACAGACATCTGCTGATGCCACAAATAGCGAGGCTACGGGAAGGGCAACCTCCACCTCGGTCGCCACGTTCTCTAACACGTCGGCCAGTTCGTTGGAAGACCCTCCGGATCACTATTATAAAGACGATCTCAGGTGCGGGAATATCTATATTAAGTAGTTTGTGTCTTCATCAAGGGTAAATTAAAAAAAATCTGTATCTCTGCTGTGAATATGAGTATGTTAACGGATTCCGTGTGTACCCAAACTTATCGCTAGCCCTCTTCTATACCGTAGAGGCGTTTTACATATTATATATTTGATTATGGTTCGAAACCTGAATCGGAACAATTGTATGCAGGTTCAGGAATCCAATGCATGGCCACCAACAAACGTTAAATTTGTTTCATTAATGTGTTGATTGGTTGGGAGGGTTGGTAAGTAGTTGTTAGTATTTTTCTTTTACATATGAAGGTCCACTTATAATGCGTTTGCCGTGTAATCTGTGCATTAATTAGGTAGACTGGTGCAGTGCCATATTGTCAATTTTATTAAGTTAATCTGTAACACAACGAATAATTAATCAGTCTATTTATTTTTGGTCGCGATATGGCCTCATGTTTAATACAACTTCAGTTTTTTTAGAGAATAGGCGATTTTTAAAATATTTTTTCGTTATCTAACATGCAAACTTCGTCACAGAGAAACTTAATCTTAAACCAAAAAAGAGAAATCTGTAGTTAAATCTAGTAAATAATTTACGGAATTCGGACACGCTCCCACACAATAACAGTGTATAATAGCAGCTCACTGCTGTTGTTTCGTATGGTGAGTGTAAAGAACCGGATACCAGTTTTACTGTATAGGAGGCATTCTCACGGGTGACAACTTATCTGTATCTGATCACCTCATCATCATCAAATATCAATACAGGAAGTATATCGACTTGTTGTGCGTTGGATCATTATTGTATAATATCGTCCAATTATATCATAACAAGGGAAGGGGGTGGGGGTAGGTTAGTATATTTAAGAACTATAACGTTTGGTGCGCGGATGATGTTCCCCGCTGGTATTGAGGCCTATTGTTGCGCGTGCGCAGGAGCGGCGCCTTCAAGCTAGTGCGCGGCGATGCGCTGCCGCTGGCATACCAGGTGCGCGCGGCGGCCAGCGCGCTCGCCTGGTGCTACCCGCACCCGCGCGCTATCTCGCGCCTCTCCGCCTTCCCCGTGCCCGGCTTGGTATGTGCACGCACATGTACATGAACACATACAGACGCACATACACACGTACAAGAACGCACATGTACATGTACACGAACGCACACGCATGCATCATGCACTTGGATAACAGTAAACACATCTATATACCTTCATGTTCTATATAATAGAATGTTCAGGGCCCCGCTCGGACTGCCTCGCTTTTGTAACGCATCAAGAATGCTTGCAGAAGCGCAATCTTCGCAACAATGCCTAAAAGAGTCTACTGCCTATCCAGCAGAATGCCCGTCATATAAAATAAAAAACATGCGTTAGTGTCCTGGAAAAAGTGTAAGGAAGATGGATATAATAATAATAATAATTTATTTCAAGAAACTGTACAATTAATTCAAATAATGTCTTAATTTAAAATAGTCTACAGTAACAGTAAATAGCATATAAACCTGTATCTCAGGTGTATGTGCTAATACATACATTTACAAATATTTTCTGTTTCTTATATAAAATGAATAACTTACCAACTAATTACGTTTATTTCGGTAAAATGTATTATCATTAATTTACTTAAGATTTTAATTAGCTTAAAACAATCAGCAATTTTTCCGTATCATCGTATGACAAACTTTGTAATCATGTCCGAATTACATTTTTACAATCTGCCATTTTTAATGGATACATGTATAAAATTGCATTGACTTGATAATATAGAAAAGGGCCAAGAAATGTAAAAAATCTATGCATGAAAGAATGCCTTATTCTCATGTTAATTTCAATGACCTTATCTTTGCGTCTTTTATCAGTGACCTCCCTTCTGTAGGGCAATTTTATATGCTGTTTTAGTAACGTATTCATAAAGTATACCTGGCGCACTGAGAGGACATTATAGAATTTATATATGTAGGGCGAAATGTTGCTACTTTTAATATATTATTTCATCTCACTTCCTTATTTCGCCGCCAAGGCCGTGGTAGAGTCATGCTGCAGCTATATTAGTACTATAGTTGTAGCACGAATGGGTCGGCTCGACCGGGGAAGGACCACGCTCTCACAGAACACCAGCGTCAAATAGCAGCTTAATGCTGCAGTGTTTCGTATGTTGAGTGTAAAGAACCGGAGACCCTTTTTTACTGGAAACGAGGCATTCCATCTTAGTCCTCACGGGTGGCAACGCATCTGCATTTTGATTCGCAAACGAGGATAAATGTAGATGTCTATGGGCCACAGCAACCACTTACCATCAGGTGGACTGTGTGCTCGTTTGTCACCCTATACTATAAAAAAAGAACACTGTGACACAAGGGGTAGTGACGAAAAAATCTTACACTTTTTGTCGCCTAGCTCCCATCCGTACCGTCAGATAAGGAACTTCGTTCCAAAACTTTGTTTAGTCTATGGTAATAAGATATATGTGATTATAGTATGAAAGAGAAGATAGTATTATGAATGAGCTATGAGTGTAATTGAGAGATTTGAGGAAACAGGATGAAATGGTGAAAGGTCGGAGAAATGAAAGAAATCTGTTCGATTTGGAAGAGTAAAGGCGAATGTTGTCGAAGACGATATATTTTATAAATATTTCTTTTATAGAAAGTGATTAAAAAAATTATTTAAAATTAAAAAAAAAATTACTACCTCACACATATGTATATCATATACAAAATATAAAATAAGGCGTTTTTGCCCTGACATTCACTCCACACACTAATGAAAAAGGATAATTTAAAATCACACAAAATTAAATAGTAATTATTTGTTGGCAACATTTTTAAATTCATAGGCGACAATTTGTATCCTACGGTTGTTTGACCACAGACTATTACGTGTGTGACATTAGCAGTATGAACATTAATAAATGACAGATACATTGCCAGCATGTACGTAAACAATGAATGTTTTACTTAATTTAATTTAATGTATTTGTAACGCATATTTTAATGTCACGTACTCGTAATTAAAAAAAAACCGAACATAACTTAAATCTCGTGGGGTCTCTGTCACTTTGACAAATAGTGTTAGAGACAGCACGAGACTTAACAGCATCTTAAAATTGAGCATCGTTTGAGTATTTGGGCATTAGAATAAGATCTATTATGGATGCCATACACGATCCAGTTTACCGTCAAGTTTGCAGCGCGCTTGAAGCGGCGTCCGGTAAACTTGACCGTGTATGGCTATCAGTGTGCATGACAAGTCTACTTGAAGCAAAAACTGAATTTCGATTCGGCTGACTTGATCAAGCTTGCAGCGTCATGTAAATTTGAACGTGTGTATGAGCGGTCAAGTATGCATGACGGTAGTCGGAGCAAATAAGCGAGAGACGCCATGGTTTCAACTGATGCGGCATCATGCAAACTTGACGGCGAACTTGAACGTGGGTGGTCTATATGAATCCA
The DNA here is from genome assembly GCA_963668995.1 of Parnassius mnemosyne. Lineage (NCBI taxonomy): Eukaryota > Metazoa > Arthropoda > Insecta > Lepidoptera > Papilionidae > Parnassius > Parnassius mnemosyne. The sequence continues at coordinate 19,534,165 of CAVLGL010000082.1, read as the reverse complement.
CTGCAAATTTGACGCTGCTTCAAGTGCGCTGCAAACTTGACGGTAAACTGGATCGTGTATGGCATCCATTACATATTCTTCAAAAGTGATCTAAAATTATTATTTATTCAGTAACGAGCGTTTTAGTTTACAATCGTCAAAGTCTTGCTGCTAATAGTTTTCCTCGTTTAAAGAGACCAGTACCTACAGTTTACGCTTGGTGTTGCAGGACGAGGAGCTGGACTGTGTACTGGAGCTGTTCGAACCGACCCTGCAGCGCTGGGAGCCACACACCTACTTCCGCCTGCCCACTAATGAGCCTCGGGAGATAAAACTCGACGTTACACCACCAGGTACACTTACATCGTGTTTCCGTTGTGTAAAATAGAGGTATTCTGCGAGAACACATTCCACCCCTAAATGAATTGGTGCCTTTACCTACTGCGACCTAAAGTCTTCCACTACAACGTTACGTTACTGAAAACAGCGTTTAACGCGTTTGGTGATGCAAACATGTCCGTTCAACAACTGCACGGTGATTAAAGTAAATTTATGTGAATGTCTTTCGTTTTCATGTTCGTGTTTTTCTTTTTTATAGAATAACAGTAGTAAGAATAGAGAAACGAGCACAAACAGTCCACCTGATGGTAATTGGACGCTGTTCGATGTGGATCATAGACATCTACATATATCCTCGATTAAGAATCAATATGCAGGTGCGTTGTCACCCCTGAGGAATGAGGACTAAAATGGAATACCTCGTTTCCAATAAAAATGGTCTCCGGTTCTCTACACTCACCAGACGAAACACAGCAGCGTTAAGTTGTTATTTCACGCTGGTATTCTGTGAGAGCGTAGTCCTTCCCGTCGAGCCGACACATTCGTACGACAACCATAATATAGCTGGAGCGTGACTACCACACATATATAGCTGCAGCATGGCTTTAACACGTGTAGTGTAGTGTTGAAGTGTGTTTGAGGAAGTTTAATAGAGAAATTGAATATTTTTTGCCAAAAATTTATATATAAATGAAAGAATTATTTATCTAAAATATATTTAGATATTTTTTTTACTAACAATTCCACTTTTTTAGTAATTATTAATAAAAAATTGTAAAATTTTGGAATGAAAAAAAAAACACTTGTGTTTGGTTATGATGTCATTATATCCGTTGAGGCTGTGAGCCATTCGCAATTATGCTATATTAAATAATATATTCGAATTTAGAATAATACCAAAGGTATTTTTCCATATTCGGATCACCGTGTGTGTTATATGGATGCTCCTTACAAAACCGCGAACTACGCGGCAACCTCATATTCCCACACAACATTTCAACATTGCTTCCACGAGGCAGTTTTGCTAACTTGATGGGAAATTCGGTCGCCGTGGACTCACAATGACGCACGCAATGTCAACCGACATAGCACCTTACCAGAAACCTAATGCAGCGAGGCAATTATGCTAACCTGATGGGAAATGTAGCTGCCGTGGATTGACAGTGACGCCCGCGGCGTCATCCGACAGCATTATATATACGTAACTCCACGATGCCACCACACTTCGTTTCTACCATCGGACGGGGTGTAGGTTTAATTAGATTTAATTAGTGTTAGTTCTTTTAGTTGTAATATATTTTAAATTAAATTAATTTTTTTACAGTATAAGGGCGACAAACGAACACACAGTCCACCTGATGGTAAGTGGTTGCTGTGGCCCATAGACATCTACATTTATCCTCAATAAAGAATCAAAATGCAGATGCGTCGTCACCCGTGAGCACTAAGATGGAATGCCTCTTTTCCAGTAAAATGTGTCTCCGGTTCTCTACACTCACCATACGAAACACAGCAGTGTTAAGCTGCTATTTTACGCTGGTATTCTGTGAGAGCATGGTCCCTCCCCGGTCGAGCCGACCCATTCGTGCTACAACTATACTACTAATATAGCTGCAGCATGGCTCTACCACGTACAAAAAAAAGTAATTTTGGTTTTTTTTGGGTCCTTCGTTGGCGATATCCGTAATTTGTGTCATAACAAAACATATATAACCTGTATTATGCAATGACAATTTTTTTTTATTTTGACAACGTAAACATGAGTATTTTGTTTTATCATTTCACCATACGGCGGCGTTACTAAAGCGATATAATGACCTTGCTGGCTTTTGAATTTATATTTTAGAAAAAACATTTTTAATTGTGAAATTACAAACCCAATTGTAATTTTGTTTTAATTTTGCTTAATAATTTTAAGCAGTTTGAAAAAAAATTATTATAATGCAACTTCTCAACAACTCTAATATCTAAGTCTAAGTATGGTAATACCCCCCCCCCCTGCCTATGGGGAACCTTTATTAATGAAAATTAGCAACCATCACCATTATTTTAAGCAAAAGAGGAAAAATTCCAGGAATCATAAAGACTGTGAAATGCCACTGGGTTTACGACGTTGAAGAATAGAATAGAATAGTGTAGACTAGTCTGTATTTATGAGCAAAATTTTAATAATACGTACTTAAAATTTTTGTGTTACCGATAAACTGAAGTCTGCATAGTCACTATTTTATAACGGCTACTAAATATGATATAGAACATTTCCATGAACGTGCCACACTTAGCTATAATTGCGTTCATAGGTTAATGACTCCACTCCACGGATACTTTGTTTATGGTGTTTAATGTTAATGAAGATGTGTGGCATTTTGGATAAGTTTTCCGCAATTACTTGGTTTTTCAAATTTTGTTTGCTAGCAGAGTGCGTCTTGAACAAGTCATGTTTTAGCTTTTAAACATATATAATTATAATCTTTGGACATTATATTATTGTACTTACGAGCCATTATCAAATATTCGTCATATTATTTATGATTGTCTACGATTATATATGACTACGATTGTATATGATTATAGTATATACGATTTCTGTTGCTCCATAGATTAATATATTTTTCTCCTTGATTTGAATGGCCGACTGCACTGTACTTATTCTTGTATGTCTTGAACTATTATACGAAATGATTGAAGTGTATACACATTTTTTATTTTGTTTTATTCGCAACGCCCTACGTTTTTCCTTATCTTAAAATAAAGTGTATTCGAAAGACGTATGTACGTAACATGTGTGTGTGTTGCATACAGATGTGGTGTTCGCAACGATGTGGCGTGTGCGAATATGCGACGTGCCCGAGCCTGAACCACCGCCCTTTATATTTAAAACGGACAGGTTCCTCGGCAGCTCCGCCCCGCCGGTGAGTATAATATTTTTATTTATATACGGGTCAGTAATTATCTAAAACTTGTCTTTCTGTTTCTTCTTTATCAGATTGAAATGAGTGCAGGACATGGGTCTATCTTGTTGTTGCGAGGGTTTGCTTTAATCGTCACGTTTCGCACGCGGATGGCCGTCTCTATGGCGCTGCTGTTCGTCAACGCTCTGAGTAGACGTCTGGCGTGAACGAGAAAAATTTTCTGAACTTTTACCCCCCACACTAGGATTTTCTCCTGTATCGTGGAGGCCGTTTACAAACGCAAATTGCACAAGGATAAACCATGCAGACCCGGAACAATTATTTGTAGGCCATACAAATACTTGTTCCGTGCGGGATTCGAACCCGCGCCCCCAGCGCAGCAACTCATTGCTAAGCCACTGCGCCACGGAGCCGTCGAAGTTGCTTAGTTGCTTCTTACGATACCCATTAGACGAAATATAGCGGCAAACATGATAGTTATTAGTTTATATTATTTCGTTGTGTTTATATTAATGCTTGAAATTTTACTATTATTTTGTATACATTTTTAACTTGTATAAAAAAGTAACATTATTTGTTGTAACAAATGGCTAAATTATTATAAATAAAATAGTTATGCACAAGATGGTAAACTGTTCATCTTGTGCATAACTATTTTGAAAAATTTTCACTTACCTATATTCACTGTTTGTGTTCCTTAGAAAATAAATGAAATTCCAAATGTATGGTAGACGTACACTATGTATTCTATTAGCTAAAAATATAAAAAATTTAATCCTACTTTATATTCCGGCAAGATACTCGGTATATTATAATCAAATTTAACCATATAAATTTAACGGCGATGTGTACCTAATTCAATTAATAATATTATAGAAAATACGAGTAAGAAGAAAGCCTTTAACCAAGCCGATAAGTCCTGCAAAAAGGCATTACGCCAAGCCAGTTTCGACCGCATTAAACACATCGGCACAAATCTCTCTGTAAAACCATCTGGCAGTAGAGGTTTTGGGTCTCTCGCCAAAGCGGTCGAGACAAACTTCTGTCAGTCTACACTGCCTTTGCTGGTAAAACCAGATGTCTCACTGGCGCATGCACCTTAAAAAGAGATAGCGGACTTATTTGCTTATCTTTTTGCTTGTAATTCGCGTCTGGACAATAGTAACAGCGTACTATCTCAATCACCTCACTGCGATACCTCTATGTCAGAGGCCCGTATCACCAACAAGAAGGTTCTTAAAACCTTGCGAAGTCTAGACGTGAACAAAGCTAGTGGACCTGATGGTATACCAGCTATAGTTCTAAAGGCTTGTGCACCTGAGTTGTCTCATGTGTTGACACGCTTGTTCCGCCTCTCATTCAGGACTGGAATAGTGCCCAAATCTTGGAAGCTGGCCAATATGCAGCCTGTGCCTAAAAAAGGTAGCTGTACCGACCCTCCCAACTATCGGCCCATTTCAATTACCTCCATACTCTGCAAGATTATGGAGCGTATATTGAACGCCCACCTCATGGCATACCTAGAGCAAAATGATCTTCTCAGTAATCGCAAGTACGGGTTTCGCCGAAATCGATCAACTGGGTACCTTCTAGCGTATGCCACTCACATATGAGACGAAGCCTTCAAGAACAGTGGTGAAGCACTTCCTGTTTCCCTCAATGTTTCGAAGGCCTTTGACAGGGTTTGGCACGCTAGTCTATTGGGCAAGCTTTCAGCGAACGGCTTATCCCCTGGCCTGATTGCCTGGGTGAAGGACTTTTTGAGTGAACGGTCTCTCCGGGTCGTCGTCGATGGTTGGTCATCCGGTACTGTGGCCACTAACTCCGGTGTTCCTCAGTGGTCCGTTCTCTCCGCAACTCTCTTCCTGCTGCATATAAATGATCTGCTCATTCCCGGTATCTCTGGGTATGCAGACGACAGCACAGTTATGAAGAGATACCAACCAAGTACCCGGGCCAGTCGGGATCAAATCCAGTCAGAAAGAGATGCTATGGTTGAGCGTGTGAGTTTCACACTACAGGCGGTCTCCGAATGGGGCGATGCCAATCTCGTGAGATATAACTCCTCCAAAATACAAGCGTGTCTTTTTACCGCTAAAAGGAGCCCGCTCACCTTGGCTCCTACTTTCCGGAATGTATCCTTGGAGTACACTGACCGTCTTCAGTTGTTAGGGATTGAATTTTCACCGAACCTAAACTATGGGCGGTTCATTGAATCCAGAGCCAAAGCAGCCGCAAGGAAACCTGGTGTACTTGCAAGGGTGCGGCGGTACTTCACGCCGGGGCAGCTTCGTACCTTATATAAAGCGCAAGTTCGGTCTTGAATGGAGTGCTAATGTCACATTTCACCAGGTGGCATTGGACTCAGTGGAGAGACATGCTAAGAGGCTCATTGGTGACCTTGATTTGGTTGAAACCAATCTTGTCAGCCTCGAGCACAAGCGAAGAGTAGACAGTCTCTCGGTATTCTATAGGATGCATTTCGGTGAGTGTGCACAGGAATTACACGCTTTAATTCCTCCCTCCCCTTTCTACCATCGGACAACCAGGCGGTCGGCGGGTCTTCTTTTTTTTTATAGGATCGGGTGACATACGAGCACACAGTCCACCTGATGGTAAGTGGTTACTGTGACCCATAGACATCTACATCTATCCTCAATAAAGACTCAAGATGCAGATGCGTTGTCACCCGTGAGGACTAAGATGGAATGCCTCTTTGCCAGTAAAAAGGGTCTCCGGTTCTCTACACTCACCATACGAAACACAGCTGCGTTAAGCTGCTATTTTACGCTGGTTTTCTGTGAGAGCGTGGTCCTTCCCCGGTCGAGCCGACCCATTCGTGCTACGTGCACGTAGAATCATCCCATTGTTGTCGATATTCCACGCATTATAATCAAACGGTTGCTACGTCTTTTGTAATGTGTACAGCAAAGGAATGGAATAATTTGCTGGCGTCCATCTTTCTCTCCGAATACAAACTGGGCGTCTTCAAGGCAAGAGTGAATAGGCTTTTGTTACGATAAGACATCACCACTTATCACCAGGTGGGATTGTGGTCAAGCACTGGCTTATCATAAGTAAAAAAAAAACTACTTAACTGAGAAGACAGCGCTATCTAAAAATAATGTCTTATTATTTTTAAAACGCACACTGAAGATATTTAAATGAATACTATATGTATTGTTAACAAGTAGTTGTGTGTTACGTCGCAGGTGGGCGAGGCTGAACGTGCGGGGGGTGCGGGTGCGAGTGCGTGCGCGAGCGTGACCGCAGAGCAGGTGTGGGGCGCGCTGCGTGTGGACTCGTACTTCGCGCCGCGCCTGCTGGCCGCCGCACAGCTGGCACTGCGGCTCGCCGCGCTTCGCCTCTACCTGCACCTCGACCCGCCGCCGCCGACACCCTCGCACAGGTACCCACCACTCCTTCTACTGCTCACACTATCATCCGACGCATCTGGATGGGCCACAGCATCCATTTACCATCAGGTGGGACAGTGCTTGTTTGTCATATTTATTCTATTCTTTAAAAAAAACATTTGTTGAAAAACGAGGACAGTGGTGCAGTGAAATTGTGTAACCCTGGTTCTTACGAACGGCGAGGGGAAACGCTGCCTCGTCGCCCCCGCATGCCACATCACGCCCCAAAAACCGCTACGAACATCACATGATGCCAGCAACCAACGAACGCGCAGCGACTCCGTGTGGGAGACCATCTGAATGCGACCGACCCCGCGGGAATAAAATAAAGGTATCTGGCCGCTGAATGCATTCGATTCCGAAGCGACAGAGAAGAAAGAAGCCATCAAAAAATCCCTCTAGTACTCCCTATTGTATTTTATATTAATTAATAATACTGCCGTAATATTGTAAATAGTTAAATATATTGTTTATTAACTGTCCCATCTTTCTCTGTATAGAACCGACAAATAATACAATCCACTTAGCCTCAGCTATCGAATTCATTTTAATATCGTTATAATGTCCACTTGCTCTCCACGTCCTTTTCACTGGTATAGATCACTTTGAAACTGCACAGTTTTTATCAATACTATGCAATTTAAAATAAAATATTCATATAAAAAACACGTCGGCTTACGAGTATAATCAATACTAATATACGATTCCTAATAAGAGTTCCACGATCACACTAATGACAATGATTGTGTTCATGATAGTTTATTTTATTAAAAAAAACCACAAAGACGGTCCTGAGCCACTTGCAACAATCAACTTCTGGGATCTCTTACCCAGATTGTCGTCATTTTATTCTGTCTATTTAATCGAGAGCTGCTCTACACTTCTCTTGCCGCTACAAGTACCTCACTCGGACTCCACACTTATTGAAACATATTTTTCTGCCGACTTCCAAAAAGGAGACGGTACTCAATCCGACTGTATGTTATTGTTTTTTTTTATGTGTGTTACCTCATAACTTTTTACTGGGTGAACCGATTTCGATGATTCTTTTTTTATTTGAAAGCTGGTACTTCTCGTGTGGTCCCATATAGATCAAGGTTAGACCAATAGTTTTTGAGTTATTCTTAATAACATATTGATGTCGCCTGTACAACATTTTAATTCTGAAATTATTATAGAATAAGAGTGACAAACGAGCTCACAGTCTACTTGTTGGTAAGTGGATAAATTGGTCCATAGACATCTACATCTACTTTTGATTAAACAATTAAAATATAGAACATGTTATCACCCCTGTGTACTAAAACGGACTGCCTTGTTTCCATTAAAAAGAGTCCGCATTCAGCTGCTATTTTACGCTGCCATTCTGTGAGAGCGTGGTCCTTCCCTTCTCGAGCCGGGCCATTTGTGCTACAATCATAATATGTCTGCAGCGTGGCTCTATCACGTATCCGTTACAATTACAACCTATTAAAGTCCATTTCAGAACACAGATTGCCTCATGGGGCGATAGTTGCCACGCTTGGCAAGCGGGTTGGCAACCGCAGTTTTTTTTATTTTTACTCTTAATCACGAAGACGCTGCTGCCCATCTGATTTGTTTCCCTCTGTCGCCTCTTGCGGATAGTAGTAGTGGATATTCTTACACCGCCACAACACGGTCTACCGCGTATGAATTCATTTGTGTCATTTAATTGGATGCACAAAGAGATGATGAGTTTTACTTTTTGCAGTAGTCGGGGTGTGCTGGAGGGCTACTACGTGTCGCGGCCGCTGCGGCGCGGCCACCGCGCGCTTCTGCTGGCGGCGCGCGACGCGCACGCGCACGTGCTCTCCGCGCCGCTCGCCGAGCCGCGTGACGCACGCCGGTGTCTCCTACGCGCACGTCTCTCGTCAGTACTACTTAATATAACTCTCCATAAATGAAACGCTCGAAGACTCGAAATAAATAATTTTTGACCTGACTGCCTCATAAGGAGGGGGAGGAGGAGAATGTTTTCGATAGTTTCTACTAGTATGTATGTCTATTTCTCTGGTTTTGTAGCCTAATCGGCTTAATGAATTTTCAACATGAGGTGTCGTTAGATTCGTCTTAATTGTAGGAGTGGCATAGGCTATGTAATTTTTATATATTGCATCTACTACAAATACAAATACTAAAAAGCAGTGGCGAAGCTAGGGCTCCAAACTTGGACAAGCCCAAGATATGATTTTGTTGCTTTTAGTTGTTTTATAAAAATACACCAATCTTGAATCTGTCTCCACTGTTCAGTTTGATATTCAGTACTGTCGAGAACTTGTTTAACAAAGCACACAGAAGGCATACTACTGATAGATAGATTGTATGACATATCAGCAATTGCATACCTTCGATGGCTTTGAAAAAAGCTCTAAAAAAGTTTGGGTTTGCTTGAGCGAAAGAAAAAGATATTTAAATACAATACAATACATGAACAAAAGAAAAACATGAACTTTGTTCGAACAAACTATGTACAAAATTAAAAAAAAGTTATTTATATTCTAAATCGAATCGTCTCTCTTTTTTATATAAAAATTTGATTACGTCAGCGTAAAACATTGGTGAACGTTTTAATTGTGCCAATAACTTTATGTGGATATGAGCTGTTTATTCTCAACAAAGTTTAAAGATTTTACCTTTTCCTCGCCGATTAGCACTTTAACACACTTCAATTCATCGCAAGGAACACTGTTATCCTCCATTATCACTTAAAAACTTTAAAAAAGCATAAATTTTCAACTCACGATATTAATTCGCTCAAGTAAACACACAGAGTAAACATTTAAATGTAAAGTGAAGTTGCAAACTGGCAAAAGCTGGGCTTTTGGCTCCATACTAATTGCTATATTTTTTTTATATGATCGGGTGACAAACGAGCACACAGTCCACCTGATGGTAAGTGGTTACTGTGATCCATAGACATCTACATCTATCCTCAATAAAGACTCAAGATGCAGATGCGTTGTCACCCGTGAGGACTAAGATGGAATGCCTCTTTGCCAGTAAAAAGGGTCTCCGGTTCTCTACACTCACCATACGAAACACAGCAGCGTTAAGCTGCTATTTTACGCTGGTTTTCTGTGAGAGCGTGGTCCTTCCCCGGTCGAGCCGACGCATTCGTGCTACAACCATAATATAGCTGCAGCATGGCTCTACCACGTAGATAATACAATATATAAACAATCGTAGTTATATTTCATTATAGAACATTTTCCACAGGTTAGAAAGGGAGATCGTCTTCCCGAAAGCCCGGTAAAAAGCCCACGCGTGCGAGAGTGACGACTAATAGCTTAACTCAATTTCTTTTGTTATGACAGCGGTATCGCGCTGTTTTGCTTTTTTATAACTTTTTTTAACCATTTAACTTGTATATACAAAATATTCAATACTGCTTTGTATAGTCCTTCTTCGACTGCCTGCATCCTTCAATAGGGTTGTTGACACCAACGTTAAATGTTCCTGCATCCAATATAATTATAATTTGTTACATTCACGGTGTCTTTAAACCAAGTCCATGTACCACGTTAAGTCCGATTTTTAGTATTGAATAAAACTTCTTTACCGATTTTATCGCATTTTATTGTACATATTTTTAATTCCTGACGATTTGAATGCTTGCCAGCACCAATGGTCACGGGGGATTGAGGTGATTGATGTCCCACAGATAGATTTAACCCGGAGTACTTTCAGATTTTGAATTATTACTTTTGGTCCGATCTACGCAAAATGAACTTACTGTGTCTTGAAGTCTTGCAGTTATATGCTTGGGTTAAGCTTTAGTTTTATTAATTTCAAGATTCCAAGCAGGCACTGAGCATCCTTATCTATTGAAATTAGAATGATGTTTTTAAATTTCAATAGCCTCACATATCATCCTTGGCAGGAATCGATGTTCTTTCCCGAGGATTTGTGGTCTATCAAATCTGATGTAATGACTTTGCGATGAAATAAAAAATAAGTGTTATATCAATGTAGCCCCACTATCAATAAATCTTTGATAATCAGGTTTTTATGTTTTTTTCTAAATAATTATTTACAAATTTTATATATTTTTTTGTTGTAATAATTAATTTGCATCATGAGTCTTCATCACTGTATGTTTTTAAGGTTTTATCGTTAAAATTGCAAAAGTGGGTTCAATTTGAAGTTTAAAATTAATCAATGTCACCCCGTTTTACGGTACTTCAAATCTGGGGCTGGTATTTCAGGTCTGGCGTAAACCTGAAAGTCTTATCTATCAAAAGCCATAAGATTTTTTAAATAATAAGGGTGACAAACGAGAATACAGTCCACTTGATGGTAATGGCGGGGCCGTCTAGGATATGATCACAAACTACAGACTTCCCGGAGCATTAGTGTTTCACGTCAGCTATGTACTTTTACGCAGGTTTTTATAGATATTTTTGTTTGCTCTATATATGAGAGACCACACTCACAATCAAGCTTGTATACTCCTGTATCTTGTAGAGGAATATTACACTCGATGGACTCGGTAAGAACTAACCTTCTTCGTCGGCTTGTAGAATGTTCTAATAAAAGTTCGCTTCAAAATGTAACCAATCTTGTCTGACACCACTGAAATATGGTAGTACAGCAGCCACACGCTCGACTGAGGCCGGCTTCACTCGGTCACTGTGACGTAGGCGCGGCACCCGAAGCTTGTTGTCGAGCACGACCTGTTTGACGTGCCTGAAGCTCTGCGGCCAGGTGTTTGCTGTCACAGATCCCTTGTGCTCTCTAACAAAGATTTGCCCACGGTAGCTAACTGTGAAGGATGATAGCGAGATTCACCGTTTAAATATCGGTTCATATGAGTTTTATAAAATACACTGTGTAACCTATAATGTTGTTAGGATTTCGGATAACTAACACATCTACGAAGGCAAAGCAATTATTTACCTCTAACTTGATAGTAAATTTAATTTTAAGAGTTTATGGAACTAAGATGTTCTAAAAATGGAGTTACTTTGTCTGATCGTAAAATTATGAAAGTATCGTCTAAGTACCACTTGTAGAACCTTGGAGTTACAGGTGCAGCAAGGAGGTCTTTTTTCTCAAAGTTCTTCATAAATATGACAATGGGAGATACAGGTGATCCCATCGTCACACCATCTCATCATACTTCCTTGTAAAACTCTTCCTTCCACATTAGATAGCTGGCATGTTGTTTTCTTCTAGTTTCCTAGTTACATTGATTTCTATTATACAAGTACGCTGGACTGACTATAAACCGTAACATAATGAGACGATATGATTTTCGCAATTTCGGCGCTGATAGCAGAAGTAAGCGTCCCCGGAACTAATAATAGAGATAAGGCAGTGTGACAAAATATATCGATAAAAATTCTATACCCCACGCCATTCTGTTTATGTATCATTTTAATTTAATGCCTTACATTAAATAAATATATCAATTAATACTTATGTCTTAGACACAAACTTTATATTTCATATACATAACAAATTTCACCAAGCCTACATAGTGCCATTTCATTTTAGGAGCGACGTAATAGATTGCACGAGCGGTACCATGGAACCTATGGTGGAGGAGTTCTACGTGCAAGGTTCCTGGTCGCGGGGTGCGGGGCGAGAGCCGCGAGTGCGCGCGTGTGCGTCCGTGGTGCGCGTGACGCTACACGTGCCGCGCGTGCGCACCTTGCACGTGCTCGCAGATGACTGGCAACACGCCTACCGGAAGGTATATGCAACATTACATTATTTATTAATTAATTCATTCAAATGGTTATGGTAGACTTCTTAAGTAACACCGCTGACGCACGTGCTGACCAATATTCATTAACCAGCTTGTTCGACTGGTTTCTCGATGCTGCTGACCTCATACTGTGTACTGGTCCGGCTCGAAGGACCAAAAATAATGTCCTACATTTGTGTCCTACATGTAGGACACGCGAGGGATTCCCCAGGGGTACTGGTACCCTCCTGGGGTAGTTTATGATGTAATTCCGCTACCATGTTGATGGGGGGGGGGGGGGGGGGGAATTGGGCCTCCGGTCACCTGCACTCACCAGACGAAACGCGGAAGCAGAGCTTTCACTTCACGCCGGTATTCTGTGAGGTCGTGGTACTAACCCGGCTCGAGCCGGCCCATACGTGCAACAGCAAAAGCTGCTGCGTGGCTCTACCACCGTTGTATATATTACTTAATGTAACAAATGCATACATTACATTGATGTTGTGCTATTAGTTTTAGTTGATAAAAAAAGAAGAAACCGAAAACGTTACGGTTTTTTGTACATCTTGAACGCAAAGCAAAAGCGATTGGGCTTTACTGTCGACTAGACAAGGTCATGCTATTTTTAATTTATACCTTCCTTAAAAGGGAAATAATATTATTCGAATTTATAGAGTTTATATATCGATACAGTTTTACGAAATTTAAGGACTAAGGACTAGTAGTGGCAATAATACTATAAAATATAGTTTATACTTTATATACAAACTAGCTGTTCACCGAGACTTCGCCCGCGTGTAATTTATTACGATTGGATTTCTTGGGTTTTAATTTTTTTGTGCGGAACCCTAATTATACTTCAAAAACAAAAATATCCTAAGTTACTCCTCATAACATCAGCTACCTGCCAGTGTAAGTCCCGTCAAGATCGGTTCACCCATTCCGGAGATTAGCCGGAACAAACAGACAGACAGAAAAAAACTTTAAAAATTGTGTTTTTGTTATAAGTACCGTATACACTTTCATATGCATTTAGTAAAAAGCTATTATTTTGACATTACAAACAGACTTCAATTTTTTTGTATTTGTATTGTATACAATATACTCTATACTCGATAAACTCTGAGGTCTGTCACCTAGAGGGTTAGGTATAGACTATGCGCTTCCACACGGCATGATTAGGGGTCGTTGGTTAAAGGTACTCTTAATTTAACGTATTTTTCATTTATCGTACAATATGGTGGATAAACTACCATCTAGGGCGTCCCGACTGTGCTAGTCACTTATGCTGCATGAAATTGATTTGTCACATTTTCTAATTTTATGACAAAAATACGATTACAGCGCTCATGAAAATTAATATTTTAAATATTTGTAGTGCGTTTTGACGAATGTGTCACTTTACTTCTTTTATTAATAATTTAAGAAATCAATGATGCTCGTTTATTTTTAATTATGATTATCATTTTTGTAACAGCACGTGATATGGGCGGACGTCCAAGAGAGTGAGGAGGCGGAAGGCTCGGTGCTGGAAGGTCGCGTTTCGCTGTGGGTCCGCAACGAGTGTGGGTGCGCGTTGCGTGTGTCGCAGCACCACACCGACGAACTGCTGCCCGTCGCACCTGGGGCCACGCTCGCCTACAGGTGCATATTACATATCAACAACTTGGTAATGAGTTACAGCGCTGGGGAGGCGGCGGTTCGAAACCCGCACGGAACAAGTATTTGTATGGACTACAAATAATTATTACGGGTCTGTTATTCTGGTCAATGTGCAAATTATGTTTATAAACTGCCTCTATGATACAGAAAAAGATCCTAGGGTAGGGTGGGGGGTTACGATTTTAAATTAAAAAAAACCAATAAAAAGCGCATTTTTTGAATGACTCTTCATTTTAATAGAATCTAGTAATTTATTTATTTGTATTTGTTAATCAATAATATAATACGTTTATCAATAATAATACACTACGAAAGGAACTTCCTTCCAACCGAGTATTCCACGATATTCGCTCATGTTTTTTTTAAAATTAAACTTTGGATATGATAATTAATATAAACAATAAAACGGTAACTTAAAAATAACAAGAAATTATTAACATTAGTTTAGGAAAATATATTTAAAACGGTTTAAAACACAGCATGTATGTATGCAGATGGCGTTCTCCGTATGAAGCAAAAAAACTTCGTTTCGCTCTTGCTAATCCGTCTGTCGACTGGCGCTGGTCTTCTAGTAAGTGTCACTGTGTAATAGCTTAATTAGTTTTGCAATTCTTTTCTAAACATGTTACAAGTTGAACTGACTAATTTAAAAAAAAATTCCGTTCTAACTGCACTATTCCTTTCATGTACAGTAAAAACCTAGCCATTTGCTTTTGGTAGGTATTCCGTTCACGGAGGGCACGTACCGAGTGCGACTGGAGGAAACGAGCGCTGGTGCAAGCTCTGAGACGAGTGTGGGGGCGGGTGCGGGAGTGGGGGTGGGTGCGGGGGTGTCACTGTACGTGCGCGTGTGCGAGCTCGGCCCCGCCCGCACCATGCACGTCTCCGGCCGCCTCGTGCTCGCCAACATGCTGCGCCACACACTGCTCTACAAGGTGATCTCCTACCCCTCAGGAAATACAAATAGTAATAGAAACTTTTTTATTCATAACTAGCTCACCCGCCCGCGACTTCATTCGCGTGGATAAATGCCGATATTAAAAAAAAAATCACAAATTCATTTCACCTTAGTCATCAGGGGGACCAACGCATTTGCATTTGGATTCTTAATCGATGATAAATGTAGATGGTTTGAGTCGCAGCATGCACTTCCCATGAGGTGCATTGTGTGCTCGTTTGTCACACTTATTCTTTACAAAAAAATCCGGCATCTACGAGGGCGGCACTGAAAATTTCGGGAATCAAGGAAGTGACACAACATTACTATTTAAAAATGTATTTATTGCTTTTCGAAGCATTCTCCGCGAAATTTGACACATTTTTCCATACGATGGAACCAATCATTGAAGCAACCATTCCATTCGGAAGTTGAGGTCTCCAAAATGGCCGTTTTGTAGGCGTCCACAGCTTCTTCAGGTGATGAAAATCTCTGTCCACGCAATTTATTCTTTATTTTAGGGAAAGTATAGAAATCATTAGGGCTTAGGTCGGGGCTGTACGGCGGATGGTCTAATAATTCTATGTTTTCTTGCTCTAAAAACTCTTTTGTTCTGTGTGTGGTGTGAGAACTCGCATTGTCGTGATGGAGGATGATGCGGCGGTTGCAGTTCTCTTTACGAAGTTCAGAAACGATCTGTGGCAAACAAATGCTAGCATACCATTCTGCATTAACCGTTCTTTGTCCCTCAAGAGGAATAGTCGTAACATGGCCGGTTTTGGAGACAAACGTGGCCACCATTTTTTTTTGCAACACTCCGTGAACGAACAATTTTTGTTGGCTTTAACTCATTTTCGAACACCCAAACTCGTGACTGGTTTTTTGTTTCGGGTTCGTACGCGTATATCCAGGATTCGTCACCTGATACGATGTTGTATACAGCATTTGAGAATCCTACGTGGCATCATTCGAGAGTGACGCACCAAGTAACGCGAGCCGCTTTTTGCTCTTCACAGAGCGAATGCGGTATCCATCGGGAAAACAACTTTTTTACACCTAATTGTTCATGCAAGATTATTTGTATTTGACTCATGCCAATGTCTAAAATTGCCTGAATTTCGCGGTATGTCACATGTCGATCTTCCTCAATCAGCTTACGCACAGCATCAACGTTTTCTTGGGTGACTGCAGTTTTTGGACGACCTTGACGGGGATCATCACTGAGCTTGACACGTCCACGTTGAAATTCAGCAAACCAGCGATAAAATGTGGTTTTGGATGGGGCTCCATCACCAAATGCAGAAATCATCCGGTCAACACACTGTTTTTGTGTTAAACCACTTCTAAAGTCATAATAAATCATTGCTCTTGAATTTTCTCGAGTCAATTCCATTTTCTCAACGACTAAACAAGTTTGACAAAACCTTGTGACAAGACCGAGAATCTTTTTTTAAATAAATAAATGGTATTCGATTTTTAAAACCCAGAAGTTTTCAATTAAAAAGATTTTAATATGACAGGAACAGTGGAAATATTCCATTCCCGATACTTTTAGTGCAGCCCTCGTATCAGTCGTTAGAGTATTTTACGTCATCAGCGTACACTCTGTACAGGGCAATATGATATTATATCATTCAAAGTAAGGATTTAAATAATTTATACCTACGATTTCTGTCAATTGGTGAAATACCAGCTTCATTTTTTGATTTGGATAAACACTTCTACTAGTTTCACAATATTTAAATGAATATTATGGAACTAGTGCAAGTGTTAAACCAAATCAGAAAAATAAGGATTTAAAGCTTGAACATACGCACTGGTGCGTGCAGGTGCGGGCACGTTGCGAGACGACGCGGCAGTGGCGCACGGTGGGCGCGGGCGAGCTGTCGCCCGAGCGCGTCGGGCCCGCACTGCTCTGCGACGCGCAAGCCGACCTCGCACTCAAGTTAGTTCACTTCCATACACACACGCACACACATACGCACGCACACACACTATGTACGCACAATATCAATACAACCGTCTAATATCAATAATCGACTCTATGTAATGATTTCTTATGTTCACTCAAATTTAACTAAGTTTTACGGATTTTATCGCGTATATTAATTTATTTTAAAATTCCCGACGATTCAAGTACTTTACAGAATCTATGGTCACGAAGAGGATTGAAATGTTCGACGTTCCAATATCATAGTTAATCATCGGCTACCTTCAGTTTGAAATTATTAATTTTTGGTCCGATCTACGCAGAACGAGTATCTATATAGTATCTTGAAGTCTTGCATTTATATGCTTGGGTTGGAATTGCCTCTATATCTATTCTTATTCTGTGCGCACAGTATACTACACGCTATGCGCGCACAATACGAATAGAACTGCCTAATGGAGGTTTGACGAGAACTTGACCATCGAAAGATTGTTGATTTTGTTTTATCCTTTGAATCTTTTCTTTTAAATTTTTAAATTGAAAGTGGAGATGTTAATACGTTAAAATTATGCCATTTTGTGAACTATTAGTGGAAACGAAACAAGTGTTTCGATGTTGATATAACCTCACCTTAAAGTTTTAAGTTTGCCTTAAGATGTTACCGTCGTCATCGACCTTCCGATGTGTTGAGCTATCGTTAAAATCATCCTAAAACTTCGCAATGTGAAGATATTGTGACACATCAGCATATTGTGAAGAAGCTTACATTTTATTTAAAATTTAATATTATATTGGATACTTTCGTATTACTTGACACTGACAAATGTACATATAATTAAAGGAGTCCATGACCAAAGAAAAAACTGTTTAAGATCAAAAATTTTCGAAGATTTGGAGATTAAGTTATTGATAAATTCCACTGGTATCTTATTTCGCGCGCATGGTACACACACAACACCTTGCAATATCCCGCCGCAATTCACACGAGCAATTACTGGTGCGCGTTAAAAGAGTGTTATGGGTTTGTTTTATTAGAGCGATTTATACAAAGTAACAACTCTCGAAATCAATGTACCATAATAATTGACTGTCACGTTGGTCTAGTGACCGTAATTTTTTTTAGTCGCGCTTATGTCCTAGTGCGCCACACTTCGTCCGCTGGTACGAGGCCGCCACTCGAGAACCTTATTTTTGGATTTATCCTCAATAAATTGTTAGGAAATCTCTTCGGAAATCATGTGAAGCTGTTGGTGCTGAGCCAGAACCCTCTCCGATTGTGTTGGATTACCGTTCCATCGGACTATGATAATGGTGGTATAGAGACTGGGCCTTTGCTTTCGCACACACTTGTGAACTATAACCATGCCTTATGAAGATGGCTAGTCTCCATTGAAACTGGCCACTGTAACCGAAATTCGATCTGGAGAACATTATTATTACTGTAATAAATGGCATTACTTTAAATATTTTTTTTGTGTTTAAATGAACATTGTTTTATAAATTTATAATAAACTTAGTTAAGCTTATAGTAATAGCTTAAGGTAATATTGCAGAGTGAAATTCGTGTCTGATGACACAGGCTGGTCAGGCGACATCCCCTTGAAGGAGTGTCCGAAAGAAAATGTTCCGTGGCTGGTGAAAGGTAATGTTTAGCATTTATTAATGCATGCCCAAGGCTTGATAAAATACTTACTACTAAGAATAAAAACAAAAAGATAAAATATTGTCAACTTATAAAGCATTTATATATTTATGTAATGTATTACTATCACTGCAATTTGACAGACTTATATTTTTTAATCTTATAGCGACAGTATAAGCCACTACTCCATATCGCTCGTTGGGTGTCGTAAGTTGCCAGAGGAAAACTTCATCAGAAGATGGGCAGCAGCGCCTTCCTGATAGTAATTCAAAATTATAAAAATTGCGGTTGCCGAATTGCCAGCGAAGCGTGGCAACTATGGCGAATATTCCCTCTATGGGGTAACCTATGGGAAGGCCTATTTTTACCAGTGGTGAAGATAATTGTTTATGAAAAATTATTTCTATGATAAAGGCTCAGAAGTACAACATTGAACATTTACGTGATAAGTATTTCTTTAAATCAATTACATATTTTAACAAGTGTGTGAAAAATGTTTTATGGGTTCGATTCCCGTTGGCACCAATCAAATTATTGATTGCACTTTTAAGAGTTGGTTAGTCGCATGTTCGGCAGTGATGCACAAAAATATCAAAAGGAAACCTTGTCTTATGAATAAAATATTTCCGGGACATGTGAAGTCTGCCAACTCCACTAGGAACAGTGCCATATGAGTAAATAAACGGAACAGAGACAAAGCTTCTTAAGAACGTGCAAATCTGTTACCTATTTTGGTAGGGTTGTCACAATAGGTGAAGACAAAGTTAAACAAAACATTTGTTAAATAGTTTTATTATTCAGTATGATAGAATACTTTACAAATTACTTAATGTAATAATTTTCTTATTATAATTTTTGTTTTTTAATCAGTTATTGTTTATTTTAATGGTGTTGTGGTAAATTCTGAAGCTGAGATAAAGTTTTTTCAAGTAATCTAACGGGAAACACTCAAATGGCATATCAAATTTACAATCTTTAAATAAGAGTTCCCTCGTAAGGAGACAACGCTGGCTGTAGCAGCAGTTTATGATAAAAATCGTGTTAAACTATCAAAATTAATATACAATATTTCGTGCCCCTGCCGCTACCCGTTGAAGAGTTCCCAAATGAGGAGACAGTCCTGGCTGCAGAATCAGGTTATATCTATGATATTATTGCATTGTCACTGAAGTTGCGGTATACAAAATTTCAACTCAATCAGACATCGGAAAGTGGTTCAAATCTTACTTGCAAGATGTGAACTTAACACACCTACCTACTACATACCAACCCACGCACATACATACAAATGTTTAGTAAAAGCTTGTAATAACAATAAAAAGATGAAACACACCGCGTAGTACCCTCTTCTTATTAAAAAATAGGATCATGCAATAAAATAAAGGTACTTACTTGAAAAAGTAATAATCAAATATTTACTTATCTATTGTATTCTTTGGAATGGTTAAAGTATGATATATTTTTTATTTTTTGTAGTATTATTCATACACATAGTGCAATAAATATCCGTTACCACGTTTTTACATTAAAATATTCAAACTTGCAACTAATAAAACAAATAACGTGCGTCGCACTGACCCTGCGATTGTTGTCCACTGGCTGTGCCAGCGTAACCGGTTTTTTTCAGTCTCACCGCTTACGCGACAAGCGGCCAGTGGTCACGCACACATGCCCCGCGTGCATGTAGTAGTGAACTCATTGTCTCGGTTGTATGAAGCTTTATCTCTGTTCCGTTTATGTACTCATGTGACGGTGCGGTGGACTAATCGCTCCATAAACCTCTAAGTAATGAGAGGATGCTTGTGCCTAGTAGTGGTCGTATATAGACCGTAACATATTCAGTACATATGATATTAAAACTGGCAAGGGCAATGTCGTTAAAGGTAAAATAATGAAGCTATCTATAATTTTATCTAACATCAGAGCGACGGCACTTAGGTATAAGGTGAAATATTTGAATTTGAAAATAAATTTTCTTTCTGACATTTGAGTTCTATTGCATAAATATAATATGATGATTTATTAAAAGTAGAAAAACAAAAAAAGTTAAAAATGTGTAAAAAATTAAAGAATACGGCACTGCGGCATTACTTAGTGTATGTACACTTAAATAAGAAACTGACATATAACTAAATCGCAACTTTTATTGTTGATATCTGCGTAACAAATAAGTTGACCTTAGTCCCAACTAGCGACACCTGGTGAGCGTGAGATTATTAGCCATTATGCTAACAATGTGTTGCGTGTGTTGCGATGCGGTGCGGTGCGGTACGGTACGTCGTGGTGCGGCGCAGTGCCGAGCGGCGGCGAGGTGCCGTACGTGTCGGTGTGGTGCCGCGTGGTGCGCGCGCGCCGCGACGCTCGCCTTCTAGCCGCGCTCTGGCCGCTCTACGTGCTTCGCTCGCACCTGCCGCTCGACACAGACGTCAGTACATGCACCCGCTCTTCAAACACAGCCATACCTACATTACTTTGTACTTATACCCGTCTTTAAAAAAAAGAAAGTTCGTTGTTTGTTTGTATGCGACATTTTCACCTGAAACTAGGCGAACTATATTTTTTTTATTTCACTGCATAATTTGCACATTTTTGTAGTTCTAGTACATACAATTTTCCTCCTCCTGAAGGTGTTTGAGTATTGCGGCCCACGCACACCAGACATCGAACTCGAACTAATAATTTTTTTTCTTATTTTGTTCTAAAATATAATATTTTCAATTTTTTCAGTAATAGATTTTATTACTTTAATACATTATTTACGCATCTTATCCAACATTAATCTTAATGAGCGGACTTGATTCAAAAAAGATTAATTATCTTATGTAACATTAACGATTTTATTTTTTTATTGTAAGGCATTTTACATAAGTATCTTTGGAATGTCTTGGCTATATATTTATGTTATTATATGATTCTAGTCGTGTGTGTATTTATGCACAGTATTTTTTTTATAATAAAAGTGACAAACGAGCACACAGTCCACCTGCAATACATTCTCAATTGCGAATCAAAATGCAGATGCGTTGTCAGCCGTGAAGACTAAAATGGAATGCCTCCTTTCCAGTAAAAAAGGTCTCCGGTTCTGTACATTCACTATATGAAACACAGCAGCAATAAGCTGTTATTTTACGGTGGTATTCTGTGAGGGCGTAATCCTTCCCCGATCGAGCCGATCCATTTGTGTTACAACTATACAATTAGTAGCCGTAGCATGGCTCTACCGCATAAAAAATATTACACGTAATATTGGATAACGTGATTCACTACTTTGTCAGGTGGTGATAACAACGGAGGGTGGTACGGGAGGCGGGGAGCGGGGTCGCGCGACGCACATCGTGCAGTCGGCGGCCGGGCGCGGCGCATGCGCGCACCTCGCCGCGCCCGGCACCACGGCCACGCGACACTCGCTCACCTTCCAGTACAGGTGCTCGTCCGGTTCCAAGGACCATTCACATATTATGTTCATTTTACATACAAATATAACGTTATTTTTTCTTCTAAATTTATATATATAATATGTATTTTTATAGTTAAAATGAACAATAAACATATAAATATTTTATTTGAGATGTTAATGGTAAATAGTAATCGTTTATCAATTAAAGGCATATTTATCTCGTATCTAAATCAAAATTTAGCTATAACCCTCTCAGAAATAAGAAACATGTGCCCAGCTATGAGACAAATAAAGGCTGTAACGTATTTCACATTTATTTATTTATTTATTTTTATGGATCTCCAACAGTTACACATACATATTAGGTACATATTATATAGGTACATATTAAATTATTTCTAACATATGCCTTACATCTACAAATTACTATGTACTACCAATTATAGGAGAACACATCATTCTTAAACAATAGCAGTGTTTATAATTTGCCTATTTTAATGGTAGTTGGAACAAAAATAAGTTTAATGAACATAAATAAAAATGAAAAATAAATAAAAGTTTAGCATAAAGTTAGTGACTAACTAATTAATTTTCCAAACTATCATTACATTTTTTCATAAAAAGTGTGAGCCCGTCACAACCAATGTCTAGTGTTGCTATGTTTTTTACACATACATTGTATACACGTGATATACGTGTTATTGGAGAATTCTGTCCAAGTTTTGTTCGAGTGCTATCAGTCTTGAAGAAAGGACATGGGTTGCGATGTCTCCGAGGTACATTAATATTAAATCTACTCAACAGCTCACTGTCATCAAATTTACCATTGAAAAGTTTATGAAGAAATTTTAAATCATGAAGAGATCTACGAACTGCCAGTGGTTTCATCCTAAAGTAATCGAGTTTCTCTTTGTAGCACTTACCATGACTTGACGCTTTAAAACGAAATATTAGGTGTTTAATGAGTCTTTTTTGAACACGTTCGATTCTTTCAATGTGGTTTTTGTAAGCGGGAGACCATACTTGACAACAATATTCAAGTTTGCTACGGACCAAACTGTTGTACAGTTGAAGTATTGTTGTTACCTTTTTAAAATATTTAGACTGTCTAAGAACAAAGCCGAGCAACCTGAAGGAAGCAGTCACTATAGAATTAATATGTTTATTGAATCTTAATTTGCTATCAAATATTACGCCCAGGTCACTAATGGAATTAGTTTCCTTCAGCTTTTTACCCAAAATGTTGTAAGAACTCATTAATGATTTATTTTTTCTTGTGAATTTTATAAAACTACATTTGCCTGAATTGAGCAGCATTCGATTTGTTTCACACCATTTTACAAGTCTATCAAGATTCGCTTGTAAGTCTATTACATCAGATTCTTGCTTTATAACTTTAGCTATTTTTAAATCGTCTGCGAACAAATAAACCTGACAATTTTTAAATACATTTACTATATCATTAATAAACAATACAAAGAATAAAGGCCCTAAATTTGATCCCTGCGGAACACCAGAAATAGCATTGAAAGAATTCGAACACTCGCCATCAATTACTACTCTGGCATTTCGAATAGAGAGATAGGATTTGCACCGGCTTAAAAATGTATTAGAAATGCCAAAATATTCGAGTTTTTTAACAAGTATATTATGGTCCACCCTGTCAAATGCCTTAGCGAAATCTGTATATATTACATCTACTTGAAGGTTTTTGTCAACCGAATCAATAAGATTGCAAACATAATTACACACCTTTTAAATTCTTAACATCAAATTATCCTATCACAATGTTAATGTATAACTCCTTATGACACTTCATTTCATAGCTATTGTTTGAATTCTTTATATTGACTCCTTTTATTGTAAAGCCTTAGGTTCCACCCTCTTACCCACGTCAAACTCACCAGTCGGGTTGACTGATAGAGAATGCCTCAAGGCATTATGTCCGCCATTTGTATTATTTTGTTGTAAGGAATACAATAACGTATAAATAAATAAAACTAAAGCGAAAATAAAGAAAGGGCAGCTTTAACGAGCTAATACGTACATGCAGGAATATCGAGTGCTCGGTGACGCGCGAGGCGGTGCCGCTACACTACGGCGTCACCGACGTTTCCGTCTTCGAGAAGTGCGCGCCCGTGCAAGACATCGAACAAGTGTTGCAGGAGTGCCGGAACTGGTACGTAAAGATCCGTTTGACCATGTGTCTTCCATTTACCTATTTATGCCTGTAATGTTATACAATTTAAGTAAATATACAAAGTCTCGGTTTGGGACTACTTAATCTAGTCCAGTTTAACCCTCAGAAGACACAGGTTTGTGCGTTTACCGCTAAAAAGAATGCCTTTGTTATAACTCTTCAATTTCAAGGCACTCGCCTTGCTTTCTCAGCTAGCACTGGAATCCTCGGCGTCTATATACAAATCTAGTTTAAAGGCCTTCGACTGTGTTCACCATGAGGCATTAATCAGGAAGCTACAGTACTATGGTGTCAAGAACACAGCGCTTAAACTTATTATTTCATATTTAAGTAATAGAAAACAGAAGGTTATTATCAATGGTAAAAGTTCTTCCGGGTCACCTGTACTAATAGGTGTTCCTCAGGGCTCGATTTTCGGCCCATTCCTGTTTCTGGTGTATATTAATGACTTACCTCACCTTGTAGGGGATAGTCATGATATAGTATTATTGGCTGATGATGGCAGACTAAGTTCTGTAGCCTATGCTGTAAAAAAGATTAGAGGTCTCACTAGTGTCGAGACAGCTAGATTAGTTTATTTTAGTTATTTTCATAGCATAATGTCTTATGGGATTTTGCTATGGGGAAATGCGGCTGATTCAGAAACTATTTTTGTTTTACAGAAGAGGGCAATTAGAGCTATTTACAATCTAAAACCGAGAGAGTCTCTTAGATAAATTTAAAGAAATTAATATATTAACTTTGGCCTCTCAGTATATTTACGAAAATTTAATGTATGTTCACAAAAACAAAGATAGTTTTAGTAAAAGAAGTGATATACATTCTGTAAATACTAGGAACAAACACAAGCTAGTGATACCAGTTTCTCGACTCCACAGAGTCAGTAATTCATTCTTGGGGCAATGTATACGCTATTACAACAAGGTCCCGGAAAGTGTACAGGTTCTCTCTATTACCAAGTTTAAATGTTTTATTAAGCTGAAACTGTATAAAAAGGGTTATTATAGTATAAATGAATACATGGTTGATAATAACCCCTGGGAATGAGGTGGTCGCTTCCAAGCAGTTTCTAAAATAAATTTTGTAAATAGTTCGTAATCATTTATATTGTAAAATTTATTTAAAAAAAAAGTCTCGCTGGGTTTCGTGCTGGTTCTTCCCAGGACAGAGGGTTTTTTCGAACCAGTGGTAAAGTAAAAAATGACTTTCAATAAGAATTACACATGTAATGTATATTGAATAAAAAATATTCTATTCTATTCTATTCTAATGACGTGCAGTCTCGTGGAAACTTGGAAAGGAAGGCTATATTGGCCTTTAAACAGCTAGGTTTACTCAGCAGAGCGGGACAGTATTTCATGCAAACACGCCGTTTGCAATTATACAAGACGTAAGTTCGGCATCACATGGAATACTGTTCTCATCTCTGGGCCGGGGCACCCCAGTGCCAGCTCCTTCCACTTTGCCGTATCCAGCACAGGGCGGCTCGAATCACTGACGAGCGAGTTCTTTCTGATCGGCTCGATTCACTGGCACTGAGAAGGGATGTTGCATTTTGCATTGTTGACATTTATTGATTAATATAACGAGGGTAGTCTCTGTATACTTTTACAATATTATTCTTTAAATTTACCCTTACAGCAATGCCAATAGCAGTAATAGCGTCTACTGACGTGTTCCAGTTTGAGATACATAGAGAACCAATATAATAAGCTCTTCCGTCCAGCGCAGCATCCACCTCGTCCAGGATGTAGAGCGGCGCCGGCTTGAACAGCAGCATAGCGAGCACCGGCGAGATTAGCAGAGCTGCTCACCTGCGAGTGCTTGAAGTACTCCTTGAATATGTGTCCGATGTTCTGTGTGTACTAGAGGTCCAGCGCATCATCTACCTCGTCCAGGATGTAGAGCGGCGCCGGCTTGAACAGCAGCATGGCGAGCACCGGCGAGATTAGCAGAGCTGCTCACCTGCGAGTGCTTGAAGTGCTCCTTGAGCATGTGTCCGATGTTCTGGGTGTGCGAGAGGTCTAGCGCAGCATCCACCTCGTCCAGGATGTAGAGCGGCGCCGGCTTGAACAGCAGCATGGCGAGCACCGGCGAGATTAGCAGAGCTGCTCACCTGCGAGTGCTTGAAGTGCTCCTTGAGCATGTGTCCGATGTTCTGCGTGTGCAAGAGGTCCAGCGCAGCATCCACTTCGTCCAGGATGTAGAGCGGCGCCGGCTTGAACAGCAGCATGGCGAGCACCGGCGAGATTAGCAGAGCTGCTCACCTGCGAGTGCTTGAAGTGCTCCTTGAGTATGTGTCCGATGTTCTGGGTGTGCGAGAGGTCCAGCGCAGCATCCACCTCGTCCAGGATATTATATTATATGTATATACGGGTCCGCGTTTCTTTTTGAGGGATAAATATTATGCTTTCACTTTCTGAGAAAAAGCTTATTCTTTATAAATTAAAAACAATACGAAAAGAAAAACTGTTAATAAATCAGGAAATTGAGATGTCTCGAATATAACGTTATTTTATAAAGCATAAATCAATGATTTTTGGCACCCTGCGGGTAAAAAAATTAAGCTACGGTAGGCAATATTCCTTTTGAGAAATAGCAATTTGTTTGCATCAGTACGTCAAAGCATTCATATACTTACTTTTGGTACGTAACATGAAGATCAAAACGTCGGGTAAAATTGTTTTTTCAAGTCAATGTAAAAACACCGGTCTATTGCTAGTCAAACCCTAAGTAAAACTAACATAGTTTTGGAGTAGAATTTTATCGCGTTTAATTACTTGTGTTTTAATTCCTGACGTATCAGGTGCTGTACAGCAACCAGTGGTCACGGGGGAGACTGGGATGTTTGACGTCCCGATATCATAGTAACTTAAACGCGATAAAATCCGTCAACATAGTTTTATTCAATGTGTAGTGTTTGTGTAAATATAAAATATCATTATGAAAACTTAGCTCTTTTAGGGTTCCATACATATTGTGACCAATCAACTTATTAAAAAAATGATCATTTTATTTTTGTAACAGCTCACAAACTACTTAATAAATTGATTGTTAATGAACACTCTCAAAACTATTTAAATGAGTAAACAATTCTCATTAATAATAATAATAATGTCCTCACCGAATTTCAGTCACGGCGCTGCAGTGTGTCTCAACGGAGATTAGCTATCTGCGCAGGACAGGATTATAATGCTTAGGTGTATGCGTAAGCACAGGTGCACTGTCTATTCCCTCATTCTCATACTCCAACGGGACGGCAAGCCATAGTCCAATGAGATCAGGCGCAATACCAACGGCTTTACGTACTTTCCGAGGCACAGGGGTTAAACATCGCCAACTTTCCGACTCCGAGTTACTACTAAGCATTTAGAAATAAATAAAAATTGAAAAAAAATTTTTTCACGTTAGTTGGCAAGTGATAATCTGCCAAACAATTTTCGGCGAAAAGGCGGAAATCCGATGGAATGCCTTGATTACAGTAAAAAGGGTCTCCGGTTCTCTACACTTACCATACGAAACACAGCAGCATTAAGCTGCTATTTTACGCTGGTATTCTGTGAGAGCATATCCTAACCTGGTCAGCTACCCATTCGTGTCATAAATTCGACCAAGTAAATAACGATGATGATGATGTGAACGAGATGTTTGCACTAACATCTATCAGAAGCTACATTCGTCTCTTATAGCGACACACATTAAATGGAATAGTGAGCGGGTTAATTTACGCAGATACAATACGGCAACAGGAATTAAAGAAGGCTTTAAACCAATATAATAAGCGTCTTAGACCTAAGCTCTGATAATACCACAAATAGCTTTGTGTTCGTTTTATTTTTAAAAACTTTCACTAAGTCAAGTAATCTGGATGCTGAACAAATTAGTTGGATTTGAGCTTGAGCGCTAATTAACCTTTATTTATATTCTAAATAAGTTTGCTTTACCGCTTTTGCATCATATTTTTATTGCTTTATCGTAAAATGTAACGCAATCGTTTTATTTATGAATATTTCTAAATTACTTATAATGAACTTGTTTTAACTGAAGATCAAAAACACAAAAACCACAAAAATAAGCCTACAGGTGTCTTCTTTTTTGACAGTTTTAACGATCACAAATACGTTTTAGGCCTATTGGAGCTTTCATTTGTTAACGATAACACGGTAATTGTAGTTGTATTCTTGTAAGTAATACTTTACTTGTAGTTAATTTCCTGTCTATATCTATAACAATCAGTTTGGATTTACATGGGGTCGCTCGACAATTAATACCGGTGTTGAGCTATAGTCCTCGCGCTACTAGTTGGCCGTGCCTTAGGTGGCGAGGGGTGAGGCGGGGGTTGCCTGATGAATGAAAATTATGAAGTACTGAGTAATAACAGCTAGAACCCCGTTTTCCCGTCCCGCCGCTCATATACAAGGCCAACTAATTGCGCGCGGACTATAATCAAACATATTTTTGCATAGGAAAATTCAGAACATGCTTTGGGTACATTTTGTGATCTTTCCAAGGCTTTCGACTGTGTTCACCATGAGACATTAATCAGGAAGCTACATCATTATGGTGTAAAAAACATAGCGATTAAACTTATTATGTCATATCTAAATAATAGAACGCAAACAATTATAATTAATGCATGCAGATAAGTATAAGTATCTATCCGGGTGTTCCTCAGGGCTCAATTATTGGTCCTTTTCTGTTCTTAATTTATATTAATGACTTATGTTACTTGGCAGGAAATAACCAGGATATAGTATTATTTGCTGATGATACTTCGTTGATTTTCCGACTAAAAAGGCAATTTTGAAATATGACGAATTGAATAATGCTATATCAAAAGGTTTATTGTCAATAATTTGCTTTTGAATGGTAATAGCACGAAATGTATTAAATTAACTACAACTAATGTTAAAATGCTGAATACGAGTGTGCTTTTATATGGGGAGAAGCTGGGCCTTATTGAATCCACTGTTTTTCTCGGTATTACAGTAGATGCGAAGCTTCAATGGGGCCCTCATATATCTAAACTAGCTAGCAAACTTAGTTCTGCAGCATATGCTGTAAAAAGATTAGATGCCTTACATGTGTTGAAACAGCTAGATTAGTTTATTTTAGCTATTTCCAAAGCATAATGCCATATGGAATCTTGCTATGGGGTAATGCGGCTTACATTGAAACTATCTTTGTTTTGCAAAACAGAGCCATAAGAGCAATTTATAACCTAGATCCGAAGGAAGAGATAAATTTAAAGAAATAAATATATTAACTTTGGCCTCTCAAGATATTTACGAGAATTTAATGTATGTATACAAAAATAAAAATAGTGATGTATATTCTGTAAATACTAGGTACAAGCACAGTTTAGTTATACCAGTTACTCGACTCCAAAGAGTCAGTAATTCCTTCATGGGGGCAATGTATACGCTTTTACAACAAAGTCCCAGAAAATATGCAGACCTTATCTACCAAAAGGTTTAAATTTTTTATTAATCAAAAATTGTCTAGTAAGGGTTATTATACTACTAAACATGTACTCACACGACTGATAATAACCCCTGGGAATGAGGTGATCGCTAAAATGCTGTTTCTAACTGTTTTAATAACGATGGTATTGTTGCGCGCCACTATTAATGTCTTGTACATGGCAACACTAGTTACACTAGCGCCCTCTAGTGTCGAGTAAAAGAAAGTGTTGCGCGCCACTATTAATGTCTTGTACATGGCAACACTAGTTACACTAGCGCCCTCTAGTGTCGAGAAGCAGAACTAGGAGAGTCGAGATCCTTCCAGAAATTTCGGGACCGATATGTACTCGAACATTCTAGATGTCGCTACAGTAGAAGGTTCTGGAAACTATCTGAGGCCCTATATAAGGCCGGTATAGACCACGAACGGGGCAGTATTGAATTGGCGATACAAGAGAATACTTCGAAGCGAAATAACGGCGAACTGTGTTTTATTATTAGTGTGATTTTAGATTGTAATTAGTGTTGTGTAATTAAAGTGTCAATTTTGGTAATTCAATCGGCAGTTTTTAATTGTCTCGAACCCCAAGCTTGTAACAGTATAAAATATTATATTGTAAATGATTGTGCTTTTTAAAAAGAAGTCCTGCTGGATTTCTTGCTGGTTCTTCCCAGGACAGAGGTTTTTTTTTGCGAACTAGTGGTAAGAGTAAAAAATTAATTTCAATAAGTATTATGTACTGTAATGTATATTGAATAAAAATTATTCTATTTTATTCTATTTCAGTGTAGGATAAAATGTTAAATTCACATTCTTACGAGACTAATGGTACCGTGTCTGTTAGGTTGGAGAGTTCGCGGCGAGACGCGGAGTCTGAGTGGCCGTACTCGATGGTACGCCACCACTGGCAGGGAACCTGGCAGCCAGCACTACTGCAGCCGCGCTGTGATGTTACGGTACTACACTATATATATCAACATCATCAGCCTATCATAAGTCTACTAATGAACATAGGCTTCTCCAAGGAGTTCCTTAAAGTACGGTCTTGAGTCACCTGCAACTATCGACTTCTTGCACTTTCAATACTAATAATACATAAAGTAGCAACTGTGAAATAGTGTTACTGAACTGGTATAGTGGCGTTGTGCGGCTGTGGATTGGTGTGGTAGTGTGTTTCAGATCAATAAAGAAATATAAATGAAGAGCTGTATACATTTCAAGTGATGCCGAAAACATAGTCAACTTGTTGCACATCTTTTTCCTTTAATAGGTTTTAAAAGTTCATTTCCTGTACGCACCCATGTTATGCAGTATGCACGTAAAACTGCATTGTTGGTCACAAGTGATTTAGATGGCTATGTGTACGTGTAGTGTTACTATAATGTAACCGTGTAGTGGCGGTGTAAGTATATCCACTTCCCTATGGCCCGTGGGTGTTGTAAAAGGCGATAGAGGCAAATTGAAAAATAGAAGGGCAGCATCTTCCTGATAGTATCTTTTAAATATACTAAACTGCGGTTGCTAATCCGCCTGTCTAGTGTGGCAATTGTAGCAAAATCCCTTCTATGAAGAAATCTATGATGCCGCATCCACACGCTTGGCAAATAACGGCAAACAGCTAACACCATACAGCAAACACGAACGTGTGGATGGTTGTTTGCGTGTTTGTTAGTTTGTGATTGCCACTGATCGGCGATGGTGTCAGTTTTTATGCACCAATCAAAGGGTGTTCGACAAATGTGTTTGCGATGTATCTTCCTTCATCATCATCATCATCAGATCATCAATTCCCAAAATAAAATCCGAAAAAATTATATAAGATTAGTATATATCCTATATATAGATAAGTTTAGTATATCCTGATAACCTGATATCCTGGAACCCTTATAGTTATCATCCGCCATGTTTGCCCATCCGGAGTATACTAGCACGTTCGCCGAGCGCGTGGATGCCGTGTTGTGTTGGGTGTTTGTGGTCGGTGTTTGTTCGTGTATGGTGGTTGTGGCAAACACCAAGCGTGTTGAGGCGGCATGAGGGAGGAGGGAGGCTTATGTTCAGCAGTGGACATTTGTAGGCTTTTTATGGATGGATGTGAACGTGAGTGCTGGTTTAGTTCCGGCATCAGTTGAAACATGCGCAGCGCTCCGTGCTTGTTCGATGTTGTTAGGTGTGCTCAATGCGATATGTGGTGAGTGCACAGTGCGAGGTGTGGTTGTCTTGGTAGTACACGGTGCGAGGTGTTGGCAGTGCTCCGTGTTTGCTTATTGGTTGGTGTGAGGAGTGGTTGGTGTGCCCAGGTGCGGTACGGGGCGGTGCGCGCGGGCGGCGGGTGCGCCCTGGAGGCGGCGCTGCGGCCGGCGGCGCTGCTGGCGAGCGCCGCGCCCGTCGCGCTCACGCTGCGCGCGCATGACGCCGCGCCGCTCGCGCGCCTCGAGCCCGGCCACGCGGTCGCACCACCGTCCGCGCTACTCACGGTACGCATGTTACTTCCAATTATTGAACTCATTCAATCTGTTGTAATGTAGAAACGTATTAATAGGGAGACGTGTTGCTTCTTTTAGGACTTTATTTAAACTACTCTCTTATTCTAAACTTATGACTAACATATATTGTCGTGTGTTCTACAATACACTACACTGTACGATAGCGCGGACCGTTTGGTCGAAGTCACAGAGTACACGTGGTCATGCCGCCTTCCGCGCTACTCAAAGTACACAACACACACGTATTCACTTACTCACAGTACGCACCACACTCATTCTTACAATCATTGAACTAATATGTATTACATACAGGAACATACACCTTGAACTAAATCTGTGCGCCAGTGCAAGACACGTGGTAAGAGACACAAACTACCTTTTTATACAATACAATACAATAACTTTATTTCAGGCATCAAGGATTTAAAAATTAAGAACATTGGCCCATAGCAATATATACCTTAACCTAAAAATATATATAAAATATAGACATAACTTAACACTATTTAGGGAACTTTTTTCTTTGGCGCGTCCCTGTATCGGCGAAACACTACCCCAGAGGGCCAGAAATCGGGAGCGAGGAATGTCTCTTTATGTTTTGCAGGAACCTGGAGTACGTAGGATTTGAAGTTCGTTGACCTATTAGACTCCAGACGCCGCAAATGTAAAGAGATGGAATCCTCAATGCGGCACCGGCTTCGTTCTTCCACGAAACGCAGGACGTCTTCTCCCGACGTATTTTTGTCCAAACGGGAGATGTAGAGCTGTTTAGTTGGCTCCACACCACACAGAGTTGTACTCGCGTTTATTTTCGCGGTCCCACGCTGGTTACAGACGGGTCGCGACCGACGTCTCTTCTCAACAAGAGTAAACCCGTCCTTATCAATCTTGTCTTGGGTCACCACTGGAACTGATTTTATTTCCACATTCTTCCGCTTTCGACCACAAGAGGGTGCCGGTTGTAAAGATTTTCGGGCAACATCCGCAAACGTCTTCCCTTGTTTTGAGGTTGGCTTCGGCGGAGGAGTACCAATGGGTTTAGTCAAGGATTGAGGTGGTGATGCAATGACGACCGAGGTCGCCCTAGTTTCATGGTCATCAACCCGCTGACAAACGGTATCGCGTGACGGAGTCGCAATCATCGGTGAAATATGACTACTATTACGGTTACCGCGTGTCGTATTTACATTCTGCGACGGCGGTGAATTTGCAGATGTTGCAATTATGTTGCGCAACATATTAACTTCGTTCCTCAGCTCTGTTACGGCTCGTTCCGATTCCTCAAATTTGGAACGGATGTCGGCTCTCAACGTGGTGATGTCTTTCTACAATCTGGTGACGTCTACGTGATTGAACGTCACAGGAGGCTTTTTGTGGCGCAGACTATGTAAATTTTTGCTCAGGTCGTTTACTATTCAAGCAATCCGCCTATGCCCCTGTGAGCGAGACGCAAGCAAGTTTTTTGCCGCGTACAGACTTACACGAGGTTATTATATGAAACGTAACATGAAATGAAAGAATTTACCGTCTACATTAGTGGAATATATCATTCAGTGCGCGTGCGAACTGTACATTTCATGCGCACGTTACGACCATTTAAAGTCGCGCGTGTAGCTCTCAGTGTTTTGTCGGTTTTTCATTTTGAACACAGAAAGGCGTGCAATATGCTCAGAGCGCCAGTGAGTACACATTGTTATGAGTCGCGCGCGAACACGAACTGAAATAGATATGGACACAGCTAAGGACGGACCATGGTGTGAAGAAAAAGTCATGCAATTAATTGGGGCGTACAAAACACGAGAAGTTTTATCTCATGTCAGCCATTAATTCTGCACGAATTCTCTATCAGTACAACTCTGTACGCCACCAAGATCGAAGTCTTTAACGTTTTCTTAAGACCTGATGTATTATTAATAATGAAGTACTCACAATTCTTATAGCCTGAAATTAGTCGTTACACCCGCGTGTTCTCAGCAGACTGACGTCTGACGCTACGTTCGCGCGCACACCGTAAACAAATACGAACTGACTATATATTCGGTTCATGCACGCGCTGCGTCCACACTGATGAAATGCTCCTTTCACGTTACGCTACCTTTCATCAATCTCTACGCTTTATATGTTTTTCAGAAGTTTGAACAAAATCACTGTCTTAATCTGATGTGCCATTTATATGCATCTATATTATATTCATTTTAGGTATTTAAAAAAAAATAATTTAAAATTAAAAATTTTGTACAGCCGACTTCAATATAAGTTATTAAGAATAACTCAAAAACTATTGGCTTGACCTTGATCAAATTCATATGGGACCACACGAGAACTACTAGCTTTCAAATAAACAAAAAGAATTATCAAAATCGGTCCACCCAGTAAAAAGTTAAGTATTGAGTAACACAAAAATACAGTCGAATTGAGCACCGTCTCCTTTTTGGAAGTCGGCGGAAAAGTACGCATTTTATCAACGGTAGAGATAATTATGTAACTATTTCGTATTTGTCTTAAAACAGTAACTGTCGTAAATGAAAATACAAACCCAGCCGTTAGCCGCGTGATTTACAGCCGTGACACAATTTTTATTCTAAATTGCCAGTCTTGTAATATGGATACATAGAAGTCTTTGTGTAATTCATACCCATTAACTTACTTTAACGACAATTAAGTTCGCGTTCGACCATTCAAATGTATACACATGTAAATAAATATTTTTATATCAAAATATTCCTATCCATTTACAATCAGCAAATATATAAATGTACGTGGCAAAAAGTATTGTACATTAAATGGTCCCTCGAGCCGGATTGCAATGTAATTATATGTTTATATTTTTGATTACTTATCTAACTTTTGTTAAAAGAATTTTTCCATTATGTTTCTAAAAGCTAACCATATTTTTAAGTTTAAATCTAATTAAGGTAGGGCAGAATTCTCTTTAATCTAAATTAAAGAAAATTCTGCCCAACCTTAGTCCTTTAGCAAATAATACCATATACTTAGCAATGATATTTAATACGTACCTGGTACAAGTGACAATGCGAGCGTGGTCGTGTTCGTGTGACAGAAACCCTTCTTCCTCTCGCTGGAGGTGGGTCGCGAGACGTTCGTGAGCGAGCCGCTGCAAGTGATGTCCTCGGAGCCGGCCCGCTACGCCGCGCCGCCGCCGGGACACCTGCCGCTCGACCGCCCCGCCCACATTGTTATACCCTGCAACCAAAAGGTACACCACTAGCTTCACTCTACGCAATATATTGTTCTACCTACTAATTTTTCATTTTTACTTTTTTTAAACGCCTCTGAAAACAATTTTTTTCACAAAATCTAGTGATAAATATGTATAAACACATTTACAAAATCTATAATTTATCATCATTATCATTACAGCCCATCATAAGTCCACTGCCGAACTTAGGCCTCCTCCAAGAAATGCCACAAAGCACGGTTCTGAGCCACCTGCGTTGTTACCTGTGTAGTGGCCAATACCCCATATCTTCCCGGGGGTGTCGTAAGAGGCGACAGAGGAAAACTGAGGCAGAAGATTGGCATCTTTCTGATAACAGTAAAACAACAAGAAAAAAACTGCGGTTGCCAATCCACTCGTCAAGCGTGGCAACTATAGCAACTGTACCATATAATATAAGAATCTATAATTATTGTTAAATAATCTATAATCTTCTCCAGTAAGTCATTAATATATAATTTAATGTGATAATAATATTATTATTTATAACAAATAACAAACATTATTCGTTAAGAGGCTTGCACCCCAACCATTGGACAAAGGTTGTAAATTTTTACATTAATATTAATATGGCAATAAAGTATAATACGTATCACTTTTCATCCTTAAAATGTAAAATTAATTTTGATTTTCTGAAATAAGCCCGATATTGAATTCAACAAGTGCAAATAAGACAAATGTTTTTGATTGAAACAGATAATGACGCCATTTCATGTGAGTTAATGCGAGACAGGTAAAGATACTATTTGATGTGATTGGACGCTTTGGTAGTCGTTTGTCTTTTAATGGTCAGTACACTACACTCCTTTGTTTAACGCGCATCTTTTGTATTTGTGTTGCTCCCGTTTTCGTATTAACGGTTTTGCCTTTGTGAAATTGGACTTGTTTGTATACTGACCTGGCTTTCTTCTGGACTTGTGATTGTGACGCCTGAATATTGTGTTTTGCAAACTCCGCAGCCGTTAAAAACCAGTGAATAGTGTTTTCTACGCTACTTCAGCTAGTTCGAAGCATGCCTTATCTCTCTCTCTCCCTCTCCCTCCCTCTCCCTCTCCCTCACTCCTTCTCACTCCCTCTCTCTCTCAGTTGAAGAATATACAAACATGCACCTCATTTACGGAGAATGTGGATGTAACGCTAATGCCGCAGCCAGGCTTTATAGAGAAAGGTACCCGAATGCCGAACTTCATCCGCAGCACCGCGTTTTCATCCATGTATATCAGAAATATTTGGAGAGACGACTACCGGTAATTAGAAAACTTGGTGGAAGACGGCGAGGGGACTACGATGACGCAGTTTTGAATGAAATTCTATACGAATCCAGTACTTCAGTACGTGCAATGTGTCTAAAACTGTCTTAAATTTTAAAACGTCATACAATACCACCCCTATCATGTGAGACGAGTACAGAAGTTACTACCGCGTGATTACTCTCTTATAATAAACTTTTACAGAACAACGTTAGCAAAAAATAGCGAAGACTGAATAAAATATTATAGACCAATGAAACAACATGCAAAAAAATGGTTATTTCAACCGTCATAATGTTCATGGTTGGCATACTGGAAACCCACATTTAATGCGAAATGACCGATCGCAATACCAATTTATAATTAATTTGTGGACTGGAATAATAAATGGCCAAATTATTGACATCACCTTGAATGGTAAGAATTATTTGAATTTCCCCGATAAACAAATTACAAGACTTGTTAAAAGATGTACCGCTCACTATACTTCGAAGAATGTGGTTTCATTAAGTTGGTTGCCCAGCGCATTATGCACACCTGTATGGGACTATCTAAAAGAATTTCCTGATAAATGGATTGGCCGTCTTGGTGCAATTGCGTGGCCACCTCGCTTTCCAGATCTAAACCCTCTTGATTTTTTTTTTACTATGGTGCATAGAAGACAAAATTTATTCAAAACCTATTCAAAACACAACCGAACTACGCCTGAAAGTTAGAGCAGCTGCTGCAGAAATCAATTTAAAAAAATACGGAAGATTAATAAAGCTATATTTTAAAAATATGCAGACAATAGAATGTAGAGCCAGCATTCATGCTGAAGGCAAAAAATTAGAACAGTTTTTATAACTTAAAATAAAATATTATAATAAATCCTTTCTTTCATTTCATACTTTGTCTCCTAATTTATTAATAGAATTGCTTTTTTTAAATCCAATCTAACATATTAATGTAGTCGCGTCAAATAGCATGGCTCTGCCACACACATGAAATGGTTTCATTATCTGTTTTAATCAAAAACATTTGTATTATTTGCACTTGTTGAATTCAATATTTAATATTGAATTTCGTATTACACTATTTTAAAATCTAAGATAAATGGATCATCTTTTGAAGTAACTTGCCTAGTACGCTAGGGTGGGGTAGTACAGTTGTTTTTTTTATTGAACAGTCAAAGTTAGGCGATCTTATTTTCTTCTTACTTAACTTTCTTACTTAACTAACTAAACTACTCTTTTAACTAACCGAGCAACCTAGTTTTTGCTTGATTTGTGACTGCGATTAATACCACGTTAGTGAAAAAATCACTGTAAACTTCAGAAATTTAAGGTACTTAACTTAAAGTGTTGTTTTCCTCCTTTTTACAAATTTGTTAGTTATGACTGAACAAACTGGTATGATTTTTTTTTATTTTTTCCCGGGCCTGGTATGACAACCCCTCCCCCTCCCACCCTGTGCCCGCTAAACGTTGAATTTCGGGACACGGTGTATACAAATTTTACAGAGATCATAGGTACTTAAAAGTTTTGATATGTATGTATGTCCATATATGTATTAAATTCATATAATATGCTATGCCAATATGCACAGTGAATTTGAATTGGATTGAAGTTGAGTGGACATTAAATAACAACCCACTTATGTAACTAATTAAAATAACTATGATACAATAAAAGAAGACAAAAGAAAGTTTTACTTTAACAAATCTATTCTAGGCATCTAATAAATATTTATAATCTTGTGCCTCTTAATTGGTAATATGTGGACGGGCCATAGTTTGCGACTCGTCAGCTTATTTTATAATCAAATTAGTTTATAGCTGTGTTGTATGAGATAGTTTATGATGATAGTAGGTAAGTGTGAATAGCGTATAAAGTAAGCACACGTTTTTTCACTTTAACAGTTTATTACACATACTAAGCTTTTAAAAATAAGTCAGTAATCCCGTCATCTGAAAGAAAATATATGGTTTTTGAACTATACAATATGCAAAATTTATTTTGATGTCATTTTGTGTAATTCGGTATCGGCATTTGATTTGGGAAATTCTTAAACTTGGAAACTTCTGAAAGTTATGTAATCGAAATATTAGCAAATTGTTTATGTTGAATAATATAAGTTTTTAAATTAAATGTGGTATTATAATTCATAGAAAATTCGAATAGATTACGTAAAGTGTCACCGATGCCGATACCAATAAAGTAAGCTTCGTGAATATCCATAATGTGGGGAAGGTTTTTATTGTGTTTACATTTAACTACTAACTTGGACGAACGATTACCCTATAACATATACAACTGTGTGGATGCAGGTTGCGTTGCTGACCATGTATTATGAAATCAAAGAAGAGATAAACGTGCTGGGTATCACTTCAACGTACGTGCTCTTCAATAAGCTGGACGTGGATCTCCTGGTAAGCTTATTCGTGCCCGTTTTGTTTGATCTAGCTACTAATGGCAAATTAAATATCTATAGCTGGCTTGCTATATAAACCTTATGTATAAAAAGTTTATAATGTTGAAACTATGTGATTTATCTATTGTTTAAACTGATTAATAATTATGAGTGATAGTGACCATACAGTGCACGTTGTAACACAAAGTGATTTTGCTAAACCGTAACCGAACATGTTGTCGTCACCGAAATAAGATAATGCATGAAATTATGCAAGCTATTACAAAAATTTTAAATGATCTAGAATAATGATAGTGATTATTCTTATGCTATTATACATAAAATATAAATTTGATGTCAATCATCGGTCATAAGCATTTAGTGTCGGATAGTTATCCACTTTTGTATTATTATATCCTTATGCAGTACACGATATTGGTTTCAGGTGTCAGCAATAGCCGTTCCGGAGGAGTACGAGGAAGACGTTGTACTTAAGCCCAAGTCGTTTAAGGTTGTCCCGCCCGATAAGCAAGGAAGGTATATGTTCATACATTTTGTCTATGGTCTATGACAAATAATGTAGCAACACTAATAATTTTGTCTGTTGCTCACCGATATGGCTAAAATTAGGTTCATTACGTTCACTAAGATTGTAAAACACACACTATTGCAATAAAATTTAGCTATCAAGTTGTTTTTCAATTCAAAATAAAAATCATATCTGACAATAAGCTATTTAAAGTGTTGGGACTTATAATACAAGAAATGAAAACTCTGTTATTACTTGTCCGATAATGTAATTCAAAATAGTGAATAATTTTTCAACTAAAACTATGTAATTCAATCCAATTACTTCTAGCTATCTGAAGGAAAACTAAGTTTCTTGGTCATGACTCATGACAGACCCGATAGAGTTCTACGGTCAGCTGGAGAACTTACGCCACATAATTTAAGAATTCCTTCACAGTAAAGACCATCTGCTTATAGAATGATCTTTCTCCGCAAATTCACACAAAATACTAAATAAGTTTAAGACTGACGTTAAAAATTATTACCTAATCACTGGTTATCATTTGCATTTAATATTTGTCTTTTTATTATGTATCGGTTTAGTTTATTTAGGTATTAGTATGTAAGTTTACTATAATATACACCACCTAACACTGTCGAATAGTACAATTTTCTCCTAATCTTGAGGTTGTCTGGAAGAGATCGCTTTTTAGCGAGAAGGCCGCCTTATTGTACTTACCTGTTAAGTTTTACTCTCTGTAATCTGCTTTTTTATCGTTTTCGTGATGTACAATAAAGTATGTGGTGTATGTAATAAAATAAACGCTAGCTGGTTCAACACTGATTTTATTATTTTTATGAAGGTACAGTATCCACACAAAATATCCGTCTACCCACAATATACTACATCCTTCCCCTTTTATAATGAACACTGAAGTACAAAAGATTTATAACAAAAAAAAAACTATATAATGAAAACAACTGAAAGATAACGCTAACTGTAGAAATGAACCGTATACCAAATACAAACTCATACAAAATTAATATAAATATCATAATAACGAAGCCACCCAGGCGTAATATGAACATATTTCTATATAATATGTCATAATATAAATCACTTCTATGTTTTATGATTTAGTTTTATAATTATTAAATGAAATTACAAAACAATAGTAAACCTAAAAATAAACGAAAATAAGTCAACATCTACAGAATACAGAGCCTTAAAAATATACACTTAATATGAATATGTATATTAGTTTGCAAATAACTTTTATACAAAACAACTATTATATTTTTTCTTTCATCGCATATTTCATCTTAGCCATAAGTCGTGTTTTTGACCTAGTTATTGGAGGATTAATGCATGGGCTATGACCTTCCGTATCCGTTTTACTATCTGTCGAATACAAAGGGTCAAACTGTTCTGGGTTTGAAGCTACAGCCTTGGCCGTTAACTCAGCTGACTTAGCGTTACTTGCACTCGGAGCGCAGGCGGCGGGACACGTTTCATCGCTGTCTGCATATCGTACTATCAAGTGACGGCGATTGCGCCTCAATCGGCGTCCGCGCGAATCCTGTACTATGAACGAACGTGGTTCCTGCGACGGTCTAATAATAGAAACGGGTTTCCTATTTCCGTTATCAACTAAAATTGCTTTATTTCCTGGTAATAAAGTCCGCAACGGCTTGGCCGACTTATCATACTGTAATTTATTATATTTTCTTTGTTGCATTAACATTTTATAATTTCTATTTCTATCAATCGTTTCATTTAATAGAAAATCACTAATCGGTAGCTTCGTACACAAACGTCTTCCCATCAGAATTTGTGCCGGAGAATCCATTCCATACCTAGGCGTACTCCTATAGTTCAATAAACTTATAAAGAAATCATCCCCAGAATCGATGCATTTTTTGAGTAGATTTTTTATAGTTTGCACTGTGCGCTCACTTTTCCCATTTGACTGGGGGTAATGAGGTGATGAAGTCATATGCTTAACCTCCCATAACCTAAGAAATTTTTTAAATTCTTGTGAACTATACGCCGGCCCATTATCAGTAACAAGCTCGCTAGGGATGCCATGCCTCGAAAATTGTTCCTTCATAAAGTGAATAATTGTTCTACTGTTTATACTATTTACTTCTTGAACTTCAACATAATTAGAAAAATAGTCTACTAATATGACATAGTATTTCTTTTTATACTCAAAAATATCTGAGGCAAGTTTTTGCCAAGGTGCATTGGGTACGATATGTTGAAGTAGTGTAATTCCCGCGCGGGAGCCCGTGCATGCAGAGCACACGACTCGCAGCGGCGCACGGCGCGCTCCACGTCCGCTGACAGCCCTGGCCAGAACATTACATCACGCGCGCGCCTCTTACACCTCTCTATGCCTAGGTGACCTTCGTGTACTTTTACAATCATTTCGGCTCGTAAACTTTGCGGAATAAATATACAATAATTTTTTAATATTAACCCATTCACATATTGGAGTTCTCCACAATATGACCAAAACTTTCTAACGTTTTTATGAACATTATGCTCATTTTTTGGCCAGCTGTTTAATATGTACTTAATTAATAACTGACATTCCTCATCAACCTCTGTCGCCTTTCGAACTCTATCTATTTTTTCTCTACTAAACGGCATACATTCTATCATAAAACATGTTTGCGTCTCAACATCCTCAGACACTCGATCGTGCATAAACTCCGGCAGAGGAGCCCTCGATAACGTATCGGCAATATACATATATTTGCCCGGAGTATACACCACCTTGAAATCGTATCCCTGTATCCTCATCATCATGCGTTGTAGTCGTATCGGTACAGATGACAACGCTTTATTGAACAATGCCTCCAAGGGCTTGTGATCAGTTTGTACGGTAAAATCTGACCTGCCATAAATGTACTGTTTAAACCTTTCTGCCGCAAACACTATTGCCAGCATCTCTTTTTCAATTTGTGCGTACCGGGTCTGAGTGTCGGTGAGCGTTAACGAAGCAAACTCCACTGGACGGCCGGCCTGCAGCAGCACCGCTCCCAGCGCTCTAGCACTCGCGTCTACCGACACCACCACCGGTAGCTCCGTCGAGTAAAGTGCTAACACTGGTGCAGATGAAATTTTATTTTTAAGACTGTCTATAGCATCTGAATGATGTGGCTCCCACAGCCATTCAGAATTCTTTTTTAATAAACTTCGAAGCACGGACACACTATCCGAATAGTTTTGAATAAATTTGGAAAGATAATTCACCATACCCATAAATCTCTCCAATGCTTTACGATCTGTAGGATACGGCATACCCATAATAGCTTTAACTTTAGACTCGTCTGGTTTTATCCCATTCTTATCGAATTTATGACCCAAATAAACAATTTCTCGAACTCCAAACTTACATTTCTCCTTATTAAATTTTATACCAATTTCTCTAGCCCTATTCAGTAAACATTTTAGCCTGAAGTCATGTTGTTCTTTAGTATTCCCCCATACTATTACATCATCAATAAAAGAGTCAACACCCTCCAAATCTTCCAGATATTGTCTTAACTTTGCATGAAATACTTCTGGAGCACAATTTACTCCATACGGTAGCCTTAGAAACTGGTAACGACCAAACGGTGTTCCAAATGTACAAAGATCTGCGCTGGCAGGATCAATTTGAACCATCCAAAAACCAGATCGCGCATCCAGCACGCTGAAGTACGTAGCACCGCGCAGCCGCGTTGCCAGCTCGCTCACCGTGGGCAGCGAGTAATGCGCGCGCCGCACCGCGCGGTTAAGCGGTCTCGGGTCCAAACACACACGAATATCACC
Source organism: Parnassius mnemosyne (assembly GCA_963668995.1). Classification (NCBI taxonomy): domain Eukaryota; kingdom Metazoa; phylum Arthropoda; class Insecta; order Lepidoptera; family Papilionidae; genus Parnassius; species Parnassius mnemosyne. The sequence continues at coordinate 19,490,880 of CAVLGL010000082.1, read as the reverse complement.
ATTCTTTTTTGCTACTAGCACAATAGCGTTAACCCATTCCGTAGGATGAGTAACTTTCCTGATAACGCCTAATTTTTCCATCCTACGTAACTCTGCTAAGAGTTTGTCTTTCATCCCCAGTGGTATTTTCCTAGTAGGGCAAATCACTGGCTGTACATTTTTATCTACGACAATAGAATACTGTCCAGGTAACTTACCCAGTCCTTCGAAGAGATCAGAATATTTATGTATATTTATACCGTCAACACGGGATACGAGTCCTAACATGACACAGCCTTCCAATCCCAGAACATTTTGACAGTTTAAATCTGCTACCACAAATGGTAAAATGTAATGTTTACTTTTATAAATAAATGGTAATTCGTACATGCCCAGAATAGGTAAATTATTACCAGTAAAAGATTGTACACATTTGTTAAAATATTTTAGGTTATGAATCGACATGCCTAAGTTTAAATAATCATTTTTCGAAATTACATTCAACATAGAACCTGTATCTAGTTTAAATTGCACTTGTCTACCATTACATTGAAAAATAACATTCCATTCTTTCGGTAACTTACATTTTTTATCCTGGCTTAATATCATGTCCACATAGAACATTTCGGCATCTGACATGTTTTCGGGCTCACACACATTCAAGTTTAAAACCTTATCGCGTAATGTATATTTATGCACACACACTTTAGCGAAATGCCCTTTTTTATCACACACATAACACAATGCATCCCGCGCCGGACACCGGTCGTCGGTGGAGCACCAACCATTGCCACATGACAAGCAGCGTGTTCGCGAAGCCGCCGACCCGGCACCGAACACCGGTCCGCGACCACGCCCGCCGCGCCTCGCTCCGCGCGACCCTCCACGGCTGCGTCGTACACCGCCGTAGCTGCGACCGCTTGCATCCCTTACAGCATCAACTCGCATTTCACTACCGCCAGGACTATTCTCGATGTATGAACTTTCCTCCTTCGATATTTCTTCCACTTGACATATCTGGACCGCCTTTTCTAATGTTAAATCATCCGTACGAAGTAGCCGATCACGTAAAATGTTACTTATGATACCGCAGACAATTCTGTCCCGTATTAAGCTTTCATTTAGATTACCAAACTCACAAGATTGACTTAGCAATTTTAATGCAGTAACATATTGATCTATATTTTCGCCTTCCTCTTGGCCTCGTATAAAAAACTTAAACCGCGATAACGTGACATTAGGTTTTGTCCCAAAATACTTATCAAACTTTTTCAACAAACACTTAATATCGTCTTCAGTTTCGTCCTTGAGGTACGTGAAGGTCGAATAGATTTCGTAACCCGCCGACCCAATGAGGTTGACCAGTAAACTAGCCTGCACTGAACTTTCCTCGTTAGCCACTCCGGAGGCTTTAAGAAACACCACAAATTGTTTCCGCCACTTGCGCCTTGAGTCTGCTCGAGCAGCGGGGCCGCCTTCGAGCACTAATTCTACGGGAGGTCGCGCGTGTTCCATCACTTACTTTTACACAAAGTACACAATTTGCATCAAAAATAAGTACCCTTATCAACAATGTTACTTTTACATTGACTATGTAATTTATTTTCAACACCGCTGTCACCATGTAATAAAATAAACGCTAGCTGGTTCAACACTGATTTTATTATTTTTATGAAGGTACAGTATCCACACAAAATATCCGTCTACCCACAATATACTACAGTGTACAATAAAGTATATAATAATAATAAATAAAACAGAAGATGTGCTGTAGCATCTTCCTAATAATAACTAAAAATAATTAAAAACAGCAAATATACAAACAAATATAAAGACAAATATGAAAGTTGTTTTAGAAATGCTGTGCTTTGAAATTCGATGAAATGAAAACGCGACATTAAAAAGATATGAACATTATTATATATCTATAGGATTTAGTCTACGAGAGAATGAAATAGAATATAATATTATACAGTGTTTATTATATTTTGTTTTTATTACCTACAATTATCTTACTCCTTATACTCTGCTTTCGTCTCATTCTCTCAGACAGTTTCACTTCTACCGTGTGGTAATTGTACACATGTTTATTTTCTGTACTAAGAATCCATTTTAGTAAAGAAAAAAGATACGTCGCTGGCATTCGCTAGCATATGATGTGCATATATTAAGTGAATAACGTGGTATCATTGGTGGTGCGCAGTGAAGTGGGCGTGGCGCTGTGCCAGATGAGCGCGTGGGGGCGGTGGCGGGGCGGGGGGCGCGCGCGTGCGTACGTGTGCGTGTCGCTGGCGCGCGGCGCCGCGCACGCGCCCGTGCGCCTCGCCGCCCCGCCCGCCCCGCCCTCGCGACGTGCGCTCGCGCTGCACGACGCGTACGGTACATCCGTGAGTACACACCGCCTGTTTCATAACATCACACAACATCAGCTTATGATTAAGTGCCTACTCATTGTCTGAGTTGAAATAACAACTTTAAACACAGATAACCACAAGCAAAAAGTGTATAAATATACACTTTTAATCAGTAACCGAGTCCTCCGATTTTTATTATCACTTTTCTGAATTGACTCCCACTATTGAAGCAAGTTTAAATACGTGCTCACGTCAAAATCGAAATATTATCCAATAAGAAGTTAAGACATTAACCTATATTTATGAGCGGAATACCACTGACTTACTCACTCATCACGAGATCTCTAATACTGCATAGTTATAGAGATATCATGATTGACTTGAAATTTAGCATATATACCCTTTTTGACGTAGACACCAACTAAAAAGGATCTTGAAAAATTCAACTCCTGAGGGCGTAAAATAAGTTATTACAGCTTGTATAATATATTATGTTTTAAAACATTAAAAGGAAAAAAAAATACTATTTGACAACGTTATAATACAATAGCTTATAATAAATAATTTAACAGTAAGTGGACATTATATAAGTAAAAGAGTGGTGGTATGTGCGCAGATGCCGGTGGTAGTGACGCAGCAGCAGACGAGCGGGCGCTGGCAAGTGGTGGTGGCGCGCGACCCCTGCCCGCAATACGTGCTGCACAACCGCACGCGTGCTGCGCTCGCCGTCGCACAACCACACACCACTCACAGTGACCCAGCCGCACCCACAGAGGTCAATACAATTAGAAACTTAACCAAGAATTATTTTAGCTATTTGACAAAAAAAATATTTTGAATTTACATAACAGATGGTACGCATATACAACAAAAAAAAACCACAAATATATGTTTATACTAATTGTTTACATAGCTTAGGAATAAAAATAAACCAAGCTTAAGTGTTCCTGGGGAACACATTTGCATCACTGTATGCGAAGATACTATTATGTTTATTAATACTAACTTTTTCTTTGTGATGATTAATTTTGCGTGCCGTTAGCTTTCACGCAGTCCTAAGCTTTGGTTGAAGAGTAAGCGCCAATAGTAGTCTAAAAATACATCTAAATAACATAACAATGTTAAATATGGATAACGACTATAACAAATATACGTGCAAACTCGAATAATTACAATATTTTTTTTATAGGATTGGGTGACAAACGAGCACACAGTCCACCTGATGGTAAGTGGTCACAGTGACCCATAGACATCTACATCTATCCTCAATAAAGACTCAAGATGCAGATGCGTTGTCACCCGTGAGGACTAAGATGGAATGCCTCTTGTCCAGTTCTCTACACTCACCATACGAAACACAGCAGCGTTAAGCTGATATTTTACGCTGGTTTTCTGTGAGAGCGTGGTCCTTCCCCGGTCGAGCCGACGCATTCGTGCTACAACCATAATATAGCTGCAGCATGGCTCTACCATGTAGAAAATATATTTTTATTTTTAAATATCCCACCTTAATTTTAACATGATGACTCGGATGAAGATGACAATTTGTATTATAATAAAATATTTATAAATGTAGAGTATATTTTATTTATTTTATTGTTATTTTATAATTTCAAATCTTAAAAAAATCCATTCATGAAATCTTATCGATATCGACTACTTGCTGCTAGGCAAATTATTATAACGCTCCATAAGGCCAATGAGTGCGGGCGAGACAGATTGATTACAATAATTTATTGCCCGACGACTCAGTTGATAACGCAGGCACTACTCGTATAGTTCTATATCTGCATTCCTCTTTATTTTCTCTTTGTAAAAGTGAATTATTAGGTTATTAGATATGCATTATTTTATGACATATTTATTATTGTTGTTTCCGAGCATTGCTTTAATAATTTTTTAAAATATTTTACCAAAAGCAGGTTGAACTAAAATATGACGGTAGTGAGCATCATTATGTTTGCAATCAATTTGTCGTTGTAAACGTAAAAATAACTTATAATAAAAAGTAAAAATTGACTTTAAAAGGCTAAAAATAATAATTATGGTGTACCACGAGCTGAAAAAAATGCTGCATAAACAGTTACATTACAAGCTTCATTCATTTTGATTTCACACTCTTTACAAGTGAAAATACTTTTAATTTAAACAGGACTACGCCTATAATAAAAATAAGCCTATAATATAAAAAATATGTAATTATTATTAGTTTAAAATTAAAAAATTGAAATGGTGACATGTAGTTGCAGTATAGTTAAAATGACTATGGAAGGAGATATCTAGCAATGCTGCACATGTACAATATAATAGAATACAATACTCATTATTGTACACTAAGAAAACAAATAACATAACAAGAAAAAAAAAACAGAGAGAGAAACAAGTCTTATATAAACGTTTGAAAAAGTCTTATATAAACGTTTAAATAAATATCTTGAAGATAATAAGATACTCGTAAACGAGCAAAAAGGGTTTCGTAAAAATAAATCTGTAAACACGGCAATTTATGACGTGCTCAACAAAATTATGACTTGTATAGACAAAAAAATACCTGTAGCCGCGCTATACATGGACATGACTAAGGCTTTTGACTTTGTGGATCACAAAATATTAATAAGAAAATTACACCAATATGGATTGCGAGGGACAGTTTTAGATCTTTTTGAGTCATATATTACAGACAGAACGCAACTTACTGAAATAAGGAGAATATGTCCTATAAAGTTGACAGAAAAGGTTTATCGATCGACATCCCGAGCTGTGTACTATGGCGTTCCACAAGGAAGCGTTTTGGGGCCACTTCTATTTCTTTTGTACATTAATGACCTTCCATCGGTGATACAACAATCTATGGTCCTATTTGCGGATGATTGTACGGTCGTTTATGAAGGAAATAATACTCAAAGCTATGAAATTGAGATTAACAGTTCCATTGGTCTTATAATTGACTGGCTCGTAAAAAATAACTTAAATATAAATTTAGAGAAAACAAAAATTATGAAATTTAATTGGCAAAAATATAGTTTATCAAGTATTAATATTCATTATAAAGGTTCAGCAATACATGAAACGATAGAAACTAAATTTTTAGGAATTATCATTGATGACGAACTGAACTGGAAGGCACAGGTCGATAGTGTTTGCAGTAAATTATATAAATTTTCATATGCCTTGTATAGATTAAATAAAAGAGCAAATACGCAAACACTTCGTATAGCATATTTTGGATACGTTGAATCAACACTTAGGTACGGTGTTATGTTTTGGGGAAACTCAGTGGATCGGGAAAAGGTATTCAAAGCTCAAAAAAAGTGCATTCGAGCAATCAAAAATCTACACTGGACAGACAGCTGTAAACCACATTTTAAAGAGCTGCAAATTCTAACTTTTCCCTGTCTTTTTTATCTATGAGACGGCTGTGTTTGTTTATAGAAACCTAACATTGTTTGAAAATTTAAATAATAAAAGGTATCCCCTAAGATTAAAAGTTCAACAATCAAAGTCAGTAAAAATGCGAAAAAGTATATTTTGCCTATCCATACCCATCTATAATAAAATACCCAATGATATAAAGAAAATAAATAATATACAAACCTTCAAAAAATCATTAAAAACATTATTAATTAATAAATCTTACTATTCTATTAATGAATATCTTAATGACATAGAAATTACATAATTATAATATTTGTATTTGATTTGACATACCATGTATTATATATTTGACATATTACATATTGATAACCCGATGACATCGACATTTTTAATTTGTATTTTTTTTTAATATATATATATATAGTTTATTTCGTGACATTAGCTTAAGATGCAGTATTTATTTTTGACTCGTGTATTTAACAATAGTAATAATAATTTGAAAAGATGACATTTTTATTTACTTCAGTTTCTTTTTTTTCTCAATATAGACGTAAAGGCGCCATTACGAAATGTGTTATTTGTCATGGGTATCATTGCACGATGCTTTTCACTTTTGAATATTTAATACACATATGATTATGGTTTTTTTATAATGTGCAATCAATTTTAAAAATATTAATTTTGCTTCTATTGACAATATCGTAATGAATATTTGTACACCACACTGTGGTAGAATACACGATACCTAATGTAAATTTTACGAACACCTAACTTACTGTATTCACAAATAAATAAATGAATTTGAATGAATGAATTTGAATGAAACAAAAGGCGGTCTTATTGCTGTACAGCAATTTCTTCTAGACAATCTGAAACGTAAATAAAAAGAAGTGAAATGTTAATTAATCATATAATATATTTGATATATTATTAATCAAGTTAATTTTTTTTATAGGAGAGGGGCAAACGAGCATGCGGCTCACCTGATGGTAAGTGACTACCGCCGCCCATGAACAACTGCAACACCAGGGAGGGAATTGCAGATGCGTTGCCGGCCTTTTAAAAAGGAGTACGCTCTTTTCTTGAAGGTGCCTAAGTCGTATCGGTCCGGAAAAATCGCTGATGGTAATCGATTCCACAAGGAAGTCGTGCGAGGAAGAAAACATCTTCTAAATCGCACAGTGAACATCCAAAATGTGTATATTTATTTATTTCTTAATGCATACTAAATAATACCATTGTATTCCAAGCCTCCTAGTAAGTATAAAGCAATAACTGTGTCAGGAGGCACCGCTCATCCTAATAATATTATATAATAGAATAAGCCGAGCACGATTACCTATGATACTCGTATAATGGTGGTGTGTGCGTGTGTTGTCAGGTGGTGAGTGAGTGTGTTGGGGCGCGGTGGGTGTGCGTGGTGGGTGCGGACGCGCGCGCTCACTACTCGTCGCCGGCGCACTGCGCCCGCTACCCGCCTCCTGCGCGCTCCCCGCCCCCGCCCGCACCCGTACACTCCGCCTTCCTCACCTTCGCGCTCGTCACCGGTCAGTGATACACATACGTTGCCTACACACTACTAACAAACAAACAAACATACAAGCATCCATATGCGCCCAAGATCCTGATCCTGAATGCAGCAGGAGCTCTTGGGTGATGATTATATTGGTTTATTGAATTAAAAAAATTAAATTCCTTTTTTATCGCATTTGCATATAATTTAAGAAATTTAAAGATTGAATAAACTGTTTTTACGGACTTCATTTATTTATTTTTAATTTCCGACGTTTTGTTTTGAATTTAAAGACAAAAATAATTATTCAAATTGAAATTTTTGATGTACGGTAGAACGCGACAATTGGTACTATTTCTAAATAATAGTAATAATATCCTCCAGACCTAATTTCGTTCACAGCGGCCCATCCCTAAATACTATTTACATAATTAATCTAACTTGGTAGATCCATGCAGGAGATATATTATGGCAACAGCACAAATGGGTCGGCTTCATCGGAATATGATCACGCTCTCACAAAATACTAGCGTTAAATAGGATAATAATGCTGGGTTTAATTTGAAGACTGCGTGTTCACTTGTAACTCTTATTCTATAAAATAAAAAGCGAACAAACACAAATGATGCGATAAATATGAACAATATGTCTATGAAAACTTAAAACTGCTGCTTTTCATAATGATAATCTTTCTTCATGCATAATGAAATTTGAACGTCTGATTTATATGTAGATATTTAGCCTTATGAAACAGTCATTGTTATATAATTACATACCATAGAATATTACAATACAGTATATAATATTCTATGCACATTATATTCGGACATAACTGAATATTTACATCAATTTACTTTATAACTATAATGATCATGTTACACAAATTATAAAAAAAAAACAATGGCACTGCCTTTTAATACTATAGAGTAAAACTTTAAGTATATATTTAAAAAAATACTCTGGTTGTTTCAAACCCAGAACAACTGGTAACTTTTTTGTTGGTCATGCTCACACAAACATTACCTTACTAGAAATTGGCGCTGTAGGCTATACTTAGCTTACGCTGAGCCGCCAACACCCATCACATTAATTACAGTTATAGTAGTGTAAATAAGATTAGGTATTTATTAGTAAGCTATTTGTGTAACTTTAATATCTATTTAAAAGTGCTGTATTCGGTATCGAAATTAACATGTACATATTAATTCGTATCTGAAGATTGTCTATTGTAATTACTTTGTTAAATGAATAATATTTCATAATGATTTTAAGTTACATTAACTTTTTTGATCAATATTCAAAAAAAAAAAGAAAACTTCTTTTTTAAATTAACCGTCGCTCACAACTGTCGTACACGATAAAATGTTATTTGTTTGCGTAGACAATGAGAAGGAGCCGGAGTGGTGCCCGCCGGTAGCTGTGGAGGAGGGGGAGCAGCTGGTGCAGCTGGCGGGCGGTGCTACGCTCAAGCTGCGCGCGCGCATGCACCCGCACTCCTCGCTGCTCGAGCTGCAGGACGTCGACCAGGTGATGCACGGCTTACGCACAAATTTACGAAATTATACCTACTTAATATTATTATGTATAATAATATACCGTAATAGTCTTGTGCTTGTAACCGCTACTGCTTATCCTGAGGTATCAGGTTCAAATTTCGGCTAGGGCCAAAAATTGCATTTTTCTGTCAAGAAATTTTTAATAACTGGCCAGATTAAGTAATTGGCTAATAATTAATTGGCTGTGCTTTACCTCCGTGTCTCGGAAAGCACGTAAAGCCGTTGGTCCTGCGCCTGATCACTCCGGTCGTGTCGATTTGCCGTCCCATCAGGCTATAAGAGTAAAGGAATAGAGAGTGCACTTACACTCGGGCACTATAATCATAGTTTTAAGACCTTACAGCTTTGAAACGGCTTTGATGTCCGGCGATGCCGCCGCCCACATAGGTATTGTTGCGACTAGCATGTATGCTAGGGGTTGTCACAAAATTTGAAATGAAATGATATTGAATATTATAACACTCAATATCATTTGTTAACATTATGTACATACTTATAAGTTAAAATTGTTCATTGAACACGATCATTGTTATAACTACAAAAAAAACAAACTTGCAAGTATTGCACTGACAAATATGTTCGTGACACTTTTTTTCATAAATATTTTCAGTTTTCGATTGTTAAATTTAATAATGTAATGTATATTCGCATTCGGAGAACCAAATTTTATCAAAGAAGAAACAATGAGGGAAACAAGCATTGCCGTCATTTAAATTCAATTTTACTTAGTAACTCTTATAATTATAACAGTAATACACCCTTCTAGATATAATATTTTCGAAAACGGCACTTAAAATAAGTTAAATAAGTACTATAAAACACGTTCGCGTCAAACGCATGTATTGTCTATCAGACTCAGTGGAGTACGATAGCACAAGGTCGGCCCGCCCTATGCCCCGCAGTGCACCCACCGTTTCTCTGCACAAGTACATTCATTTCATAAATATAGGTTCTTTAAACTGTGCTATAATCGTGTCCTGCGTTACGTAACTACGTGAGTCATACAACATATTTGTATTAATATGAAGCCTATCAGTGGTGCCAGTTGTCTTTATTTTAGAAATTAAATAATTTTTCATTTTTACATTAAAATGGTTCAATTAAGGAACGAAATGCAATCAAAACATTATAATAACTTAAGCGGCACTACATCTAAAGTTATGTGCAATGAAAAAAGAAAATAATATAATATTAATTTCGGTTTTTCATCTCTACTCACATATCCACAGTAGTTTGACACCCCAAAAACCGTCAATTTTAGTAACCATTTGCAATTATATCTATCACATATAAAATTTGAAAAATGCCTACATTATTCATCTTGATTGACCATTATTATTGATTATTTTATTAAATTTCTTATTTTTCGAATTGCTATTAATTTATTACTTATGAACGCAAGTAATTAAAACAAGCCTAAATTGAATTGTATTATTGTGATTTTGTCTTTAAAGTTTATATTTATATTTTAAGTTTGTTAAGGATTATCTCTTAAACATAAGGAAATACTGTGATACTTTTTATTGTGCAGCACGATATTTCCGCGAGCGACATTCGACGGCGTCTAGTTGGTTCCATCACACCATCTGCTTCTGAAATTTCCTTGCATGATCAAGTGAGTCGCTCAGTAACTTTTGTAGTGCATTCAAACCTAATTTAAGTATATCTTGCGTTATGCCTTATGCTACTCACTAATATTGAAAATATGACTTTATATTAATGATTTAATGAAATACCACTATTGTATTCAATTTTACCCAACGCATGAACTTCATTTAAGTACCAATATACGAAGCCATCAAAATATTTTAAAGTTATCGTGGTTTTATTTTATTAACATTTTACTACTCTAGATATAATATCGGCTCCGTGACTAATGGAGTTGCGGTTCAGAAGACCTTTGGTTGAATCCCACGTGGAAAAAGTATTGATATGACCTATGAATAATTGTTCCAGGTCTGGATGATTCTCCTAGTGCGATTTATGTATGTAAACTGCCTTCACGAAACGGCAGAAAATCCTAGAGTAAAGATAACATTTTAAAAAGTATATCAAGAATTACAGAAGTGACTGTTATATTCCATTTTGTATAATTTTGCTAAATTAGCTCACCACAAATTCTTATACTTACATATTATTGTACATACGTCGTATGATGTGATTCCAGAAATATTCAAAACCACTCGAAACTGTCGAGCTGCAACGAATAGATGCGGACAATGATCGTGAGTATTGTTGTTGTAATTTGTGGTTCCGTGCTAATAATGCAGGCGGCTTTAATACTTGCGTCTCACTCGAACATAATAGTATATTTTAACGTTAACTTAAAACGTTTGTGGGATAGTTCATCTTTATAGATTAATCAATTGCTGTCCGTTAGTTACGCAAAAGCTCGCAAATGGATTAAAAATTTTTGATTTAATTTTCTGTGTGTTTGAGTGGATCCGTGGATGCTTTAAATTTACAATTAGATCCGGTAGATGGCGCTGTTGTTGAGATCCAGAAATCACCGGTGCGAAGCCGGGGCGGATCACTAGTTTTTTAATAAAATATTTACTTACATATAACCAATCCACTATATTAAGCTTGATGCACTGCAATACATTTTACATGTGTTGATCCCGTGACATTTTTATAATGTGTAAGATAACTATTTCCTCGATCTGCGTATTCAATAATAAAAAATGAATGATTCTACATATCAGAAACATTTCCTTTTGCAGTACTTGTTATTTCAAAATCTGAACAAATTGGACCCTCTTTGTCGGAAAATAAATTAACAATCGCAGATGAGAGTATACCATGCGTTAGTGGAATATCTAATGCAAAGTCTGTGGCGAGTGTCGTAAACGAGCCTACACGGGTCACAATTATCGAGGAACCGGTTGAAACAGATGTAGATGATTTGGAATCTGGCCGCCTCTCAATCACAAAACGTCATTCACTTATATTACATTCGAAGACTCTTAATTACGTTCGCGGTAAGAGTTGTAAGATTTGATGAGTCGTGTGATAGAGTTTTAAAATTCCACATAATTGGTAGTATGTCGTTCATTAATTTACAATATTGTAAAAATTATTTATAAGTAGTTATTATTGGATGTATTTACTTGCTATGTACATTTAGAGTTACAATCTTTAGATGCGTTGTTTTGTATGAGAGTAAAATTTTTAACCAATTTGCATGCAGCTGATGCTCACTTGACGTGTTCAGCTGGTGTACTCGTAATTTTTTCGCTTTGCTGTATTTTCTAACTGTTTCATACGATTGTTACGAATAGTTACGGTTTCATTTTTATTTTTAGTGGTGATGTTCAATAGGGTAATATATTAGTTTTACGTTATAAATCATAAAATAATATTTTGAGAAATGTTATGATATTCAAGGTATGTATTACATACAAATAAATGTTCAAAGTTTATCAATTAACAACTTTAAAAGTTTTATTAAAGAGTGTACATTAAGTGGTATTATGATACCAAGGAATATATAGATGAAAATAATACTTGAGAATGAGTCCTTCTGATAGTAACTAGATTTAAAAAATATATCAAGCTGGATTTCATGCTGGTCCTTTCCAGGACAGAGATATATTCCGAATCAGTGATAAATAAATAAAAAAATACTTTCGATATATTGAAATCCATATTGGTTAAAAATTTATTTATTTAATTCTTTTATATGGAAAAGTCAAAACGTAAGTCTGTATGATATTCGATAGCTGCAAAATCGGAGGGTGCGGAGCCGTCGAGCGCGCATACATTGGCCAACACGGAGATCGACTACTCCGAGGTTTCGTACGTGCTGCAAGGCGTCACTGATGCTGGTTAGTATTCTAGAAAGACAGATGCTGGTTAGTATTCTTGAAAGACAGATGCTGGCAACTTATTCCACTCCTTTGCTGTATGTATGACGAACGATGTAGTAAACCATTTTGTTCGAATGCGTGGTAAGTCGACAACGAAAGGCTGAAGACTGGTCGAGCGTCTGGATATAGTATGGCGGAAGAGAGAGGAAGAAATTAAATTGTGCCATTTCTGGTCATGTTTTGAAATACATCCTAAATGAGGGACAGAACAAGCGTGGTCAGCATAGGAGACAACTCGGGTGCACAAGCCTTTTGAAGGCATAGTATTAGCAATATTCTTGATGTAGCACAACTAGTAAGTGTTTGTGTTTGTGTGTCAGCGTGGAGCGGGTGCGAGGAGCGGGTGGTGTGCGAGGTGCGCGGCGTGCGGGCGCGGCTGGCGGGTGCCGGCGACCGCGCGCCGCTGCTGGCGCTGCACCTCCACCGACTGCACCTCGCGCACCGCCGACACGCCGACGTACGTACACCCTCACTTGCACGCGCACACACGCACTCGCACGCACACGCACACATACCTTGCACAGTGTACGTACGTATATCACCACGCACTTGCACGTAGCTTGTGTAATGAATACTGGCGGTATCACAACCACATATCTTTACACTCACATTCATTCACCACGACACCCTTAATTTTTTATTTAATATGTACGAGTACCTATTTCTACCAAGCACTCCAAACGCAGTGCGTCCACTGATGCACTTGGATTTAAGTGTATGAAGATACAATATAATTACAGCTCTCACGTACTTTCACTTTATTACAATCTATTTTTTTAGATTTCTACATTTTATTCATCATCATCCATTACTATTTTACTGCTAAACATAGGCCTCCCCACAAATCACCAAAACACAAGATTCTTAGCTACCTGCATTGGTTTTCTTCATGTTTCATCAGGTTATCACTCCATGGGGTTCGCTTAACATTGCGCTTGCCAGCATATAATAGACTACTGCTCGCAAACTATTCTCATTATCTTTCAACAGTTCTTTGAGTCACATGCTAGTCCCAATACAAATATCCAGAAAGAAATTAACAAAAAGGTAACCTTACTAGTATGCAGGTCGCTATTTACTAAGTGTATGAATTAGTGTCCCTGCATCAAATTAGGCCGATAAATAAAAGTCACTGGTTTAACGACACTGTTTTTTTTTATAGAATAGTGTGACAAACGTGCACACAGTCCACCTGATGGTAAGTGGTTACTGTGACCCATAGACATCTACATCTATCCTCAATAAAGACTCAAGATGCAGATGCGTTGTCACCGGCGAGGACTAAGATGGAATGCCTCTTTGCCAGTAAAAAGGGTCTCCGGTTCTCTACACTCACCATACGAAACACAGCAGCATTAAGCTGCTATTTTATGCTAGTTTTCTGTGAGAGCGTGGTCCCTTCCATTTGTGCTACAACTATACTACTAATATAGCTTCAGCATGGCTCTACCACGTAAATATTTTATTCTACGAATCCGACACTTTTACATTCATGACTGAAATCTGCACTTCGTTACAAACGGGCGCAACGTTGAGACGCTAAAGACGACTGCATTCGAGGGGATTGCGCAGGTGCAATTAGTCACAGGTTACATATTATCACTGTCATGTCGCTACACTAGTTTGAAAAAGCGGTCATAGCGATGCTGTAACATTTCAGCGGGGGCACAGCACTGTGGCGGTGTCGTCGTTGCAAGTGGACAACACGCAGTACGCGAGCGGGCAGTTCGACTTCGCGGTAGTATGCGCTTCTCGTGCGTCGCGGGAAGTGGAGGAGGTGCGGGAACACTGGCCGCCGCTGTGGGGATCTACGTCCCTTCCGGACACGTCCAACCCCCTGCCCGAACACTGCGCCCTACATCTGACCGTCGTTACGGACGCTTGGCACGTCCACGGCGAACACTTTAACGGTGAATAGAAAACATATTCTATAATCTTAAATTATTTATAAGTTGTAACATGTTGGAATATTTAGGCAGGTAGGCTGCCCCCACCTATATACATTATTTTACTCCAAATACAAAGAGATATAATCTAAAAGTCGGCAAAGAATTTACAATTCCCTTGGTGTGGCAGTTGTTGGGCGGTGGTAGTCACCAGGTGAGCCGCATGCGCGTTTGCCTTGTTTTCTAAAAAAAAAAATAGTATTATATTTAATAAATAATTTGTAAAATCGTCTTTAGAGAAAATTTACTTGATCTCCGTTAGTTTCATTTGTGGTTTATTTCCCAATGTCAGCTAATATCAGTTACTCGAGTTAGTCATGTTACGAAATATTGTCGTGAATTCGATAGAATTTTTATGGTGTGAGTTTACACATAATATGTTTAAGATATCTGAAGCATTGGATTCTGATTTATTTGTAACAGTGTAGTAGCGGTGTAATAATATCCACTACCCAATATGTTTTCGAGGGTAGTGTAGAAGGCGACAGAGGGAAAATTAAAATAGGAAGTTGGCAGCAGCATCTTTCTTGATAACCACTCAAAATACTATCCCCATTTCTCCATGAGGCAATCTATGAGTGCGCTCTATGTTCAGCACTGGGCTTTTATAGGTTATTATGGATGAATGGATTGACGAAAGCAAGATTGCTTTCTTGTAATCGTAATTTCAGAAGTGAGCGAGGTGGAGATGGGCGTGGGTCCGTTGGCGCTGTACGTGGAGGACGCGTACGTGCGCGAGCTGGCGTCGCTGCTGCGCGAGGCGTGGCCCGCTCCCCGCGCCCGCGCCCGCCCCCGCGCCCGCCACGAGCTGGCCGCCGCGTGCACGCTGCAGAGCCCGCTGCGGCTGCGCGCGCTCACCGTGCACCCGCTCGACATCACCCTCACCCTGCACACGGCCGTTAGTACTCGACAAAAATACATACCACTCATTGTTATCAAACTGCTTTTATTTTACATTTTAACACATAGGTCTTTTTAAAAATACACCATGTGACACTTAAAGAAAAAATGTAATATGTGACAATTTTTAGCGGTTTTTATAATAATCATCATTACAGCCCTTCACAAGTCCACTGCTGAACATAGGCCTCCCCCAAAGAATGCCACAAAGCACGGTCCTGAGCCACCTGCATCCATCGACTTCCTGCATATCTTACCAGGTCGTCACTCCATCTAGTGGGGGGACGCCCTACACTTCGCCTGCCGGTCCGAGGCTGCCACTCGAGAACCTTTCTTCCCCATCGGTTGTCAGTCCTTCGAGCTATATGGCCGGCCCATTGCCACTTAAGCTTACTAATCCGTTGGGCTATGTCGGTCACTCTGGTTCTACTGCGGATACCCTCATTTCTGAGTTTATCATGCAGAGAAACTCCGAGCATAGCCCTCTCCATAGCTCGCTGAGCGACCTTAAGCTTCCTCATCCGGCCAGCAGTGAAGGACCACGTCTCAGTTATAATAATAAACAATATTAATGAAATTAGTAACATTATCTTTATATGTTGAAATCGACGAATAAAATTGTAATTGATATTTTAACTACGTAGCGTTTTTCAATAGCGAGCACGAAACAACACACCTTACCATTTTGAATTGAAACGCTAGCCTAACAATTACTTTCATCATTTTTATAATGTTATTATTACACCTAATAATTTAAATCAATACTATTACCTAAATCATCATTTCATATCTATAATTTAATTTTTAAAATAATCTAAATATACTTTGTTGATGTGATGTGCGTAGGTACGCATGTACATAGCACTGGACCAGAGCCCACTGCGACTGGGCGCGTTCCGCTTGCGCGACGTGATGACGTCAACGGAGCATCTCACGCACATTCTCACCGTGCACTACCTCTCCGCGGCCTTGCTTAGTGCGGGTCAGTGCCCCAACATACAGTATTGACATTTTCACATTTTGACTTAAACACATGTTTAAATTTACTTCCATAATGGGAAGCAAATAAGAAAACTGATGATAATAAAATCGAGGTATACAGTTTGGTGCTGAAGCTATGCATTTATCATATACATCCAAAATTTTATTACACCACTTAACAGCTAGAGGATCTAACAATTCGTTACGTTGAGTAAAAACTATGACAGAGATCTATAAATCGTACTTTGACTTTGCTCAGACTTTACTTTCGAGATAACATTGTCTTATATCGGTATTTACGAGTATAACGCTAACTTCGGAGTTGTCCTGAGTGCGCGCTTAGCAGTCTTAAGTCAACGAAATCGACGACTTACGTAAAACTCAGAATATTATCGAAAACCACCGTATACATTTTAAATTGTTATTTTTATGTTACTCTAATTATTTATAACAATAAATATATAGTTTTAGGCCGTCTTCTAGTTTTAAATAGCATTAATCCGAATTTATTAAAACCTTATTTTTATTTTTTTCTGATTTTGTACTCTTCTCATCCGTTACCTATCTCATACGCCCGTATCCTATTTCATATAATAATAACTTATTTATAAACTAAAATTTGAACTGTTTTCGTTTTGTAAATATTAATGTTTTTTTTTTAATTTTATACACTTAAATCAAGAATATAAAACGTGGAATAAAGCATCCATTAATTTTTACTGTCTGGTCCTTAGCATAAGCTTATCTTAATCTTAGCCCGATTCAACTATACAGCTAAGTTTTTCGTAAGTCTGAGCAAAGTCAAAGTACGGTCTATAGATCTCAGCCTATAACTCGCACGTGGCGCAAAGGAGAACGCCGCCATTTTAAGATCGTGTCGTTGTTACGTATACTTATTCACGTAAAACACACGACAATCTCCATGGCCACACCTTAATTTTTTTTTCTACAATATTAAAGGGTCTAACCTTGAGTTAATTGTAATCGGCTACTTTTGCAGTATACGAATACCTACAGTCAATTTAAAACAAGAAATTACAGTTAACTTGACATCTTTAAGATTTAAAAAAACCTTATACACTGGACCTATAAACGAAATCTCTTACTCTTTAAAAGGATGTTTTGCTGCTTATCGACAGGTTTAAGTAAGAGTTTGCTGGAAAGATAGTTGAATGGTTTCGTAGGCAGAAAAATAAACTTATTATTGAAATAAAATAAAAACTTATTTAAATATAATTTTATCATTTGATTCTACTAATATTATAAACATTACTACTCTTTCATATGTTTTAATAACTTCTTAAGTAAGCCTTAAATCTTATTACGGAAAATTTTTGGTTGAATCACCATCATTATCATAACAGTCCTTCACAAATCCTCTGCTGAATATGGGCCTCCCGCAGGAAACGCCACAAAAGACAGTGTTGAGCCACATTAACTTCTTGCATATCTTACCAGGTCGTCTTCCATCTGTGGGTGGCCACCCTATACTTTGCACACCGGTACGAGGTTGTTACTCGATAACCTTTCTTTCCCATCGATTGTCGGTTCTTCGAGCTGTATGGCCACCCCATTGCTACTTTAGTTTTTACTTTAGTTACTTTGGTTCTACTGCGGATATCCTCATCTCTAAGTTTATTCCACAACGAAATCCCCGAGCATAGCTTTCTCCATAGCTCGTTGAAGCACTTGAACTTCCTCATAAGGAATTTTAGTTCAGTTGAACGTTACTTTTTTTTAAGCTTAGTTTTAACGATGATTATCAGAACTGGAAAATTTTGATAGTGTTTTCGTTATTCTAAAATTTGAGTTGTATTTAAGTTATTACTTTTGGTCGACAAGATTAATTTATTTTCATGCCATAGTTATTGTTACACCATCATAGAACCAAGTACACGTGGCTTTTGAAAGGGTCTGAAGGCTTGTAGGTCTGTTAGCGCATAATTGGATTATTTAAAGAATTGATACCAAACGAGCTTGACGATTAGGGTAAGTATGGGGCCTATATCGCAGCAGTAGATTTTTATAAGTTGACGATAATGATGACGAAAATATTTGATGAGACATTTTTGATGATGTAATGTATCAGGCCGAGAAATGCAAACGTTACAAAGTGACGTGAGCGCGTGTACTGCGCAGGGTGGGTGGTGGGCGGGCTGGAGCTGGTGGGGGCGCCGGGTGCGCTCGCAGCGCGCGTGGGCGGCGCGGGGGGCGGGGTGCGGGGCGTGGCCACCGCCGCCGCCGCCGGGCTGCTGCGCTCGCTCAGCGCCGCCGCCGGCTCGCTGGCGCGCAACCTCGACCTGCTCGCCGGCGACCAGGACCACGCGCAGCGCGCCGCCGCCGCCAGGTGACACGCACGCACGCACGCACCTACACGTACACGCACACACGCACTTACGTATCCGCTGCGCATTAACTTGAAGTGAGCTGCGTACCTACTGTTATACCACAATAGAAAATACTTTTAGAAAATAATTCCTGATATAACAGTACATTGTACATCATGAATTTTAGAAATACATTTAACCAGCTCCACAATATTGTACTATTATATTGGTTCGCAATATGAATAATATGTAAATGTTTCATTCCCTATACCACTTTATTGTAAATTACACGACAATGAATTTCGAATATTCTCGGAAGTCTACTAACTGTACAGGACACATTGCACTGTCGTGTACAGTGTACGCATAATACACATTCCCTCCCTCATAACGTAAGTGGCACTCGACAAAAAAAGAGTGATCTAATGATAAAACGCTTTGTATGGAGCTTTTCATAATTACACTGATTATAATAGCAGAATCCAACAATTTTGATCAAATGATTTAACAGAGCTGCGCCTCCGTCAAAAATCATATTGAAACAATCTCACTTATGGACCTGTACAGCGCATTTAGCACTTGTCTTTTATTGGTTCGTCTATTTCCTGTCACCATTTCTCATTAAAATTACAGGATACTTATATTTTTGAATACTTTATTAATATTGCTATATGTTCTTATCTACTTATACTTGTATAATTTAACATTTATGATAGGTAAATAATTTTAGGCTAAATTGTGTAATGTCACAATATTGCACGAACGTTTTAACCACAAAAACTATAATTATTTTTTAGTTATTTCAAGAAGGTCTCAATACAGTGTAAAGTTAACTATTTCACCTTCTATTATGTATTTTTTCCAGGAGACGTCCTCCGCCCAGTCTGTTAGCAGGCTTGGCAGCTGGGCTAACTAATTTTGCTATTAATATACTTGGTAAGTATTTTAAGTTTTTTCTCGTGAAAGCCTTCCGTAATGAAACAAACGTAACTAAATTCGAACTATGAATTTTGAGATTTTAGCAGTGAACAATAGTGACAAACAGAATATCAGCAGAGTATAAACTTGGATGTTTTAGTTTTGTCAAATTTATAGGGAATCTAAATATTATATTAATTGATACCTTTTAATACTTTATAAATTAATATCGCCGTGTAGTCGCGACGTAACAGAATTTACTACATCATATTGTCACGTGGTTATCGTAACGTAAGGGGCGACAAAGGAAAGTTGAAAGAGCGGATGGACAGCATGCTAGTAGATAGTATATCCTGATAGTAAAACTGCGGTGGTTAACTCGTAGGCCAAGCGTGATAACTATAATTAATATCCCCTCTATTGTTACGGCCACACTACCAGACCTTCTACCGCCCGTTTACCGCCATAATTATAGCATTAAATTACTGTCTAAATTACTGCGTGAAGTAACGTGGTTACACTACAGTTTACTTAGATATGACAATGAACTAGGCGGAAGAAATGTCATATTTCAAGATGGAGGTTGGAGCTGTGGCGGTGTTGTACTTTATGAGTGTTAGTGTCAGTTACTGTTACATGAATTATTTACATTTTAACAAAGCTAAACCAAGACTAAACAGACGGTAGTGTGGCCACTACGCAAAAGTTACCGCAGTAATCGATATTGATATGCGAAAAAGACCGCCACCGGAGCTTTTGCCTACCGACATATGCCATATTTTTGACATCGTAAAATTATGTCCATAAATCATGGCTAAACCTAGGTGTCGTTTCAATTATGTTCATAAATCGTGGCTAAACTTAGGTGTCGTTTCAATTATGGCCATAAATCGTGGCTAAACCTAGGTATCGTTTCAATTATGTTCATAAATCGTGGCTAAACCTAGGTGTCGTTTCAATTATGGCCATAAATCGTGGCTAAACCTAGGTGTCTTTTCAATTATGGCCATAAATCGTGGCTAAACCTAGGTAATGTTTCAATTATGGCCATAAATCGTGGCTAAATCTAGGTGTCGTTTCAATTATGGCCATAAATCGTGGCTAAACCTAGGTGTCGTTTCAATTATGGCCATAGATCGTGGCTAAATCTAGGTGTCGTTTTAATTATGGTCATATATAGTGACTAAACTTAGGTGTTATTTCAATCGTGGCCATAATTCGTGGTTGAACCTAGGTGTCGTTTCAATTGTAGCTATAAATCGTGGCAAAACCTAGGTGTCGTTTCAATTATGGCCATACATTGTTGCTAAACCTAGGTGTCGTTTCAATTATGGCCATTATTATTGTCATATTACGGTAGTTTGGCCGCAGCATATGAGTCAATCTAAAGGGGAAGCCTGTGTTCAGTGGTGGACATTAGATAGGCTGTAACAGTAATGGTAATGGAGTTCCTATAAATTCTTTGAGTTGTTTGATTTTCTAATTAGACTGTTTTTTGCAGAATTGATCCATTCCACAAGTTGACTATAATAATAATCCAGATGATCCTTTTAAAAGTATTCAAAATGTTATTTACAACATATATTAGAGCTTATACGAGAAGGCTTGACGAAAAATGTATTTATTTTAAACCTGAATAAAATTATTGTACGAAGTATTTAGGAGTATGTTAAAGCGTGCGTAGTCAGCATTTACACGCTGACCCAGATTACTTAGCTTTAATGTTGTTAATAACATAATAAGATAGTTCACGAACGTTCAATAACCTCGGGTTAATATATTATCCTTAAATTCCTATATTCACGTGAACATTACACATTAAATTAAACTAATTTGACTTCCTCCCCGCGACCATGGTTTACAGCACCACCCGATACGTCGGGAATTAAAAAGTTAAAATTAAATGCAATAAAATCCGTAAAATTAGTCTAATTTAATATTATTTTTGCGCTATAACTTTCGTGAATTGGATAATTTGTGTACAACACAGTTCAATTGTGAGTAGGGTGTCCGCTAGTGATTGAGTGGCATGGTCGCATGTGTGTGTGCGTCAGGCGCGGTGGGCGGGCTGGCGCACCACCCGGTGGTGGGCGTGTGCGTGGGCGAGGCGAGCGGCGGCGCGGCGCTGCGGCGCGGGCTGGTGGGCGCGCTGGCCAAGCCGCTCAGCGCCACTGCCGACCTCGTCGCCTACGCGGGACACGGCCTGCTCGCGCAGACCGGCTGGGACCAAGCGCCTCAGGTACGCCTCGCACTATGTTACGCTACGTTCCACAACACGATACGCTCCACAACACGATACGCTCCACAACACGATACGCTGCGCACTACGTTACGCTACGCACTACGTTACACTATGCTACGCTCCACACTACGGTCGCTTCGCACTACGTTACGCTACACACTACGTTGGCGCTATGATACGCACTACGCTTTCAAGTATCCTGGACCCGGATATCAATTTCGACCAGATCTACACAAAATAAGCATACAGTGCCTAGTACAAGACTAGAAAGTAAAATTAAACGCGACAAAATCCGTAAAAGTAGTTTTACTCAATCGGAGGATACAAGTTACTGTTGCAGCTTCATATCTTTTATCTACATCCAAAATTTAATTAGACCACTCGATAGCTAAAGAATCAATTAATTCGTTACGTTGAGTGATAATTGTGACGCATCTCGCGCGCCGCCATTTTGAGGTCTTTCCGTTACATGTACTCATATGAATTCACATAAAACACATGGCCGTATCCACTAAACAGCCACGAACCGATTTTTTAAATTTTATAAAATCACTAATATTAGTTACTCGACTCCCTAGAGTCAGTTATTCTTTCATGAGACAATGTACACGCTTTTACAGCAAAGTCACAGAAAATATGCAGGACCTATTTTTCAATTAATTTTTTAATTTGTTGTTAAGCATAAATTATTTTATAAAAGTAATGTACTACTAAAGATAAATTAATAATAACCCATCTGAATGGGGTGATCGCTACCATGCTCTAATGCTTAATTGTATAAAATATTAGGAGTTAGTACATATATTGTAAATTAATTTTTCATAAAATCCCCCTGGCTTTTTTGTTAGTTCTTACCTCGGCAAAGGATAAGTATTCTTGCAATTTATATTGAATAAAAATTATTCTATTCTATTCCGTTACTCTCACCTGTTACAATGGGATTTTATCTGGGTAGAGGCAGTTTACATACCATTATTTTTAGGTCATACAAATACATATTTGTTCCATAAGGGATTTGGTCCTGCGGCTTTCAGCGTTGCAATGCTAAACTACTGAGCTACGAACCAGTCTTTCCCTAAAAACATAGTACATATTATTGTAGAAAACAGGCTCTTCAAACTAGGTAATATACACCATTTTATTATTTCGCGAATGTTAGCTAATTATTCAAAATCAAAATCAAAATATTTTACCATCCGCGATGGGAGGTTGGTTACCTGTAACTCAGGTTTTCATTATAAAACTTATAATAGACTCCAGTCTTCCACAACGGTAGGTCTTTACTACATTGTTATTAGCTAGTAAACGGTAAACTATCCAGTAAGTTATACAAAGGTACATAAACATTTTGATAATATTTTTTTCAAATTTTGCCTTTACAAAACACTTTTTGATAATCTAAAAGATTACATACACCATCCAATCATTACTCACCTGTTCATCCTGCGGGAGACCTCGTGAGAAGAAAGGGCAAGAAATTCACAAGTAAACTATTTCTCTCTCAATAACTCTTAAAATCAAAGGAGGCAAGAGACATGTTAGGATCGTGCCAAATGGAAGTTCGTAGTCTCTCCCTAACCCTCTGGGTGAGAGGCGTTAGTGTAATGTATTATTTTGGTGTGACAGCCTTGCGATTGGGGTGACGAGGAGGTGAGCGGGGTTGCGGGGGTGGAGGCGTGGCGGCGCGAGTGCGTGCGCTGGGCCTTCCGACTGGCGGATCTGCCCGCGCTCGCCGGGTACACGGTGCAGTTGAATTCCGCGCCAATGCTGCTCATCGTCACGCAAAAGGTAGCCACATATCTCTTTTTTTTTCAAAATTAAATTGCACTACTCAAGTCAAAAATCGTTACGTTGAATGAGGACTGTGACAGGGGAAGTGCCGTCATTTTGAGGTCGTTTCATTACATACACGTATTCACGTAAAACACACGACCGTTTTCACGACACGGCCACACCCTGGTTTTATATATCCAATATATTATTTACTTAATTCCTGCCACTCCCTTTCGCCATCGAGCAACCAGACCACCGGCTAGTGTCCAACCCCTTGTCGGTGACACAACGCATTTAAACCAAAAGGTAGCAAAGGAGTTGGATAATTTTTTATCAAATGGTTTTTCCGCCCGATAACAAACTTTCTAAAAGGCAAGAGTAATTAGGCGTTTGTTATATCACCACTTACCATCACGTGCGACAGTAGTATCTATGTTGAATTTAAAGGTGAAGCTGGGCTTTATTAGCGTATCTATTGTGTTATTGTGTCAATAAACTTTGTTTATATGATTATGATACTTCTCCTACTAAATCAGTTCGCATTAAGTCCAATGCTCGACGTGTGCCCTCTACAGTTAAAGGAAGATTTTGCTATAATCACCACGCTTTACCAAAAACAAAATCTCGCAACTTTCCTTCCTGACTTAGGTAAAACATAGAGTATGTTTTAACATGCATGCACACGTACATACACAGTATTGCAAGCATGTCAAATAGCAAAATTTATGCTCTTACTCCATGCGTTTTAGTAATAGTTGTCTTGTCGTTGAATGCTATAAATAATGACAGATGAATAATAATAATAATATTTGTTGATAGTGTGTAAGCACCATAGTTATGTTATGATTTAGTCGTTGTTAGAAAGACGCTGCTGCCCATCTCCTGATTTATTTCCCTATGTCGCCTCTTACGAGACACACGGGACTATATTGAGTAATAATAAATTTTACAGCGCCACTACACCGTTAGGACGTATTTTACACAAATTGCGAAAAATCTTTCATATTGCTGTAGTTGACCAAAAATTATTTGGAAAAAAGGTACAATTTTCGCTTGGAATAGATTGTGATTACGTTGTCACTGTAACTGTGATCAATTTCAGGAACTCGTATGAGATATTTTGATTTACATGAGGACTAAATTTAATATAGTAAAATATTTGTTTGTTCGTAATGTACTCAATACAAGTAATTATTGCAGTTCCTAGTGTTGGCTGATCCCGAAACGGAGCGCATCATGGAAATGATAGATTTGAAGTTATGCACCGTGCAGCCATTGGAGGGCGAAGTTGTTCAGGTAATAAGTGTCGGCTCGGTAACGAATATTACTTTAATTTGATGAAGACTATATCGTACTTTAGCAGACTTACAAGATACTAAATTGGAATGATGTGGTTTAATATGTTGAGTGACATTTCTGAGTGAATGACAGGTGGAGTCAGTACATCGTGTTTTTTATGTGAATACGTACATTGAATGACAATAACAGGTATACAGCTAAAATTAAAATTTCAATTGAGTTCCTAATCTATACGTCTTAACTTTTATTGAGTTGCGGGGGTTATTTGCATGTTAAGACATGATGTAACCATTTTTAAAATTTTTGTCTGTCTTTCCGACCTAATCTTCGGAATGACAGAACCGATTGTAATGAAACTTTACGAATAGATAGAAAGCAATTCTAGTGCTCTAGGCTATATATAATCCAAAAAACTTGAGGATTTTTTTAAATCGAAAAATTGGTAAGATTAAATATTTTGTTTTTGGTGATTATCTTCTTAAATATAAATAACGCTACATTAATAGATACCACACAGGCAAAGTCAAGATGGAGAGAGAGAGAGAGAGAGAGAGAGAGAATTTCCATGCGATATTTAGAAACATTAATAATAATAATAATATTCCACAACTATCACACAACGCCATCTAGTCCCAAGCTAAGCAGAGCTTGTGTTATGGGTACTAGACAACTGATAAACATACTTATATATTTCTAAATACATAAATATTATAGATAAATTACACCCAGACACAGAACAAATGATCGTGCTCATCACACAAACATTTATCCTGGGTGGGAATCGAACCCACGACCTCCGGCGTAGCAGTCAGGGTCACTAACCACTACACCAACAGGCCAGTCAAACATTGGATTGACTAAGTGCTCTTTACCTCGACATGCTGTCCTATATGATAGTCACAACTAGTATGGCAGTTTTATTTTAAATCAGTTGCATTTTGCTCAGGTGTTGGTGAAACAACGTCGCTCCGGCAAACTGCCTGAGAATGTAGGAGTAGCAGATGACGACAATGAATATCAGGTACTTATTATATTTATGCTTTTTTATTTTGTCAGATTTGTTAAGCAATTTGTGAAATTTATTGGTTAGCATTCGTATTTTATTGCTTGGCAGTCGAGTTAGTTGTGAGATTTAAGATATCGAATAAGATGTGTTGGTGGAAAAAGATATATAATATATATTGGGATCTAAGTTACTAAGTTATACAGAGCCTAAAAAGAAGATAATACTTTTGACTGCTATATAGGTATATTTGTATGTTCGTTTCCATGTGCGCCGGAAATTCGTGTATCTACTAGTCGTCGGAGTTTCATTGACCTCTTGCATTAGTAATTTATATGTTTGCTATCACCAGGTCGTAGTTATTCCGTCAACACAATACACATAATATATGACACCAATTGTAATATAACGATACATGTGGTGTTCATAGTTGTGTGTACGTGTTTGTGTTCGTATAGTGGCGGTTTAAGAATATTCATTATTACACATAATTATAAAAGGCGACAGAGGAAAACCAATCAGAAGGTGGGCAGTAGCGTCTTTTTAATTACGATTAAAAATAGAAAAACTGCGCTTGTCAAGCGTGGTAACTATTCCCTTATGAGGAAATCTTTACATAGGTCATGTTCAGTAGTGGATTTTAATAGGCTGTAACGGTAACGGTTCGTGCTTGTTGTGGCGCGTAGATAAGCGCAGCTGCATTGGCGCGCGTGGCGCGGTACACGGGCTCGGGCGTGGCGGTCGCAGGCGCAGGGGCGGGGGCGAGCGCGGGGGCGGGCGTGGGGAGCGGCTCTGGAATCGGCTTGAGCGAGACGCGCACGCTGTCGCTGCGTGTGACTCCCGCACAGGCGCAGTCGCTGCACGCCACACTGTGCGCCGCCACGAGACACAACAGCGCCGCGCACTTCCAGCTGCTCTAGCAACTTCCTACTCCACACTTCCCGCACGCGCGCGGGACAGCCTTACGATCGACAACACAACGTGTACGTTAGCGACTCCGCCCACACTCATCCAGCGTCGCCTGATACTCGTATCAAGCTTTTGCTACATGCTCTTGCTGAAACCGCACGTTCAACTGTGGTTTGGAACGAGAGTTAAATGTGAACAGTGATTTTAACAATGACAATCTCGTTTGACGCTAAAAATAATATGATGATTAAACGCATTATTCATATCAAAGCTCAATTTAATAAGAATATTGTAACAATTAAAGTAATAAAAATGACTATAGTATATAGTATAAATTCCCTATTTTACATTCCACATAACATTATATTATATGTTTACAATTAAATTTTACATTATTGCCCTTAAATCAGACAAATTTTTGTATTTTATTATATCAGTCACGCACCAAACCATATTATGTACATACGTATATTCAATAATTACACAATAACTGGTTTTTTTTCGTCAGTTTACATAGTTATTGATAATAGCGTAACTACAAGTGACTATGTATACGGACATGCTTTTTTAAACACTTCTTTTATTATCTCGACAATACCAAGCACAAAGCTTGATTCTGCTTTTTTTTAATTGACGTGACGAACGATCTTACGATCCACCTAATGGTAAGTGGTTACTGCAGTTCATAGACATCTGCAATTAATAAAATTCTCTTTGGAATAAATATTGCGCTTAAGAAAAGGTTTTAATGCTCGGTACATTTTACGTTTTTGTTTTCGTGTCTTGTGCTTGTCCTTTTGGTTATCTTTCGAAATATAACTAAATTCATTTGTTATATTAGGAAGAGCTACCGGTGTATAACTGATACTCTCTTCTTTACTTATCAGTCAATATATCGCCAATGTTGTGTTATATTCCAGGAGTTATATTCTTGCTCAAATAAAAAAAAATAAGATTTTAATGTTTTATTACATAACTTTCATTTGTTACCAAAAAAATACAGAGGATGACAAACACCCCCTGCATACTCAAATCAAATGCCGCATAGCCTATTGACCGCTATTACTTACTTTTCGTGACATAACTAATACGTATCATTGTTAAAACTGTTACGTGTGCGTTTGGATTTAGGTTTGCTGCTGGTATATTAAACATAATTGTACAATGTTGCCAATAATAGTATATATTAAATCATTATTTTAAATTTCTGGATTATAATTATTAAGAGGTCAAATTTAAATATTTCCATTTTTTAACTCCTGCGCTGTATGACCTATGCGTGCCAAAAATATCTTTTAAATAATTTCAAAATCTAAAATTTAACGAATGTGGAATGTGCATTGAAATGCACAGTTGCCGTAAGTGTTTTACATTTAGAGCTGCTCTCGGAGCGGAAGCACACGAAACACAGTAAACGCAGTAGTTGGAAGGCTAGCAGCGCGTCGTGCATTCACACATTGTGCTCACTGTCAAATATTTCTGAGCCAGAAAAAATTATTAGAGACTAGTTGTCGCTAGAGGCAACTCGTATTTTTATAACATCCCTTTTTATGTTTGTATATGATTGTCTCCTTGTAAATATTTACATATAACAATATATTTCTTAATGTAGTGATGTAATGTGACGATTTTGTGATTTTGATTATCGAATTAATAATGAAATTGAAATTGTTTTCAGATAAAATTAACTATTATTATTTGTGTATATTAATAAATTGAATATTTTACGTGTACCTTGTTATGTCAAAACTGGACTATAAATAAATTTATATTGTTTTTTCTGTACCGTGGTTAAAGTATTTATTTGTAACCAACCTACCTTGTCCTTACATTAGAAAGAATCAACCTGCTATCTAAGCCAAAACATGATCTTATATGATGACTAACTAGATGTTATAGTTTGTTATAGTAAGCGAAGTCTAGTATGATCCCCCACTAGATGGCGTGGCAAGACAGACGGTAGTTGTTGGATACAGGTGGATTAGGATCGTGTTTTGTGGCATTTCTTGGTGGAGGCCTATGTTCAGCAGTGGACTTGTGATTTAAAGATTCCTATATATATCTGAGAAATAACAAGAAATAAATTTCAAAATGAGAAGTCCGTCTAATCGCACGGAAGCAATTGCGGTGGTAGGTAAAACATAAGCCGACAAATATGTAATTAAGTTGATATTATTTTTCTGACTGAAATGATTATCGGCGGCGTTTAGTACCAACAAACGTAGTCCTCTGTTTTCTCAAATACTTTTGACGACACAATCTGTCTACCGCTGTTATGTTCCTATGTTTTGTTTTTAAAAACTAGGAATCTAAAATGACTGAAACTGTCCAGCGGAATACGCTTGTTAGATATAAGATACAAAAATCTGAGGTTTGTTTCTATCTTTCGTACTTATTACGCGTACGTTCGAGGCAATACGCAAGTAGTATTTGGTATATACTGCGTATATACACCAAATGAAAAGAATTCAGCTTTTATATCTAGCAAGCAAATTGAAGTAACATAAAAGATAGAATAAAACATACAAATGTAGTCACAAATTCTTCTTAAATATATCTTAAAAAAATTCAAGGAGGATACAGGGAAACATAGGACTTAGTCTATTTTGCATAGATATAATGTCTTAATTTGAAAAAATCTACTTCTATCTCGTTTACGTAGCTGACGTTTAGGCGCATCGCGATATCAATAGATGGCTAAAAACCTATTTTCGAAATTTCTCGCTGTCCAGATCTACATCCTGTGTCCTAATAAAATGTAAAACTTTACAACGAAACGATCGAGTGTTGACGAGAAGACATTTTTTATTGCATTAAGGTGACAAACGATTACACAGTCCACCTGTGGTAAGTGCATGCTGTGACCATGCAGGGCATACGCCTACATAATATATCATCAATTAAGAGTTGTAGGTTTAGTTACTCATCAGTATGTAAACAAATTATCTCGCCCGGGGCTGAGGCCGGTTCTCAATAAATTTTCTCGCCCGGGCCTATGTCCGGTTCTCATTCATTTTTTTTTTGATAGTCAATAAGTTTATTCTTACGCCGAGTAAGTCGTCGGTCGCCTACGTTTTTATAAAATATATAGGCTAACTAATGTTGGCAGTCCTACAATGATTGGTACTTTGCTATTTTAATCTGAATATTAAGAATGTTTTCCTTTTTCTATATCGCAGCTACACAGATATTGTTAAGATATATAATTATTTATACTAACAATACACATTTATATTTACAGCGTCAACTATTTTCCTATAAGGGCTGTTTTAAAAATGTGTGCGGACAAATCCGTTAAAATTTAACAAAAAGTTAAGGTTTTGTGGCTAGATTTTGAGACAAAAATGTGATTTTTAGGTAAGTTTATACTACGCGGGGATCGTGAGGTCCATGGCCCTTTACGGGGCCCCGGTGTGGGCGCGTGGTTTGGCGCGGCTTGCCGTCCACCACCTAAACGCGCCCCAAAGGGTGGTTGCCGTAAAGATGGTTCGCGGCTACCGCACGATCTCCCGCGAGGCGGCGAGCCTCCTTGCCGGATTGCCGCCATGGGATCTGGAGGCGATAGTCCTCGCGCGCCTGCACGAATGGCGCGCGGCAGCACTATGCCGGGGGGAAACCCCGCTGCCGCGGCAAGTCTACGCGCAGCGGACAGACTTCCGGCATGATCTCATGGCGACATGGAGAGAGCGACTGTCGCAACCCCGTGCTGGGCACGCCACTATAGCGGCGATAAGACCCCTCTTTGAGGAGTGGCTTGAGAGACGCCACGGCGTCCTCACCTTCCGCCTGACGCAGGTCCTCACCGGACACGGTGTGTTCGGGAGGTTCCTGCACCGAATCGGGCGGGAGGAAACGCCCGGGTGCTCCCACTGCGAGGATCGACCGGAGGACACGGTGGAGCACACCGTGGAGGTGTGCTCTGCTTGGGCGGAGCACCGCCGTGTCCTCGTAGCGGCGATAGGCGGCGGCGACCTCTCGCGTCCGGCTCTGGTCGAAGCCATGGTCCGGAGCGAGACGGAATGGGATGCCGTCACCACCTTCTGCGAAGCAGTGATGCTAGCGAAGGAGGTGGCGGAGCGGGAGAAGGAAAGAGCAACAGCTTTCCTTCCCGGCCGCCGCGGGAGACGCCCCGGGCGTCGGGGGCTACGTCGTGGCCCCCGACCACCGTAGGCGCGGGCCTGTGGACGGCGAGCAATGGGTAGCTCGCCGTCCGTCCGTCTAACGACGACAGGCCGTGTCGACGGCGCGTTTTGTTCCACGCGCGCCTCAAAGAGCTGTCAGCAGCGTGAAGGGGCCCGCAAGGGCCGACGCCTGCCGGGGCTGCGGGCTGTTCGAAAGAGATACCGCGGCTCCGGAACGTAAGGGCACTGAAGGAACACGGATGGTTTTTAGTCAGTAAAAGTCTGACACTCCCTTCCGCTCCACCCACAGCGAAAGGCGTCATTAGATGATTTTCCATCCGCAAAAAAAAAAGAAAAGGTAAGTTTATACGCAAATATCTGTCTATTTTAATCAACTAAGGTCATTAAAGCATATTAAACGTTATTTTATCGTTGTGAAATAGAAGCATCGGTTTTTTTAATTGTGCCAATGACTATACTTTACTTTGTTTGACTAAGTACATAAGCATTGGCAAATATATCAATCACTACACTTTCTTTCTTTTGTCCAAAATCTATTCTTGACACTGCCAATGACTATATCCTTTGAGTAGGGCCAATGATTATGACTGAACTTTTTCATATTTTGAACTGATGAAGAATACTGCTAGTAAGAGAGGGCGCTTTAGAAAAATAACTGCCTCACTAACATTTAACATTCCCCGCGCGAATTTACAGTTCCCACTAAATAAGTAAAGTAAAAAAAAACTAACAAGCTGAAAATTCGACCTGGTACTGGCACAGTTTTCGATGTCATAAAAATGTCAATGCTGTCAGGTTTTTGAATAAATACCCCATACATACTAAACCGTTTTATAGAGGGAGAATAAAACGTCTATGAATCATACCTAAACGAAGTCTTGCATCACTGTCCTTTGGAGTAGACGGTAAAACCTATTATTTCCCCCCTATAGAAAATGTGATCAGACGTTCAAAAGTTAGTGCCTAGAGAGAGGGTTATTTACTATCTTAAATGCGGCGCAACTTTGCCCAAGTCTCGCCATAATACTATAGCCCTTAACCTGAATGCAACGCGACTATTGCAATCAGCTGATATCACTGCATTTCGGCCCACCAAAGATATGTGGCGTAAACCTGTCTTCGACTGACGGACAAACAATTTGACAAAAAGGTTACTAAAATAGATGCGGGTCTATATTAGCAAGACTTTTACCGTATTGAAATAAATCTACATTATGAAATGGTTTTGAGACATGTGGGTTGTGTCCATTTAGTCCAGACAAAGTGGATTCAACAAAGTGTCCAGTGCCCTCGAAATCACAGCAAGCCATTTTAGATGATCACCGTTCCGAGCCATTACGCCGAATTACCAAATATTTTAAGAATAACGACTAATAACGACTGAATCAGAAATACCTGTATCAAATTTGCCTTGTATCCTTTCACTTAATAATGGTTTATCAGTACCACAGCGTATACAACCTGCAGAGATTATTGTTGAGTATCAGAAAGAAAACTAACCCCTGTATTTTTCATCAACTAGGCAGCAAATTTAGAATTTGTTGGAGGTGAATGGGTAATTGTGGATGTCGAAATAAATTAAAATCTTTTAGAAAGCCCTAAAAATATTTATAGAATTTTTTTCCATTGCCAAATACGTATCAAAAAGCAAAAAGCAGGTAAACAACGCCGTTATTTTGTGCTAACAAGTGAAGATTCGGAAGCAGCGGAGCTAAAAAAATAATGGAAAAATTGTGCACAAATGGAAAAGGCGTGGTAGAGCCACGAGAGCCACGCGGCAGCTTTCGCTGTCGCACGGATGGGCCGGCTCGAACCGGGGTGGTACCACGACCTCACAGAAAACCAGCGTGAAGTAGAGGTTTACCTCTGCGTTTCGCTTGGTGAGTGCAGGTGGCCGGAGGCCCTTTTTACTGGAAATGAGGCATTCCATCTTAGTCCTCACGGGTGACAACGCCTCTACATTTTGATTTGTAATATATAGATGTAGATAGACATCTACTGCAGCAACCACTTACCATCAGGTGGACTGGGTGCTCGTTTGTCACCTTTATCCTATAAAAAAGGCAGAATTGAATTAGTCAGCCAAATATAGAAACAGACAAACATAACAAGAAGAACGAAGCCAAAAACTCTGACATTATAATATTCTCTAAATGTTTAATCTAAAACACTGAAATAAAGTTCTATTTCTACAAAATATCGAGAAAATACGAAAGGTTTTTCTAAAAAAGTCACATCAAAAATGTATACGAAGAAAGAAAAAAACATGGTAGACAAACGAAACCGCTTTCAGATGAAGATCTAAGGAAAATTTTTGAAGAAGATTTGTTCAAAATAAGTGTTATAACAATAAGATGGAGCTTAGAAAGATCTGGGTATAACTTTAAGACTTCCAATGGTGCCTTATATTAATATAATAATTATACTTAATTTACAGTGCCATTCACTATGCTAAAGTGCCAATGATTGTAACATTCCCTAGAAAAAAGTTTAATTAGATTTTTAACTTAATTAAACATTTCTTTTTAAACGTAATGCGTTATTTTATTTATGGCTATCTAAACTAAAATCCAACAACACAATAAAAAATATAACAAATTTGTTTATTTACGAGAATTTACCACTTACAAGTAGAAATCCGCTTAAAGTGCCAATCATTATACTGCTTACCCTATTGCCTATAAATATAATAGTTCAAGATTATAGTTAAGAATGATTGTGATAGGTAAGTATGTAGGTATTTAATATTTATTTATTTTTAAACTGGTTTAAAATATTGAAGATTTTCATGTAATGTAATGTCCTCCAGATCGAATTTCGATCAAGGCGGCCAGTCTCAACGGGGACTAGCCATCTGCGCAGGATATGATTATAGTGCCCAAGTGTACGCGCAAGCACAGGTGCACTCTCTATTGCCTCACTCTCGTAGTCCGATAGGATGGTAATTTGATAAGACCGGAGAGAGATCGGGCGCAGAACCAACGGCTTCACGTGCTTTCCGAGGCACGGGGGTGAGACACCGCCAGCTTCCTGACTCCGGGCAGCTGCTGAGAATTTCTTGACAGAAAAACTGTGAGCTCATGATTAAGACTACTACTGCACCAGCGAGGCAGTCCATTTATTTTTCATGTGTACAAGTGAAGTGGACGCCTATTAACAATATTAGATTTTGTCAAATACGCCGTATTCTTTTATTTAAATAATTTGAGAATAATTTCTAACAGAAGAAATGGGATCCGACCAGACTCCGAGGTATCGCCTGTACACACTCGGATTATTAATCCCATATAAACAATATCAGCAAGTTTCTTCACGCTTTTTATTACTTTATATATAGGTATATTATATCTTTTCAATAATATTAAAATAATGAGTGCACAGCACATAACAACAAAAATAAAGTACCTAGTAGTATATTATGCTGGCGTAACCAAAGCGACGTTACGCACTCCTACGTAATATAAAACTTAGAAATAAAATTAATAATTCCTGAAATACCGACGGCAACTATACATAAAAGTATTTACATGTAGATATATAAATTAATATAATTTCGGCGACCACAATGATTTCTACGCTGGTGGTGCTTATTTATATTTAAATACTCCTTTGTAAAACGGACGCCGGCCGCACTGTTAATTTGGTCTTGAACCCGATGAAACGCTGCAATCTTAGACCCTCTGAAATGGTTAACAGTTTGACAAGTTTGAGCTATATGCAGTAAATTTAATGAACTAAGAGAACAGAGAAGTACTGACTATAATTTAAAATTGTCGTTGTCGTAGCGATGATTCCAGTAGAAGAAATTTATAGTACTCGCAGGTGGCAAAAAATAATCTTCCTAAAATTACTCCTGAGAAACATCAGTATTCACAAATTGAGTAACAGACGAGTTAATATATTTTTACAGAAGGACAAAAGAGTATGCGGCTCATCTGATGGTATGTGATCACGGCAGCTAATGATTACCTGTAATAACAGAGATCAAAGCGTGGAGTCATTTCGGTCTGCAAAAACAAAGATGCCGCAAGTGGCTGATTCAACAATAGTCCCTGGCTATGTGTGGCTCTCCTATCCCGTCAAATTAGTACATTAGATTTGATAGACCACAAACTCGCTAAAGAACACCGTTTCCTTCCAAGGACGATTCGGGAGGCTATTGAAATCAATCAAAGAAAATCAATTTCAATAGAGAAGATGGCTGAATGCTTCCATCTGCTTGAGATCCTATAATTGATAAAATTAAATCCCAACGCAAGTACACAACTACAAGGCTTCAAGATACTGTGTACACGTGTCAGAAATAGCTAACGTAGTACTTCCTTTCTGAAAGAGGAATATTGAAATACGCTAACGTTGTCCCTCTTTCTCAAAAGTAGAAGCCGAACAAACTAACGTCGTGCCTCTGTCGCCTCTAGCTTAAGTTATGCTAACGTGGTGCTTATTATAACTTAAGTAATGTTAAGTTATGCTAACGGAGATAGTGCCTATGACTTAATCGGTTATTATTTTGTGAAGTTATGCTAACTTTGTGGCTATGACGTAATCAGTTATTTTAACCGATTTCTAAAAAAGGAGGAGGTTCTCAATCCGACTGTTTTTTGTGTGAGTTACCTTACTTTTATTAAGGTGAGCCGATTTTGATGATTCTTATTTTGTTTCAAAGCTGGTGCATTTCATGAGGTCTCGTATAAATTTGATCAAGATCTGACCAGTAGTTTTTGAGTTATTCTTAATAATGCGTATTTAAATGACTTAATTTTAATTTTATTTATATTGAAGTTGGTTGTACAAAATTTTTTATTATACCACTTGTGTTAAGTTATGCTAACGTTGTGCCTATAATTTACTCAAACGATACGTTGTGATAAAGTAGAGCCATAGGAAATCGTGTCGCCTGTGACCTATACGGTGCCTGCAACCCCCATGCTGTTGATGGAGATGGATATTCAAAGCTAGAGGGAGCCCGAAGACGTTCTCGTCTCAGGAGCGACTGTGTTAGGTCATTCCCAACACGGACTCTCCAGACAGGAGTAGGGTAAAAAAATTAATAGGAAATACGAACTAATGAACAAGGAACGGTAATCTCCCACTTGTTCTATCTACTCGTAGTATATCTATAAAGTATCGCACATGTGACTAAGAGAGATCAGTCTATAATTGTACATGTCTCACTGTCGTTACTATGCCCGTTTGAGGTATTCTACTACTGTAGGCGAGATAGATCTTGTTGCTAAGAGGCTGCCCTGTGTTAACCTGACATGGGTAGTGATTCTGTTGGTTTTGCATACCTTGGTGTTATCATGTATTCCTGATAGTAAGCAGGGTTTGTTACCGAGTAGTGTTGTTTTATTTAAATAATTTTGAGAATAATATCAAACATCAGAGTGGAATAATTTCTTAAAATACATATATTTAAGAATTGTGTTGTTATCGGCAACTGCTCCAGTTTGGTACAAATAAAGCAAAGGCGGCGGCAAGTTTATTGAACTAATGTGGTATCAAAGTTCTCGTCTCGATGTGCAATCATACTCTTCCTGTTGCCGCCCTATATCCTGAACGTCACCTTGACGGCAATAATCTATGTCGAGCTGACGTCGAGCAACATTTGCACACACATTCCTAACTCTACAGGCCGCTCCAATTCCTTTTTTTTTCCTAATTTCTTTACGAAACACATTAGCATTTCGCTGCTGTTTCCCGTCGCTATTCTGTTAGACCGTTATTCTTCTCTATTATCTCCCTATTCATTCTGAAGATATGATACATTGCAGCGTAGCGCTACCACCTAAGGAAAAACTAATTGAAGATATAACAAAATGACGAATGTGCAAGCAAACATGAAGTCATAATGCTAACTTAACCGAAGGTTAAAAATTAAAAAAGAAACCCGCCGATTATTACCAAGCCCTTGAACCACATGAATAAGGTTGCTAATATGTAGGAAGAAGTGAAATAATTTGTTATCGTCTTTCCATTCGATTTCAATGTCGGTGTATCTCCAACGCTTCACCATACATTACCACTTATCGTGAAGTGAGATGGAAGTCAAGATTATAATAAAAAAGATGGTAAAAACATGGTAATTATACGCTGTTTAGGATAATTGCAATGTTACACGGTAGGTACCTACTAACAAACTTAATAATTTGGGAGTCATATCAGCGAAAATAGGTAGTATAAAATTAGAGACACGCTATATATCTGAGATATTCTTATGATCGCAGTAGAATTTATATGCAAGCGGACATTTTCATTAATGGAAGTTGGTTGTAACGGTCAATGTTTTGGCACTACGAAGATATTTATAGAAGCACATTCTTAGTTAGAATTGCATACTCGTAGCATTGCTCTATTTGAGAGCAAAGTATGTCTTTATATTTAGCAGGCCATTGCTCAACAAGATGTGATTGATAATCGCATACAATACTGAATATTATACTGATTGATTACACTGTTTCATCTCTTCTTGGAATCTTGAAGTATGAATAAAACGTATGTATTCGTAATTCGAAAGCATATTATTTATTATATGTAGTTACATGTTGCAATTTCTTTTTAATATATTATACCTGTTACTGATAATGTTATTACTGATAAGTTTTCTTGTTAAATGACCTTATGGCAAGGTCATTAATAATCGACTGATATTAGTATAGAGTAGAGAGTACAGTCTAGATAGGTACGTCATTTTACTGTGGAGACCCCTCTTTTTGTGAGGGTTTTGGAGCAGAGACCCTGCTCAGAGGAGATATTTGAAATTGTTCCTGTGCATGTGACGGGACTTAATAAAAATACTTAACAAACGTGGCATGCACCTATCAAAATCCCATTGTGTGCCTGGTTCGCGTCATATCGGCAGAGACACAGGAATATTACGCACATGTAGCATGTAGATACCGCAGTTTCATGATGGCTCTGCCACGCTATCTGATCTATGACTCCGCCACCGACTGCATCATATTCATATAAGGAATGGAATAATTTGCCAGCATCTGTCTTTCCATCCGATTATAATGTAGGTATCTCCAAGGCAAAAGTGAATAATTTAACAAAATGCTAAGTCAGTGCGTCACCACTTACCATCAGCATAGACCATCAGTTAGGATAGTAGTCAATCACCGACTTATTATAGTTATAAAAATAAGGTCGCTTCTCTCTTGTCACGAAAGAGAATTGTGTAAGGATGTCGTTCCCAACGTCATTAATCACAAAATAGTATTATTTGCTGACGATAGCACAGTTATTTTCACTAGTAAAAACAAAATAGATTTAGAAAATAACATACATTTTGCTGTAGAGAAAATTATGAATTGGCTATATATAAATAATTTAAATATAAATTTAGAAAAAAAAAACTAATGACGTTCTATCAAAAATGTAATAAAATAAATAATTTAAATATCAATTATCTAGAACAGAAAATCAATACCATAGAAAATATAACATTTTTTGGGTATAAATGTAGATTGCAATTTGAACTGGCAGTCTCATGTGAGCAGTATGTGTATGAAATTAAATCGTTTTTCCTACGCGTTATATATGCTTGGAAAAGTTGTAGACACATCCGCCGTAATGGCATCATATCATGCTTATGTTATGTCTACACTTAGATATGGTATTATGTTCTGGGGTAATTGTACGGACAAAGAAACAGTATTTAAAGCTCAGAAGAGATGCATACGAGCCATTTGTAAAATTAACCAAAGTGAGAGTTGTAAGCCATACTTCATTAATTTAAAATTATTAACAATGCCATGTCTATATATATGTGAGGTAGTCTTATTTGTACGTCAAAACTTAAGTCTTTACAAAAAACTAAATGTCCAGCGTCATAAAGATAAATTGAACCATCCCAATAGTAAGACTGTTTTGTTTCAAAAAGTGTATTCTGTATGGGTCGTCGTCTGTATAACCATTTAACAAAATATATCAGAGAGTCTAAGAGCCTTCACATTTTTAAGAAACAGCTAAACATATTTTTAACCAAAAAAGCGTATTATAATATTGACGATTATTTGTTTGACAAGTTTTACATTTTAGCTATCAAATTAATTGAATGAAACACACAACGTTATCTATGTTATTAATTTTGAGACATAATAATTATATTTATACTCGATTTGACATTATTATTTAGATATTACAATTTTAATTATTACATTATAAGTATTATTATGTTAGTAGTGCAAATATACAAATATGGTTATATTATGTTAATGTAATTATTATAATTTTCCATTGTAATTATAAATAAAATGTTGTATTTAAGTAGTTTGCACACCGGAAGGTAGAATATGGCTGTATCTTTGTTAAATTATTAAGACCTATTGTAACCCATATATCGCAAAAGAATAAAACGAATTTGAATTTGAATTTCATCCCCTCCACCCTCACCGTAAACAGTCTACAAATGGTGAAAAACCGAGGCAGTTATGCCCCCGCATGAACATCTCCAAGCTTCTCGCTTTACAGCATTATTATGGCTACAGTTACAAATCGTTGGCTGGGACCGCACTTCAATGTTTCGTATACTTATCTATACAAATAAATAAAATTGAAGTGTCTGTTTGTAATGTCAAAATTACAGTTTTTTACTAAATGCATATGAAAGTAAATACGATACCTATAAATAAAATACAATTTTAAAAATTTTTGTCTGTCTGTCTGTCTGTCTGTCTGTCTGTTTGTTCCGGGTAATCTCCGAAACGGCTGGACCGATTTTGACGGGACTTTCACTGGCAGATAGCTGATTTCATAAGGAGTAACATAGGCTACTTTTATTTTAGAAAAAGAATCAGGGTTCCGCGCAGAAACATAAAAACCCTAACACGCGAACGAAGTCGCGGGGAACAGCTAGTTTGTAATAGAACCGGAGACACATCACTGACTCTGACTGATAACAACACCTGCTGTTTCTGAATATTTTCATACTTAATTGTGTAATATATTATATCATAAATTAATGTTTAAAAAACGTCCCACTGGGTTTCTTGCTGTTTTTTTCCAGAACAGAGGGTTTTTCCGAACCAGTGGTAAAACCACAATAAATAATAGCACAAGCAGTAAAACTTAAATTACTTTCAATAACCGTTCTTCTAATCTCTATAGTCTGAGAGCTGGCGACGAAATTTGGGAAGGTCTTTTGGGCAAGTTGAAATTGTGAAAAAAATATAATTTCGTCAATTGGCGAATCCAGTCCTGCGAGTCTGGCAGAGCGTTTGCGGTTATTTCATTACCCCCCCCCCCCCCCCCCCACTTATTGGCGACCGAACGACCAGGTAAAACATGAAGGATGTAAATTTAGTTAGATGGCTCAATACTGTGACAGTCGTTGGGTAAGGCCTATATTCAGCACAAAAATTCGACACAAAGCAGACATAGCGTTACTTAAATTATATTTTTTTTTATAGAATAAGGGTGACAAACGAACACACAGTCTACCTGATGTTAAGTGGATACTGTTGCCCATAGATATCTTTTTTTTTCGTGGGGAAATCCTCAAAAAAGGTTATGCCGGTCTCCTACCGGCTAAAACCCTACGGTGGTTATCATCAGCGTATACGAGGAGTCCCGGGATCTCCGTTCGGAACGCAACCGTGGTCCCTCCATCGCTTTGATACACTAATAGCACGGCCCGTGGGCAGTACGTGTTAGCCCCAGCACCCTCGTAGTGCTACCACGGTATCTCGAGATCACTACCGATTCATCGTTCTCCGCGGGGTTTATATAACTAGGCGTTCTAGGCCCCCGCAACCCCAGAGGCCCCGTTTCTGGTAGGGGAACACGGTTTTCAAGAGAAGGGCCGTGACGAATGCCTTGACGACGTCGTCTCCGAGCGGGATCTGCCCTCTCCCGATTTTCCTCAGAAGCCTCCTTCTGAATCATAACGGATTCACAGAAGGTG
Source organism: Parnassius mnemosyne (assembly GCA_963668995.1). Lineage (NCBI taxonomy): Eukaryota > Metazoa > Arthropoda > Insecta > Lepidoptera > Papilionidae > Parnassius > Parnassius mnemosyne. The sequence goes on along the minus strand of CAVLGL010000082.1, from coordinate 19,449,887 downwards.
GCTACAGCTCTCCATGCCGAATCCCTGCTCAGCATCGCCAATACGACTACTGGCAGGGAGAGGTTTCGTCCGGTCCGGAATTGTCTGCTCGCTTTCCCACGTTGGACATACCGCGAGCGTATGGAAAGCGAGATCCTGGTTCCGTCCACCACAGTGGAAGAAGTTCGCCGTCGCACCGCGTCCGTTCTTACACAGATAACGTACCCGGTAATTATCTGTGTAAGTCTGTAGGTGAGTCTTCGTCGCTGCATACAGGCTTCGAAGACCGGCAGTATTACTCCAATGACGCGTTTGCGTACATAGCGCTCCTCGAGTTGAGTCGGCCATGTCGCCAAAACGTTTTGTCGTCCCTGCCGTTCAATTGATTCGAGCGTCTCTTCTTGCTCACTATCACTGCTCTGGTGGAGGGCGCGGATCCGGTCATACACCTTCGCGTCCATGTCCGCCAGTATGTCTAGTGGTGGAAAGCGAGCTAGGATTGTCGCCGCCTCAAAGTATATCGTGCGGTATCCTCGTACTATCCGTATGGCCATCTTCCGCTGTACACTGTAGTTTTTAGTTCGACAGCGTCGGATGGCCAGCCTTTTTGCCCATACAGGCGCTCCATAAAAAGCAACGGACAGTGTAACGGCCCATAGATATCTACATCTATTCTCGGTTAATAATCAAAATGCAGATGTGTTGGCAAAATTGATTTTCTACACTCACCATATGAAACACAGCAGCATTTACGCTGGTTTTTTGTGAGAGCGTGCTGCTTAATCGGTCGATCCGAACCATTCGTGCAAGGCAAGGCAACTTTCTTTATAATCCCTGAATAGTCCACACAGTTCCTAGTATATACCCTTATGTTATTAACTTTAATAAAATATAGAAAACCTTTTGTCGGTTACAGTCAGCTGGACATGGATCTCCCACGCAAAGAAATATATAATGCTGTTATAGTCACACTTGGCAGACGAATTGGGGCAATATCATGGTGATAATGTAATAATATGCGTTGCATCATGGTTAGCATGGTTACTACGCACAGCTGCACTCTCTATTCCCTCACTCTCGTAGTCCGATAGAGCGGCAATTTGACACGACTGGAAAGCGATCGGGCGCAGAACTAACGGCTTTACGTGTATTCTGAAGCAAGGGGGCGATACACCGCCAACTTCCTGACTACAGGTTGCCACTGATAGTTTCTGGATAGGAAAACCCAATACCTGATTTTGTTTCGACCCGGGATTCGAACCCCGGACCTTAAGATCAGCAGCCACGCAAACGACCACAAGACCAACAAGGTAATAAGTGGTTAGTCTTGTTATTTCAAAACACTGCGCAGTACGCTGAAACAATTGCGGAGATGTCGATAGGCTAACGCTAGGTGTTAGCGTAGTTCACATTTCCTCACAACGACGGGTACTGCGACTGTTATTCTCTTCAAGCGTGAAGAATACGGCAAATTCTCTCTACGGCAGAAGATGTCCACTGCGAAGTGAGCGTATAGAGATATCACTGGTGAAATTGCCTGCCCTTGCAAGGACGTAGTCAAAGCCTAATGCTTTAAGTAAAAAGTAAAGTGATTAAACTTTGCTTGCCTTTGTTTTAATGTGGAATATAGATGATAACTCAAACATTAATTTCGTATCGCAGTGCGACGGCGCCGACACTTGTGGCAGCACACTCGGACTATCTTTGTTAGTTTTAGTTATCTGACAAGATACAAATGTTTCATGATTAGTTCAGTAAACACGCGACATTATGGAATGTAATATTATTATACAATGTATGAGTGCCCTGTACAAGTGCAATGAAGTAGTGTGATAAAGAAGCGAAAATTCTTCGGCTTTTGGTTCATCTATTAATAATAATATTTAATAATAATAATATTTATTTATTTCTCCCACTTTTTATACAGTTTCATTTCTTACATAAATAGTTTAAGAGTTTTAAGTTGTTGTGGGAGACAGGAGCCCAAACTAGGTAACCCTGTGCTATGGGTCTCCTGGCTCCCCCTCTTGGCTTTATTACAATTCGATGAATATATACCTAGACATGAAGTGAGCGTTGCCTGTGAAGATCGAATATAAGATTTCTTAGGTGTAAATAACAATAAAAGGCATATTGATTATATATAGCATGCAATATGTTTAAAGTTGAAGTATATAATAAAAATGTTATATAAAAGCATATACGTATTCATATAAAAATATACATGAATGTGTGTGTTTGTGTGTGTGTGTGTGTGTGTGTGTGTGTGTGTGTGTGTGTGTGTGTGTGTGTATGTGTGGTCATGTGTGCGTGAGCGCGTGCGTGCGTGCGTGCGTGCGCGCGTGTGTGGGTGTGTGTGTGTGTTTCTATCTCACTATTCCGCTATTTCAGTAAATTCTCTGTTTCTTCGTAATCTAATTTCATAAGCCAATCTGTTAACTTTTTTTTACATTTATATTTTGTTAGTTGAAAAATTGAGTGTTGTCTGTTTATTTTATTATATAACCTGCCTATTCTGTACCCATAAAACTTCTGGGCGAAAGTAGATTTTGCTTGTATCGTTTCGCATACCTCATAATTTCTTCTCCTGATTTGTATTAAATTAGGTGTGAACTCAGTGCAAGTGTGTTTTTTTAAAATTGTAAACAATATATATAATTGCCGTAGGGGAGACCGGGTACAAAAGTAACGGCGGGTCGAAAGTAACAAATGCTCTGTAGGTTTATCCAATAGCCAAACACCGCTTTGCTTCCGTAAGGTGATAGCTGGTGGTGACCCCCTCACTTACATTAAGTCGCCGCGCAAGCCACGCGCTGTTAGGTTGAGTGAGAGGACGGTATGTGATTTCACAAATCAAAAGTAAGTTTTTGGCGTTTTCTTATTTAATGTTTTCATAGTCTTAAAAGGATGATAACAATTTGAATATTTGCTTACTAATTCTTGATTTTATTGATTATACAGCGTTTTAATTCGTTTTTGTCTGGCAAAGTTATATGCTGCGCAGTAACGAAATAACCGCAAACGCTCTGCCAGACTCGCGGGACTGGATTCACCAATTGACGAAATTATATTTTTGCACAATTTCAACTTGCCCGAAGGACCTTCCCAAAATTCGTCGCCAGCTTTCAGACTAATATTTAATAAAAATGATTCTATTCTATGCTATTCTGACAACGAGGCATTCCATTTTTACCCTCATGGTGACACTGTATCTGGATTTTAATTATACCTACATCGGCTATAGATGTATGCGTCTGTAGGCCTCAGCATCCACTTGCCATCAGAAAAGCTGTGGTTTTTAGTCGCTTGGAGTGGTTAGACTTATAATAATAATAGTATTAGCAATGTGTAATAATATTATAAATGTTGGTATAAAAATATTGAGCCAGTTATCAATAAACCACTAAGCACCGGAATGGACTATCCGAACGTCCGTCGTTCAATCAATAATCAGTAAGGAGGATCAGCTTTGTAGGCGTGTTTATGAAAACTACAGTTGTAGACATCGTTCGATGTTGCTCGAAGAACTGATTACCTTTGGAGAAGACATGTCCCGAGTGGAAGCCTCCTGGTACCCCTCCACTTATTGGCGATCGAACGACCAGGTAAAACATGCACGTTAATGTAGTTAGATGGCTCAATACTGTGACAGTCGTTCGGTAAGGCCTATATTCAGCACCAAAATTCGACACAAAGCAGACATAGCGTTACTTAAATTATATTTTTATTATAGAATAAGGGTGACAAACGAACACACAGTCTACCTGATGTTAAGTGGATACTGTGGCCCATAGATATCTTTTTTTTCGTGGGGAAATCCTCAAAAAAGGTTATGCCGGTCTCCTACCGGCTAAAACCCCACGGCGGTTATCACCAGCGTATACGAGGAGGCCCGGGATCTCCTTTCGGAACGCCACCGTTGCCCCTCCATCGCTTTGATACACTAATAGCACGGCCCGTGGGCAGTACTTGTTATCCCCACCACCCTCGTAGTGCTACCACGATATCTCGAGATCACTTCCGAGTCATCTATCTCCGCGGGGTTTATATAACTAGGCGTTCTAGGCCCCCGCAACCCCAGAGGCCCCGTATCTGGTAGGGGAACATGGTTTTCAAGAGAAGGGCTGTGATGAATGCCTTGACGACGTCGTCTCCGAGCGGGATCTGCCCTCTTCCGATTTCCCTCAGAAGCCTCCTTCTGAATCATAACGGATTCACAGAAGGTGGCTACAGCTCTCCATGCCGAATCCCTGCTCAGCATCGCCAACACGACTACTGGCAGGGAGAGATTTCGTCCGGTCGGGAATTGTCTGCTCGCGTTCCGACGTTGGACATACCGCGAGCGTATGGAAAGCGAAATCCTGGTTCCGTCCACCACAGTGGAAGAAGTTTGCCGTCGCACCGCGTCCGTTCGTACACAGATAACGTACCCGGTAATTATCTGTGTAAGTCTGTAGGTGAGTCTTCCCACTCGTCGCTGCATACAGGCATCGAAGACCGGCAGTATTACTCCAATGACGCGTTTGCGTATATAGCGCCCCTCGAGTTGAGTCGGCCATGTCGCCAAAACGTATTGTCGTCCCTGCCGTTCAATTGATTCGAGCGTCTCTTCTGGCTCCCTATCACTGCTTTGGTGGAGGGCGCGGATCCAGTCATACAGCTTCGCGTCCATGTCCGCCAGTATGTCTAGTGGTGGAAAGCGAGCTAGGATTGTCGCCGCCTCAAAGTATATCGTGCGGTATCCTCGTACTATCCGTATGGCCATCTTCCGCTGTACACTGTAGTTTTTAGTTCGACAGCGTCGGATGGCCAGCCTTTTTGCCCATACAGGCGCTCCATAAAAAGCAACGGACAGTGTAACGGCCCATAGATATCTACATCTATTCTCGGTTAATAATCAAAATGCAGATGTGTTGGCAAAATTGATTTTCTACACTCACCATATGAAACACAGCAGCATTTACGCTGGTTTTTTGTGAGAGCGTGCTGCTTAATCGGTCGATCCGAACCATTCGTGCAAGGCAAGGCAACTTTCTTTATAATCCCTGAATAGTCCACACAGTTCCTAGTATATACCCTTATGTTATTAACTTTAATAAAATATAGAAAACCTTTTGTCGGTTACAGTCAGCTGGACATGGATCTCCCACGCAAAGAAATATATAATGCTGTTATAGTCACACTTGGCAGACGAATTGGGGCAATATCATGGTGATAATGTAATAATATGCGTTGCATCATGGTTAGCATGGTTATTACGCTTCTTGATAATTTGATGTATTAATTGCAAAAAATTGCGTTTTTTCTTTTATCTTATTCTTTTTTTTTGGCTCCCAAGACACCTACATTGTAATCGCATTGCAGGAAAGATTCTGGCCAGTTATTCCCCTCCTTTGCTGGACGACGAAGCAAACTGTTTGGGTTCAATGCGTGGTATGTCGACAACAAAAGAGTGGAAACCAGCCGAGCGTCTGGTGGTCCGATGATGGAATACAGAGGTAAAAATCAGATTATGCAATTCCTGCTTACACTCTTCGAAATTTATCCTATATACGAGTAATATATATCATCTTCATAATTTTAGTATTTTTAGAGGTTAATAAAATAAAAGAGATGATATCATTCATCTCATTTAATTATGATACGTAAACCATACGAAACACTGTTCTTTCCTAATCCAGTCTTTTTCTTTTTAGTTTTGTACGCTCTGATACGGATATCATAATAATCATGCTTGGTAATATGCTACATTTAATAATTAAAAATTAAAAATTTTGTACAGCCGACTTCAATATAAGTTATTAAGAATAACTCAAAAACTATTGGTTTGACCTTGATCAAATTCATATGAGACCACACGAGAAGTATCAGCTTACAAATAAAAAAAGGATCATCGAAATCGGTTCATCCAGTAAAAAGTTATGAGGTAACACACATAAAAAAACATACAGTCGAATTGAATACCGTCTCCTTTTTGGAAGTCGGCAGAAAAAATAGCTCTTCTCAAGTATTGATTCTCACGGGAACAGGAAAACGAATCGAACGATTCATATATATTTCAAAAATTTATATTTCTTAAATTTATGACTAATGTGGTGATTTATTGCTAGAAAGTTTGCTCGGTTTCTATGTATTTACGGGCTGTGATTATAATCCAGCTTTTTTTAATAAGGGAAAAAAAAGGACCCTTTACCTTACTACAGAAAACTCAGGCATACCAAGAACCCTTCGCAGCTTTTGGTGACAGTAATTTAGCTGAGAACCAAAAACATCAAACCAGAGACATGTATGCCGTGGCAATACAATATACACAGGAGAGAAGATTAGTCGTCGCCTCGCTCTACATGCCGAAGGAAGACACTCCTCCCCCTTATGACCTCGGCAGGCTGGTGAACTTCTGCGAGAGGACCGGACTAGAGGTTGTGATCGGGACGAACTCAAACCGCATCATCCCCTCTGGGGAATGGAAAGAACGAATGAACGAGGGAAGGTGTTAGTTGAATATCTATTTAGCACTAACCTAACCATTTCAAACAAACAAACTTTCATAAACAAACGCTGTCGCACAATAATCGACCTCACACTTGCAACAGAAGGACCAGCTCAACTAATTACGGGAAGGCATGTGTCGAGAGAGGCCTCATGTTCAGATCATAGATGGATCTGCTTCGCACTACAGGTCGATATCCCTGCTACACCACCATGGAGAAATCCCCGCAAGACGGACAAAACAAAACACCTTAACAGGCTAACGTCGACGTTGAGGGGACAAATACTATAGCAGATCAGTCGCTCCTAGAAGAACAGGTAGCAGCTGTTACTAAGTCCATGATATATAGCTACCATGAATCATGTCCACAAATCACTCCACCAAGGCTTGCTGAAGTAAAGCAACCGTGGTGGGGTAAAGAACTCGATAGGAAACGTAAGAAGGTAAGAAAAGCCCTAAATAGGGCCATGAATACCTCAATAGATGAAGACTGGCTACTATATAAGAAAGTTAAGTCTGAATAAAAAAATGTATCAGGTATCGACGCTCGACTGGGTGGCTTAAATTCTGTGGCAACATAGAAACCTGTGAACAAGCAAACAGGATAAGGAATATTCTAGCTAAACAGAACACGTCGGGATCCACCTCTCTAAAGAAACCCGACGGTAGCCACTCAATATCGCCGGATGAAGCCCAACGCATTCTAATTGAAACGCACTTCTCAGGTTGTTGCGTAACTCAGGAGGCAAACCGGCATGACGACGGCACAGGAGTGGTAACGATGGACAAAATCCATTGGGCCATTCACAGTTTCCTCCCGTATAAGGCGGCAGGACCTGACGGCATATTCCCAGCACTACTACAGTGGGGGGGGGGGGGTAAGCCCTAATGGTCAGACTTGTTGCCATAATGAGAGCCTGTCTGGCTCTTAAATATGTGTTCCAATGAAAAGGCGGACGCTTCAGAGGTATAATTTTTATAAGTCCGACTATACGCACATCAACCGTAAAATACAGTCCACTAACTGGGATGAAATACTTACTCCCATGGGATCTGAAGAAGCACTTAGCGTATTTTATGGAATAATTGACGAAATTATCAAGCAACATACGCCGTTGGTTGGCTCCAGAACTTCTGCTTTTCCGATCTGGTTTTCGAAATCTTTAATTAGCACATTTAGAAAAAAACGTAAAGCGTGGGTGAAATGGAAGAAATATAACAACATGTCAGACTATGAGATATTTTCCCAGTATAGAACGTTATTTAAGGATATGTGTAATAAATGTTTTTCTAGATATATTGGATCTGTCGAGGATAGCATACGCAAAAATATTAAGGATTTCTGGGTATACATTTCTAATCGTCGTGACAAACCTGGAATACCGGCTAAGGTTGAATATAATGATGATGTTGCAAGTGATCCACAGACAATATGCAACATGTTTTCTGAATTCTTCTCTTCCGTTTATGAACCGCCCTCACCTACACTATCACAGTGGAGGCCACCTGCCGATTCAGCATCCCATGATACCACTATTACTGACCTTCATTTTGAAGTAGAAAAGGTATTAAGAGAGCTGAAATCTCTGGATCCATCTAAGGGGCCAGGCCCTGATGGCCTATCTGCTTATTTTCTAAGAAACACCGCCTCTGTTATATGTAAACCCCTAACCATCATCTATAATAAATGCATTACTGAAGGTGTTATGCCAACAGTATGGAAACATGCTTACATCACACCTGTACACAAGAGCGGATCTAAACGTAGTGTAGATCAATATCGCCCGATATCAATTTTATCCACCTTGTCGAAGCTCTTCGAGAGACTTGTGCATAACGAAATATATCCCATACTGCATAATATTATTATTCAGCAACAGCATGGTTTCGTTAAACGTCGATCAACAGCCACCAATCTACTATTATTTTCCAGCTTTTTATTCGAAAATGTTGATAATCGCGTACAGGTTGATGCAGTATATACAGACTTTCGAAAGGCTTTCGATAAGGTGGACCACGAAATGTTACTAAATCGAATAGCTTACAATGGCATTCGGGGTAATCTTTTACGATGGTTTGTTTCTTATATCACTAACCGTTGTCAAAGGGTTGTAATCAATGGATACCACTCTAACGTTACGATGGTTACCTCCGGTGTACCTCAAGGATCTATTCTCGGTCCTCTGTTGTTTGTAATGTTTATCAATGACATAAGTACCTGTTTTCTCAATTCTAAATTTCTATAATATGCAGATGATCTTAAAGTTTATAAATCTATCCATACTACACAAGACTGCATTCTTCTCCAAGAGGACCTGGATAGACTGACAGACTATTGTTACAAAAGTAAACTTCAGTTAAGTATTCCGAAGTGTAAATATCTCAGTATTACTAAAAACAAGAATATTATAAAATTTTCGTACTCACTGTGTAACATTCCTTTGGCTAAAGTGGATTCTACGCGAGACCTTGGTATATTGTTTGATTCAAAACTGTGCTTAGACTTACATATTGAACAAATTGTAAACAAAGCATACAAATTATATGGATTTATTATGAGATCAACTCGCGACTTCAAACGGACCTCTTCATATCTTTGTTTATATAAAACCCTAGTTCGCTCTCAACTTGAGTATGCTGTGCCTATTTGGAATCCTTACTATAATAAATATATACACAAAATTGAAAATGTTCAGCGCCGGTTTCTACGTGCAATGCATTATAGATGTCATAAATCTTATCTACCATATGACCAGTTACTCAGTAGATACAAACTTCTAACCCTCGAATCTAGACGTAAGCAATTAGAGGCTATGACACTTTTCCATATAGTAAGATGCAAGTTTGACTGTATTGAGTTAAATAATGTGTTATGTTATGCGGTCCCCAGAACTGTCCATAGACGACAGGTGCGTGCGGGTAAACTTTTTGCCGTAAGTGCCTGTCGATCCAATACCGGTATACGTTCACCGATTCGACGTATGGTTGCCACATATAATGAGACCTTCGAGCATATAGATATTTTCACATGCTCAACGGAAAGGTTTCGTGGTTTTTTATATAAGACACTTTTCAAATAATAATTTGTCACCTCAGTCACATTATAATATCATTGCTGACCATACTTTGACACTTATATAATACGTTCTGTACAGCTGCAGGTCTCCTAGCGTCTTAATCATCTATCTCAAGAGGTAATCTGTGAACAGCACTGTGGGCTGCATTATTGCGTATATTAATGTTACTGTACTATCTGTATGTAATATATATAATGTAGCTGTTAGCTGTTCCACTTTGAATAAATAAATAAATAAATAAATGTTCCTAGGGAATGGAGGGAAGTGAAAGTCACAATTATACCCAAACCAGGTAAGAGCGACTACACTGACCCTAAATCCTACAGGCCCATTAGCCTCACATCCTTTCTCCTAAAGACGATGGAGAGGATGTGCGAAAGGGAATTAATGGGGTCGGCGCTAATGAACTTACCACTACACGATAAGCATCACGCCTACAGTCTAGGCAAATCAACAAAATCGGCACTTCACCAGGTAATTACAAAGATTGAAGAGGCCATCCAAAACAAAGATCTAGGTTCCATCATAGATATAGAAGGTGCTTTTGACAGAACAAACTTCTCCAGCATAAAAGGTGTCTTCGTAGACATAAAGTTGAACCGGCACTGATTGACTGGATAGTATACATGCTCAGTACACGAATAATAAAGATTACTGGTGAATCTCAACCAATCCAAATTAAGAAAGGCTGCCCGCAGGGTGGGGTTCTCTCACCTCTCCTGTGGAATATGGTCATCAATGAACTCATCAGCAAATTAAATTCCAATCACTTCTACACAGTAGGTTATGCTGATGACCTGACAATACTAGTCTCTGGAAAGACAGCAAGCATAGTGTGTGATCTGACCCAAGCGGCTCTCCGTATAGTGGAGAGATGGTGCAGGGAATACGACTTAACCGTCAATCCAAATAAAACGGTTCGAGTCATGTTCACACAAAAACGAATGCTGAATAACTATCATCTTCCAAGTCTTTTCAGCATGAAACTCCAGCTATCCTCTGAGGTAAAATATTTAGGTCTTACCTTGGACAGCAAACTTAACTGGAATAAACACATAGAAAACAAAATCAACAAAGCTAGTATAACTTTCTGGCAATGCAGAAACATGATGGGCAAAAGATGGGGACCGACGCCAAAAATCATACCGTGGCTTTACAAAACTGTAATTCGGTCCATGATCACATACGGCGCTCTGGTATGGTGGACCAAGACAAATGAAGCCACCACTATAAAGAAGCTTCAGCGCTACCAGAGACTGGTATGTATGGCTGCCACAGTCTGCATAAGAACTACGCCAACAGCAGCCTTAGAAGCGATGTTGGAGCTAACCCCGCTTCACATACATATACAACAAGAAACGAATTTAGCTGCCATCAGACTCAAGACCCTAAATATTTGGAGTAAGGATAGTGTCCCTAATATAGGCACAATTGATAGAATTCACTCAAAAATTCCTATCTTACAAGCCAAGTACGATAAGATTCCTAAACAATTTGGAAGGATTAAGTCCAAAAGAGCTTAAAGTTTTCACCGATAGTTCTAAAACAAATGAAGGTGTAGGTTCTGGTACTTTCTCTGAAGACCTCAATATCCACATATGCACACCGCTGGGTACCTATAACACAGTCTTTCAGGCGGAATGTATGGGTATCATTCAAGCGGTCATAGCAATAGATGCTGCTAGGAAGGTTAATGAATTCCCTATCAGAATACTGACCGACAGTAGGGTGGTACTACAAGCTCTGAGTTGCAATGTGTTGAACTCAGGACTAATATATGAATGGCATCAACGATGGCATGTAAAAACAACAATGTGACTGTGCAATGGAGAAAGGGACACAGTGGATCCAGAGGCAACGATGCAGCAGACGAACTGGCCAGAAGAGGATCGGCTCTGGCCACTATAGGGCTGGAACCAATCATACCAATCCCCTTTGGTAACGTTCATTCACTGGTACGTAGAGACTTCACTAATCAACACGCTCAGCTTTGGAAAAATCTAGTAGACTGCAGACAAGCTAGGGAGGCCCTGCCTCAAATAAACAGTCGCTTAAACAAAGCTTTAATGAGACTGAACAAGCCGCAGATCAGGATAGTAACAAGTGCTATCACAGGACACGGCACCTTTAACAAACATTTATTTACTATAGGTGTTACAGGTAGTTCCTTGTGCAGGGCGTGTATGGGGGAGGAAGAAACAGCGGCCCACGTGCTACTGAAATGTCCGGAGGTCGCTACGTACAGGGCTAAGCATCTCGGCACGCCGGGATCACTCCTCGAAGTTGCATGCAACATCAAAGGATTGTTGAGCTTCTTCGGGGAGATCTCATGGCTCGAATAATCACATTATTCCTGCCCACACGCAAAATACGCGCATAGCCGTGGAGTTGCGGAAAACAGCCCGTCGTAAACTAAACTAAACTAGGTAACTGCATAGAAACCAAGCAAACTTTCACTCAATAAATCACCACGTTGCACATACATTTTTGAAATATTTATGAATCGTTCATTATTTCCTGTTCCCGTGAGAATCCATACCTGAGAAGAGCTATTTTTTAAATGTAGCATATTACCAAGCATAATTATTATGATATCCGGTCAGAGCGTACAAAACTAGAAAGAAATAGACTGGATTAGAGCGAGCGCTATTATAGTACCTACGCGCTTATGGGCGCCCCAGAAGTTTCTTGTCTGCCTGGGTGATACAACCATAATATGTGTCTACCGTGAAAATTATACGTGTCAAATAATATTATCAACAATATATATATATATATATAAATTGCAGCTTTATTGAAATAACGTAAATTATTAATAAAAAATTTTACTTTTCAACCTGTCTGCCATGACCTTGAAACCGTCATAGGTGTCTGCCAATGTTATTTTTCGGTAACTTTTATTAAATATTTCAAGATGTCAAAGCGGCAGACTTATTGGTATCACGTTTTTTAGGTCAATTTTTTACACCTTTAACACCTGAGCTTCTCTATATCCACAGCCGGTCAAACTAAAGAGCCCCCGTTTCATGTACCTTAGGTATAGGGAATTAACTGAAAAAAAAGTGAAGCTTATTGAAATACCGTAAGTCTGCCGCTCACTGGATCTTAAGCTAAGCCTAAGAGTAATTTGTAGAACTGAATAAGATCCGAACCTAGAGGCGTCACGAGTTGCCTCAACTACAATTGAAAGGAAATCTTTTGTTTACTTAGAGCATGGCACACGTCAGCTGGGCGCCCTGACTGCGGGATCACGGCCTGATGATGGGGTGTCGTTCGTTGCATTCTGACAGCCGGTTGTAACTTACTTCTACAATATTTCTATTGTACTCGCAGTATTGCGACTAGCATGGAATATGGTAAGCAAGTAATTCGACCAGTCGTAAACTTTTTTATAATAACGATAGGCATTAACTAACGTATAATTATCTTTCTCATTATTTTATGGGTTTCTTTTGTAATTGTACAGGATATTAATCCTTTATTATTTCACAAAATTTTTTACATCTAAAAATGAACTAAAGGTGAACTTCTGCTTCTAATAAAGTATTAAGTATGACCAAATTTCATGTTAGCGGCCATTTTCAAAGGGGACTAGCCATCTGCGCAGGATATGATTATAGTGCTCAAGTGTATGTGCAAGCACAGCTGCACTCTCGTAGTCCGATAGAGCGGCAATTTGACACGACTGGAAAGCGATCAGGCGCAGAACTAACGGCTTTATGTGCATTCTGAAGCAAGGGGGCGAAGCACCGCCAACTTCCTGACTCCAGGCTGCCACTGATAGTTTCTGGATAGGAAAATCCAATACCTGATTTTGTTTCGACCCGGGATTCGAACCCCGGACCTTAAGATCAGCAGCTACGCAAACGACCACTAGACCAACGAGGTAATAAGTGGTTAGTCTTGTTATTTCAAAACACTGCGCAGTACGCTGAAACAATTGCGGAGATGTCGATAGGCTAACGCTAGGTGTTGACGTAGTTCACATTTCCTCACAACGACGGGTACTGCGACTGTTATTCTCTTCAATCGTGAAGAATACGGCAAATTCTCTCTACGGCAGAAGATGTCCAATGAGAAGTGAGCTTATAGAGATATCACTGGTGAAATTGCCTGCCCTTGCAAGGACGTAGTCAAAGCCTAATGCTTTAAGTAAAAAGTAAAGTGATTAAACTTTGCTTGCCTTTGTTTTAATGTGGAATATAGATGATAATTCAAACATTAATTTCGTATCGCAGTGCGACGGCGCCGACACTTGTGGCAGCACACTCGGACTATCTTTGTTAGTTTTAGTTATCTGACAAGATACAAATGTTTCATGATTAGTTCAGTAAACACGCGACATTATGGAATGTAATATTATTTGGAATGTATGAGTGCCCTGTACAAGTGCAATGAAGTAGTGTGATAAAGAAGCGAAAATTCTTCGGCTTTTGGTTCATCTATTAATAATAATATTTAATAATAATAATATTTATTTATTGCTCCCACTTTTTATACAGTTTCATTTCTTACATAAATAGTTTAAGAGTTTTAAGTTGTTGTGGGAGACAGGAGCCCAAACTAGGTAACCCTGTGCTATGGGTCTCTTGGCTCCCCCTCTTGGCTTTATTACAATTCGATGAATATATACCTAGACATGAAGTGAGCGTTGCCTGTGAAGATCGAATATAAGATTTCTTAGGTGTAAATAACAATAAAAGGCATATTGATTATATATAGCATGCAATATGTTTAAAGTTGAAGTATATAATAAAAATGTTATATAAAAGCATATACGTATTCATATAAAAATATACATGAATGTGTGTGTGTGTGTGTGTGTGTGTGTGTGTGTGTGTGTGTGTGTGTGTGGTCGTGCGTGCGTGCGTGCGTGCGTGCGCGCGTTAGTGGGTGTGTGTGTGTGTGTGTGTGTGTGTGTGTGTGTGTGTGTGTGTGTGTGTGTGTGTGTGTGTGTGTGTGTGTGTTTCTATCTCACTATTCCGCTATTTCAGGAAATTCTCTGTTTCTTCGTAATCTAATTTGATAAGCCAATCTGTTAACTTTTTTTACATTTATATTTTGTTAGTTGAAAAATTGAGTGTTGTCTATTAATTTTATTATATAACCTGCCTATTCTGTACCCATAAAACTTCTGGGCGAAAGTAGATTTTGCTTGTATCGTTTCGCATACCTCATAATTTCTTCTCCTGATTTGTATTAAATTAGGTGTGAACTCTGTGCAAGTGTGTTTTTTAAAATTGTAGACAATATATATAATTGCCGTACTGTAAGCACTTTAGCTTCCCTGAATAAACTGGTAGTTGAGAAAAATTTTGGCTTATAAAGTGCAACTTTTAGAATCATTCGTTGAGCTCTTTCCAATTCAAGCATGTGTGTCTTATTGGAACCTCCCCAAACGGTAATACCGTAGGTTAATATAGATTGGCACAAAGATATATAATCAGTTTTTAACAAAGTCCAATTTGTGACATGTCTTAAAATTTTTAAAAATGTAAGTAAGTTTTCTGACTTTTTGAGTTAAATTTCTTATGTGCGCTTTGTATTTAAGATTATTATCTATTGTTATACCTAAGTATTTAATTTCTTGTGTATTTATTATATTAAAGCAGTTGCAGTTTGAACTAGGAAATTGATAACATGAATGAGCTATAATTTTATAATTGTTAATATATTTTGGTAATTTGCGAATCAAAAATGTAATATATTTGGTTTTATCAACATTAAGTGAAAGTGAATTTATGGCTAGCCACTGACAGACGGAATTAAAACCTTCTTGTGCAATATTAAAAACTTCTTCCTATGAATCCCCATAAAAAGTTAGTGTAGTATCATACGGCATACGATAATATTTTACAATTTTTTATATTTAAATTACAAAGTTCATTAATGTAGCATAAAAACAGCGTTGGGCCAAGTATACTGCCTTGTGGGATGCCGTAACTAATTGGTTGTTCATCGCTTACTATGTTACCTATCCCATCACGCTGTGTTCGATTATGTAAATAATCCATAAGAAGAAGTAACTGCTTATCCCTTATGCCCAACATTTCTAGTTTTTCAGTAAACTTATCGAAAGAGACCGTATCAAACGCTTTTTGGAGGTCAATAAAAATGGTTAGACATTTTTTTTTAACTATCCAATTTCTCAACAATAAAACTTAACAAGGCAACTACTATTGATGTCAAGAAGAGTAAGAAATATATCGAAGAAACTGTTTTTAGGATTATTTTTCTGTCTAAGAGTTCGTCTGGGTAGGTGCCGCCCTCTTACCTACTTCTACTGCGAACAGCAGTGATTGCACTGTTGTGCTCTGGTTTGAGGGGTACTGAGAGACAGTATAATTACTCTGAGGCATTCTATCTCAGTCCTCAGAAGTAACAACGAATCCGTAGCTATCTTTATTTGAAGTTGGACTACAGTTGCCACTTAATATCAGGTTAGTCCAGGACGAGTCGACGTATGAATACCGAATAGGTACTATTTTACCTCAATTTTTTTTTATGCGAATCTCTTCAAATTGTCCTACAGATGATATATGAGTGCGTTTGTCGCTTAAGTTTTGCAATAAAATAAATAATTAAAAAAAAGTCAAAAACCCGACTGCAAAAAAGACAATTTAAGAGTAATGCACTAAAACGACCGAAACAAGAATCAGAATAGAAAACATTATTTTATTTTAGACTTTTTAGTCCCGACACACTCTTATGAACTAAATTTCATATGATAGCACAATGTTAGACACAAAAATGTATTTCCATTTTAAGTTTTTACTATTTTTCAAAAACTAAACCAATTGATTATTCCTAATTAAATTTAAACATATAACTTATATATATATGCGATTTCCTTTTAATTTCCTTTATTCTGGTACCCTACTCGAACTTCGTAAATTACTTTAATTTACGTATTACTATTTTGCACCAAAAAACCGCCATTTTGTTTATTTTTTCAAAAAGCCATCTAAGTGCACTTGGATTTCTAAGACGAATAAAACGATACCTTAATTATTGAAATCCATCTAGCCGTTTGGAAGATACGTGGTAATAACGAAATTTACACACATACAAGATACGCGCGAAAAACATAACCCTTCCTTGGCAGTCGGGTAAAACATAACCCTTTCTTGGCAGTCGGGTAAAAAAGCAATAAGATGACCTTTCGTTTTCACCTACATTTATATTTTATGGGTGTACAATACGAATTATTCCTTTTATTTCATAAATACACTTTATTTCCATGATATATTTATTTATCGTGTAAAGATAATTAATTCATTTATACACTAATTACAGCCTATCATAAGTGGCATACACGTAAGACAATAAAAAATTTAACCATGAAATCAGGAAAGCACACCGTCAGTGTACCGAAGGTTATAGCAGATTATTAAACATCTTTCATCATATTTCGCATCAATAGGAAAATCCCGTACAAAAATAAAAAAATAACAAATATTGACAACATTGCAAACAATACATTTTTTTTTAAGTCCTGTGGTAACTTATGAGGTACATACACTTATACTGAACTTAAAAAATAAAAAGAGCTTTGGGATTGACGGAATCCCGCCTATGTTAATAAAGAATTGTGCACTTGACTTAACTATACCGTACACTTACTTACTTACTTATCTTCACGCACAATCCCTGACGGGGTAGCCAGTACTACGTACTCAATAAATCAATCGTTCACTGCAGGTATTAATTTAAAGAAGGTTAAACTTTCGCAGATGCATTAACATATAACATATAACATAACATTAGATGTACGTGGTAGTGCCATGCTGCAACTATATTAGTAGTATAGTTGTAGCACGAATAGGTCGGCTCGACCGGGGAAGGACTACGTTCTCACAGAATACTAGCGTAAAATAGCAGCTTAACGCTGCTGTGTTTCGTATGGTGAGTGTAGAGAACCGGAGACCCTTTTTACTGGCAAAGAGGCATTACATCTTAGTCCTCACGGGTGACAACGCATCTGCATCTTGAGTCTTTATTGAGGATAGATGTAGATGTCTATGGGTCACAGTAACCACTTACCATCAGGTAGACTGTGTGCTCGTTTGTCACCCTATCCTATAAAAAAAATATCTTTAGTAAAACCGGTCCATAAAAAGAGCGATATAACCGATCCCAACAATTATCCTCCTATTGCGCTACTGCCTATCATTTATCATCATCATTACAGCCCTTCACAAGTCCACTGTTGAACATAGACCTCCCCGAAAGAATCCCGCAAAGCACGGTGCCGAGCCACCTGCATCCATCGACTTCCTGCATGTCTTACCAGGTCGTCATTCCATCTAGTAAGGGGTCGCCCTATACTTCGCCTGCCAGTACGAGGCTGCCCACTCGAGAACCTTTCTTCCCCATCGGCTGTCGGTTCTTCGAGCTATATGGCCAGCCCATTGCCACTTCAGCGTACTAATTTTTGGGCTATGTCGGTGACTCTGGTGCTACTGCGGATATCCTCGTTTTAAATCTATCACGCAGAGAAACTCCGAGCATAGCCCTCTCCATAGCTCGCTAAGCGACTTTTAGCTTCCTCATATGGCCGGCAGTGAAGGACCACGTCTCAGTTCCATAGGTCATCACTGGCAACACGCACTGGTTGAAAATTCTAGTTTTGAGGTTTTGAGGTATGTCTAACGAGAAAATGTGTCGTAATCTCCCGAACGCTGCCCAGCCGAGTTGAATCCGTCGATTGGCCTCTAGGTCGAAGTTGGACTTACCTATTCGGACTATTTGTCCCAGGTAAACATATTCGTCAACAACTTCGAGCTTAGTGCCCCAACAACTACCGGCATAGGTGTGACATGGACGTTTAACATGATTTTTGTTTTGTCCATGTTCATCTTAAGACCTATCCGTTGGGAGACACTATTGAGGTCATTGAGCATAGTGCTTAGGTCCTCCAGCGATTCTGATTAAGATAACCATGATATAGTATTATTTGCAGATGACACTTCTTTAATTTTCAAATTAAGTCGACAATTGCTAAAATATGACGAAGTAAATAATGCTATATCTAAATTAGTAAATTAATTCAATGTTAATAATTTGCAATTAAATGGAACTAAAACGAAATGTATGAAATTCATGACTCCAAATGTCAAATAAATAAATACTAATGTAATTTTAAATGGGATGAAACTGAGCCTTGCAGATACCACCATTTTTCTTGGAATCACACTAGACGCGAAACTTCAATGGAGCCCCCATATATAAAAACTAGCAAGCAGACTTAGTTCTGCAGCATATGCCGTAAAAAAGATTAGAAGTCTAACTAGTGTTGAAACAGCTAGACTAGATTACTTTAGCTATTTCCATAGCATAATGTCGTATAGTATTTTGCTATGGGGACACGCAGCTGACAGTGAAATTATATTTGTTATACAGAAGAGGGTCATAAGAGCAATTTATAATTTAAAGCCTAAAGAGTCGCTGCGACAAAAATTTAAGGAAATTAATATATTAACTTTGGCCTCTCAATACATTTATGAAAATGTAATGTACGTACACAAATATAAAAGTAGTTTTACAAAAATAAGTAATATTCGTTCTGTAAATACTAGGAACAGACACAAGCTAGTAGTACCAGTTACTCGACTGCATCGAGTCAGTAATTCATTCTTGGGGCGATGTATTACGCTTTTACAACAAAATTCCAGAAAATATACAAAATTTGACCTGCTCAAAGTTCAAAAACTTTATTAAACTAAGTTTGTATAAAAAGGGTTATTATGATATTAAAGAATTTATAAATGATAATAACCCCTGGAAATGAGGTGATCGCTACCAAGCTATTTCTAATTTGTTGTGTTGTTAATTTGTGTAACATACAATATTTGTAAGCTGTTATTTAAAAAAAATGTCCCGCTGACTTTCTTGCTGGTTCTTCCCAGGACAGAGGTTTTTTTTCGAACCAGTGGTAATTATACAAAAGAGTGACTTTCAATAAGTATTATTTATAATCTATATTGAATGAAAAAGTTTCTGTTTCTGTTTCTGCCATAAGGACTATATCGTCGACAAATCGAAGGTGAGTGATGTACTCGCCATTGACGTTAATACCGTATCCTTTCCAGTCCAGTAGCTTTAAAACGTCTTCCAATGCAGCGGTGAAGAGTTTCGGGGATATTACGTCACCCTGTCTTACACCTCTCTGCAGTTGTATAGGTTTCGTGCTCCGGTTCTGTACTCGGATAGCCATCGTAGCCCTACTATACAAACACTTCAGCACTCCGATATACCGACAGTCCACTTGGCAGCGCTAGAGGGACTGCAGCACCGCCCAAATTTCGACGGAATCAAAGGATTTCTCATAGTCCACATACGCAAGACAAAGTGGCAGCTTGTACTCTTAGGTCTTCTGTACAATTTGCCGAAGGGTATATATGTGGTCTATGGTGCTAAAGCCTTTTCGGAAACCGGCTTGTTCGGGAGGCTGAAAGTTTCTGTCTACGACGTTTTTCGCGTTGTCATCAAATTACATAAGACATTACAAATAACGTACCGTTAAATGAATACCTAAAGTAGTTTCCTTATTCATCAACGAAGCTTTTTCGAAGCATCAACGAACGAAAGTTTAAAACAGTAAAACAACAATAAGCCGAAAAAACTGGCTGATATAAGGATGCTATTATAAGATGCTCAGAATTTAATGTAAAATTAATCTTAATGGTGACAAATAATTATTTTCTCGGTTCTGCGCGATAAAATAAAATCATGTGTCTCACCTATTTTGATGAACATCTCCCGCTCTCCCTCAATTGCGCGCACTATCCCCGTCATCACTAACTCCAGCACCACCACTTCTAACACCACCACACTAGGAAATATGCACCACCTTCGATAATACGACACGTGTTTCGCTTTTACACAAGGTATCCTCGGGCGAAGTAGACTGCGGTGGCTGACCGCTAAGAGTCATTTATGAGTCTACATGCGAGACGATTTGTAGTGATTCTCGACAACAGGACGTAGACGCGGCTCAGAAGGGAAATCGGTCTATAGTTCTTCAAGAGAGCGTTGTCGCCTTTCTTGAAGAACAAGACCACCGCACTTCCGCTTCACGCCTCCGGAGTAGTACCCCCATGAAGAACGGAATTAAAGAACTTCTGAAGGACTAAGTACCGGTTTTCCACCCCCTTTCAGAAGCTCCGCTGTAATTACATCCTCGCCCGGGGCCTGCCGTTTTTAAGGTGTTGGAGAGCCATTCTAATCTCACTCTGACTGACGTCCGGGATATCATCGGAATAGAGTCGGATTGCGTGTGGCTCCAACGATGACGTGTACAACTGCCTATAGAACCTCTCAATCTCACTCAAAATCTCAGGTGTCTCGGAAACGATGCTGCCACATTCGGTCTTCAGCTTCGACAGTTGGCACTTTCTGGCAAACAGATTTCTGGCAAAGACTTTGGACTTTCTAGCGCAACTTGTCTATCTCTTATTCCAGCTCCAGGATCTTGTCGTCAGTCTTCAATGTGCGTGCGTTATAAGTTGCCAGGTTGAGTCGTCACAGGTTGCAATCCAACCTCCACCGGAGATTCTTAGCACCCCCTGCCCCGCCCTTACCATGGTCGCCACCGTAGCCAGGAATAGCGGGGCCGCCTTGGACTGGGGGCCGTTTATTATATCGAGCAATGGCTCATGGGGGTATATTGCCATAGTTGCCACGCTTGGCGAGTGGGTTGGCAAGTTTTTATTGTTTTTGCTGTTATCAGAAAGGTGCTGCTGCCAATCTTCTGTCTCAGTTTTCCTCTGCCGCCTTATACGACACCCAAAAAATTTATTATTTTTATGAGAAATATAACATATTTCAAGATAGCCAAAATGGTTTTCTAAAAAACCGATCTACTATTTTGGCTATATACAAATATATAAAGGCTCTTGACTTAATTAATAGTAAAGAATATGCCGTGGACCTACCACTGGATGTATGTAAGGCATATGACCGTAAATTATAAAATACTTTTAGATAAACCACTAGCGTAACTACTGGAATCCGCGGAATTGCTCATAAATGGTTCAAATCATATTTCGAAAATCGATCACAGATTCTTGAAAACTCGAATACAAACTTCAAAACAGGAGAAATTCAAAAAATCCGAGTAGATCAAATCCCAACTACAGGATCGACTCCTCAAGGAAGTGTCTTAGATGTCTTAGATATATATATATATATATATATATATAAACAACCTCCACACCAATTAAAAGAAGAATGTATAATTATCTTTGCGGATGATGTGTCTCTCTTGTTTCCATCTACAGACACTTTGTTAATTGGACGAAATATTAAATACATCACTCAATCAAATATACGATTGGTTAGAATTACATAATTTAGATCTGAACTTCAAAACTAAATTAATCCAGTTTAAAACTTATCAAAAACGACCTCTACAAATAAACCTCTACAAATAACTACACAAACTTTACGATTAATACGCGCAACTCAACAACACTACTCGGTATTGAAATAGACACGAATTTAAATTGGAAACCACACATTTAAAAATTAACATGTAAATGGTCTTCATTTATATTTATTTTGCACTCATACATTTTAAAAAAAGGAACCAACTTAAAAACAGCTCCTTTTACGTTTTATGCATACGATCAGTCTATACTAACTTATGGAATAGTCATCTGGGGCAAATCTACTGACATACATAATATTTTCAAATTGCAAAAAAATGTATCAGAATCTTACAAATCTTGTAAAAACGGACTCATGCGAACCGTATTTTAGAAAAGTGTTTTATATTTACACTTATATTTTACACTTTCATCTATTTACATTATTGAACGTTGTAAGTTCCTTAGAAAACACCCAATTCTATATGATCCTGTAAACACCGTAAAAAGAAATAATTGAACTCAAAAGAAATTGAATATTCAATTCTCAAAATTAAAACTATTTACAACTGGTCCACGTACGATGGTAATTAAATTACATAATAATGTTCCAAATAGCCTTAATCATATAAACAACACTAAGTATTTTATAAAAAAAAAAGTCATTCTTAACTGTTAAAAGTTATTATAATTTACGTGCATTATTTAAAGATGCGAATAAATAGTAAATGTATGTGTAATAATATAGAAAATAATAAATCAGACTAGCAAAGTTAAGAAATATTTTAGTTGGTATTTAGTAGCAGTTAATATTTAGTATTTAAAATTAAAACTACCCTCTTATAAATTGCTATGCTCCTATGTGGCGTCACTTGATGTATAATATATTTCTTATTGCATGCAAATTATATAAATCAATAAGTCCAAATAAATGAACACAGGCTTCCATCAAGCTGCTATTTTACGCTGGTATTCTGTGAGAGTGCACCCCGGTTGAGCCGACCTATTCGTGCCACAACCATAATACAGCTGCAGCTTCGCTCTACTACGTAAAAAAGCCAAGATGCTGCTGCCCATGTCATAGTTTTCGCCTGTCGCCTATAATGACACTTACGGAATGATTTTATTACGAAGTGGATTATTTTTGCCTTTTCTTAATTTGGCCGGCCGTATTATGCGAAGAATAAACATAATATAACATAATAAGGTAAGCAGAGTGTGGGACGGCCCCCACTAGTAATATACCTGGTAAAACATGTGACCCTGTTTTGTGGTATTACTTAGGTAAAGCCTATGCACAGCAGAGGACTTGTAAAAGGCGATAATGATGAACACGTTAATAATAATAAAGGCTAGTTCAATTACCATTTACCATTGATTAAGTGTTGAAGATTTTACAAAAGTTAGGCCGCTAGATTTTGTTTTTAATTTTGCTTTTTCAATTTTCGATTATTTTTTTTTATAGAATAGGGGGCAAACGAGCTTGCGGCTCACCTTATGGTAAGTGACTACCGCCGCCCATGAACAACCGCAACACCAGGGGAATTGCAGATGCGTTGCCGGCCTTTTAGAAAGGTGTAAGCTCTTTTCTTGAAGGTTCCTAAGTCGTATCGGTTCGGAAAATTCGCTGGTGGTAATTGATTCCACAAAGAAGTTGTGCGAGGGAGAAAACTTCTTCTAAATCGCACAGTGGTGGACCGCCAATCATCCAGATGGTACGGATGGTAACGCGAGTTTTGTCGCGACGTGCGATGGTGAAATTGAGCGGCTGGAATTAGTCCGAACAATTCCTCAGAGCACTCCCCGTGATAGATGCGATAAAATACGCAAAGAGATGCAACATCTCTACGCAGTGCCAGTGTATCGAGCTGATCGGAAAGAACTCGGTCGTCGACGATTCGAATCGCTCTGCGCTGGATGCGGTCAAGTGGAAGGAGCTGGCACTGGGGTGCCCCGGCCCAGAGATGAGAACAGTATTCCATGAGGGGCCGAACTTGCGCTTTGTAAAGTTGCAAGCGATGTGCCGACATGAAATACTGTCTCGCTCTGCTGAGCACGCCAAGCTTTTTAGAGGCCAATTTGGCCTTCCCTTCCAAGTGACCACGAAACTGCACGCTACTCGATATGTCGACGCCAAGGATTCCGATACTGGCTGAGGCAGCAAGGGGAGTGCCTTGAAACTGAGGAGATACGACAAAGGGGTTCTTTTTAGCGGTAAACGCGCAAACTTGTGTCTTCTGGGGATTGAACTGGACTAGATTTAGTCGGCCCCAATCCGAGACTTTGTTAAGCAAAGACTCGACTTCAGACACAAGTTTCTCCCGGTACTCGGCGACGTTTTCCCGAGAAATATTGGCACGGCCGGTATATAAGGCATCCCCAGTGCTGTCGTCTGCATAGCAATGAATGCTACCAGTTAGCAACATATCATTGATATGCAGGAGAAACAGCGTTGGTGATAGCACGCAGCCTTGTGGAACACCAGCGTTGATAGGCTTGTAATCAGAGCATGCACCGTCTACTACGACCTTGATGCTCCGATCAGCAAGGAAACTGGTGATCCAATTGCACAATTTCTCGGGAAGCCCATAGGAAGGAAGCTTCGAAAGAAGCGCCTTGTGCCAGACCCGATCGAAGGCCTTCGCTATGTCCAAACTAACGGCCAATGCCTCCCCCTTGGACTCTACTGCCTCCGCCCATCTATGAGTTAAGTAAACTAGAAGATCACCCGCTGATCGACCCCGACGAAAACCGTACTGACGGTCACTGATCAGCTGGTGATCTTCAAGGTACCTCATGAGCTGGCAGTTTATAATGGATTCCATTATTTTGGAGAACAAGGAGGTGATAGCGATAGACCTGTAGTTGGACGGGTCTGAGCGGTCGCCTTTTTTAGGGATCGGGTGGACCAAAGCTGTCTTCCATGAATTCGGGACTACGCCTTGGGAGTAGGAGTACCGGAAAAGACGCGTTAAAACCGGTGCCAACTCCGGAGCACACGTCTTCAGCACAATGGGAGGGACTCCATCGGGCCCACTCGACTTGTTGACGTCCAGGGAGAAGAGTGCTTTGCGAACCGAGCGCTGTGTAAATCGCACATCCGGCATGGAGCACTCACATCGCGGGATAGTCGGCGGTATGTTCCCCCCGTCATCTAGAGTCGAGTTAGACGCAAAAAGAGAGCACAACAGATTGGCTTTCTCTTTTGCGGCATGGGCCAGTGAGTCGTCCTCTCTGTGCAGAGATGGAAGGGATGGCTGACAGAAGTTCCCTTGGACAGCCTTGGCGAGAGACCAGAATGCACGGGTTCCCGAAGGAAGGCGAACTAGCTTCTCGCCAATTCTGCCGATGTGCTCAGACCTTGCCTTGGCAATGACGCTTTTGAAGGACCTGGAGGCGGAATATATACTTCTTTTTAAGTGCGCTGGTGTTTAAATCCGGAGACGTTGATGCATCAGCCCAGGCCCGGTAGCACTCCTGCTTATAGCGTGATGCTATTTTACAGGAGCGACCAAACCATGGCTGGGATCTGCCTCCGATGGGCACCACAAAGGATGGAATAAAAAGTTCCATACCCTGAAGTACCACATCAGCAACAGAATCGGCAACAACGCTGGGATCTTCCGGCGAGAAGCAAACCCGCCCCCAAGGGTAGGATGCAAAAAAAGACCGCATCCCGTCCCAATCAGCTGACCTATAGTGCCAAACACGGCGGCAAGCTGCAGGTCGCAACTGCGATTGGAGCGTGAGTGGCACCGTGCTCCGGATCAGACAATGGTCCGAAGAGCCCAGAGGGGCATCGACGGAGACCTGATATCCGTCCAGATGAGAGGTCAGCAGAAGGTCCAACAGGGAAGGTACATGGTCTTCCACATCTGGGATCCGCGTAGGCGAAGTAACCAGTTGTGTTAGACCATATGCCAAAGCAAAGTCGTACACAGATCTACCCGCATGATCGGTTAAACGAGAACCAAGCCATTCAGCGTGGTGGGCGTTGAAATTACCGAGTATCACGATCTCTGCGGATGGGACCTGTTGTAGCACGGAGTCTGCAGCCATTTGGACGTGGTCGATGAGTCGGTCTGTGTCGGCATTACCGCTATGGGACCTATAGAGGCACCCGTAGACGCGGGGATGATCGTCGCTGTCTACGCGCAGCCATAGGATGGACAGGTCCGTACCTTCAAGGCTGCCGAGGCGTCGAAAACAGATGTCCTCTCTGACGTATACACAAACTCCAGCCCGGGGCACAAAGGAGTGTTCCAATTTGTATCCCGGGTAGGAGAGATATGAAGTATCAGCCGGAGAGGACACCTGAGTCTCGGTTAAAAAGAGCAAGGCCGGCTTCGCCGTCTCTAGATGGTAATGGACAGCGTTAAGGTTGGAATGAAGTCCCCTGATGTTGCAAAAATTCACGGATAGCGTGACAGGGGTCGCCTTGGTTGTATTGCTCCGCTTGCCCCGAGCAGCATTAGTCACGAGCGGAATTTTGCCCCCCACCAGAATACGCGGGGCAGCCTGAGCACCCACGCTCAGGAGTGAAGTAGTTTGGTCGTGGATGCTCAGCGAGGGATTCTCCAGGAGTGCTGGTACCCTCCTGGGGTAGTCTTGTATTTAATTCCACTACCATGTTGATGGGGGGGGGGGGGGGGGAATTGGGCCTCCGGCCACCTGCACTCACCAAGCGCAACGCAGAGGTAAACCTCTACTTCACGCTGGTATTCTGTGAGGTCGTGGTACCACCCCGGTTCGAGCTGGCCCATCCGTGCGACAGCAAAAGCTACCGCTTAGGTCTACCACTGTTAAAAAAAATAAATTTAAAAATAAATTTTTCCATTAATACTACATTAGTATTAATATAAAAAGTAATACACGACTAAACGAAGTAAATAAATGAAAGAAGAATGACAAAGCTATGTTGCAGAAGTGAGCGGCAGAGTCGGCAAGGTCGACCTAAACGGGAGTTTATCGACCAAATTAAGTATACCTTCAACCAATGAGCACGTATGTCTAGGTATATGGATGTAAAAACAGCGAGAGAGGTGTCAGGTTATGCCAAATAAAAGTATTAAGTCTGCTTACCTCTCTGGGCAACAGGCGTGAGAGTTTATGTTATGGTATTTTATATCATTATATAGTGTACTCGTATAATACCCACTACCCGATGACGCGTCGAGTAAAATTGGTTTGAAGACAAGGCTTGATGAGGCCCACTGCGGGGCACAAGCCTCATCCCGCTTTTTAGGGCATGGAAGTGTGCGCCGCACTGCCCCAATGCGTGTTGGCGAACTTCACATATCTTCGAAGTATTTTTTTCGTCGTGATGTTTTCCTTCACCGCTGAGCACATCGTAAATCAGCACTCAAAATTGTAATTGATTTTTTTAATCCGGCGGTGATCGAACCTGGTTACTCGCGTACTGAGAAATTTACAGCGAGCGCTCAGCACCTGAGCTACCACGGCTCTTATACATTCAAATATCGGACCATAATTCACAAATGAGAAATGAATACATGAATTCTTAGACTATCAATTTTATTTGCGACTGATTCAACAGTCTGAGACTCATTCTGTGTCTGTATTGCCATACAATGCTTTGTAAGTATTGATCACAATAATTTCCTACGGTTATCGTAATGCGGTTTCCTGACGCATACAAAAATGTGGAACTTTTGCTTCTCTGTATATAAAGTGACGGCGATTTATGTTGTTAAGTACCTATTTTATGTCTTGGCTAACATTATATTGAATAAATAAATTTACTTGTTAGATGACTTGGCGACAAATACAAAGATCAATTAAAAACATAACGTAGTGTTGACGCTCTAAGACATGTCCAGGTACTGAAAATATTTTAAATCTCTCCTGCTGTTACATCAGATTTGATAGCTTTATATGTCGAGGCTGACACTCGAGGCTATTGAAATAAGAAAACATCCAAATTACAACAATAATAAATTTTTTATCCAAATTTGCCTAATTTTTTTGGTTAAAACACTTAGTGTCTCATATTATTACAGTCATTTATAGATGATCGGGTGATTAAATATTTCTTTGTGTTAGCTTTGTTAGCCACTAAATTAAAGAAAAAAAATTAGTGACCGACCGAAGAAGATTCGGTTTCGGTTTCGGCAAGTTTCGGCAAAAAAATCTAGTTTCGGTTTCGGCAAAAAATCTGCCGAACCTTCGGCAGCGCTGAAACTCAGTGTTCGTGGATTATCGTGCGTCGTTCGGATGAGTTCGTGACTCGTGTATTATTCATAACTATACAAAAACAAAAACAGAAACGTATTTATTCAATATAATAATAATAATATTATTAATATTTTATTTTACTAGCAACCAAAGCTGGTAATTCTGGCGGTTTGAATGATGAGATTGAAAGAAAAAAGGCAGACTTTAGACGTATAAATAAGAGAGTAAAAGAAGTTGTTGAAAGGAAAAAGCAAGAAAGGATAGATAAGAATGATAGAAGAATATCTGATAACTTCCAGGCAAATATTAAAATGTTCCGGAAGTTCGTAAGAACTGCCAGGGGAAATTCAAAACAGCCTAGAATGAATGCTATACGAGACGAGAATGGCTGCATGCTGAATGATGAAGTTTCGAATTTAAAGAGATGGAAGGAATACTTTGAATGCGTGTTTAAGAGTGAAGAGTCGTCTGAAGTAAGTGAAATAGAAATTCCGGAAGAAGTGGAGAGAGGTAGGGAGATAAGTGTAGATGAAATAATGAAAACAATGAAAAGCATGAAAGCAGGTAAGACAGCCGGATATGATAGAGTATCACTCGAAATGCTAAGGGCTGGAGAGGGTGTGGTTGCAGGCCTGCTGTACAACTAGTTTAATTTATGTTGGGAACTGAAGCGGGTACCGGAAGACTGGTGCAAAGCCGTTATAGTTCCAATATATAAATCCAAAATATATAAAGGGGTCGCAGCAGGACTGTAAAAACTACCGTGGTATCAGCTTGCTTAGCATTGTGGGTAAACTGTATGCTAAGGTGTTAATTGAAAGAGTTATGGAAGAAACTGATGGAAAATTTTGGGATGTGCAAGCTAGATTTAGAAAGGGGATGGGATGTATGGATCAAGTCTTTTCCATGCGCATGATTGCGGAGAAATTTATGGCCAAAAACCAGAAAGTTTTTTGTGCGTTCATGGACTTGGAAAAGGCTTATGGGATGAGAATGGGTGAGTTAACTGTCAAATGCCTTTTGTACGCCGATGATCAAGTCATATTTGCATCGTCGGCGGCCGAGTTGCAAATGATGGTTAATTTAATGAACTCGTCATTAAAAGAAAGGGGTATGAAAGTGAACGCAAGTAAGACGAAAGTGATGGTTTTTGAAAGAGAAGAAAGTAAAACGTTATGTGAAATAAGAATAGAAGGGGAGTTGATTCAGCAAGTGGATGAGTTTGTATATATGGGATGTTTATGTAGCAGGGATGGTAGACATGACATGACAAGGATATAGAACGACGAGTGAACGCAGGAAATAGAGTTAATGGGGCTCTACACGCTATTATGAAGAGTCAGAATGTGTCAAAGAAGGCACGTAATATTCATAATGGTGTGTTAGTCTCTACTTTAATGTATGGTAGTGAAAGTTGGGTATGGCAGAAGAAGCATGAGAGTAGAATAAAGGCTGTAGAAATGCGGTCATTACGTAGTATGCTAGGGCTGAATCTGAATGACAGGTTGAGAAATAGTGTGATAAGAGAAATATGTGGTTTGCAAGATGACGTTGTGACTAGGAGTAAAAAAGGAATGCTTCGGTGGTTTGGTCACGTAGAAAGAATGAACGAGGAAAGAGTGACAAAGCAAATTTATGTTTCAGAAGTGTACGGCAAAGTCGGGAAAGGACGCCCTAGACGAAGATTTTTCGACCAAATCGGCGATACATTGAAAATGGACCAGATTAGGAGTACCCTTAACCGACGAGCGTGTATGCGTAAATATGTGGATGTAAAGGAGGCGAGAGAAGTGTGTCAGGAACGCGCCAAATTGAAGTCCGTAGTCTCTGCCTACCCCTCTGGGTGACAGGCGTGAGTGTTTGTATTGTATAATATTTTATTTATGCGTGGTAGAGCCATGCTGCAGCTATATTAGTAGTATAGTTATAATGGGACGGCCCAGCCGGGGAAGGACTACGCTCTCACAGAATACCAGCGTAACATGGCAGCTTTACACTGCTGTGTTTCGTATGGTGAGTGTAGAGAACCGGAGACCCATTTTACTGGAAAAGAGGCATTCCATCTTAGACCTCACGGGTGACGATGCATCTGCATTTTGATTCTTTATTGAGGATAAATGTAGATGTCTATGGGTCAGAGTAATCACTTAACATCAGGTGGACTGTGTGCTTGTTTGTCACCCTATCCTATAAAAAATATAGATAATAAATAATACTTATTGAAAGTTACTCTTTCGTTTAGTTACCACTGGTTCGAAAAAAAACCTCTGCCTTTGGAAGAACCAGCAAGAAGCCCAGCGGGACTTTTTTTTTAAATAACAGATTACAGTCAGAGACGTAACGTGGACTAATATAAACGTGGGCGAAATTTCATCAGCGAGGCCCCTTTTCTTCGTTCCAAGGATCTACCCAACAGATATATCCTACCAAACATGGTTTGACACGACATACCTACTGATATCTATTAATTCCTGACAAGTCTCGTATTCCGTCAATGTGACAGTCGCGGTCTTTGAAAGTAGTTACAACTGCCTCGTAGTCGCATTTGAGAGGAACTTCTTGCGAGGTCCCAAACAAACACATTTTAATTTGTGACTTTCTTTTTTGAGCGTAAAAGTGATCAAATTAATTAGTCATCTGTGATAAAAGGCATCGCATTTTTGGCGGCCCCTTTAAGCGTGAGGCCGTGGACGAGGGCCCGCTTCGCCCACGCGTAGCGAGGCCACTTTTTACAATCATGTATGTAACACAATTAACAACCCAAAACAAATTAGAAATAGCTAGGTAGTGATCACCTCATTCCCAGGAGTTATTATCATCCATAAATTCCTTAATATTATAATAACCCTCTTAATACAAACTTAGTTTATTAAAATTTTCGAACTTTGATCAGGTTATGTATATTTTCTGGGATTTTGTTAAGTTATATGTGTATATTATGTGTGTGTGAGTGTGATATATTAAGTTAATCCTTATATATAAAAATTACGTTACATTGTTTGTCCGCGATGAACTCCTAAACTACTGAACTGGTTTCAATGAAGTTTTGTATACTGTGTGCAGTTTGGTCCAACTTGAGAGATAGGATAGTTTTTATCCCGATAAGTGACCCTCAATTTTTTTTATTGCTAATTTCAGGAGTTTTATTAGTAAAGCAAATGGTCGTCGGAAAGGGTATAACTACGTCTGCCTGGTCAGCTAGTGGTCTATAAAAATATGTTCTAAATTAGCGATTAACTTTTTATGGGTGTAAGTGTTGATTTTTTTTTTACAAAATTAACTTAAAAAAAGTATTTTTTTAACGTTAGATTGTTGATTTTTACTTTAAAATAAATAAATACTCGTATATTGCTACATGACTATTACAATAACTATTGTTCATTAACATGCGTTACCTATCTGTATGTATATAAAATATATACCAGATTTCAGTTTGTATACTGATAAAAAATAATTAATATGTCTAAGTAAGCTTCGATTTCGGTTTCGGTTTCGGCCGAAACTGACACCCGGATCAAACCTTCGGAGGGTCTTTTTCGGTTTGGGTTGAAAATCTTGTTTCGGTCGGATAGTAAAAAAATGTTTCACAATTAGGCCACTAAAGCCGAGGAGATATAGATATAAGACCTTACCTCCGGATTTGAGGTAAGGTCTTATATCTATATTTTCTTTGTGTAATGTAGCTTTGTTAGCCACTAAAATGCAACATACAACAAATGTAAAATACAACTGCAATTTAATTTTTTTTTATATTTTCACGATCATATGAGCATGTCGTGCACTTTTGGATTTTCCAAGTTTTTTATTTGTGTAATTGACATAAAATTATACGAAAATTGGAAGAATAGAAATAATTATATGTTTTTTTTAGTGAAAACTTGTATTGTAATTAAACTTCTTTAAAAATTAACGTATAATCATGTTAATCGTAATTTTATAACGCTCTTAAGGCATGCACAATTGGATTTACTGCACATCACATGTTTAGTTCCCCTTTGTCGCCTCTTACGACACGATATGGGCTAGTGGATATTCTTACACCGCCACTACACGCATTTTCACTTTTCACAAATTTAATACACCTAAAATGTTTGCAAAGCTTTGTTTGTGTATTTGAGGACGGTCACAGTAAAATTAAAATAATGTGTACACACTTAGCGTATTTATAAGCAAGCTATGCTTATAAATACTCTAAGTGTACACATAAATACACCTTTTTTTTTTTTTTTTTTTTGCGGATGGAAAATCATCTAATGACGCCTTTCGCTGTGGGTGGAGCGGAAGGGAGTGTCAGACTTTTACTGACTAAAAACCATCCGTGTTCCTTCAGTGCCCTTACGTTCCGGAGCCGCGGTATCTCTTTCGAACAGCCCGCAGCCCCGGCAGGCGTCGGCCCTTGCGGGCCCCTTCACGCTGCTGACAGCTCTTTGAGGCGCGCGTGGAACAAAACGCGCCGTCGACACGGCCTGTCGTCGTTAGACGGACGGACGGCGAGCTACCCATTGCTCGCCGTCCACAGGCCCGCGCCTACGGTGGTTGGGGGCCACGACGTAGCCCCCGACGCCCGGGGCGTCTCCCGCGGCGGCCGGGAAGGAAAGCTGTTGCTCTTTCCTTCTCCCGCTCCGCCACCTCCTTCGCTAGCATCACTGCTTCGCAGAAGGTGGTGACGGCATCCCATTCCGTCTCGCTCCGGACCATGGCTTCGACCAGAGCCGGACGCGAGAGGTCGCCGCCGCCTATCGCCGCTACGAGGACACGGCGGTGCTCCGCCCAAGCAGAGCACACCTCCACGGTGTGCTGCACCGTGTCCTCCGGTCGATCCTCGCAGTGGGAGCACCCGGGCGTTTCCTCCCGCCCGATTCGGTGCAGGAACCTCCCGAACACACCGTGTCCGGTGAGGACCTGCGTCAGGCGGAAGGTGAGGACGCCGTGGCGTCTCTCAAGCCACTCCTCAAAGAGGGGTCTTATCGCCGCTATAGTGGCGTGCCCAGCACGGGGTTGCGACAGTCGCTCTCTCCATGTTGCCATGAGATCATGCCGGAAGTCTGTCCGCTGCGCGACAACTTGCCGCGGCAGCGGGGTTTCCCCCCGGCATAGTGCTGCCGCGCGCCATTCGTGCAGGCGCGCGAGGACTATCGCCTCCAGATCCCATGGCGGCAATCCGGCAAGGAGGCTCGCCGCCTCGCGGGAGATCGTGCGGTAGCCGCGAACCATCTTTACGGCAACCACCCTTTGGGGCGCGTTTAGGTGGTGGACGGCAAGCCGCGCCAAACCACGCGCCCACACCGGGGCCCCGTAAAGGGCCATGGACCTCACGATCCCCGCGTAGAGCCTCCGGCAGGAGGCGTTTGGCCCCCCCAGGTTCGGCAGGAGCCGCCTGAAGGCAGCCCCGGTCCGTTCCAGTTTGGGAGCCAAACGTCGGAAGTGCTCAACGAAGTTCCATCGGCCGTCGAGGACGAGTCCTAGGTACTTCAACGTCGACTCGACGCCGATGGATACCCCTCCTACCATCACTGAGGATCCCGGTGGTGGCCTGTTCCGAGGACCATGGAAGTGCATGGCCTCGGACTTGTGCAGAGCCTCCTCAAGACCCAGCTGCCAGATCCTCTCAACGACTATCGCAACCCCGCGTGTCATAGTTTCCGCCGCCGCCTCGTACGACCCCCCTTGTGCCAGTACCAGCGTGTCGTCAGCGTAGCAAACTACGCTGACGCCGGTAGGGAGGTCGGCGCGCAGCACCCAGTCGTAACCGATGTTCCACAGGGGCGGCCCCAGAACCGAACCCTGTGGGACACCGCACGACATCTCTCGCCGGTTCCAATCACCGTTGCGACCGGGGTAGATGACGGCCCTATCCGTCAGATAGTCCCCGACTATACGACGGAGATAGGTCGGCACCCGGTGATACCGGAGTGCCTCCCTAATGCAGCTCCAGGGCATGGAGTTGAAGGCGTTGGCGATGTCGAGAGACACCGCCAAAACAACCCCCCCCCCCTGGCCACTGCATCCCCCGTCGTGAGGGCTCTCACGCGCATGATGGCGTCCACCGTAGAGCGCCTCTTGCGGAAACCAAACTGGTGTTCCGCAAGATCCGGCCCCGTCCCCGCAAGGTGCTCGGCGAGGCGGTTTGCAATTACTCTTTCAAAGAGCTTGCCCACCTCGTCGAGTAGCACCACGGGCCGGACACATAAATACACCTGATATGATCCTAACACTTGTAAATACACCTGATATGATCCTAACACTTGAGGGAACAAACTTATAAAAGTAAATATAAACAACTACCTACAAATTTGTTGTTTCCTTTATCTTCACTACTAACAGTGAATGAAGTCAACGATGCCTTTCAATAAATAAATACTACTGTGACGCTAGTTTTGTTAATTTTTTTCAAATTACTTTGTAAGAAGTTAGTAACATAACATATTCGCATCAAAGAACATAAGTATATACTAAGTACTCTCTATCAAGAACACAGATTATTGTTATATAATAATAATAATAATAATAAAGTTTATTCTTTTCTCTCACAAATTTAACATAAACATACAACTTAATATTAATTTACTACAATCAATTTGTGAGAGACTGGTGTCCGTACTAGGATTCCCTGTATGACAGATCACCAGCCCCCACCTACAGACCAATCTATAATAATCTAGGTAATATTAGGTGTATGACAAACAATAAATATACGAAAAGCAAACGTGTGTGTGTGTGTGTATGTGTGTGTGTGTGTATGTGTGTGTGTGTGTGTGTGCGTGCGTGCGTGCGTGTGTGTGTGTGTGTGTGTGTGTGTGTGTGTGTGTGTGTGTGTGTGTGTGTGTGTGTGTGTGTGTGTGTGTGTGTGTGTGTGTGTAGCGTTTGGGATTTATTTCATGATTTTAAGTAATTCCTCAGTCGTTTCATAATCTTGACTTAATAGCCATAGGGTTACTATCTTTTTGCATTTAAATTTGGGACATGTATATATGGATAAAATGGAATTAATTTTGTTGTATAGATGAGAACCCAAAAAGCAGAAGAAGTTATGTGTATAACTACTTTTGTATGGTGCAATAGGACAAATTTTACTTTTGTTTCTTTTATTTGTCAGACGAGAAGGATCGTAATATGTCAGAGAATGTTGTTTCATAATAGTGTGTAAAATAAATAACTGGCGGACTGTGAGAACTTTACAGTTTTGGTATAGTTCTTTAGTGGGATAGAGAAATGGAAGAAAGTGACTCACCTTGAGAAGTGCTCGTTGGGCACGTTCTAACTTAAGTAGATGTGTTTTGGAAGTACCACCCCAAACTGTTATGCAGTAGGTAATTAATGATTGGCAAAGTGACAAGTAGGTTGATTTTAATATTTTTTCATCTCCCACATGTCGAATATTTTTAAAAATATAGATCATTTTACGTAATCTATTAGTTAGAAGATTAATATGTGCTTGAAAATTCAGGTTGCTATCAATCATTATACCTAAGTACTTTATTTCATTTACTTTTTGGAGCAAAGGGCAAGAACAGTTAATAACATCATTATAATTTTGACAGATATGTGCTTTTATATGGAGATTAGGAGAAATAGGAGTGTTAATTTTTTTAAATGTAAATGACATATATTTTGTTTTGGAGACATTAAGCATTAGTTTATTATGTGTTAGCCAGTTTACAATTAAATTAAAACCTTTTTGGGCATTTAGGTATACTTCTTCCCATGTATCACCGCTGAATAAAAGGGCAGTGTCATCGGCATAAGAAACAAGCGTCCCATTTATCAATCTTGTCTGGCACATGCTGTTTATATAGATCAAAAACAGGGTAGGACCCAAGATACTACTTTGTGGTACGCCATGGGATACGGGAAGATCATCACTTATCCAATTTCCTATTTTGACACATTGTGATCGGTTAGTGAGATAACTTTCAAAAAACTTCAATTGTATTCCTCTGACACCTATCTTGTACAATTTGTGAATTAACAGCGGAATAGAGACCGTGTCAAATGCCCTAGCCAAATCGAGAAATACTGCTATAACTTTTTTCTTGTTGTCCATATGTTTAACGGTATAACTTAAGAATTCATGTACTGCATCACTTGTAGCTTTGCCATTTCTAAAACCAAATTGTGCATTTGAGAAGAGATTTTTTGATTCAAGATACCTGACCAGTTTATTATTTACTACTTTTTCTAAGATTTTCGAAAATACTGGCAGTATAGAAATGGGCCGATAATTATCGACACAATCTCTATTTCCGCTCTTATGAATAGGGTGAATCATTGAACGTTTGAATTCGTGAGGAAATATTCCAGTATTTAGAGATAGATTACAAATATATGTGAGTATAGGGGTTAGGATATTTTTGTATCGTTTTATAAGGGAACTTGAAATATTGTCCCGTCCCGTACAGTTATTTTTAAGACTTGATATAATTGTTTCGACTTCAGAGTCATCTACCGGAAGTAATGCAAATGAGTGACTAGGTGATATGTCTGGTATGCCCAAGGATAAGTCTGTCGAGCAGTTCTTAATAGACTCAGCTATATTCTTTCCTATGTTCACAAAATATTCATTTATATCATTAACCGACCTCCTAGGATCATTACAGAGAAGTTCTGTAGCTGGAGCTTTGATTTTAGTCGTGTGAGTTATGTTCTTTATTATTTCCCACAGTTTTTTGCTATTAGATTTAGCTTTACAAATTTCCGCCTTTTCATATTCTTGTTTTACTTTCTTTAGTATGTTATTACAAAAATTTCTATATCTAGTGTAGGTTATTTGAAGAATTGTATCATTAGGATGTTTTCTTGATTTAATATGTAAATTGTCCCTATTTTTCATGCATTTTAGCAAGCCACGAGTTATCCAAGGTTTTATAGTTCGTTTACGTCTCAAGACCGTTATGTTTTTGGTACATTTGTCAATAGCTAGATTAAGAGTATTGATTAAAAACGTAACTGCATCATTTACATTTGGCATTAAGTATACAGCTTTAAAATCTAATTCATTAAAAGTTAAATCTAAGGCCTGGTAGTCAATTTGATTAATTGTTTTGTAATGAAAAATATTTTTATATGTCCAATTTAGGCTAAGGATTATGCTATAATGATCTGTGATGGTAGTGTGAGCAACATGACAACGTGCGGGTAATTTTGATTTCAAAATTATGTGATCCAAACAGGTATGGGTATGTGTTGGGATATTAAAACCTGGTAGCATACCATGAGAGGCTAATAGATCAAGATAAATATGGGCTCTAGAGTCTTTTGATGAGGATGATATATCAATGTTTATATCTCCTGTCAGTATTATATTTTTATATTGTGCTAAGCCAATAAGTACGGAATTTAAAGATTCAAAGAAAGGGTTTGTATTCTTTACACTTGGAGGGCGATATATTGCAAGGACGACAGAATTAACATTTAATTTTATAAGCAAACAATTAGCATCTGTTAGGTTAATTTCGGAGATATTATAATTATTATTTGACTTATAATAAATTACAACTCCCTCATTTTGTGTTTTATTATTTGTAGAAGCAGCATAATTATATCCGTGTAGTATGGGAATATAAGCAATGTTTTGTAACCAACATTCTGTAAATATAATTAGGTCCCAATCAACTTTGGCACGTTCCAGAAGAGTTTGGAAGTGTGGTATATTACGTTTTAAGCTTCTTATATTTTGTGTTATTAATTTCAAAGATGATTGATTATTATATATTAAATTAGCACTGTCATCAATGCTACACGTAAAGCTTGAGGCCAAAGATAATGCGTCTAGGTCTTTATTAATATTTTCATTAATACTATCGCCTTTTACAAAGTTCGTAATTTACTAGTCTAAAATTATGGTGAATAAAAATATAGTGTATTATTTTTCTTTTGTTTAAGACGCAAATAATGCAAATGTAAGGAATTATAACTAGGTCATATCTTACGTAAAGTATAACTAGATACTCGTAAAAAAATGTTTTATCGTATAAGATGGTACTTCGGTATAATATTATTTGGTAGCAGTACTTATTTATTCTGTGGTAGTAGTTATATTCAACGTGTGGCAGCTGATGGAAAAAATTACTTTTTAGGCTTACTAAATGCGGAAAATCAATATAGAAACCTATAGTTGAAATATTATTAATTTGTCTACAAACAATATGAGATCTATTAGTATAGCAAAAAATATAACATTTAATAGTTATCTGAGGAACATAAATGTAGTAATAATTCTGTGTACAATGAGTATTCTGCATAACACAAATTGAAAACATCACCTTAAAATATCCATTATAATTACAAGTTAGCGTTTTTGTAGCACGTTGATAATTTAGATAATAATACATTAAGACTATAATTATCCATTTAGAGGGTTTAATATGAGTTTTTAGTTTTTTTATAATATAGGTAATAGATTTAAATGGCCAAGCAAAATTGTTTGTTAGATTTATAAATGTTTTGCTTGGCAAAGTTGTGTCATAAGTTTTGATGGTTTTATGCTTATGTGATAAAATGTATTTCATCGCACAAAGAAATGTTAGGGTATGTGAGATATTGTTCGTATAATTAGTTACGAATTTGACGGTATTAAGAGAATTCAATGAAGCATCGGCGCATTCTAAACACCTATGACCATTATATAATATACGAGTATGTTTATGGAAATAAATATAAACTCGTTTTGTATTTTTAACGTAGGTAGACCATTTATATAGACACATATTAATATTTACAATTTTTGCCATTTTGTTTGCATATATGAATTTTGTTTGTATGGAGTTATTGTAAGTTATGTTTGATTTTTGGAGAAATTCTTGATACGTTTCGTTAAATAAAATAGATAAGGATATGAACTTTAAGTAATTATGATATTTTGTTTGAATTTTAGTGTTAGTTGTGTGTATTATGTAATAGTAATAGGGTATAATAATGTGATATTGAATATAACTAGATAGGAAATATCTTATTACAAAAGGTATTAGCAAATAAGCAATAAATAAAATTAATAGTCAAATAGAACTTAGTTTACAAAAATCTTCTTCACTGTCGATTCTAATAGCCGGCATACCATCCTTTTGTCTCACAAATACTTTCCCATGAGCAGTCCAGCAGTTACTATATTTATTCTTCTTTGTATATTGTCTGGCAAGGTAGTGAAGTCGCCGTGTTTTAGTTGTTAGGCATTCGGATACATATATTGGTTTCGGTGGTCCACCAATATTAAGATGAGAAGTATTCAGTTTTTTATCCTTTTTCTCTTTGTTAAATGCACTGACGGATCTAATAAAATTGTTTTTCATTACAGTAGTGGTAAAATCGATTACGATAGGACTTGGTGTGTTCGATTTTAATTGTGATTTAATACGATAAATGTCACGTACCTCATTATCTTGTAGGGGCACATTTAAAACCTCACTAATAACTCTTACAATTTTACACAACGAAGACTGGTTTTCTGGTTGAGTTATTGGGATATTACGGAGCTCGATGGAGGAGGTTTTGGCATTTCGCTCTAGATGTTCTATTTTATTTTCCAATATTTTAATTCTATCTTGATATTCAGAGTTTTCCTGCTGCACATTATTAATTTTTAATAACAAATCATCGTACTTTTGGGCCATAAAATCAATCGACTTTTGGGTTTCCAAGTTTAAATCTTTTAATGTTGACATATCAGACTCCAATCTATTAAATTTCGCAGTTTGTTGTTGTTTTAAATCATTTAGCAGTTCTTTAATTTCACAGCTAACCATATCGCTGTGTCTTCGCTTATACCTTTTGGCAATACACTCAACGTTTTCTGGATCATCAGAATAAACTTTTTCGGATGCTGTATCTGAATCTTGGGTTAAAATTCGCTCTTTAGTTAGTTTGAGGTCACTAGAATAAGGTGGGGTACGCTGAAGTGCCATAATGATATAATTAAGGGTATACGTAGGCCTAATTTATTGATACTTAAAGTTGTAGGCCTAAATAAAACCGTTGGCAATTGAATTTTAATACTCAGTACAAAAACAATGGCTTATCACGTATTGGTCGATGGGCGTGGCGAAATAATAACGCAACGATAGTTTCGCATTCACTGGAATATGCACTATCTCACTTCTAACGTTCAAGAGAAGGGTGTTGCATAATATCACTATCCTTCTTCAATTAGCGCGTCGCACTTTGTCGTAAAACGATGAACTTCTGAATGCCTGGTACTTGCACTTAATTTATTTTGTGTGATAAATTATTATTTTGACTCAATCAACAGCACAAAAACACGTCCGTACACTACGGTGGTCCGAAGGGGAGGGGGATATTATATATATGTGGAAACTTATTTACAGAACTGGAAAATTTAACTGGAGTTTAAAAAACTGTCTCTTGTTATGATATCTATTTCTAAAAAGCATTTGGATAAATTCAAAATATTTTTGTTCTTTAAATGAAACCAATTTCTTTGTTTCTATAATTTTCTTTAATCTCTTTTCGGTTAATCGGTTTTTTTTAATCTCAATACTTAGTCATCTGACATCTACACTAGAATTATTTTGTCCGTGCAGTTTGGGTCATAAATCATCGAAGCATTTCGCTCTCTATCCCACTTGACGTGTCACGGGCCTTAGGGGCGAGCATAGTGATGCACATTATTGTTGTCGATAAGCGTTAGCGATAGTATATTTAGTTTTTTCATTATGTGGGTTAGTGATAAAAATGAAACAAAAAATAGACAAAAGAACGTATTTATTAAAATAAGAATAATAATGATTTAAAATAAATTATTAATTAGTTACCTATGTATTAAAAAGACTATAAGTACAAATGTTTGGAATGTAACAAATTATATTAAAAATAAATATAAATATAAAGATAATAACTTATATCTAAAATTAAATCTAAAATTATTTACATTAAAATTCTACATCAGAATCATCAGAGACATCGTCATCCACATGAATTATCTATATCTATAACTATACTAAATTATCATTGCACTAATTTGCAGGTATTAGGCGGGGGTAATAATGGAAAGCAAATGACTCATAACATAACAATGTCGCACCATCCTTTGTATACCGCACCGCCGCCGTGTACCTGCCTTCGATGATTCAATTGTTGTTATCGATAATAGCGTTGCGCCCGCGCAACATGCT
The DNA here is from genome assembly GCA_963668995.1 of Parnassius mnemosyne. Lineage (NCBI taxonomy): Eukaryota > Metazoa > Arthropoda > Insecta > Lepidoptera > Papilionidae > Parnassius > Parnassius mnemosyne. The sequence continues at coordinate 19,408,654 of CAVLGL010000082.1, read as the reverse complement.
CAGCGTCCTAGCCGGGCTAAGGCCGAGCTATGAATTATGACCCCAACTGCAGGGACAAAATAATTTTACTATAACAATATTTTTTACTTATTCTCCCGACATGTGTAGATCAGGGACTTTTTTACTTTTTATTTATTTTATTTTAATATTCAAACGCCTAGCTTTTATTTTTTCTTGTAATCGCTATTTTTTATTTATAATTTCTTTTTACTTTTCTTTTTTACATAATTCTTACATTATTTTTGTTTCTTGGTTGGTTTATATTATATAATAGTTATTACAATTATTATAATTTCATCACACAGTCTCTCCTTACATTAGAATCGATATAAATCAAAGTAAATATTTGGAGAAGCCGCCGTGTCCTGTCATTACTTGAATCGTCAGTGGGTCTATAGTATCTATTTTCCTTATTATGGGATAGAAGTTATGGCGTCTGGGAAAACACTTTAGCAGTGGAGGCCGTTTCTCCTTCCGCGTGTAGCGTCGGTGCCATTCGGCGAGCGCGTCATCAAACTATATTATGTTTGTGTAGTTGTGTTTATTTCATACTAGCTATTACTAGTAGGATCTATTAACGTGACAATTTTTACATTTAAGATAGTCAAAGACCATTTTATCAAATTTTCGTTTTTTTTTCAAATCTCAAAAATTTTCTAATAAAATATATTCTAGATCCCTCCTGGCATAGCTCTGTATCTGTTCATAAAATATCATCGCAATCGGATCAGCTATTCCGAAGATTAGTCCGGACAGACAGACAGACTGTTAATAGCGTGCAAATAACCCTGAGCTTAATAGAAGCCAGTTATTTCAATGTTACAGACAGACGCACCAATTTTATCTACATGTACATACCGTACAGCAACTACATGCATGTGTGTGTAATACTCTAAGCCGCCAAAATGTCATGATGTGTTAATTGGAAAACCAACCATTGAGTAAACATTTGTTACTTCTACTATTTTCACCTGCAATCAAACTATTACTGCACCACTATCCACTACTGCGTGCACAAGTACGCAGCAGTCTATGTTCGAAATCACTAAATCATGATTTTATTACACTAAATTATGGTTTTAGAGGATCATCACGGTTCGTAGGCGGATACATGACATTAATTTATAATAATAATAATAATAATTTATTTGATACAGACAGCACTGATCCATTACAAAATTAAATTTTTATATTATACCTTAAATTTTAATTATAATTATTGGTTAATTAATAATATTATTAAATATAATTATTAAGATTTTAATAAATTTGACCACCTACGAGTACTAAAAATTTCACTACATATATGTCACTTCCAAACTGTACGATTATCTCGTTATTATAAAATCTAGTTTATTTATATATTATACATTTTTTTTACTTATTATAAGCCAGTGCTTGACCACGATCCCACCTGGTGATAAGTGGTAATGCAGCCTTAGATGGTAAATCGCACTGTCTTATCGTAATAAAAGCCTATTCACTCTTGCCTTGAAGACGCATAGATTGTATTCGGACGGAAAGATAGACCCCGGCAAATTATTCCACTCCTTTGCTGTACGTATTACAAAAGACGAAGCAAACCATTTGGTTCTAATGCGTGGAATATCGACAACAATGGGATGAAGACCCGCCGACCGTCTGGTTGTCCGATGGTGGAAAGGAGAGGGAGGAATTAAAGCGTGTAATTCCTGCGCACATTCACCGAAATGCATCCTATAGAATACCGAGAGACTGGCTACTCTGCGCCTGTGCTCGAGGCTGATGAGACACTAGCTACATCGACTATTTCAAATTGAAATCAAATATTGTTGTGTTTGATAACTTGTAGCCATATCTTGTTGTTGTTGATAGTAACATGATCTCATTGCTGAAATATAGATAGTAACATGATCTCATTGCTGAAATATATATGTTGTTAAAATTGCGACACGTAATTATGATATCCTTTTATCAACTTAAAACTACTCCAAGTATTCTAAGAGTACTTGAAACCTTAGAATATTGAAAAGTTCTCTCCACACGTCACTAGGTAGACCTAATAATAATCTAAGAAATGTTATTTGTCAAGGTGTACCTAGAGGATAAAAGTATTATAATTCAATAACAATAGTTTTAATTTAATTGTAACTTAATAATAATAATTTAAATTTAATTATCATTTAATAATAGTAATTTATCCATTCATTATATGCGACATATTGTAATAATTTAATAATTTGATAAGATTAGTATGATAAATAATAATTTTAACATTATTTCATTTATATGACAATATTTTAAATTTGATTGTAGGTGTTATTAAAGATATTTAATTTTGATTTTATACAGGGTTATTTCGCAATAACCGGCCAAATTTGCAGAGAAGGTTCAGAATAAGTAACATAAGCAAATGGCGAAGAAAAATTAATTAAAAAAATCTCATACATTCAGTCCTTTTAATCTTTTAAATTAAAAATGTGTTTTTACTGGAGACGAGGCACTCCGTCTTAGTCCGCACGGGTAACAACGCATCTGCATTTTCATTCGTAATCGAAGATAGATGTAGATTTCTATGGGCCACAACCACTTACCATCAGGTGGACTGTGTGCTCGTTTGTCACCCTTATCCTATAAAAAAACAACTATTGAGGAAAACACAAAGGGCGGTCAATAGTAACAATAAGCTACATAGCAATCTCTTCCAGACAACCCAGAAGAAGAAATAAATAAAAATAAGAAAATGAACTATGGGTAGGGTTAGGTTGGGTAGGAACTCCATTAAATATAACGGGTTGTAGTTGACATTTTTTTATTTTGACAATCATTTTTGAACTCCCAATAATTATGGCTTGGGATTTTAAAGGATTCACCGTTAACCCATAAGAACGACACCAGTCGAGAATACATGTTAGATCCTTATTGATACATTCCACTGCTTTGGGAAGATCTTCAATGGTTGTTTATAAGTATACTTGGATCTCATCTGCATACAAGTGGTAGAGAAAAGATATTTGGGAAGTAATCGTATTAATAAAGATTGCGAATAAAAGAGGAGATAACGCCACCATGTGGAACGCCAGCTGCTGTATCAAGCTACGAAGAAAGTCTGTCTTGGACACAAATATGTTGCCGGCACCTATGCTAACTATGAAACCAGGACATTGCAGCTGGAGATATGTTAAGAGAACGCAGAATCCCTAACAGGATGTCATAATCAACAGTATTGAAGGCATTGCTGAAATCCAGCAACACCAATAATGTAACTTTATGATTTTCCATACCGTGGCGAATGTCATCCGTGATTTTCAATAACGCCGTAGTAGTACCATGACCAGATCTAAAGTCAGATTGGAGAGGGTTGAGGCTGCTATTTCTTAAACAAAAGGAATTAATTTTTTGTTGCAAAAGGCGTTTTAAGACCTTGGAAAGGAAAGAAATAATCTAAATAGGACGATATTCAGAAAAACTTGAAGGATTTGCTTTTTTGGGTATAGGTATGATCTGGGCGTCCTTCCATTGGTTAGGGAAAGAAGATGAAGATATGGAAAACTTTAAGACATAGGTTATAACAGGTGTTAAAAAATCTAACAAGGGAATGATCATTTTACGACTGACGTCATCACTCCGACAGCGTCAGAATGGATAGAGAGAATGTGTTTCCCGACAATCTGCAAATTGACGAAACACAAATGGGGAAAAGTCAGGAGCGGGAAACGATGAAAGTTGAGTAAGTGTATGATATATATGATTTTGCCATATTATCCAAGCAAGAAACAGAAGAAAAATGCTGACTAAGCAAATTTAAATCGATATTATTTGGTATAGGGCATGAACGTGTTTTCCCAACTCCTATAGACCTTAAAAAGTTCCAAACACGATATAGATCTTTGTTTTGTACTGATTTATGGATATAGCGGCGCGGTAAATCTCCACACATCTTGTTTTATTGATTCTGCAGGAGTCTGTACTTCTCTCGTATCCTGTCATTCTTTGGATCTAACCTGTAACTCGACTTTGCGTTATTCTTTCTACCTATCAATCTTTTAAGATCTTTAGTCAACCACGGGGCTGGGGGATGACGTATTCGCACTGGATTCGGACAGGAGCATATGTATCATAAAGTTGAACAAGAAGCTAATTAAACAATGCCACCTGTTCGTTAACAGATCAAGCCTTAACACTCCAGTCCATATTAGCAGCGGCTTTGTAGCTTTTCCAAATCCATTTCCTCAAAATTACGCTGCAGAAGTATCCTTGACTTGGCTTTCCGTGGTCGGTCTTACTTTATAAGATATTTATTATTATATATTATTTTATAAGATAGAAGAGAAACAGGAGGTCATGATAGGAAAAGGCGTTGGCAGTACATTGACCAAATTTATCAACATGCCCGAGAGAAGTAATGATAACCAAATCAAGGAGGCATGGCATAAAGTTAGGAAAAAATTAGTTTCAGAAAGATGAAGAATATTTAAATTGGCTGCTTCTATAACGGACTTAAGCTGAAGAGATCGGGCATCATTCTTAAGAAGGCAAGTATTAAAATCTCCCATTAGCACTGTATGTGTATATAATGGAGTTAGCTCTTCAAGAAGGTTATCCAATGTAGTAAAATAGTCAACTGTGGAAGAAGGACTATAAAACCGAGAAGTAATTTGTTGTGCGAAAGAAGTACTTCAATAAACAAGTATTCCGCTTCGTTCTCAGCTAGAAATTGAGATGATGAACGAACAATAAAAAAAGGTATATGCGCACGAAGGTGAATGGCAACACAATGGAATCCTGAAATGGAATAGGATATGGATGGAAGACATGGCTTTAACCGTGACTCCGAAACGAGATTTGCGTGAACGTTATCACTTACAAAGCTAGCTAACATATCGGGATAATGAGCCGGAGTACTCTGTGTTAAATACACAGAGTGTTCCGGCTCATTGTCAAGTGTAAACTATAATGAAGTTTTTTAGAGCTGGAGAAAAATGGGAGTCAAGAGTATCTTTTAATGGAGGATTTCGTCATTACTTAGTACACCGGATGCTGAAATGAAAGAAGAGGAGTTTTGATTGTGATCACTATCACCAAGAGACGTGTTATCTTTTACAATAAGAAAAAATGTACAAATAACTATAAACTATAATAAATACTAATAACTATAAACAGATAAAAATTATAAACTACAAAGATTTACTTTTAATTACATCTATCACCTACCAGCATTAACAGAATAGAAAATAATGCAAATATTTAAAATAAAAAATTAAATACTACACATAGGTGATTCAAATCATATTTGATTGAATAAAGATAAAAATCATCCATATAACACATCGTACTCAATGATAAGAAATAACTGAAATTACCGACACAGACATCAAATAGAATTATGCTCTGTGGTGAAAACATTAGAACACACACATATAGCGTCAGTAGCCTAATGGCAGGACACGGACCGCGAACTCGAAAGGTCGTGGGTTCGAATCCGCCATTCGACTACTGTCGTGAACCACTTCTAACACAAGCATTTTAAGCTTACCAGAAGTGGTTAAAGGGAATATTAGTAATGTTTAATCGCATTACTAGTATTTTTTTAAAGAGGAAAAAAAGAACAGAAATATATATATATATATATATATATATATATATATATATATATATATATATATATATATATATACATTAAAACTTAGTCAAAATTTATCCTCTTAATATTGGAAACAATATTAACTATAATAAAAATTTAATAAAGTACTTTTCTTTTTATGGGATGCCAATAAAGATAAGTTCAGATCCAGGCTCTGAATTTAACAATGGATTAATTAAAGAATTCTTAAGCTTACATAAAATTGAGCTACACATTGGAACTCGCAATAGCCCAAACTCGATGGAAACTCTTATAGAACGCTTCCACTTGAAAATTATAGAAATTTATAGATTGGCAAAATACGAAAGAAAACCTACAGATGCGGCATCAGTTATGACGTATTCGGTACAGACACCTTAACAGAGCTTACGCCCTTCAAAGTAGTTTTCGGACATACCGACACGGGTAGTCCATTTAATACAAAAATTGATACGCAGTATTTACAATACTTAATAAGAGATCATGCAAAGCGAAAAAAAAACTTATACAAACATTTAGAAAATATGTAGGCGATTAAATAAAAGATTAGGAAAAAGCAAGGCGGTGAAGATGTGATAGTATTTCAGTGTGGCAAGACTATATTTGCTAAGAACACAAACAAAATAAAGAACAAGGACAAAGCACGATGTGTTAAGGCGAAAATAGTAGGCAAAGCCTAAAGAAATATAGTGCCAATACAAATAAGTGAAAGAAAGACTCAAGCTCCGATTAAAAATATCAACCGCCCTCCACAGGTGGTGCATAATGATGATTGCGTAGCAGATCCTGGCTCTGAATCTGCAGCCACTTGAGGGAAACCCAGGGATACTTCCGGTAAAACAAGGATACGCATATGCCCAAAAAAAGATTACTGGTCTGTAATTAAGATTTTAAATTTAGAAAATATTTATGACGGCCTAAATCTAATCATTACTAAATATCATAAACTCAGTAGAGTAATTGAAGTAAAAGAACCTCATCTTCGTGAATTTGTCAGTGTTAAAACCCATGTAGAGTACATACGCGATAATACCGTTCAAACATTTTAACAACATATGCCGCCACGCTTTAAGAGAAGGATTCTAAATCCATTTGTTCTAAAAATCATTACGGCAAACCTCGATCATGAAGATGCTCTTAAGTATGGATAAACTTACCTCGGAGTTAAGTCATAACCAAATTATCGTGTCTTATAAACTCACCATGGTCTCCAAAATGTTGGTCAGCATTATTAGTGCCACTGAAACCCTAAATAATAATTCAGTTATGCTAGATGCACGCTTAAAAACTGTAGAGACAATGTCTATATCATCTAACGACCAGAGAAAATAACTGGGTTTTCTCTACAGGATTATTTAATATATTTATAAGTAGTTTTCGAACTATATGTGATAAATTAAGGGTAATAGAGACTGCTATAGCTTTTAGTAGAATATCTATTCTCCATTAATCTATTGTAAATTCTACAGAACTCTTAGATCATTTAAAACTAATTTCGTATACCGAAAATTTAGTTTTTATTATTGTTATTTAGCAACCGATTATTTTGTTAATTTGAACAATTATGTTATGGTAACAGTAATATCTTATCTTAAGGAAAACTGGATAATTTTTATAACGGAGATTCCGTTAACGGATAATATACTTACAATTATTTTAAACGATTACCATCTTACTAAAATATCCTAACCTCCTGGTAAAAGGGATGAATACTACCAGTCACGTAACCGTGTCGTCCCCTAAATGCTGGTAATGATTTCCTGTGTACCGAAGAATATAGAGCCCTCTACCTTGGACTTACCTGCATAGAACAGTTGATGTTTGAGAATAGCTTTACTTGTTGCACTCGACACGCTATTATAATTGAAGACGTTAAGGTGCAGTAAATTAAAGCAGAAAATTGGATTGTTTTTACAAAGCTAAAAACGACGCTGACAAAACACTGCGGTAAAGAGATCAGCAAGCTACCTATTTTTGAAGCTATATCCTAACCAGCGATGAGCCCTGTGACCTGGAGATGCATAGTACCTACGAGTACATGCATCACCACCGTGTCTACACAGAATACAAAACAGCGATACCAGTTTCTGTCATCAACTAACTCATTTACTTTCAAATACCAATGTAACAAGTACACGCGTAATTAACGTCAATGGTGTCAACTTGCAAAAATGGTGTATGTGTCAAATGCTTTAAAACACAGTAAAATCTATTACACAGATTAAATGCCTTCAAATGAGAAATATTCTCTAACTTCAGTGTTCTAACATATGTAATTTTAAAGGAGAAGGAGACGTCTCCATACATTCTTGGGCTCAAGTATTAACAAAATGAAAGTAGGACCATTTGAAAGCGAATATATAAACAATTTATACCTGAAAATCTGGCAAGATTTGTTAATCTAGGAGCTGAGTAATAGTAGAATAAGTAAAAGTGAGATTGTCTATTACCTACACTGTAACAGGTGATTTTTCACTGTAATTACACTATAACAATCTATTTATCACTATAATTATTTAAAGATATAAAAGTAGGATCAGTATAAAATCACCAAAAAAGCTGTGGTGAATAATGAAACGAAATAGTGAAACGATTAACGAAAGTTAAAACAATAACAACTAAGTGAAGTGTATTTTAGGGATATCGATCTGAGATCGATTACTTGAATTGTTGTTGTATCTGTTTCTTGTTGGAATGTTGATATTTTGTATTTTTTAATATTATTTTGTAGATATGTAACCACCCACGCAATTATTTTTGATCTCCCTAGTCAACACAGAAAAATAATCGAAAATAGATATTAAAATGCTCAATTTCATCGAGAACCGATTATATTGCGCTCGTTTCAAATCGAATCGAAAAACTGTCTTTTTCTTTTAACTAAATAGTATGAACTTTGAACTGTTATGTCAAGTTTCAAAATTAGAAGTCCTCTATTGGAAGATAACGTTCAGAAACGAGAATTTCACTAGTGTATTCTTTATAGTAATCGATTTATTGCCATAAAGAATCGATTTTCTAACTTATTTCTTATTTTATTATTTTTTCTAATTCTAGATTGTAAAAGGAGCTACTTTTTTGTATTCCACTTTAGAAAAATATGGACGATTTTTTAAAGTATAAACCAATTAGTAGATTTCAAGTCCAAAAATCCCATTGTCCTTTCTAGCCTTAAGTTTCTCATTTTTTTATATACGTGTTAAGAAAAAATGAGAAACTTAAGGCTTTGCCTTACGTCCAAAATTATCGTAAAAACATTAAAAATGATATTACCGATAATTTTGATAATTAAATACGGAGGGAGGAGTTAAAGATACCTGTCCCGCTGTTTTAGACTAAAATATTAAAATATATAATATTTTATTATTTAGACTAAGCAATAAAACTAATATATCAGCATTTTTATATAAGTTCCTTGGACTTAGTTGATGAGTCCATTGTCTGCGCGCGAACGGACTCTTTGATTATTCATTATTAAAGCCACCTCCAAATCGGTGAGACGTAGTGATCTAATTATATTTTAGATTTTAGAAACTCCTTTCGACATTCCCGAAATTTGATTAGCTATTTAAAGGATTTTATATACAAATTATTTGTAAATATACAATATCATTCCCCGTAGAAAATAAATGAACTAAAATGTCGAATTTAGCGAAGACTTTAGAGAAGAATTTATCAAAAAAATAGTTGTACTATGGACGGTGGTCGAAACTTACCATTAGATGAGCCGTCTTATTACAAAAAGTAGGTCTCAGATTTAAACTTGACTGAACCTAGTTTAAACTAGAATCTATTTCACGATAGAAATTCCGCGGATATATGCAATCTCTAATGTGAAGTATGGAGTATGCCTTCAAAAACCGGAGGAAGTTATCATTTTGTCTGTATGTTCTTGTTTTTCTTTTTACCCACGAAGAACAGGAGGTGTGTGCGTTAAGGGTGAGAGATTGTTTGTGTATGCAAACGAATTATCCCATTTATCTAGAGAACGGTTTGTCCGATTGAGATACAGTTTCCTGTAAAGAGTTTGTGATTCTATTGAAAGTTAGAACATTTTAACATGAAAAAATTTCCATATAATTGCTTAAAGTGCATGTTGTACTTACCGGTAAAATAACATATTTTTGACGTTTCAAAACTTGTAGTTACTTTGTTATTTCATTATCGACATTTTTATTAGCTTTTCATCATTCCACTGCTGAACATGAGCCATCTGCAAGAAATGCCACAAAATATGGTTCTGAGTTTGTGGTTTCTCAGTTTTTTTTTTTACCTTTACGTGAAGAAATAATAAATAAATGAGATGACACTGTTCGTATATATTACCTATCCATCTAGTAATAGATCGAACGCGGGTGAATCACCGAGTAGCAATCACGCTGCCAATTAATACTAGTTGACGTCAGATAGCGCATTCTGCCAAAGTCCGTAAAGTCTAATAAAGTCTATACTGAATGTGTTCTGTAAGACATAGTTATATACTCTTTGGTGTTCTGCAGCACATAAAATATTACCTTTTATCTTAACCAATCATAAAATAAAATTATTACTTTCCCTATTTAAATTAAAATTAATAAACCCAAGCACACACATTTCTAACTCACCAGCAATTTCCTTCGTGTTGCAGATGTTCAAGGGCGACAGTGATCACTTACTATCAAACGAGTCGTATGCTGGTAAAGGAGGTAATCCTTTTCATAAAAAAACACAACATCTATTATAGTCAAGATGTAAAATCGTTTTGTGTAAATCGAAACAAAAGTTAGTAAATAAAAACACTACGGGTAGTCCAGGTTAACTTGTTGAAAAAAGAAGCAGTTATCATTATATTATTACTTTAATAGATTAGATACGTTCCATAAGACTTCAGATTTCAAAATAAGTTAAAATTAAACCCGATATAATGAAGTTAGTTTTACTGATTATTAATTAAGGTTTGAATCATTTTCCTTGTTATTAAAATTAAAGTACGTACACTGTCACCAGCGGACGGGTGATGTCACAAAGGCGTTTACAACTTGAAGAATTATGACACTCCGTGGGGGAAGGTTGTCGGTTCTAGCTTGGTTCTAGCAATTACTGGGTGAATCTTCAAAAGACGATGAGACATTGGAGGAGTCGATGGAAGCAGAAAGACCACACCAATATTTTGAGCCTGTTTTCACGGAGAACTTTTTTATTATGGGTATGTATGTGTTAAATATTAATTACTACAGAATTCAGACTAATGGCCCAGTTCTTACACAAAGCTAGGACAATATAGTAAAATATACTCGTACTTACTATTCACGAGATATGTATAAAATGTATGTTATAATATGGCCTAGTGTTTCATTACGTAAATAATTAGTTGCTAATGACTGCCTGTCACATTACGAGATAAATAATGCAAGTACTGGAAAATCTTGCAATGGAATTATCGTCGCCTAGATTCCTGCTGAGAGGGACGACATTTAGAATGCGTTATTCGTTAAGCCATAATATCCCTCATAACATTTAATATAAATATCCTCCGATATTACATTGAGTATGTGCAGATTAATGGTAAATATAATGTAATAATTTTAAGTTAGTTGGAATGGGATTGATGTTGTTCACAAACAAAAATCCCTACATAAATAAATAAATAATAAAATATACAAAAATGTCAAAACAGTACAAAAGGGTGATATAATTAACGTGCATTTAGGCAATTTATTTTTAAACAATAGTTTTGAATTTACTTTTATTCAGAATTATTCCACAAAAAGTAATGAATTCATAGTAAAATTTGCATCTTTTGAATTAAAATATTTTTAAGTATATAAAACTAAATAAAAGTTGTCATTTTACATCCTCTCCATCACTCCTCATGCTGACTAACTCGCGTATAGTAACATTTGACACATGATGAACCTCAGAACAATAACAACTTTAGTTTTTGTTCAGAATGTCAGCGCTGGGCAACAGGCACAACAAGCACAAGCCAAAGGGTACTTACAATATAATGTCACCACGCCCACAGGCTTCCATTATTAAGGAGTGCATTTACTATTTTTTTTTAAATTTCTCTTTTGATAGGATAGTAGTAATTCAAGTGCGATCGATTTTACTTTTTAATATTTTTTAAATTGTATGTAAAATATAAACATCATATAAACACTCATCAGAGGAGTAGGCAGAGACTAAAAACTCTTATATGGCACGATCCAGACACCTCTACAGCCGAGCCTCCGAGCCTCATTTACATCCTTACCTACGCAATCTTAATTTGGCCCATCACCAATATATCGCCAATCTGGTCGATAAACTTCCGTCTAATGTGTCCGTTGCCGACTCTGTCATTCACTTTTGCAACATACATTTGCTTTATCACTCTTTCCTCATTCATTTTTTCTACATGACAAAACCAATGAAACATTCCTTTCTTAATCCTGGTCACAGCATCATTTTGCAAACCACACTTTTTCTTATCACACTATTTCTCACACTTTCATTCAGATTCAGCCCCAACATGAAGTATGTTAATATTAGGGGCCATCCATAAATTACATCACACGTTAAGGAAGGGGGGGCGGGCCATGAAAATGTGACATTGTGTGACAAGGGACAAAGGGGTCAAAAGCGTGACGTCATATGATGAAATCTAAAATACTAAAGTTCGAAATTTTATTGGCACTGTATGATTAAGTTTTATATCTTTTATTAACATTATTAATAGGTTAATCGTTATTTAATTGGTCTTTTTTTGTCCATTATCTAAATTATTTGAGTTTATTTTGATTGTCTTAAAGATTATTTTTAATTTAAATAAAAAATATTGAAAAAACTGCTGTTCTAATTACTTCTGAAATATAATATTCAAAAATATGTGACGTTGCACCAGGGGGAGGAGGTTTCACAAAAGTTACCACATGTGACAAGTACGGGAGGGCGAGTTGTGAAATAACCATAATATTTGTGTGACGTATTTTATGGATGACCCCTTAATGTTAATGGACGCAGATCCACAGCACTTATTCTACTCTGTGTACAACCATATGTGTAATAAATACTAATATAATAATGAGTCAACTCGGTGACTAGTCGAAGCAAGGATGGGGTGCGATATGAAGGAGAGCGGAGTCTCCCCCCTCCCCTGCTCGCGAAATCTGTGGTAGTCCCGGTCGGCTTCGCTTGCGTACCGGTACGCCCGTTTAGAAGCGTCACGTATACGGAATCAGTTGCACGCTTTTGGTGTTCACCCTGCAACATGATATTGCTTGATATTATTTTGAAATATTGGGAAAGATTGTATGACCCTTTAAGTAGAATTGAATGCCATCAAAAATATAGTGGTTCAAATTTAATGAAATTAAAAATATACTGAGTTTATACAATTCCTACTTGGTTACTGAAAATTCAGGTTTCTAGTTTAATTCACAACGAAGTTATAGGGTTTCGAAAATGGCCTGAACTGCTTCGAGAAAAGGATGGTACGGCCGCCTTTTTTGCTCGACTTAGTCGACTTGGCGGGGGCACTGCCGTGCCTCCAGATTCTAATAACCATGTGATTGCTTTCATCTCGATTTTTAATTGAATTATATGAGAATTCATTATATCATTAAATTCAACAAAAAAAATTTTAAAAAACCCAATAATAAATGTCGTAAATATTTGTCGGTTACACGTCTGTAACGAGGCGGTTGAATAAACAGAACCAACGTATAATTTTAACCTGTTTTATTTATTCTGTTCAACCCCTATCAAATATTTTAAGCGTAATATCTGAGATACTGCTATACAGGTAAAATATAGTGTAATTAGGTCACGACGAATCAGGTGAAGTTGCGGAACGCAACTAGTTTTGTAAAGTAGTAATTAGTTTGTATCTTTGTATAGAAAAATAAATGATCACAAGGAATGTTGATAAAATGTAATGTTATGATATTATTATTATGACATGTTTTTGTGACAACCCTTGCATATTTTAGCGACTTGACGCCGAGACAGCCTTGTAGTTATTTTGCTGTATAACACTGAGTTGACCCGCTATTAGTATTTATTTCACATATGGTACAATTGTGAATAACTGTGCTCCCCTTATATTAAAAATAATTGTTGAGAGTCTGCGCCACAGTTTGGCGTCTACAAGGAAATAAGATTTAAGACTAAAAGCTATCGGTCTCAAAGATGTATAAATCTTTATATATAAAAATTACGTGTCAATTTTTTGTCCGCGATGAACTCCTAAACTACTAAACTGATTGCAATGAAATTTTGCACACTGTGTGCTATTTGGTCTTAAACTTGAGAGATAGGATAGTTTTTATCCTTATAAGTGACCCTCAATATTTTTTATTAAGAATTTTTATAGGACACAGCGTCGTCGGAGAGGGCAGAACAACGTCTGCCTGGCTAGCCAGTATATTATACAAGGTGGTAGGGTATATTTTCTAACTAGGATTAGTCTAAGTAGGTCTTGGTTCATGTGGGTAAGGATCGCCCTCATACCTACTTCTACCATGCAGCGGTAGTACTGCGGCGCTGTTTTCCGACCCTCCATCTTAGTATTCAGAAATGATAACGCATTTGTAGCCTTCTTTTTTGGAATTCAGGTGCATATCTATGAGCTGCAGTGGCCACTGATCATCAGGTGGATTGTTAGTACGTTTGCCTTCACTCTTACAAACAAAGTGTGCAGTTCACATGCGGTAGAAGTGAAACCTTCAAATGAAATGAAATATAAAACAAAAATTTTTCACAGCAAATACATAATTTATTTAATTTGATAGGCGTCGATCGCGCGCCAAGCCGAGTGTTGAATTATTGTATGTTTTCATTATCTCTTAAACTATGCGTCGAAATAACATACTATAAAGAGTGAAGTTTATCTTAATAAAATTGTCTTGATGATGAAGTAAATTCCTTTCGTAAAGATTAATGTGCCATTCCTAGTAATAACGCTAATAAATCACTTTTTAATTTTCAATATTTTTTGTCACAAAATACCTTAATGTGGTTTATGTATAGGAAATAGGCCTATGGCATCGTGGACTTTTTTTAGATGGAGTAAAGTTCTATATTTGTGTAGACTATTGTATTTATGTGTGGGGGATTTCCGTTAAAGTTATTGCGTCTATAATAGATATAATCGCGCTCATCTAGCTATTATTTTTAATACTAGTATCGAATATGGTATTTTTCCTGTAAATTGTTCCTGCATAGTAAATTAATACCTTTACTTAAATCTGGTAGTACATTAAGTCCCGCATTTTTAAACCTATCTCCGTAGTGCCAACACTTAACAAGATTTGTTTTAAATATTCTTGATCTAATGATCAATTTTTTTAATGTAAATAGTTTACTTCATAAAAATCAATACGATTTCACAAGAGGTTGTCGTGAAGCGACAATTAAAAACAAAAGAACCTAACCTAACAACAACGAAACAACAAAAATAGAACAAAAACGAATAATTTATTTAAAATTTAGAACGATATTTACAGTTTTATATAAAAAAATGAAGTATGAAGATGATGATGGATGACGTGAATTACAATTATTTTAAAAAAGATAATGAAGATAGATGAGTACTGAAGCGGAGCCCGAAGACCAAAGTGGCACACCGCGCTTGGCGGTGGTGCTCACCGCTCACGGAGTATGAACAGGCCTTGCCTGTGTTAGGTGCGCAGCGCCTGGTCTAGGCACACGCAGCGCTTGGAGTAGGCACACGTAGCGCCTGGAGTAGATACACGTAGCGCCTGGAGTAGGCACACGCAGCGCCTGGAGTAGGCACACGCAGCGCCCGGAGTAGGCACACGCAGCGCTTGGAGTAGGCACACGCAGCGCCCGAAATAGGCGCGCACAGCGGCTGAAGATAGCGCGGGCACTAGTAGGTGGAGGCGTGAGCGTGGCTAGGCGACGACTTAAGGTGAAGGCAGAGGCTTGCAGGATCCCGGGGCAGTGCGGCCCCAGGATAAGGCCTTTAGGAGATGCTTCAAGTTTGAAAGCTGAAGCGAGACTGAGTTTATTGGTTTTTTTTTTTTTTTTGCGCCCGAAGCAATTGGAAATGGGCTACCCCGAAGGGAGGCAGAAAATGCATTACGCATACCACGATGGCCGGTCCATCGTGGTTATGAGGGACTCACGACCTACAAGGGGAACCTAAGTGATACCCTCTAAAAACTGCCTTTGGGGACTGGCAACCAGCTGTTGAAAGCTTCACATGCCATATCTAAAGCGACCCTCTTTTGGGAAAAGAGGGCGCAGACGGCTAAGTGCCGTTTAGGGACTGCCTACGAAGGCATATTGATTTTAAATAATTTTTACTTTAATTAGTATTGGCCTGAGCCGCCAGAAGGCAGTTCAGGTCGCTTGAAAGTTTATTTGGCTGGTCCGAGAGAGTGTTTCTCGGCCTGCGGACGGTATAGCGGGAAGGGAGTGGGGCGGTATAAGTTACTGCCTCACGAATTAATGAGTTATTGTGCGACTCTGAAACTTTAAAAAAGTTTTCAGAGAGAGTTTTAGTAAATTGCTGAATTGTTGGGATTTCTAAATCCCGGTGAAGATCGGCATTACGGACGTACCAAGGTGCGTTCGTAGCTCGACGACAGAATAAGTTTTGAACTACTTGTAGTTCGTTAATAATTTTATTATCGGCGTGTGCGAATACGGGGGCCGCGTAAGTCATTACGGGACGTATACAAACCTTATAAAGGGTTCGCTTATTTCTTAGTGACATTTTACTATGTCGGCCTAACATACTGTTAAGCCTACCTAGGTATAAACGAGCTAGACGTGTTACTCTTTTGACATGAGACTCAAAAGTAAGCCTGTAGTCAAGGGTGACGCCTAAATATTTTGCTGACATTTGCCATGGGACAGGGGTCCCTAGCATTCGTATAGGTGGAGTATTTTTCTTGTTTTTATTACGGCGTCTTTTAATATCGAATTGAACTGCGGAGCTCTTCTCCGGGTTCACATCGATACGCCATTTTTGGAACCAATCTCCTAGGTCATCGACTGACTTTTGGATCTTGTTCCTTGCTGAAGATATTCTAGGACTTTTGAAGTATAGAGCAGTGTCATCTGCGAAGAGTGAGAGCTGTACACCATTCGACGGGATTGGAATGTCGTTGGTGTACAAGATGTACAGGAGGGGAGCTAGTACTGATCCCTGAGGGACACCAGCTTTAATGGGGCGCTGAGAGGATAACGTGCCTTCGTGTCTAAATCGAAAGTTACGATGTTGTAGGTAAGAGGCTACGAGACGTACTAGACGATCGGAGAGTCCTATCTTATATAATTTGAAAATAAGGCCTTCGTGCCAGACGCGGTCGAAGGCTTTGGCAATGTCGAAAAAGACCGCGATTGTCTTTAGTCGACGTGGATAAAAACCGCTGAGGACATATTCCACAATGCGGTGTACTTGTTGTGGACACGAGTGTTTCGCACGGAAACCAAATTGGTGTGGGATGACAAGGGGGTCACCGTCTGTGGGAAACAGATGGCGCCTCATTCGATTTTGAATGACTCTTTCAAAGAGTTTGCCCATGGCCTTTAGGAGGCTAATGGGACGATGACTGGAGGGGAGGTTAAGAGGCTTGCCTGGCTTGGGAATACCAATGACAATTGCCTCTTTCCAAGTAGTAGGAAAATAACTAAGATTGAAACAGGCGTTAAAGATAATAGATAAGAGGGTTAACACCTGCTCTGGAAAGTTTTTAAGGGCTTGGTTGGATATGCCATCCGCGCCCGGAGACTTTTTGGGCTTAAGTCCTTTGATGATGGATGAGATCTCATCATTGGACACAGTGATGAGATCTCATCCATAGGGTCAGAGGATGTGGGGGGTGAGTTCCGGCGGCGGACCTCATCTTCCACTTCCTGAATGTGTGAGGGGTCGACAGGTTGAGAGCTAGGAGAGCATTGTGCGGCAATGCTGTCTGCAAAGCACTCAGCCTTTTCGTCGTCCTCGAAGGCAACCGTACCGTCGGGACGGGAGAGAGGGGGAGTGTGAGCTGTAGCGTCTATACGGAAGGCTCTAGCCATCTGATAGTACGCTGTATGAGAAGGAGTTATATTCTCCATGAGTTCACTCCTTTGGAGGTCTCGAAATTCAGAAAGGTGCAAACGGAGTTTTCGTTGAAGACGATTAGCCGTATGCCTATATTCGGGGGTGGGATATTTAGCTGCTCTCCGGAAAGCAGCTTTTTTAGCTTTTAATATGTTGCTAATATATAGGGGAAGCCCATTAGTATTAGCAACCGGGACGACCCTTTCATTCTCCTTAAGGGAGGATTTAATTAGGGTTGAAAGTGATTCGACCGCGGTGTCGATTTTTACGGGACTGTCTAAGTCTAAATCCGACGATAGGTAATTAGGGGAGTCCTGCGAGTCCATAGCTTTTGCTAGGGATTCCTTGAAACCTTTCCAGTTAGTAAAGGTTTTCGTAGTTATAATAGGGGGAGGCTGATGGCCAAGAATAAGGGAGACCGGTCGGTGATCGGATCCTATATCGTCTAGTGTCTCAATAGACCTGAGGTTGAGTGAAACTCCTTTGAGTAACGCAAAATCTAGTACATCTGGGTTTAAATCGGTAGCATCGGGATAGTGCGTTGCACCGAGCGGGCTGAAAACGGTTAAGTCAAGAGACTGCGTTATATCACGCAGTATCCTACCATTAGTATTAATCGTACGGCATGTCCATTCAGTATGTTTAGAGTTAAAATCTCCAAACATAATGACTGAATTACTAAGAGATAAGATTGCCTCAAAATCATCTTTGAGGGGGAGGTTTTTAGGGGGAATGTAACAGGAGGCTATGACTAAAGACTGATGTCCCGTCATAGATAACCTGCATAACGTAGCTTCCATATTGGTAAGCTGCGGAGTATCAATAAGAGAGCAATGTAGTGTCTTCTTGTAATAAATGGCCGTGCCACCGCCTCGGCGGTCGTGCCTATCATTACGAAGAAGAGAATAATTTTTAATGGATAAGCCTTTAGTGTCTTTGTTTTTAAGGTTGGTTTCCTGTAAGAGGAGAAAATCAGCTTCGCGATCTTTAAGGAAGAGCTTAAGCTCTGGGAGATTATTTCGCAATCCGCGAATGTTAAATGAAATAAGCGATAGCCCTTTGGGCTTGATACGACCGTGACTTTTAGGCAGAGCGGAAGGCTCTGTCATTATAAGCTAAGTTAATTAAGTTAACTTAACTTACAACGAACGCAATAGGTTACTGTGCTCTACGAGAGCCAGACGACGGTCCTGAGGGGACCGCGCGGCGCGCAACTTGTTTGCTAATATAGCAATTTCATTAACGTCGATGTTCCTTATCGCGGCGTAAACCGTGTTAATGTCATCGGCGATTGTAGGCTGTTTCTGCTGCGGAGCAGAGGTTGCCTGCGGTGTTTCGACCTTTTTGGGGCCCCAGGGAAAAACTGGAGCCTGTGTAGGCTTTGAGAAGCCCGGAGGTGGCCTAATAGGTGCTTTTGGTGGTCTCGGGGGACCCTGAGGGGGTCTTGCAACGCCCTGAGACGGCTGAGATACGCCCTGACGGGGCCTCCTAACATATAACGCCGGGAATGAACGGTCATTTACCGGCGGTGGGACCTGTCTAGTTATACGAGGACGAGGAGCGCACGGGCATCCTCTGTAGCTTGCCGGGTGGCCTGTCTGTTGACACAGGACGCACGCGGGCGGGGATACGGCATCTTTAGGCCGGGGACACTCTTTGGTGATGTGTGGATCTAGGCACTTAACGCACCTGGGTGGGGCGGAGCAATTGGCCGCCGCGTGACCATATAGTTGGCAGCGGTGGCACTGCGCCGGGAAACCGCGCCTATGCGGTGACTCAACCCTAACTCCCGACAAGCCGCACACCGTGCGTACTTGCCGGAAGATGGTTTGCGCCTCCGGAACGTTGGTTAGGATGAGTTTATTGGCCGATTGTTCGGCTTTTATACCTTTTTAGAGAGCTCCGCGCTCGACGGCGGATCTGGGATAAGAACGGAAAATTATTTAAATTAAAAGCAAATTTTTGTAAATGGCCAAGAGGAAAAGAGTATTTTTGTGGAAGTATTGAAGTAAAAACATCAGACCGGAAACGAATTTGAATAAAAATTGCCATGACAACCAGATAAACAACGATGTCAAAACATGTCAAATTTTGGTTTCGGGCTCATAATAGAGAAACGGCAAGATTTAAGTGAAAAATGAGATATTATTGATATAGGAAAAAAGGTAGTGCACCAGCGCGCACGAAGCCCTAAATTGCAGAGTTACGGAGAACTAAATAAAAGATCGAAAAAGGTAGACTCCATCGACACCGATTTAAAAAGTGCTGATAGCGTGAAATTACGAAGTGAAAATGATTTGTTATTGTGTTCTTATGGTTTAAAAACGTTACAGGATCCTATGGAAATAAAGGTGATGCAAAATATCCAGTTTTGAGGTGAATGTAGAAAATCAAAACAGAATGGAAAAATAAATTTAAAATAGTGTAAAATGATATGTAAGTAGCATAACACTACAAGGTCTCTCGACAACTGACGCTGGTGTTGAGCAGATTAAATATATTTTCAAAGCATGAGAGAATTCACAGGATGTTTTGGGTATATTTTGTGACCTATCTAAAGCCTTCGATTATGTTCATCATGAAACATTAATCAAGAAACTACAACAGTATGGTGTAAGAAGTAATGCTCTTAAATTAATTGTTTCATATTTAAGTAACAGAACGCAAAAAGTTGTCATTAATAGTATAAGCTCTACCGGGTCGATAGTACAAATTGGTGTGCCTCAAGGCTCAATTCTCGACCCCTTTCTGTTTCTTGTATATATTAATGACTTACCTTACATAGTAGGGGATAACCATAATATAGTATTATTTGCTGATGACACTTCATTAATTTTCAAATTAAAACGATAATTATTAAAACATGACAAAGTAAATAATGCTATATCTAAATTAGTAAATTGGTTTAATGTTAATAGCTTGCATTTGAACGGCACTAAAACGAAATGTATGAAATTAATGACTCCAAATGTCAAACAATTAAATAAATGAAAGGAGAGGAAGCTTCACTGGAGCCTCCATATATCAAAATTGCGTATATTTTGATATATGGGATATACCATGACTAGGAATTTTATCTCTTTTTAATAATAAAATGCAGTAATTTGCTCAATCGACCTTTACTTGATCTCTAAATTTTACAACGACGACCGGTACAACATTTTTTAAACATACCTACACAGCTTACGGACTAATATTGGCATGAGAACTGTGAGCCTGTCGAACTGTTTGTTTGTTCGAAATGACCTTGCATAACGGGCTTATTATTACCACTACTCGTGTTAGATGTATTAATATCTGTAATTGGTTTTGACTGGTAATCTGCGACGTGCACGAGAGTGTTATGCTTTCGGTGGCATATTTTGCATCCTGGCTTTTTGCAGTGATTTGCATAATGTCCTGAATTAAGACAATTGAAACATACTTTATACTCTGGCAGTAACTGTAGACGCACATCGTTACTTAATCCAAGAAACTGAGGACAACTGCTTAACTTATGGTCACCCTTACATTTAGGACACAGTTTGGCGGAAAAGGCCGAACCGTTTTTATTACCGGTATCCCGCACTGAAACCATTGCCTTAACTTTTGGAGCATATTTTATAGAAGAATTTAAACGGTTATTAGCACCAGAATTAGACATTTCTAGTGTTTCGATTAAATCGGCTCGATTTTTTAAAAACATCAAAAATATATCGAACGTAATAGGTGTATCTTTCTCCAAACGACCTTTAGACTCTTCCCATTCACGATATGTCTTAGCATCTAATTTTTGAGTAATAATATGAATGAGAAGTGTGTCCCATTGTTTAGTTGGCTCACCGAGAGATTCTAGTGCACGTAAATTTTTATTTATTTGGTCAATAAGACGTTTTAAGTTGACAGACAATTCTTTATTAATTGGTGCTATATTAAATAAGGCTGTCACGTGATTTTGAATTAGTAGTCTTTTATTATCATATCTATCACATAATATAGTCCATGCGACGGTGTAATTAGCTGCCGAGAATTCGATTGACTGTATTACCACAGCAGCGGGCCCTTCCAACGACGCTCTCAGATAGTGAAACTTATTTATGTCATCTATCTCGTCATTTGAATGTATGAGGCTCATGAACGTGTCATGAAACTCTAACCAATTATCATAAGAACCATTAAATTTAGGTAGTTGAATAGTGGGCAGTTTAACAAATTTATGATTGCCGGAATGAGAGCCACCGTCACTGCTTACGTCATCTGACTTAATGCAATCTGCTAAGATCCCTTTTGCAAGAGAAAGCGATTTAAAATACAGGGATTCAAAATCAGTTCGTTCTGATATCTGGGCGTCTATATTATCAGTATTACACTCGATGGATAATTGTACCTCATCATATCGTTCATACATTGACTCAATCCTACTAATACGTAATTGCAACTCATTTACCTCAGTAGCAGCCAATGAAGATACCTTCAGTGAATTTAAATAATTTGAAAAAGCTGTTATTTGTCCCTTGTAACTAGCTCGTTTCCTAATTTGCTCCTTATCTTCTGGCATGCTGGCTGGTATTGGGAGACTAGTGCAAATGCCTGATAAATTAGCAGTCGATTTACACAAAATACTACCTGATAATGAGTGCTGGGTTAAATAAATTAAATAATAGTCCAATATCTAAGGGGCTAAGACTCCAGATTTCTTGGTTAAATATCTTCACTCCCTCGGTGGTATTTCCACAACGAATATTTAAGACTTCCCAAGCGTATTCCACTAAATAATATCTTGTCCAATTACGTTTTTTCAAATCCGGCTTCGATTTAGGACCATGAATAGGAATTTGATCTCCATTTATCAAATATCAAAATAGAGAGATTTAAGTGAAAAATGAGATATTATTGATATAGGAAAAAAGGTAGTGCACCAGCGCGCACGAAGCCCGAAATTGCAGAGTTACGGAGAACTAAATAAAAGATCGAAAAAGGTAGACTCCATCGACACCGATTTAAAAAGTGCTGATAGCGTGAAATTACGAAGTGAAAATGATTTGTTATTGTGTTCTTATGGTTTAAAAACGTTACAGGATCCTATGGAAATAAAGGTGATGCAAAATATCCAGTTTTGAGGTGAATGTAGAAAATCAAAACAGAATGGAAAAATAAATTTAAAATAGTGTAAAATGATATGTAAGTAGCATAACACTACAAGGTCTCTCGACAACTGACGCTGGTGTTGAGCAGATTAAATATATTTTCAAAGCATGAGAGAATTCACAGGATGTTTTGGGTATATTTTGTGACCTATCTAAAGCCTTCGATTATGTTCATCATGAAACATTAATCAAGAAACTACAACAGTATGGTGTAAGAAGTAATGCTCTTAAATTAATTGTTTCATATTTAAGTAACAGAACGCAAAAAGTTGTCATTAATAGTATAAGCTCTACCGGGTCGATAGTACAAATTGGTGTGCCTCAAGGCTCAATTCTCGACCCCTTTCTGTTTCTTGTATATATTAATGACTTACCTTACATAGTAGGGGATAACCATAATATAGTATTATTTGCTGATGACACTTCATTAATTTTCAAATTAAAACGATAATTATTAAAACATGACAAAGTAAATAATGCTATATCTAAATTAGTAAATTGGTTTAATGTTAATAGCTTGCATTTGAACGGCACTAAAACGAAATGTATGAAATTAATGACTCCAAATGTCAAACAATTAAATAAATGAAAGGAGAGGAAGCTTCAATGGAGCCTCCATATATCAAAATATACGCTTTTACAACAAAATTCCAGAAAATATACAAAATTTAACCTGCTCAAAGTTCAAAACCTTTATTAAACCAAGTTTGTATAAAAACAGTTATTATAATATTAAATAGGAATTTATGGATGATAATAACCCCTAGGAATGAGGTGATTGCTACCAAGCTATTTCTAATTTGTATTGTGTGGTTAATTGTAATTACATGATTGTAAGCTGTTATTTAAAAAAAAGTCCCGCTGGGTTTCTTGCTGTTTCCTTCCAGGACAGAGGTTTTTTTTACGAACCAGTGATAATTAAACAGAATAGTGATTTTCAATAAGTATTATTTATAATCTGTATTGAATAAAAAAAGTTTCTGTTTCTGTTTACGTATCACTAACCATTACGCCAGCGCACGCGAATAAAGCAGTTCCTGAGCGCTTTTTCTTTTGATTTGCTTAACAAAAATCAATACTTAAGGCTAGCTGAGAAGTGTAGCCTAATACTAGATAGCCTA
Organism: Parnassius mnemosyne; assembly: GCA_963668995.1. Lineage (NCBI taxonomy): Eukaryota > Metazoa > Arthropoda > Insecta > Lepidoptera > Papilionidae > Parnassius > Parnassius mnemosyne. Next base: position 19,384,768 of record CAVLGL010000082.1, on the reverse strand, counting down.
TATACTAATGCTCATTAATCTGGCTGTCATCAGGCTGTATCAAATCAGACTGGTTGATTCAGAGATCAGCATGTTTAAACAAACAAAAAACCTCTGCCGCTTTATTATATTAGTACAAATTCTATCTCATTCTCTCGCAGGAGATTTATATGTTTGTCTCTTTTTAGTGTCGCTTTTTCGTGTCATCGCGTTTCAAATTACAACGATACTAAAGAAGTTTCACTTCAAAAATATGTCTGCCTCAGTCTGCTTATAAATCAAATTATTAAATGTAAAATATCTTGATGTTAGTAAAATAAAAATAAATAAAAGAGAATAATAAAGAACAAAAATAAACTTGATTAAACACTTTGGTAGCCTTTCATTTTAGGTGTACCTCTTTTAGAGCCGAGGCGGCATCAGATGCAACTGAACTGAGTGGCACAAATGATGACTACATTTTTGTGCCATTTGCTGTAGTGACCGTCCGTGGGGTCCACATGCGGCGAGGTCCCTAAAGGAACTGTATCTTGTATCAGCGACTGGTGGTCGCTGCTGGTGATAAGAGAGCTAGTTCCTTTGTCGCTCAAATGCTAAGTAAAGTCATTCAGCGAGGAAACATAGCCAATGTTATTGGTACGAGAGTAGGACTATACGACACTTTTAATTTTAGTTTTAGTTTTATTTATTATGGTTTATTAATAATGTATACATTTTAATGATATGTAAATAAACGATAATTATTAGAAGAATCTATACATATAATATAATTTTAATACATGTTAGGGCCATGATGCAGCTATATTGGTAGTATAGTTGTAGCACGAATGCGTCGGCTTGACCGGGGAAGGACCACGCTCTCACAGAATACCAGCGTAAAATGGTACCTTGACACTGCGGTGTTTTATATGGTGAGTGTAGAGAACCGGAGACCCATTTTACTGGAAGAGAGGCATTCCATCTTAGTCCACACGGGTGACCACGCATCTGCATTTTGATTCTTTATTGAGGATAAATGTAGATGTCTATGGGTCACAGCAACCACTTACCATCAGATGGGCTGTGTGCTTGTTTGTCACGCTATCCTATAAAAAAATATAATAAATCTGTAGAAGTCATGTCTGTAATTCTAATATATTCTAAAGGATTCTGAAGCCAAACGAGTGGTTTTTAGATTTTTGTCTGTCTGTCCGTCTGTTTATCCGTCTGTCTGTCTGTGTATTCCGGATTCACGCAAAAACTACTGGACCGATTTACATGAAATTTTTTATGTAGTTAGTAACACGGGGCAACTTCTAGCCTACTTTTTAACCGATTACGGAACTTCAAAAAAAGAAGGTTAAGTTTTTTTCCTTACTTTATATATTAACTTTCCATTATATCTTAGCTATAGGCGGGATGACGAGTGTTTTGAAATAAATACCAGATTTATAAATAAAGTTTTAAATATAGTTATAACATTGGTGAAATCATTTGAAACTACATCGATTTAGTTATCAAAAGATCGCCATCTATCGTCAAATGGAAAAAGGTAGTATATTTTGCCTTCAGTAACTAATAAATTAAATAATATAAATAACTTACATTTATGTTTAAATAATTAGATTATTAAAATTATTTAAAAATTCTAGCGTTTAGTTTTATAGTATTTTTGTTATTTTAGTTTAAAGGTGTAATAATTTGAATAGATAATAGTGATATGTCTATCAAAAATAAGAAAATTGATAAGGTTTTAATTTCAACTACTAATATATGTAAATTAATTAAAACTGGTCTGGACGCAATTATTGCAATATTTTCATTATCATTATAGTTTTATTAAAGAGATTTTTATATATGTCGTGTCCATATCGTAGAATTGATCCTATATCATAAAGTAGTCTATCATTTCGTGAAATGGTGTAGTCATTTCACGATATTTAACATTGTTTATTGACCATATCATGATATAGCTTGACCAAATAAATGAAATCGTTTGAAGATATTGATAACTAAAAACAACTTGCTATTTTATGATATGGTCATATGACGATATCATTAAATCGTTTTTCACCGCTAGCAGCGCTGTTAGCGTATTTTTAACAGAAACAGAACTTTTAACAGAATTGACATCACTTTATGCCTTATTGATGTAATAAATAAATTAATGTTCGCGTCTATCGCTGATATTACTAGATTAGTTTTGGCTCTCATTATTTCCTCTAATAATAGCGCCGGTCTACTTACTTCTATATAAACTAAAATGGTAAGTCTTATGGAATATACGAAGTAAATAATTGAAAATTCGTTCGTGGCATCGTTGGATGTGTAATTACTAGGTAGATGTGGTCAACAATCATGCAAAAACTTAGTTTCAGTTTTTATGAATTGTATTTAAACAAATACTAGGGCCGCGTAATTCGCCGTGAGATTTCATCATGGCACGGGAGCAAAACTTATACGATTCCCTCGATGATGAATTTGTTATAGAAAATATTACGTGCTGACTTAACGTGTCCGTTAAAGTGGTGAAGAACCACTTCGTGGGGAAACCTAGATATCTGAGTAATTAAAATAGTCATGGAGATGTGAAAACCGTTAAACTGCATTGAAGCATTGCAGCATACTCTATTTTTCTGCCCACAAAACACTATAGGTAATGAGGAGCCCTGTGCACAGTAGTGAGACGTATTTTAGCTGCTATTTTACTTTTTTACCTTTAACGAGACTTATAAATCAGTTTTTAATTTAAGATATCTCTCATATTTTCAGACACATATATTTGTGACAGTCCTGGTTTCATAGCTCATACATATACTCATAAATGAACAGGCTGTTGCGGAAAAATACTTTAATTAAAGAAAGCAGATTTTACTTAAACAAAGGTTCATTTTATTTTATTAGTCATAGGCGGTATTTAAACTGATTAGGGTAAGTGGGGGGAAGATGAAAAAACGGGGTAAGTCAAAAAGGCGTCAGTAAAGACAGATTTTGTGTAATTTATCCAATGCAAGCAACATTCATAAGACTGCCATTTTGTTACGTACCACACCTAAGTCGGCACTTGTCGTTTTGAGGGATCGGTTGTGTGTTATAAGGGAATGTCTACGCAGTGAATTTTACGCGAGCAAGTCCTGTGTTTTAATCTTAACCCGTGTCGTGTAACTTGATTTACGAGGTAGGTACGACTTGTTTATTTGTATACATACTTATTATTTTAAATTGGTAGTTATGTTGCTATGTCTAAATATCGCTACTTTTTGGATTTTAGGATTTATTGTAACATTCCGTCTTTACCCGCCAAAATTTGACGGGGTAAGATAAACATATAAAAGTTTCCATCTTGCCCCGTTTTCAAGTCATACAAATGGTCTCATGTTCTCAAACTGTACCTGAAAAAATGTTTTGTTTTGTTACAGCCATTATATAAATTGTCAGCGGCACAATTTCAGCTAATATTATCTAAAGGTATTTATTTTAATTTTTGTATATTATAAGAGAGACAAAAAGAGCAAGCGGGTCACCTGATGGCTAAGTGATTTCACTGCTGCCCATAGACACAAGAAACAACAGGAGTGTTACTTGTGCGTTGCCTTCTCATAAGGTATAGGAACAGGATTCGTAGGAATGGGAGTAGGAACTTAAATAAAGAGGAAAGCACCAGACACGCGTTAGTAAATGCAACATCAGAGCTCCTAGAACAATGCAACGTCACATCGGTTTATCTAGCAAACGTCAACATTCGGGTGGCCTTAAGAAAAGGGGAAAAGGAACGGGCATCCGGAAGTCTCACTCACCAGACGAAACATGGCAGACTAAGAAGCTAACCACTTCACGCTGATTTTCTGTGAAAGGGTAGTATCGCACCGGTCGACCCTGCTCATTTATGTGTTACAGTGGACTGTAGACGTGGATCTACTACCAATTTTTTTATTAATGTTTACATATAATTTTTTTGAAGTTTGTTGTTTTTAGTTGTGGCATTTTTCTAAGATCTTATTTATTGGTTAGTTGTTTAATTTTGAAATATTTCATTTTTTACGTTTTGTGCTACATATTTTGTTGATGAAAATGGTAAAAGGTTACATGTACGTAATTGTGTTTAAAATTATCTTGGCATTAAAAATAAAAAAAATTATATGATTGATATCTTTCATTTTCTGTATAATCTTATACAAGCAAAGTGAAAAGTTTGAGAACCTCTAGTTCAATCTTTCCTCAGCGGGTCAAGATTGAAATATAAAAACAAATAAGTTGTGTTATCTGTGTTATTTGAAGGTATTTTGATATTACAGACAGTTCTGAAGTGTCAGGACAATTAAAATTGTAGCCTACTGACAGTCAATATCGTCTGACATTAATTTGAACGATTTTAGAAACTACTTCGATCTTTCCCCACCACCCTTTCATCTTTCCTCCCGTTTGTTTCTTTCGATAAAAACATTGGAATTAATTTTTTTTTTGCTTTCGTATAAATATAAATGGGATTTATCGATATGACATAAAAATGTGTTCTTTGTACTCTATTCACTATAGATATCATTTTAGCTTAAGTTAATATGTACTGTTTTACAAGACGTCAAACACAACACCGCTCATCTCATCAAAAAACCGTTCGATCTTCCCCCCCCCCCCCCCCCCACTCACCCTAAAACTTAAATTTCATGGTACGTAAGCATTATTATTTATTTTAGCATATATTTTTATTGCAATTTGAAGTGTCGATTTACCACGTTCTCGGCGGTGAAGGAAAACCAGCAAATCTGAGAAGTTTCCCAGTTGAGGTCATCCCGCGTAAGAATCAGCGCAACAACACTTTTTTGACCAAAAACACTGCGGTCTGTGCCCGGTAGTAACATGTATGTCAGCTGCTACTTTTTTACTTTTCATACGGCAGTATATCATGCCGTTTTTATTTCATTCATGTTTTCGGGTATATTACTTTTTGTTTTCACTCTACCGTAAATATTGCAAAGATGAGTAGAACTCATTATCGTCAGCCTATCAAAAGTCCACTGAAATGAACGTAGGTCTCCCACATAAAGTGTCAAGTAGCTGGATATTTGCTATAGTTGCCACGCTTGGTAGGTGGGTTGGCAGCCGCAGCTATTATTATTTTGATCTGTTGTCAGGAAGATGATGCTGCCCATTTTCTGTTTGTTTTCTATGTCGTCTCTTATGACGGGACGATATGAGTTGGTGGATTATTTTTTACCGCCACAACAATTTTTCTACTCCACTTCAGGAGTGTGGTGCTTCACACGTTCGCTGTGAATAAAATTTAATAAAATTTATAAAGAATAAAAGTAATTTTAGGGACTTTATCGCGTTTAATTTTCATTCATTCATTCATTACAGCCTTTCATAAGTCCACTGCTGAATATAGGCCTCCCCCAAGGAATGCCACAAAGCACGGTCCTGAGCCACCTGCATCCATCGACTTCCTGCATGCCTTACCAGGTCGTCACAAATACCCCCCAATGATTAAAGTGTTTAATTTTAACTTATTTAATTCACCACATTTTGAGCATTTTACAGCACCCATGGTCACGAAAGGACTGAGGTGTTTGACGACTTGATGTCATAGTTAGAATTTAAAAAATTGAAGTTAGTTAAATAGAATAAGAATGGAATAGAATAGAATAAAATTTGCGAAACTAAAAAACGTTCGGAATCACTGCAATACATTGTGCACAACGACGCCACATTCATAAATCAGTCGAAAACGGCGACATTGCCAAGGTTTGGAAATTTCTTCAATCACTTGGAGTTGGCAAAGCATCTTCTAGCTTATTTCAGCATAATTTTGATATTGAATTCCTTAACCAACATTTTACTACTTCTAGTACAATATACCACTCAGACAAAGAACGCATTATGAGTATTCTTTCTTCAATGCCAACTCCTAATTTCCCACTGTTTAAGTCCACTCCTTTCACTGACTGTGATGTTAAGAAGAACATATTGTCCATTTCGTCTAAAGCCGTGGGTGATAAGAGTGTTAGTCGTAACATAATCTTACCAATCCTTGAATTTGTTACTCCCATTCTCACCCATATCCTGAATAAATCTATCTCCACGTCTAAATTCCCTGACGCTTGGAAAAGCGCACAAGTCATTTCTCTCCCTGAGAAGGCCCAAGCCTCACATTTTACCGACTTACACCCCATTTCCATTCTGCCGTTTCTACCTAAAGTCTTAGAGAATCTACTTTTTCACCAATTATGTCAATATCTAGATAGAAATTGCCTTTTGAATCCTGTTCAATCCGGTTTCCGGTTGGGTCATAGTACGACTACAGCTCTGGTTAAAGTTACTAACGATATTCGACGAGGTATGGTATTGAGGTATTGGTGGTGCTGGCATGAATTCAAGAGTTGACTGGAATAACTTTACCTCAGTAGTATTGAACGGTGTTGTAATACCCCACAGTAGCACCGTTTAAAATCTTGGTATCCACTTCGATACTACTTTCTCGTGGTCTCATCAATAGGGTATTTTACACCATGTAAAAAAATCAAAGAATATATATTTATGATAGATTTTGTAAAAAGTAAACGAGAAATATTGATTTCTATTTATAAAAATGCATTATAAATTTTATATTTCAATTTAAATAATTTTTTTACCTGTGCCTCAAATCTGCAAAACGATGTCCGCCATATTAGATAGTGTCGTGACGTCACTAGGTCAAAGTACTAGGTTATGTGCTGTGTACTAACTAACTAATTTCGAAATTTTTCAAGTTATCATTACGATTGTTGACTTTTATTCCGAATTTTATTGAAAAGGCATCATGGAAGACGGATTCGTTAAAGCGAGTTTATTACTTGGCTTTTAGCACTAATGTTATAGATATTATAATAGGTATAAGTTTAGGTGAGAAAAACTTTTTGTTATATTTTTTTGTACAAACCTTCAGACAAAATAAAAAGTCACTTTTTTATTTGGTCTGAGTACAAACCATGTCTTTATTCCCATATAATAGAAGAAAACAGGAATTAAGTAAAACACTGCACTGCACTTGCAAGGGCTATCAAAATTGTCCACAAAGGGCGGGACAGACGAGCGATTAACCTAATCTATTACAAAATTTGACTTGCAATAGGTACCTATCATGTCATGATGTTTTGTTTTGTTTAATCGATATTTAAATATGCATACTTACATCAAAGTGATCTTCACAGAAGTATAGTTTAGATTTTGTAGACAATGCCTTCGGGTCTCTTCTTGCCAGTTTTAACCAAGTATTTGTCATATTTAAATCAGTTGGCACTTTAATCCATAACTTCCCCGGCGTTCTTATGCTCGTATTTTTGCAATCAGACACAACACAACACTGATATAGATGATAACTCATTATTAAACATTCAAAAGCATCTTATTCCTTTGCAAAATTGTCAAAATTCTAGGACAGTGATGTCACGAGTTGAACAGTATGGCGGCTAGCGTTTTCACGCGAAAATTTAAAACGATAGATTAAAAGTAATTTTTTGTCACTATTTGGTTTTAAAAAAATTATACAAAAATTATAGTGGTTCATTATCACTCTACGATTCATTTAAAACATTTTTTGAAAATGGGTGTAATACCCTATTAAAAGAAGTTCGCAGAAAGACTTTTGCTGCTATGGGTTTATTGTGGCGTTTACGTCCTTTCCTTTCCATTCTTCGTTCCTTCACAATCTTTACTCCTCTCTATTCTCGACTATGCGGGTGCAAGCTATCTTGATTTAACTGAAGATCAACTAAACAAACTTGAGCATATTCAAAATCTGGATATTAGGTTCATATTTGGCTTGCGCAAATGTGACCATGTCTCCGAATTTCGTTTAAAGCTCAAGCGGTTACTCATTAGCCTTCGCCGGAATCTACAAATTGTTTCTCTTCTGTACTGTGTATTATGCAATTCAACGACTCCTAGCTATCTGAAGGAAAACTTTTAGTTTCTTGGTCATGACAGACCGGACAGAGTTCTACGGTCAGCCGGAGGACTTATACTCGCGCCACATTCTTATCGAACTAAATACTTTAGGAATTCCTTTACAGTCAATGCCATCTGCTTATGGAATGACCTTCCTTCGAAAATTCGTCGTGCGAAAACACTAGAAAAGTTTAAGACTGACGTCAAAAATTACTACCTAACAGTGCAATAACTATAACTAACTAACTGCGACATGTTTTATTTGTATCCTGTCTGTTTTTATTTATGTAATATTTATGTACATTTGCCTTTTTAATCTTATGTATGTCTATTATATTTTGAAAGTATATATTTTTGTATTAAATATTTTGTTATTATATATCAGTTTAGTTTATTTAGGTATTAGTATGTAAGTTTACTATAATATACACCACCTCCCACTGTCCAATAGTACAATTTTCTCCTAATCTTAAGGTTGTCTGAAAGAGATCGCTTTTTATTGTACCTATCTCTTAAGTTTTACTCCTTGTAATTTGTTTTTTTTATCGTTTTCTTGTGGTGTAAAATAAAGTATAAATAATAATAATAAAATAAATGCAGTAGTATGATGGGTTTGATTTTTATTTTATTAACTATGGAGTCCTTAGCAGATAGTAGCACTCAGCCATCTTCCGTATCAAAATTAGGATGTTTTTTTATTTCAATTGCCTTGGGAATCATCATTGGTAGGAATCGAAGTTCTGTTGCAAGGATTTGTTGTCTATAGGATCCGATATAATTGTTGGGACGATAGTAAACATGTTGACATACTTTAGACTTCCCGGAGCGTCGGTGCTTTACATCAACGATATGTTCTTTTACGCGGGTTTTTATGAAATTTTTAGGCAAAGATGCGTAAAAAATCCCCACGTAATAAAGTTAAAATTAAATGTGAGAAAATCCGTAACATTAGTTTTATTTCATGTGCAGTATACATCATCATCATCATCATCATTACAGCCCTTCACAAGTCCACTGCTGAACATAGACCTCCCCCAAAGAATGCCACAAAGCACGGTCCTGAGCCACCTGCATCCATCGACTTCCTGCATGTCTTACCAGGTCGTCACTCCATCTCGTGGAGGGACGCCCTACACTTCGCCTACCGGTACGAGGCTGCCACTCGAGAACCTTTCTTCCCCATCGGTTGTCGGTTCTTCGAGCTATATGGCCGGCCCACTGCCACTTCAGCTTACTAATCCGTTGGGCTATGTCGGTCACTCTGGTTCTACTGCGGATATCCTCATTCCTAAGTTTATCACGCAGAGAAACTCCGAGCATAGCCCTCACCATAGCTCGCTGAGCGACCTTGAGCTTCCTCATACGGCCAGCAGTGAAGGACCACGTCTCAGTTCCGTAAGTCATCACTGGGAACACGCACTGGTTGTACAATTTCGTTTTAAGGTTTTGAGGTATGTCTGACAAGAAGATGTGTCGTAGCTTCCCGAACACTGCCCAGCCGAGTTGAATCCGTCGATTGACCTCTCGGTCGAAGTTGGACTTACCTAGTCGGACTATTTGTCCCAGGTAAACATACTCGTCAACAACTTCGAGCTTAGTGCTCCCAACAACTACCGGCATAGGTGTGACATGGACATTAAACATGATCTTTGTTTTGTCCATGTTCATCTTAAGACCTATCCGTTGGGAAACACTATTGAGGTCATTGAGCATAGTGCTTAGGTCCTCCAGCGATTCTGCCATAAGGACTATATCGTCGGCAAATCGAAGGTGAGTGATGTACTCGCCATTGATGTTGATACCGTATCCTTTCCAGTCCAGAAGCTTGAAAACGTCTTCCAATGCAGCGGTGAAGAGTTTCGGGGATATGACGTCACCCTGTCTTACACCTCTCTGCAATTGGATAGGTTTCGTACTCTGGTTCTGTACTCGGATAGCCATCGTAGCCCTACTGTACAAGCACTTCAACACTTCGATATACCGACAGTCAACTTGGCACCGCTGAAGGGACTGCAGCACCGCCCAAATTTCGACGGAATCAAAGGCTTTCTCATAGTCCACATACGCCAGACATAGTGGCAAATTGTATTCTTCGGACTTCTGTACAACTTGCCGAAGGGTATGTATGTGGTCTATGGTGCTAAAGCCCTTTCGGAAACCGGCTTGTTCGGGAGGCTGGAAGTCGTCAAGTCTGCGCGCGAGACGATTCGTAATGACTCTCGAAAACAGCACGTAGACGCGGCTCAGAAGGGAAATCGGTCTGTAGTTCTTCAAGAGAGCGTTGTCACCTTTCTTGAAGAACAAGACCACCGCACTTCTGCTCCACGCCTCCGGTGTAATGCCACCATGGAGGACGGAATTAAAGAGCTTCTGAAGGACTTCAAGTACCGGTCTTCCACCCGCTTTCAGAAGCTCCGCTGTAATTCCATCCTCGCCTGGGGCCTTACCGTTTTTAAGGTGCTGGAGAGCCATCCTAATCTCGCTCAGACTGACATCCGGGATATCTTCGGAATAGTGTCGGATGAGACTCGCTCTTGGATCGTTACTCACACTTGCGTGTGGCTCCAACGATGATGTGTACAGCTGCCCATAGAACCTCTCAATCTCACTCAAAATCTCAGGTGTCCCGGAAACGATGCTGCCACATTCTGTCTTCAGCTTTGACAGTTGGCTCTTTCTGGCAGACAGATCTCTGGCAAAGACTTTGGAGCCTTGGTTCCGCTCGATCGCTTCTTCAATACGAGCTGTATTGAAGTTGCGTAAGTCCCGCCGCATGCATTTGGAGATCTGTCTGTTCAGATGCCTGTATGCTGTCAAGTCTGTTGAAGAATGTAGCTTCATCTCCCGTCTAACAGCCATGAGATTAAGAGTGTGATCGGAGAGTTTTTGTGTTCTTCTGCGGCGGGTCTTGCAGAACTTAGCTCCGACCGCATGGACAGTTTCCACGAGCTTGTCATTCATATCGTTCACTTCATTGCAGTCTTCCAGGCACTGAAAACGGTTTTGTAACTCGAGCTGAAAAGTTTCGGGACTTTGGAACAGAGCACGAGGGGGACGGAGCGTTGACTTCATTAAACGAGACCTCTCCAACTTAACGTTTAGGTTCAGTGTGCCTCTAACCATTCGGTGATCGCTACCAGTTTTCACCCTCGCGATCGCGGAGACATCACTGAACAGTTGTCGTCTGGTCGTCATAATGAAGTCAATCTCATTTTTTGTCGAACCGTCGGGGCTCGACCAGGTCCACTTCCTGTGGGGCCGCTTCTGGAAGAAAGAGTTCATCATAAAGAGTCCCTCTTTCTCAATGAAGTCGGCCAGCTGCTGGCCCCTTGGGTTCCGTTGCCCTATTCCAAATTTCCCTACTTTCAGCTCACCGTTCTCTCTTGTGCCTAGTTTTGCATTGAAGTCTCCCATTAACACCGTATATTGGGTTTTGGAGAAATGCATGGCTCTAGAGATATCCTCATACATTTCCTCCACCTCCTCACCGGATACATCATTATAGAATTGCGTTTATGAAATTTTGAAATATACTCTAACATAAAAAAAATATTATTTATGGTGCCAATCAATGAATAAAATATCTCAAATGAACATTACCGTAAATTGATAGAAGACCATGAAGTTCATCATTATTTTGTTAAAACTAAATTAACTTTCATTATGAATGAATGTAAAGAGTAAAATGTAAATCTTTATGTATAAAAATTACGTGTCAAATTGTTTGTCCGCGATAAACTCCTAAACTACTAAACTGATTGCAATGAAATTTTGTACACTGTGTGCAGTTTGGTCCCACTTAAGAGATAGGATAGTTTTTATTCCTATAAATGACCATCAATATTTTTTATTACGAATTTAAGAATTTTTATAGGACACAGGGTCGTTGGAGATGGCAGAACAACGTCTGCCTGGCTAGCTAGTCTTTATACATAAAAATTACGTATTACATTGTTTGTCCGCGATGAACTCCTAAACTACTAAACTGATTGCAATGAAATTTTGTACACTGTGTGCCGTTTGGTCAAACTTAAGAGATAGGATAGTTTTTATCCCTATAAATGACCCTCAATATTTTTTGTTATGAATTTAAGAATTTTTATAGGACACAGGGTCGTCGGAGATGGCAGAACAACGTCTGCCTGGCTAGCTAGTCTTTATATATAAAAATTACGTGTGACATTGTTTGTCCGCGATGAACTCCTAAACTACTAAACTGATTGCAATGAAATTTTGTACACTGTGTGCCGTTTGGTCAAACTTAAGAGATAGGATAGTTTTTATCCCTATAAATGACCCTCAATATTTTTTGTTATGAATTTAAGAATTTTTATAGGACACAGGGTCGTCGGAGATGGCAGAACAACGTCTGCCTGGCTAGCTAGTCTTTATACATAAAAATTACTTGTCACATTGTTTGTCCGCGATGAACTCCTAAACTACTAAACTGATTGCAATGAAATTTTGTACACTGTGTGCCGTTTGGTCAAACTTAAGAGATAGGATAGTTTTTATCCCTATAAATGACCCTCAATATTTTTTGTTATGAATTTAAGAATTTTTATAGGACACAGGGTCGTCGGAGATGGCAGAACAACGTCTGCCTGGCTAGCTAGTCTTTATATATAAAAATTACGTGTGACATTGTTTGTCCGCGATGAACTCCTAAACTACTAAACTGATTGCAATGAAATTTTGTACACTGTGTGCCGTTTGGTCAAACTTAAGAGATAGGATAGTTTTTATCCCTATAAATGACCCTCAATATTTTTTGTTATGAATTTAAGAATTTTTATAGGACACAGGGTCGTCTGAGATGGCAGAACAACGTCTGCCTGGCTAGCTAGTCTTTATACATAAAAATTACGTGTCACATTGTTTGTCCGCGATGAACTCCTAAACTACTAAACTGATTGCAATGAAATTTTGTACACCGTGTGCAGTTTGGTCCAACTTAAGAGATAGGATAGTTTTTATCCCTATAAATGACCCTCAATATTTTTTGTTATGAATTTAAGAATTTTTATAGGACACAGGGTCGTCTGAGATGGCAGAACAACGTCTGCCTGGCTAGCTAGTCTTTATATATAAAAATTACGTGTGACATTGTTTGTCCGCGATGAACTCCTAAACTACTAAACTGATTGCAATGAAATTTGGCACACTGTGTGCAGTCTGGTCCAACTTAAGAGATATGATAGTTTTTATTTCTATAAGTGACCCTCAATATTTTTATTAAGAATTTTTATAGGACACAGGGTCGTCGGAGAGGGCAGAACAACGTCTGCCTGGCCAGCTAGTAATTTGGCACGGAACAGCGTTTAATGATGTTCCTAAATTCGTGCTCACTGGGTAAAAAGCTAGTATATTTATACAATGATTGTACGACGGTTGTCGAGATTTGTAAAAACTATCATCAATTAAGCATTTTATTTTAAGAGCTCTCCGTGTAAATAGCAAACACTTCATATAGCAATTGTCCTTTGTTTTTATCTATGCAGGGCCACGCACACTGTCGAGTCGAATGAGACGCGCTTCGAGACGTGCCAGCTTAGGGTTGCCAGCTCACGTTTTATGTTTTAGAGGATTTGATAAGATTAAATAACATACAGGACATAGGACAAACATAGAGGATAACATATTGTTTTCAATAAAATGCCATTATGGTATCAGAAGCGATATTTATTAATAAAAAAGCAATGTTAATATGAAATATAACAAAATTTGTCTCTCTATCATCGCGCGGCACCGCAACGTAATATTTAAATTCTGACTTCAACTAGTAGAGGGAATGTCGAATACGCGCGATATTCTTGTCCTCAAAGATAAGATTAAAGATTTCAAATTAGGGGACAAGATCAATTTTCGGAAAATCAGTGAAATATAGGACTTCCTCTAAAATAAAGGACGTCTGATAACCCTATGCTGCCTCCAGTGACACGTTGACAACCCGCTTTGTTCGCTCGTGCCGGACGCAGTGCCGGAACTTCCTTTATGTTCGGTATTACCTAAACGATAAATAGGAAGTGTTTTTAATTTTATTTTTTATTTATTACCAGCGACTCGCTCCGGCTTTGCTTGGATAGGATCTATTAATTTTGCGTTATTTAGATTTCTTACCTTATTATCTTAGATATTTAGATTAAATACCATTAATGTTATCAATTTTAGCCTTTCAAAATATTTTTTATAGAATAAGAGTGACAAACGAGCACATGCTCCATCTGATGGTAAGTGCGGCCCAAAGACATCTACATTTATCCAGCATTACAATTTAAAATGCAGACGCGTGGGCACCCTTGAGGACTAAGGTGAAAAGCCTCTAATCCACTAAAATGGTCTTAGGTTCCCTACACTCACTATATAAAACACAGCAGTATTGAGCTGCTATTTACGCTTGTATTCTGTGAAAGCGTGGTCCTACCCCTGTTGAGCCGACCCATTCGTTCTACAACTATAATATAGCTGCAGCGTGGCTCTGCCACGTTGAATATTCTTCAAGTATTTCAGATAAAATATAGCCTAGACCCCTCCTGGCTTTGCTAATGTTCGTGAAGTTGCATCACAATCAGCCATTCCGAAGATTATTTCGGACAGACAGACAGACGACATTTTAAAAATGATTATTTATATCTCAATAGCGTGCAAATTACCCTCTGAGCTTGATAGCAGCCAGTTGTTTCAATATTACAGACAGACACTTCAATTTCATTGATATGTATAGATTAAGATATTATATGGAATGACAACCCGTTGATTGACCACGAATGAATTTAGGACCGTGTATTGTAACATCTCTGAAGAATTTTTCAAATGTGTGCTCGTTTGTGACAAACGAGCACACATCCGTGAGGACTAAGATGGAATGCCTCTTTTCAAAAAGGGTCTCCGGTTATCTACACTCACCATACGTAACACAGCAGTGTTAAGCTGCTATTTTACGCTGGTATTCTGTGAAAGCGTGGTCCTACCCAGGTCGAGCCGACCCGTTCGTGATACAACAACGTACAATTAACTACTAATATAGCTGCAGCATGGCTCTACCACTTATATGATGCATGATGACGATAATAATTTATGTGGCACGTTAAATCAATGAAAAGGGGTTATGTAAACCAGAAATATAATATCCGTGTAGTTGCGATGTAAGAAATCCACAACTTTAAGATGTCCAATCTGTTAATGTTTTTTTTTTAATGGAAGAGGAGGCAAACGAGCATGGTGCAAGAATATCTATCGTCCCGTGGGTGTCAAACCAATTCCTAATAGGTATAAACTAAACAAAATAAAAAACTGCGGTTGCCAACCCACCTGCCAGGCATGGTAACTGTGGCAATTATCCTCCTATGAGTCAAGATAGGCCTACCTATGGCATAGGCGATAAGCCATTCAGCAGTGGACTTTGATAGGCTGCAACGGGAAACCAGAAATAGATTTACAAACGCGCCCTCAATCGCGACCTAATTATCTGTTATTTTATTAATACTTAATAGAAAATATTAGTATCAGCTTTATTAATGAATTTCATTTGTTTATAGTAGGTAATTGTATAGATAACATAGACTGCGTGTGTCTAATATTTAAGATATACACATACTCCTAAACTATTGAACTGATTTTAATGAAATTTTGCACACTGTGTGCAGTTTGGTCCAACTTGAGAGATAGCATAGTTTTTATCCCAATAAGTGACCCTCAATTTTAGAATTTACTTGGTATATAAATAAGAAATTGTTTTAAACGAAGATTTTCTATTTTGTTACGGCGTACAGCATTAAGTTTAACGCAACACAAATAAATAAATAAACATTGTATTTAGAAAATAGTAATCTAGCTTTAATTCTGTAACTTTAAGGTTTGTTTTAAACCCCAACCCGAATTATTACAACCTTCACTTCCCTGCCCTTCTAAGTCGTGTTCCTGTGAGCTATATAAGGATGTAAGAAACAAGCCTTGTCTAAAGCCAAAACCCGAATTATCACGACCTTTACTTCTCCTTCTAGGTCTTAGACCTTTTGATCTATATAAGGATGTAATAGATTTTCTTTGTTTTCTTTAAGAGCACAGCCTTCAATTAGTGCCGGTCACTCGCTCATGAACTATGTTTTTGGGATAGCCGTCATAATCCAGTCTATTGACCGAGTAGAAGATTTGTCGGTAGATTTTCCTTTATGCTGACTCTGAACTATACAACGCTATGAGGTCATAACTCACAATTCAATTTTCCACACATACAGGTTTTCCTACTATTTTTTCCTTCGCCGCTTTATGTTTGTGTTGTTTGCACAAAATTTAAAAGCAGTTCTTAGTCTCAGAACAAAGTAAGAACAAAACCTATTTTCTGCCGACTTCAAAAAGGAGACGGTAATTCGACTGTATGTTTTTTGTGCGTGTTACATCACAACTTTTTTCTAGGTGAACCGATTTCGATGATTCTTTTTTTATTTGAAAGCTGGTGCTTCTCGTGTGATTCCAGCTAAATTTTATCAAGGTCTGACTAATAGTTTTTGAGTTATTCTTAATAATTTATATTGAAGTCGGTTGTACAAAATTTTAAATTATATATCTTTAATTAAAAAAATCATTTAAGAATCAGAATGATTTAAGAATCAGATCTTTTCCGTTCGTCACGGTGAACGAAATTTGCTTTGGAGGACACACACACACACATTTTAATATATGGTGTACAATAAAAACAGTTCAAAGACTTTTTCTAGCCACCGACAGTATTTGCATGTATATGCATCAGGGGTTCCCAATAATTTTTCGTGAACACTTCGAGAAGGAGCTCAAGATCGCGTACCATTGATAAATATACAATAGTTTATATTTTCGTCATTTATTAATAATTTTAATAATATAGAAAATTGCATTTTATTGGTGAAAAATTTTATACGCGTTGTGCATGTGCAATTCGGCGATTGTAATTTTTGCGTAGTTTACCTTAGTCGTGGAGCCGTGGTAGCTCAGACGGTTAGCGCTCGCTGTAAGCTTCACAGTACTCGAGCTACCCGGGTTCGATCCCCTCCGGCACCAATGAATTTGTTAATTGCAATTTTAAGTGCTGATTTACCACGTGCTCGGCGGTGAAGGAAAACATCGTGAGGAAACCTGCATGTCTGAGAAATAAGAAAAAGAATATTTCGAAAACATGTGAAGTTCGCCAACACGCATTGGGGCAGCGCGGCGGACATTTCCTTGCCCTAAAACCCTCTCAGAAATGAGAGGATGCTTGTGCCCAGCAGTTGGACGTAAATAGGCTGCAACTTTACTACTACCTTAGACAAGAGGGTACCCCTTCAGGCAATTTCACGTGCCCCTGGGCCCTGGGGCTACGCGTACCACTAATTGGGAAAAACTGTTTACACAAACACTTAATAATATTAGCCGTGTTCGGTCGGTGTCACTGGCTAAGATCCTGAATGCACTTAAATGTGAAATTCACAAGAAGATGTACTCATTCCGTGCTAAAATAAAGTGTACAGGACTTAGAATTAACTGCACGTACACATCGATTCGAAATAAGTTGTTTGCAGCTACACGTGAACATGAAGTATAAACTATTTTGTGATTATACTACTAACATGACATTCTTAAAGTACACGTGTGACACAAACACATTCATGTCAAAGAAATATGAACGGTCCACTTAATAATATTATATTCATATAGGCATATCTTATATTTCCATGTTTATCCGTTTCAAATATGTTATGCCCGTTCTGTTACGGAGAACTTGTTAATTTTCTCATATTTACGCTTGATGTGTTTACAGATGCACGAATGATGGGAGTATTAGCTATGTATAGCGGTTCTATCAGAGTAGCAACGACCTCTCCAAAGGACAAGAGATTATTGTGCGTTCTGCGCGTGAACAGAATATTCCTTTTAATTTTTCTCAAGAACAGTGTATTACCATTTCATGGATATACACCACATACTATATTGTAGGGGATACTCCATTTTCCCCTCTCCCTCTAATCTCCTTCCCCCTACGATTCTAAATGTTTACCTAGTAGTAAAATAAATGCAGGTTGTTCTCCCGCGTACTGTATTTATTTATGTAATCTACCACTATCACTACCACTACAGCCTATTTAAAGCCCACTGCTGAACATAGGCCTCCTAGGCATTTTATACAGTGTACAGGCGTGTCGGCAACCATAGTTTTAATTAAAAAATTAAAATTGTTAAGTATCTGCTACTCATATCCTGTGTGAGTTTCTCTTCTGTCGCCTTTAACAACACGATATGACTTTGGGTTGTACTTACTGGTAACCAGGCATTTCATTTAACTTGACAAAGGTGACGCTGCTGCTGAAAATCAATATGGCTTTGTAAAAGGCACATCGACAACTGACGCTGGTTCTTCACTGGTCCAACATATCTTCGAAACATAGGAGAATTCACAGAACACGATAGGCGTTTTTTGCGATTTATCCAAAGCTCTTGATCGTGTTGACCACGTTACCTTACTTTTGAAATTAATTCAATTGGGTGTGGAGTACATATCTTAGCGAGCGACGGCTCTTGACGGCTCCGTGGCGCAGTGGCTTAGCAATGAGTTGCTGCGCTGGGGGGCGCGGGTTCGAATCCCGCACGGAACAAGTATTTGTATGGCCTACAAATGATTGTTCCGGGTCTGGATGTTTGTCCTTGTGAAATTTGTGTTTGTAAACTGCCTCCACGATACAGGAGAAAATCCTAGTGTGGGGGTAACGTTTTTTTTTAAAAAAAACTCAGATAGTAGACGTCAATGTTGTTAAATCACAACATACTATAATAAAATTGGGCGTTCCGCAAGGCTCGATCTTAGGGCCATTTTTGTTTCTGTGTTGCATAAATGACCACCCATATATAGTGAAAACCTACATATGTGGCATTTTATTATTTGCTGACGACCAATCTCTAGTTTTTACGTTTGACAGAAATAAAAAACAATTTTGATTCTTAATTTTTGCACAAGTATCAGAGTGGTTTACAAAAAAATATTTAACACTTAATCCTAATTTAAATTAATGTATCAAATTAAATAAATGTATGAAATTCTGTTTGCCAAATGTGACAAGCGCTGACTTTAATATAATTTTTGACAACACCAAATAATTCAAGCAACTGCATTGGAATAATCACATAGCGTCATTTAATAAAAAAGCTGTGTTCAGCTGCTTTCGCTATAAGGAAAATTAGGCAGTTAACTAACATCGGTACTGCAATACTGGTCTACTTCAATTATTTTCATAGTCTATTGAGCCTTCTCTTGTCTATTTGGAATACTTTTGTGGAGCAAATTAATTATCAGACATTGAATCTGTATTTGTCATACAAAAAAAGCTATACGAACAATTTACAATTTAAACTAACGAGAGTCTGAGAGAATTGTTTAAAGAAAAAATTCATTAACACGCAGATGCATTGTCACCTGTGAGGACTAAGATGGAATGCCTCTTTTCCAGTAATAAGGGTCTCCGATTCTCTACACTCACCATACGAAACACACCAGCTTTAAGTTGCCATTATGAGCTGGCATTCTGTGAGAGCGTGGTCCTTCCCCCGGTCGAGCTGACCCATGCGTGCTACAACTATACAATTAATATAGCATGGCTCTAGCACGTAAATTATAATTTTTCTAGACTTTTCTAGTGTTATGTTTGATATGGAATGTAAAGAAATGGTCATTGTCGATTTGAATATAGGCATAGTATATAAAAGTTAATGCTACATTTTCTTATATTAAAACTGAGATAAGTCTTAATTAATAGAACATCAAGAGAATATTAATCCAAATATATATATATATATATATATATATATATATATATATATAATACATACTTAAACTATATATATATAGTCAAAGGCCATATTTTAATAATCTTTTGGAAAAGAAAAAAAATTGTTGATACAGTGTATCTTTTTAAAATCGTTTACGGCAACGTTGATTCTTCGGAGGTATTTGAAAAATTTAACTATTCCTGTAAATTTCAGTGTCCCGTAAATTTTACTTTACGTATCCTCCATGTAGAAAATAAAATTTTGCCTGGTTAGGTCTGACGCGTAAATTTACCGAAATACTGCATCTACTAATTAGTAAAGGATCGTGGCGTTGATCTCTTTTATATCGAACCAAGTGAACTAAGGCGTTTGATGGCCATAAAATTATCTGGCTCTCAACCGGTGCTGAATCTTTTAAGTTGAATCATTTAATTATTTTTTCTTTTTTATATAGCTATAGTAAATAAAATGAAATATATCTTTATATATGTGATATATCTTTTATCGACTAGTAATTTTTTATTGTAAAATAAATAACATAAAACGTTATGGTGCAGAAACGCATGAGGTCAAGCAAACAAAATGAAGTCCTAATAGTTTGTGTAGGTATAATGTGTATGTAGGACTTTATCTATGGTAAAAAAATGTCTAGTCAATTTCACTTAAATTACTCGAACCCTAAACCATCTTAACAGGGCGTAATTTTCAAAAAAATTTTTTGACATTGACTACGATATATTTGTATCGCATACTTAAGTTTAATCGATGCGTAATTTTAATCGAATTATAATTGCACTAGTAACTGTTTAAATCATTTTCTTAATTCGTAGAAAAAGAGTAGATATCATTTAACACTTAACCACAAGTACTTAATTGACATACTTATTATTGACTGTATATTGATTATTGGCGCACAAACATCATAAACCCTGAAAATAAACAGCTGAACATATGCTTATTCCATTGTTGAAAAGATTTGCTTTAATCGGCATGCTTGGACAGGGGATTGGTGATCGTAATAGCAAACGTTTCGCACTTTTCGCCGCCGGTATGTTTATTTAACGCCTGGCGTTAACTAGATGGTTAGACCGCCAATTTTACGAACGTGGTTAACGTTCGACTTTTATTAGTTGGACTTTAGGTAAGCAGTGATCTAAGTCTAACAAATTATTTTATTATATTTGAGTAATAAAAAATTTGGAGTCTGACTGTCAGCTTACGTGTTTTAAAACAAAATAGGAGAGATATCCCTGAACGATTGGTTACTGTATGTTCTAAAATGTTATATGTTATCCGAGCAATTGTTAGCTGAATAGCGGTTTTAATCTAATCATATGAAATTGTAGGGAACCTGTTTCATTTGTTTCTCAATCGATATTGTTTTGTCCACGTTAACCATGCTTTTATCAATGGTGGGACGACAAAGGATGTAAGTAAACCTTACTCATTACGGTAACTTGTGTCTTTAATGGTGGTGCTCGGCTCTTGTAACCCTATATGTGAGGGTATATGTGAGAATGTGAACGAGTGAGTAAGATGGTTTAATGTTTCGAGTAACTCTTCCACTTTACTATCACTAGCAACTCAAACGAAGTAACTTATCGTCGCTGTAGAATGATAACCTCGTATGTCCAGAGATCTAAACTTTACAGGAAACGAAAAAAATAGTTCATTTCGTCAATGTTTAAAATATTGTTATAAGCTTTTGTCTCATGTATTGAATGACAAAAAGGACTTTTTTATATTACTAACCAATGTCTTAATTAACTGTGTTATACCAGTTAAATTGACATAAGAGGTTTTCTGTTTTAATATGTGCTAAGTTGCGAGGTTTTCAAAAGTAAAGACACTGCTGTAGACAAAAAATATAATGTTTTATTGGATACAATTTGGACAAGTTTTGGTAAAAAATCAGGATAGGAAGATTTTCTTTCACAGATATCAGTTGAACCGTAAGCTTAGATAACCTAAAATACTCTTAAACCTAATCATAACTCAACCGAAGTCCGTTTTCAAGCACATACCCAGAGTAAACAACAATAACTATAAGAAGGCAAAAACAAATTTAATTATAAATGCGGCAAGCTATCATAAAATGGATGTAAATCTCGAGGAATCACACGTTTTAATTCCTGAAGATGGTTGTATTTTACCGTAGTTATGGGTAACTTTGAATAATACAACTGTTGGAAACAATCACTAGCATTTGTTTGATGTATTTTCCTTGGTAGTAATTGGTATTCTTCCGAATAACTTAGCTTGAACTTTATGGATCCTTCTGGTTCATATTCAAGGCAACGTATGTCAGTGACTTGTGGGTCACCAACCTTATTACCTGGTCTTATCGATGAAAAATACGGTTGAGAGCTGTATTTTTTGAAGGCTGTGTGGTCTAACTGGACGACATTGTAGGGACCAGGATTGTTACGGGCAGTTTTACAAGCTTCAACATACCCTGCTGGTGAATAAATCTCGCGATTTTTTATCTGCCTCTCAATTGTGGAATGCATCGCATCACATTCCATTTGGGTGTGACCCTTCTCAAGATATTTTTGGACTATGACCATACCTGTCTTAGCAGCTGCGAATAAAAGTGCATTGGAGAGAATAGAATTTCTATTTTGGTACGTGCACCCATCACTGTATATTATGACTTTGCGAATGATTGTCCTATCAATATAGTTAATTATAAAATCAACTATGATACTTGAAAACTCATCAGCTGTTAAACCGCCTTCAGATTCATCCCAGAGGAAACAAAATCCTTCTTTGGTCTTCAAATTATTTATTGTAAAATTATGCACTTTGAGCTTCATCTTGTAATAAAGTGCTGAAGCTTTTAAATATGGACAAAGCAAGACAGCTTGCAAGTCCATAGTAAATACAGCAACAGAAGTATCATTTTCTGCTTTGTCATTCTCTTTCTGGCTTTGTGCTTCCGCTTTCCGAATTAAATGTAGTTGATAATCCGTATCACTAACACTTCCAACCTTATGACCACAGCAGGTGTCACACTGGTCCTTTTTTGGACGAAATAAGGACAAATTTAGGCCCTCAAATACTTCCCAAAATGTATACCTTGAAGCACTGAGATGAGCTTTGTTGTGGGCTTTTGTATATTTTAAATATTCATTAAAAAGTGCCGATTTGGATTGCCAATAGGGTTCTAAGTAGAGTTTTGTTGAACTTTTTCTGCAATAATGTGACTCAAGTTTCGGCAGGGAATGGAAGAACTCTCTCAATAACTCTTTTTTTAAATTATTTGCTTGGCCTCTGTTCTTGTTTCTGTCCGAAACGGGCACTGTATTTGTTGCAACAATGTTTTCAACCCAGTTGTGAACTGACCATTCACCGATATTTATTGTGTTTAAAAACATATTTTTACAGACTCTAAATGTTGCCCCTTTATCTTTAAAATTATATTTATACGAATAACTTCTACGAGAGTCAGAGGTTTCCGTTTTTTTTTGCATAGTACCGCTTTTTAGTACAAGTGAGGACACGAAACAACGTTTTGCTTCCCTATTCAGTAGCCAAAACTGCTTAAAAATCTGTAATCTTGAATCGTCCGAAAGTTTATAGCATTCAAAAAATTTGGCATTTTTGTTATGTTCACACCGAGGTTTCATTTCTTTTGGTGCCTTTTGAACGTCGTACACAATTTTTCCCTCTTCGTTTTTTCTTCTTCCCAGATATCCCTCACCTTTCATTCGTTTGTTTTTTTGTTGCTCATACATCCATTGAGATTTATCACTTCGTCCCCGTTTAGCTCTTTTTCGTTGTTGATTAGATATTTCCCTCAAAATTTCAGGACTGTCATTTGGCTGAAAATTTGGATCTTGCACAGAGTCATCGCTGCTGAAATCGGTATTATCTTCAGCCTCTAAAACCTGCAAATTATCATTTCCAGTGTTCTCATTATTATTTATAGCAGAAGTAGACGGTGCCGATGGTGGAATTTTGGATAGTATGATTGTGGAATCATTTTCAGGATTGGAATTTGTTGTAGATGGAGGATTTTCCAGTGTCTGTTCTAAAGGGATTATTGCAGAAAATTCTGCAAGTCTATCAATATTTACATCTGATTGTAATAAAGACGGTGATTCCTCTAAGTCAGCAAGGGTGATTAAGTCTTTTGGTGGTGAATGGTTCTTTAGACATGCTGCCACTAATTTCCTTCCTCTATTTAACATTTTGCCTGAAAAAAAATTAAAATTACTAACTTATATTTTAAAGAAAAGCTGTAAAACCGGTAACAATCATGGCATGAAAACCTCGTATGTTGTTTGAATTTATAACTATACGAGGTTTTCACGTGAAACTTTTAACAAACGGCTGTCAAATCAAAACTAACCTAGTATTTGCACTTTTGCAGCCGTTATTGAAAATAAACTAAGACAGATACCATTTTATTTTCACTATTGGCAGTGCATAGTTTGATTAATTAAAGCCGTTAAAATATTATGTGAAAACCTGGCATGTCACTTGAGTGGTTTGCTTTACTGTGGACATACGAGGTTTTCCTTGCAGTAATCGCGTCAAATAAACGAATGCATATTTATTGCTAAACTACAACTCCTTAGTTATAAAAATACAACCAGAGTGTATTTGGAAATATAAAAAATACAAATAAACTTACTTCACACCGATTTATCCACAATTTTTCACTAAAAATCTCAAAAATAGAGAGTAACGCCGAAACCATGCACTATTTACGAGGTTTTCTCGCTTGTGAAGACAAGATGGCCGACGAGTAACAAATAAGAGGTTTTCGTTTAACTCCATAGATGGCACTAGTAGTCATACAGTGGGTTCACGATTTTGCTGTATTTTAAAATACGTGGTTTTCATTCGGTTTTTACAAAAATAAAAAAAATATACTTTTTTGACATACGAGGTATTCATTCTACAGCGACGTTATGAGTGAAGTACACATCGTAGGGAGCACCTCTTTTAGGGCTGGTGGTGTTGAGCGGGTGCACAGGCGGCGCAGCGTTGGGTGACGTCACGCGCGCGTTATAAGTGCGCGTGCGCACCGCTGCGCTCACTCGCTATCTTGCGCGCACGCCGCGCACGTGTCCGCGAATTTTGTGCGTACCTGTACCTGTGATCCAGTGCGAAAACATGCCGAAAAACATCTTAGCGGAGATGGGCTCCCAAGTGGGCCTAACGCCCGCCAGACAAAACAAAAAGGTAAGTGTTGTTATAAAGAATTTTAAAAACAAAATTGTATAAGAAATAATTTGCGAATTTACTTTTTCTAGTTTTGTTCTTATGTAAATATAAAATATAATTGTATGCGAATTTTCGTCTTATTTTTTTTATTTTTAACATGCGAATATATTTTAATATTGCGTGATATTTAAATATATTTAATAACAGATAAAATGTTCCGAAACAAATTAGAAGTGTGCATGTTACTACTTAAATAAACATATATCTGTGAAAATAAACTTTCATTTATTTTTAAGCAATATTGGATTTATGATAAGAATATAGAACGCGGAAGCTGTGATGTTCAGTGAAAAGTTACACTTGAAAATATATGTACTCGAGAAAAGCTCCCTCTGTACATCTTGTGCGGTTAAAACATGTTCGATTGTGTGTCATTTAATCTCGAAAGAATTCGTGTGTGAAAAAATTAAACATTCTACTGGTTTTTTTTTTTGAAAACTTACAGTTATAAAAAATCAAAAATTTAAGTAGAGAGACACCGTACATTAATGCAATTTATAGGCTTAAATTTTTAATTCCCGATGAATGTTGCATGCATAAAATTTAACTGTTACTTGTGCTTTCGGTTGCGAATAAAAATTTGGCAGTTTGTAAGTTGCCGTCAGTGACGGTCAGACATCTCACGGACGGACGTAAATAAACCAACCGGCGCAACGTCCGTATCAACTTTTTTAATAAATTTAACGAAGGATAGTTGCGAGATTCCCGCCCCGGCCGACGCTGGCAGAATCAAAAACTAATTGCGGAATGCGTAATAAATAGCTACCATTCATAAGCAAAACTAACACATAGCACTGAACGCTCCCGAAATATATGCGTACTTCAACTAGCATTATTCAATGGCACCTACTTCATTGTAGTACCTGCCTATGTACGTTCTGAAAACAATCTATAATAAAGTACTCCAACTCCAGCACGACACTTACTTACCTTTCCAACCGACTTCAAAAAAGGAGGAGGTTCTTAATTCGACTGTATTTTTTATGTGTGTTACTGCATAACTTATATCTGGGTGAACTGGTGATTTTGATGATTCTGTTTTTATTTGAAAGCTGGTGCTTCTCATGTGGTCCAATATAAATTTGACAAATATCTGACCAATAGTTTTTGAGTTATATTTAATAAGGCGTATTAGACGACATTTATGTTGTTGTTCTCATTTTATTTTTATTGAAGTCGGTGTACAACATTTTTAATTGTACCACTTCTTTACTTATTTGTTATTTCCTGTTACTAAAGAATACAAAGTCTGGCATTCACTACCAGTCAATCCATTTATTTTTGATTTTCAGTGAATATTTAACAAAGCGTCGGAATTAAAATTCAAATTAAACTCTAATTTTAATAATACTTATATTGAGCAATTAAAACTAATATTAAATGTTTGTACCAAAATAAAAAAATAATAAGACACTAAACAATGTTATCATCTGTTTCAAGGTTTCACAATTTTTATTTTTAATATTAATAAACAACAGCTTCAGCAGTTCGCTAAAGCAAATCGACAAAGATTGAACTACTCATTTAGACAATGGAAAACATATTTTTCTGCTTTTTCATTCATGTTTTTGTTTCGGTGTACAATTGAAGTGTTATAAATCTATCTATACATAGTATATAAAATTGAAGTGTCCGTAATATCGAAATTTTATAAAGCTGAGGAGGTTACTTGCATTCTGTTAAGACGTGAATAGCCATTTTTTTAAAGTTTTGTCTCTCTCTGTCTGTCCAGGTTAATCTTCGCAATGGGTGAACCAATTGTAATGACTCTAAGTGAACAGATAGAGAGTAGAGAGACTTATAGTTTTAATTCTGACATTTTTTTTAAATTCATGAAATAAATAGTTTTTGATGATTGCCTTAAAATAAATGGCGCCACATAAATAAATTCTACTCAGGCGAACTCAGAATGGGTTGTTAGTCTACCTATACGAGTAAAATTGAACAAGAATTTTTAGAACGTAGTACGTACGTACGTTAGTAAATACACATGAGTACATACTACACCTGGCAGCGCTGCAAATAAGTTATGAGGAAAGGTCGAATTATGGAATCGTACATTACTTAGTACCCAACTCTACAACTGCTGTATAATAAATTAACTTGGCTCCTGTTAAATATGACAAGTACAACGCCCCGACTCTTCCCGAAGACTTCGCAAGGCTCTTATTACGGTCAATATAGATAGTAATCAATGCCGGCAGCTAAGTCCAACGGTCCAGCGGTTGACTACAAGCTAGTTATCATAAACAATAACAATTAATTATAATTGTTCTTTTCATCAGCCCGTACTCGTGCGCTGTATAAGTGCGTGCGCTTCTGGACTTTGCTCTTAGAAGGGTTTGCATTAAACGTCACGCCTGGTAACCAGATTTGCGATCGCAATATCAGCGTCCGCCAGGGATCTAAACATTTTACTTCTGGCCCAGCGCCATAAATAATACGCGCGCGTAAAAGATACGCACGGTTACGCCAGAAGTCTTTTCAAGCATTTCCCATAGTGTCGTCTCTTACGACTTAAGACATCTACGTAATCTATCAATCTATCAATCAATATACAGTAGAACGCAGATTATCCGAATCGCCAATTATCCGAATCGGTCCTAAGCGTAATATAAAAAATTATAACCAAGTACACTAAGTAAAATTACTTACTTACATTACTTATATAATACTTGGTTAACTGATATTAAAAATATCAGTAAAAAAAAAATTAACTTTTGTGACTGCGTTGGAAAGTGGTGATGGATTTTCGTAGCGAAAAGTAATGAAAATGGCAAAGCTGTTTATAGCTTGAGAATGCTGTTTTTACTTGGTTTCTTCACTAACGATCTATTGAACAACCGATTTCAGGATCGATTTTATGTGAAAAGGCGCGAATGTTCAGTGAAAAAATGGATGTAGCTGGTTTTACTCTTATAAAACTTTATAAAGTATAAAACCATTTATAAACTTAATAAAGTTTATTCTATTCTGTGTGACAGTTCGTTTTTCTATGTGTATTACATACCAGTCTATGTCCGATTATCAGAATTTTCGATTATCCGAATCGACCCCGGTCCCAATTAATTTGGATAATCGGCGTTGTACTGTATATATATATAGAGAGAGAGAGAGAGAGAGAGCGACTACAACAGACCATTTTATCGCTCTGGAAGCGATTTCTTTCAGAAAAACCTTTTTGCACAAACAACTGTTATTTACAACGAATTTATGTTATTTACAAAGAATAGGGAAGTGAAATGAATATCTAATTTGGTCTACAGGATTTTAATAAAAATCATTAGTTTAGTACAATTTCTATAGAGTAAGGACGCCTAATTTTAACTTGTTGTTAAATGTTTTTTGATAATAAGGCCTACTGCTTTAACGAATTTAAATAATCAATTTATACGTAATATATTTAATATTTGTGATTAATATTCACATGAATGCAGTAATTAAGGTTTAAAATTCAAAAAAATAAATAAATTGCCTCGCCTAACAGCACTTAAATTCATTAATATAATGATGAACTAACTGACAAACAAACTCACTCCTCGTGATTATCATCAGTGTATCGGTTGTGTCTCGAGTTGAGTTCTGTGTTAGTTTGAGTTGAGAATTGGGTTTATTTTTGGGTTGAGTGTCCTCCCAACCAAATTCCTGTCACAGAGGCCAGTCTCAACGGAGACTAGCCCATCAACACAGTACAGAATTATGCACCCTCTATTCTCTCATAATCATCAAATCGCAATCTGACACGGTCCGAGAGAGCACCGCAGGACCAATAATTTACACATTATTTAATAGCTTCTGATTATTAATTCTTCGCCACACTTTGTCTTTGCACTGTTTGGGCAGCTGAAACCAGACCTTTTTCTGAGTACGACATTAGTTTAATAATAAAACCGTACAATTTATTAGCATTTATAACATCTTAAAAATAAAATAAAACAAAAAATACACAAGAAAAAGGAGTATAATAAGGCCTATGGTGAAATTTAGTAGGCCTTAATAACCGCCGACCAAGTATTCGAGAAAAACAAAATTAAAAAAAAATTTGACCACGATACATTACTCAAATCTTCAAGATCGACAAAGCATTTATTCATAAAGAGAAAGATTACGATTTTAGATAGCTAAGTGTAATATTACAATACATACCTACGATTTATTTGGACTACGATTTTTATTACTGGTGCAGTGCAGTCGTATCTTATGATAGCTAATGCAACTCTAGTGGCAGGACGCGGGGTACCGCGTCTCTGCAAATGTCGACAACATTATCACGCAATAGAAGTCTGTTATTATCTCCTTAAGCAAGTGCGGTTATGATAAATACGATTTTATTACTTAGGCCTTATTAGCCGACAGGCCTTATTACCCGTAGGCACCTTATATGTAATTCGGTCGGAAATTATGATGAAAAATATCGGAGCTCCAAGTAATATCGCAGCACTAAGAATAAAGAAGAACGAGAATGAATGTGCTGGAATACGAAGTATAATCGAGTGATAGTTTCCTTTTATTAAAGATGTTAAAATTAATCAGGTAAGATCCACGTAATAAAATAAAATGATATGTCTAACCTAGTTGGAAGAGCACCACTCACCCTCCATAAATTGCGTGCACTATCCCCGTCACCACTGATCCCAACACTACTACACTAGGAAAGACAAACCACGTTGCTCTTTAGTCATCACCACAATTACACAGCTGCCAAATTAATTTTAGGTAATTTGAATGTTTTTCTCACCTGCGAATATTTTGCTCCATGTTGGGTGGCTTCTATCAAGTTGGCAGGATTTTCGTAATCACCACGTTTAGACGGGTCTAATTGTTCTGATGACAACGGTCTATATATCTTTAAATGTAGTTTTAAATTTATGGTTTCATCCTCCGTTGGTTGCCACTAAATATCCATAGCATAACATTAAATCGACTTTTGAACATCCATTTTCAAAATGAGAATATAAGTTCTGTTTACCTACCATTGCACGGTATTATTCTCTTTAATAAAAGTATTATGTTACAATCGTTTTAATTTTATGCTGTTAAACGTCGATTTGAGACGATTTGTTTCGATTGTATTAACTGATAAATTGTTTGAAACTCTGTAAGAGTTGCAACATATCGAAGACCATCAAGCTAATTCAACTCTTTAAATATCCTCAATCCTCTTTGGCCAAAAATATGACATATGTGTTGTTTTTTTTTTAAATAATAATACTATACAATTTCACGAATAATTATTTTCCATTTTTGAAGTAGAATTCGTTTGGGCGCAACGTGCAACGTTCAGTAACAAGTATTCATACTCATAATCATTTATAATATGACGGTAAATGTAACTAAAGAATATTTAAAATTACAAATTATCTTTTTAATATACCACGTACTTTTCATATTTCTATATTGTCATCCGATTCTTAGCTATAGTCAAAATATCAAATAAAACAAACGAGCACACAGTCCACCTGATGGTAAGTGGATGCTGGGGCGGGCGCATAGACATCTACATTTGTTCTCAATTAAAAATCAAAATGTAGATACGTTGCCACCCCTGAAGATTAAGATGGTATGCCTTGTTTCCAGTAAGAAAGGGTCTCCGGTTTAAATTAATAACTAAATTTCACCCGAACATACATACACGAAAGCGAATTAATAAAAACATGGTTAAAGTAGAATGCCACGGAAATGTACCAATCATGTCACAGCCAAATCTAAGTCACGAAATTAGAACAAAATTTTATGTTTAATTAACTTTAATTGTTTAGCTATTTTTATTCAATGAACTAAAACTAGAAAAAAAAAATAATGTCCGGAGTAGTTAACTACGGTGCCGCTTAAAGATACTATACTCGTAAAATTCAGGTTTTTGTTTATGATTCCTGCGTGAAGTCATTTGCATAACCAATCTAAATAATAATGGTATTGGCAAACCATTCCACTGCCGGTGCCGCTGTTACCGCTCGAATCGTGAAACTCGAGTGAGTTAGCACTAGGTATGTGTGATTCATACCTTAAACATTAGGAGATAGCAAAGATATGGCCCATACTTTTATACGGATGAGAGGCGTGGACAGTTAAAGAGGAACTCCGAAAACGTTTAGAAGCCTTCGAGATGTGGGCATACAGACCAATGTTGGGCATTAGCTGGACTCACAGAATAACGAATGTGGAAGTTTTGCGATGAGAAAAATGAGAAATCAAAATGAGAATATTCGGATATATAGGGCTCGTGCTCACGTTGCCGGAAAAGTTGCCGGAAAAAGAGGCGTCGGTCGCAGAAAAAAGTCATGGCTTTGTAACATCCGGGAGTGGACAGGAATCGCGAGTGCCGCCCAACTGTTTCACCTCGCGATGAATAGAGCGCAGTTCACTAAGCTTACTGCCAAATTTCGCTAGTCGGAGAGGCGCCAGAAGAAGACGAAAAAGAAAGATATGGTTTTATTTTTACTGGAAACGAGGCATTCCATCGATAGTCCTCAGGGGTGAGAACGCATCTGCATTTTGATTCTTAATCGAGGATAAATGTAGATGTCTCTGTGCCATAGCAGCCACTTACCATCAGGTGGACTGTGGCTCGTTTGTCACCCTTATTTTATAAAGAAAGCCGAACTAATGCATTCCATTACTGCTTTGCAAAACCGAACTAATCGTCCTTAGTCCGCTGTCGGTATTTGTAGGGTAGAAACAAATACCTACGATCCCTGACAAGCATTGCTTCGGAAACTATACATCAGTAAGAGTTGGTTTTCAGATTTTTTTTTAATTTTTACTGGTATATTTAAAAAAGTTAAAGAGCGGTGGAGGCTTTTCTGTTTCAAAATGCTGTCCCTTAAAACCTGTCATCCAGTGACTTGACCCCCAAGGCTCCAGGGGGGTGCTCCTGCTAGGCATCTGTTCTGCAGCCATATTAATGTTGAAGTCTTTATACACATATAAATTTCTCGAAAATTTCTTTTAATATAAATATTAACCATTAATGTTTTAGTGCCGTTAGCCTTTTAGGTTTTGCAACTTCATCCGGCTTAAGGCTCATGGCTTTTATAAAAGGGGACATGGTGATGATGATAGTGTTGATAATTTGGTGTTAAACGAATCGTCAGATCGTGGTTTCAAACAAGTACAGCAGTACCATATTTAGTAGTCGTTTTTTAAGTAGTCGGTAGGTTTTTGTGCGATGGGTCTATTGGCGCATTCTTGAATGGCGTATGTTTTGAAATACCGACGAGTTGAGTAGACGATGGTCCGATTAGCTATAAAGTAAGCATTACGTAGGACACAGTGGGTTTTTAGCCCGGCAATTATTACAATTATAATATAAAAAAATGTCTGTTGCGAGGTCGCCCCTTAATTTAAATTTTAAAACCACATGAATTGACTATTCAATCTATCCTACGCTTTCAATATCGCACCAAAGTTGCAAGATGTTATATTCTGTTTTTCGTAATGTGTATGTCGCTCGTACAAATATCCTACAACCATAGACGTAGAATATATTGTCGTGAGTATATTCTACGTCTATGTATATAACTGCCCTTACACATTACCACTACATATTATGTACGTCATATAATATGCTAAGGTTTAGAGGTGGTCTTTACGTTAAAATTAACAAAGCACCGTTATCACTACATTAAAAGTATCTACAATAATCGTTATGTGCTGTTTATTATAGGTAAGGTAGTCAACTAATTAACATGCTCTTTATGTTTTTTTAAAATTTGCTTAAAATGGTCATTTGAATTTTATTTTATTTTATATTTAGAAAGTTAGAAATAGTTTTTTCTGTTAGTCATTAAGATGATTATCGCGTAGCTTAATTGATGTTCTCCTAGTCGATGAGGACCAAGGCGACCAAAAAATATATGGCTCTTAGATTTCATTACATCAGCCTGTATAAATCCGCTGCTGGAAATGTGCCTCTCTTGTTGTAATCCACATTAACTACGCAGTAATAGACGTCTCGCATCTTTGATGTTGATGTCAGTCGCCGCCGCCCGTAATAATCAACATGCTTATAACACCACCCACAGATATAAAAAAATGAAATTTTTATATTTCTATGACACCATCCTTCAGAGCCATAAGATTTTTATCACATTTCCCATAGACGCCTCTTTTGTGACAAAATGGAGTGATGGACGTGGATGAGGATGGATACTCTAACCTCTAACACCGCCACGCGGCTGTGTGTGTAACACGCAAACGCTTGTGCACTCGCTAGTTAAGTTAAGATCAAGGGCAGGTGCCGGCTCCACTTACAAAGATTAGGTGCGAAAGCTAACAGCTTCTGTTCTATCACATAATTTAAAATTTAAAATTTTGTACAACAGACTTCAATATATGTAAATTATTAAGAATAACTCAAAAACTATTAGTCAGACTTTGATCAAATTTATATGGGACCACATGTGTAGCACCTGCTTTCAAATAAAAAAGAATCATCGAAATCGCTTCACCCAGTAAAAAGTTATGAGGTAGCATACATAAAAAAACATACAGTCGAATTGAGTACCGCCTCCTTTTTGAAGTCGATAGAAAATGTACTTCGCATGTGTTGAAGATTGGCATGACTATTTGATTCACGACCGAAAATGATGACAAAGTTAACCAACAGAGAAAGTGCCCTATATGGCATATTATCTATGATAGAAAGATGGATAGAGTACATTACGTACTTCTAGTGACGCCTATATCATATTCAAATTTTGTAACAAAACACACAATCGCTCAAATATGCATCTAAAATCATTTGCAAATAATCTAAAAGCATACATTTAGGATTGTACAAAGGAAATCATAAAAAGGACGTAGTGTGCCTATCTTTCTAAAATAGTCTGCAATTCTAATTTATAACGTCGATAAATTAATAAAGAACTTTAATTTGATTAGGCCACGCGGTTACGTCGACTTTAATTTGTTTTGCATTACATTAGTCGGTGAGGCAGCTATTCGTAATTAGCTTCGGTTTTAAAGTGGTTACAAATCACAAACTTTAATAATGTTATTAAAATAGTTTATACCTACATCTTAAATGCAGCAGCGAACAAATGGACTCACGTGTAGATACCTACGCCGCGAGTGACGCTTTTGGTAAATTGTTTTGTCTATGCTACGTTTTAAAACGGACATGTGTAATTTAATGTTTTCTTTAAGGTGTTTTTATTCAAAAAATATTTCACTAAGTACATGTACATATGTATAATTCTTTTGAAAATCGCTAAGTATTTGAATTAACGTGTTTGCTAGTTCGTTACAAGTAGTTTTAAAAATAAGTCTGACTCGCAAGAAACACAATTACGTTTAGAAACACACACTATTTTACTTTGTTTTATTTAAAACTTTGATTACACGTGTGATTGCGACATTCAATTTTGGAATATCTATTTTTATATTATACATGTACAAGCTGTACTCTGCATGTGAAACATTATAGACCAAAATTTCGTCTTAATCGATTAGATGAAATATATATGTAAATTAAATAAAAAAACAAACAAGTATTGTTCCTTTGTTAGAAAATTTTGCGGACGCACAATCAAAGTTTCATCGTAAATAGTATGGGAACATACGAGAAAAACAGAGAAACATTCAATTTTATTTGAGGTTTTGTTTTTTTTAGGTTTTCCCTGAAAAATAATTGAATAAATTTTAAACATAATATAATTTGGGTCTATATTCTATACTAAATCGAAACTCATTCCGTTTACGAGTTACAGTACTGTGACTTACGGACCCGCAGACAGACAGATGGACGGACGGACAGACGGACAGACAGACTGCAGAGAAACCAAACTCTTAGCCACACTTGGCTACACGCAGTCACACCTAGTATGACATTTACTACTTTTTTGTTTAGGGTTCCGTAGGCAAATGGTAAAACGGAGCCCTGTTAATGTCACTTTGTTGTCTGTCAGTCTGTCCGTCTGCGGGTATTGTATGTTTTAAAACCCTTTCACAAAAATCCTACTGTGTAGTTAACTTTTTTATAGTAAGAAAGAGAAAGTTAGTATTGCAAAAAAAACTTGAACGGGAACAAAATACACTCTTTTTATCTTTTGCATGTTTGATGTTCACCGTGACCAATCGCCACCGATAATGGCTGTAAAAATCGTTGATCTTGAACATTGAATTGTATCTAATTCCGAGATAAATGTTACGAACATAGTCTCATACCACACATCATATTAAGGTACTTTTTTGAATGCATCGATAGCCATCTGACTGCTTGGTATTGCAACGCGAACGTAAAGACGTTAATTGTTTAATTTAACGATTAAACCTTTATTCTTACAATCTTTTTTATAGAATAAACGTGACGAACAAGCACACAGTCCATCTGATGGTAAGGGGATGCTATTACCCATAAACATGTACATTTATGCTCAATTAAGAATCAAAATGCAGATGCGTTGTCTCCCCTGAAGACTAAAATGGAATGTCTCGTGTCCAGTAAAAAGGGTCTCCAGTTTTCTACACCCACCATACGAATTACAGCAGTATTGAGCTGCTACTTTACGCTGGTGTTTTGGTTTTCTTCTCCAGCTCCTAATAAAGACAAGGAAGTCACATAAGTATATTCATTCATTTTCCATCCTATACAATTTAACACATTTTAGAATATGAATGACAGTGGCATTAGCAAACTCTATTTCCCAAACAATGCGTCAGACAAAAACGAACCTTGACCGACAGGTGGCGTGTCGGTGTGAGTGTGCTCAAACCAAGAGGCTCAAATGGATGTAACGGGCCATTTACACTATGCGATAATAATAGACCTATAACATTTAAAAATTGTTATACAATTGTTATGTTACAAAATTTTATTAGCTTGCAAGCAACCTCTAGCAGATGCTGGTTTATTCAATATTACTTGCTGACACTTCAATTTTATTTATATGCATAATAATTAGTATGACTTTACCTTTACTTTATATTCCTACTTTATCTGTAGTTAAATGAAATAAATTGCAAACAATATTACTAAATGTAAAAATTTGCTTTAATGCAAAAGAGACTGCCAAAAACATCTGACGGCACAAAGTAATAAATCTACTATTTAATGGCCTTGGGCTCAAGAAAAACCCAATGGTTAGGTGCAGAGTGAAAGACACGTCACATATAAACACACAGATGTCGCCTGATTTTGATTTCCTCTGAGATTCGAACCTAGAGCTAGCACCCTTATCAGCTGGCCATTAGGTCATGTGGCCATCGTTGACGTAGTAATAGTAATTGATAGTTATTAACAAACGCGTCAGTATTGTGCATGGGGCGTCATCGCAAGCAGCCCACGCAAACACGAAAGCATTGTGCACAATAATTAATAATAAGAATTTATTTATCTTCCGACGGCATTTACTCGTAATGCAATATGTTAGTACTGGCTAGTATGTTTCTGTGCATGCTGTGGCTACCTGCAAGTGAGCGTTGTACGTAGTCGTAACCAACATTTGGTACTTAATCGTGGTACCTTAACTTGTTGGTGGTCTTAAATAAATAACTAATTTAATGTAAAATCTATGAGTAAGCCACTTGTACGGAAATTAATTTAGTTGTAATCACTTCTATATTTTTTTTTATCAGCCCATGAAAGTCCACCGCAGGACATAGGCCTCTCCCGTTGTAGGGCGCACGTGACCCTTGACGCATGTTCCCTTGGCCGATATGAATGAGGCTTAGTTATTATTATTTATTTATTTATTTAACATAATTGAAATTTATACTACTAATCTTTTACAGTCTGCCAACAGTTGAATAAATGAAAACGAAAAACTCAAATATAACAAAGCAATAAATTTCATTTTTAAGATATGAATAATACGTATGCATATATACATACACAGGTACACATCCATACACAATAATTACAGCTTATATTGTTATGTAATGGATCTTCACGATACATCATGTCAAATGTTTGTAGTTGTAATCACACAATAGTTTATTCTATTGCGGTCAATTTTATGTGGTGAAGTCGCTTAGCCCGCTCGGGGTTATCACTATTTCTGATTGATTAATGCCCAAATACTCAAACGCTGCACAATTTTAACATGCCGTTAAGTCTCGCGCTGTCTCTATCACTTTAAGTCAAAGTTAATGTGACAGCACGCGACTAAAATTTGAGTAGCCTCGAGTATTTGACAATATGTTGAGTGGTGTGGTGACGACATAGGAGAATCCACTATCCCATATAATTTCGTGGGTATCGGCAACAGAGGGCAAATGAAACAGGAGACGGACAGCAGCTACTTCTTAATAACAGCTGAGAACAATGAAGACAACTGCTCATCAACCCGCATGCCAACTATGGCAAATATCCCAGCAGCAACCGGCTTATGTGTGATAAAGATTGGCTCTAATGAATGATTGAATGAATGAATGAATGAATAAACGCATTAAAAATCAATGTGGAGCGTGATACAAATTTTTGTATTCACAGTTGACGCTTATGTCACCGCAATTAGCACGGGTGAGTAATAGTGATAATGATGATTGCCTGAACGTGCACCTGGGTACATAGCGTATACCGTTTGTACTCCCAAGCCACTTCACCGCAGAAACACAAAAGTAAAATTCAGACATATAACTTAAATATAAAGCTAATATAAATAATATCTGATAATATACTACTATTTTTCTTATAGGATAAGGGTGACAAACGAGCACACAGTCCACCTGATGGTAAGTGGTTGCTGCGGCCCATAGACATCTACATCTATCCTCTATTAAAAATCAAAATGCAGATGCGTTGTCACACGTGAGGACTAAGATGGAATGCCTCATTTCCAGTAAAAAGGGTCTCCGGTTCTCTACACTCACCATACGAAACACAGCAGTGTAAAGCTGCTATTTTACGTTGGTATTCTGTGAGAGCGTGGTCCTTCCCTGGTCGAGCCGACCCATTCGTGCTACAACTATACTACTAATATAGCTGCAGTATGGCTGTACTAGGTGCAAAGGCTCCTTTTCTGCCTAGAAATCCGTATGGATTAAAATTTCTAGTGGGCCCAAAAACGATTGTCTGCTTTACGTTAATGTTCTGAGAAGAATAACATAACATATGTTATAAATCAATATTACGCGTGGAAATGTTATTTGCAAAAGCAAGAAAAACATCAATAATAATATACAGTGTATAAAACAATCTCATACAAAAATTTAAATTACATAACTAGACCTATTTTTAGTTTTATATTAACCCACATACCTACTCCTGTAAAGTAAATTCGAGTAATTTTGGTACAACCTCTCAAATGTATGGGAATTCATCCAATAGGTTTGTGAGGCTCGAGCCAAATTTACTCAAATTTGTCTTAAATAAACAAAGTTTAAAAGCTACAGAATACAAGGCTTGATATTCCCGCTAAAATTTTTTATATGGGCGCCGACCGTGGCGCTTTTAGTGTACAGTCATAAACGCGTGTTTCCTTTTTTTAGTACGAAGTTGTCATTCTTCTCTCAGTAGAGAGTAATTGTGTTCTGTGTATCTGTCTATCCCTCTGCGCCTCTGGATGATAGATGTGTTTATGTATGTATTAATTATGATTTAGATAGTTCATCCATCTTGTGAATTAAAGGTTAGGTAAGCACCGAACATAGCTCCGACGAAAAGGCACGTCGCACGTCGGATTAAAAGGACAAACTTAACTTTGCAGTGGAAAAGTATTTTCTCCCATACGCCAGTCTACGTCACGGTCGATGTAAACTGTAAATGTCTAAAGTTCAAGCTTGGCTGCGATTGTATGTTACATAAAAACATATTCTTTATGTGACGTCACTAAAAATAAACTATTTGTGGATTTTTCCTTTACTTGTGTTCTGAGATATTGCTTCTTACCAAATTTAATGGTTCTAGTTCAATGGGAAGTACCCTATAGGTTTTAATCAGTAAGTTTGCGAATATTAAAATATGTGAGACAAATCTTCTGATTGCGTTGATTTAGAAGTATATTAATTTTGACGTGATACCTTTTCCCGTTCCGGAGAAAAAGGCTATTTTTATAGGATAAGGGTGACAAACGAACACACAGTCCACCTGATGGTAGGTAGATGCTGTGGCCCATAGACATCTATCTATCCACGGTTAAGAATCAAAATGCAGATGTTTTGTCACTCCTAAAAACTGAGATGGAGTGCCTCGTTTTTAGTAAAAAGAGTCTCCGGTTCTCTACACTCACCATACGAAACACATCAGCATTAAGCTGCTGTTTTACGCTGGTATTCTTCTCCGTTCGAGCCGACCCATTCGTGCTACAACCATAATCCAGCTACAAAATAGCTCTACCACGTTAAATCTTGATAAAGGACAAACATACGGACAACAAAGTGACTCAGTACCTCAACATATAAGGGTTTTGCTTTTTCATTTTTAGGTTCAAAACCCTAAAACGTATGAGCTGCTCCTATCTACTCATTAAAGAAATCTTCAGACTTCATTAAAGAAAATTAAAAATTAAATATTTTCAATTTTCTTTAATGAAGTTACAATTAAAATTTAATTAAAAATAATAATTAATCTACTTGATATAATATGACCTAAGTATAAGTAATACTTACATACCATAACATAAACAACACCACTGTAATGGTTTCAATTGCGATAAAAACCTTAACAAAAACAACATGAAGTCAAATTGACTACGAGTATGACTTTATTATTTATTTGTTTGTTTACCTCCATATCGCGGCATTATGATACATTCGAATCTGTAAAGGTGATAATTGAGTACTTATTAGTTAACAAGTGAGTTTTTCTAAGAAATAAGAATATCTCGTGGCTATCCAATGAATGTATTTTCCATGACATATTTACGAGTATGTTTTTGCTTCATATTATGTTATTTTATACGCAATTGCTTGTATGTGTGTTTTGTATTTTGAAATTAATATTAATAACACAGACTTTAAAAAGTAAAAGCCGACTTCATAGAACAATAAAATATACAAAACGAAAAACATACAAAGTCTGACTTCCGCCAAGTTTAAAAAGTTGATTAAGTAAATATTGTATAAAAGGTTATTACAATATTAAGGAATATATAGATGATAATAACCCCTGGGGATGAGGTGATCGCTATCAAGCTACTTCTTTTTCTAATTTATTTTGTGTTGTTAATTATTGTGTAACTTTAATGATTGTAAACTGTTCTTTTTCTTTTCAAAAAGAAGTCGAGAGGTATTTTCCTAACTAGAGCACAGAATAAATAATAGTACTAGAGGTAAAATTTAACTTGAAAGTGACTCACTAAATATTATTTGTAATCTATATGAAATGAAAAAAGTTTTTATTTCAATTTCTATATAATAATTTCCACATAGCTTCAGACCTCGACTTCAAAAACTATTAATTTGAAATAATTTTATGCTTTTTATATCTTTGATGACGACTTTCATTTTTTATTAATCACTAATTTATATACTCTTTTGAGTGATATCACAACCTCGAATGTCGTTTAACTAGTAAGATAGTGATAAAACTTCATCCCCTATTGTTACCCTTAGCGTGGAATTTTTTTCTGAAAAATTGGTTCACAATTGACTAAAATATCGCGTATAAGTATCATGTAATAATCTATATTGAATAAAAGTTATTGTATTGTTGTATTCAATTCTATTTATATTCCGATGCGCAGAATATCTTTGTTTGTATACCATTTCTTACTACAGGCAAACTTTTTTCCATAGAATACATTTCCAAAAGCTAAAAGCTGTCAAATGTATTACCAATGACTAACGCTGCTGCGAGAAAAGAGGCGCGCGGGTGTCACTGATTTCATAGAAACAATGTCGAAGCGAGCGAGTTCCCGTGATTATTTAGTGGTACAGGGACAATGCTAAGGCCGCGGTAAAAATATACACGTGTCCAGTTATAGTTCGCGAAGCCGGCGCCGGCGCCGCCGCTGCCGTCACATGGCGCTACAGATCGGGATGCGAGCGGAGCTCCAATCCGTCCCCGTCCGCCAACTCCATTTTCTCGTCTAATTTGTTGTCTTTATGACGCATTACGCCAAAGGAAGCTGACGTTCCTATTTTGCGACATTGCGTAGTCTAATTTCTAATGTCTACGTGTATTAAATTTGTAATTTTGATTATCCCTGCGAGACGATACCAAATAGTATTTCTTTAACTAATTATAAACCACTGATTGAGTACACTCCCACCTGATGGCAAGTGGTGAAGAGGACTTCGCCTCTCCTATATTAAGATTGACAAATGATAAATGAAAGTTTAAAGTTATAGCAGTCTGTCAAAATTATAACACAATACGTGTTACTGTGTGTTTAACCA
Source organism: Parnassius mnemosyne (assembly GCA_963668995.1). NCBI lineage: Eukaryota > Metazoa > Arthropoda > Insecta > Lepidoptera > Papilionidae > Parnassius > Parnassius mnemosyne. The sequence continues at coordinate 19,343,596 of CAVLGL010000082.1, read as the reverse complement.
TTTGCGGCTACATAATTGATTGATAATTGTAATTAGGCACGAGATTATAATAAGTAAAAAATATCAAATTGAAAATAAAATGTGTGCTTATATAAATAACAGCGTTTTTCAGTTTGAAGAAATTACCCAGAATTATAAAACAAAGTTCTATTCACGTTTAAATTGTAATGTAAGTGTGATGTGACAGATCGCAGACTTTTGTCATTGTTTCGATGGAGTAAAAATTAGAATTTAGATCAATTCCACAGATAATTTTTCTTTTTGTGTGAAATCTTCATTGTAAGTCAATTCTTTTGGAACATGATCCAGATTTTAATTCAATTCTGAACGTATTAATAAACAATCATATTGAAAACTATATAGCTATTTGTAGTAAGATTTATACAGTAAGATTTATATACAGAATAGGGGTGAAAAGCGAGCACACAGCCCACCTGATGATAAGTGGACATCTACATTTATCCTTGATTAAGAATCAAAATGCAGATGCGTTGTCACCCCTGAGGACTAAGATGGAATTCTTCGTATCCAGAAAAAAGCGTCTATATAATATATATAGAATTATTCTAAAGTGTGTAATGTTAATTATCCAAAACTGTTTATCAAATAATTATTTAAATAATTATGAAAATAAATTTCGTTAGAACAAATATATTATAGAAGTCCGAAGAGCAATCGTATGGTTCCAACTTGACGTGTCATTAAGTAACAGTTGATTGTCTACCTACAAATATTACTGGGATCGTGATATCATACAATTATATATAATAGTACTGGCGCAGGACGCAGGCGCAGGTACAGCGCACTAAGCAACCGGCCGGTGCGTCGCGTGGTCGAGTGGTCGGGGTGCCGGGCCAGGGTCGATCGCACTTCACCTCCATAATTGTAACAATATCCCAATACACAAGTTATCCTCGGCAAAGGATTTTCAAATATTACATCCAGCCTGCTAAAATCACACAACATATCACTTTAAAATAGTTCTGCCTTTAAATTGTGATACTGCTAAACCAATACATCATATTATAAGCACGAACGTAAACAAACATAATTATGAGAGGCGGATATTTCAAACACGGTTAAGGACAGAGATTGCTTTTAATAATTATGTTAATCTGTCTCTTGCATGTCAGAGTAATAATGATATTAATCAAAATTGGCCTTTACAAGGCATAGTGAATAAAACATAGCAACGACTAAAACGTTTATTATTCAATAGTCAGATAAAATTTAACCAGAAATTAAATTATAACCTGATTGTGACTGTTTTATCTTTTATAAAATGCAAGTCCGGTCGTGCGTGTCTCATATTGTACTGCTGTCACATATGGGTTGGTGCTGCAAAATGCAACTTAGCTGCGTTGGACTCAATGGAGAGACGGGCTAATTGGTAACGTTGGTTCAGAATCAGGCGTTACTTTGCGGAAATCCATTATTTCCTTTTATTATGTTATGTGATTGGTTTAAAAAAAATTATTATCCAAGATCCGCGTGATAAAATAAAATTATGTGTCGTACTTAGTTTGAAGAGCACCTTCACGCGGTTGTTAACTAATTAATTATTAACATCTTTATTTGAAACCAATCTTGTCAGCCTAGAGCACGGGATCAGAGTAGCCAGTCTCTCGATATTCTATAGGATGCATTTCGAAGAGTGTGCGCAGGTATTACATGCCTTAAATCCTCCCCCCGCCCCCTTTCACCATCGGTCAACCAAGGTGTTGGAGGGTCTTCGCCGCTTTGTTGTTTTTATTCTACGCATTCGCATCATACAATTTTTTTTCGTATTTCGCACAGCAAAAGAGTGGAATGATGTGCCGGCTGCGTCTGTCTTTCCGTCCGATTACAATCCGTGCGGTCTCAAGGCAAGAGTGAATAGGCTTTTGTTAAGCTAACACAGTACCATTTACCGTATGGCTTCAGCACCACTTACCACCGGGTGGGATTGTAGTCAAGCACTGACTTGTAATAAGTTAAAAAAAAATTGGGGATAAATAAGTTCACACTAATTACTGTTAGGTTTTTTTTGTTGGTTTTGACTCCATTTCTTCAAGTATCAAAAGATTGAGTCCGCACTTAAAATATTCAATTTTTTTGTTTCATCAACACCAGTAACAATTTTAATTTGTTTGGTCGAGAGTAATAATGGCTTACTCTCCACCAAACAAATATAATACGGCCCGACTAAAGAACTAAGCGAAACATAAAAGTCGGTCAAGTACATGCTGCTGCTATCATGGTTAAAGTTTCGTGAAGTATTTATTCGGCACATTGATAAATATATTTAACTGTTATATAATATATGTAATTGTGAAATATATTTTATTTTAAATAATATACAATATAAAACTATGATAAATTCTTAAAATTTTGCTACATTGAGCTGTAATTTCCATGCGATAATTTCATAAACATCTTTTCAAATGTCTTTTCTACCGACTTCAAAAAGAAGCCGCTACTCAATTCTACTGTTTGTTTTTTATGTGTGTTACCTTATAACTTTTTACTGGGTGGACCGATTTCAATGAATCTTTCTTTATTTGAAAGCTGGTACTTCACATGTGGTTCCATATAAATTTGATCAAGGTCTGACCAATAGTTTTTGAGTTATTCTTAATAATCTATATTGAAGTCGGTTGTACAAAATGTTTAATTTTTAATTATCTGCCCAATAACTAACCGATAAGCTCAAACAAAGACAGAAACAAACAGACAACAGAAACAGACACATAGAAAGACAAAGTTCTGCATACCTGCAATTCAAGTGACGTGAATACCAAGCCTAAACCGTAATTAACCTACTGTAACACACTCACAATACATAAATGTATCTAATATCATTGGCAACCAACAACATGGTTTTAAGTGTATATGTGTGCGAATGATATAGAAAGAACGAAGAAAGATATTTTTTAATTTAATTGGATAAGGTACACAGACAGTAGTTACATACAGTTCTAATAAAATTAATAGTATAATGGTGTTGATCTGAACTACAAAACCCAAAAAAGTGTACACGGCATGATAATATAATTGCAGTAAAGGCTTAGCCGTAGCAAAACGTATATCTTTTAAATCCAACAAGGCTACTATACTATAGGATTGAAAAATGTAGTGTTATTCCTGTTTACGTTTAACCTGTTCTTTGAACAAGTTATCACATACACATCGGTATAAATGCTTTCGGCATCCCTAAAATGTACGCAGCGCTGCCTTTAACTTCCTAGCTTTTCGTTTGGGCTCTGAGCCCTTAAATGGAAAATTCGATTTTTCACCACAACGTTTGTATAATTGTAAGATTACCGCATTTTATATATTTCCATCACATCATCACGTTTCATAAAAATCTCTATGACAGACACCGAGGCGACTTCTGTAAGAGTTTCGTTTCGCGTAACATCGTTTAGTGACTAAATTATTCTTGTTTAAAAAAATATCACACTATGTGTACTTGGCCCGCTGTCCGCTCCGCTTTGGCTACGTGTGCAGTGCCGTCAGCCAGTGAAGGCACGCGTGGAAAATCACCAAACCAAGTGTCGATCTTCGCTCATCCTTGTCTAGACGTAGTTCAAGCTTTCGGTGTTTACTCAAATATATATAATACACTTCAGCTCGAATTTCGATCACAGTGGCCAGCCTCAACAGTAACTAACCATCTGTTTAGGACAGGATTATGCTGAACGAGTGTGTACGTAAGCTCAGGTGCATTCCTTATTCCCTCACTCTCGTAATCTGAAGGGACAGCAATAACACGACCGGAGAGAGATTAGCACCCGTTGGTGCCTTGGAAAGCACGTAAAGTCGTTACTTTAGAGTTAAATTACCGCCAATTGCCTTACTGAAAAACTCAAATTCTGATTTTGGCTCGACCCGGAATTCGAACCTAACACCATGATCATAATCAGCAACAGCGCTTACGCGCTTACGACCACTAGACCAACGAGACAACATACAGACAAATAGATAATATTATATTAACAAATTGATGAGTTCACTGTCGCAATATTAAAGTGAAACAGGCTTCATGTAAGTAAATTTTGTCAGCAACCTGAGCATTTGTTTTCTATCGTATCGAATTCGTATTGTCATACATAGATAGATAGATAGATGGATAATTCTTTATTGTATACCAAATCAATACATAAACGAAAGAAAAAGAAAAACATATGACATAATGGGCGGTCTTATTGCTAATAGCGATTTCTTCCAGACAACCTTTGGATGGACATGATTACAAAAAGTAGAAAATTGTGTGGTTTGGTGATGCAAAAATAATATTTATAAAGATTTCCATTAAATATATATAAAAATAAATAACATATAAAGATATAAAATACGAATGTATACATATATAGATGCCACGAATTCCAAGGTTAAGATAGTGACTGTGTACAAGCTTCTGAAAAACAGATAAAGATAGGGCGCGTCTCACTGACAGAGGTAGGGCATTCCATAGACGGACTGCTTGGATAGTAAACGACCTGTCCAAAAATTTGGTATTATGGCCAGGCATTTTTAATTTAAAATTTTCTGATGATCTCAAAACTTTCGAATGGGAGTTGTGAAGGAATTCAAAGCGATCCTTAAGATAAGAAGGATAGGAAGGATTAAAGAGAACATTGTAAAGAAGAGACAAAATATTTGCATTCCAGCGAAGACGAATAGGAAGCCACTTGAGCTTATTACGAAAACAAGAAACATATATGATCATATTTGCATTTCATCATAGGTAGTCTACCTATGATGAAACATAGTTACGTCTGCAAGGGATGCTGTTCATTTTATTCCATACAATTTACACCGACGGAACGATGGATGATTTTCTTATGTTGCCATTAAATAACAAATTAAAAACAATACCGAAGTAAATAAAACATTTTAGAACTAGAATTTTATAAATATTTGTATTCTCAACCTACATGGAAAATTTAACTGCTTTGTTAATACTTAAAGCCGACTTAATTTATAGTAACCGAGTGTAGATAACAATCGTGGTAACATGTCAGAAATAAAAAGTTTCTTGTTTAACCCACGTCAGCCCAGGTGTCCGTGGTGGTTGGACTTCCCCGCATTTTCCTTGTTTTGTGATCATTGTTTTTAAAAATACATTTGTGATGATGTTACAATTTACATACACATAGTCTTATTCGTTATACATAACGTGACTATTTATTATTTTTGTCAAAGCGGGACGTCTCTTCCGGAATTATGGTATATAAAGTTTTTGATGTTAAAAGTTTTTTATTATAGAAGGTAATAACAATAATAAAAAATATTCAAAACACTTACTACAAAATAATTAAGTAGGTTGTATGAGTTAATAAGCCCTAGTGGTGGCGTGTCTTCTACATAGTATTTTTGTATTAAATTTGTCTGCTGAACAAATTAGTTTTAAAACATCGGGTACCTATGGTTTTTATGTAGCTCAGGACAGGATTTATTTATATTTATTTTTGTAATTAATATGGTTTTCACTACTGCGACACTTAACTGAGTTTTATCACTGGTCCATATTTTGTTCATTTTAGAAAAAAAAACTATTGCGACCGGCGCATTAATGTACTCAATAATAATTGAACAAAAGTTCGTTAAGTGAATATAGTTGGCACGGAAGTGCTGGAATAATTAAACCCAACTGTTTTCAGCAGCAAAATTCTCATCTATTCAGCCGGTGATTCTTTCATCTGTCGCAATGTTGAAAATAAGCGAAAAGTTGTCGAAGACTTTCGTATCTTGGCTGCTGCTAATAAACCCTTGCGTGATCAGCAAATCCATTACTTTTTGTAACTCATCCCAAGTAGGTGCTTTTGTTTAATTTGCCCATTGAAACAATTGTAGTTCTATATTGAATTGACACCACTGCTTCAAGTATTCTTTGCTTGTCACATAAAACTCAGCCGTTGCAGTTTTAACATTCTGCTGGTCAATAGCAATTTCAGTTCCTTGTAATTTTACAAGTACGTTACGGACGGTGTGAGGAAGGAAAATCATGCTCTCTTTGAGTGTCAGGTTATCTCGGAGACGGCTGAAACATTTTTAGAACTCTCTGAAGCGCAGGCATTAACGCAAGCCACCTTGCTTTACTGTAGCCCAGCAGTTTGTGATACTCTGTGTCATTTGAATCACAAAACTCTTTCAAAAATTCGACTCGAACGCTGTAGATGTAGAAGAATGAAATTAGGTCTGTTTGCGAACTTTATAAATATAGTTGATTGGTTCTTTCACAACTTCATAGTAATTTCACATTAACTGTACCCGGCCAAAAAGATTATCAAAATATAAAAACGCGCGTATTCGAAACAAACGAACATTTGCATTTTTATTAATATAGATTACTAATGGCTACAAGTGGTCTGACTCCAAATTGTCTTTTTCCATAGCCAAGAAAATCAAAAATATCTTTTAGCCACAAAATCTGTGTACTTCATACCCTTATCCATATTTAATTAAACGACTTATTTATTTGTGTGTGTCAGGTAAGTTCGGAAAAGAAAGGCCGACGCACCGGCAGCTGCCGGCTGCCGGTGCGTCGGCCTTTCTTTTGTATATATTTGTTTGTTTGTATATATATTTATTTACACAAAGCCATTTCGAGGCACTTTCAAGCCCCCATATATCATAAACTATTAGACACACACACACACACACACGCACACGCACACGCACACGCACACGCACACGCACATGCACACGCACACGCACACACACTGTAGTTATTTCATGCAATATCATTTAAGTTGCTTGGTTTTAGTGATAAAATGTCTATGTGTAACGATAAAATATTTTTATATTATTTAAATCGATCAGTAAGCTAAAGTGGCAACGGTTGTCGACCGGTAAGCGAAGTGTAGCGTGACCCCCACTATATGGAGTGACCAACGGGTAAGACATACAGAAAGTCGATGGGAGGCCTATGTTCAGCCAGTAGACTTGTAAAGGGCTGTAATAATAATGATAAATAATATTAAAAAAAATCGGAAAAACATCTGTCACTCGCTTAACGTTTTCACAAGTGTACAATATGCAAATAAAATAATGCAAATGATAAAAACTTAACATGCATAGAGCATGAGCTAATGATTTCCTTTGTTTACGTGGACACTACACATTTAAACATAAGTAACACTGAACATTTAAATAATAATACAAAATAAATTAATACACGCGATAAAATCCCTAAAAACTAGTTTCAATTAAACGATAACGAGCTGTGACAACCCTACTAAGAATAAAGTCTATCATGAAAATATTGTATTGTAGTCGATTGCTAACACGTGTACAAAATTACAGATTATTGAAATTATAAAATTACATAATTTTATACGTGGTAGAACCATGCTGCAGCTTTATTAGTAGTATAGTTGTAGCACGAATGGGTCGGCTTGACCGGGGAAGGACCACGCTCTCACAGAATACCAGCGTAAAATAGCAGCTAAAACTGCTGTGTTTCGTATGGTGAGTGTAGAGAACCGGATACCCTTTTTACTGGAAAAGAGGCATTCCATCTTAGTCCTCACGGGTGATAACGCATCTGCATTTTGATTCGCAAGCGAGGATAGATGTAGATGTCTATGGGTCGCAGAAACCACTTACCATCAGTTGGACTGTGTGCTCGTTTGTCACCCTATCCTATAAAAAAACATACAGGTCAAACTAATGTAAAGCGTGTATAAAGATTATTAAATAGCGTGTCAATAACAGGCAGGCACGTTACAATATTACATTATAACCTACACTACATAGTAATTATTCAACCTGTTTGTTAATTTGCAGCTGCCGGCTGCCGGTGCGTCGGCCTTTCTTTTGTATATATTTGTTTGTTTGTATATATATTTATTTACACAAAGCCATTTCGAGGCACTTTCAAGCCCCCATATATCATAAACTATTAGACACACACACACACACACGCACACGCACACGCACACGCACACGCACACGCACACGCACATGCACACGCACACGCACACGCACATGCACACGCACACGCACACACACTATAGTTATTTCATGCAATATCATTTAAGTTGCTTGGTTTTAGTGATAAAATGTCTATGTGTAACGATAAAATATTTTTATATTATTTAAATCGATCAGTAAGCTAAAGTGGCAACGGTTGTCGACCGGTAAGCGAAGTGTAGCGTGACCCCCACTATATGGAGTGACCAACGGGTAAGACATACAGAAAGTCGATGGGAGGCCTATGTTCAGCCAGTAGACTTGTAAAGGGCTGTAATAATAATGATAAATAATATTAAAAAAAATCGGAAAAACATCTGTCACTCGCTTAACGTTTTCACAAGTGTACAATATGCAAATAAAATAATGCAAATGATAAAAACTTAACATGCATAGAGCATGAGCTAATGATTTCCTTTGTTTACGTAGACACTACACATTTAAACATAAGTAACACTGAACATTTAAATAATAATACAAAATAAATTAATACACGCGATAAAATCCCTAAAAACTAGTTTCAATTAAACGATAACGAGCTGTGACAACCCTACTAAGAATAAAGTCTATCATGAAAATATTGTATTGTAGTCGATTGCTAACACGTGTACAAAATTACAGATTATTGAAATTATAAAATTACATAATTTTATACGTGGTAGAGCCATGCTGCAGCTTTATTAGTAGTATAGTTGTAGCACGAATGGGTCGGCTCGACCGAGGAGGGACCACGATCTCACAGAATACCAGCGTAAAATCTGCTGTGTTTCGTATGGTGAGTGTAGAGAACCGGATACCCTTTTTACTGGAAAAGATCATTCCATCTTAGTCCTCACGGGTGATAACGCATCTGCATTTTGATTCGCAAGCGAGGATAGATGTAGATGTCTATGGGTCGCAGCAACCACTTACCATCAGGTGGACTGTGTGCCCGTTTGTCACCCTATCCTATAAAAAAAACATACAGGTCAAACTAATGTAAAGCGTGTATAAAGATTTTTAAATAGCGCGTCAATAACAGGCAGGCACGTTACAATATTACATTATAACCTACACTACTTAGTAATTATTCAACCTGTTTGTCAATATGTTTGAAAAGCTATAATGCATTATAGCTTAATGTAATTAAATCTTTATATTTACTACCTTCAGTCAAATGGTGGAATAATTTTAATATTTCTACGACCAGCTCTAGCTTCTTAACTAATTCATTATATATTTTATTGTATTATATTGTTTAGTTTCCCTTGATATGTAGTCAACTGAACCACTGCGTCTCGGTCACCCTGCTAATTGTGATGAAGTGTAACGTCAGCGCCACGCCGGTGATCTCACAGCCGCTAACCAAAACCTCACACTCGTGCCCGTCTCCACTCTGCTATCACTTGGTATAGATTTTGACATATACTATATTATGTTTATGCAACTCTCAACTTAAATTGGATGGGGGATGTCATATAACATTTTTTATAGAATAAAGGTGAAATGAGCACACAGTTCACCTAATGGTAAGTAGCTGCTGTGGCCTATAGACGTCTAGATCTAACCTCAATAAAGAATCAAAATTCAAATGCGTTGAGCCCTGAGCACTAAGATGGAATGCCTCGTTTCCAGTAAAAGGGGTCTTCACTTCTTTATACTCACCATACCAAACACAGCAGCATTAAGCTGCTATTTTAAGCTAGTATTCTGTGAGAGCGCGGTCCTTCCCCGGTCGAGCCGACTCATTCGTGCTACAACTGTAATATACGTGCAGCATGGCTCTACCACGTGGTGAAGCTCCACATCTATCTACATCTTCATAGTACATCATTGTAGTCATTATTACCCTGCTGTGGGGTAGACATATGTTCAGCAGTGGGATTGTGTAGGGATGTAATGATGACGATGATGACGAACAGAGTTAAATTATCCCATCCTTTATCACATTAGCATTACAATTGACACGGGATGTTATATTCTCAAAAGTTGACCACTTCTCGCAGTAAATTTAAAAGACGCAGTAGCAATTGCAGCTTAAAGAAGGAACGTTGCCAAATAAGCACACAGTCCATGAATACTGTGCCCCACAGACACCTACATCTGTTATCAAACTCTGAGAACTAAGATGAAGTGCCTCGTAATCAGTAAAACCGGTCTCTGATATCGTCACTCACCATACGAAACACAGCAGCAGTAAGCTGCTGTTTCAAGCTGATATTCTGTGAGAAAGCGTGGTGTTCTCCTCGATCGAGCCGAATAACGGGCCAACAATAATATAGCTGCAGCACGACTCTACTACAATTACGTATGTTTTGAAATTAATCGATCGCGTTGAAGTATGCATTTTAGTGCTAATTGTATAGATATTTGATATAGATAGATATTTATAAAATTTATTTACTTCAATGATTTACGCAACAAAATAATAATATTGACAATGAAGTCAATGAAACTTACCACATTCCACTGAAGGCGAGTGGAGTGGCACTCGAGATTTGACGCACATTACTGTTATCAAAAATTAAACCCTTTGCAAATACTCGGAGCACTTTGCGCCTACTGCTGTGACCTGGAGATACAGAACACTATTATAAATATATAATGGAATAAAGGTCTTGTAAACTGGATACTATGGTAAGAAACTGTCCACTTGTACAATGCAATTCTAATAATGCTGCATAAATCAATAAGCAATAAATATCAATATCGCTATATAATTTTCGCTGACAGCTGAGTGACGCTTTTTTAAGCATTTGACTGCAGTCACGCAAGCTTGATTACCGTACGGAACAAGTATTGATATAATTATAAAATACTTCATTTTCTTAACAAGTTCCAAAGGTATATTCTGGAGCCTCAAATTTTATGTATTCTAAGCCAGTGCTTAACTATTATTCGACCTGATAGTAGATGCAGATGATCGTGAAGCAGCCAAAGATTAAAGTGCCTTGAAGACAACCACATTGTAATCGCATGGAAAGACAGATGCTGAAAAATTATTCCAATCTTTTGCTGTACTCAAAACGAACGACGAAGCAAACCTTTTCAACAAATAATAATTGTGCCAGGTTACAAAGATCTCCTATCGCCAAAAGAACAAAGGTATATTAGATTTTATGTGAGATTTTTCTATTTCCTCATATATAACATATTTTTTATCTACACAGTTGACAGCTTTTTTTAATTCAAAATAATAATTATTTGTCTTCGAGTATGTATGTTTTCTAAACAGATGTAATTATGTTTAAAGCTGATTTTTCAATCCTGAGATAAAAGTTATTCTTCAAATAAATAGTAATTTTGATTGCATATGTTAAATTTCTTGCATAAATAAGAACTGTTACGTATTTGTTTATGACTAAAACATAAACAAATTGCACCGAGCAGTTGGACATCACCTAAAGTCGCGTTTGAAAACCGGCGCGCTCTAATAACATGCAACCTTCCGGTGATGTAACGAACGACACACGACTGCATCCACTTAATTGTATAATATATTCCGCCTTTACACACGCTGGTGGAAACATACTTAGAGTTCGCAAGTATTAATCAAAGAGCAACGAGCACAGTTATGCAGTATGAAAGTAAGGTCAAAACATATTTGATTAACAATGACATTCAATTATGTTAATCATTATGTTTATTGATTTTTGTCGTTTATTACTTTATCTTTTTTAATTACTTTAGAATATTATCTACCTACCAGTGTATGTTGTTCCTTTTAGTGCATAAAATGAATTAGTAAGACGCATATATTAGCCGCGGACCTGAGGCAAAAAAAATATACCTGAGTACTGCCTGAGCTTCGCAACAGTCACAACTACACGGACTCACTGTCCATATATACGAATCGTAATGACAATATCAACTTTAAAATATACTCATTAAGTTTCATTTACCAAAAAATACAAAGTGGTTGAAAAATCTCGAATTCACTGCATCGCACGTTCACTACATGCATTATTCAAAAGGCTGCAGTTTATATTATAATGACTGTATTCTTAGTGGTTGCAGTTATAAGTACCTTTAAAAGACAACGATTAGATACAGATTAATCCTTGTTTGCAGAGTTTAGGTTTTTCCTAGTCATTTGTTCTTTGTTGCTTTCATAAAAAAGTAATAATAAACGATTTTCTTGTGTTCAATCACGGTTTGCATTGTATTTCGCTGTTTTCATAGCAATCATGCATGCATGAAAACATACATCTTATTCTCATCTCCTCTCTCCTATAATGGTGGTGAACTGTAAACTGTATTGTTTAAAAAAAAACTTTTGTTTTGGCCAATCTATACTCACGCCAAGAAACCCAGAGAACCCTCAAAAAACGTGAACATAAGTAGTATATTCCCGTGTCGTATTAACGCCCGAGCGATTTAGTTTGTTTAGCCTGATTCAAAAGGTATTTTCACTGAAACGTTTAGCCTCAGAAAATAAGAAAAATGTTTACTCATGTCGTGAGACCATTTAACAAGAATGGGATTCCTTTTTTGCCCGAGAAACCTTTCTTTTTATAGAATAAGAGGTGTCAAACGAGCACACAGTCCACCTGATGGTAAGCGGATGCTGTGGCCCAGAGACATCTACATTTATCCTCGGTTAGGAATCAAAATGCAGATGCGTTATCACCCCTGAGGACTACGATGGAATAACTCGTTTCCAGTAAAAAAGGTTTTCGGTTCTCTACAGTTATAATATAGCTACAGCGTAGTTCGTTCTTTACGTACTTTTGAACCTTTTGAACCAATTGCGATTACTATACGCAGTGGTGGAAAATTGTGATGTGTATTTTTTTTGTAGTTTATTTTAAAATATATCTTAAGAAATAAAATTACAAACTTCGTTATGTTTTGATCAATTAGCGTCATACACCATCTGAGTCTTTTTCTTTTCTTGATTTTATTTTTGATTTTAAAATTTACTAGCTTATTGCTATGCACTCAATGGCCAAGCTGCTGCCCCGTCAATGTAGTCCATACCGGATGCGAACGAGAACACTAGTGAAAACTGAGAACTTTCTTGAATTCGCGAGATATTTCGTCAAATCTTAACGACGTGAGTCTGGAAGGTCTAACAAATAAATCATATACCAAATTAAATTTCACCTATATCCAGATGGAATCTATACTAATACAATAAAGCGGAAGAGTTTTTTGTTTTTTTTTTTGTATGTTTGAACTCACTAATACTGGAACTACTCGTACCAGTCCGATTTGATAATGCTTTTTGCATATTATAGCCAGATTCTTGAGGAGTAGTATAGACAATCTTGCGCTAGGCTACACTTCACAGATAGCCTTAAATATTGATTTTTGTTAAGCAAATCAGAAGAAAAAGCGCCTTCGAACTGCTTTATCTGCGTGCGCTGGCGTAATTATTAGTGATGCGTAAATAGAATGTTCTACAAAAGTATACATCTTTACTTTATCTATAAAAAAAGTTCGATATAAAGCGGAAGAGCATTTTTTGTTTTTTTTTGTTTTAACACGTTAATCTCTGGAACTACCAGTGCGATTTGAAAAATTATTTTTCTATGTTATAGCCAAATTTATGAGAAATAGTATAAGTTATCTAGCATTAGACTATACCTCTCAGCTAGCCTTAAATATTGATTTTTGTAAAGCAATTCAGAAGAAAAAGAGATTCCGAAATTATTAATCCACGTGTGCTGGCGTAATGGTTATTGATACGTAAATACAATAGTCTACAAAAATATAGATCTTTACTCCATCTAAAAACAATATATGTCGCAATACTATATGCCTATTTCTTATACATAAGCCACAATAAGGTATTTTCTGTCAAAAAATTATTGGAAATTAAAAAGTAATTTATGAGCGTTACTATTAGGCAAGGCATATTAATCCTTATGAATGAAAGTTACTTCGTCATCAATACAATTGTATCTTACGCATAGTTTAAGAGATAATGAAAAATTAAAATAACCAGCAGTGGACGCTTCTATTTAGTTGAAACGTTCTAGATAACAATGTATGAAAAAATGGGCAATATTAATGTAATACTTTTATTTAAAACTGTGCTGTGCCCCGCGATTTCACCCGCGTATGACGTATATCATGACATATGACATGGCACCTCGATAATATAATTCAATTATTTTAGCTACAAAATTAGCAAAATGAATGCAGTAATTTTATTTATCGGTATATGTATGTTATAGAGCAAAGTTTAATTTTATCCACTCTCCTAAATATATTATTCCCATAAGTTATAACATTGTACTTCGAAATTTTCATCAACTTTTTCTTGACGTATTATATAATATCTTCATCATCGTTCATCATTACAGTCCAGTTCACAAGTCCACTGCTGAACATAGGCCTACCCCAAGGAATGCCACAAAGCACGATCCCGAGCTACATGCATTCATCGACTTCCTGCTTATCTTACCAGGTGGTCACTCCATCCAGTAGGGATCCGCTCTATACTTCGCTTAACGGTATGAGATTGCCACTCGAGAATCTTTCTTCCCCATTGGTAGTCGGTTCTTCGAGCTATATGGTCCGTTCATTGCCATTTCAAATTACTATAATATCTTACCTTTGTTGAATGCATAGCGAATGTACTTAGCTCTGCGAATTTCTTGACTTTCTTGACTATGACAGGGAAAACCGCACCGTGCGCCAAGCATGTCACATGTCACAAGCACGTGCGCCGCCCAGCGCTTGTGACATTGGAGCAACAAAAACTATTTGAAAGCTAAGGTCCGACTGTTGCTCAATTGAGTACTTTTTGTCGCGGATCCAGTTCTAATGCGGGCTGTTTTTTTTGTGCAGAGCAACAAAATCAACGCTCGTTGCGTTTTGTTTCAATGTCGTTGTGATCTCTATATAGTAATTATATGAAAATGGAGTTGATTGGTCGCGTCTGTTTGTGTTGAAATAAAGTGTTGGATCCATTTAATGGATTTTTGTGCTGTTTTCTCTATCATATACTTAATTTCTTGAGGAAGATTTTGAACTATGATACTTACTATTTAAAATGCTTTATTAGTAAATGAACGCTGAGTTTTAACCGATACGAGCCACTAATGTTGAAAGAAAGAAACAATGAAAGAAAATGAGTTTATGTAGTAACACATTATAGCAATTTTCTTACAATATAATATATATATAGAAAATATATATAAATAAATATATATATATATATATATATATATATATATATATATATATATATATATATATATATATATATATATATGAATTTGGTAAATTTTTACTAAAAAAGTACCCAACTCAGCGTAGCATTGATGCGGACAAAGTACTTAGATGTTGAGCCGCCGTGAGTGCCAGTGGAAATTTAACAAAAATTAAAGTAAATTTATTCATTACTGTGCAATTTGAAGTAAAATGCACACAGATATTTAAACTATTACACGTATACACTATCACATATATTTTTTTACTAGCTGTTGCGTGCATATATTTAATTCAATGTACAACTAAATTATTGAGCATCTCAAACAGATCTACATATTACATAAAAATCTAAGAGGGTTTGTGTATCATTTACGATGGAGCAACAATGACCATTTTACTTATCAAAATTAGAAGTCTATTAAACAATTCTTTTGCTTGCTGATTTTTTGTCCAAATGAAGTTGGTTCGCTGTTAATCATTCAAAGATATAATATATTATTACTATATAATATGCCCAAATTATTTGATAAATATTTCGTGCACTATAATTCTAGACAGCCAATTTCAATGCATAAAATATGAACATGATAGCATTTTGTAATCTAAACTTAATGCAAATCTTGAAAGAAGCCAGACACCAGGGCTGCCTGACTGTAGAATCAGATACAAAAACTATATTAAAGAATTCTGTACTATGTGTTTTCTTTGTATCCTGTATGTTCATAATTTATAATTATATTTGAACAATACCTTTCCACAATCGGAAAACTAGACGCCCAGCGGATCTCCACACCTTTGTTGTCAACATTCCACGCCATTCTAACTAAACGGTTTGCTTCGTCTTTCGTACAGCTACAGCAAAGGAGTGCAATAGTTCACCAGCATTTGCTCTGTTCGTCTATCCGATTACAATGTGGGCGTCTTAAATACGAGAGTGAATAAGCTTTAGTTAAGATACGTCAGTGTGTTTTACCATCCTCGGCTACAACAGGTGAAATAAATGAAAGATGAAACAAAAGATAACAAAAACTTGCAATTTATTCTAGAGTGCCATTGTTACCTCACTGTTTGAAGCTTTAGATTTTCTTTTGGATTATCTTAATATAAGTTGCGTTGCCAAAGCAAAAATATTATTTGCTGTAAATAAAAAATACAACGTTAATTCAAATGATATTATAATGATTCATTTTTAAATTTTAATGAGGGTTTTTGTAACCACTAGTGTAACTGGTTTACACTTAAATATAACGACCCGTGAACCAGTCGTCATTTTTTTTTACTTCTTTTATACTGAAAGGTATTTTTGTATAAAAGTTTCATGGTTTGATGATTACAAAATAATATTAAAATTTAAGAAAATTAAAAAAAAACACGCATTGATAAAGAGCCGTGACGATGGTGATCCTGATCAGGATAAAGTTATGATATTATTGTATTGGTCATCGGTCATCGGAGTAAATTTTCAAATCAATTCAAGTCTGCCATCTATAAGTTGGTGAAAATTACATAAAAAGATTCCGTTGCATAGATAAATACACGCAAAGCTAATAAAAGCGCATTAAATTCTACTGGCATCCCTACCTAACACTCGTATCGTCATGTCCAATTCGCAACGGAACACCTTGACCTGCTCCACTACGAACCTCCTACTTTAGAGTGCTACTCGCTTTTCACACAGCTATAAAGTGTAATTTTGGCGCAGTATGGCATCAGCTCGCTTACGTCTCAACCTATTTCATAAATATTATTAACGACTATATGAAGGACCTAAGAGCATATAACAATATCGTTCATTCATAGCAATGCTAAGGCTATCTGCCTTACCAGTACAATGTGTTAAACACTCGTACACTACATACTAACACGGACCGTGGTCTTACATGCCCTAGCATCGACCCCGGTCTAGTTTACTATTAGCAAAAACCATATGGAACTTTAAACTCTTTTTCACTTAGAAGTCTTGAATTACTGCTACTAATAATAAATAAATAAATCAAATGGTAAAAAAAAACTACATAAAGTTACTTTTTTATACATTTCGGTCATAATCAATACCACCAAAATAACATCTTTATATCAACATTATCGTTGCAGTCCACTTCGAATGCACTGCAATAAGAAACGTGGCCATGCATCAGCCATACTCAACCTTTTTTTATAGGGGCCACAAACACGTTTCAGTCATGGAGTCGAGGGCCGCAAGCAAAAATTATTTAGGTCTTAATTAAAACGTGATTCCAAGTTAACGATGTATTTACTTTATTAATAAAAAACGAAGTTTTAACAAATATATATCTTTTAATGCAATTTTTGATACTGTTAACACTTTTTCAAAACTTTTTCAAGATCTGATGAGAATCTGTAAGTTTGTTTCTGTACACGTTCTTTGCGTATTTCATTTTTCAAAAAGACGATTCGCACATACGTACCTAGACCCAAAGAATGTTAGTAGTATTTGGGCACATCTTTGGATACTTTTATATTTTTGGGGAACAATACTCCGAAATCCCACATATTCCCTGTTTGCCCTTTTTTCTTTAACTTCTAGATTGGTATCGTTTTTAAAATCGATGAATTCTAAAAACAACTCTGAGTAATTACAATTCAAAACTGAAGCCAACTCTGAGATAGTCGTTGTTTCTAAATGCCATGGATTTTCTATAAGTAACTAACTTTTTTTTTCTTAGATCTTGAAACTTTTTTCGAAATTCGTTTAAAATTGCAGTTATATAATTTTAAATTATGGAACAGTTTTCTTCCAAAATGTTGGAACTGTCCTCTGTGGGTTTTTCTATAAGAGAGGGGACAAACGATTATACGGCTCACCTGATGGTAAGTGACTACCGCCGCCCATGGACAACTGCAACACCAGGGGAATTGCAGGTGCGTTGCCGGCCTTTTAGAAAGGAGTAAGCTCCTTTCTTGAAGGTCCCTAAGTCATATCGGTCCGAAAAAATCGCCGGTGGTAAGCTATTCTACAGAGAGGTTGCACGTGGAAGAAAACTCCTAATAAAACGCACAATAGTAAACCGCCAAGCATCCAGATGGTGTGGATAGTATTGGAAATTTTGCTACAATGTGCGTTTGTGAAATTTGGGGACTGGGATTAATCCCAACGATTCCTCAGAGCGCTCCCCATAGTAGTAGCGTAATAAAATGCAAAGGGATATAACATAACATCTTTTCGCAGCGCCAGTGAATCTAGCCGATCGGAAACGACTCGGTCGTTGACGATTCGAGCCGCTCTGCGGGGAGCCCCAGCCTAGAGATGACAACAGTATTCCATGTGAGGCTGAACCTGCGCCTTGTAAAGTTGCCGGTGGTGTGCCGGCATGAAATACTGTCCTGCTCTGCTGAGCATGCCAAGCTATTTAGAGGCCAATTTGGCCTTCTCTTCCAAGTGACCACGAAATTATATATCACTCGACATGTCAACGCCAAGGATTCCGATACTGGCTGAGGCAACAAGGGGAGTACCTTAAAACTGAGACTTTGTTCACTCGACTCGATCGCCTGCGTAAAACTATGTGTTAGGTAAACAAGAAGATCACCAGCTGAGCGACCAAAATGGAAACGGTACTGGCGGTCACTAATCAGCTTATAGCCCTCAAGGTACCGCATGAGCTGGCAGTTAATAATAGACTCCATTATTTTCGAGAACAAGGAGGTGAGGGCAATAGGCCTGTAGTTGGACGGATCAGAGCGGTTACCTTTTTTAGGGGTCGGATGCACGAAAGCTGTCTTCCATGAATTCGGAACAACGCCTAGGGCGTAGGAGTACCGGAAAGGACACGTTAGAACCGGTACTAACTCGGGAGAGCACGTCCTCAGCTCAACTGGCGCGAGTCCGTCAGGCCCACTCAACTTGTGAATGTCCAGGTAGAGGACGGCTTTGCGTACTGAGCACTGTGTAAATCGCACATCAGGCATAGAGCAATCACACTGCGGAATGGTCGGCGGTGTGTTCCCCCCGTCATCGAGAATCGAATTGGACTCAAAAAGGGAGCCTAAAAGGTCGGCTTTCTCTTTTGCGGCGGGGGCCAGTGAGTAGTCCTCCCTGTACAGATATGGTAATGATGGCTTACAGAAATTCCCTTGAAAAGCCTCGGCGAGAGACCATATCGAACTAATTTCTCGCCAATTCTGCCTTTGCCTTGGCAATAACTCTTCTGAAGGACCTGGAGGCAAGGTTATACTTCTTTTTAAGTATGCTGGTGTTTAGATCCCGATCCGCCGAAGCCTCAGCCCAGGCCTAATAACACTCCTGTTTACTGCGTAATGCCGTCTTATAGGAGCGCCCAAACCAAAGCTGAGATCTGCCTCCGATACCACAGATGAATGGTATAAATAGTTCCATTCCCTGTAACACCACATCAGTCAGTATTATATAAATTTTTAACTTCAAATGGGCCCATCACAAAGGCCCGGCGGGCCGCATGCGGCTCGTGAGCCGCAGGTTGAGTGTAACTGCCCTACACTGTTAACTTCCTTTTTTATAATTCTTTTTTATAAAGTTCGAGGCTACTCGGCAACTTTTAATTTGACAGAGATTGTTTTAAACAAACACACGGTTTATTTTATAAAAACAAAGGATTGAAAACTATTTTTTAAAACTGCGTTGCGGACTCTGGAAGTTGCATGAAAGCTAAGGTTTCATTATTACTCTTATATGTATAACCAATGTAACATAATCGATCTACCTACACTAAGCAAGAACCTGGTGACAAGACTCGTAAACTGGCTCCTTATAAGATTAATGGCCGGAGGCGCCGCAACCTACTTTAACCACCAATTATCTTTCGGTCGTCCTTATTATTGCTACGACATGCAGGTAGGTTATTGTCTCTTTCTTTACTATTAGCTATATTTTATATTAATAAGATTAAAAATAAATAAACCAAACCACAGATATTCATAATTTTAGATAACGTATTCATTTATCGCTCAAAGTGGACGTGCGTTACGTTAGTCTACGAAATATATAAAGTACTGTTTAAAATTATAGTGCTTTGCTTGAGTGCTCTAGAGATCTAATTCCTAGAGATCTAATTCCTAGAGGGCCCCCACTACATGTAGTCACTACGGTTGCAGAATGCAGATCCATTTCTCTACATTTATCCCACGAAACAGAATACCAGCATAAAATAGTTGCATTATATTATTGCTGGTATTCTGTGATAGCATGGAACTTCCCCGGTCACGCCAACCCGTTCGAGCTGTAGGCATATTATGCCGGTACTTATTTATGGTGAAATGATTTCGGGATATTTTGTTACAATATAAGAAACGGACATCATTTAATATGGCTTGCTTTAAAGATTCAAAATATACGTTTCTTCTTTACTTTAGGTCGCGTTACTTTCTGGCCCTGTCAAAAGAATTATCCGTTTACACCTTATCACTGAAACTTGCAATCCAAGACGTTTTGTTTTTATAAATTATAGTAATTATTAATACCTTTCTTAGTTCCTTTTTCATATTTAATTATTGCATAACATTACACGCCGCGTTGGCCTTATCCCACCAATTTGCCTAAAATATCAAACCTTAACCCTGAGTTTCTGTTTCTCTTTCTGATTTTTAATTTGCTTTTTTGAAATAAAATTTTTAATCATAATTATAATATAATAAAGTAATAAGTATATAATACTTATTATATTAAAGATATTGGCGTACACTTGTGTTCTTTATTTGTACACTTCTATATTATACGAGTACTTAGTAAGTACAAACATAAATACCAAGATCTAATCAAATTAATCTGATTTAAAACAAGAACATTTCATGACATAAATACAGTCATTATAATAATCTATACAAATAAATAAAATTGAAATGTCTTTTTTAATGTCAAAATTACAGCTTTTTACTAAATACGAGTACATATGAAAGTATATACGGTACTAAGAACAAAAATACAATTTTTAAAGTTTTATCTGTCTGTCTGTTTGTTCTGGCTAATGTCCGAAACGGCGGGACCGATTTGATGGGATTTTCCCTGGCAGATAGCTGGTGTCACAATGAGTAACTTAGACTACTTTTATTTTAGAAAAATAATTAGGGTTCCGCGCAAAAAATTAAAACGCCAAATAACGCGCGGGCTAAGTCACGGGGAACAGCTAGTATTTTAATAATTACAAGTAACCGTGTCGCCAGAGGCAATTAATTGTCAATGTAATTAATATCATAATGTTTTAGAGCTCCCTAGGTATTTGAAAAACTGAATTGATAGCAGCTATGGAATTAGCTTACTGTCTGTCTGTGTGTGTTTGTCGCATACACGAACTTACAGGCCACCTGTTGGTGTGCTGGTGGTGTCGTAGCTACTACAGCCCATGGACACCTGCAACTAAATTCAAACAAAGAAATTCACCTCTGAGAACTAAGATATAACGCCTCACAGCCTGTAACTATACTGGATCTCCATACCCCTAAGAACGGAACACAGAAGTGCACGCACTGATGCTTAGCCGAAATAGGAAATACCCAGAAGGGGCTCTAGCCAAAGAAAGACTCCTTCACTACCTAGTACTTATACAGTAAACTAAATATATTGATCATCATCATCATCATCATCATCATTACAGCCCTTCATAAGTCCATTGCTGAACATAGGCCTCCCCCAAGGAATGCCACGGTTCTGAGCCACCTGCATCCATCGACTTCCTGCATGTCTTACCAGGTTGTCACTCCATCTAGTGGGGGTGTGGGGGGTCGACAATATATAGATATGTCTATATAATATAGAATATAAAATGTCAAACCACATTCTAATATTTGATTGAAGGGTTATTTTTGTTGTTATGGATTATGGTTCTCTAACACAGCTAAATTATAATCATCATGTGTAATCTGAGTCAAAAGGTACATACTTTAACATTTAATGACAAATTAGCATTTCATTTTACGTTTAATTATGTTGTACTAATTCAAAAATGTTTAACAAAAAAAATTATTTAAAATATTTTTTTCTACTCCGCCGTATAAAAAACTTATTCACTATAAATTCTACAAGCGTGATAACTTGCAATGAACAATCTAATAATTTCGGTGGCGGTTTGACTGTAACACTTATTGTGCAAGTAAAGTTTACACTTGATCGATTTCTCTACAAGATTTCTTCAAGCAAGTTACTACAAAATTATTTTGTCGTGGAGCACGTGTCTCTCCATTTGCCTCCAAAGTGTGTAAACTTGAAAAGTTAGGTCGGTAACTTTAGTGCTACGGCGGATTTATTAATTGCGACTCTCCGAACGGAATTCTCGTCAGCTCTCTGAATAATTCTAATGTGAAATTCAGGATAGCACGAGAATCAAGATCTAGTAGTTTGTAGACAATAAATTAATTCATAGAAGCACGACGTACTCGTAAAGAGCTCTCGCGGTCACAAGCAGCAAGCAAACATTTTTATTATAAAATGTCGGTTTGAATGGTATAGATTGCAATCGATCCCACAAACATTATTATATCAGTATCTGTATGGCTTTCAATGCCATTCCTTTCCATTCCATATTACATATATTACATTATTATATATAACGAAATATTTAACAAAACTTTTTCATGGAATTCTAGGAACAATATATAACATCTGGCGGTGAAAAATATTACACTTTTGTGTTCAGATCGGCCTTGAAGAAGTATTGTTTTTCTTTTTAAATATTTTAGTATTGTAATAAACCACAATCTCTTGTAACTTGTAATGCTTAAACACAGTTGCAGAAAACGTAAAAATATTTAAGAGGCTTACACATTTCAAACTTTAGTATACGTAAAAATTAAAAATATCTTAAAAAACATGTTAATGTCAGCACTTAAAAAATCTAGCGTTATATGATTAACATCACAATTTATACAAAGATTTGCTTTTGTTATAGTAGAAGAGACCGTGGGAGTCGACCTTCACCCATATGATAACCACATGAGACCTATTTTGTGTGAAATTTTCTTGATTTATAATCCTAAGCGTATTACTAATAATAATAAAATTCACTTTAATTTTTTATCTATAGTTATGATATATTTTATTATAGTTTTAATTTATAGTTATTGTATTACACGACTTATGCTATTTATAATGATGTTGAAGAATAGCGGTCCTAAATTAAACCTTGGGTAGTCCTGAATTCATAGACATAGATACTATTTTAAATATTTCATTTAAAATAGTATCTATGTCTATGAATGTAACACAGTTTTTGTAACAATTATACGCTTTCATTATCCCTTAAAAGTCTAAAAGACCGTGGGAGATCGACCTTCACCCATCTAATAACCAGATGAGACCTATTTTTGAATGAAATTTTATTCTTATATAAAAACATCTATAACACCAAAGGCAAGCTATCACCTTCCGAAAAGTGTTCATGGCTATTTTTAATTAAATTAATTTTAACCACCAACCGTAATTTTCAGGGCCCAATTTTATACAGTCTGGATCGGTTGCATGAAGCCATATAGAATTGACGGATATAGTTCGCAAAATTTTTTGCATTAAAAAATACCAGCACGGTGAAGTAATGTTAGTCGAAACTTTTTACTTTTTAAAAAGAATTGTAGAGAGCTGTAAATTATGTATAATTTAAATAATATCGTAATGTTTAAAATGTCTTGCCGTTTCTTATGTTGGCAATCCGAATAAATAAAAAAATGAAAGCAGTAAAAAATGATTTTAATCTTCAAGTCTTGATTGAAGTTAATTTCAAAAATAGCCCCCACAATGTGTAAACCTTTTGCAATGAAACAATTTTTAATTAATTTAATTGTTTAAATGACAAATATATGAAACAAAAAACGAATAATTGGTAGCGCCGGCCTTACATACAATTCTGAACTTTATTTGCTATTAGTAATAATGATAGTTCAATTGCATTCACTAGCAAGGTCAATATTATTTACGCGATAAGAATTTGTAATGTTTTTTATGAGCGGCGCGCGCAACCAGTAGAGCAACTTGCAACGTCGAAGGAGAACCGCATTTAATTTCCGTGTACCAGTCATTCACTTAGAGCAAATATTAATTACCGCTTAGTACGATACGTGACAACCATCTCCCGTCCCATATTATACTTCTTTTGATTAGTCTATGTCAAAGTCAAATTTTATTTCAAGATTGGCATTTACAAAGCACTTTTCGAAAGTCAATGCTCCGCCATGGCTTCAACAAGTACGACTACAAGTACTACAGTACGAGACCTTGTGAGGCGAAGCGGCAAGATACACACATAATTTAAAATTAAAAATGTTGTACAACCGACTTCAATATAAATTATTAAGAATAACTCAAAAACTATTAGTCAGACCTTGATCATTTTATATGGGACCACATGAGAAGCACCAGCTTTCAAATAAAAAAAGAATCATCGAAATCGGTTCATCTAGAAAAAAGTTATGAGGTAACACACATAAAAAAAGAAACAAAACGTACAGTCAAATTGAGTACCTCCTCCTTATTGAAATCGGTAGAAAATAGTCTTTTTCGTTTCCTTTTTTTATGGTTACAATTTAACCTTATATAGTAATACTTATATACTTATGAACTTCACAATAAATATTGTACATCGGTAAACTTGTTAATTAAAATAAACCTATTAATTATTATACCCGAAAAGGGTGGTTAAGTTGTAAGACACATCATATTTGAAATTAACACCATTTGTAACACTTAACTTACATACAATAAATATTTTAAATTTAAATTTGTATAGCCTATGTCCCGCAGCTGGGCAGAGACCTCTCATTTCTGAATGAATTATGGTCATGAAACAGTTTTAGTCCGCTGTGCTTTTTCAGTGCTTATTGGCAGAAGCAATTCCGCACAAAGCTTTCCTTCACCACCGAGCAAGTGCTCTACCACGTAAAAATATATGTATGTGCCTAAAGATAATTTTTTTCTTTATGCAATAGTCCATTTTGACTTTATTTTACAAAATTTGACGTATAGCGGATGTAAGATGGTTCCCGTGGAAGTCGTAAGAGGCCACAGAGGAAAACTCAGACACGAGATGGGCAGCAACATCTTTGCGATAACAACTGCAAATAATAAAAAGTACATTTGCCCAGCCTATCGCCGCAACTATAGGAAAATTCCCCCCCCCCCTCCCCCTCCTATAATGCGATCTGTCTCTCCTACAGAGATTTGGTCGGCAGCAGAGTTTTGACAAATTGTAATCATGAGAATCATTATAAAATCATCATTAACCGGCAAATAACAAAATAGTTAATACTTAACTTACGTACTTATATATAAACATAAATATAAATCCACTCGTCATAACAAAACCAATTTCAAAACACGATTTGCTAGTGTATTTGCTTTTACAACTTGCATCTGTTTCTTTAACCCAGTGAGCGTTATCATATCAATATCAGCGACGTCTAGCGCGCCAGACTCCGGAGAGATTAAACGGCCGGTCCGCAGCCCACTCTGCGATTCCTTACAACGACGTACACTCGCCAACCGAAGTGTATTACCAAATTTTATTAAACACAAGCTATGGCACTTTATTTCACCCCCTCACGGGTCGAATTTTCCAAGATCCTTAATTTCAAGTGAATTGCCTGTATAGTTTTAGAGATCTCGTAATGTGTGAGTGAGTCAGTGGTATTATAAAAAGATCTATAAAAACCCACGTAAAAGAACATATAGCTGACGTGAAACACTGACACTCTGGAATACATCAAAATTTGATTGATCAAAAAACATAGAAGAACACCGATTCCTACCAAGGATGATATATGACAGCGAGGCTATTGAAATTAAAAAACATCCTAATTTCAATAGAGATGGCTGGGTGCTACCATCTGCTTGGAATCCTATAATTAATACAATTAAATCCAAACCAAAGCATATAACTGCAAAACTTCAAGATACTGTTAGCTTATTCTGCATAGATCGGACCAAAAATTAATATTTAAAAACTGAAGCCGGGCTAACTATGACATCGGAACGTCAAACACCTCAGACCCCGTCACCACGAGTGCTGTAAAGCACCCGAAACGTCGGGAACTAAACAGTTAAAATTAAACGCGACAAAATCCGTAAAATTAGTTTCATTTAATGAGTAGTACTCGCGTAAATGTAAGAAATCACTATACATTGGATGGGGTAATCTATGGGGGCGGCTATGTTGAGCTTATGTTGAGCAGTGGACTTTTGATAGGCTGTATTGAATAAACGATGATCGAATGAATCGAATGAATCATTACGATGTTTTAAGATCATTTATTTTATTATTTACTAGTCTTTTTTCTTCTTGATAATAAACTCGATAATTTACTCGATTACTTACTTAATATAATTAATCTCCATATATGAAATTAATCTCTATAATATATAAAAATACATTGGTGTACGTTAGTCTTGTTAAAACTCAAAAACGGCTCGAACGACTGGATCGCTAGTAATACATAAAAAACTGGTCGTCATTCAGATCGGCATTCAGATGGTCGACTCTCCAATGCATAAAATGCATATACATATACGGTTATAGCACGAATGGGTCGGCTCGACCAGGGAAGGACTAAGCTCTCTCAATGCTGCTATGTTGCGTATAGTGAGTGTAGAGAACCAGAGACACGTTTTACTTGATACGAGGCATTATATCTCACTCGTAAGAAGTAACAACGCATCTGAATTTTGAATCTTAATCGAGGATAGATGTAGATGTGTATGAGCCACAGCGTCCACTTACCATCAGGTGGACTGCATGCTCGTTTGCCACACACTTTACTATAAAAAAGCCACTAACTCGTAAGAAGGTAAGAAAAATGTTGTTCTAGTCGTGACTTATTTAAGACGCAATGTATTTACATATTGCTAACGTCGTTGTCAATGTACAGCATTACAAAATCATGTCATCAAGAGCCGGTAACTACTAACGACCACACAAACCTACAGTCCAGTGTGCCGCGACTAGAATTAGTAATTTGCATAAAATGCGGCTAATAATGGTGCCGTAATATACATTACGACAATATTATCATAATGCAATGGAAATAACCATACAGTGCTTCATTGCGGCGGCGTGCGTACTACCATATTATTTATTCTGTGGTACTACTAAGATTATTGAAATGATAATAAAGAGAGTGAGTGTTAAAAAGTAGTTACGGTCTATAAATAATACACGACCTACAGGTTTATTGTTGATTGTTGACACTATAAGAAGGTTAAGGAGCGTTATTTCCGCCGCGCTGCCCACTGCCCAGTACGTGTCGGCGGACTTTACATGCCATTTTATAGAATAATTTAAAATTAAAAATTTTGTACAATCGACTTCAATATACATTATTAAAGATAACTCAAAAACTATATCAGACCTTGATCAAATTTATATGGGACCACATGAGAAGCACCAGCTTTCAAATAAAAAAAAGAATCATCGAAATCTGTTCACCCGGAAAAAAGTTATGAGGTAACACACATAAAAAACAAAACAAAAAAAAACATACAGTCGAATTGAGTACCGTCTCCTTTTTGAAGCCGGTAGATAAAGGTGATAAACGAGCGCCTCATGGAAAGTGGATGCTGTGGCTCATAGATATCTACATCTATCCTCGAAGAAGAATCACAATGCAAACGCGCTGTCACTCCTGAGGACTAAGATGGAATGTCTCGTTTCCAGTAAAAAGAGTCTCCGTTTTTTATCGGTCAGCATACGAGAATTATGTTGCTATTCACGCTGGTAAGGTAAATTGCCAAGGTTTGAAAGACTGAGCTTTCACAATCTCAAGTTAAAGTATAAAATGCTTTATAATTTATGAATTTTATTTTTATACAGCCGCAACAAATCGTCAAGAGTTTTATTGAACCGTGGCCTTATTTTAGTCAGCTATAAGCCGGAAATCGAACGCGTCACGTTAAAGCTTGCGGTTCACTGCGTGACGCACCGTCCACGTTTCCTACAAAACATTAGGCTGTTATTGTTTACTATATTACTACATTTGTATCATTTATTTATTTATTTAAGTACACCAACGATTGTCGCAAAAATGCAGAAATATACACACATCAACTTACACAATAATTGCACAATCAACAAAAGGTATACACCGCATGTTTCTAGATCTCGTCTTTGATTAGATATGTGTACATATTAGAGATGTTATATATTTACTTTAAGAAACCATTTAAATATATATTTATACCGTTCAATCTTTTTGAGCTTTTACTTTAAAAATGACGAGTGCGCAGCTGACTAAGCAGCCGAACAACGAAACTTTAAAAATTGTATTTTTGTTATTAGTACTGTATATTGATTTGATATTACAAACAGACACTTCAATTTTATTTATTTGTATAGGTGGATTAAAAAAAATTAAATTTACTTCGTTTCCGAAACATAGTTCCAATAATATTTACTTATGTTTATTTATGCACAAAATTATTTGTACGTGAAAGTATTTGCACGTGCGCGACAGTACCTGCTACCTGATCCACCGGCAGACAACGGTGGTTCTTGTACTATTATTTATTCTGTGACGGTGACAGCGTGGGCGAGCTATGGCGAGCGCGAGTTTTCTCGCAGTTACGTGCGGCCTTGTCACTTCCAGCGGCGACAGAAGCAAACCGTTTTACATCCTAACTTACCACTAATAGACGACACTTTTGCCTGCGGTATCATTACGCTAAATGCATACGTTATTTAGTATTTCCTTTGTTACTTTATTATTGTGATAATGTTTTCTTAAAGTTCAAGTTCTGCTCGACCAGGGATGGCCCACGCTCTTAAAGAATAACTAACTGCCTTAAAATTCTAGTGAAATGCTGCTGACAACTTTTTTTATTAAATAAAATCCCCCCCTATGAGACAATATTGGGGAGGCCAATGTTCATCATGAAGTCTAGTCGAGAGTCGAGGTCAAAGCGTTTTGAGGTAATAGAAGACGAACCTAGACTCAAGACAAAGATTTAGGTTACCTACGTATCTGGATCAGCCTTTCTTTTTAAGTATATGGACATGAATAATTTAAAAGATTTTTCTTTTTATAATTTAGGAACGAAGTTAGTAGAAATAATGTAAAAAGTTGTTTAAAAATGGTCTTTAGTTCGATCTTTAGAACATTTTCGATACCAAGTGTAAAGCGAAGTGATGTCTTCAGTAAAGATAGTAAAGGCAATATAGCGCTTCTGTGTTTCTTGGGGGGGGGGGGGGGGGGGTGATGAAGAGAATAAAAGACCTCTTTTACTAGTAACTAGGCATTCCATCTAAGTCCTCAGGGGTGACAACGAACATTTCCATTTAACTGCTTATACTGCTCAACGACAATATACTTAATCGCGACGTTACTTTTAGTGTGCAAATTGTTCCTAAACAAAAATGTAAATAATGAACGGACTATAACGGAACTATACCTTTATTTCATCATCATCATCATCATCATCATCATTACAGCCCTTCACAAGTCCACTGCTAAACATAGGCCTTCCCCAAGGAATGCCACAAAGCACGGTCCTGAGCCAGCTTTATTTGTTTATCGATTCACCACTAAAACCAGCACCACTACTCCCAACACCACTACACTAGGAATGACACACCACTGACAATAATACGGTAAGTGTTTCGCGTCAACACGAGACATGCACAGGGGAAGTAGACTCTGCGTTAGCCGACCGCGGATATATTCGATATACGCAAACGCCCGATTCTATTAATAATAATAATAATAAGAACCCCTATAATAACAATAATAGTCTCCCACAAACTAGAGCAAATGAGGAGCATATAGGAAGAGGTTATTTTGGAAACGTGAAGTACGTCTCTCGAAAATCTATCGCGACTTCCCCGCGTACCCTTAAGCAAGCGGAATGGGGCTGTCGTGAGGGCTCTCAACCCAATACTGGTGACCTATTTGGAAGACAGCCGGGACCTTTGCGAGACGGACTCAATTCTTTTTGGCACCGCACTGGCAGTTTGCCGTATTATTGGCGCCAAATTTCCCACGGCTGGACGCGCTACTAGGCAAAGTAGCGCTATCCCAGCCTGGAGAAGAAGGATTGAGGACCGCATCACAAAGGCAAGGGCCCTCGTCGGTAGACTGATAAGCTTCATGTCGGGCAATAATAGGCCGAGAATTGTGCGCACCGTCAGGATGGCGTTTGCTGGGACAAATATCAGCTTGTCCCAGCCGGATATAACGCAAAAACTGACGGAGCGCATAGACGACCTGAAGTAGAAAATCGCTGCTTGGGGAAAGCGGATTCGGCGATATACCGAGAGCTCGACACGGATCAACCAGAATCGTCTCTTCCAGAGTGATCAGAAGAGGCTCTATGAATCATTGGAGCGACTAATGGTACGTGAAACGGGCCCAGCACCGAATCAGGTCGACACTATCGCATTCTGGCGCGGCTTGTGGTCAGAGCCCGTAAACCACAGCGAGGGCCCTTGTACGGAAGTTATGGCGAGTCAGTGTGCGAATATTACGCCCATGGACCCCGTCATCATAACGCCGGATGACGTAGCTGAGGTGGTTCGCAGGGCCCCGAACTGGAACAGTCCGGGACTCGACGGACTGCATCACTACTCGCTGAAGGGGTTCATGGTGTGTCACGCTGTGCTCGCCCGACAGTTTCAAGAGGCTCTCGACCAAAAGTCGCTCCCGAGCCTCTTCACTACTGGGATCACTCATTTGGTTCCTAAAGACCGGGATTCCACAGACCCGAGCAAATACCGCCCCATAACGTGTCAATCTACCATACACAAGACACTTACATCCATTTTGAGCGCGAGAATCACTCGTCACCTGAACTCAAAATGGATATCGGGGCGGTGGTCGTGGAAGCAAGGAACCACTCCTCATTGACGCGGTCATTGGCAAGGTGGTTAAACGCAGCCGTCGGAATCTCTCCGCCGCCTGGATAGACTACAAAAAGGCTTTCGACTCGGTGCCTCATACATGGCTTAAGAGGGTCCTCGAGCTATACAAGCTTGAATGTACGGTTCGAGACTTCCTCGGGTAGTGTATGGGGCAGTGGAGTACCATCCTTTGTCATCTAGGCCAGCGGATGACGGCTGCGGAGAACCACATAAGGATAAGAAGGGGTATCTTCCACGATGATTGCTTGAGTCCAATCTGGTTCTGCCTCTCACTGAACCGGGAGGGGATTTCAGCTTCGGAAAGGAGGTATACAAAAGTAACCCACCTTTTCTATATGGATGATCTCAAGCTATTCGCCTCCAGTCGCTCCCATCTTATGGAATTGCTAAACATCACTTGTGATTTTAGCAATTCTATTGGAATGGAGCTGGGGACGGATAAGTGTGCGATCCTCCATGTCGAAAGGGGAAGGGTTGCTAACTCTGAGGGCATAGAATTATCTATGCCCATCAGCATAAGGGCCCTTTCCGAGGCTGAAACATACCGATACCTGGGTATGTCACAGAACATCGGTGTCGATGAGGCGGGTATGCTTCAGTCAGTTTGCGATATGTTTTATGTACGCTTGACAAAAGTACTTAACAGTCTTTTGTCGGGCGTTAATAAGTCACACGCATATAACAGTTGGATCATGCCTGTTCTCATGTATACATTTGGCATACTCAGGTGGACTCAGACCGAACTGAACGCTCTGGATAGAAAAGTCCGCACTATTATGACGTCCCACAGAATGCATCATCCGAGATCGTCGGTAATGAGGCTGTACTTGCCGCGGAAACATGGTGGGCGCGGCTTTTTAAGAGCGCTTACCATATGTATAATCGCGAAGTGTGCAGCCTCCGTAATTATTTTCTGAGGAGAGCGGATGATCCATTCTATAGGGACGTTATTTTTTGTGATAAAGGACTTACCCCCCTATCCTTAGCCAACGAGTAATGGCAAGACCCGGTAGTATAGAGCATTTCCGACCGGGAGACCGTATGGAAGGAGAAGGAGCTCCACGGGAGGTTCTACAAGGCTCTACATGAGCCTTTCGTAGACACAGTTGCCTCCCTCTACTTGCTACGTTTTGGTGACCTCTTCGGGGAAACCAAGGGTTTTGTCTGTGCAATGCAGGATCAGGTCATTAAGACCAACAACTATCGGAAATACATCCTTAGGGATGGCACCGTTGACATTTGTCGAGCTTGTCGCCATCCCGGTGAATCACTTAGGCATGTCTCTCCGGTTGTTCGGCGCTTTCTAACTCTGAGAACTTGCATAGGCACAACCTAGTAGCCAGGATTCTACATCAGGAGCTCGCTCTAAAATACGGTCTCGTGGATCGGAAACTGCCTTATTATAAGTACATGCCGGAAGCCATGCTCGAAAATGACCGCGCCAGGCTCTACTGGGACCGGGCCATCATCACAAACAGGACCATTCTTGCGAATAAGCCTGATATTGTGCTGATGGACCGGGCACAGTCAAGGATATTTTTGGTCGACATTACCATTCCGTATGACGAGAACCTCGTGAAAGCCGAAACAGATAAGCGAACAAAATATCTGGACCTGGTTCACGAGGTGACCAACATGTGGGGTGGACTGCCGGCCGAAATTGTACCTGTAGTCCTTTCTGCGAACGGGTTAATCCCAGTCAGCCTCTCGGGTCATCTGAGGCGACTGGGACTCCGTGACGGACCGCTCCAAGCTCAAACGCAGAAGGCAGTGCTCCTCGATACCGCCCGCATCGTCCGCCGGTTTCTTTCCCTTTCCCCCAAACCCTTGGCCATTTGGTCTCCCCTGCCGAGGGCTTCCATCTGGTTGGGTTTTTATTTATTTATGTATTTTTATGTATTTATTTTATTTTGTTGATATTTATGTATGTTTATCATTTTCATTTACAATTATATATTTATACAGCCCAACCAGATGAGTAAACTATATAGATGCCCCATAATAATAATCTTTATTATCTCGCGATACCATCTATACCATCTGGATAATTGGCGGTCCACCATTGTGGGATTTATTAGAAGTTTTCTTCGGAATCGACTACCATCAGTGATTTATCCGGACCGAAGCAACTTAGGGACCTTCAAGAAAAAGCCTACTCTTTTTAAAAGGTCGGCAACGCATTTGCCATTCTCTTGGTGTTGCAGTTGCTCATGGCCGTTAGCCACTTACCATCAAGCAAGCCGCATGCTCTTATGCCGCTCTTCTATATAAAAAAAGATTCGCGCTGAATTGAAAAATGATCGGTTATTTAAACTTGTTGATGGACCTCATTCGAACCAATCGGTAAAGAGGCGTGCAACGCAACACATTACATTGCAATTTCACTGAACGGCAGGATGTGTGCATTAGCTCGGCGACAAATATCCACTCATCTCCTACTTAAGTGGGTTAGGTATCGACAAGCACAATAGCAATTTTATTTTTATTTATTTAAACTTCGTTGCACAAATAATATACAAAGGCGAACTTAACGCCTTAATGCGTTCTCTACCAGTCAACCTATAAGTAAGCGGAGAACATTACTTTGGAGATGCAATGAGATTTGTAAGAGAAAGGAACAAGGAATAACACAATAACTAAATGAAAATTACCTATTCGTAATTTTAAATAATTCGTATTAACTTATAGAATAAAATTTAAAGGAACTTGTAGAGAAATATTATAATCAGATCAAAGATGTAAATCACGATGAGCTCGACGAGAAAATTATTATTTTGTGCTAACATATCCATCATTTACTTTAAAAGCTAGCAGTGACGAACCTTCCCTGGCGCTTCGTTACGAGTATTATTAGATGCCTAGTCGCAATGTACTGACGAGTACATTTTATATTTGTTTTTTTTTTATATGACAAGGGGCAAACGAACATACGGCTCACCTGATGGTAAGTGACTATCACCGACCATGAACAAATGCAACACATGAGTCGCCGGCCTTTTAAAAAACAGAAGGCTCTTTTCTTGAAGCTCTCTAAGTAGTATCGGTCCGGAAAAGTTGCTGGTGGTATTCAATTCCACAAGGAAGTTGTGCGAGTAAGAAAACTTGTTCTAAATTGCACCGTAGTGGACTATAATAATAATAATAATAATAATAATAATAATTCTTTTATTGTCAAAAATAAATCACAAGAAATTTTATAAAGTCTCTGACTCCTAAACTAGACGAGTCTGTATCTTAGGAATCAGCGGCCTCTCCCAGAGTTGTACTAAAAGAACGGGTAATACTAAAAGAACTATGCATGTTTTCATTGTTGAAACAAAAGAAAGTAAACAACTTTACAAATTTAACAAATTTACAAAATTAAATCAAAAAATAATAAAAGTTGTAATATAATAAAGTATTCTATATGTGTTATATTTAATACTAAACATCTATACTATACATATATTTAATATATATATATATATATATATATATACAAGACGAGCACACACATATATATGTGTATATATACTTATATAATTATCAAATATATATATATATATATATATATATATATACATATATATATACATATATATATATATATATATACATATATAAATATTAAAGTTCATATATAAATTATGCATAAACATAAACGAAACGTTAATATTAATTGTTCACACATTAATCACTTCCCTGTTTTTGTTTATTTATTTATTTTGAAACTATAAATTAAATTAATAAATTAAATTAAATCAAATTAAATTAATAAATTTTCTGTTTTATTGTAATCTAATGACAACAACCAATCACGAACTCTAATTTTACACTCGTGTTTTGAAAGAGGATAGAAATTTAGAATTTTGTTAAGTTTGTTATAGAGTACTATAGAGAGATATGCGCTTTGTCGTCTAGCAAAAACAGTGCGGCATCTAAACGGTGCCAGTACGTTGGGTATTCTACGTTTATTACGACAGATCTCAGGGTCGTAGGGAGTGCGATCGTGTTGCTTGGTGATCAAATTTTGAACGTATAATTGCCTGACAGACAGCAACTTGCATTCGCTGTATAATAATTTTGTTGAGTACCTATAAGGTTTGAAAGTCATAGTTTTTAGTAAACATCTTTGAGCTCTTTCGAGCTTAATTAAAAAACTTTTGCACGATCCTCCCCAGACACTTATGCAATAGCCTATAATTGATTGTGCTAAAGTAAAGTATACTGTGCGCAATAAATCAAAATCAGCAATGTGTCTTAGCTTTTTAAATGTCCAAATAAGTATACGAGTCCGGGATGAAATAAGATCAATGTGTGGGAGCCAGCTAAGTTTTTCGTCTAACAACACTCCGAGGTATTTTACAGTTTTACATCTAGTTATATTAAGGCAAGAGCATTTGTCTGTTGACTTTAGATCACAAAAATGTACTTTCAGTTCAATATCCTCAACAGCTGGAGTATTGGTAATACGGAACTGTAAGTACGTTGATTTAGATACGTTTAGTGTTAGTAAATTGTCCTCAAGCCATTGTCCCACACATTGGAGACCCCTTTCAGCAATCACCTGAACGTCAGCCCAAGTCTCTCCATAAAATATTATAGCCGTATCATCGGCATAAGTGAATAATTTGCCATGTATTAATGGCATACGACAAAAGTCATTAATATAAATTAAAAAGAGACTTGGCCCTAGGATACTTCCTTGAGGGACACCAAAAGTGACACTAGTATCAGAACTAATGAAATTTTTAATCTTAACTCTCTGCACTCGGTGACTTAAGAAGCTTTTAAAAATAGAAAGGGCCGAATTTCTAATACCGATATTTTCCAATTTGTGTACAAGAATGGGAATCGAGACGGTGTCGAAAGCCTTTGCTAAATCAAGAAAAACACCCAAACATTTTTTTTGTTTGTCCAACTTATTGGTTACAAATTCTGTCAAGCCTTTTACCGCATCTTCTGTGCTATTACCCGTTCTGAAACCGAATTGCGTGCTTGGTAGAATATTGTATTTGGTCAGGAATTTAACCAAACGGTTATTCAACAGCCTTTCCAATATTTTCGAAAGAGCTGGCAGCACAGAGATAGGTCTGTAGTTTTCGATACTGTCTCGAGCTCCACTCTTGTATACAGGAGTAATGAGAGACCTTTTGAACACCTTTGGAAAGCATCCTTGTTCAAAACAAATTTTAAAGAGATTGGTAAGCGGTAATATAATTATATCTTTTATCATTTTAAGAAAAACGGCAGAGATAGAATCCCACCCAACAGCACAATCATTTTTAAGACTTAACAAAGTAGATTCTACCTCCGTCTCGTCAGGTGGATAGAGCACAAATGAGTTAAGAGATCTGTGGGTCGAACTTGTAACTGTACGTTGACCACGATTTTCAATTATTTTATCTGCTAATTTTTTACCTAGATTAGAAAAATAATGATTCGCTCTCTCAACTGAAACCGTAGGATTTTCCCTAATTAGATTATCAGCGTAATTATTTATATTATTACGTCCTGAGATAGATTTAATGACAGACCAAGTTTCTTTACTGCTTTTGGCACTCTTTAAAAGATGTGTTTCATGTTGGCGCCTGAGTTTTCCTAACAATGAATTACAAAAATTCCTGTACCGTTTGTAAGAAATTTCAAGTATCTCATTATCAGGGTTTTTTTTAAGATTTTGGTGTAGTTTATCACGGTGGCGGACTGCCTATCATCCGATGACGTTGTTGCCTGCAGTTTAATTTTTAGTGTTGAGAACGTAAACGCTGCAACATTCAAAAAAGATCTCAGATTTTTTCACTGGTTCTCCTGTGAGAAAGTCTTGTTTTATTCAACCGACATCAAAAAAGGTGGTGGTTCTTATTTCAACTGTTTTTTTGAAACACCTTTGATTCTGTTTTCTAGGTAAACCGATTTTGATTATTTTTTTTATTTGAAAGATGGTGCTTCTCATGTGGTCCCATATAAATTTGATCAAGATCTGACCAATAGTTTTTGAATTATCCTTAATAATGCTTATTTAATTGACTTCGACTACATTGATGATGTTCTCATTTTATTTATATTGAAGTTGGTTGTACAAAATTTTTGAATTTTACTTGTTTTTAATTGAAAAAGTTTTGGCTCTGCCTTTAAATATGAAAACTAAACTAAATGCGAACTGCCTAGTGCTAGTGCGTAAGCCTATTGACGAAACTATTGTTCTAGAAAAATAAAGTCTTAGGTTGTAACATGTTAGCAAATTACCATAGCCTAGTCTCTTGGTAGTGAGACGTCTTGTGCACCGAGCAGTCTACTTTGCCACCTGACTGTAGCTTTATGTTCCTACCTGCAATGACAGTATGGTGCAGAATCAGACGAATAGGCGATGGCGTAATGACAGCCGTTGTCTTAGCACAGATTAGATTGTAAGATATATTTGTTTTCGTGTCCCTAAGTGACACTGCATCATGCTTCTTAAACGAGTATAAAGATCAAGCAAATCTATGTAGCCTGTCTAAAATTGTTCTAACAATGAGATGAAGCCCTCGCCTTGATATTTTTAGTAATAGTTCACGTTTCCCTGCCAATAATATAACTAGTCCGCTCAAAAAAATGTTACAATTAAAAAAGTTCGTCTTTCTTTGTTTTTTGTGAGAACTTCAATTGAATTGCTGCTATTATTTTTAGTATAATGGCGACACCAAATGTCTTTGACGTTTTTCTTTGTCGTCTTTCTAGATATTTAACATCAAACTTACTCTAGAACCTAGATGATGATACTGATACCGTCACTATATGAAGCCGTGAGATTGTTGTAGCATTTCCCATAGTCTTCTCAGACGAAATTCGCAGGACGAAATGATATAATATATTCTCTTACTCTATCACCACAAGGAAATGTAAATTTTATCATATATTATCTGGGATAAAATAAAATATGTAAATAACTAATTTTGGTGGCAACTTGACCTGCGACGGATTGCTGCTCCTGTATTATTGTTTAAATAATGGTTTGAGGTGGATTTTGATATGTAAAAGTGGTGCGATTTTGTGTATTAATTGTCTACGCATGTGAACTATTACTGGAAACAGTGACACAAGTGCTCTGATGGTGATGTGATTCTCAAGATAAGGTGTCTGTCTGCTTAGGCGCCTTGAGATACCATCACCATCTGTCAGCTGTCTGCTGGCTCAAGTTGCAAAAGGGCTGCGCAATGTGACGCATCAACATATTGTGAAGCAGTGCTATGAAGGATAATTACACATTGTAACTTCATGGTCAGAAGGGCTAGAACCCAGAGCCGTAACGCCAGTTATTAAAAAAATGGAAATAACTATGTAGCTACATACTTTTCATAGCCGAGCTGTCTGACATTTGTCTAGCTGTAACAATAATATTTTTTAGGACAGGATTGTAGTTTAGGACTGTATGCGCAAGCATGGATGCTCCTTCTATTCCCTCACTCTCATAATTCGATAGGACTGTTATCCGACGCGACCAGAGAAAGAGCAGGCGCTAAACCAACAGTGTTCTCCGAGGCACGGGGGTGAAACACTGCCAACTTAACAACTTCTTGCCAATTTTCTAATTTACTTGTACAGAAAACTTGTTAAGCGATTTTTGGCTCAACCTGGTATTCAAACCCGTCACTACATGATCAGCAGTTGCGCTTATGAACACTATACCAACGAGGTAGTCAGTTGAGACAATCTTGCTGTAAACTGAACTTGTTAAATATTGAAAAGAGAGAGCGGTTACTGAATATTTGTATATTGTGTTTATAACCTGTATTGTCACTTAACAGACATATGGGGCTGCCTTATACACCAAACCAATGTTTTACGAGGATCAGAGCTTTGGCTCAATCGATTCGTGTGTAATCATACCAAAAATGAAGTTAATTCAAAAAGCACAGTTCGCAAAAGGAGTGCTCTGCCTCGAGAGGTGAATTAACAAATTCGGTTAATAAGTTATCGAAAGGCCTTAGCGGGCAGCTCGGACGCGCTTGTCAAATTAAGTAATACGAAACTGGCGAAATCCAGATGAAACCAGTTGCTCCGCTAACGGTGCGTCACTCAAGGCTCGACTTGAATCGAAAGGCCGAACAGATTGCACATTGCACAAATGTTGCATTCCAATGTGACACAAGCATGTACCCTTACGAACATTACGATCTTGAAGCGTGAGCAAGAGACGAAATCAATGCGATTGTTTAGAAATAGAAACTTTTTGTGCTATAATATAAATAATTTGTATTATAATATAAATAATACTTATTGAAAGTCACTTTTATGTTTAATTTACCACTGGTTCAGTAAATACCTCAGTACTGGCAATAACTAGCAAGAAATTCAACGGGACATTTCTTATTTTTTTAAAAAAGAACAGTTTACAATGATTAAAGTTACACAAAAATTAACAACACAGAACAAATTAAAAATAGCATGATAGCAATCACCTCATACCAAGGGGTTAAATGGTTTATAATTTAAATCTAATTTTGAAAATCGTAATTAAACGAAGATCAGCAATTGAATTGATTAGAACCGCCTCTGGGCCAGTAGTGTTTATTTTTATACGTATGTAAATTTAAATCTGATCTCCCATAAACCCGACTTTTATATCAACTCGATTTCTTATATAAATCAAAATTCAAAATGATAACTTTAGAGCTTTAGCCTCAATTTAAATATTTTTTTATGTCTCTTAAATGATTTAGTTGATTGCTTGTTTTTCTCAAATAAGTAAAAGATTTATTTTAAGGTCACGTTTTTTATTAATTATCTTCGGATACTACCGGATATCTATTAGAAATAGAGGGTATCGATCAAATAGTTTATTATCTCTGAAAAAATGCTACTACTATGTGGGTAGGACTACTTTTACTTGCTTCTCTTTTCCGTTCGGGTAGGCGCTAGGCGTCACTCTCTTACCTAATTCTGACGCCAAGTGTTTGCACCGCTGTTTTCCAGTCGAAGGTGTGTAAAGAGCCAGTTACAGGCTGTGAGGCGTTCCATGTTGATCCTCAGAGGGTACAACGCCCTTTTGTTTTAATTTAGCTGCAGGTGTTTAATTGACTGCTGTAACAACTTACCTTCATGTGAACTGTAAGCTTGTTCGTCATTCCAGTATTATAAAAAAAAAATAACTTCAATTTCCGAACATTTTCATTTTCAAAGGAAGCAAGATATATTGATATTCTTAAGTCTTAAAATATTTATCTTTTTGTGTATTAACATAAAATAGTATTAACTTGTATATAGTATTAACTACTTAAATTCAAACATTGTGATTTTTGTGTTATCAGTAACTTTCTCGGAATCTGGCTTTGTAAATATATATAAAAACGATTTCTTATATTTACGCAAACACTACCTATACATTTATGTGGGATAGCCAAGCACTGGCTTTAACTAGTTTCTTTTTAATTTGTTATTTTAAAAAACCGTTACGCCCACACTAGTATTTCTCCTCTTCCTCGGTTCCTGCATCGTGAAGACAATCTGCATACATAAATTGCACTAGGACAAACATCCCGATCGGGAACAATTACTAGTAAGGCCATACAAATGCTTGTTTCATGTGGGATTTGGCACCGCGACGCTCAGCACTGTAACTTCTTGCTAAACGACTATGCCACGGAGCCGTCAGTTAAAAAAAGACTTCTTAGAATTGAGTATTCCCACTTATACGACCTTAATGTTAGTAGAATATAAACAGTTGATAGCATTAAATAGGATATAAGAACGTGTTAGCATTTCATTAAAAAGTTTAAATTGTTTTATTTCTGGTTTACTTGATCTCTGTCCTCTTTTCTAGCGACTTTAAAAAGGAGACGGTACCTACTCAATTCGACTGTATGTTTTTTTTATGTGTGTTACCTCGTAACTTTTTACTGGGTGGACCGATTTCGATGATTCTTTTTTTATTTCAAAGCTCACATGTGGTCCCATATAAATTTGATCAAGGTCTGACCAAGTTTTTGAGTTATTCTTAATAATTTATATTGAAGTCAGTTGTAGAATATTTTAATTTTAAATTATTATTTGTCCGTAATTATACTGGCTTACTATATCCTTTAGAACCAAAGACAAGTAGTACGGTAGCAAGCGGTAAGCGTGTAGTACTTACCCAGACGCACGCTTGGGCAAAGAAGGAGTACCACCTAATAAGATGTCTCTCACCTTTGACGTTGCTCCCCCGTCATTGGTGGTTATTTTACATCTAGTCATTAGGATTGTTATACTACAACTGGACGAAGTTCATAAAACCCATGACATTTCGTACGTGGCAGATCCACGCTGCAGCTATATCATGGTTGTAGCAAGAACGAGTCAGCTCGGGCGAGGAAGGACCACGCTCTCACAGACTACCGGCTTAAAATAACAGATTAATTGCTATAATTTCGTGTGACGAGTGTAGAGAACCGGATACCCTTTTTACTGCAAACGAGGCATTCAATCTTATTCCTCATGGGTGACAACGCATCCGCATTTTAATTGTTAATCGAAGATAAATATCCAATAACCATCAGGTGGACTGTAGGTTCGTTTATCACCTTTATTCTATAAAAGAAAACCTGTCGCATTGACCCCGCAAAATATGCAATCACTAGGTTCGAAATTCGCTCGAGGCTCAACTCAGGTAATAAACCGATACGTAACAATGAAGTACGAGATGGTATGCTATAGGCTCGCTGCGCCGGTACCGGCACAAGGAAAGCGCAAAATTTTCCACTGGGACCGGTCGGCGCCGACCGGTCTACCGCGGCCGCAAGACTCGCGCACACGCACTAAGCCACTGCGACAGCCTCCGTGTAATTAGTTGCAATGCGCCTACTGTAATACTTCATCCGTCGCAAAATTGAGACTGATATCACTTCCCTAACATAGTATACAGCAGATGTGAAATCTGAACG
The DNA here is from genome assembly GCA_963668995.1 of Parnassius mnemosyne. Taxonomy (NCBI): domain Eukaryota; kingdom Metazoa; phylum Arthropoda; class Insecta; order Lepidoptera; family Papilionidae; genus Parnassius; species Parnassius mnemosyne. The sequence goes on along the minus strand of CAVLGL010000082.1, from coordinate 19,301,790 downwards.
ACAATAAAGTTGTACTAAGGAATCTCTATGTAATACAAAATGAAAGGAAATGAGATACATGTGTTCCTTCAACAAAATAATATTTCATTTTTCTGCCGACTTCCAAAAAGGAGCCGGTACTCAATTCGACTGTATGTTTTTTTTTCGTTTTTTTTTTTCGTTTTTTTTTTTTATGTGTGTTACCTCAGAACTTTTTTCTGGGTGAACCGATTTCGATGATTCTTTTTTTATTTGAAAGCTGGTACTTCTCGTGTGGTCCCATATGAATTTGATCAAGGTCAGACCAATAGTTTTTAAGTTATTCTTAAATAACTTATATTGAAGTCGGCTGTACAAAATTTTTAATTTTAAATTATTTTAGTATAAGGGTGACAAACGAGCACGCAGTCCATTTCACGGTAGGTGTAGGCAGTGGCCCACATCTATCCTTAATTAAATATCAAAATGCAAATGCGTTGTCACCCCTGTGGACTAAGATGGAATGCCTCGTTTTCAGTAAAAAGATATTCGATTATCTACACTCACCATACGAAACACAACAGAATTAAGCTGCTATTTGACGCTGGTATTCTGCGAGTTTATTTAACGAGTGTATTTTCTTCTAATCTACTACCGTTTCTAAATCATTCACTTTGATTGTATGTCTTTTAAGTTATTATTACAATTACATACTCGTAGTATATTATGCTATATACTGAATAGAAAAGGATGACAGACCTATCGGTAACTGAAGCATATTCTTGTTGATATATTATTGTAGGTACACGAAGTGTAGGGTGTCCCCCCCACTAGATGGAGTGACGACCTGGTAAAACATGCAGGAAGTCGATGGATGCAGGTGGCTCAGGTCCGTGCTTTGTGGCTTTCCGGCGGGAGGCCTATGTCCAGCAGTGGACTTGTGAAGGGCTGTAATGATGATGACTCAAAAAGGATGTTACAATTTAGAGTATATCAATATAGAAAATGCTGATCACCTGAACACGGTTCACAGTGATAACAGATGGTAGACTGGGCTACAATTTATTTAAAATTGTATAATAATATGTTTGTATTTCTTATGAAAAAATACGAAATTCAGATTATTAATTAATAATGATTCAACACTCCTTCAGCTAGTGGGAGGCCAGCCTACACTGCGCTTACTGGTACGAGGCTGCCATTCGAGACCGTTTCTAACTAATCGGTTATTAGTTCATTAAGATCGAGATAATATATATTTTGCCGGACCATTACCGTTTTAGAATTTTTAAGAGTGAGAATGACAAAGAAGCGCACAATTCCAAATGGTAGGTGGATGCTGGTATCTACTTATATACAGAATGAAAATGAAATTACTGGCATCCTTTTATACTAGGAATACACGCATAATACAATAGATGTTTGGACGAAAACAACTTAATTCTAAAATTTTAAAATCATTAATGCAAATAATCATGAAAGAATTATTATAAAAATAAAATAAAAACCTACTCGTGAACTCTCGAAAGCAACACTCGCCAAGAAACGCGTCTTGGTGCTTTGCTTATTTTTTTTTACTTGATTTTTATTATTGTGTCTGTGTTGTTACTAATTTAGTTTATATAAATTCCTACACACACACACACACACACACACACACACACACACACACACACACACACACACACACACACACACACACACACACACACACATATATATATATATATATATATATATATATACATCCTCATAGGAGAGACATTTGCCATAGTTGATAAGTTTGACCTCAGTTTTTTTTATTCCGCTGTTATCACAGATACTGATGCCCATGTCCGGGTTCAATTTCCCTCTGTCACCTCTTACGACACTAGGTGGCCGCCGTAGGTTTACAACACGCAATACTCACACACATATATTCCAACACACACTCACACACTCACCCATTTACACACACGAACAGACACACAAACAAACACACACACACACACACACACACACACACACACACACACACACACACACACACACACACACACACACACACAAGCGTTTAAAATAACATTTTCTAAATTTCTTATTTATATTTCTGTACCTGTTTAACTAACTACGAGTAAATAAGTAAATTATTATATAGAAATTGACCTTTTGACAAGGCCAACTTTAAGGTGAGGAACTGGTTCCTGAAACACAGTTACACTAGTTCAGGGGCCAGGGAATCAATGAACTTCTGTAAAAAGATTGTTATTAAATAAATAAATAAATAAATATTGACTGCCTAATTGTATGACCCCGGGCCGCTACTGAGTACATCTTGCCAGAAGAAAAGCCAACAACAGCTTTTTGACCTGACCTAGGAGTCGAAACGACTTCATCAGAAAATATGGCAACTAAGCTAATATTAAATGATAAAACCTCATTTCCTATTAATGACGTCCTCCACACCGAACTTTGTTAACAGCGGTCAATCTCAACAATGATTAACCATCAGATCAGGACACGAGTGAATGCGTAAACTTAGGTGGACTCTGTATTCCCTCACTCTCTATCCAACTCGTCCGGAGAGATATCAGACGCGGAACCAACGACTTTGCGTACTTTCCAAATCACGGGTGTGAAACACTACGAACTTCCTAACTCTGGCTTGCTTCTCAGAATTTCTTGATAGAAAAACTGGATAATTGATTTTAGCCCGACCCGGTATTCGAACCCGGGGCCTCATGATCAAAAATCGTGGTAACGACCATTAGGTAAAAGGAATGAGAGGGAATTGCCTAGTTTCCTATTAATACTGCGTGTCGATCCGCCATATTTTTCCAACACAAATATAATCTTGTTTTAAAATTAGCAAAGCGAGAGGCGTGGCTCTGCCTCTCTGACGCATTTGTTGTTTAAAATGACCGAGCCAAATAACGTACGAAAAACTTTTTTGTTGTTTATACAACCTCTTTCTTTTTTGTATACCGAGTGTGTTAAAGAAAAGTACCTCTCAACACTCAAATGACGCAAAATTGTTTGTGAAAATACTTGTTGTAAATCTATATACCTACATATAAATAAAATTGAAGTGTCTGTCTATTATATTGAAATAATTGACTTCTATTAAGCTAAGGGGATTGTTTGCATGCTACCAAACCATAAACGACCATTATTTTTTATATTGCCTGTCTGTTAGTTTGTCTGTTTAGGCTTATCTTTTGAATGGCTGAACCGATTGTTATGAATCTATATGAACATATAGAGAGCAAAGCCAGGAGGGATCTAGGCTATATTTTATCTGAAAAATTAAGGACTTTTTTGAGAAATCGAAGAAATAATAAAATAAATGCCTAAAACGCAACATTAGTAGATCGTATCCAGGCGAAGCCAGGGCGGGCCCCTAGTATTTAATAAGTATACCTGGTACATTACCTAGTACTAGTCTGTCGTTAAACAAGGTGGTATAGCTTCATCTATCGGAAACCACAAGACTTTTCTGTCATTTATCATCGTCACCTTTTATGTCGACAAAATGTTCACCACGAAATGTGGTGATCAAGTCTTTGCGCCACCCCACACCGCAGCGTGCTAGGTGGTTAAAGGTGTAACACGTTTGCAGTGTGATCTTTAATCCGTACCAAGTGATGTAATGCCACACCAATACAAAAACACCATAGTTTTGTAAATAGTCTGTACAAACTCTGTTTTATTGTATAATTTTACTTTGAAAAAAGTCCCGCTGTTTTTCTTGCTGGTTCTTCCCAGGACAAATAATTTTTCATAACCAGTAATAAAAACTAAATAAATCACCTTCAATAAGAATCTATATTAAATTTAAAAAAAACTATAGTCCAGCAGTGGACTTTTACAAGCTGATGATGATGAAGAACACGAAGTAGACCACCAAGAAACATTGCATACTGTTTATTTTCATAATATTTAACTGAGTTAATGTTCCACAGACCGCATTTCGGTCACGGCGGCAAGTCTCAACGGAGACTAGCCAGGATTGTAGGGCTAAGTGTATACGCAAGCACAGGTGCACTCTCTATTCCCTCACTTTCATAGTTCGATGAGACGGAAATATGATACGACCGGAGTGAGATCAGGCGCAGGACAAACGGCGTCACGTGCTTTACGAGACATGGTGAAACACCGCCAACTTCTTGGGTCGCTACTGAAAATTTCTTAACAGAAAACCCAATACCTGATTTTAGCCTGACCTGGGATTCGAATTAGAAATTATTAGCAGTCACGCGTACGACCACTGTACCAATGAGGTAGTCGAACAACTGACATACGAGCTAACACATCACTTGATGGTGAGTGGCTAATCTAGCTTCCAGACACCTGCAATCGACTGAAATGTCCTAAAGCTCACTGCCTGCATATATTTCAGGTCGCGAAATAGTCAAGAAGATTTTAATGGAGGATTACCTCCTCCTAGACTGTGCTAGTTAGAAACCTATCTGTGAATAAACGAAAAGAATTTCTTGCGTCAGCACTGTCTGTACTATGCTGCTGACAGTGCCATATATGAAATATATCAAAATATTTTTTATAATTCAAATAAATTGTATTAAATTAATATACAATGTGTAAAAAAACCCTGTGGTTCCGGTTAAGTACGTTATCAGGATCATTGTTCAAACGTATAGAAATAACTTTTTTTTTTAAAAACTCGAACAATATTTTTTTTTATTTTATTTAAAAAAATAATTGTATGCAAATTGTATGTGGTTTAATTACCTCTGCATTGTCTGGGGAGTAAGAGGATTGTCAAAGACCCCGCTTTACTTAGCTTTAGCATCGGCTAGTGTCAGTAGTAAGAGGCAATAAAACCACATAAAATTAAAAAAAAAATATTATAATAAAAAAAATTAAAGGTTGATTTTTTAAAAACAAATTGTTTCTATAGGTTTGAATACTGATCCTGATAACGTACTTAACGGGTACCACAGGGTTTTTGTTACATGTTGTATATTCAATTTAAATATATTATAAAACAATTTTTATTCTTTTTCATATATAAAATAATAAAAAAATAAATCATAAGTCTATGGACTTGGATATACTGGCGTAGTGAGTACAGTCAGCGTGTCAGTACATTGCTTGTATAGAAGTATTTTTCATGCGGGTTTCAATTATGTTCTATTATTAGATATCAATATTTATTCAAATAATAAAAAAAAAACTCTGAGGTAATAAGTATTCATAAATATGTAATATAATAATTATAGACAACTTTGCGTCAGTAAATAAATATAACGCGAAAATGCCCTTGACAATGAACATTTGCTATCTTTACAACTGCCTGTTCATTCAGCAGGTTAACTGAGAGCCAACGGCTGCGCTGCGACATCTTATACTTAGCGCCGAATACGCCACATTTGTCATAATGTAGAGATAATATGTTTTGGCACCCGGGCGTGTTCTTCCAAATATAGCGAGAATACACATCCAAAACCACCGTTGTTTGTCATTTTTCTGAACAAACCTCGACATTTCACAGTATTGTGAAACTTGAATAGACTAAGACTTTGTAGCGCTCGAATCTGTTTCAGGTTCTTAATTATAACAGTGTTGCCCACTATTGGTCTATTATGGTGACGGCTTTGATTTTCCAACTACATTATACATTTTCCATACTTAATTAAATACATTATAATCCACATAATTGACATAATTGTTATCTTTATTAAATCCGTTCAAATAAAATAAAATTATAGCGGACTCATTTAGAAAATAGGTCCCGCTGGGTATTTTGCTGGTTCTTTCCAGAACATAGGTTAAAAGTAAAAATTGACTTTCAATAAGTATTCTTCTAATCTATATTGATATATATCTATATTGGTATATATATATATATATATGTATATACATATACATGTGTGTGTGTGTGTATATATAAAATTCTTTCTGCACTAGTGATCGGCTGCCTCAATTAAGTATATTAAGTATATAAATAAATTATAATGCCAACATAATTATTTAATACTAACCAATTATAATATTATATTATAATTTAAAATATAATTAATACATTAACTTAAAAACAGATAAAAACATACTACAAATGAAAACAGATAAACATGTTTACAAAACATTTATTAGAATTTTAAATATGTCTAAATTACAATAAAATACAATGATTTCTTATATTTATGCGAATACGAGTAGGTACTAAGCATTAAATGAAACTAATTTTACGAATTTTAACGCGTTTAAATTAAAAATATATTCATCATTTATAAAATTACGATTCAGAAAAAAATATTTTTGAGTTTTACGACAGCCTATCAAAAGTCAACTGATGAAACTAGGCTTCCCCAATGATTGTCTCGCCGGAGTAATATTATCCATAGTTGCCATGTTTGGCTGGTGTGGTTTGTTTTTAGTCTTTATTAGGAAGACGCTGCTTCTGCCCATCTCCTGGTTTGTTTCTTTCGACCTTCTTCTTCCTACTAACTTGAAAAGTACTGTTAGTTATGACGTTGATAGACGATTTAAATGCCATTTGGTGGTGTCCCGAGCGAATCCATTATCCGATCTTATCCTATAGGGAAGGAAAGAGGCCAGGCTAAGCCTGGTAGTGTTTGTACACTATGGCTTCAGCAGTAGCATGCACATAGAAAGAAACCTTAATCCTATCATTCTCAGAGGTTCTCGAACTGGGAAATCTCCTGGCTCAGTGGATTGGCTCGTGGGTCTACTGGTCGTGAGCGCGACTACTGATCAAGAGGTCCCGAGTTGGTATCTCTGGTGGGGCCAAAGTCTGTTATCGGATTTTTCGTCAAGAAACTCTCAGTAACAACTTGGAGTCAGGAGGCTGGCAGTATTTCATCCTAGAAAGCACTTGAGGTTGTTAGTCCAGCGCCTGGTCTCTATCTGGTCGTGTCGGATTTCCGTCAACTCGGACCATGATAGTGAGACCTCTGCACTATTGTGCAGAAGTCTCACCATCTACTATAATCCTGTCCTGCGCAGGTACCTGGTCTCCGTTGGGACTGGCTGCCGTGATCGGCATTCGGTCTGCAGGACTACTAATTAACGATGCTATTTATATGAACACTTTACAACTTCAGTGTTTTTTTAACAGTATTTCCAATATCTCCAATAAAGATTTCACGACTGTCATGTGAGGAACTCAGGAAAATCATTGACGCTGCGATCCGAGGCCTCATATATAATGCCTGTGCGATAGACGGCTACACTACTATAGTATGAGGAAATAGCAAAATAGCACGTGATTGGAAATTTCTATGAATGCATCAGATAATTTCCAGTACTCGTATGTGCAGTTGGCAGAGCGCCGCAGAATACGACACTTTTGACAGCCCTCATAGCTCATACGTACATAACACTCCTCGCGTTTGTTCTTACTCATGTTCATACAAAGTGTTGTTAATATCGTACTATGGAATAATGATAACTATGATGTCTATTATAACTTAAAAAATTAAAAATAAATAAAATACAATAGAACACTGAACTGTCAAATTGTAATAGACACGTTTAGTTTAATTAATTTTTCGAAATTCTAAATATTGTTGTGTAAGGTTATCGTCTTGAAAATCAGGAAAGTAAAAAACAATATTTTTTCTGCATCCATATTTATTAAATTCATGTTACTTAAATTATAAATATTTTACTGAAACCTGTAAATATTTAAAGAACTAGACTGGAGGATATGCATTAATCCAATAACATTCATTTTAATCAATAGTCACCAATTAATTGTTCCAAGTACAAAGTTGTAGAATAATTGATGGAAGTAAGAACATCTTAAAAGCACCGTGAACTGACGACAAGATGACGCTTTTTCACACCCATAAGTACGACGATATGTGTGTACTTATGGATTGAAAGAAGCGGGAGCAGTGTGTCAGGATCGAGCCTAATGGAAGTCCGTAAACTCTGCCTACCCCCGGAGTAACAGGCGTGACAGATTTTCGATATTCTATGATTATGATTATATTTAGAACCAATGTCGGGTGTAGACAACGGATCCCCGAACGGTTGAGCTCATGGATCGAAAAAATGTCTGATTTTTACTGTTTTTATATCGATTCTATTACAATGTTTCATAAATATTGTTTAACTCTGAACATATTTCCTTCCACGACTTCTACTCAGCATTTCTATTCGTATAACTTTATCTTATCCTGTTATTCCATAATACAGAACAATAATCTATGAGAGCAATGAAGAAGTCAACATCTATTTGTTGCACTGTTTTTATTCAAGATAAGATGAATTTTGTGGCAGACGTAGTTACGTCGTCCGTGTCGTGCCGTACATGTCCGTAGGCGTATGCACATGAATGAATTCGTACAATTCATTACAGTTACACCAATATATACCACGCCACTACCATTCCGGGTCAACAACCGCGAGGGTTCAAACGTCCACTTCACCACAACAGTGGCACGGTCGCGCTATCTTGTAAAAGCTTGTAAACATTACTGAAGAGTCTCGGTACAGTTTATAGAAAAACCGTCTGAGTGTGAAAAGGGCCTAATGATAATAATAATGTCTGCCAGACCGAATTTTGGTCGCGGCCTTTCTCAACGGAGACTAACCATATGCGCAGGACAGGATTATAGTGTGTGTGTATGCACAAGCACAGGTGCACTCTCATAGTCCGATGGGACGGTAAGCCGACACGATCGCAGGAAGATTAGGCGCAGGACCTACGGCTTTACGTGCTTTTCAAGGCACAGGGGTGAGACACCGCCAAATTCCTGACTCCAGCCTGCTACTGAGAATTTCTTAACTGAAAATACCCAATAACGAGTTCTTACTCACTTGCTTTTCTGCCGACTTCCAAAAAGGAGACGGTACTTAATTCGGTCGAGTTATGTTTTTTTATGTGTGTTACCTCATAACTTTTTACTGGGTGAACCGATTTCGATGATTCTTTTTTTATTTGAAATCTAGTACTTCTCGTGTGGTCCCATACAAATTTGATCAAAGTCAGATCAATAGTTTTTGAGTTATTCTTAATAACTTATATTGAAGTCGGCTGTACAAAATTTTTAATTATTTTATCAATGATCTGCACTTTTTTCAGGCACTTATTATCAACAGTATATACATTTATTAATATATAATTTTTTCATTCACTCATTCATTACAGCCCTTCACAAGTCCACTGCTGAACATAGGCCTCCCCCAAAGAATGCCACAAAGCACGGTCCTGAGCCACCTGCATCCATCGACTTCCTGCATGTCTTACCAGGTCGTCACTCCATCTCGTGGGGGGACGCCCCACACTTAGCCTACCGGTATGAGGCTGCCACTCGAGAACCTTTCTTCCCCATCGGTTGTCGGTTCTTCGAGCTATATGGCCGGCCCACTGCCACTTCAGCTTACTAATCCGTTGGGCTATGTCGGTTACTCTGGTTCTACTGCGGATATCCTCATTCCTAAGTTTATCACGCAGAGAAACTCCGAGCATAGCCCTCTCCATAGCTCGCTGAGCGACCTTGAGCTTCCTCATACGGCCAGCAGTGAAGGACCACGTCTCAGTTCCGTAAGTCATCACTGGCAACACGCACTGGTTGTACAATTTCGTTTTAAGGTTTTGAGGTATGTCTGACGAGAAGATGTGTCGTAGCTTCCCGAACGCTGCCCAGCCGAGTTGAATCCGTCGATTGACCTCTCGGTCGAAGTTGGACTTACCTAGTCGGACTATTTGTCCCAGGTAAACATACTCGTCAACAACTTCGAGCTTAGTGCTACCAACAACTACCGGCATAGGTGTGACATGGACATTAAACATGATCTTTGTTTTGTCCATGTTCATCTTAAGACCTATCCGTTGGGAAACACTATTGAAGTCATTGAGCATAGTGCTTAGGTCCTCCAGCGAATCTGCCATAAGGACTATATCGTCGGCAAATCGAAGGTGAGTGATGTACTCGCCATTGATGTTGATACCGTATCCTTTCCAGTCCAGAAGCTTGAAAACGTCTTCCAATGCAGCGGTGAAGAGTTTCGGGGATATGACGTCACCCTGTCTTACACCTCTCTGCAATTGGATAGGTTTCGTACTCTGGTTCTGTACTCGGATAGCCATCGTAGCCCTACTGTACAAGCACTTCAACACTTCGATATACCGACAGTCAACTTGGCACCGCTGAAGGGACTGCAGCACCGCCCAAATTTCGACGGAATCAAAGGCTTTCTCATAGTCCACATACGCCAGACATAGTGGCAAATTGTACTCTTCGGACTTCTGTACAATTTGCCGAAGGGTATGTATGTGGTCTATGGTGCTAAAGCCCTTTCGGAAACCGGCTTGTTCGGGAGGCTGGAAGTCGTCAAGTCTGTTTTGTTAATATAGTTTACACATATATATTAGTTTATAATATTACACCAGCACACTTTACTACCATCGCGCACGCTCATTGGTAAAATCAAATAGCGCGCGCTTACCCGGCTTCCTGTTACACACTTTCGTCCCTTATCACGAAATTACTCCCACAGATTGCGGGAAAGCGAGACGAAAAATGTTACAAATCAAAAACCTCTCTTTGTTTTGCTGGAACAACGTTCGATCAAAGAATGATTCAGTAATGCAATTAAATTGAAGCTAATTTGAGCTGACAATTATCTAATTCTTAAAGAGATAGTAAAAACCGTTTTCCAAAAGACACAGTAAACACCGGTTTTTAAATGTGTTATAACAATAATTATTAAAAACTGTTTTGCTAATTCATTTATGAGATCACAAACAATGTAATACCGGCTGCTACGCATACACTTTGTTTATAATAATTTTAATTTGTTATAAACAAATAACCGTTTTTAAGCATTAAAAGCGAAAACAGAATCTAAGCGCTATTTGTTTTACGTCAAAATGTCTTATCACTTTATCCTTTCAACACTCATAAAATGGTGTCGAGAATATTCGATTTTGCATCAAAACTTGTGTAAAATTGCTAATTAAAAAGTTTTATTTGAAAATTTTTACATTTCTTTTATAATATTTTCGATGTCACATAATTATTCGCTCTTGGATAAAATAGCTCGTGAAGTTTCATCGCAATCAGCTTAGGCTTTCCGAAGATTAACCATTCAGACAGACTTCCCTTCGTCGCATCTCCTCAGCTTCCAGGCACTCCCCTTGTTGCCTCAGTCAGTATCGGAATCCTCGGCGTCGACATATCGAGGCACGTGCAGTTCCCTGGTCACTTGGAAAAGAAGGCCAAATTAGCCTCTAAAAAGCTTGGCGTGCTCAGTAGAGCGCGACAGTATTTCATGCCGGCACACCGCCTGCAACTTTATAAGGCGAAGGTTCGGCCGCACATGGAATACTGTTCCTATCTCTGGGCTGGGGCTCCACAGTGCCAGCTCCTTCCATTTGATCACATCCAGCGCAGAGCTGTTCGAATTATCGATGACCGAACTCTTTCTGACCGGCTTAACTCACTGGTACTGCGAAGAGATGTTGCTCTGAGGAATTGTTCGGACTAATTCCAGTCGCACAATTACACCATCGCACATCGCGACATAACTCGCGATACCATCCATATCATCTGGATGACTGGCGGTCCACCACAGAACGATTTAAAAGAAGTTTTCTTCCTCGCACAACTTACTTGTGGAATCGACTACCACCAGAGATTTTTCCGGACCGATACGACTTAGTTACTTTCAAGAAAACAGCGTAGGTACTCCTTTTTAAAAGGCCGGCAACGCATCTGCAATTCCCCTAGTGTTGCAGTTGTTCATGGGCCGCGGTAATCACTTACCAACAGGTGAGCCGTATGCTCGTTTGCCGAATATCCTATAAAAAAAAAGATAGAAAGACAGATTTTTTTAAATGGTTATTTATATCTTAACAGCATTCAAATAACTCCCTGAGCTTAATAGAAAGCTGTTATTTCGACATTACTTTTACAAAGTTACCTTTTTATTTTATGGAATTTTAATTTCAAAGAGCTAACTAACGGATCGTTATAGTTTTAGAAATACTTATGCTTAAGACAAAAGAAAAGCGTACGCGCTGAGGTCAGATGTTTGTACAATTGCCGTACTTTTATTGTGTATGTAAACAAATATGCTTTGTGTCAAATAAAAAAAGGAATTTTTAACGTTATAAGCGTATGTAATATGTACAAATACTTTACCTTAATGTATTTTATTTTATGTTTATATCCATCTCTTTAACCTGCCGTTAAATAAATATTTCCATACAGTACGATGTACTTACTGGCTAGGTTGTTAATTGCATATGATTTTTGCAAACGAGCATGCGGCACAAGTGATGGTAAATGACTACCGCCGCCCATGAACAACTGCGACGCCAGGGCAATTGCAATTTTATTAACATGACATTATCAAATAAATTTATGTTGAAATTTTTCAATCTAATTGGTTTAATAATACAGTTCGCGGAAAACTTGCACTTGGCCTCATTTACCTTTTATATTTGATTTAAAAAAAACAATTATTTTAGTGGAAGGTGACCTTGCGTTGTAGAGGTTAACCTCTTTACACACATACGCAAAATTTTTGTTTGGCTGCAATGTGAGTTATTAGGTGATAATATTCAAGTTTGGTGATAAGCGCTTTAATGTTTCTCTTTATTTTATAGGTATGCATCGGTGAAGGAAGGCTCAGTTGTCGGCTTCGTATTGATCCCCTATCGGGACACAGCGCCTGCCCATCAACTGTTACATGAGCTCGATATAAGGTAGGAAGAGAGCAACTATACTCTGCGCTCTTTAATATTAATGCCGTAGTTATATGTGCGACCCTATTTAAGGATTCTGCAGCGATCTCAGTGCACTCCGACTCACGTAGAGGCAGTCATTCCTTGTTTAGAAATTCTTAGCCCTTACCTTCTAAATTTAAGCGGCAATATTCATATCTTAGAAGGCATACCATAAATTATTAGTCATAAAAGTATGTTTGGTGAGTGTCGTTAATTATTATAAAAATATCTCGCAATAGTGACCACTTTATGTGACGCACATAGTTTTGTACCTCGTACCTACAAAGTTCGGAGGTATTGTCAATATGTATGATGAAAAAATACATTTTATCTAAAAAGTAATTAATCTTAAATGTTATGGTTGCACTAAAAGATTCGAGTTCGCTCTTAAACGCTCTTGAATATAATGAACATACAGTTATTATCCCCCATACAACAAGACAAGCCCAACAGTAAACTTTAAAGTATTGATTAAGAAAAAATAAGCGACAGTAGCCTAATGTTTATGGGTAGGGACCACGAAACTCCAAAGTCGTGGGCTCGAATTCGCCATTCGACTAATATGACTGACCACTGTTTGGAAAAGTATTTTGGCTTATTTTGAGTGGTTAGCGAAAATATGAATAGATAAATAGATAGAACATTCTTTATTGTACAAGAAATATTTTTGGTACAAAGGCGAGCTTAATGTCGTGGCATTCTCTGTCAGCTAACCTTTGGTTATAGATGTAACCTTTGGATATATCTTGAGAACTATGGCTAGAGCCGTATTAGAACAAACAACTTGTTATAAGTAGTATTAGGAGAAGATTTGACTATTTAAAAACATACTTTTATATTTTAGTCGTGCCTAACAAACAAAATCAAAGAACGTTAAAAAATTAAAAAGTTGTAGGTAAAAACCTTTTTCGGCTCTATTTACCAACTAGTAAGTAAATATAAATTAAAAAGTAAGTATTAAAAATAATATTGTCATACGTTGCGTATAGCATTGAGAGTATGTAGCGGATCTAATTTTACAAATTGGTTGGCCGACAGTAAATCTAGTTTAATCCGGTCTAGGCGCGATGCGACGCTGAGGAATATTTCGCACGGGCTGGCACATGGCTTGCTAACTTGCTATATCGCCGCTATTGAGCTTATATTTTCTTTACACCAATAAAATACACAATTAAAACTTTAATTAATTTTTTATACGTGGTAGAGCCACGCTGCAGCTATATTATTGTTGTAACACGAATGGGTCGGCTCGACCTGGGTAGGACCACGCTCTCATAGAATACCAGCGTCAAATAGCAGCTTAATGCTGCTACTGTGTTTCGTATAGTGAGTGTAGAGAATCGGAGACCCCTTTTACTGGAAACGAGGCGTTCCACCTTAGAACTCAAGGGTGACACCGCATCTGCATTTTGATTCTTAATCTATACAAATAAATAGAATTGAAGTGTCTGTTTGTAATGTCAAAATTACAGCTTTTTACTAAATGCATATCAAAGTATATACGGTACTAATAACAAAATACAATTTTTAAAGTTTTTGTCTGTATGTCTGTCTGTTTGTTCCGGTTAATCTCCGAAACAGCTGGACCGATTTTGACGAAATTCACTGGCAGATAGCTGATGTCACAAGGAGTAACTTAGGCTACTTTTATTTCAGAAAAAGAATTAGGGTTCCGCGCAAAAAAATTAAAACGCCAAAAAACACGCGGGCGAAGTCGCGTTGAACAGCTAGTTGAGAATAAACGTAGATGTCTATGGGCCACAGCATTTACTTACCATCAGGAATGTGTGCTCGTTTGTTACCCTTATTCTATAAAAAAAATTACTTTACACGCCTCGACCACATAAGTAAAGTATACGGTACGGTTTCTTTACTCATGTGCCTCGGCTTTGTCACAAACAATCACAGTAGTGTAATCTGTGTATGTGTATCTTTGCTTGATATTTGGGTTTAGTATTAGTAATTTAGGCCGTATGTTTATAAGCTACGCCTATTTTCAGCGGTGTGGTGACGTCAATGAATCCGTCACATTATTTCGTGCCGTGAGTGTCGTGATCGGCAACTTTGGGAATGGGAAATATACAAGAAATACTCAGGGCTAACGCTAGATGGCGGTATAATAGTGCTGCCATAAATGCTGACACACCGACCAGGACTTTTGGAATAGAATGAAGAAGAAACTCTGAATATTTAACAATACACTATAATACATAGATAAAATAATAGCCGCACGATATATCCTTGGTAGGGACCGATGTTCTTATGCGAGGATTTGTCGTTTACCAATTAAAGAAAAAGTGACATCCATATTTTCTTTGGATTGCTCTACATTCGCGTTCCCGGTGCTAGATACTTTTATGTCCATTCATATTTTTCTAAAGTTCTGACTTTTTAATACTTTTTACCGAGTATAAACATCTCAATTATATCATTATGTAAAACTCTCAAACCATCGACGAAGAACACAACTAAAGGTGCGAGACAGAAAATCCTCTCTAACACCTGTGCTGCAACCCACACTGTGTTTTTTTTATAGGATAAGTGTGACAGAGGAGCACTAAGTCCACGTGATAGTAAGTGATTACTGTGGCTCATACAAACCGACTATTATCCTCGATAAAGAATCAAAATGCAATGTGTTGTCAGCCATGAGGATTAAAATGGATTGCCTCGTTAATAACATCGGTTCGGGTCACTTTCCGTACGAAACACAGTAGTGTTAAGCTGCTATTTTACGCTGGTGCTCCATGCTTGCGTGTTTCTTCGGTCCCACCTATTCGTCATGTAACCATAATACCCAGCAACATTTTACGTTGCCCAATTTAAGTACTGTATGTTACCAGCAAAATTATTGTTCTCCTGACCAAACATTATTGACCGTTGTGGTTTTTTTTAAATATTATTAATTTCCTATTTAAAAGCGCATCCTTCTCAAAACTATTCAATAAACCCAAAAGAATGTGCGTTGACAAAATGCGATTCACGCAAACCAAACGTGCAGAAGGCGGGTTTTCATCAATTTCGATATAGAGTTACTAACCCAACTACATTGTAAAGCATCCTACTATATTAGGGATTCAAGTACTGTAATTGTACAAGTATTAGGCAATACTACTATATTTTGATAAAGGCTGTTTATAAAACCTCAAAGCAGCAAAAATTATATATTTATAAACCATAAACTATATTTAATATAAAAAGTCGGCATCCCTAATCAACAATCTGCATAAAGACAGCTTGCAAGGCGATCACGTAGTGACACGGAGTTTGTTTATTTAAGAAATGGTCATGAATGGTGAGCTATTATATGAAACGTCCATACACTAAAAATGAAGCATCACAACCGAGACGGTGATGGTAGAATGTCGAGTTGCTAAATAAGCGGCGACCTTAACACTGATTACTACGTGCAATAAATAAAAGTACTAACTATTTGAATATTTCGTCATAGTCGTAGAATAGTGACGGATCTGACAAAATACAAACTTTACAGGGCAGCCATTACAAATATTTATGATAGATTTTTTGGCATAACTTTTTTACTTCTATATCTGTAATTATAAAAATCGGCATACACGTTAAAAATAGGGGTTGTTTTAAACTGGAATAAAAATAACAACTTAAAATTTTGCAGTTTTCCAGAAAAATCACATGCTTCATTTTTCTTTGGAGTCAACACAGTCACATAGTACTATCCGACATTGTACTTCGGAAAGTTACTGTTCAAAGAATGACGGATGTTACTTTCCAATCATGTTCTACCGACTTAATGAGTAATATTTTGGCGGAAGTGTTATCTGTCATAGTCTATTTGACCATAAGTAAGTAAGTAGGTGTAGTACCGTGTAGTGGCGGTTAAGAATATCCACTACCCCATATCCTCCCGTGGGTGTCGTAAAAGGCGACAAAGGGAAACAGGCAGGAGATGGGCAGCAGCATCTTCCTGATAATAGCCAAAATAACAATAAAAAACTGCGGTTGCCAACCCGCTCGCCAAGCGTGGCAACTATGGCAATATACCCCCCAAGAGCAATGACAATAATAAACGGCCCTCAGTCCCCGGCGGCCCCGCTATTCCTGGCTACGGTGGCGACCATGGTAACGGCGGGGCAGGGGGTGCTAAGAATCTCCGGTGGAGGTTCGGTTGCCACCTACGACGACTCGACCTGGCAACATACAACGCACGCACCCTGAGGACTGACGAGAAGATGAGCTGGAAGAAGAGATAGACAAGTTGCGCTGGCATATTATAGGATTATCCGAAGTCCGAAGAGAGGGGGAGGACACGGTAATCCTCGAATCCGGCAACTTGCTCTATTACCGGGAGAGCGACCATCTGTCCCAAGGAGGTGTCGGATTTATCGTCCACAAGTCTCTCGTTAACAACGTTGTAAAGATTGAGAGTGTGTCGACGAGGGTTGCGTACCTTATACTCAGAATCACCAAACGGTATTCGCTGAAGGTCATACAGGTTTACGCACCAACCTCGGCACACCCCGATCAGGAGGTGGAGGAAATGTATGAGGATATCTCTAGAGCCATGCATTCCTCCAAAACACAATATACGGTGTTAATGGGAGACTTCAATGCAAAACTAGGCACAAGAGAGAACGGTGAGCTGAAAGTAGGGAAATTCGGAATAGGGCAACGGAACCCAAGGGGCCAGCAGTTGGCTGACTTCATGGAGAAAGAGGGACTCTTTATGATGAACTCTTTCTTCCAGAAGCGGCCCCACAGGAAGTGGACCTGGTCGAGCCCCGACGGTTCGACAAAAAATGAGATTGACTTCATTATGACGACCAGACGACAACTGTTCAGTGATGTCTCAGTGATCGCGAGGGTGAAAACCGGCAGCGATCACCGAATGGTTAGAGGCACACTGAACCTAAACGTTAAGTTGGAGAGGTCTCGTCTAATGACGTCAACGCTCCGTCCCCCTCGTGCTCTGTTCCAAAGTCCCGAAACCTTTCAGCTCGAGTTACAAAACCGTTTTCAGTGCCTAGAAGACTGCAATGAAGTGGACGATATGAATGACAAGCTCGTGGAAACTGTCCATGCGGTCG
Source organism: Parnassius mnemosyne (assembly GCA_963668995.1). Lineage (NCBI taxonomy): Eukaryota > Metazoa > Arthropoda > Insecta > Lepidoptera > Papilionidae > Parnassius > Parnassius mnemosyne. Next base: position 19,284,066 of record CAVLGL010000082.1, on the reverse strand, counting down.
GAGCTAAGTTCTGCAAGACCCGCCGCAGAAGAACACAAAAACTCTCCGATCACACTCTTAATCTCATGGCTGTTAGACGGGAGATGAAGCTACATTCTTCAACAGATTTGACAGCATACAGGCAACTGAACAGACAGATCTCCAAATGCATGCGGCGGGACTTACGCAACTTCAATACAGCTCGTATTGAAGAAGCAATCGAGCGGAACCAAGGCTCCAAAGTCTTTGCCAGAGATCTGTCTGCCAGAAAGCGCCAACTGTCAAAGCTGAAGACAGAATGTGGCAGCATCGTTTCCGGGGCACCTGAGATTTTGAGTGAGATTGAGAGGTTCTATGGGCAGCTGTACACGTCAACGTTGGAGCCGCACGCAAGTGAGAGTAACGATCCAAGAGCGAGTCTTATCCGACATTATTCCGATGATATCCCGGACGTCAGTCTGAGCGAGATTAGAATGGCTGTCCAGCACCTTAAAAACGGCAAGGCCCCAGGCGAGGATGGAATTACAGCGGAGCTTCTGAAAGCGGGTGGAAAACCGGTACTTGAAGTCCTTCAGAAGCTCTTTAATTCCGTCCTCCATGGTGGCATTACACCGGAGGCGTGGAGCAGAAGTGCGGTGGTCTTGTTCTTCAAGAAAGGCGACAACGCTCTCTTGAAGAACTACAGACCGATTTCCCTTCTGAGCCGCATCTACGTGCTGTTTTCGAGAGTCATTACGAATCGTCTCGCGCGCAGACTTGACGACTTCCAGCCTCCCGAACAAGCCGGTTTCCGAAAAGGCTTTAGCACCATAGACCACATACATACCCTTCGGCAAATTGTACAGAAGTCCGAGGAGTACAATTTGCCACTATGTCTGGCGTATGTGGACTATGAGAAAGCCTTTGATTCCGTCGAAATTTGGGCGGCGCTGCAGTCCCTTCAGCGATGCCAAGTTGACTGTCGGTATATCGAAGTGTTGAAGTGCTTGTACAATACGGCTACGATGGCTATCCGAGTACAGAACCAGAGTACGAAACCTATCCAATTGCAGAGAGGTGTAAGACAGGGTGACGTCATATCCCCGAAACTCTTTATCGCTGCATTGGAAGATGTTTTCAAGCTTCTGGACTGGAAAGGATACGGTATCAACATCAATGGCGATTACATCACTCACCTTCGATTTGCCGACGATATAGTCCTTATGGCAGAATCGCTGGAGGACCTAAGCACTATGCTCAATGACCTCAATAGTGTTTCTCAACGGATAGGTCTTAAGATGAACATGGACAAAACAAAGATCATGTTTAATGTCCATGTCACACCTATGCCGGTAGTTGTTGGGAACACTAAGCTCGAAGTTGTTGACGAGTATGTTTACCTGGGACAAATAGTCCGACTAGGTAAGTCCAACTTCGACCGAGAGGTCAATCGACGGATTCAACTCGGTTGGGCAGCGTTCGGGAAATTACGGCACATCTTCTCGTCAGGTATACCTCAAAACTTGAAAACCAGACTGTACACCCAGTGCGTGTTGCCAGTGATGACATACGGAACTGAGACGTGGTCCTTCACTGCTGGCCGGATGAGGAAGCTCAAGGTCGCTCAGCGAGCTATGGAGAGGGCTATGCTCGGAGTTTCTCTGCGTGATAAACTCAGAAATAAGGATATCCGCAGTAGAACTAGAGTGACCGACATAGCCCAACAGATTAGTAAGCTGAAGTGGCAATGGGCCGGCCATATAGCTCGAAGAACCGATAACCGATGGGGAAGAAAGGTTCTCGAGTGGCAGTCTCGTACCGGCAGGCGAAGTGTAGGGCGTCCCCCCACTAGATGGAGTGACGACCTGGTAAGATATGCAGGAAGTCGATGGATGCAGGTGGCTCAGGACCGTGCTTTGTGGCATTCTATGGGGGAGGCCTATGTTCAGCAGTGGACTTGTGAAGGGCTGTAATGATGGAAGTAAGTAGGTAGGTAGTCGGTAAGTAAATATGTAGGTAGGTTGATATCGTAGGTTGGGGTAAGGTGTCTTATAAATGAAAAAGACTTATTTGGTCTGGTCTTGAAATTCTTTTTTAATCGAAAACATTATTTTTGTACTATATAGACTAAGAAGATTATAATGTGGAAGATGTTTTGACCTGATTCCTTCTTTCTTAGTAAATTACTCATCTAAAACTTATACACTAATCATTTTATTAGCAAAGCTATAGTATCACAATCATTCTTTTAAGTCTATATGGTAGTAACAACATTAATTAAATGAATAAATTCTTAAAAATCACAACTTGAGAGATCAAATTAGTAACAATTAATCAACTAAAGATATTATAAGTAATCAAAAAGTATAAAACAATTATATTGCACAATTATTTAGTCAGATTCATTGTTATCATCAGAAACATTGCGCCCATGAGTTAAACTTCTAAAATAGTTATGGTATATGGTAGGTATTATTGAGGAATCGCAAAGACTAATAAGATCCTTATATTTATCATTACTGATTGGAATTGGACCCACATATTATGCTTTGTGTAAGATTGGAGTATTGTTATTTCTAGTCTCCTTTCGAAGTACAAGGGTCATGTAATCATCAGATAAAGCATATTTGTACCGAATTTTATTGCTTTGAGTCCCATCGACACAAACTTCTTTTATGGCAGTCCAAGTAACTTTGTTGTTAGCTGTATTTTTAACCCAGTTCTTATTTTTTAGCTGATCTTTAAAATCAAACACTAACGACTGATTTAAGTCTATGACTACATAAGAATCACCTGTTACTTTAGCCCAACGTACAAGTAATTTCCATTCATTTGGTGTATAAATTGCTTTATGTTTAGCAGCCCTTTCTATCACACTGTGGACAGAATCCCCCTCGTTTTGGGTGTGGCCTTTTTCAAGGAATCTATGTGTTATAGTTATATTATATTCCTTAGCTGCATGCGCATACATAATAAATACTATGCGATTTCGATTCTGGCCAGCACAATTATCTGACCAGAATCGAAACTCTTTCACACCCTTCGATACAAACTTTTTTATGAAGTCATAAACGCAACTGGCTACTTCATTGGCCCCACGTTTGGCAACACTTTCATCCCACATATAACAATAACCTTGTTTACCAACCATATCGTATATGGTGAAATTATAACATGACAGCTTTCGCTAGTAATACAATACACTCATTTGCCCGTGAGGACACAACAAAACCTTCTGAAAATCAAAGGTAGCACAAACGATGCGTCCGTTAGAATTAAGCATCCATTTTATCATTTTTCTTCAAGGTTCTAGATACTTTTTTGCTATTTAAATGGTTTTCATACTGTTCTCTAAGGTCGTGAGACGAATTTTGTGTTAGTTTAAAACTGTGGCACTGATCACAAGTGTCCTTTTTGGGTATATGGAAACTCAAATTAAAATGACTGTTAACTATGTCTCTATACTGTCTAAGACTAGAAGCTGTATTTGAATAATGATTGAGTTCAGGCCATTCTTTGTATAAATTGAACATCCGAGTGATGCTCAAGTCACCATCTAAATACAATATTTTGGAAGCTGCTCTATTATAATGAGATTCTACTGGTACATATGAAGTAACGTGGGCACAAACAGACTTTATCATTTCATCGTCAACAATCCGATTATGATTTTTATGTTTTCCCCTCATGTCTTTCTCTATTAAAGTGCTTCCGTCATATTTATTCCAAGCTGTGCGGACTAACCTTTCACTAATCGAATACGTACTTAAAAACATGGTTTTACAAACCTCTATTTTTGATGACCCCTTTGGCAAAAAATACTTGTAAGCGAATTGACGGTTATGCTTTAAATCTCTTTGAAGACCCCTTTTCTTCTTCTGTTTAGTAGTATAATTCGCAACATGCAACCATTGTTTCTCACGATCACCTAACTTCCAAAACTTTTTAAATGCATCCTGTCTTTCTTCTAGAGTCAATATAGTGTAACATTTATATCTACACGTGCAAAGGCTACTAATACATTTTGGAAGAGTATTCTTTTCCTGCATTCGTTAAGCGTTTTCTTTTAACTTCTTCCCAATCATCATAATTTCGGACACGTTTTTTACCTCTGCATCGAATAAGAGGCGCTGGAAACAACTGGCATGAAGACACAGCTGTGTTGATTGATTGACAGTTGCTATAGTCTGCAACATCGTGAGTGGGACAAAAGAAATCGTTACATACTTCACCATGGGTTTTTGCTGGTGATGGCATAGGTGTTTGTATTTTGTTGTCAACAGCCGGGGTAATCGGTAAAGGGAAAGGTGACAGATCTGATATCAAGGTAGAGGTATTTAAAGTGGTTAAAACTGAGCTGATATTTAAGAGAGACACGACACCATGCTGATTTTCTGACGAGAATAAATATGGTGAGTATGCATTTTGATACACGGTTATAAAAGGATCTTCTCCAAGAATAAAATTAGGTGACGGTATGTTCGGGTTTATATTTTCATCTGTTGATTTTATGATATCGCTTGTTCCGTGTACGTTATCTAAAAAGACATCCTCATAAATGTCGTTCATATCTTCTATTACCTTGTGTGCTCCTGGGGGTAATGGAGAATGGCATTCTGAAAATATATCACTTTATGTAGAAATATATAGATAATTAATATCACAGGTCAACATTTACTAAAAACATAAGACTAGTCACAATAAAAAGATTCGATTGTGTAAAAATAATAAAATTTACTTGTTTTTATTTATACAGGTAAATTAACACTCGGAACAGATTATTCTTTTAGAAAAACATGTATTGAATATATACAAATATATATTGTTTTTAAATAGAAGAAAGGCGGAAGTGAATTTAGTTCTAAGAACAAAGTGGGATGGTCAGATACGACCGTCAAATATAAAAGCGTGTCCATAGAATATCGTCGTTTGTGATTACGCGACACTATCATGCCCAAAGAAAAATGTAATATAGTTACATACAACTTGAAAATTCAAATTGTCAAATATAACAAAAACTCAACAGAATAATTGTAGTACTATCAGCTAGCAAGTATTATTTTTATATAAATTTTATTTTAAATTGATTTATATTTTCCGTAGAAAACCGACGGACAGTCAGAACCGATTCTTTAATTATTTACTTTGCAAAATTTGCATAAATATAAGAATTAAATAATACTAAAATGTTAATTCATAATTCATTAACTTACCTGGAGTCCCTGGTATGCAGTCCTCCTCATCAATGGACTCGTCATGAGTAAAATTCGTAATTTGTGCATTTTTGCTTGTTTCTTCCACAGGTTTTAACATAAGCTTTGATCGTCCTGTTTTCATTGTGGCACACTTTTTAACATGGTATGTAAAATAGCCACGAAATAGCTAACAAACAGGCAAACAAAGATAAAGTAATGTAATTTTTGAAGAAAAATCTAATCCGCTGCAACTCGTGGGCGAGTTCGACGAATAATGGCGATTGCGCGGATTCGTCGGGAGCGGGAGGGGGCGACGGGAGATCCCCACGCGTCGGACAAAGACGGGTATAAACAAGCGTCGTTTTTCTATGAGTGCCTATCGAATCCGTCTGTTTACCGACTGATTAATTTGAAATCCAAAATACATATAATTTTTTCTTTAATGTAGTAATAATATTTAGACAATGTAGTATCCAAATATGGTAAAAAGTGAATTTTATGTTTTTTTCAAAACCGACATTATTCTACGATCATGACGATTTGATAGTAGTTATCTCTACGCAAAGATTTCTTTGTTTTGATTAAACTTTGATGAATTGTTACGTGCGCGCCCGTTAAAGATTCTGACAAAAGAGTCATTGCAACGCATGCTGGGCACAGCTAGTTCCGTATAAAATAATGACATTGTTTAGTTGTTCTATCCGTAGAAGCGTTCGCGACTTAATTGCAAATTAATCGCTTGAACACTGCCGAGTCAACTCACTGCTGGAGCGTCACTCTGCTCGCTGCTCAGTGAATGAAACAAAAAAAGTTAAAACTAAGGATACATCCGGTACCGTCACAGTTACCTTATATAGTCATACTCGTAACTAAGAAATGGCAAATGGAATTTTTGATAAATGAATATTCATGGAAATATGTCTTGGAACATAGGCCGTTTAACAGTGGACTTTTAACGGCTTGTGATGCTAATTATTCAAGGACACGAGAAGAATGTCAATCTGTGTGTTATTAATTATTTTTTGTCACCGGTAACGATGATGGATGATGATGATGATGAAAAGAAGTTAAAACAACGCATATCATATCAAATTTATTGATACCTAAATGTGGGCAGGGGATATAAATTTACTTTAGTAATAATCACAGTTCCAAGATAAAATTAACTTAACATGTAATATTCTAAAAATCAAAATCCAACCAATGTACGTATAACGTCAATGTAAATATTCCGTGCCAAAATTAGCAGAACGGATTTCTTTTAGAATCTAAGTGTGTTTGTTTGTATTAGTTTGTAAAATTTTAGCATAAGTATATTCTTACACTGCGGTCAGTCATGTTTTGACTACCAACAGCACAACTCCGTACAAAGAGACCGACACGCCAGCTAACGGATTAAAATGGGGCTATGAGTTATACCGAAGCACTACTTCCCACCGTATCACAGGTACCGGTACCGCTGAGTGAAATCCAAAAAATATTACATTTGGTTAGCGTATTGCCATATTGATCAATATCAGCCTTTTATTTTTTTATGATAATTGAGAAAAACAGGGAAAAGATTAAGGGTCGGAATTTGTGGCTCTAGTTCTGGGGGCAGCTATCTCTGTACGAAATTGCTAGTACTGGATAATATTTTATTTTTATAAAATATGACAAACTAGCACACTGCCCACCTGATGATAAGTGGATGCTGTGGCCCATAGATCTCTACGTTTATCCTTGAGTAAGAATCAAAATGCAAATGCGTGTACACTTCTGAAGACTAAGGTGGAATGCCTCGTTTTCAGTAAAAAGGGTCTCCGGTTCTCTACACTCACCATACTAAACACAGCGGCACTGAGCTACTATTTTAAGCTGGTATTATGTGAATGCGTGGTCTTTCCCCGGTCGAGTCGACCCATTTGTGCTACACTCATAATATAGCTGCAGAATGACTCTACCACGAAAAATAATATTCAAAGTGTTTATAATCACTAATCGTCTCCGAGTGTCACCTTCATGTACTTGTGCAACTAGTGATATGGGGCACCACGCTGTACCACGTATTGTGTGCTTCGTGTTGGTATCCACTCAAATCACATACCAATATAAGAGGATATCTGGACAGCCGTTAGTCCATATAGACGTATTCCTCTATTTTCTTCCTGGAACAGACGGTATAGCCAATATACCATCCAGCAAACAGATTAAACAAACTGAAAAGTAAAAGAAAAACACATAGGCATAGCGTCACAATAATGGCAAATATTCCTTCTTTGAGCCAATCACTATGGTGGAGACTTATTTTCAGCAGTGGACTAATACGCTGTAACGCTGAAGATGATGATACAGTCATAGCCTCCTTCTTAGTTCTTAAACAGTAGACAGTTCTTAAACAATGTTCCAGCTTCAGAGGAGGAAAGAGGGGAATACGGAATGATGATTTCGTAAATTTTGATAGGTATAAACTACCTGAGCTGCAACTGTCTTATCGGGTTGCCTAGTTCAGTCGGTCGGGCACAGAGCGACAGTGGATCGTCTATAACCTGTCCTATTCTTTAAATTTCTTGTCGCCCATATAATATAAATAATATATACAGTACACAAATACAAAACTAGCTTTAACTACAGTGAATGGCCAGCAAAGAATATTTGATTAGAAGTTCTAGTTTACAAATACAAAATTCATTTATTTTCCATTACAGAGTAAACACACAATTTTCGTAGTTCTCTTGAATGGTTCATTTATTTGCCTGTGGCCCCACACTAAGCAAGTTTGTCTCGTGGGTATATATTTGTACACATTTACTTACGTATACATACATGTACATAATATATAATACAAAGTATCTGTACCCTAAATAATATCTACACGTATGATAATTACGGATATGAGGGATATATTATGTGGTATAATTTAAATATTAATTTCGTGGATTGTCTCTGTTTCTTACTACGAAATTTTTAAAACAAACATCGTTGATTTTTAATTTAACCTCCGAGCAAGAGCTGTCACGGAAATCAAAGATTTTGTGTAATTGGTTATAAACATATGGGTGTAATAAATCATTAAATCTGTTAGCGAATTTAATGTTTACCTTCTTAAAGGTTACTTTGTAGATTTGATAAATATAGATTATATTTTATTATATATATTTGATTATATTTGATTTATAGATTTGATTAATAATTTCAAAATAATTGGTTGAGTTAAGTAATTTTTATGAACCTTAACCAAAAAGAGTCTACGTACACTCAGCAACTTTGACTCTAAGTATAACAAATTAGTTGGATGTCAGTACTTACTACCTTTTAAACATCACCTCTATAACGGAACTTTGAGCTCTTTAAACCTTTAGCATCAACTTTTTGCTTGATCCGCCCCATAACCCCATACAGATACACAATAAGTCAGTATGGATTGATAAATCGCGATGTGAACACTCTTTAGGAGGTTGATATCTGCAGAGTTTCGAAGACGTTTCGTTATATTAATATTTTTTCTTACTCTCCCGGAAAGTGTATGGATATAATCCTTAAATATCACACGATTATCTATTATCACATCTAAGTACTTTATAGAGGTTGCTTTACCTAATTATAATAAATACATGAACAAGTTGATATTGGATTCAGATTTGCGGGACGTTCTCGACGTATGACATTGATTGTTTGTTAGGCTGGCAGACGATGGTAGTTTTGATGAAAACACAAGTATTTTTTTTTTGTTTTTGTTACAATTTACCATTTCCGCCGAAGCAAAAGCATCGCTCCTAGAGTTCCCGTGAAAAATGGCCGCTGTATCATCTGCGTAGCAAAATAGTTCTCCTTTTTTAATTTGAAGAGAAGAGATGTCATTGATGTGTAGCAAGAAGGGGGTAGGACCTAGGATGCTGCCTTGGGTGATACCGAACATTACGTTCCCAGTGGAACTTACTGAATAACCAATCTTTGTACATTGCCTCTTATTAGTTAGATAACTTCGGAGCCAGTCGAGAACTATACCCCTGATTTCGGAGCTCTCCAGCTTAGCCAACAGGATAGGGACAGACACCATGTCAAAAGCTTCATTAGGCCTAAGAAGACACCTATACTAACCTGTCTTGTATCTAAAAGAAATGAAACAAGCTGGTCTATATCTTCAACAGCATCCACAGTTGACTTACTACATCTGAACCCGTATTGTCTAACATACAGGAGTTTATGTTGTTCAAGAAAATGGGTCATTCGGTAGTTCACAATCTTTTCCAATATCTTAGAAAAAGTTGAGTGTAAGGATATTTATATATCAGATTTTTTTAGTTTTTATATATCGGAGAGACTAAAGCTGTCTTCCATACTTCTGGAAAAACGCATTATAAAGATGATTCTCATATATATTATAAAAGCTAAAGCAAATAAAAAAACATGTATTTTCGCGATGCAATGCTAGTAAGCTAATTTGTCCGTAAACATTAGTCAAGATTCGCAAATAAGTGATCATCCCAGCACGTGTGATGTTTGAACTGATATCGTACAACTTGGCAACTTTAAAATAAACGTATTACGTAAAAATATGTGGAGATTTTCCACATGTGAAGCGACTCGAGGCGCTGACCGTCGCGCCGGCACTTGATAAATATTTGCCACAATTATAATTTACTATTGACACGCACAGCTACCGGTGTTCACTCAATTCTATGTGCAAGTATAAGCTTTGCAGAATAGAATAGAATAATTTTTATTCAGATTATATGTAATTCTTATTGAAAGTCATTTTTATACTTTTAATGGTTCGGAAAAAACTTCCGTCCTAGGAAGACATTACAGCCGTACATTATTTTTATTTTCCGAAATCTTAACTGAAATTGATAAGACGAAAGTGCAAAGTTTGCGTGGAAAAAAATGGTTTTAATGGCATTGTGGTGGGGAAATTCGTAAAACGAAATTATGATATTTATGAATAATAATATATATTTCAGAATGTTACAAAAATCTGCTGTTTACCCTTTATGTGGTGGAAAATTGTTATACAAAACAGTAAAGTTGTCTATTTATTATTGCGTATAGCTTAGTATTGTTACGAGCTTGGGGTTCTAGACAATCCAAAACTGCCGATTGAATTACCAAAATTTACACTTTAATTAAAGAACACTAATTACAATCTAAAACCACACTAATAATAAAACACAATTGTACTACAGATCACTTTAGCTCGCAGTTATTTCGCTTCGAAGTATTCACTTATATCGCCAATTCAATAATCACCCGGTCGTAGTCTATACCGGCCTTATATAGGGCCTCAGATAGTTTCCAGAACCTTCTATTGTAGAAACAGTATTAGTAGTAGTAGTATGTTCGAGTACATATCGGTCCCCAAATTTCTAGAAGGATCTTGACTCTGTTAGTTCTGCTACTCGACACTAGAGGGCACTAGTGGTAACTAGTGTTGCTATTTACAAGACATTAATAGTGGCGCGCAACACTGCCCCCTCCTAAGACATGCTCGTCCCCAACATTATTGGCCCCATAATAACGCGCCAGTCGATCCACATGGACAATCTTAGAAGTACCTCTTCTAACATCAGTCAGCACCTGCCAGTTTCTCTGCTGCTGCTGGGCGGTGCTGTTAGCCACACAACCCTCTCGAGATCAATCACCTTCCCTTTCTACAGTTCGCTTAGGGCAGCTGGATCGAAGATGGCCCCTTTCCTCACAGCCGTAGCACCTAGGGCTGTATCCTTTATTGCGGTCGCGAACTGTAGCCGCTGCAACCTCGTTGACGCTATAGGAACGATGATCCTGTCGCAAGGCTTCCACCCCCAGTACATGGGCCAACACGTCCTTAAGAGTCTCGTGGTGCCCGAGCCTCACAGCAGCTCTGACTTCAAGGTCGCGGATGCCGTGGTGCACTTTGTGCAGACATTCATCGTCTGCACTAAGTTCCCTACAATGAGCACAGGTACAGACTGGTATGCTTTTCGAACCAGCTTCTCCACCTCAAGGGCCCACTGCTGCAGGTTTTCATTGCTGCGTCGCACGCAATGTTTGAACGGCGCACGAAAGACGTGTTCCAGGTGAGCGTCGCTATGTCTCGCCTCCAACGCCTCAAGAAGCTGCTCGTAAGTCACTTCCTTACCGAGAGCTTCCAGAACAGTTAAGGGCTGGTCACGCAGGCCTAGGATGAGAGCAGTCATGGCCTGACTTTTATTCCAGCCGTTCGCCTTCATGACAGCCTGAAGTCCCGTCGAACGGCGGCACTTTGAATCCGCGTAGCGAAGGTGTTGTAGCTACCACGGGAGCTGTAACTCCATCCCCAAGTTTGAGGTCATCCAGCGTTTTCTTTACGTCAGCCATATCGCTGTCATCCCGATTGTACACTTGGTCGGGTTTCAGCTTCCGACAGGTGGTTGTCATGTTGAGCAATCCTATCCTTCACCTCCCTTATCTCTTTCCCGAAAGTAGCGTGAAGGTCCTTCCTGAGGAGCATCTGCTCTTCTCTTGATTTTGGTAATTCACTCGACAGTTTTTAATTGTCTCGAACCCCAAGCTCATAATTATTGCAATTTGCAACTAGATGGCGTTAAATGCTGAATGAAAAGGCTTTGTTACCACCATAGGTTATATTAAAAGGTTTTAAATATAATTTTATTAAGTTTTTGATGCGTTATATTTATATTGTATTTCTGCTATTGAGTATTTAAGTGTTAAGTATTTTGAGCACTGAATTCTTTTATTTTTTTAAAGTTTTTACTGTTTCCAATAAATCCTTCAGTCTGAATTACGGTCATGGCGGCTAGTCTTTACGGAGACCAGCCATTTATACAGGACATTGAGGTATTATGTAAGAACCTTTCGGTAAAGAGTACCTGATAGTCTTCTAAATAGGTACGTAGGTACTAGTAAGTAAGTACGAAGGTACGTACATTTTACTTAAATGATGCAGGACAGGATTTTGAATCACGAGTGTTTACGCAAGCATAAGTGCACTTTATATTTCCTCACCCTTATAGTCCGATAGGACTGTAATCCGATACAAATATAAAGAGATCAGACGCAGAACCAACGGCTTTAAGTTCCAAGAACCAATTTGATGGTAACCCTGGGCAGAAGTTGTAAAATACTTGCTCCCAACTATTTTAAAAAATTAAATATTGTAAATAGATAATATCCACCTCAATTTTGAGTTACAGTTATTAAAATACGACTTATTTGTATTTGTAAAATAAGCAAAAGTCATAAATATCAAATACCAAAAGTGAAAGCTGTAACGAACATCGTTTCAACTTACTGTAAGTGTAATTCTTGTTATCCCTTTAATATTTTAAGATTTACATTTTAAGTAAGTGTTGTTTTGGATTTTATTTTGAATTATTTACATGATAATTTAATTTGAGATCTGTAAATAAACCCATAGATCTAGACATTTGCTTATTATGCTTCTTCGGTTTTCTTTCTATGTTTTCTTTTACTTAATAGTAAAATGAATAGACGCAATGCCGAAACGCGGCATTTGGAGAACCAACTTCAAATGGCGTTTCAAGAACTTAAGGCGTCAAAGGAGCAGTGCAGTGTGAGCCTTAAATATAATTGCTAAAAATACTGAGCAAAATAGTGATATGGTTAAGTTGCATAAAGAATATACCTTTATTTTAAAAGAAAGAGATCAACTTCAGAGAACAGTCGATGAGTTTGACCAATGCAGCAGGGAATATGAGGAATCCCTCAGATTAATTGCTGCATTGCAGTTACAGTTAAGTGAGCAGATTGTGTAATTAAAACAATACATAGATAACTTGAAAGCGTCGCAAACTCGAAGCCTATTCAATGGGCTCATAGAATGTGAATCTTCTAAAGCATGCAACCCTCCACAACAATCGATTTGACTGGTGATGATTATGTCACATCAAGAACAGCAGCAAGGTTGTTCATGGGCGGCAGTAGTCACTTACCATCAGGTGAGCCGCATGCCCCTCTCCTATAAAAAAGGACTACCTGCAGTAGAAGAAAATTAAAGAAATGCACAAAAATTAATAACTAAATTAAGATAATTAAAACAAAAATTAATGTCAAAAATTATATAAATGTATGTAAAGAAAAGTAAGAATTAATTAATAAACTTAAATTATATTTAATTGAGGTGAAAAATATGAATAACTGTTATGGGACTGATATAGTGTCTAAAGATATTGTGAACTTCTCTGTTGAGCGAACTGTAGAAATGGCATGTGTGGAGTTTGAGCACCTCATTGTTGTAAGCGTCTACGGACCCCCATGTTCGATAATCTATATTTTTCATATACGATACTGTTAAAAAAAGGATAGAGGAAGGTTTTGTTAAGCTTAATAAACAGAATAGCTCTGTTGTAATATGTGATAAAAAGCAATCTAATAGAAACTTCCTCCACCAATATTAAATTTAAATCATTGTTTAAATCATACGGTCTTTTTAATTTATTTTTAGAGCCAACTCGTATTGCTCAATCTAGGGCAACATGTATAGATAACATTTTTACAAATGTTAAGCCGTTGCATAAGTGTATTATTCAAAAATTGAGATCACTGGGAACAGTTAATTTCGTTACCTTATCTTCACAAAAAGCAAGTAAATGAGAAAATTGTGTTTATATCAGTAAATTCACCTCGCTTGGGGAAATATAGAAGTAACATAGTGAAGAAACTTACATCACTTTCATATCAAAATAATCCAAACTTTTTGTATGAAACATTGTTTAAGCTTATTTGCAATGAATTTGATAATATTTTTACTTCTAAAACGTTCTCCTTGAACAGTCGGAAGGCATTCACACAATGGGCGACAGTAGGAGTCCATAAGAGCAGACAAAGGTTATATGATCTTTTCCATGAAAGGTCATATAACCCTAACGTCAAATTTAGGGAATATGAAAGAAATATTCAAAAATATTTAAAGGAGTGTGTTCCCCAGCCAAGTCTTTGCATTTGAGCAACAAAATTAAGACAGGTTGTAATAAAATTAAAATGACGGTGAGTTAATAGTGAAACTGGTAAGTTCAACTCTCGCAATTCAAACTACCGGTTAAATATTAACAACAAATTAACTGAATCAGATCAGGATGTTGCAATAGTTTTTGAGAAATATTTTACTGATATTCCGATCTTAACCACTAAGTCACTGAATTCTTCTCCTGCTGTCGCCGAATCATTACTTAAAATGTAAATGCGTGTACAAAGAGCTTTACATTTCTTAAAATATCATCAAAAGATATAGTAAAATATTTTAAAACTATTGATATTAAGAAAACTGCAGATCTGTTGGGAGTTTCCGTTAAAGTTATTGCGTCTATAATCGATATAATCGCACCTCAACTAGCTATTATTGCATGCCGAGCGCAAAAGGCATCGTATGTTCTACTAGCGCCTAAAAATCAAGGTTCCAACGTTTTGTTTTTAATACTAGTATCGAATATGGTGTGTTTCCTGATTTAATGAAGTATAATAAAGTAATACCTTTATTTAAATCTGGTAGTATATTAGACCCCACCAATTTTAGACCACTTTCTGTACTGCCAACACTTAGTAATTTTTTTTAAATGATTCTTGATAAACTGTTACTATTTTTTTAATGTAAATAATTTAGTTCAGAAAAATCAATTCGGTTTCACAAGGGATCGCTCGACAACTGATGCTGGTGTCAACTGATGCATGGGAGAATTCACAGAATGTTTTGGGTATATACTGTGACTTATACAAAGCCTTCGATTGTGTTCACCATGAAACATTAATCAGGAAACTACAACACTACAGTGTGAGAAATAATGCTCTCAAATTAATTGTTTCATATTTAAGTAACAGAACGCAAAAAGTTTTCATTAATAGTATGAGCTGTTCCGGGTCGATAGTACAAATGGGTGTGCTTCAAGGCTTAATTCTCGGCCCCTTCCTGTTTCTTGTATATTTTAATTACTTACCTTACATAGTAGGGGATAACCATAATATAGTATTATTTACTGATGACACTTCATTAATTTTCAAAATAAACGACAATTAATAAAATATGACGAATTTAATAATGCTATATCTAAATTAGTAAATTGGTTTAATGTTTGTCGATACCACCATTTTCCTTGAAATAACACTAGACGCGAAACATCAATGGAGCCCTATATATCAAAATTAGCAAGCAGACTTAGTTCTGCAGCATATGTTGTAAAAAAGTTTAGAAATCTTACCAGTGTGGAAACAGCCAGACTTGTTTACATTAGTTATTTCAATAGCATAATGTCCTATGGTATTTTACTATGGGGATACGCGACTGATACTAAAATTATATTTGTTTTGCAGAAGAGGGCCATAAGAGAAATCTATGGTTGAGAACCTATAGAGTCGCTCCGATAAAAATTTAAGGAAATTAATATTAACTTTGGCCTCTCAATACATTTATGAAGCTGTAATGTACATATACAAAAATAGAAGCAGTTTTACAAAAATAAATAAGTGATATTCATTCTGTAAATACTAGGAAAAGACACAAGCTAGTATTACCAGTTACTCGACTCCACCGAGTAAGTATTTCATTCTTGGGGCGATGTATACAATTTTTACATCAAAATCCCAGAAAATATACATAATTTAACCTGCTCAAAGTTCAAACTTTTTAAACAAAGTTTGTATAAGAAGGGTTATTATAATATTAAGGAGCTTATGGATAATAATAACCCTTGGGAATGAGGTGATCGCTACCAAGCTATTTCTAATTTGTTTTGTGGTTAATTGTGTAACATAAATGATTTTAGATTGTTATTTTTAAAGAAAAGTCCCGCTGGATTTCTTGCTGTCTCTTCCCAGGACAGAGGTTTTTTCGAACCAGTGGTAATTAAACAAAAGTGTGACTTTCAATAAGTAAGTATTATTTATAATCTATAATGAATGAAAAAGTTTCTGTTTCTGTGTTTTCTGAGGCACGTGGATGAAACACCGCTAAAATCACTGCTGCGGGCTACTGCTGAGATTTTCTGGATAGAAAACCTAACTGATTTTGGGCCTGATCACACCTATTATATATTTAAAGGTTAAAAAACTTTCCTCGATTGAATTTATTTTTCATTTGTACGCAAGATGAGATATAATATAGATACATATTTTCATTTTCATTTTGTTAATGTAACTAGGTACTTAGCTCAAGATAGTCATAAGATTGTCACACACTAATAATATGTTGGAGCTTGCTTATTTCGGGCAATCTCTTATCTGTTGCATAGAAACCAGGAGTTAGCTAAAGAAATTCGGTAGACTACATAGGTAGAGTATGTGCCTTTTGAGCCCAAATCAAAGAAAAATGTTACTTGTTGAACGTCCTTGAATACGTAATTAACGTACCTACCAGCAGTAAATAGCTAGTTCGTTAGCTATTTACTGCTTGTACTCTCAGCGTAACCTATTAGCGAGGGTATTCGATCTGCGCCGTATCTTCACGGTTGTAATTTCAATTCTATTGTACCAACGTTATACTACTCTATAAAATCAATGAGAAAATCTACAGCCCCAGTACAATGATTCGACCGTAAGACTGCTTCTTAGCTGTATATATTTAACCTTGTAAGAACGCACGCTATTTTGAAAGTCGCGTTTAACGAGTTCATACCAAAATCCCTGTAAATAAGAAATCATCATATATCATTCTTGAATAATTCGATTTCTTTTCTACCAGCGTAAAATGGCAGCTTAATCTGCTATGTTACATATAGTGAGTGTAGGGCACCGGAGACCGGGCACCCTTCTTACTGATACGATTCATTCCATGCTAATCCTCAGGGTGTTTTTATAGGATTAGGGTGAAAAACGAGCACACAGTCCACCTGAAGGTAAGTAGTTGCTGTGGCCCATAGACATCTATATCTATCCTCGTATGCGAATCAAAATGCAGATGCGTTGTCAGCCGTGAGGACTAAGATGGAATGCCTCTTTTCAAAAGGGGTCTCCGGATCTCTACACTCACCATACGAAACACAACAGCGTTAAGCTGCTATTTTACGCTGGTATTCCGTGAGAGCGTGGTTCTTTCACGGTCGAGCCGACCCATTCGTGCTACTACTATACAATTAATATAGCTGCAGCATGGTTCTACCACGTTGAAACGGGGTGACAACGCGTCTAAATTTTGATTCGTAATTGTGATTAGTTAAATGTCTATGGGTCACAGTTTCCACTTACCATCAGGTGGACTGTTTACTCGTTTTCACCCTTATTCTGTAAAAAGTAGGGTATAGTAACGTAAGCTGGAACATCGTTCACCCTCAAAAGTTATTAAATTCTTCGTTATCATCATGAGCCCATAATTACCCACTGGTGGACACGGGACCCCATTGTATAGAATATTTGTCTAATAATCGCCTCGGTTGGCGGGTCGTTCAGCACCTTTGATGTTGCTCCCCATCACCAGCCAGTTGCGAATGAGATGTTTGTACTGCCATTTTACTATAACCTTGTAGTGGCGTCGTAACTGTATTCACTGTCCCACATCATTCCGCTGGTGTGATAAACAATGCCGAAACAGGAGATGGGTAGCAGCATCTTCCCGATAACAATTCCATTACATTAAAAGTACGAGTACCGTTACTAACCTGTCTACGAAGCGTGGCAACTATGGCAAAGGGGAGGGAATATTGGCAATAGTGACTGCCATGGAAACGGTCTATATTTTTTTTTAATTTTTCTACCAGAGATTACACCATTCCTAGTGGCCGTTTATTAACTAATGTTACTCATTTTTAGTATAGTTTTGTTAACAAGTTCAAGATTATTCTACAAAGACGGCTAATTACAAACAGCACTGCGATTTCATAGAGTGGTGTTGGTTTGACCGTACGAGTAAATAATTATAAATTTACAAGTTTCTGTACTATTTACAAATTTTCTTATTATATGCACTGTATGTACTACTAGAAAAATTTAACTTTTTAGGATTATTATATTCAACTGTGAACTTTCCTATAGTATCTCTTACGACACCCACTGGACGAAGTGTGTGAAACGCCACCTCAACACGGGTTAAAGTTGTCAATTACATAATGCTAATGCGATAAGAACGAAAAAGACTAGCATTAATTTTTTGAGCTAATCCTAATCCAAAAACATGACGACTTCGGTTGGGACAACCCTACCATAACCCTTACCAATACCCATGAAGAAGATGGCCGGCACTGTACAGTGGCATACAGCTATCGCAAACATTTGCCACGGATTCAGTATAAGATGGATTCTATTGTATAAATAAACTGACAAACAAACTTACAGTCTAATGCAATCCATGAACACTTGAAGTCAATTTCAAGGAAAGAAGGCTACCGATGCATCCTCACGTCTGGTGAGTAAGATGGAATACCTCACAGCCTGAAATTGTACTGGTTCTCCTTATATCTCGGTCTGAAGACCGCAACATAGCAGCACTACTATTTCACGGCGCGAATATGTACTAGAACTCAAAAGCAGAATTGCAGTCCTACTACCTTTGACACATTTAACAGTTTTATATATTTTACGTGATAGAGCCACGCTGCAGCTATATTATGGTTGTAGCACGAATGGGTCGGCTCGACGGGGGGAGGATCACGCTCTCACAGAATAACATAAAATAGCAGCTTATTGCTGCTGTGTTTTGTGTGGTCAGTATAAAGAACCGGAGACTCTTTTTACTGGAAACGAGGCATCCCATCTTAGTCCTCAGACGTGACAACATACCTGCAGTTTAATTTTTATTCAAGAAAAGATGTAGTAATGTCTAGATGACACAACATCCACTTAACATTTGGTGGATTGTTTGTTCGTTTGTCACACTTATTCTATAAAATAAAAGTTAGGCGATGACATTTTGGGATTAATTACAAAATCCAGTCACGTTGCAGAAATCGACTCGCAAAATTGTGTCCGCGTTGCGAGAAGTAAACGCAATCCCGATCTTATCAACGTATCGATGCTTTTTATGGCCTATTTAAAGCAGCGACCGCACCTGCCGCCGCCAATAATAAGTACCTACGCCTTTTAAAACAGAAATTGATTTTAAATGAGAATCCGTCATCCCATTTCTTTCCGTGAGTGTCGTAAAAGGCGACTATGGGATATTTTATATTATATTTTATAATATACAAACGAGTACACAGTCCACCTGATGGCAATTGGATGCTGTGACCCATAGTCATCTACATTTATCCTCGATTAAGAATCAAAATGCAGATAGGTTTTCATCCCAGACTAAGATGAAATGCCTTGTTTCCAATAAAAAGGGTCTCCGGTTCTCTACACTCACAATACGAAACACAGCATTAAGCTGCTATTTTGCGCTGGAATTCTGTGAGAGCGTGGTCCTTTCCCGGTCTAGCCAAGTCATTCGTGCTCCAACCATAATATAACTGCAAAGTAGCTCTATCACGTTCATGCCAGAAAGTTCTCAAGTTTTACGATACTTTTAAAAATAACTATTCAAATACTATGACAAAAAATGGGGTACAGCGCCTAATCTCAATACGCCTGTTTTCCTCCCTACAACAGGAGAGGTCAAGTGTCCAGCTGTGAACTTTTAGAAGTTGATAAAGAAGCCCCCCAGCTATAGTTTTAAACGTCGAAGTTCGTTTATTTGAAATTCACGTGAAGCTAATAACTCTCAGAGTTAGTATGCAACCGTAACGTTAGAATGTAATACAGAGTGCAGTCCCAGGAGCCGGTATTCGGCAGTAAACTGTTTTATAACACTCATGCATTGCGCTCTGTGGCATGTGCGAGTTGCTAATTTTAATTTTAAAAAAATCTCCGAATTTGTACCCAATTTCTGTTTTTATAATATCTGCCAATCTGTTCTTGTTATATCTGCTAAGTGCCGAGTTGCAAGTAGTTTCAGTATCAAGTACACTCAGTATTGTTTTAATTTGCTTCCATAAACTAGTCAAGTTTATGGATAATTTAATAACAATCAATGGCTGAGTTTTATTATTCTATTTTTATTTTTCAACTTTGCAATAACCGGCCAAATTTGCAGAAGAGAAGGTTCAGAATAAGTTCAGGCAAATGGTGAAGAAAAATTAATTTAAAAATCTCAAACATTTTGTCCCTTTTATCTTTTACACGCAAAATGCGCGGTAATGCATTATTTTAACGCACACACAAGGGTCGATCGGTAGGCAAAAACGTTGTTGCCCATAAATCACATTGAATTTGGGATAATTTAAAATAAAAGTAGAAAATGAAAAGCCATATTTAGTCAAAGACGTATTAAAAACATCTTAGTATTTAGTCGTATTTTCAAAAACTAAATTATTTTTAAACGGTATCGCTTATCTGCACACCATTACCTATATTAGATTTTTTATTACTACCATCCACCAATTTTACTACATGGTAGGAATCCTTCTCTGCCTGTGCATTTGCCTGGGTAGGTAGTATTACGCACTTACCTATTTCCGCCAAGTAGCAGTGCTTAGGAAAAGGAAATCTAGTATATTTAGAGACTGTGACGCATTCCATCTTAGTCCTCAGGGCGACAATGCATCTATATGCTTCTTTGTATGAAGTTGTCTGCAACTCTGCAAGTATCTATGGGCTGCAGTTGTCATTTAACATCAGGTAGACAATAAGTTCGTTTGTCACTTTAGTATTTATTAAAAAAATTGCCTAAACTAATTTATGAAATGTCATCTCTACAAGTAAGTCCTTCGTCTAAAGTGAAAGAACTCCCGTGACAGATCACGCCATGCACACGGCTTTCCGTCAGTGTATACTGTGTATTTTCGGTCTAACACTTTCGAGATAACTTCATCTCGCAATCTATCATAGATCTAACATTTATTCTAACGTTTACGTGAGTCAATTTTTTGGACACCGTCTAAGAGATGTGAATTATAATAATACACTCAGTAGTACCGTGTATTGGCGTTGTAAGAATATCCACCACCCCATATCATCCCGTGGGTGTCGTATGAGGTGACAGAGGGAAACAAATCAGGAGATGGACAGCAGCGTCTTCCTAATAACGACTAAAAATAAAACAAAACTGCGGTTGCAAACCCGCTAGTCGAGCGTGGCAACTATTGCAAATATGTGGACTATGGAGCAGGATGAGGGGGAATCCCATGATCAGCGGTGCATTTTAATAGGGTCTAACGGTAACGGCAACTCAATAATACAAAAAATATAGTTCAATTTGAGTTTTATAATTTTGCCGGATTTCCATTCTTCACGTTTGCGTCAAAAGCAACGTATAATCTAAACATACAACGACGCGGCCACCATAGCAGTGGCGTGTCGGTGTAACCGGTGCGGGCGACCGAGGCAAAATCGTGGATAAGTTAAATATGAACAGTGGACTGCAAATTATAATTTATTCCTAAGTCTCTTTTTCTAAATCATGGTTTTGCTTCAATTACCGTGGCAAATGACCATAGGCTGCAATAGCCACTTACCATTAGATGGACCGTGAGTTCGTTTGTCACTTCATTTTTAGAACAATGGTATGGGTACCAATATCGACAGAATTTCACAATGTATAACATATTTTACGAGGGGATGGAAGACCAAAAAGGGGAAAGCTAAATTGAGGCGTGGGGAAAAAAGACCATTAAAGTGGAAATACTAGGCGTTGCATCATACAGACGACCTCCAGCGGGATGTCACTGTGACGTTTTAACACTTGGTTAACGTTGTTGAAACAACCTGAAACAGAGCAATGACCAAAGTAATGCTTAAGAGCTGTACAAAGTCTTTACCCACTGTAATTAACAACAGTTACAAACCAGCCCATCTACTAATAGAAATAAGACAGTGACTAACCCTAACATTGAGGATTTAGTCCTCAGACAACTTTGAATTCGGACATAATATCATCTGATTTACCTCAAACATCTTCTATTGGTACTAGACATGGTAGAGTAATTAATATTGTAAGAAGATTCTATTAGACTAAGGCGACGAAATGCATTTAGTCAATTGGTTAGGAATGTTTATTTAAAATACTGCTCTCTAATTAACATTAAAAATTAATTTAAATATGGTTGAATTAATCTATTATTGTAATGAATGAGTGAATACACTTAATATTAACTTAATTCGATTACATGTTATATGTAAGTATTTTAAATTATATTATATCGTACTTGAATCTGTAGGTTATTAGTCAGAGAAAAATACTGGCAGCTATTACTTATGGTAATACATAATTTAAATATATATATATATATATATATATATATATATATATTTAGGAAGTATAGTGGGTATAGTACAGAGACTGATTTTGTAGTTAGGAATAATAATTTAATTAATTCGTTTACACGAATTAATTATCCAACGAGTCGAGGATAAACTAGTAACGGAATACGACAAGCGCACCGTTCCATGTCAGAGCCAAGACTGTCTTAACGGCGGCCGCTCCGTCCGTTTTATACAAGCAGGACGGGTGGCAACGCAGGTGCAATGCCGCAGATGTGCGGTACACGTGTCGTTTACAAGAATTCTGTCTAGCTAGACCGACGGTGCAGGTGCCGTCACGGCCATACTGACATGCGTGCGTCTTCGCACGCGCTCCATCACAATTTTAGTTATCTGTAACAACTGTAATCTGTAAAACATCGTTCGATTATCCTGACAAAACAGCGTCTGGTCCAGTCTATATTGACCCTTCAGACTTGGGTTACAGTCAGTTTTGTTCCGGCAGTAAGCCCTACAAAACTTTAATCATCTGTATGTTAGATCGGAATGATTAGTCTGTAGCTTTTTCTATTTTCTCTTTTTTTTTTCAAGTACTGTTTTCGCTAGTCCGGAATCACTATTCCCTATAGCTATATCACTGGACCGGCACAAAGCCCTGCAATGATTGTAAGAACTATTCTTTTTTCTTAACCTCTTTTTTCAGTACTATTTATGCTAGTCCGGAATCACTATTCCCTGTAGCTATATCATTGGACCGGCAAACGCCCTGCAATGATAGTAAGAACCACATTTTTTTCTTACTCTCTTTTTTTTCAATTCAGTATAGAACAGCTACAGACCAACCACACCGCAAACATGTCCCCGTCACAATCACACAAAAGTGTATCGTGAGGGACGTAGTGACACGATAACACCTAAGTATGTAAACCAACAGCAACTCTACACATATCCCAGTGCAGCAAAGACCAGCCTCCCTGCAACTTCATGTTCCTTTCCTGCACTAGAATAATTACTTCGTTAGAGTGTTGCAACGTCTCTAGTATTTTCTAGATGCACAGACACGGCTACCTCTGACTGTCGCACGTCCTCGTACGGTTGACAGTGAACAGCATACGGTCTATCAGTTATCACCACCTGCTAACAGATATTAACTCTTGTTAAATATTACAACGGTCGACCATCTCAGACTTAATTTAAGTCATGGACGCGCCGATAAGGCTACCTCCAGGCAAACGCACTCCAACTTTCCGTTCTGCTGCGTTCGTGCCACATTCGCGCTAGCGAGCCGTCGCGCCGGTACTGGCGCTAGCGAATCGTCGCACTGCTTTGCAAAATTAAAAATTAAGAGAAATGGAGATAAATGTATTGCAAACCATGGAATTCAGAGATTCTCTTAAGAAACGGCAACTGTATGCCATTTGAAAACATTGCAAAAAACGGAAACTATGTGTAGAGACAAATACTACAACATATTTCAAAGGGAAGGAGGCAACCGCGCAAAATCTACGAAAGCCGTCCAAGCCTCAGACGTCCATTTACAGCGCGAAAGCAGCATTTGTTCGGCGACCGCTTGAATTGCCTTGCCGTAAGATCAGCCGATAAGTTACCGACTGTAGCGATGTAGGCTCAATTTTACTAGCGCTCGGCCGTACCTGACCATGTTCGATTAGCCGTCACAACATCTTCTTCATAGATCATTGCTGTTGAGATTTCTACGAATCTCTCGACATCAAACCCCAATTTTGTCGACCACACAGCATTCGGAGCAAACTGTAATACTGCTCAACACATTAGAACACAAAAATGTTACTTATTATTTTCAATTCCTAGCATGTTAAAGTTAATCCATTATTTTGGTACATCACTTAAACGTTTTAAATTTCAAAATATAACAGATGATAATCATGTTTCGCATGAACTATCAAATTACAACAAAACTTGAATAAGTTAATTTTTCATTCAATGCAAACGATGACTCGTCTAGAAAGCCTCCGACATTTCTTTCATTTGTTAACATATTTAGGTACGTTAGAAATAATGAAAATACTTGAGGGTACTTTGAATACAAATCGAACAAAAGGATTTATCTTTTGGCTTAAATAATTTCACTTTATCTTTTCTCTACACTTTAATGATACGACAATATCGTAAGTAGGACAGCAAATTTCATTACGGTATTTAACATAAAAAGAGATCCATAAATGCGAAATGCATTATAGCCTTTACAAATGTAATAATTCTCATACTATTCGAAAATTATATGTGGGCAATAAAGGAGACTTTATCCCACTTCTGATGTAGGAAGTATAGTGGGTATAGTACAGAGACTGATTTTGTAGTTGGGAATAATAATTAATTCGTTTACACGAATTAATTATCCAACGAGTCGAGGATAAACTAGTAACGGAATACGACAAGCGCACCGTTCCATGTCAGAGCCAAGACTGTCTTAACGGCGGCCGCTCCGTCCGTTTTATACAAGCAGGACGGGTGGCAACGCAGGTGCAATGCCGCAGGTGTGCGGTACACGTGTCGTTTACAAGAATTCTGTCTAGATAGACCGACGCCACCGCACCTACAACGGTGCAGGTGCCGTCATATATATATATATATATATATATATATATATATATATATATATATATATATATATATATATATATTTAGATGATGGAAAGATGTTTTAAAAGACACGCAGAAAATATTATAATTTATAACCGTTTTTTAACTTGTTGTCTTGATTATATTGATTAAAGTAATAAATAAAGAAAAGTCTTTAATAGCAACTACCACATATTTTTACAAATTTGAAATTTATCAAATTTTTAACCGAGTTCCATAAACAAGAAGATTCTATATTCGACGGGTGTCTGTATGTACAGTATGTTCACCGAGTTCTCGGAAATGATTCTTCTTTTTCAAATAGATTATGCGTCAGGGTGTAGCATTAGAGTCCCAACTGTAGAAGTTGTTTTGAAGTTTTGTTTTATACCCTCTCGTGTGGACTAAGATATATCACAAGTTCAAAGTAACGATGACAAATGTCTTCTAGGTACATAGTTGTATTATAAACTTCGCTCCCTATTTTTTCATCCTTGGGGTGAATTATTTCGTAAAAAAGTAAAAAATAATTCTTAAAAATAATTATTTTAATATTATGCTATTTCTAGCCCCCAAGGTCGTGACGGAAAACTCTTACACTGTTTTTCGCCTAGCCTATCCGCCAAGTCCGTACCGTGCGATAAGGAACTTCGTTCCAATAACATTCGTGAATTTGTCCACTTCACCACGAGCGATGTGCAAATCTGTGCCCTGATCAACAATAGCTATTTACAAGTTTCCGGCTTCGGTTCTTGCAACGTTTCATCGCGGTCGAACGCGGTATTTTGATTTAAAAGGGGCGTAGGTCGCGGTCCGCGTCCTCTTCATTCTATTGTGTTCTCCTGCAATAAGGATACGGCACATCGGACGCGTACTGTCGTCGAACAGAACAATGCATAGATATGATGCTAATTGAGACATACTGCATAGGTATCGACAGTCGCAAATCGCAGGATGTAGGTCGTTAGGGCGGTGGGTCTCGATGTTGGGGCGGCTCGGACTCGGACGCAGGCGACGAGGCCCTCTATGTCTATTTTCAAATATACTGCTTATTAAATATTACCTTTTTGATTAATTGTAATTAATTTAAGTTCTTAAGCCTCGAGCAACATATTTATTTGCATTTATTGAACTCACAGTCCACCTAATGGTAAGTGGATACTATAGCCCATAGACATCTACATTTATGCAAGAATGCAGATGCGATTTTAGCATTGAGGACTAAGGTAGAATACTTCGTATCCAGTAAAAAGGGGCTCGGTTTCTCTACACTCAGATTACGAAACATAGCTGCATTGAGCTGCTATTTAACGCTGGTGTTCTGTGGGAGCGTGGTCCTTTCCCGGTCCAGCCGACCCATTTATGCTAAAACCATAATATAACTGCAGCATGGCTCTACGTCGTTAAATATTCAACATATTTAAAGAACCTTATGAAAAATATAAACCAAATGTGTGCTTTGTCTATATTCTTTTCAGAATTAATATTTCTATATTACTTAACATTTATAGCCCCACTTATATTCATTGACTATCGCATACTCAAATTAAATATAAACAATCTCAATACCTGTCTCATTCTATTATCATTAAGTAAAAAGAGAGAAAACGGCTCTAAATTGGGGAATGTTCGGATTAACTGCAGACGCTAAATTTCACCATCGCACATCGCGACAATACTCGCGATACTATCCATATCATCTGGATTGACGGTCCACTACTGTGCGATTTAGAAGAAGTTTTCTTCCTTGAACAACTTCGTCGTGGAATAGACTACCACCAGCGATTTTTCAGCGACCTTCAAGAAAAAAGTTTACCCTTACGCATCTGCAATTCCCCTGGTGTTACAGTAGTTCATGGGCTGCGGTAGTCACTTACCATCAAGTGAGCTGCGTGTTTGTTTGTCAATATAAACAAAACATTACTTAAATTGGCCTTATAAGCAACAGCCTTAAATTAAACTCTTGTTGTCTTATTACGACACATTAAATATGAATTGTCTACAACCAAATGCATATTTAATGTATAGGGAGTAGTAATAACCCTTTTTGTGCAATGCTCGAAGTTTGTACACAACTATTGCAATTTAAATAATTTGTAGCCGTGGGAAATAACACGTTAACTATACTGTTATAACAGTTAACAACATGTTGTGTGGCCTAATAATCGTCAGTTGTACGTACAGCTATTTTAAAATACAAATTGTCCTGCTAATTACTATATACTTATGTCTCCAATATGTCCCGCCAACAGTCTGATTCATTAGTGAGTAATATTCCACCAGGTACCACGTTAACAAACCCACTTGCAAGTGTTTGTCAACCTGCATACCTTGCTATGGGTTCCTCGTACTAAATACGGCATGATGAACCAGTGGCAGAAACACATTCGTTGGATACATTGAACACGAAATTGTAGATTCATGAAGCCGATAAGCATTTTACCAATGGAACTCATAATCTCTACACAATAATATAAAATATTATAATCTTCTGTACGTGTGTTTCTCACTGAACTCCTAAACAGCTGCACCGGATGCAACGGATGGTTTAGATTCACTATTGGCACCGGTAGGTGACGCTGTTGTCGAGATTCAGGAATCACCAGTGCGAAGCCGGGGCAGATCGCTAGTTATAATAAAAAACTTGTTTACAATTCTTCATACGCATGTTTTAGATGTAAATCGATTGATAAAATATGAAACGATCGAACAACAATAACAAACATGTTGTTATTCAAAATATTTCAACAGAAATCTGATAAAAATTTACATTTCATTAACAAGTTGAAAGATGCTTACAATTTTGTAGATTTAACCAGGTGGGATGGGAAAAATAAATGACACAAATCACCCGATCACGATCTTGAAATTCTAAGAAAACTTATCTCCGTCACTCACCATGGCAAACACAAGGCAAGCTAAGTCTATATAAATAGAATCTAATGTTTACACGTTGAAAATAATCCACATTCTTGTCGCCTACTAAAGCTATGACTCCCTTGCTTCAGAGTAAGGCAGGCTCTTAGAAGGTCAACTAATAAGTCTATTCGACGACTTGAAAACTTCTACTAATCTAGCAAGAATTAGGTTGCACTCTATTCTATCTGATTGAGGATGAAAATAATTACTTCATCGAAAAAGTCGAAATATTTCATTGGAATCTTTTAATTCAATAGTAAATAGCCCAAGCAAATGCACCATCGAATATTCAAAGGTAAATACATAAAAACAAACATACCGGTTATAGCAGAATTATTTCGTAACACAACTGTGGCTCTTGAAATGAAATGATTGCCGTGGCTGTGATTGTTCGTGCCACGAGGATTGATTTGTTGAAACTGTATTATATAGAATAAGGGTGACTGGTAAATGGATGCTGTGGTCCATAAACATCTACATTTATCCTCGATTAAGAATCAAAATGTGGATGCGTTGTCATCCCTGAGGACTACAATGGATTGTCTCGTTTACAGTTAAAAGGGTATCCGGTTCTCTACACTCACCATACGAAACGCAGCAGCCGCACAGCACAGTACTCGACATGTCACACCTGAGGACTAAGATGGAATACCTCGTTTCCAGTAAATAGGGTTCCCTACTCACGAAACGAAGCACAGTAGCATTAAGCTGCTATTTACCTCAGGTGTCTTATGAGAGCGTGTTCCTTCCGATACATTTGTGCCACAACTAATATAGCTGCAGCGTGGCTCTACCATGTACAAAGCCTAACCTAATAACCTTGTTTTGTTTGCTAGCAGGTTTAGGTTTAGTTTCATTCATCGAATGGACAATATTGACGATTGTTTTGATTTAAATTGTTTGTACACGGCTCAAGACTGCAAGGGGCGTTGACTCGGCGCGGCGTGCGGACAACATGTCGGTAATTGTGTCGTGGCCTGTGTCGTTGGCATTTGCGAAAAATTACGCCGTGGGCGGGTAACGGTCCACGTGAGCCTTGCTACGGTTTCACAAATTTTGTCCTGATGATGTGTTCTTGTCAAACATCTCTCCTAGTAACACTTCAACGTATATTGACTAGAGGGTAGGACTTCTAATCTGCGTAGGAATTCGTCTAGGTGAATTCCACTCTCCCACTTCTGCTCCCAAGCGGCATTGCATCTACTGTTGTTTTCCAGTTTGTAGTTCAAAACGGCTGGCACCAGTTTTCGTTATTTAAAGTTGGTTGCAGAGGTCCAAGAGCCACTTACTGTCAGAGCGACTGATATCTGAATTTTCCATCTAATAGTTATACAAAGGCGAAGATTTAAAACTTTTATATATGTTTACTTTTTATTTTTATGAGAATTGTTAAATCATTCAAAGACGCTTCTGCTTCACTATTTTCGAATAATTACACAAACACTAAGTATAACAAACTGTTTCTGACGTATATACTTAGTTTGTTGTCTGCAACTTGCGGTGCCGATCCTTACGGACAGTATCTCTTTTTGTTATAAACGTTTCACGTTTTGTTATTTACGTAAACATATTTACTTATTCTTTTATTTATCATTCTACATATGTAATCCTAATGCCAACTTTTAAAAATAATTCGTAAGGTTCCATCACGATCAGTTTAGCCATTCCGAAGAAAGACAGTCCAAAATTTTTAAAATAGTTGATTGTCTTAATTGTATTTAATTAATCCCCCGAGCTGTCCACCGTAAACTAACTTATAATGGTTTATCTTAGCTCGCACAGGTGAGTCAGTTTTCCACACATGTGGGTCCACCGCAATCTATGTCAGCTAAGCTAGGTAAAACTAAGTCAGACTAACTTAGTTCTGTAGGCCGAAACTACGCGAACTAAGCTAAGCGCCTCTCACCTCTGGCGCCTTGCGCTTAGTGTTCTTTGTTTTGTTTAGTGTGTGATTATGCGCAGACAGTGAATCTAATATTGAATATGTTGCTTATTCAGTATCTGTGTTTGTGTGTTTTCTTTATGAAACGAGCAATAGCAATAATTCATATGCCGAATGAAATCCTCTCGTCCTGAACTCTCGTCACAGCTCTTCTATCTTCCATCATGTTTGATTAACTCAACATACCAGCACAAACTGGCCATCAATAACGTAGTTTTAGTTCTCGTACTATTATTTATACTGTGGTTTTAGCTAATTTTTCGGTGGACATGCAACGATTTTCCAGGTTAGCTTAGTTTAGTTCACTGAGTCTAGTTTTCACATAGTTTAGTTCGTGGTGGACGTTCGGCTTAATACACGACAGTTGTTTTAATATCACAGACAGACACTTCATTTTTATTTATATGTTAAGATTAGATTAAGTCGTTTATTGTTATTAAACCTAAACAAAACTATAATTCTATTTCTGAATCGATTCATTTAAAAATATACAAAAATATAGGTATAAATAAACCTATGAACAGCTCTCAAGCTCGGGAGCGGATAGCTAAGTGCTTGTGTGTCCTGCAAATAACTATGTGAAAACAACTTATAAACTTTCATGTCTACAATTTTTAATGTTTTAAATAATAACTTTACATATTTATCACAAGTGTTAGAAGTTTTAAGTAAAATATTTCAATGGGAATTTGTTTTACAGGAAGCAGAAGAATGGGCGCGTCGTCAGAGTGGGCCCATGGTCAACCCTTCCTTCGAACCCGATGACTTCGTCCCGCAAAGGTGAGAGCGGCTCCTTTCTTCACGAATAACTCACATATTTTTTCTACATATATTCTTGATTAACAATAAAAGTGCAGCAGTAATGTCACCCCTGAGGACTAATAAGGAATGTCTCGTTTCCAGTAAAAAGGGATATCCGTAGGTGTTTTGTGAGAACGTGGTCCTACCCCGGTTGGACCAAGCCATTCGTGCTACAAGCATAATATAGCTCAACCACGTATGATTGTTTTTCTAAGTTCAGCGCTGACTTTCAATTAATCAGTCAATATTTTAGTCCAATAATACGCTTAAGAAATATGCAAGGAAAATCTAATACTGCTGCAATCAAGGTCATTCCTTTCAATTCGGGAGAGACCTTCATTTAACTAGCGATTATGGCTACACATGCTTTGCGAAAAGTAGCTCATAAATCTTTAATTAACCATTGTAAACTTCGGCTTTTATTACCACGTTTTAATAACTATGCAATGCGATAAACGAAAGCATCCATTACGTGGTAGAGCCACGCTGCATCTATATTATATTTGCAGCAAGGATGGGTCGCTCGACCGGGGGAAGATCACGATCGTCATGAATATTAAGTATCAAAATCATAAACACTCACGCTTGTTATCCAGAGTGATAGGCAGAGGTTACCAACTTTCATTTAGCACGATCCTGAAATGTTAATTATATAATAGCAGCTTAATCCTACTATTTCGTATGGTACTATTACGTTTACGTACGAGAACCGAGCATCCTTTTTACTGGCATTCTATCTTAAGCCTCGGGAGTGACAGCTCATCTACATTTTGACTCTTAACCAGAAATAGGTGTGGACATCTACGGGCCACAGCACACACTTACCTTCAGGTGGACTGAGTGCTCGTTTGATGATTAGATTACGATTAAACTTATTCTACGAACACAACGATAACGACACTTATTCTACGAAAAAAGAACAACTTATTACTTTGCCTGAGATTTCAACGATGAGCATCTTTGATTTATTATTTATCATTGAAAGATTCAAGGTGTAGTTTACGCGTTCATCGATGGTCCAATTATGTGATCGCGCGTTTTAATCCCTGGTCAGATGAAAAACAGTTATTGGATTTTTCGGTCAAAAAATTATTGGTATCGGCCCGTAATTAGGTAGAAGCCGTTGGTTCTGCGCCCGATCTCTCTCCGGACGTTTTGGATTGCGTATTAAATTAGGAGCGTGAAGGTATAAAGAGTTTATGTCCTATAATCCTGCGCAGATGATTAGTCTCCTTTGACACTGGCCGCCGTGATCAATGTTCGATCTGGATAGCGTTATTATTTTTACATGGCATATGCATGGTGTATGCATAGCTTCTTCTTCATCGTCATCATCATCCCATAACATGTCATAAGCATCTCCTGTTATGGAGAGAATCTGCCGCATTACTAGTTTGCTCCTTTCGCGGTGCTCCCCGTCGCGGAACTGAATATTTTATGTCTCGTGTAGACAACATAGTCCATAGGTGTTTCCTTAGAATACGTGATGCAATGGTAGAGATAACTTGCAACAATATGATTTACTTAATTGTTATCAAACCCATGCCATAAAACTCGCATCCGGGTTGAGGGAGATTTCTAAAACATTTTTTACATAGAACTTACAGATTAGCAGCAGGTCCCACAAATCACATTTGGCAGTTGTTTACCAATGTAGCGACCAAACCGTATTATCGATCAGATAAAATGAGCCTTAATTTGCATATTATTAAGCTCAATAAAATTTGAAACTTTTTCAAGATTTAAGTCTTCTTCACTTCCCTCATAGTCCGATGGGACGCCAAATGA
Organism: Parnassius mnemosyne; assembly: GCA_963668995.1. Classification (NCBI taxonomy): domain Eukaryota; kingdom Metazoa; phylum Arthropoda; class Insecta; order Lepidoptera; family Papilionidae; genus Parnassius; species Parnassius mnemosyne. The sequence goes on along the minus strand of CAVLGL010000082.1, from coordinate 19,251,726 downwards.
CTCGACCAGAGAGATATCAGACGCATCACCAACAACTTTACGTGCTTTCCGAGGCATGGGGGGTTAAACTACGCATACTTGTTGATTTCTACTCTCTGAATTTTTTGACAAAAAATCTAGTAACTGATTTTGGCAGTCACACTGACCACCATTAACCTACGAGCCAGTCAACTATTAACGAAGTAATTAACAAGCAAATTCTAATAAGTATATTTCGATGCGCAAACCGTTGCTGCAATAATACGGTCGGTTCCATTGACCATAGTGACGTCATCACGTAATTATCTATTGTGCCTGACTTGTAAACTGTAACATGTGTTGAATTGTTTATTACAATTTATAATATATTTAATGTTGACGCCAAATAATTAAAGGGACTCAAATAGCAGTTACATAACGCACATGAGCTGTTTAATACAATAGAAAATATATATGCATAATAATCCTGTAGTCATGCCCAGATGTATCTATAGTGTCACTTGATTAATTCTCAGATTTTCAACCCTCGCAATGATTCATAATTAATCGGTACTTAAAAATCCCAAGTAACAATTTAATTAGAGTTGGCACCAGGGATCGAATTCAGATGGCTCATTTAGTAAGCTAGGCATTAAGCCTCTTTTTTTATAGGAGAGGGGGCAAACGACCATACGGTTCACCTGATGGTAATTGACTACCACCGCCCAAGAACAACTGCAACACCGGGAATTGCAGGTGCGTTGCCGGCCTTTTAAAAAGGAATAAGCTGTTTTCTTGAAGGTCGCTAAGTCGTATCGGGCCGAAAAAATCGCAGGTGTTAAACTATTTCACAGAGAGGTCGTACGCGGAAGGAAACTCCTAGTGAAATGTACAGTGGTGGACTGCCAAGCATCCATGGTATCGGGAGTTGTGTCGCGATGGGCGTTCGTGAAATTTGGCGGCTTTTAATTAAACTAATTTCAATTTTTTTATTTAGTTTTTATTACTACACGATTAACTTCTAACGCCTGTACGCAATTCGATGGTTATAATAAATATTTTAACGCTAAATCGCCTGAAAAAGGTGAATTAAATTCAAAACCTAATTTAAATTCAATCTTTGCGACCTTAGAAGAATTATACGTAACTAAAAATTACTGCAAGTCTTATAAACAGGGAAATGAATGCATTATACGAGTACCGTTTACAATTATGATGTCAGTTTTTAAGCAAATTATTTCACTCATCTTTACTTGTATCTGAAGATTTATTAACCAATCGCGTTGGCAATATTATCTCTGAAAGGAACGAAAGAAACTATTAAGTATTGAACGTGCCACATATAATGGCGTTTGTAAGGGAAAAGCATAATAATTTTTCCCTTTCAGTTAATTTATCGTTTTATACTGAAAATTTGGTTGCGGAAGCTTTTTGGTAAGCGAGTTTGGCACATATAGGCACGTTTCTTTACCATTCATTTCGGAGTTGTCATTTTAGTCGTAGATGCGGTATCCTAAACAAATGCCATAACGCGGGTATTTTATCTTAATAGGAAACTAATCAAATTGACAATAACTAGTGTCCTCTATGACTAAATTTATAATCCACTAAATCCAGTGCCGCGAGCGTTCCGTGCCTTCACCTAAAACTAACTTTCGCAAAATCAATAAACCGAGAATAACAACCCATATTGCATAGCAACCTCAAGAGATTGGAAAACCTTTGGTCTAAATCTTTTCCGACCTTGCGAGCGATGGCAGGCTTCATTTTTTATAGTTGTATGAATGTGGTTTTGACAATTATGACCAACCCTCAGAAAATATTGTAAAGCTCAATAAAATGAATTTTCTAAGATTATATTCCGGTACTATATTGATATAGTTATTTTCAATTTATTAAATTATTAAAGAGGTTTTAAAATACGGGAATGATAAACAGATAAGAATACGTATATGAAATGAGGTACGTACCAAAGCAATATATTTAATCACTATCGGGCTACTACAACTATGGCTGGAATAATTTTTTTTGTTTAATTCCAAATACAAATTAAATAAATATTTAGAGTTGCAATTGTCTTGCTTATTACCCTTGAACTGGTTTTATAATTATGAAAGTCCTAAAACAAATGCGGCTATTTTAACGACGGGCGATATTTTGTAATCTGAAATTATCATTCCTCTGTGTGTATCTTAACATCAATGATTTTGTTGCAGCCTGTCACCGGTCAAAGATGAGAAGAAGAAGCCGGGAGCGGACAAGGGGATATTCCTTGTTAACATGAAAGAAAAAAACTTGCAAGAAGTGGAGGAATACGAGCCTTACGACAACAGAGTGGTAGAGCACCCCACCACGTGAGTACCACTTTATAAATATAAATAGTTTGAACAAATTCAAATGCTTCGAGCGACAATGAGGCTGAACACCCACGCTACAGTGGATCGTTATCCCGTATCAGCACAAACTGAGTCACTTCTTTCCTACATTTTAGTACCATTAAGTTTTTAGTCATGAAAAGTTTTTTTTAAATCAATTTGAGGTGACAATTGAATTTACAGTCCACAAGATGGTAAGTGGTTAGAGCAGCCCATAGCCAACTGCAATCAACTAATAATTAAAAATTAAAAATTTTGTACAGACGACCTCAATATGAGTTATTAAGAATAACTTAAAAAGTCTTACCTTGATCAAATTCATATGGGACCACACGAGAAGTACCAGCTTTCAAATAAAAAAAGAATCATTCAAATCGGTTCACCCAGTAAAAAGTTATGAGGTAACACACATAAAAAAACATACAGACGAATTGAGTACCGTCTCCTTTTTTTTTTTTTTTTTTTTTTTTTTTATAGAATAGGGGGCAAACGAGCATGCGGCTCACCTGATGTTAAGTGACTACCGCCGCCCATGAACAACCGCAACACCAGGGGAATTGCAGATGCGTTGCCGGCCTTTTAGAAAGGTGTAAGCTCTTTTCTTGAAGGTTCCTAAGTCGTATCGGTTCGGAAAATTCGCTGGTGGTAATTGATTCCACAAAGAAGTTGTGCGAGGGAGAAAACTTCTTCTAAATCGCACAGTGGTGGACCGCCAATCATCCAGATGGTATGGATGGTAACGCGAGTTTTGTCGCGACGTGCGATGGTGAAATTGAGCGGCTGGAATTAGTCCGAACAATTCCTCAGAGCACTCCCCGTGATAGATGCGATAAAATACGCAAAGAGATGCAACATCTCTACGCAGTGCCAGTGTATCGAGCCGATCGGAAAGAACTCGGTCGTCGACGATTCGAATCGCTCTGCGCTGGATGCGGTCAAGTGGAAGGAGCTGGCACTGGGGTGCCCCGGCCCAGAGATGAGAACAGTATTCCATGTGGGGCCGAACTTGCGCTTTGTAAAGTTGCAAGCGATGTGCCGGCATGAAATACTGTCTCGCTCTGCTGAGCACGCCAAGCTTTTTAGAGGCCAATTTGGCCTTCCCTTCCAAGTGACCACGAAACTGCACGCTATTCGATATGTCGACGCCAAGGATTCCGATACTGGCTGAGGCAGCAAGGGGAGTGCCTTGAAACTGAGGAGATACGACAAAGGGGTTCTTTTTAGCGGTAAACGCGCAAACTTGTGTCTTCTGGGGATTGAACTGGACTAGATTTAGTCGGCCCCAATCCGAGACTTTGTTAAGCAAAGACTCGACTTCAGACACAAGTTTGTCCCGGTACTCGGCGACGTTTTCCCGAGAAATATTGGCACGGCCGGTATATAAGGCATCCCCAGTGCTGTCGTCTGCATAGCAATGAATGCTACCAGTTAGCAACATATCATTGATATGCAGGAGAAACAGCGTTGGTGATAGCACGCAGCCTTGTGGAACACCAGCGTTGATAGGCTTGTAATCAGAGCATGCACCGTCTACTACGACCTTGATGCTCCGATCAGCAAGGAAACTGGTGATCCATTTGCACAATTTCTCGGGAAGCCCATAGGAAGGAAGCTTCGAAAGAAGCGCCTTGTGCCAGACCCGATCAAAGGCCTTCGCTATGTCCAAACTAACGGCCAATGCCTCCCCCTTGGACTCTACTGCCTCCGCCCATCTATGAGTTAAGTAAACTAAAAGATCACCTGCTGATCGACCCCGACGAAAACCGTACTGACGGTCACTGATCAGCTGGTGATCCTCAAGGTACCTCATGAGCTGGCAGTTTATAATGGATTCCATTATTTTGGAGAACAAGGAGGTGATGGCGATAGGCCTGTAGTTGGACGGGTCTGAGCGGTCGCCTTTTTTAGGGATCGGGTGGACCAAAGCTGTCTTCCATGAATTCGGGACTACGCCTTGGGAGTAGGAGTACCGGAAAAGACGCGTTAAAACCGGTGCCAACTCCGGAGCACACGTCTTCAGCACAATGGGAGGGACTCCATCGGGCCCACTCGACTTGCTGACGTCCAGGGAGAAGAGTGCTTTGCGAACCGAGCGCTGTGTAAATCGCACATCCGGCATGGAGCACTCACATCGCGGGATGGTCGGCGGTGTGTTCCCCCCGTCATCTAGAGTCGAGTTGGACGCAAAAAGAGAGCACAACAGATCGGCTTTTGGAAGTCGGCAGGAAAAAGAAGGCTTCAATTGCGTTATCACGTCTGAGGAGCAAGATGAAATGTCTCGTAGCCCGTATTTATACTGGCTCCCTACACCCATTGCACCGGGACACCGCAATGCAGGCACTGCTAACTGCTGCTCGGCGGCAAAAATAGCTCAGAAGGTGGCGTGGCACCCACCCAGACGGATTCCTGAAACCCTTAGTAATGTGGCTGTAGAGTGGCATTTATTATTTATTACTACCTGTTCCCCGCGACATCGCTCGCGTGTAATTTAGGGTTTTAATTTTGTTGCGCGGAACCCTAATTAGTTTTCTATAACATAAGTAGCCTAAGTTACCCCTTATAACATAAGCCATCTACCAGTGAAAGTCCCGTCAAAATCGGTCTACCCGTTTCGTAAATATTAATATGGCTAGTAACAAACAAACAGACAGACAAACAGGCAAAAATTTTAAAAATTGTGTGTTTGTTATAAGTACCGTATATACTTTCATATGCAATTAGTAAAAGCTGTTATTTTGACGTTACGAACAGACACTTCAATTTTTTCAGCCCGTACGTACACTGATTTGTGACAGAGAGGTTTGCTGTAATGAGAGCATTCACGACTTTTTTGCCACCAGGGCCACTTAGATATGTGATAAATTATTTGACTGATTTCATAGCGGGGCAAGTTAATTTGTTAAAAAAAACTGTAGAGATTAATGTTTCCTTCTTAAATATTAGATATATTTTATATGAATTAGATAAGAAATGGAAACTACGGACATCCCTAATAGTAGAAGACTTTAAAAAAAGTTAAAAATATCAAGAATATTCAAGAAGCACTGAGGCATTATTTTGTGTATAGACATACACTAGAAACCGAAAAACTTAATTAAATCGCAACTTTCCAATGATGATAACACTGACGCTGTGTGTCCATCTTAGTAAGAAATAAGTTCACCTGACTCCCAACTAGTGTCATCTGGTGAGCGTAAGATTATTAGCCCTCATTGTCAGCTTGGCAGGTGAATTGACAATCGCACTATCAGATGTATTGAACCTTAATACGGCTCCATCACACTGCTCTACACTGGGCTACGTATTCTCTATCTGGAGTTTGTATACCATCATATATCAGAAGGTCATGCAACTCATACGACACCCGCCAATTAAAAGGTGGCGAGGGAGTCCCGTACGCCTCTACCTACTACGCTACGCTACTAAAATAAAATAAAAACTAATTATGTGCGAACATCTTTTTTACTTTTCACATAATAACAAATTTTTAATTTATTGTCAGAGATGTAACTTATCTAAGATACAAGTATGTGAAATACAGATACAAGATACGTATTTACATCTTGTAACTATATAACTTTTTTTAAATTCATTTTTTATCTTGTATTTAAATACCTTTTGTTTGGTATCTTAGTATTTTGTAGATACTATGTTTGCTAAAATACTTTTAGCAATAAATAACTGATTCTATTGTGACTTCTTCTTCTTGATACGGCTTTACGGCTCTGGGATCTAGCCCTTCTGAGCCTGAAGTTACAATATTATATTATAATAATTATTCTTCATAGTATACTGCTTCACAATATGTTGATGCGTCACATTGTGCAGCCCTTGGGAGATTTTGACGGCAACTTGAGCCAGCAGACAGCTGACGGTTGGCGATGGTATCTCAAGGCGCCTAAGCAGACAGGCACCTTATTTTGAGAATCACATCACTATCAGAGCACTTGTTTCACAGTTTCCAATAATAGTTCACATGCGCAAATACTTAATACACAAAATCGCACCACTTTTACATATCAAAGTCTACTTCAAACCATTATTTAAACAATAAAACAGGATCAACAAACCGCCGCCGGTCAAGTTGCCGCCAAAACTCTCTATTGTGACTTCTTAGGTGACATTAATTTTAAATGTCAATGTTGTCGTAGATAAAACTGAACGTGCCATTGAATCTTTAGCCTGGGGCGTTTAGATGACGTGGTAATTCTTTCTTTCTACAAAGTGTCATCGCCTATGTCCCTTGACTCGTGTGATTTTTTTAATTATTCCGAATAATAGTCTGTGTTTGAGGGAGACACGTAAAAGTTTGATCGGTCGGTCGGAGCGAGAGAAAAATCGGAGGGGTTAGACAATATTGAAGGTGATATAAAAAAGTCAAAAGATAAATCTTATTACATGTTTTTAGAGGATTGTGATTCCACTGTTGCAAACGCCGAAAATACTGGATCTACTGGCAGCACCGCTGACTTAGAAACATTGCAATACTTAAACGATAAAGATACCAACTTATAGAGCTTAAATGCTTATCCCATAATAAAAAAATAATATTTTTCAAATAAAGCACTTGTTTGCCAAGTTCTGTCCCTGTGGAGCAACTCTTCTCATTTGGGGGCATGATCATGAGGCCTCATCGAAAAAAATGAATGATAAACTGTTTGAAGTATACATGTAAAAAAAATAAACTCATTAAAAAAATGTTGTTTTTTACAAAAGTATTTTATCTATACTAATTTAAAATTAAAAATTTTGTATAGCCGACTTCAATATAAGTTATTAAGAATAACTCAAAAACTATTGGTATGACCTTGATCATATAGGACCACACGAGAAGTATCAGCTTTCAAATAAAAAAAGAATCATCGAAATCGGTTCACCCAGTAAAAAGTTATGAGGTAACACTCATAAAAAAGCATATACCTAGTCGAATTGAGTACCGTCTCCTTTTTGGAAGTCAGCAGAAAAGTATTCAATAGACGTACGTTACGTATTTCATAATATCTAGTATTTCAGATACCATTCCAGAAAGTTATTTGAGTTTGGTATCTGAAATACTTAATTTAAAAGTATTTTGCATTTTGCATTCCAGATACTTTATTTAAGATATCTTGTACATCACTGTTTATTGTTGCAAACAAAATAAAAATAAATATAATAATAAAAAACAATAAAAAAAAACTTTAATTATCTGCTGCATTTACATTAGCTATTAATTTTATAATGGTAAATGAGATATAAATATTTGCATAGGTAAATGCAAAGTTAATTAACCCTGAATGGGTTAAAAGTTAGAGAAACTAATAAATCATTATAGACTGTAAAAGTCCACTGCTGAACACGGGCCTGTCCCATAGTTTGCCTCGTAGGAAGGGATTCGCATTAATTGCCATGTTTGGCAGGCGTCCTGGTAACCGTAGCTTCTTATTATTTTTAGTTTTTATCAGGACCATGCTGCTGCCCATCTCCTGTTTTAGTATCCCTTTGTCGCCTATTTCAAAACCCACCGGACGCCACGGGGTAATAGATATTCTTACACGGGATAGCTTTTTAATCATGTAGAAATTATCATTAATTATTGTTCTTTTTAGTTTCGCAAATAACCTGTAAATCACCAGTGAGCTATTTCAAGATAATTGATTTTAAAGTCAACTTATAACACGATAAAAAATAAATAATCAACATTATTTATTGTAATAACTACCTGTGATATCGGGTTTTATATCGTTCCGTGTCTTAGTATATATTAGTTTTATTTATGGTGGTGTGTACAGCGTTTGTATCTCACATATTATATTTCTGATTCATTCAAGATCGCATTAAACTGAAACAATACTTATAAATTCTTGTAATAATTTTAAACCATAGGAATGAGGAAATGTTGGTAGCACTGCTAGCAATATTTCTAATAAGAGGCTGTCAATTCATGTCTACTGTACATTCTAGCAAGACTTCTACAAATTAAAAACTCATTAGTTCACTTTTTTTTATAATTATGTTATGCTTAAGTATACTACAAGTTCGAACAGGTGATTTCAGAACCTTTATATGGGAGTTTGGTGACAACACACGTATAGAAGAATTATGTGTATAAAGATTATGTGTATTAACTATGAAAGTCGGCTGCGCCAGGCTGCGTTGCCCCAATTTATTTTCGCAGAGTACATAATATATTCCCAATCTTTTTTCTACTGTTTATTAAATGCAGGATTCTGATGAATTTTTCCTTCACCCATAGGACACGCGATAAATCAGCTCTTAAAATTTTTATTAGGTACAACAATATAGCCATTGGAGCCAGTGGAGATCGAATTCCGTGGTGTGAGAATTTACGGCTAACCCATTGAAGATACACGTGCAAAAATCCTCACGTATACCAGAGACCAATTAAGACAACTGTGGGATGTATGAAAATTTATTAATTTAAGGAAAAACATAAATAATTTTCGTCTCCCAAGCCCAAAATGCTTAAATATCACCTTGAGGCGAGCCTTGTCCGTCGAACTCATAACCGAGCGCAGTGAATTTATAATGTGCAATCGATGGAGCTTGTTGACCTTAGCAGGCGACGCGGTTCCTGTTCCTACACGAGGGACAGCCGGAGGCGCGCACCGGCTGTTATCACTACAAGGATTTTTCCTTTCCTTTCAAGAATCTTCTCGAAAATCTATCTCAATGCCAGATTCTGTAATACAATGAAAATTAGAACTAGTTAGGTAGAGCTAATTGCGTTTCTATACTTATTAACATATGCAGGGTTATTTTTCAAAGAGTAGCCAAATTTTATACTTATTTTCAAATATATAAATAATGCAATACCGTTTTTGCCGAATGATCGACCCTTACGAATGTATGCGTGCGTAGTAAAATGGCAAGCGTTAGATATCTATGACAAACACACATTTAACTGTGTTAAAATAATACATTACCGCGCATTCTGAATTTAAAAGATAAAAAGAACAGAATGTTTGAGATTTTGTAATAAATTTTTCTTCACCATTCGGCTATATTACTTATTCTGAACCTTCTCTGCAAAGGCCGTATATTGCAAAATAACCCTGTATTTAAGTACGTTAGGTACAAATTATTTTTTTTTTATTTCAATTGCAATTTCAATAAAAAAAGTATCTTTATACTATGCAGAAGAATAAGAGGATTGGGTTTACTGATAATTTCACTCTCAAAGGGACAATATTCATGACACCGTAATGACGCACCGCCATTTTGAACTTTTATTTATTTTAAGGAAAACATGAAAATATGGTTACATTATATTTATTTTATAGAACTAAGAGTGATAAAAAAAACGTAAAATCCACCTTTTTATATGGAATAAGGGTAACAAACGAGCACACAGTCCATACTGGCGCAATCGCAGCCTAACTTTTTGGAGGGGGTCACTAATAATAAAATATGTCGAGTAAATTAGACTTTATTGCACAATACACAATTTTATTTCACACATTATAAAACAAACTGAAGTCTTCTATTGTTATCGGCAAATCGGGTGATACTTGTTGACACGTCTGGGCTATCTCTGGATGAATATTTAGAAGTGCTAAACCTGTCAGTCTCTTTTCTAACATTTGTTTTAGTTTACTCTCAACCAAGTTTTTACATGTCTTAACGTAGAAAACGATATCTATGATGTCGCACCGCTTATAGGAAGAGTTGCCTGAATTTTCAGCAGTCTTTATTTTTTTATAGGATAAGGGTGACAAACAAACACACAGTCCACCTGATGGTAAGTGGTTGCTGTGGACTATAGACATCTACATCTATCCTCGTTTGCGAATAAAATGCAGCTGAGTTGTCACAATGACTAAGATGGAATACCTCTTTTCTAGTTAAAAGGGTCTCCGCTTCTCTACTCACCAAACGAAACACAGCAGCATTAAGCTGCTATTTTACCCTGGTATTCTGTGAGAGAATGGTCCTTCCCCGGTCGAGCCGACCCAATCGTGCTACAACTATAAAATTAATATAGCTGTAGCATGACTCTACCACGTATAATTTTTATATTTATATTTGGGTAAAGATCATCGTCGCAAATTTCGATTGTAGAAACCACACACTTAGGAAATTTTGTATCAGTATTTACTTTGAGCTCCCGTTTCCACTTTGAAATCCTTAGCAGATACTCTGTAACGAGAGTGGCAGCGAGAACACTCAAGAAATGGGAATAACATTCTGATACTTTCTTCACATTAAGATCTTCTTCTGTAAGTATATTCAGATTTTGGTGGTTCAGGTTCATAGCATCCGCAGAAAGTCGGTCCTTTATGCTATTTATCAGTGGAATATAAACAGTCCTCCGAAAATATTCCTCGTCATTTCCTTGATTATTATCGCGGAGAGCCTGTCAGTATTTTTTAGAAGATTTTTCATTTGGACGTGTACGATTTCGAACCGCGCCTGAGTCCACATGACGGTAAGTGGATACAGTAGCCTATAATATAGACAACTACATTTTATCCTCAGTTAAAAAACAAGTCCCACTCCTTGAGGATAAAGATGGAATGTCTCGGATCCAATAAAAAGGGTGTCTGTTCTCTGCACTCAATGTATGAAATTCAGCATTGAGCTGCTTTTTTACGCTTTTTAAGATAGTAATCACTACAAAGGCATTACGCTCATTCGAGTAGTGCTCGAAACACTTAGAGTTGGCGTTTTGTACTGGAAGAGATCGCAAGTTCTGAGTAGTTTTAATGAGGTAATAAAACTCTGTACCATGTTGTTTATAGTTGACACATATTGTTCAGAGGAATCTGATGGAATATATCCAACAAAAAGCGTATATAAGTTCAGCGTTTTATTGTATCATTTCATTTTATGCAAGGTGTTGGAAGGTGTTGCGAAGTTAATGTATTTCATATATTTCTTTAACGAGAAAAATAAAACTTGAGCTGTACAGTTATATTTACTTATATTTACAATTTTAATTTCTTAACTTTACTATGGATACTAATGTTGACGACTCTATGGCGCAGTGGCTTGGCATTGAGTTGCGACGGTGAAGACCACGGGTTCGAATCCCGAACAATGTGTGTAAATTGCCTCCACGATACACGAGAAAATCCTAGTGTGGGGGTAAAGGTTTTTGAAAGAAAAAAAACGTGTTATAATATGAAATCGGTCAGTGCTTTAAAGCAAAATGAAAAAGTCCCACTACTGGACACTTTTTTGGGATGTGAGATAGTTGAAGCAGAAAAAGGACCGTCACAAGACTTTACTGCATGTTGTTGGAGTTCACTTGAACCCCAAATATTTTGCAATCATAGTTGTGAATGCTATATACTTAGTATAAAATAGAGCTATTATAGTCAGTATAAAATAGACATGTTTACAAGTGACGCCGCCACTGATCCGTGTATTATAATGAATGGAGGAAAATTTCCCTGTCGCGAGATGTTGTCAGGCTGTCACATGAGTTGCATACGAGCAGCATGCGTTAGATCCGGAACTAAGGAAAAATAACTAGGTATACATGACGTCATTAATCGCGACAAATATTAGTATTAAATAGTTTTAAAATGACAATGTACACTGCACTACGAATTATGTTGAGTAACTTATTGCCTGTGCTAATCAGCGACGCAGTAATTATGTAGCAATCAATTAAATTTATTTTCCGCTTAAATCTCAATTAATCAATTCTATCGACGTTTTATACAGGTACAAAAAAATAAGGAAAATAAATCGAAATTAAGAATTTTACTAACTTCGCGTATGGAGTGTATATTTTGGATAAAAGTGCCTCAGCATTCAGAATCAATTCTATTGAATTATAAAAATATTATCCACATAGCCAGGTCTTACTAAAGTTAGAAACACTGTGTAAAGCAATACCTTGTTGTACCTCAGGCGTAGAACATCATAATATTATAATTATTTAAATAGGTTGTTTGACTCCTTTTCTGTCTATGGCACCGTTTGGGAGGTGCCACCCTGTTACCTACGTATATCTGCCGCGAAACAGCATATGCTCACACTGATGTGTTTCGTTCCGAACCCTTATAAAATGCTATATTTAATTATATATATATCAGTAGTTTGTGTATAATAAGTAGTATTAAGTTAATATTTGTATGTATATATTTATATATATTTATATATATATATATATATATATATATATATATATATATATATATATATATACTGTACGTATTATGTAGACATAGATGTTATTTACTTAGCTGTTTGCGCTTTGCACCCACAATATTTTCTCTGCTTAGCCTGAAGGTAGACTGGTAGAGAATGCCCTGTTGCATTAAGTCCGCCATTTTGTACTTGGTGTGCAAATAAAGCATAAATAAATAAATATAAATAAATAAAAGCCACCATAGACGCAGGTTGTGTAGCGTTCATACCTTAGTCCTCGAAGGTACAATTCACCTGTAGTCTTCTTTGTATTTCAGTTTTATATAAAGAACAATCTGAAAAATTCTCCTTATTATAGAATAAGCGTGAACAACCCTTGCCCTTGGTGGCCCTTGGACATCTACATCTATCTTCGATTAAGAATCAAAATGCAGATGTCTACCCCTAAGGTCTGCAGATGCGTGGTCACCCGTGAGGACTAAGATGGAATGCTTCCCTTCCGGTAAAAAGGGTCTCAGATTCTCTACACTCATCATACGAAACACACCAGCATTAAGCTGCTATTTAATAATCATTTATTTGATAATCCTTGCTCCTCCACGTTGACCAAGCATAGTAACGCGCGCAGATATAAATTACACATTTTTATTTAATGACCTTTTATATTTACTCGAATAGTACACATGGAAGAAAACAAATTTTACTGATTTAAATCCATAAAATTAGTTTTATTCCACATTTTTATTTATTTAGTTACATATCTAATCGGTAAGACATTAAATATGTTTTTCGTTATCATGAATTATTAACAAGATCGCAAGCATTGCATTTTGTTTTTTTTTCCGTGAGGTATAGGGTTTGATTTAAAAAATTTGGGTTATATTTTGGGTAGTTCAGATGCCATCACAAGGTTTTACATTTTGCTAGAACAGGTGCGTTATTTTCCGAACCAGTCCTAAATAAGGAAACGTCCATTGTTAAATACTTATTATTTAATATTATACATGTATAGTACATAGGATATATATTATGTAACATCATATACGTTGCATCAATTAATAGACTTGTATGGTAATACTCGTAAATACAGAATTAGAGCAAAGTATAGATTACGTCACAGTAGGTGGACGTGCAACAACTTCTAATCGACACGACGCTTCGATGTATTATTCGGATCGGATAAGCCGCTGGAATATTAATCTATACGGTGAATTCCCAGGTTCCATTTGTATCGAGTGATTTTTGACTTTTATGACGTTTTTCCTGAGGAAAAACGTAAAATTTTCGTTACTTATTATATATTAAAATTTTACATAAAAATTTGACCTGTCTACACTAGAGAACAATAAAATTAAAACGGTACTCGAACAACCCCGGGTTCAATTCCGCCGCCACCAGAAATTGTTAGAGGTATGTGCCAAGTGGAAGGACTGTAACTGGACTTTTTTACAAACAAATGCAATTTAGATTCAGAAATCCAATATTATACATACATGTAAATAAAAATGAAGTGTCGATCTGTTATTTCGAAATGCTGAGGGTTATTCGTATGCCAGTATCACATTGATGACCATTTTTTTAGATAGGTCCGTCTCTCCGGGCTAAACTTTGGAAGCGCTGAATTGAATGTGATGCAATTTCACAGATGGAGAGTAATTCTACCAGAAGTGATCTAGGCTCTTTTTTATCCAAAAACATTGGAAATTATGTTGAAAAAAAAACAAAAACAAAAATGATAAAATAATTGGTCTCTGAGTATTTGAAATATAAATAAGGAATAAAAAATTACTTTAATAGATCCTATCCAGGCGAAAAAAATATATTATTTTTAACAAAAACTGAAATGTTAATTAAAATATTATCTATAAGTATAAATAAAATTCAAGTGTCGTCTTGAAATAATTCGTCGTTGACGCCGCAAAGGGGCGAACCTCAATTTTTCAAAAAATTACAGGAGAGCAAGAAAACAATTTTTTTTCCCCGATTACTAGTTTTTTTCATCAGAAAATTAAATATATTAGACTTAATGGAAAACTGCAAATAAGAGTAATTTTTTAGCGCCGAATTGGCTTCTTTTAGGCTTATTTATACTAACCATTTACTATTGGTAATGGTTATTATAATAACCATTTTTAAAATTTTTGTCTGTCTGTCCAGGCTAATTGTCAGAACAAATAGATAGAGAGAAATGCCAGGAGGAATCTAGACTATATTTTATTCCAATAACTTACATTAAAAAAAATTGATAAAATAAATGGTCTTGGATTATCTTTATCTCAAGTCTAAATAACGTTACGTTAATGGATCACATCCAGGCGAGGCCGCCAATAAATACTAAAACTTGAACTGAAAAAACAGTGTACATGTCATACTAAGCCCTTATTATTTTGCAAATATTACATACAGCGTCGGCCAAACAACGGCTAACGAATGCTCTTCCACACTGAAAGCCGACGCAACTGATTGCGAATAAATTGCATAACGGATAAAAATTATTTCTGAACAACAAACAGATTACAGAAAGTTGATACCACAGAGCAACACGGGCCACAGGCGGACAGGAGCCGAGGTAGCAATAGCGTTTTTCCTGACATAGAACTGCCTGTCGTTTTTGCTGGTGGAATTCTGCGCACACAAAAACAGTAATTGTCTGTCACAACGGCACTCACACAATTAAAACTACAACTAACAAGTTTACACATACATTGATACATTTTTACGTGGTTAAGCCAGGCTGCAGCTATATTAATTGTGTAGTTGTAGCACGAATGGGTCGTCAGACCGAGGAAGAACCACGCTCTTACAGAATACCAGCGTAAAATAGCAGCTTAATGCTGCTATGTTTTGTATGGTGAGTGTAGAGAACCGGAGACCTATTCTACTGGAAAAGGGGTATTCTATCTTAGTCTTCACGGGTGACAACGCATCTGAATTTTAATTCGCAAACGAAGATAGATGTAGATGTCTATGGGCCACAGCAACCACTTACCATAAGGTGGACTGTGTACTCGTTTGTCACCCTAATTCTATAAAAAAAACATAACAGTATTGCTCAGTGGTGACAGTCACAACTGGAATACAGATTTGGATAACTCGCTCGACTGATCTAAATATTGATAAATGAGAGCGAGTGACCTGTGTTGGTAAACAAATCCGAAACAACACGATCTTTATTATTGTAATTTTTAGGTTTAAAAAGAAGTAAATAGAAATAGTGTCATTAAAAATTATTTATGAGTAGATATATGAAATGTAATGCCATCTTTATGTAAATTTTTACGTGACAGATCTCTTTTTTGCAAAAAAGTAAACAATTCGGCATTTTTGTAGGACGTCGATTCAGCAGCGCCAAATTTAATCAAGTGATTAGTGCGGCTGCTACAAGTTTTATTGTACGCATAGGACCGCGTGGCCTTATACTTTGACAAAACGCCAGCGTATGGCTACTCCATTCCGTTTATGGTCGATAAAAAGTCAGATACCTACTATATGTGTACAACATTCATTGTTACAGGAACACAGAGACACTACTACACTTGCTTAAGGGCAGCTTGGGGACAGGCATCCTGGCGATGCCGCACGCGTTCTCTAAGTCGGGGTACGTGGTGGGCACCATTGGTACCCTGGTGATCGGAGTGCTGTGCACCTACTGCATCCATGTGCTCATCGACTCGTGCTACGTGCTGTGCAAGCGCCGGAAGGTGCCCTCGTTGACATACACGGCGGCAGCTGAGGCTGCACTCTCCGAGGGCCCTGACTGGTGCAAAGCATGCGCGCCCTATGCTGCGTGAGTTGCTTATTTACGTTGATATCTCTCACAGAATACCAGTGTAAAATAGCAGCCTAATGCTGCTGTTTCGTATAGTGAGTGTAGAATACCGGAGACCCTTTTTACTGGTTACGAGACATTCATTTTCATTCATCAAATTTCATTCAGGTTTGTCATTCAGATTAATTCATCAGGTGGACTGTGTGCTCGTGTGTCACCCTTATTCTTTGAAAAGTTTAAATTTATTTTATAAAACATTATATATATATATAAATATTCTAAAGTTTGATAATGTGTAATGTTAATTATCCAAAACTGTTTATCAAATAATTATTTAAATAATTATAAAAATAAATTTCGTTAGAAGAAATATATATATATATATATATATATATATATATATATATATATATATATATATATATATATAGAAGTCCGAAGAGCAATCGTATGGTTACAACTTGACGTGTCATTAAGAGCGTAGTCGGTCTGCGCGGGAATTGTGAAATAGGTATTTGAATAAACTATTGCCGTCGCGCTATATATGGTCTCCCCCCATAGAGTGTGATAGGGACAACTGCAGATCAGAACGATTTTACCTACAAAAACCATGACAGATCGATGTTTCGTATTCCCCTGTTTCCTCCTCGAAAACTAAGCCGATTAAATTATTTTTGGTATCAAAATTTAAAGGAAGAATAGATCTATGCTCCTATTACTTGATTTTATGTTAAAAACTTTTCAAATTTCTTTGGTAGTTGTCTGATTACGGAGGTAAAAACGGGGCATTTTTTTAGGTTTTTGGAAAGTCATATTTATTTTTGTAATAATTTATTGGAAAAAAATGTATGACAGGGGCATGCCTTCAATAGACTTAGATTTTTATAAACAAAAACTATTACTCTAGAGGCATTATCCAAGTAGACAATAGGGGAATACATTTGTATGGAAAAAATGCAGCCCGTCTACGCTCTTAAGTAACCGTTGATTGTCTACCTACAAATATTACTCGGATCGTGCTATCATACAATTATATATAATAGTACTGGCGCAGGACGCAGGCTATACAATGTTAAAGCCGTGCTAGCTCAGGAGTTACCGCTCGCCGAAACTTTTATAGTACGCGACCCGCGTTCTATCCCCACCGGCACCAACGAAATTGTTCATTTCAATTTTAATTGATGATTTAGCACCATGAAAAAATTGCAAGTCCGGGAAGCACCAGCTTTCAAATAAAAAAAATCATTAAAATCGGTTCACCTAGAAAAAAGTTCTGAGGTAACACCCAAAAAAGTTAGTCAAATAGAGTACCTCCCCCTTTTTTGAAGTCGGTTGAAAACTTTAACCTCTCCTAAGTTCGGAGCGACGTTGTCATACACCGCCACTACAGCAATTAACCACGATTTGTTTCGTTATTATATTAAAGTGTCGTACGAGCTAATCGTCTACTTTGTGGTAACTACTGTTGCTATGAACACCACAATAAATTTATGTTGATAATGGTGCGTCCACGCTTGGCAAGATAATTAGCAACCGTGATTTTTTTTATTTTAACTCGTTATAAGGAAGACGCTGCTGCCCGTCTCCTGATTTGTTTCCCTCTGTCGCCTCTTACGAAACCCAGGGGATGATATGGAGTAGTGGAAATTCGTACACTGCCACTATACACCTTGTTCTAAAAAAGAACAAAGATTTTGTACACCTGATCAAAGATGATCACGAGGCTATTAAAATTATTAAACATTCAAATTTCAATAGAGAAGATAGCTGGGTGTTAACAACTGATTGGCATCCCCGATGTTTGTTACTGAGTTCCTTCGAAACGGAACCAATTTTGAGGAAATTTTTGTGTGCGTTTGAATGGGTCCCTGGATGGTTTTGATTCACAAATAGGTCCAGTAGGTGGCGCTGTTGCCCAAGAATCACCCGCGCGGAACCGAGGTGGATCGCGTGTAATAAATTAAATTAAATTCAAACCAAAGCATACGACTACATTTCAAGGTGAAGTTAGCTCGTTTTAAGTAGATTGCATCAAAAATTAATAATTAAAAGCTGAAGGTAATTAATCCAGGCAACGCACTATGGTTATTTTCGTGACTTAAAAAGCAAAAATAAACGCGATAAATTCCGTAAATGTTATTTTTATTCAATGAGTATTCGCGTAATCGTAAATATAAAAAGTCGATAAGACAACCTTGCTCTCTCTACATCCATGAATATCCTTATTTGTTAGCTGCATACACAGTCTCCTTGACAATGACAAGGCTTCAATATGACTTCTCCATTGTAAGTGATAATGATGCCAAGGAAAACTGCACTGCTGCTGAATGGCTTTAGGATAAAGTACAGAGTACAGAGCACCAAGACAGCTGGAGCTTCTAAGCATAGAATTCTCAATTATTATGTGAATCGTATACCTGTTTTACGAAATCATGTCACTAATTCTAAATTATTAGGAATCTTGTCTGCGCTAGAACATAAAAATTACCATGCTATTGGCGTCATAAAGATTATAGGTATATATTAAAGATTATTGTAAAGATTATAGATATAGGTATTTTGAAACTGAAAGAAACAGAGCAGAGAGCATAAATTATAATTTCATTATAGATCATAAAAAATTTACTGTTGTTTATCGTTGACTATTTCAAACATATTATATCCGGTAAAATAATTTGAGATATTTTCTTTTCATAAACAAGGAGTCCACTACGCTTTATTTCCATTTAGTTTAGTGCAATTCTTTTACATTTGTTACACCGATAATAGTGTAATTTTTAATTAACATTAACAGTATGGGAAAGTGAGCACTCTTTTTTTTCTTATAACATATGTAGAAACATTTCTAGATTTACATATTAATAAACAAATTGGTCTGAAAGAGAAAAAAACAATAGTTAAGTTAAAAAAAAATATGAAAGATTTCCCCCTCAATAGAGTGATATAATATAGTTTTCATTCACTATGTTAGGCAGTGTTAGGGTCTTAGTATTTATTACTACAGTAGTTATAACTTGTTTATCTTTTACAAGCGATGCACATCAAAGCATTTTATATGTTTTGAAGGAATATGTTTTAACAGTACACCATGCACTAGCGGTGTAAGAATATCCACTACCCCATTTCGTCCCGCGGGTGTCGTACGAGGCGACACAGGGAAACTGAAACAGAACATGGGCACAACATCTTCCTTATAACAACTCAAAATAATCAAAGACTGCGGTGGCCAACCAGCAGCAACGGTGGCTACTATAAATAAATACCCACTACGACGCAATTTATGGGGGAGGTTCACCAGTGAGCTGTTTTAGGCTGGAATGGAATGGATTATTTAACAGTACTGAACTAAAAATGTAGAACGTATGTCAGTATACCGTGTGATAGACAATCGACGAGCAGCATACCGCATACGTAATACACACGACAATTACCGTTTTCCTTTTTCCTGCCTCATTTGAAATGATTGTGCTTTCTTATCACGTTCTTAAAATAAAAACTCTGTACCTAAAGCTTGCAACAAATAATATTGCTGTGCATTCTGCAAGTCTGCAACCGAGTCTTGCCAATTTATAGTAACAATAATAATGTACGTTTATGTATAATTATCATTTACTTTATATAATATTTATTCAGGTCAACCAGATGAGAATACTTTATAAATACCCCAAAATAATATTAATAATATATATATATATATATATATATATATATATATATAATAATAAATATTCATAAGAAATATGGTATATCTTTGATGTTGGTATAAAATAACAAAGTATCACATATTTCACCAGTTTTGGTGTATGAAAACTTAGAGCTAGAAAATAGCAGCAATTCATTTACCGAATATTTTTTTTTCCAAAAGCCATTTAATAAATTACGTCTAAATCGGTTATAATCTAATTGTCTTATTTCATTTTGAGTTTTGTTAAACACTTGAATATATGCTATCACTTAACAACGTTTTAAGTACCTACAGACTAGTCTTCAATGAAGGCAAAATATTTTTTCTGGGTATCTGGTACCTACTATATTACTGAATCTTTTAGTTTGGTAAATTAGTAGCTTATAAAAATAAATATTCCCTTTAGATAATTTCTTAGGTAGGGGTCATCGACCGAACACCAAATAAAAATTATTTATAGGTATAAAAATGAATAGGAAGGTCTT
The DNA here is from genome assembly GCA_963668995.1 of Parnassius mnemosyne. NCBI lineage: Eukaryota > Metazoa > Arthropoda > Insecta > Lepidoptera > Papilionidae > Parnassius > Parnassius mnemosyne. Next base: position 19,231,353 of record CAVLGL010000082.1, on the reverse strand, counting down.
TTAATTTGTAAAACATTTGGTATAGTTCAAGGCTGACGCATTGAGTTATATGTAGTACATATAACTCAATGGGCTGACGAGTTATTTCAACGAGAAGCCCGTGTGCATTTTAATACATACCTCGCGTAGGTACAAGAGAGTTCGTAAATACAAAATACAAGTGATCGTACGATCAGTAGTTTTCGTTATTTGTAAACATTTCTTGAAAAGTATTTAATATTCAAAGCACATCTTGTAAACTTAACAACAGAAAGCATCTTACATAATGTGCCATAAGCCATTTTTTTTATAGAATAGGGGGCAAACGAGCATGCGGCTCACCTGATGGTAAGTGACTACCGCCGCCCATGAACAACCCCAACACCAGGGGAATTGCAGATGCGTTGCCGGTCTTTTAGAAAGGTGTAAGCTCTTTTCTTGAAGGTTCCTAAGTCGTATCGGTCCGGAAAATTCGCTGGTGGTAATTGATTCCACAAAGAAGTTGTGCGAGGGAGAAAACTTCTTCTAAATCGCACAGTGGTGGACCGCCAATCATCACGCAAGTTTTGTCGCGATGTGCGATGGTGAAATTGAGCGGCTGGAATTAGTCCGAACAATTCCTCAGTGCACTCCCCGTGATAGATGCGATAAAATACGCAAAGAGATGCAACATCTCTACGCAGTGCCGGTGTATCGAGCCGATCAGAACGAACTTGGTCGTCGACGATTTGAATCGCTGCGGTCAAGTGGAAGGAGCTGGCACTGGGGTGCCCCGGCCCAGAGATGAGAACAGTATTCCATGTGGGGCCTAACTTGCGCTTTGTAAAGTTGCAAGCGATGTGCCGGCATGAAATACTGTCTCGCTCTGTTGAGCACGCCAAGCTTTTTAGAGGCCAATTTGGCCTTCCCTTCCAAGTGACCACGAAACTGCACGCTATTCGATATGTCGACGCCAAAGATTCCGATACTGGCTGAGGCAGCAAGGGGAGTGCCTTGAAACTGAGGAGATACGACAAAGGCAGGCGTGTCACTTTGTAAAAATCTGAGGTATGGAAAATGGTGGCGCGATTTTCAAATTTGTTCGCATTACTCGTGGGGTATTAAGGTTTAAGAGTTTGCAGTGTATATACTCAACTTATTTATTGAACTATAAGATGTGGGGTATTGAGGTTTAAGGGCTTGCGATTTATTTATATGGGGTTTGTAGTAATATGCGATTTATTTCCTAATTTCAACTATGGAATTCCATACCTTGAAAAACTTGAGGTATGGAGTGCTCCATACCTTCCATAGTGGAAGTGACACCCCTGGACAAAGGGGTTCTTTTTAGCGGTAAACGCTAAAAAGGCGCATAACTCTACTCGGCAAAAATAATCCGCGCATACAATTAATAACTTTCAGTTATACAATTGTTCGTTCTCTGTAATCAATATACCACAGAATAAATAATATTACAAGAAAAAACCAATAATAATACGTACTTCACAAGCTCTTCCCCGTATGAGGCAAATCCTCCGTACCTGCTACCTAGAGCTTCATATTCAACAGCAGTTTTACCGCTGATTTTACATTACTCAAAGGTCAAGAAACCTTTTCCTGGCCATATACCAAATATCGTTTTAATGTTATCATATTATCTCGTCTCGGTTCATTCTCGTACCTAAACTGGCTGTGTGCTAACCGTTAAAAATTACTTTTACCAACCCGCTAGTAAACGTGGCGCAGCCATGGTAAATATAACCCAAATGATCAACGGTACAAATAACCTGAATACCCTAGCGACCACGCCTTAGGTTAAGAATCAGGTGGCTCAGGAGGGTTGATGGAGGGTGTTCGTTTGAAAATGTTGACACCTTTTGAGGGAACCAAAGTCTTACTCCATCTGTGCAACGGACTCCCCACCCCCCTGCCCCGAGGCCGATACACAGAGGCCATGGGGCCAGGAAAAAACGAGCACTCGAAAGCACTAGCTTTCCTGATCCCTGGCCCCATCACCACCGCATCAACGGTGCGGCCCCGCCAGAGTTGCGGGGTACAGGGCGATTAGAAGACCTTGGCTTGACCTTGGCTGCAGCGGTAGAGTGGAAGGACACCCCTCTCGCCGCAGCCCACCAACACGCATCCAAAGTGCTTGCCAAGCCCACTTGGAATCGCCTAGGGCCAGCCATATGGGTTCCTCTTCGTTCACCACGGGTGACCAAGTCACGGCTACTACTTAGTTCAAGGCTAGTAGCTAAAGTTTGGTCAATCCGTTCATATTGCATCAATTCCGTTCCGCAAATATTGTTTTTTTTTTGTTATAAGTACCGTATATACTACTTTCATATGCATTTAGTAAAAGCTGTTATTTTAATATTACAAACAGACACTTCTTTTAACTTTAATAATTTGTATAGATTCTGTGTTAAATTATTATTATAAAATTAATAGCTTTGCTTTGTCACGTTCACGCTTACCAAGCGTGACAAGTGCACTTTGCAACGGGAGAGGCATAATATGATTATTAGTGTATGAACCAATGCAGAAGAGAATCGTGGGAAAGTTATTTAATTTTTTAAATGGTGTCGACATGTGCAGAGCAGTTGTTTACAGACAGAGTTTATGGTTATCACACCGCCGGTAAGCCTTGTTCCACAAGTGCACTCTGAGGTCACTGAGATGCGAGTGCGACTAACTTTACCAGTTAATTAACATTCGACAAACAGGCTGCACCAACTGATTAAGCAAACATAAATACGGCAACCTTGAATAATTTAATCTTAAAGAAATTGTATTGACAATTTGAAATATTGATGATTTAAATTTAGGTCGGCTCCGAAGTGCAATGGCTTAGCATTGAGTGGCGGCGATGAGGGCTCGAATCTCGCACGGAACATGTATTCGTATAGCCAACAAACAATTGTTCCCAGTCTGGATGTTTGTTCCTATCGTAATGTAGGAGTAAGGTTTATAAAAAAGCAAAGTCGTATAGATTCGGTGCACATAATGATGCATTGCCTTCACACGCGGTTAAAGTACAAAGTAAACCGATTTACTGTAATATATATATTGCTTGCAAAATCTCACGAATTCGACTAGCTGTGCTACCTGATAATTGTTCATCTCCTAATTTTAGATTGCCTGTGTTCTCAATAGGGCCAGGCTGCCTACAAAATATTAATTCATGACCTAAACACGTGTCCACTGGATATTCATGAAACCTAACATAATTCACGATTGACCTGTGGGTACGATACACTTTACACTCTTCATATTATCATCATCATCATTATTATTAAAGACTATCACAAGTCCAATGTTGAACATAGGCCTCCCAAGGTATGCCGCAAAGAACGCTCCTGAGCCACCAGCATGTCTTACCAGGTCGTCACTCTATCTAGTGAGGGGCTTCTCTGCACTTCGCTTACCGGAACGAGGCCGCCCCTCGAGAACCTTTCTTCCCCTTCGGTTATTCTACACGATGATATAATTTTTTGTTCTAGGCACGTGGTAAATGCGTTTCTGCTCATCTACCAAATCGGCAGCTGCTGCGTGTACGTAGTTTTCGTGTCGGAGAATATACAATTCGTACTGACGAAGCACTTCGAGCTGGAAGTGACTGTGACGGAGGTGATGGTGTGGATCCTGCTACCGCTGGTGCTTATCAACTGGGTGCCCGACCTCAAGTATCTCGCACCCTTCTCCGCCATCGCTAACGCCGTCACAATCGTCAGCTTCGCAATCATCCTCTACTACATATTTAGGGAAATGCCGAACATCGAGGGCAAAGTGCCGGCTGGAAAAATTGCAGAATTCCCACTATTCTTCGGAACTGTATTATTTGCTTTGGAGGCAATCGGTGTGGTAAGTGAATTTCATATTTTGTTTTTACTTATTATATCAGTGTCAGTGTCTACAACCAGTGATAGATTTATAATCAAGCACGAACCTTGAACGTCTCCGCAGAGAGCGCATCGCTTACACGTATCAAAAAATATTTATTTTATTATACAACAAGTGGTAAAATCAAAATTTTTGTACGACCGACTTCAATATAAATAATTTATTGTTGATTTTTTTAAAACCGCTTGACCGATTTCGATAAAATTTTAATGGGACCTCCTGGAAAGTATATCCTATGAAACAAAAAAAGATTTTTTTCAAATCGGTTCAGGAGTCTTCGAGTAATCGTGACATACATAAAACAAAAGATTCAGACGAATTGAGAATCTCCTCCTTTTTTGAAGTTGGTTGAAATATGAATGTTAGTAGTCAATCAAAATAGCAATTAATCTCTCGCTATTACAAATTTATTAATGCATTTAGAATTGATTTACTATAATATAAAATGAACTAAAAATACCTAGGATATTTTTGTGTGAGAATTCAGCGATCGTCAATATTCGCAATGTTTTTTTTCTCATATTTCATATTGCACGTATCTTTATTTATTTGCAAATTAATAGTTAAAAGCTATTTTGCTTCAAATTAAAAACCAACATAAAATGAAAATCTAGGGCATCATTTGTTTTAAAAACCTACGGCACCAAAAAGCCAAAGATGATAAATCGCACTGGTAATCCGACTGTCAATTTGAAGTAGGCATAATGATACAATATTTTGTCATTTTTTCCACAGATATTGCCACTTGAGAACGAAATGAAAACCCCGAAAGCCTTCGTGGGCAAGTTCGGTGTGCTCAACCGTGCCATGATCAGTATTATCATTCTGTACATGGCCATGGGGCTGTTCGGCTACCTGCAGTACGGTAACGAAGCCGCCGGCAGCATAACACTTAACCTGCCTTCCGGAACGGAGACGTAAGTCTACAGTTTTTTTTTTCACCAACTTCACTTTGCTTCGCTGCAGCTATATTATTGTTGTAGCACGAATGGGTCGGCTCGACCGCGGAAGGACCACGCTCTCACAATACCGGCGTAAAAACATCTTAATGCTGCTGTGTTTCCTGCTCTATGGTGAATATAGTGAACGGGAGACCCTCTTTGTTGGAAACAACGCATTTCGATTCTTAATCTAGGATGGATGTAGATGTCTATGGGCCACAAGTGACACACTTATCTTCATGTGGAGTGTGTGCTCGTTTGTCACCCTAATTCTATAATAAATTAGATTTCCCAGTTAAGCCTCATGGCTATCAATAGATGGCGGTATAAGCATCTCGTTTATGTCAGACAAGTTGCGTCAGTGCTAACCATAGAATATACTTACGCCAGTATATTCTAAGTCTATAGTCTACCAAGCGTGGCGGCTAAGGCAAACATAAATAGAAACAGAAACTTTTTTATTCAATATAGATCACGGAAGTATAGACAACGAAGTACATGTATTTCCATGATATAGATTATAAATAACTTATTGAAGGTCACTCTTATGTTTAATTACCACCTGTCAAAACCTCTGTCCTGGGAAGAACCAGCAAGAAACTCAGCTGGATTTTTTTTTAAATAACAGCATACAATCATGTATGTTACACAATTAACCACACAAAACAAATTAGAAATAGCTTGGTGATCGCTAACCTCATTTCCAGGGGTTATTAGCATCCATAAATTCCTTAATATTATAATAACTTTTTATACAAACATAGTTTAATAAAGTTTTTGAACTATGAGCAGGTCAAATTTTGTATATTATGAATTTTGTTGTAAAATCGTCCCAAGAATGAATTACTGACTCGGTGAAGTCGAGTAACTGCTACTGTTAGCTTGTCTGTTCCTAGTGTTTACAGAATTAATATAACTTATTTTTGTAAAACTACTTTAATTTTTGTGTACTTACCTACATTACATTTTCATAAATGAGACCAAAGTTAATATGTTAATTTCCTTAAATTTTTGTCGCAGCGACTCTTTAGGCTTTAAATCATAAATAGGTCTTATGGCCCTAGGACAAATATAATTTCAGTGTCGGCTGCGTGTCCCCATAGCAAAATACCATACGACATTATGCTACGGAAATAGCTAAAGTAAACAAGATTTCTAATATTTTTACAGCATATGCTGCAGAACTAAGTCTGCTTGCTAATTTTGATCCATTGTAGCTTCGCGTCTAGTGTAATTCCAAGAAAATGGTGGTATCGACAAGACTCAGGTCCTCCCCTTAGGTTTACCATAGATTAGAAGCACGATTTAAAAAAAAATTGATAAAATCACGCTAAATGCTCACACCGCCATGACACTCGGAGACAGAACTACAGAACACAATTACTCTCTACCGAGAGAGTAATTGTGTCCGGTGACCTCGAGGGATCGCATTACACGCATCTCCCCTACTCCATGTCATTTTAATTTTATTAGAAGCCGTCTTAATTTTGTTGCTCAAATGCAGACTTGGCTGTGGAGCAGACTCTTTTAAATATTTTTTTACATATTCCATAAATTCGACACTAGGATTATATTATGACCTTTCACGGTAAAGTTCATATAACCTTTGTCTGCTCTTATGGACTCCTACTGTCACCCATTCATTGAATGCCTTCAGACTGTTCAAGGAGAATGTTTTAGAAGTAAAAGTATTAGGTCATTGCAAATAAGCTTAAAGTTAAAGTGTTCCATACAAAAAATTAGGATCATTTTGGTATGAAAGTAATGGAAGTTTTTTCACTATGTTACTTCTAAACCTCTCCAAGCGACGTGCATTTACTGAAACAAACAGCTTTCTCATCTACTTGCTTTTTTCACAGAAACACATAAGTTAACGAAACTTAATTGTCCACAGTGATCAGAAACTAATTTTTGAATAATACATTTATGCAACGGCTTAGCATTTGTAAAAATGTTATCTATACATGTTGCACTAGATTGATCAATACGCGTTGGCACTAAAAATAAATTAAAAAGGTCATATGAACAATGATCTAAATTTAATATTGGTGGAGAAAACTTGGGGGGCTTATGTCTAGCTGGGGAGTTTTATGGGCCGATGTTGTAAAATATACATTCATGATAATCAGTAAAGGGGATTGAATTTGTACATTGTAAATGTTTTGAAAATACGTGCCAGAGACGTTCTCTTTGAGATATAGGATTAACACAACTTCTATCACTTTGAACTCAATTTTTTTTGCGGGCGTCTCGTCAGCTCATATCATATTTAACTGTTATTTTGTCTTGATGGTTTCTAGTCTCATTTCAAACCAAAATTTAATATTATATACTATACAGTTTTCATAAGTTTTGTACTAAGGATTTTTATTTTATTACTTCGTCCGATTCGTTGCGACAACAATTTTCGAAAATTTCTAGCTGTGGCGGCGAAAAAATATTTCGTGACACGCCTATTGTGCCATGTGTTAAAAAAATTCACTTGTTTAGACCTGATTAAGTTTAGTTGTCATCAAACATCAGGTGCAAGCGGAAGGATACTTGTTTTAAGTGTCTAAGTACGTGTTTTCCTTTGAAATTGTGTAAGTGACATTTTAATGCAGACGTTACAATCCTTTTGTACAATTTATATTCGATTATAATCGATTAGTTCTCTTACCCATAGAGTTTCACTATAAAGAGTACACGGTTGTCTTATAATAGCATAAAAGCGAAGTGGTAGGCATTAGCTTATAGTTTATTGTAAAGTTTTAAAATGTTGGTTGGGTTTTTAAATGGATAAATGGTTGTTGCAGGCTGGCGAACGTGGTGCAGTGCCTGCTTGCGTTCGCGATCTTCGTATCACACGGCTTGGCGTGCTACGTAGCCATCGACATCTTGTGGAATGAGTACATCGGAGTCCGGCTGCTCAACAGTTCGCACCGATTGCTGTGGGAGTACACACTGCGGACTGTCATTGTGCTCCTCACATGTTAGTATTCATTACATACCTAAGGAGACGTGGTCGGTAATCGCTTGTTCGTGAATTTCACAGTACGCGAGCAACCCGAGGGTTCATTCAATCTCCGCCGGTAATGTAATTGTAAATTACAATTTTAGGTGCTGGTTTACCACGTTTACTTTTACGGGTTCACAAAGTGGCCGTTTAAGGAAACTTAAGGTCGAAGAACCGACAACAGATGGGAAACGAAGATTCACGAGTGACAGCCTCGTGCTGACGAGAAGAAAGTAGGGCGACCCCCCACTAGATCGTGGCTATGGACCGTCTTTTAGGCATTATTTGGGGCAGGCCTTTGCATGCATAATGATTAATTTTTCTGTAAAATCTCGATGAAAACGGCTCAGAGCACCGTGTGAAATGTTTACTTGGCCGTAAGACTACTGATATTCAAAAGAAACTTGTCGGTAAAATTGATCCATTCTTGCCATAGGCATAGGGGCGATCGCTTTCTGCACATTTTGATTCAATCATTTTTTTGTAAATTGATAGAAGTAAGCGTATAACAAGCAGATTCTAAAGTCTGAGTAGCAACGAAATATGACTCCTTATAAAAACGTCTTGATATCCCTCTATGAAGCAATTTAGGAGGCATAGTAAATGAAAGGATGAAAAAAAGACTAGCGAGCCTTACAGTAGCCGCATATTATTATGATACGTAACATGTGACGTCCGACCTTGTTAATGAGTAACATTAAGCATTAACATTATATTCTGAAAAAAAAAGCTATTTCATTTTTATTTATCAAGATTAAAAATACGAATAGGGCAACCACAGAAATTAGCCTCAAAATTTATAAAAACTAAAAGCTACTTGCATTTTTTATCAATGATTTGCACTTTTTTCAGACACTTATTACCATTTCTGTTAAATAAATCTTAACGTAAACTCGTTCACAGTCGGCATCGCAGCGGTAGTCCCGGAACTGGACCTGTTCATTTCCCTGTTCGGAGCGCTTTGTCTCTCCGCACTGGGGCTGGCGTTCCCCGCCTTCATCCAGAGCTGCACCTACTGGTACTATGTGTCGCCCTCGGAACGCATCCGGATGATCATCAAGAACGCTATAGTGGTGGTGTTCGGCGCGCTGGGCCTCGTGGTCGGTACATGGACCTCGCTCGAAGGCATCATCACAAAGTTCTTCGGACAAGGATATGGACATGGACCGACACTCAACACGACGGTTAACTTCAACGAAACTAGCCTGGTACCTTGAGAATAAGTTGGGCAGTTAGTGAGACAGTGCCATTATGTACAGAACCGTCCGTGGCATATTTTAAGTACAATGGACAGTGAAAGTAGACTGGTAGGGCTTATATCAGGATAACTTACCTTAATATCGTTTTTAGCAAAGCAATAAACGTTTATTCAAATTGCAAACCGATACAAACTTTAGATAGGATCAAAAACTAGCGCTTTAAGCGCTAATCTAGTACATAATCGTGGGCTGTACAATGTAAATGTAATTTGTTATTTATTTAAGTATTACCTAGCATAATATTGTAATTCAAGAAAACTTAGCTGTAGTGAGTAATATAACTAACATTTGTTATAGACCTTTCTCCTTATTTACGGTCCTCTTACAAGGTAGATAAATCTAGAAGGCTATACATTAATTAATTAAGTGACAACTGTTATTGCATATAATGTAATTGTCTAACAACACTTTTAACATGCGAATGTTTAACTCCGAAATCACCCTAAGTATAAAAAGCAAATTTCAATTATTGAAAGGCGCATTTAATGTTAGTAACACTTCTTAAAATGCCTTAGTTTATGTCTAGATTGTTTTCTTAACTTCGATAGCACTGCGTGTGGCCGATGTGAAAATGTCATTTAATCCAAGCACTAATATTTAATTAAGCATTATTGCAACAATTATAGCGTTCGTTAATGGTAATATAAAACTATAGTTAAATTATAAACCATAGTTTGTACCACATTTACGGTGTTGCTTTCATTTCGGTCCAAAACTTATTTCATTAAAAGACATGATGAGAATTAGGTCGGTTGGAGAATAAGGTAAAACATTTGTTTTAACTATTGTCGTTTTGTTATGTACTCTTGGGCAATTAGAATAATACGCGTATAATAAAGATACGCATTTAACGCAACTGTAGTGCCGCGACAAGCTGAGGAAATTGTAATATACTGACGTAGAAACATTTTCCCGCTCAAACTAAAAAGTTGGAATCGTGTGCAACAGTTAACTTGCAACTAAGGCGTAGGTTACCCTATATAGTATATTATCTACGGCGTAGGTATTGAGGGTATCCACGACTTTTTCTGCCACCAGGGCGGCGCCACTAGAAAGTGAGGTATAATATTTGACAGATTTCAAAGCGGAGAAGTTAATTTGTTCGGGAAATGTAAAAGTTATTGTCTCTTTCTGTACTATTAGCTATGTTTTATATTAATAAGATTAAAAATAAATAAATCACACCACAGGTGTCAAAGTAGAAAGATTAAAAAAAAGTTTAAAATGTACAAAAATTTAAAGAGCGAACCACTGACGGATTGTTTTGTGTATTAATATAATACTCTTGGAACTTTTATTAAAAACTTATTTCCCAATTAAATTACCTTGTGTGACAAAAAACTTTACCTCAGTGTCAACTAGCGACATCTGGTGAGCAGAAAATTATCAGCCCTCATTTCGCCATGCGTGTGCTCGTGTACCACGCAGTGCTGCTGGAGGCTCCTGAACATTTTTAAGCGACAGTGTGTGCGAGAGCGCAGTGATACTAACGAGACTGCTCTGTAGCAGTGAGATTCAATGTGCGACGCATTTTAATGCGATTAGCTTTAAGTATATCTAAATTACAGAGAAGTGTATAATTTAACAGCTGTGACTATATTCGATCATAGATTATTTTGAAATTATTACATATACATATTGATTTTAATGAAATTGTAAACCTCGCGGAATTGTTACCGAATAGTTCGTTTTAATATCGACATTGATGTCGCGTGACCGGATGTAAAAGTGGCCGCAAACTGCAGATCTAATCCGCACTATATTAAGTCAATTAAGTTATCCGGTCACAAGTTATTAATAATCTGTGATGTTAATAGTTTATAAAATATTTATTAGAAGTTATTTTGACTATTTACGTTATTGTATTTGATGTGTTTGTTGTACACGTCCGTGATATTATATTGTGCTCAGCTTTTTGGGGGGGTTGTTAATTCCCGGTAAAATAAATCATAACATATTTTCAAACTTCTTTTATTGAAATGCCACAAGAAGCAATACAAATACATACTCGAAGCTACGCTATGGTTATAGCACAAATGGGTCGGCTCGATCGGGAAAGGGCCACGCTCTCCCATAATACCAGTGTAAAATAGCGGCTTAATGCTGCTGTTACGTATGGTGCGTGTAGAAAACCTGGGACCTATTATAGCGGGAAAACGAGGCATTCTATCAGGGATGACAACGCATCTACATTGTAATTTTTATTTGAGCATAAAATGTCTACGGCCGCAGCATCCACTTACCATCAAGTGGACAGCAATGGAGTGAAATAATTTGTTTGAAAATAGAATTTAAATGTGCTGTTTTAAACGTGTTAGAGCCACGTTGCAGCTATATTATGGTTGTATCACGAATGGGTCGGCTCAACCGGGTTAGGAACAAGCTCTCACAGAATACCAGCGTAAAACAGCAGCTTAATGCTGCTGCGTTTCGAATAGTGAGTGTAGAGAACCGGATACCCTTTTTACTGAAAATGAGGCATGCCATCTTAGTCCTCAGGGGTGATAACGCATCTGTATTCGAGATAATTGTAGATGTGTATGAGCCACAGCATACACTTACCATCAGATGGACTGTGTGCTCGTTTGTCACCCTTATTCTATAAAAAAAAAAATTGTGAGTGCGCTTTGCCATCACTGGCAGCATCACCATCTACCATCAGCATTGGCTCATATAAGAAAAAAATTATAAATGTACGCTCTCGCCAAAATACTATCTTCCAATATCTTCGAACATTGAATTATTTGATTAACCTTGGAGACCAAAGCTGAACATGTCTATTGAAGCGGGAGGATTTACCAAAATCGCCACATTCGCTAGGATTGGCGTCCTCTATGCAATGCAGATGTAAGAATGTAACGCTGCCGCTAAACACGGCTTCAGGTATTTACATATGAATGATGTATATCGTTCTTCATGAGGCCACAATGCCTTCTTGGCTTTTCATAGCCATCTATGACTATACCAACAGAAATAAATGGCATAATGGGTTCAATAAGTCGCCGCAAAACGCTTTAGACACTGAAAAACACTAATAACATGTTCAACTTGACGAGCCGAGTGCACGTATTTCGCACTCAAAACTGTTGGAATTGAAAACCGCATTTGTAACTTTTCCTTTACCACTGCTGTTTTAAGTGTTCTCTATCGGACTTGCAGGCATCTAAGTTACCCGTTACTATCGTTATAATTCCTAAATAATCCACTGCTGGGACAATCTTTAAAAGTACCGGATGCTGTTCCTCGTAACTAGTGTATTTTTTTAAATATCCTTGATGTCTACGGAACAAGACAAGACACAAATATAAGGCATTACTCTTTAAAAAAAAACGACGTCAGTTTAAGAATTACTTAAAGTAGCTCTTTCTCTCTCTATTTTTTTTACTAAATAGCAATAAAACGAGACAGGTATAAAGATAACTAATACTTAATTTGAGTAAGCGATAATCTACGATCACAAGTAAGGCCGATAATTGTTTAATATTAGAAATAATGAAATAAAAACTAAATCTGCTCTTTATTGTACAAATCAATTATTTGGCTGCTGTGAATATAAAATACCCAGTCCACAGGCGACAATGCATGCCGACGCGACATAAAAACATTTAAGATAAAAGTAAAATAGGATAACAGCTACAGTCACACATTAAAATTAAAAGTATTACAAACATCGCCACATGATCCTAACACCATATAACAACAAAACACGTGATATCTTTGCTATAACTTATACATAATAAACACTTATCCGTTAACAGGCTTAAATGTTAAAAGAGGAATTAAAAATCTTACTGAAAAGATAATATTTTCATACATGGGTCACTTCCACAACTTATACGATTGTAACGACAGCCTATATGTCAAAAACTATCAAGCCGTTTAGAATTCAGAGCGTGCCAAAGAAACAGACATACATACATACACTCGAAAAGCATTACTCTCCTTCTGGGGCAGTCGGGTAAAAAGCATAGCCCTTGTTCAACTGAGTTGCGACAAGACCGGACCAGTACAGATTTGACGTAGAAACTGCCTTCGTATCTAGTATCAAATGGTTTCCATAAACGGTATCAAATGTATGGTTTATATTTTATATAATATGTGGGTAAGGAAATGTCCGGCGCGCTGACACAATGCGTGTTGGTGGACTTCACAATACTTTATCTCATACATATACTTTCTTTAAGTGTTCTTAAAATTGCAATTGACAATTTCATTGTTGTCAACAGGGATCGAACGCGGGTTGCTCGCGTACTGTGAAATTTACAGGTAAAGATTAGCCCTTGAGCTACCACGGCTTTGTATGATTTATTTCTATAAGAAAAAATGAAATGTGTAACGTGGGTCCTTTTTTAATATGTTTCGAGTTATTACAGAGTGCTTATGTAAAATGCGTATTCAGATTTCGCATGAGATTAATCCATGGTTTACTTATTGATCGAGTAATAAAAGCAAAGAAAATATTAAGCACAGGCACTTCAACGCTACAGATCAAGACATCGTCCATACAGTTGCAGCTATATACTATACTCCAGCGAGTCGCAAAGGCTTCCGCGCGCTCACTTGACAAAAGCCAAGCAAGGTATGTCAATTATATTTAATTATTTTAATATAAAACAACTAAAATTAATAATACCGTCGTGTGCCGCGTCTTAACTTATACGAATGGAGTTTACAATTTAAAAAAATAACTTATTTGGTTGAATCACAATTTTTCGTCTTACTTAATTTTAAGTGTATAAATTTACATGTAAACACTAAATTAAAATACAATAATTGACTACAAACACAAACTGTTGCAACATCGTTTAATTTGTGGATAAAAAATTTATCTGTTACACATGGTTGTTAAGACAGACTTAATTTTATGGAATAATTCGTTATTCTAGAACAATGAATGGCCTGTTAAAACGCAATGATTAAATTAGCCGAACACTTAAAATTACTTTTTATAATATTATTTAAAAATTATTATTCGTGTTACCCGTAACATACCAGAGGACAGTAGCAACACCAATACAATGACACTTTTAAAAGACAAGATTACATCGCGCTCGAAGTCGCAGAAAAAAATTAACACTTGAATAAAACCTTAATGAACTCTTAAATACCTCACTATACAAACACTACACTAAAGTTTACATACAGTGACACTTAAAAATGGAAAATTTAATTTTGTACCATGAGCTTACGAAAGTGAATTACATACATTCGCGTGACAAACGCAGCGTATTATTAACAGTTTGAAAAATAACAAACAAATCCATATGCAGATCAACTTTAAAACATTAAATTAATATTACTGTATAATACACTACAGCAATTTCATGTAGCTGAAGACAATATCTGATTGTCGACTTGAAAATTCAAAATGAAATACATTAGGAAATTAATTTACTATAAAGCATTAACTGATATCTTTATAATACAACTACAACGAATATGGTTAACAAAAATATATTTCAGAAGTTGAATGGTAAAAAAAATTCATGAATGTTGTAATTGCCTCGAAGACATTCTAAAACAAGCTTAATGGTTAAAACAGTAATTAAAAACCCCACTGAGTTAAGATGTTTACTGAAAAAGACACCTTCCCCTCCCAATTTTGCGTTTGCTGGTGCAATACATAATAGCCTTTGTTACTCCCACAATTAAGACGAATGTAACGACACTTCATATGTTAAAATCCATAAAGCCCTTTAGGCTACAGAGCGTGCCAAAGAAATAGACATACATACTCGTATATATACATTCTCTTGAAAAACATTCCTCCTTCTGGGGCAGTTGGGTAAAAATGTTGTCACCAATCGTCACAAATAACGTCGGTTCTTCTTACAATTCTATTGTAAATCTTTTCACAGGCGGTAATTGTTAAACCTAGTGATTCTTCCCATTATGCTCATAACACCAGCCCTTCCCGTTCCTCAAGTGTAATGTGTAAGTGTGGGTTACTTCTTGCCCGCGTCGTAGCCAGGCATAACGGTCCGCAGAGCAGTACGCAGCGGCTCGTTCACCTGGGGTTCGAACTTGGCCAGGCTCTGTCGGCAGCACGGACAACTCTGCGATTCCGTCGACTTGTACGCCAGCTTCAAACACGCCTGAAAAACGGTTAACATGAAAAGTAGATTTGTACATGGCTGCTGAAGCCACGCTGCAACTATATTATAGTTGTAACACGAATGGGTCGGTTCGTCCGGGGCAGGACCACCCTCTCACAGAATACCAGCGTAAAATAGCAGCTTAATGCTGCAGTGTTTCATATAGTGAGTGTAGAGAACCGCAGACCCCTTTTACTGGAAACGAGGCATTCCATCTTAATCCTCAGGGGTGGCAACGCTTGTGTATTTTGATTCTTAATCTATACTTGATATAATAAAGCAGAAGAGTTTCTTTGAGTTTTGGATTTTTAAACTACCAGTCCGATTTAAAAAAAATTGGCTAAATGCATATATTTATATTCTTTGATTTCTTTGTCGACGTGGTACTCATTTACAAAACGGAACTGTGTATAAACAATAAACAAAACGTCATTCTTGTATAATATGAAAAACAAACTTCGTGTATATAGATGTTGGTTACTACTAAATTTGTTTAAAAAACAAACTCGCATAATATTTGAAGAATTCGCATTTAAGGGTCCAAAGATAGATACTTTAAACTAAGCGGACAACTGGAGGACATAGCAACACTTACCATGCAGAAGTTATGCAAGCAGGGCGTGGTGACAGGATTGACGGCGACTTCTTGACATATAATGCACAGAAACACTTGTGTCACGTGCTCCACGAACTCCTAGAGATCAACAAAATATTATGTGGATTACGCGCTCGTTCGACATGTGTACTTTCATATACAACAAAGGCAACTATATCTTCAAGTACTAAGTAAGTGGTGCTGGGATTGGTGGTGACGGGGATAGCGCAAGCTTTGCAGGACACATAATTATGTTTGATTACGCGGAAATAAGCAAATGAAATTCCAACAGCTTTAATATAATGGATTTCCGCAAAGTAACAACTAATTCTATTAATAATTGAATACATAAATGAGTGTTTTCAAATTCACAAAAGGCTCACCTTCTTCCCGCCGCTGTGGCACATCGCAATGCATTCCTCCCACAGCTTGCAGTTCAATGTATCTGACTCGACAGCCTCCTTCTCTTCGGGACTCAATGTACTCTCGGTGTCCTTTTGAGTTGTATTGTTGCTCTTTGGACTTTTAACATTAAATATACTTGGAATTGTCTTCTTTGGAGTACCATTTGAACCTTTCTTTAAGCCTGGAGCATAGAAGAAATTATGTTTTATGTTCTGTAGAAAGTTCTATTTCTGTTTCAGACAAATACTTCTCGTACTACCAGACCGGCAATTCTATAGACACAGTTATATTTTCATTTGCGACAATTACTGTTACTGTTTACACAAATACGAATTAAAATTACATATCCATCTGAAATCAACTTCAAATCACATTGACGAAGTGCGCATACAGATAATCACAGCGTTTTCTTAGTAACATTAAACAAAATCAATGTTAGATTGTCGTAACTCGCGTTTTACAAAACGAGAAGTAGTCCTCTTGCCCGCTTGCAGTCTTTTTTTTTATAGGATAAGGGTGATAAACGAACACACAGTCCACTTGATGGTAAGTGATTGCTGCGGCCCATAGACATCTACATCTATCCTCCATTCAACACAAATCCACAAATCAAAATGTAGATGCGTTGTCGCCCGTGAGGACCAAGATGGAATGCCTCATTTCCAGTAAAAAGAGCCTCCGGCCACCTGCACTCACCAAGCGAAACGCAGAGGTAAACCTCTACTTCACGCTGGTTTTCTGTGAGGTCGTGGTACCACCCGGTTCGAGCCGGCCCAACCGTGCGACAGCAAAAGCTGCCGCGTGGCTCTACCACTGTGAAAAGGAGTTACGAAGAATTGGCCGTAACTTAGAACTTGAGGTATTTGATATTTTATACCAGTTTTGATATGACAGTTTAATAACTCGCTGTGACGTAGAACAGCCCACACGACTTGTATAATATATAATATATTAATGTCAATTGTAATTAATAAGTAGCAGTTAAATTAGTCTTAAGCTAATCAACATGTCTCCTTCATTTAACATCTTACACGCATTACTAGTTAATTGCAGAAACTATAGGTTAAACATGCAATATTAGTGGGCGGAAACGATCAAAACTACGCGCGAGGCAGTAAATCTAATCTAAATGAAATATTTTTTTTAAATAGTCGTAATTATGTCTGCTTTCTTGTAGCACTGCGGAAATTCACTTTTTAGGGGTAGAAACGACCCCTATCAACCCCTAAGCAGGCTAAATCACCAGATTCTGGATAAAACGAGTTCGATCAACTACACATTTGTAAGGAAATATAGCATACTTAGGGGTTGTTAGGGGTAGATTATTAGGGTTGTAAAGGTATGTGGAAACGAAGTATGTGAGGGGGTGGGTTAGCCTATCTGTAGTTGAAATCTCAATTTATTTACAGGAAAGTAGTTGATTAAATTCGCTCTACCCAGAGCTAGGTGTGTTAGCCTGCTTGGGGGTTGTTAGGGGTAGTTTATGAGGTTGTAAGGGTATGTGGGAATGAACTACATATTTATAAGGAAACATATATTTCCTTATAAATATGTAGTTGATCGAACGTAGCCTGTATACTTGTACTTTTAAATAGTTTAGCAACACTTATTTAAGAAGTTACGAAAGAGAAGAAGGTAACTGAAACAGGTAATAGGCAGCAACATCTTCCTCATAACAACTCAAAATTACAAAAAACTGCGAATGCCCACCCGACAGCCATGCGTGGCAACTATGGCAATATACCCCCTATGAAGTATGACAAAACCCCCCTATGAAGCACGAGACGAAGCTTATGTTCAGCAGTGGAGTTTATAGCGTGTAAGGGATTAATAGCTAACCTTTACTTTTACTAGAAGACCGCTTCTCAGGCGACGTCTTGCGCTTCTTGTTAGGCGGCGTAGCATCGGGCTCAGATTCTGTCGACTGATTACTCTCTTGAAGCGCGCGTTTTTTATTTCCTTTGGTGCTTTTCGACTTCTTCTCTTTGAGAGCCTTTTTTTCAGCTTCAGCCTCTAAGTAGCCATCTGGATACTGTTAAAAATACAAATGGAAGTAGAAACGTTTTTTATTCAATATAGATTGTGGCAGCGTTGACATCACGCTACAAGCGAAACACACCGAAGCCTAAATCACGCTATCAAAGTTCCGAAGCACTGCGTTATATATAGAACAGCTCTGTACTAATATAAGGAGTGTTGGCCGCTACCCAACACTTTGTCCAGTGGGAGATCTCCCCTTATCATTCTATGGCTAAAAGATTATAAATAATACTTATTGAAAGTTTGAAAGTCATTCTTATGTTTAATTTACTACTGGTTTGGAATATACCTCCGTCCTGGGAAGGACTACTGAGGAAGCCAGCGGGACATTTTTTTGTAAAAAGACCAGTTTAAAATCAAGTTATGAGTATAAAAAGCATAAAAATCAATAAAGATATGGTAAGATCTTAATACAAATTACATAAACTTACGATGATAGGATAATGTTTAGCGCCGGGCTCCCACGGCGCAGGACTAGGGTCATCTCTTCGTAACAAATATTTCCAAACGATGAATCCGGACAGGCCTTTTTCTGGATAGTACTTCACTACTTTATAGATTCCATCGTACCTGTTTGGAACACAAAACACTATTTAAGATAAATACACAATGCCATGTCGTGTCTTATGGTAGTTTTAAACGTGGTAGAGCCACACTGCAGTTACACTAAGCACGAATGGATCGACCAGGGTAGGACCAAGCTCTCACAGGATACCAGCGTAAAATAGCAGCTTAATGCTGTTGTGTTTCGTGTTGTGTACGAAGGGAAACTGGAGACCCTTTTTACTGGAAACGAGGCGTTCCACCCTAGGTCCTTAGGGGTGACAACGCATCTGCATTTTGATTCTTAATCGAGGATTAATGTACATGTCTATGGGCCACAGCATTCACTTACTATCAGCTGGACTGTGTGCTTATTCGTCACGTTTATTCTATAAAAAAAAGAGTAAAGCTAGTTAGGATGGCGCTTAGCTCCTGCTCTTTTTGTGCTTTATTACGTGCCAAATGCCAATTTATTACGTTCTCGGCGGTGAAGGAAAACATCTTGAAAAACATGCTTGTTTAAGAAATGAAATAAAATTTGAATTCATATGGAGTCCGTCAATACGCATTGGGGCGCGACGGATACTTCCTTATTCTAAAATCTTCTCAACAATGAAAGGGAGACTCGTGCCTAGCGGTGGGACATATATAGATGTTACTTTAAAACATTTTTTTCAATGGTTATTGCGCTATCAAAGAACAAGATGGTTGAAGTAATTCATTTATATAATTATAGTAAATATTGACAGTGGGGATACATGATATTGCTTAATTTTACAGACCGATATGGTATTTTATTTGAATAAATTAGTTACTTGATTCTTCTTTCTTACGTGTCACACTTGTATGTTTGGGTACTTTATCACTTAACTCAATTGTAATAATATATTCCAGATATTTCAAAAAAAAAAGAATATCTTTTAAAAACTCTTCAAGAAAAATATTTGTCACACGTAAAAGGAAAGAGACGGAGTGTTGCGTACACACTTCAAGAAACGTAAAAATCGCACACACGCGCAGTATTACACTCACTCACTCACACTCGCATTCGCAGAGTATTTGGGTATTTTAATAAGAGGAGCATTGCTTCTGACACTACGTACTAGAAAGGATGCCGAAACCTGGCTTTTTGTAACACGCGTCAGAACTCACGGGCTCACACTTAGTCTGTGTCTGTTCCAGTACGTAGTACTTAGTTCAATGGTTTCGCGTTGGTTGTTGCGTGTGCGCGCGACACAGTACCTGATGCCCTCGAGGGGCGCGTACTTGGGGAAGTGCTTGAGCATCTTGTAGGAGCGCACGACGCGCACGGGCCGGCCCTGGCGCCACGCCGCTCCCGCGTCCCCGCCCCCCGCGCTCACCTCCGCTGCGCAGTTGCGAGCCAGCGCCCTGCACAACACAACACACCCTTTTCTTATCAATACCTTGTTGCTATTTGCTTACATAGTTATCAGTATTAAAAACATCTATATGTTGATTCTAAATCGAAGATGATGTGTCTACTGGCCGAAGCATCGACTTACCAACAGGTGGACTTTGTGCTTTTGTTTGTCAATCTCGTTAACAATGTATTAATATATAATATATATTTAAGAAAATAGTAAGTATAGGTAATATTTTTATTAAGTACATGCTCGCTGATAGATTACTAGAAAAGAAACACTATTCATAACAAAAAGGCTATATAAATTAATGTTACTTACCGATTTATTTTTGTTGAAATACAAATAACAAAGTACAAATTGTCTAATTTAAAAAATATATAATAAAAAAAAGAACACGCGACTACCTTGTATTTTGTTTTTGGTAAATTTTAATACTTTTAAAATGTTCAAAATAGTAAATACGCTAAAATATATTAAAATACAATTGAAAGGGCGCGCAGATTTAAATACTCCTAAGGGTAAATCTACCAATATAACAATTAGAACTGCGTTCAATTTTAAAATATCGTTCTCTAACTCGTTCCCAAACTTATTACCATTGATCTGAAATATTTAAGCGTATCTTTTATTATGTTAGCACTAACTACACTGTAAACATAATGAGCGCTAAGGGCGTGTAACTGACTTGTTCTCCCTGGTGAGGGTTTGGTCGCAGGACTGTTCGGCCGTGCGCTTGTTCCCGGAGAGGTCGCGGCCGCCGCTGCCCGTGTACGTGAACTCGTACCCGTTGTCGACGTCATCCTCGTACCCACCTGCACACACATACATACAATCAATATGCATGTCGATCTGAAATTGTCGAGGCCCTGGGACAACAAACAAGTAAAGACCTAAAATGACAAAAAGTTATTTGAAAATGTTTCTGAACGTTTACAGTGAAAGCTCCTGAGGATCATTTTGTTGTGTTTTAACAAAGATGTTGTCGTTATCACTGGCCGGGAGTACCTGAGAGCACAATGCTGTAGGCGCCCTCGACGTCGCGGCCGTGGATGCCAGACACCGGCGGACGGTGAACACCCGACTCCGACAGCTGCGGACAATAGCAACGTTCTTTCACCAAAATTTATGTGTGCTTACCACAAACAAACGTAACTTGTAAGCTACCAAAAAAGTAATAATTAAAATTAAAAAAAAATCAACTTTAAGTTAAATTTTTATTATATTATAATAAAACCGACCCCCAAAATATAATAAGAATGAGATTAATTCCAACGTAATTTAATTATTTATGAAACTGATGCTAAGGTAGGCAAGTTAAATGTTAATTTGCTACTGAACTCACTGATTATCGTTCAAACGATATTTTTTATTTAACTCGCGAGGTTCACAAGTTATTTCGCTACTGCACTTGTCAAAGTGTAAATCGGAATTAAGAATTATAGCGCCAACTTGGGAGGTGTGCAATTTATTTTTTATTTATTATTTTATTCCTTGGAAGACGCCTATGTCACAGTAAATATATAGTAGGAACAGTACGGAAACTTCCTATAAACGCTCGAAACGGCACACTCACACAAACATGCGCAACGACGAGACTTCTAGGCGCTCGTCGCGGTGCTCTCAATAGCGACTGTCGCGTCAAGAAATTTTAACAATGCCACGAACGTATTGCGTAGTATACGGCTGTTTGAACTCGGCTTCATCAAAACCGAAGCTATCTTATTTTAAGCTTCCTGCTGATTTTGAAAGGTAAGAATGATTTTTATTGTCATTTTTATAATCGTTATCGAATTATAAGTCCGAGTGATCGATCATAATGAATTCGTGAACTTATTTGTACGTCCAGAATGCGGCGGTTATGAGGCTATTTAAAGCTGATAGTGTAATAGTGGTAACAAAAAGTAAATCCAAGATGGCGGGTGCAATAGGTATCATTTTTTTCGTCATGGGTGCTATTTTCATGGGTTTCGAGGGTGTTGAAGCCCATAGTGCTGTCGAAATATAAATCCAAGATGGCGGCTGCAATAGGTATCATTTTTTCGTCATGGGTGTCATTTTCATAGTTTTTGAGTATGTTGAAGCCGATAGTGCTGGTTGAAATGTAAATTCAAGATGGCGGCTGCAATAGGTATCAATTTTTTCGTCATGGGTGCATCGATCACTAATTAAAAACATGGGTGTCATCTTCATGGTTTTCGAGGGTGTTAAAGCCGATAGTGCTGTCGAAATATAAATCCAAGATGACGGCTGCAATAGGTATAAATTTTTTCGTCATGGTTTTTGAGGGTGTTGAAACCGATTTTTTGTTGTTGCTTAAAAAAAGAACACATAAACTGCAAGTAGCTGATCTAATTTGCAAAAAAAATAAACAAAGTCGGTTTCATAGAACCCGTTCCTTGTTTCCCAACAGTTTGTTTTAAAAAAACCTGTTCATTAGAATGATATTTTTTTACACAGTTAAATTCAATAATAAAGAATTCCGAACTTGTCGAAGCAGACGAAAATATTTTTCTGTATATAATTTATAATAATCTATACAAATAAATAAAATTGAAGTGTCCGTTTGTAATGTCAAAATAACAGCTTTTTACTAAATGCATATGAAAATAAATACGTTACTTATAACTAAATAACAATTTTTAATATTTTTGTCTGTCTGTCCGTCTGTTTGTTCCGGCTAATCTCCGAAACGGCTGGACCGATTTTGACGGCACTTTCACTGGCAGATAGCTGATGTCATAAAGAGTAACTTAGACTACTTTTATTTTAGAAAAAGAATTAGGGTTCCGCGCTAAAAAATAAAAACTAACATGCAAGCTAAGTCGCAGGGAACAACTAGTGAAGAATAAAGGTATGTTTTTGTCCAACTGCGGCTCGCGTACGTTCCCGCCGAAACTTGTAAAAGGTTACGCCGTAATGACAAAGTTAAAGTTCTACAAGTTGTTGTGCGTTAATATTAAATTGTTTTACGTGTTTAAACTATCGTTTTTTTGTTGAGATTACTTATTTAAATTGTATTTATAAGCTGTTACTTAAATTCGATTGATTGATCACTACAGAACAAAAATACAAAAAAAAAGGAATATCAAAACATTAAAAGTTACAACCCTATTGCTTTAATGGAGCGTAGGTAATTATATCCTCAACTAGGCTTAGTTTCCATACTGTTCATATTTATACTGTGCCTATGTTCAGCAGTGGACTTTTGAAGGGCTGTAATGGCTGTAATTTATGAAAGACATTAAAAAAAATTGTTGTAGACAGTGCCAGTCTATCGCAAATTTGATCCGTTGCGAGTCTATGTAAACGATAGGTATACCGCCTTGGATACGATAGATCACCTAAACGACGAAATGCTGTAATAAATTCTTATCCGCCACCTTATCAATACGTATGCCTGAGGCAAATCCTGTTTATAACGGAGATATCCATGACCAGTAGTGAACTTTACGAGCTGATGAAGAAGAGCCTATCATTCTAAACTGAAAGCAAATACATTTCTAATTTAATAACAATGTCTTAGTTGTTTTATTTTCATATCGGAAATCTTAGTTTCTTATTTATATTACAATAAAATTGAATTGCTTAAAGTTTCAGAACAAAAGCAAGGTTTAGAGAATTCAAGTATTATAATAACATTTACTTTTAGTTTAATTGAAGTGCTTACCTGTATTCTAAATCTCCAACACATGCCCACTTCAATGCCTGGGATAGGGCCAAAATGATTTGCCGGCATCGCACATGTTTTCGTTTTTCCTGTTATTTACAAAATAAAAAAACATCAAAAACCAAAGATTTCCAGATTGGATTTCAGGGACTGAAATACATAACGATACTGGGTTGTTGCTTAAGTATTTACAGTATGGCACAATAAAATGTAAATGCTCCTTTAGGAGGTGTAAAATTACACTGTCTAAAGGTTCGGACGTTAAAATTAATAAAAAAAGTTGTTATCGTGGTCCTGTTTTGTGTTTGGTTTTGCTGTAAATTATATATACCCGAGAATTTTAATAATAAGCGGGAACTACTATACTGTTGTATACTTTACGAATGAAATGAAAAGAAAATTCTTTATTTTTCAACTGAATAATACTTTTTTTTTTTCATTTATTTTGGCAATAAACAAGTCCTATTTCAAATATATAGTTTACATTTTATATTCATACATGACAAGAATACCAAATAGTGCCAATAAATCTACATTAACAAACCATATTATTTACATTGTGAGACAACATGGTTGGGCAACAATTTTACCTAGGTACTGCAAAACCTTTTCTGCCGACTTCCAAAAAGCAGACGGTATTCAATTCAACTGTATGTCATTTTTATGTGTGTTAACTAATTACTTTTTACTGGGTAAACCAATTTGGATGATTCTTTTTTTTTATTTGAATGCTGGTACTTCTCGTGTGGTCCCGTATGAATTTGATCAAGGTCAGACCAATAGTTTTGAGTTATTCTTAATAACATATATTGAAGTCAGCTGTACAACATTTTTATTTTAAATTATAATCACATTATAACACCTGTATAAATATTTTTGATTGAAGGTAACTATACTCGTAAGACCAACAGTTTTTAGATCGTAAACATTATTTTTGAACGGACTTCAAAAAAGAAGGAGGTTCTCAATTCGACTGAATTATTTTGTGTTACCTCAGAACTTTTTTTTTGGTGAACCGATTTTAATGATTCATTTTTTATTTGAAAGCTGGTGCTTCTCATGTGGTCCCATATAAATTTGGTCAAGATCTGACCAATAGTTTTTAAATTATCTTTAATAATGACAGACTTCCAAAAGGTTGTAGTCGAAGTCAATTAAATACTAATTGACTTCGACTACAACCTTTTGGAAGTCTGCAGAAAAGCACAGCGCATTAAGCTAGACACATAAAATAATAATAATAATAATATTTTATTTTAATAAACTGTACAATTAATTCAAATAATGTCTTCATTTAGAATATTCTACAATAACAGGCCCCTGAATTAGGATAAACCTGTAATCAGGTGTATGTGCTAATAGATACGTTTACAAATGTTTTGTTTCTTACATAAAATGAATAAAAAATATCGTCATAATTGGAATCAAGTTGGACAATGAAGTGTTGAGTGTGGTGATGGCTGGTGTGAGTGAGTGAAGTGATGAATGGCGGGTGCGGGAATAATGTGAGCGTGTGAGGCAAATTACAGTGTTGAAATTTTGATATGTGCCAATGGTAATGTTATTAACATGAAAATGTTGACATTACGTATTAAGTGTGTTAAGCAATTATGCATGACTTACGATGCGAAAGTGCTACACATATATTAGTAATATATAGCATTAAGAAAATTAATTTAGCATTTTCGAGAATGCGAAGAGCGCACGCACGCTGGCACGATCCGCTAACTTTCGTTATGCTTACATTTCCCAGAATTTTGGATAAAAAATAGTATTTAATATAAGTACATGTTTTATGGAATTAAAAATTAATTAAATTTTTAAATGCCAAATAAAAATAGGCACGCTAAAATTTAATGTGAATGTTGAATAAGGTGGAATGTTTCACAAATTTCACATCAGAGGAAGTTTTGTACGGGTTAAAGTTTATTTATGCCGGCGGCGAGAGAGCGCTTGCGGCTCTGCTATTGCGTGCGTGCGTGCGTGTGTGTGTGTGTGTGTGTGTGTGTGTGTGTGTGTGTGTGTGTGTGTGTGTGCGTGTGTGTGTGTGTGTGTGTGTGTGTGTGTGTGTGTGTGTGTGTGTGTGTGTGTGTGTGGGTGGGTGTGTGGGTGTGTGTGTGTGTGGGTGGGTGTGGGTGTACGTGTGTGTACGTGGGTGTACGTACCGACGCAGGCCATGCCGCGGCCCCAGTCGCGCGTGCCGGCAGCGGGGGCTTGCTTGCGGCGCTGCTGGCGCGCGCCCGGCGCCACCACGGCGGCGGGGTCGCGCGCACACTCCGGGCAGTACCAGTCGCCCTCCGGCAGCCGCGCCAGCGCCGGCACCAGGCACCGCATGTGGTACCCGCGGTCGCACTCGTCGCACAGTACGATCTGCGACACCATCATACCACACATTCAAACAACTGTTTATTAAAGTAAACTACACTTGCAACGAATAGTACATTCTGCGAACTTCATCTATACACTAAACACTAATTGTATTCTAAATTTGAAGCTTCTACGTCTGCTAGAAGTGCCTTAGAGTTTGATGATCGGTCAGTGAGTGAGTTACAAAATTAAGAAACTTTGATTAGTTATATAAATACTTAAACTACTGGTTCAAATTGAATGAAATTTGAAATATACCGTGTTTATACAACGCCTGCTTGCTTACTGAAAATTCAGGCTTCTAGTTTTATCCACAACGAGGTTATAGGGGGTCGAAAATGGCCTGAACTGCTTCGAGTAAAGGATGATACAGCCATGCCGCTTTTTTGGTCGACTTGGCGGGGGCACTGCCGTGCCCCCAAACACTAAAAAAAGACAAACCGTCGCCGCGTAGTGTTGATACAAGAATATTCATTACCATATATTATCCCATGGTAGTCATACGAAACGACAGAGGAAAACAAAATGAGCGCAGCAACGTCTTCCTAATAACGACTAAAAATAAAAAATGCAGTTGCCAACCAGCTAGCTAAGCGTGGCCACTATGGCAAATATACCCCCCTTATGGGGGGATTTTTTCCAATTTTTGCAATATAGGGGGAGAATACTATCTTCATTAGTGGACTTTTAATAGCCTATAACGTTAAAAAGAAACAAACATACACATATATATAGAATTTAACCTACGAGAGAATGAGGTAGGATACAGTATACAGTCTTACCTATTATGTATAGAGAATAAGCATGTGACATATGAACAGTAAGGATTAAGAACGAAATTTATTGATTATAAAATTATCTTATTTTAATAATAATCTTATACAATAATAAATGTAATCTGTATAATATAAAATCAATTGCTATCCGTTAGTCTTGCTAAAACTCGAAAACAGCTCGAACGATCTTGATGAAATTTTTTGAGTGTATATTAGTGGTCTGTGGTCGTGGTGGTTTTGAGTGTATGTTTTAAGGTGTTAACCACACTAATCGCTCCATCATTGATCGACGCTATTGATGGACATCGGATCGACATCGATCAATGTCGATCAATTGGTGTGGTAAGCTTTAGCTCATCGACAGATACTGGTCGATAAAACGTTGTTCAATCAACTCGGTAGATGGCGCTGTTGTCGAGATCCAGAAATCACCCATGCAAAGCCAGGTCGGATCAATAGTGGAGGATAAATGTAGATGTTGAAGGGCCGCAGCATCCACTTACCGTCAGGTAGACTGTGTGCTCGTTCGACACACTTATTCTATAAAAAAAACCACTATCGGCATAGCACACATTGCACGCGTATATTGGCTTATTTAAAAGACTGACTGAGAAAACAACATACAAAGCCCATGTACAAACGTAACTAACTATCAAACAAGGAAGACTACGCATAAGATCTTTGAGGACTAAAATGGAATGCTTTGTATATGTGGTAGAGCCACGCTGCAGCTGTAGATGGACCACAGCATCCACTAACCATCAGGTGGACTGTGTGCTCGTTTGTCACCCTTATTCTATAAAAAAAAACGCCTCGCAAACTATAATTACATAGCTGTCTACCCTTCAGACCAAAACAGCAATGCACGCATACCATACCATAGTTGCCACGCTAGGCAAGCGGGTTGGCAACCGTAGTTTTTTTAAATATGTTTAGTTGTTTAATGATTTCTTATATTTACGCGAACACTACACATAAGACTACAAATAACCAGGAGATGACACCTGGTTTTATTTTCTATCGCATTTTACGACACCTACGGCACATTTTAGGGCAGCGGATATTCTTACACCACCACTACATGGTATAGTCCTCATAATATTATGTTCTTTGAAATTTCAGAGAATATGAAGTAAATGTGTGAATAGGGTTAAATAATCTATCGATTTTTTTTGTTTTAAAAACGCGGCGTGCAGCAATGATGCGACGAGCATTTTGACGTATCGCGTCACATTATACAAGGCGGACTGGACTGCATAGGTAGTTTTTGGCTGTGATAACTGAGCTTACGGTAGTGTCTAAACGTATTGGTTATATTCTCTTTGATAGTGTCAATCAATGGAAAGCTTAACAGAAGAAACAATTTCATAATACTTATGTAAGAAATGAAGATTTTGTTGAAAATTTCATAAATTAATTTATGAATTGATACAGTAAAATTCTTTGGAATATTTTTGCATTTCTTACGAATTTTTTAAAGAATGACATAGCAGAATATGTAACTATAATATGTAATGAAAACACATGTCAAGTTTTATAATAAATGTACTATCCATGAGCAAATACATGAATGAATTAGCTAACCATCTCTGGTGACTCTTTGCCCAAGCACACGCAACATCCACATTCTTTGCATGGAGCGTCTTCATTGTCCCGACACGTCAGACAGTTCAACGGTTGAGATCCTTTAAAATAAACATGTATTTTTATATGACAAAAAAGCGATAGTGAATAACATACACATTACTAAATACCTGCCTCGGGAAAGCAAATAGTGGAATATGCACCTTTGCTTACAGTCGTATATATATCACTATGATATTTATAGAATGTTTCCTTCTTTATTGAGGTTGGTTGCAGCCCTTAACTGCAGAAGTTCCTTAGTGGACTGTAAGTTTGTTTGTCACTTCAATTTTTTATTTAATTACAAAAAAAACGATAATCGAATACCACTTTGACACAAATAGTGACTTAATAATTCTTACTATTAATTTAAAAAAATAATTCAAAAATTGATAAGGGCGTGCTTCGGTGGTTTGGGCACGTTGAGCGAATGAGTGAAGACCGAATGGTGAAGAAAATATATAGCGCGAAAGTTAATATTAAAAGGTGTCGAGGTAGACCGAGACTAACTTTCGAAGACCATGTGAGCAAATTGCTCGAAGAGGGTAGGGTCAAGAGTACTCGGATACCTAGACGTGCATGTATGAAGAAGGTAATGAATCTGAAAGAAGCGAAAGAGGTATGTAAGGATCGTGACACTTGGCGATCTGTTCTCTCTGGCTACCCCGTCAGTGATTGTGCGTGAAGATAAGTAAAGTAAAGTAAGTATTAATTTAAAAATAAAACATCTACAATAATCATCATAATCATATAAACACTTACTCGCACTTATGCGGCTCTTTAGGGTCGGAATTTGAACCCACGACCCTAAAGTGCCGCGACCAAATGTTTAGCCACTGGCCTACAGAGCCGGCAGCCGTAAAGCTGTTTATAAATACCGAGCAAATGGAAATACGGGCTTCAGGAAAGGACTCGAAAGAATCGCGCTAATGTTCATGTCACTGCCCGATGGTTTCTTAGTGTGGTTACTAAGTGATGACTACACTTGATTGAAATTAAATTAGAATGCTGGACATTCCAGATAATTATTTTTTTATGTCCAAAATACTTTCGGTTTTAGGTTATAATTACGATAATACTTTAATTATAACAATTGTGCCTTAATAATATGCTAGCCATATAAAGACAGTTATCAACTAATATATGGCTACAAGAATTAACATTATAAAGTAAGTTGCCATAGATAAAATAATAAATTGTAACTCCCACTTATATGATTGGATGTAAAATTGCATTTAATATTTTCTATAGGTAAAAATAAAAACAATTAACCAATCTTATAAATTATTTAACTAAATAAAAATAAGATAAATAGGATTGTTGTAATTTGTTATAGTTAAGTAACATATATTTGTCAAGCATTAAAACTACACTGTCACATCAGGTGAATCCTGGTAATATGCATAATATATAGTTAGAAGTTTCAATAAATAAGTAAATAAAATGAACAAAAATATGATTCAATAATAAAATAAGCAATCAAATAACATCACGTTAGTGTCGTAAGAGGCGACAGAGAGTAACAAATCAGTAGATGGTCTCCAGCATCTTTCTAATATTGATTGCCAAACCGCTTGACAAGCATGTTAACTATGGCAAATATCCCCCCCTATGTAGCAATCTATTGGGGAGACCTATGTTCAGCAGTGGACTTAGAGATTTTAAAATAAGCATAAGTAACCCAAAATAATAAGTTATATTGTAAGGAAATGCTATGGAGCTTGGCTTCTGTTCAGATCTCAACTCTTATTGGCAAAGTTGACAACCCCAATCTCCACTATAATATATATATATAGCTTTAATTTGCAACACTAATACTTATTTTGCTTAAACATAATATTCTAATATATTATAAATATACATAGCAAAAGTAAGTAATGATTACAAACTTTTATCTGGTTGCGTTTTCATCATTTTCTTTTGGTCTTCAGATCTCTGGTCAACTGGTATTACCTCCTCTATAGCAAAGATTTTGTCATGGACCTTAACTTTAGTTTCATTCTGCGGCACTGAATCTGCTCCCAAGTACAATGTGCCAACAAGCTCATAACTAGACCTCAATTTCTTGATTTCATCTACCTTAAAATCATACCTGCAAAATTAAAATTACTTAAGTATTAATTTAAAGTAACTGTAATGGTATTCATGGACTGTGGATACACTTGTGAACAAGTATTAAGGTACTTTTATGTCCTGAGTCGGGATGTTGTACCTGTGTAATTTATGTATATAAGCTGCAGAGCTGCTTCCGCAACACAGGACAAAATCCTAGTGTGAGGGTGACATTTTTTTAATCACTATTGTAGCATACATTATTTTTGATAATAAGCAGGAAAAGTTAGGTTATTCGAAAATACTGCAGTTGCAAACATCACATAGCTACATACAAAACTGTGAATTTGATGTTTTAATAAGAAATACATACCAATATCCTTTTTCAAGTGGTTCGTCAGTGTTATAATTTAACATCACCTTCTGGCCTACTTTTAAATCATTCGTGTCAATAACAGTTCGTGCCCGTGGTCTTATTTCTGACTGCTTACAATATAAATCTGAATCTTCTTCACTGAAAATATTGAACATTCAGTCTTAAGTTATATGTATTGTGATTGGAATAATATAAGAGTTTGAAAATGTTCAAACAGCACTATCATGAACTGTAGCTATGGGCGACTGTTCCAAAAAATTGTTTAGATGATTTGCTAATCAGTTATCGAATGATCATTTGTCATGTCAAAATATTCATTTGATCGAATTTTGGTATTCAAATGATTGATAACTATTTTCAATCAAAAATGATCCATTAAATTAACTATTTTCCATTAATTTTTTATTTCATTTCAATAAAATATTAATATTTTTATAGAATTAGGGTAACAATCGAGCACACAGTCCACCTGATAGTATGTGGATACTGTGGCCCATCATAGGCATCTACATTTATCGTCGATTAAGAATCAAAATGCAGATGTGTTGTAAATAAGGTGGAATACCTCATTTCCAGTAAAAAGGATATCCGGTTCTCTACACTCACCATATGAAACACAACAGCATTAAGCTGCTTTTTAAGCTGCTTTTCTTTGAGCGTGGTACTTCCCCTGTCAAGTCGACCTACTCATGGTACTACAATAATATAGCTACAACATGGCTTACCCACATAAAAAGTTATGCCATTTACTTTACACACAGTCAGTGTGAAGTCTTATATGGACTATTAACATATTTATATTATGTCTGCAAGCCCGACTCCATACCTACCAATAATAAATAAATATAATATTAAAAGTGACTAATAAAAAAATTAAGGTCCATGGTAGCTGAAGTTCAGTAATCATTAATCATTTGAATGCTTTATTAAATAAAAATGTTTTACTCACTCATTGTCTAATTGAATTTTATATAATAGTTCTATGGTCTTTCTTCCACTATTTTCAGCTTTAGTAGAATCTTTTCCAATTGGTCTCTTTGCTCTTGGAGATTGGGTAAAATACTTTGCAATACCTTTTTTCTTTGACTTTGGACTTTCTTCATCTTCTTTTTCATTAGGTGGTTCATTTTCAAGGTCACTTTCTTTGCCAGAGTTTGTTTCCGTGACTTTTTTTTCTATCTGTGTACCTGCTTCTCCAGGATCGATAATTGGATTGGCTTCAGGATCATAAACTATTCTTACAACCTTTCCCTCTAACCAGGAGCCTTGTTCTCTGTCTTTCATATCAACTAAGTCTCCTAACTCGTAAAAATTGCTTTCGGCATCTAAATGAAAAATATATTATTATTATTAATGTAAGAATGTTACATTAGCACCTTTAATATCTATGCGGAATTTGTTTTAATAAAAACGACTTACTCTGTCTAAAAAAAATTACTTTCTTTTAATATTAGGATAGAATATAATTGTAATAACTATTAAATGAAACAAAATAAACCCAATAAAAAACAACTGAACAACAGTCAAATTGATATAACCTACCTCATTTGTTTAAATAGGTTAAAACAAGAAAACAACAGATTTTCCTGTTTCTTTATTATTGGAGGATAAATGAAGATAAGTCCATATCTTTAGTCTGCTGTATATGATATAATTAAAGCAGATAGACAAAGATTAATTAAAGTTACAATATATATATCTTAAAAACCATTTATTCTTTGCCAAGAATCTAGCGTTCATGGCTAAGAAAGTAACCTTATTTAATACATCATAAAAGATATATTTTCTGGTGCTGCAAAAAATCAATCTGATTTTTTTATAGCCCAGAGGTCAAGTACAGCCAATAAAATTAACTGCTATGAAAATAATTTAACCTTTTGTGCCCATTGTTTTAAATCTAACACTAATTTAACAATGTTTGATTGGATAAAAACATCGAAATTAATCACTCCTTAACCATTTTAAAGGGAAATGAACAAATTAACAATGCCACTATAAACTAACATGATTGCCTCATTTATCTCATAGTCATTAGCTCGACTGCTCACAACATGTGGTTCTCGGTCAGGCCAAAAATCAGTTGTTGGGTTTTTCTATCAAAAATAATTAAGAATTTGGCGGTGTTTCACGCCGTGCCTCGGAAAGAAAGTAAAGCCATAGGAACAGGACATACATACCTATGTATACCTAATCTCTCTCCAGATGCCAGATGGTATCAGATTGCTGTTCCATTGGACTGTGAGTATAACCAATTCATGAATATATGCTAATGCTTCGTTTCCAGTAAAAAGGGTCTCCAGTTCTCTACACTCACCATACGAAACACAGCAGCATTAAGCTGCTATTTTACGCTGGTATTCTGTGAGAGCGTGGTCCTTCCCCGGTCGAGCCCACCCATTCGTGTTACAACTATACCAGAAATATAGCTGCAGCATGGCTCTACCACTTATGCAACTGGGTAATATACAGGGTTATTTTGCAATAACCGGCCAAATTTGCAGAGAAGGTTCAGAATAAGTAATATAAACAAATGGTGAAAAAAAGTTATAAAAACATGTGTTAGTGTCATAGAACACCACCCGGCTGGAACGAATTTCCTTTCGTAGCATTTTTTTAAACATTACTATTCCCTTAAACCACTTCTGGTAAGTTTAAAATGCTTAAAAATGTTATAAATGCAAATGACGGATTCGAACCCACAACTTTTCGAGTTCGCGGTCCACGTCCTGCCATTAAGCTACTGACGCTTCTAATATATTATTATTGATAAACGTATTATATTATTGATTAACAAATATAAATAAATTAATTACTCATCTAGCAAAATGAAGCATCTTTTAAAGTAATATTTCTTTCATGGCAAGATAAGAAAAAGTGCGAGGAAGATGGAAAATATTCCATCTCGCTTCCTTATAGCCGCAAATACTGTCTACATAACGTCAAAGGGGTCGTGACGGAAAAACTATTTTCTCGCCTAGTCCCCATCCGCCAAATTCGTACCGTCCAATAAAGAACTTCGTCCCAAAAACTCATCAGTCTTTTTTATCTTTTAAATTCCACATGTAATATGCATTATTAAGTGGCGAAGCTTGCGAAGTCACTTATTGATTTCACGATGTCTGTCCGTCTGTCCCACGATTATCTCGAGAACGGTTTTGAATTTTGAAATTCTGTTTTCAGCAATCGATTACTGATCACCCAGGCATCTGAACCTCCTATTTTGAAACTGATTGCTCAACGGCAACCGTTAGAAACCGCTACAAAGCTGATTGCTTCGCCACTTTGCTATGCTATTAGCTTACTAGGTTTATTTTAACTGATTTTACTGCACACGCACATATTCGAAAGGAAAAAATAAATCACATTCAATTTAGAATAATTTCAAATACAAGTATAATATATAATTGAATTTACTTTTGAACTTAAATTTAAAATTAGGCTACTCTTTAAAAAATAACCCTATATATATAACATGAAAAAACTCTGAGGCAGCAACATCATAGGAGCTGACTGATGGATTGACTTCTAGTACTTTGATGCACTTTTTCTTACCAACTGTTATCATGATGCCAAATTCTCTCTACTATGGGAGAGGCCCATGTCAAGCAGTAGATTGTACCAGGCTGATAATAATAAGAAAATATTGTTTATTAATACTTAATATTAATATTATACTTAATAATATTCCACTTATAACCTACCATTATAGGAATTTTTCTCACTATTTGTTTCATTACTTTGCTCAAGGCTTTTATCAGAAATTTGTGCTTTTTCCTTTACTGAACCATCATTTGGCTGCAATTTCACCATGAGCTGAATTACATCATTAAGTTTGATGTTGTAATCGTGGAAAGTGTAACCATCTTCAAGCTAAAATACAAAAGACTGATATATAATAGATTTTTAAGTACAAATATATTCTATGTCATACACATTATCTATTTAATAATAATGCAAGTTATATTAAGAAAATAAGAAATACTAAAATAAACATGTAAATCTAGGTGGCAGAATGCATCCTGCCAAATAGCAGTGCTTGTACTGCTGTGTTCAGAGATAACACACATAGAGAGCCAGTATAATTACAGGCAGGCATTCCATCTAAGTCCTTAGAGATGACAATGTATCTGTAGCCTTCTTTTTTTAAAGTTAGTGGCAAAAGTCCATGGACTGCAGTAGCCACTCGTCATTAGGTGGATCGTATGTTTATCACTCAGTTTTATAAAAAATAATAATAATATAAATTTATTATATAACATAATCCAAAATGTAATTACTAATATGTTGATAAACATGGTAATTGGTAGCTTATAATACTTTTTGGCGGTCACATTATTTATCACTCCTTCTCAGACATGGTTATCAAAACTTGACACAAAAATACTACAAAGACATTGCTTATGTCAGATGTATGTAGTGCAGACTTGGCACACACATATATAGCAGTAACTACTTCCCTTTTCTATGATGAAAAAGACACAATCAGTGACTTGTCTACAGACTAATGGAGATATATGAAAAAATGAGAAATAATTGGCTGTGTGGTTAAAATATCTTAATTCATCATATGTACATAGCAAAGTTCAAAACCTTTACTTAAGAAAAAAAAACATAAGCTTGAGCTAAATTAAATTTAGATTGGCAATGAGTAAGCAAAATTTCCATTTTTATTTAAATGATATTCACCTGCACCTTTGTGGAACGTGGATTTTATTAATATAATAAAATATAAGTACATTTTGTCACGAAAAAATAATAATTGAACTTTAATAAAATAATAATGAACCTCAAATAACTAAAAAAGAAATTCTACATAAACATGAATAGTTTCTGAAGTAAGTCAAGGTTTAAATTTTTGATACACTGACATTTGGCACCAAATTCAGAAGCTTTTATATTATGTGAAAATAATTTGTTGATGTGAAAAAAATTTGTTTTCATTCGTATTTTTCACCGTTAGGGATAGAACTTATTCTAAAAAAAATTCTTACGTCTAGACTCATCATTCGAATTGGTTTACAATTGGCGAAGATATAAACACATACCATTAACAAATAGACTAATAATAAAAAAATACATGTTCAAATACGCACAGCCATAAGGGCTACACTGCTAATGAATACAGCAAATAATACTTTCAAGTTTGATACTATTCAAACTAATGGTACTCACAATAATTTAAAAATACCTATAAGTTTTAACATTTTTAAAGCTTTTTTTTCAATGACTTCATTTCACAGGCATTGATTGTTTGAGGTATAATTTGCTTAATGTACTAGATGTAAAATTTGCAAACCAGCAACAGAAACAATTTGTAATTAAAATGTGTGAGAAAATAATCACAAAATTGCTGACTATCTGCTTCCATTGCATGGCTGTTTCTACAATTCCTACTGAAAGAGAAGTCAAATTTCAGCACTAAACTGATTTCAGTCCAATAAAGACACCCACAAACATTTACTTTGTATGTTGACACATGGAAAGTCAGTGCTTATATCTTATGAATTGCCCCTTGGTCTACATTTATAAAGGAAGAATAAAACACAAAAAAAAGAACACTGTTTCTTCTGCACACCAATGATATGTTGCGAACTGGTAACATTCATTGCTATGCGGATGGTAGCACTGGTGATGCTCTATACAACGGCCGTGCCAATATTTCTCGGGAAAACGTCGCAGAGTACTGGAACAAACTTGTGTCTGAAGTTGAGTCTTTGCTGAACACGTCTCGGATTGGGGGTGACTAAATCTAGTCCTGTTTAATCCTCAGAAGACACAAGTTTGCACGTTTACCGCTAAAAATGACTTTGTCGTATCTCCTCAGTTTCAAGGTACT
Organism: Parnassius mnemosyne; assembly: GCA_963668995.1. NCBI lineage: Eukaryota > Metazoa > Arthropoda > Insecta > Lepidoptera > Papilionidae > Parnassius > Parnassius mnemosyne. Next base: position 19,194,537 of record CAVLGL010000082.1, on the reverse strand, counting down.
CCCCTTTTTGCCTCAGCCAGTATCGGAATCCTCGGAGTTGACATATCGATTGACATGCAATTTCATGGTCACTTGGAAGAGAAGGCCAAAATGCATGGAGTGCTCAGCAGAGTGGGACAGTATTTCATGCTGGGACACCGCCTGCAAATTTACAAGGCGCAGGTTCGGCTTCACATGGAATACTGTTCCCATCTCTGGGCAGGGGCTCCTCAGTGCCAGCTCGAGCGGCTCAAATCGTTGACGACCGAGTCCTTTTCGATCGGCTCGATTCATTGGCACTGCGAAGAGATGTTGCATCCCTTAGCATTTTCTTTCGCATTTACCATGGGGAGTGCTCTAAGGAATTGTTCGGATTAATCCCAGCATTAATCATAGCATCCACACCATCTTGATGATTTGTGGTCCACTACTGTGCGATTTAGAAGATGTTTTCTTCCTCGCACAACTTCCTTGTGGAATCAATTACCATCAACGATTTTTCCGGACCAATACGACTTAGGGACCTTCAAGAAAAGAACCTACTCCTTTTTAATAGGCCAGCAATGCATTTGCAATGCCCCTGGTTCCCTGGTGTTGCAGTTGTTCATAGGCGGTGGTAGTCACTTATCATCAGGTGATCCGCATGCTCATTTGCCCCCTCTCCTATAAAAAAACGAAGAAACCATGACTTTTAATAATCACTGTTTATCATAATACTAATTAATAAACACATTTTTGTAAAATAACATTATGAAGAGATCATCATCATTACAGCCCTTCACAAGTCCACTGCTGAACATAGGCCTCCCCCAAGGAATTTCTACCATATAAAACCTTTCTTGTTCATCAGTTGTTCGGTGCTTTGAACTATATGGGTGGCCTATTGCCATTTCTGCTTACTAATATTTTGGCTTATGTTGGTTACTATGGTGCTAATGGTTGAAAGGGAACAATACAATGGTTTAAATAATACTAGAACAGGTTGAAATTTAGAAACGTTTGGCAGGAGGAGGGGGCAGGGGATGAGGGGAGGGGAAGGGGGGGGGGGAGCATCCTCTTACTCCCGACACCACTCCCATTAAAACATAATACACTGTTCTTGAGAAAATCAAAAAGAAAATCCCATAGACCTAACCTGAAAGTAGCATTTATTGTATCTGGCAGGAGGGGGGAAGAGGGTAGCAGGAATGTGCCCTATCAGGGAAAGTCACTCTACCTTTCCCTCGTGAAAAAGTATAGTTTATTAGTAATCTTTTTTTTTTGTAAAATCATAACCTCACTTTTTTACACAGGAATATTGACGCAAAGTTACTTTTACAACGGTTTCGCTGCTGCGGGAAGTGCAGCCCCTTCGCCCTTGTGTAGCGAATCACAGGCACCCATGCTCACCTGTACAGCTTTAGCTTATTGGTCGCCTTCGGCCACCAGCCTCAGCAGCTACAGCTGGCACAGGTGTCTGCGATTTACTACGGCGGGCAGGGGCTGCTCTCCCTCCGTGTAACCTATTACAACTGAAATTATTTCTGGGTGTTCAAGTATTTCTGGGCAGTTTTAAACACTTCAGAAATAAAACAGTATATTATAATTATTTCTTTATTGTCTGTTAACATATTTTCTTTTTATTAATTCCTCAAAATTTATTCCTTATAATTTCTCTTCTCCATAAATATTCATATATCAAGTCTGTAAAATTTTCTCTATTATTAGTTGTTTTTAGCGAAATATCTCTTGACAGAGAGTATAGACAATAGAATAATGTGACACTAGTCTTATGTCCTTGTTGCACTTACACAATTCTGTATGCTATCTAGCTTTCACAGTAACTTTTCCATGTTTTACACATTTTAGGTTAAAATAGTTTTTTATTATTTTTTGATAACGGTGCATTACCTTTTAATGTGAGTGGTGTTATTATAATTAGGAACCAAATCTCTACCAAATAAGACAAATTACGCCGCTGAATTCGTGCCAAATGATTCTAAATCCAATCCCTAGAACATTCTAATATATATACCTAAATTACATTACACCAGTAAACCATAAAGGTAAGATTTTATTTTGAGTATTAAGAATGTTGTCCAGACACTTTAAGGTTTAATAATTATTGCAAAGACATCAAAGAAAGCAAGGTAAAATATTTTGTGTCATTGTGTTCTATCGCTTCCACAGTATTTTCAGCACAAACCTCCAGCTATCCTCTGAGGTAAAATATTTAGATCTTACTTTAAACAGTAAACTCAACTGAAATAAACACATAGAAAACAAAATGAGCAAGGCTAGTATAACTTTTTGGCAATGCAGTAATATGATTGGCAAACAATGAGGTTTTATACCAAAAAATTATACTTTGGCTATACAAAATCATGATACGGCCCATAATCACATAAAGCGCTCTGGTATGGTGGACCAAAACAAATGAAGAAAAGAAGCTTCAGTGATACCAGAGACTGGCATGTATGACTACCATAGGCTGCATAAGAACTACACGAACAGCAGCCTTATAGGTTATGCTGGAGCTAGCCTCGCTTCACCTACACATGCAACAAGAAGCGACTTTAGCTACCATTAGACTCAAGACCCTAAATCTATGGACTAAGAGTAGAGTCCCTCATACAGGTATAATTGAGAATTTACACCGAAATTTCTATCGTACAAGCCAAGTACTATAAGATCGCTAAAAAAATTTTGTTTAATAAGAAACACAAGATACAATTAAACGAAACTAACCAGCCGAAGGAATTACACCCAGAAGAACTTAGAATTTTCACCGATGGTTCCAAAACAAATGAAGGTATAATATCTAGAACTTTCTCGGAAGACCTCAACATCGACCTATGTCCACCGCTGTGTAATATTACAGGAACAACAAACACATTCACATTAAAGATCTAATTAAAAAAAGGGTTATAAATTACCAGCTTCCCGCCATAGAATAACCGTTGCAGCTTCGGATCGACGTCAAACTTTTCCTTTACAATCTTTCGAAACTGTTCTATCTTGGTCAGCTTAGATTCAACCACAACTATAGTATCAGGCTTACCAAAAGTTCTTACTCTTACGTGCATTTTAATCTGAATTCTTAAAAATAAACAATATCAAAACATTTCACTAGTTTAAAATGGTGCTACAACGGTGTGACCTCTCGAAAAAAAAATATTTCCTGTGTCCTGTCCTTGTATAATCACTTCTTTACTTTTATTAACAGATCTGACAGAGATACTGACTTAATTTTAATATATAAAGATTAAAATTTGTATGACTGAGAATCCGACAGAAATAATGGCGCGAAAATTTTATTTTAACTTTTATTCAGGCAAAGGGACATATGCCCATACAGCCTAGTTGACGTGTTGACTTTCACGTAATAATTCTGTGGTGATAAAAAACATGAGATATCCATCGAGGTTTTGGCGGAAACTTGGCGGTGGATTAACTGCTCCTGTATTATAGGAATGCGCCGAGAATTGAGCCTTGAGGGACTCATTATTACGGGTCACCCAGAAGAACTTTTACAATTGATATAATAACTTTCTGCGTTCTATTATTTAAATATGAAATAATAAAATTAAGCGCTGTGTTCTTAACACCATAGTACTGTAGGTTTCTGAATAATGTATCCTCACTTGTAGCCTCTTCTTCTTCTTTCACTTTTAGTCTCACTTGTATGCCGTGTAGTGGCGATTAAGAATATCCACCACTTCATATCTTCCCGTGGGTGTCGTAAAAGGCAACAAAGGGAAACAGGCAGGAGATGGGCAGCAGCATCTTCCTGATAACAGCAAAATTACAATAAAAAAACTTGCGGTTGCCAACCCGCCCGCCAAGCGTGGCAACTATGGCAAATACCCCCCTATGAAGGTATTAAGTAGGAAGGTTTACCCGCGGCTTTGCTCGTGCTCGTGTTCGTCTTCGCGTCAGATTTAGCAAAATTCTATCGCTTTTAGGGCCACCTCGGTATCTATATCTCTATATCTGTTTATCACAGATTTTTTTTGAATTCTCAAAGACTATTGGACGTAGGTAATTGATATTTGGCATAGATATAATATGCTACAGGACACACATGAATAAATAAATTTTTCAGAATTGCATTAATATCATATGTCTAGTAACATCTACTATTTTTTATATTTTGTACGTGGTAGAGCCATGCTGCAGCTATATTACTGGTATAGTTGTAGCACGAAAAGGTCAGCTCAACTGGGAAGGACCACGAAACAATGAAATAAAATATATGCCATAAAATAGCAGCTTAACGCTGCTGTGTTTCGTATGGTAGGTGTAGAGAACCAGAGACTCTTTTTACTGGAAGCGAGGCATTCCATTTTAGTCCTCACGGGTGACAACGCATCTGCATTTTGATTCGTAATCGAGGATAGATGTAAATTTTTATGGGCCACAGCAACCACTTACCATCAGGTGAACTGTGTGCTCATTTGTCACCCTTATCCTATAAAAAATATATCCATGAGAAAGGTAAATTGTCTTGGAATCAAAATTTATTATTATTATTATTCACACTTTACTCTTTTCATTCATTCATAATTAAAGTTAATTTAGTTTTAACAAAATAATGATGATTTCATGGTCTACTATCACTTTACGTTATAATGTTTATTTGCGATATTTGATTCATATCATTGGCTTCATTTATTGATTGGCACTATAAAATAGATACTGATATTTTTTTTAAGTTCGAGTGTACTTCAAAATTTCATAAATGCAGTTCTGCAATTATGATGAATACTACACATGGAATAAAATTAATCGTACAGATTTTATCACTTTTATTTTTAACTTGAAATAAAAAAAAACATTTTTTATTTCAATAGAGATTATGGCTGTGTGCTACCATCTGCTTGGGATCTCATATGTAATAAAATTAAATCTGAATTAAAATCAAGCATACTACTGCAAGATTTCAAGTACTATAAGCTCATTCTGCGTAGATCGGACTAATCATTATTAAGTAAAAGTTGATGGAGGTCATCGTTAATTCTATTACATTAGGACGTCAAACACTTTATTCGTGTCCATGGGTTCAATAAAGTGCCCGAAACGTCAAGATTAAAAAAAAATTAAATTAGATAAAATCCTTAAGATTACTTTTACTGCAATTTGATTTCTATTTATAGAGAACGTGGAAAGAACTACACTCATGAAAGGGAGTAGAAAATGTTTGTCTTGGTGTGGCGGCGAGATAGAATCTGCCGCCTCATATCGTACGGTGTGTGTCGTAAGAGTCGACAGAGGAAAACAAACAGGATGGGTAACATCATCTTCCTGACAACAGTTCAAAATTATAAAAGTTCAGTAGACTTTTGATACGCTGTAATGATGATGATGATTAGTTGTACTTTTTCGAATCTTTGCTGCCCTTAATATATACGGTAGAGTGAAAACAAAAAAGTAACATCTCCGAAAATATGAATGCAATACAAACTTCATAATTGCCCCATCAAAGCATAGCATCTTACATACATGTCACTACTGGGTACAGTCCGCAGAGAGTTTTTGGCCAAAAAGTGTTCGCAGCGCTGATCCCAATGGAGAATCATGTTAACTGGGGAACTTCTCCGATATGCAGATTTTCCTTCACCGCCGCGAACGTGGTAAATCGACACTTCTAAGTGTCTATGTTATCTATAACAAACTGATTTATAAGTCTCATTAAAGGTAAAAAAGTAAAGTAGCTGCTTAAATACGTCTCACTACTGTGCACATTACCTATAGTGTTTGTGGGCAGTAAAGAGTAGGTAGGTATGCCGCAATGCTTCAATATTATTAACGGTTTTCACATTTCCACGAATTTTCGACTAATCGGACATCTAGTTTCACCACGAAGTTATTCTTTACCACTTCACCGGATACGTGGTAAGTCAGCACGTAAAATTTACCATTAAAGAGTTATTTTTCTTCAAAGGAATCGTACACGTTCTGCGCCCGTGCCATGATGAAAACTCATGGCAAGCTAAACGGCTCTCGTATTTGTTTAAATAAAAATTCATAAAAGTGAAACAAAGCATTAGCACAATTGTTAACCACATCTACACAGTAATTAGAGATCAAACGAAGCAACGAACTATTCCATCAAATAGAGTTAAAAATCTCACAATGCACTTAATTTTCAATTATTTACATCATATAACTTGATAACAAATAAAGTTGGTGAAATAAAAGCAATGCCGATAGACATTCAATATATTCAACCGTCACTTTTCATAACCGTCTTAGAGAGAAAGTTGCCTGGACTAAGGAGGGACATACGAGTATAAAGTAACTGCTTATATACGACAATACATTTTACAGCTAAGTATACGTTACTTTTTTTACTTTTACTTATACAATGAGAGAGCTGTATTGTCAGGGCCGGCCCTACCATAGGGCGAACGGAGCGGCCGCTCCAGGCGCCAAGTCCCAGGAGGCGCCCTAGTCAAATTTTATAATTTTTTTTATAGAAGAGGGGGCAAACGAGCGTGCGGCTCACCTGATGGTAAGTGACTACCGCCACCCATGAACAACCGCAACACCAGGGGAATTGCAGATGCGTTGCCGGCCTTTTAGAAAGGTTTAAGCTCTTTTCTTGAAGGTTCCTAACTCGTATCGGCCCGGAAAAATCGCTGGTGGTAATCGATTCCACATGGAAGTTGTGCGAGGGAGAAAACTTCTTCTAAATCGCACAGTGGTGGACCGCCAATCATTCAGATGGTATGAATGGTAACGCGAGTTTTGTCGCGATGTGCGATGGTGAAATTGAGCGGCTGGAATCAATCCGAACAATTACTCAGAGCACTCCCCGTGATAGATGCGATAAAATACGCATAGAGATGCAACATCTCTACGCAGTGCCAGTGTATCGAGCCAATCAGAAAGAACTCGGTCGTCGATGATTCGAATAGCTCTGCGCTGGATGCGGTCAAGTGGAAGGAGCTGACACTGGGGTACCCCGGCCCATAGATGAGAACAGTATTCCATGTGAGGCCGACCTTGCGCTTTCTAAAGTTGCAAGTGATGTGCCGGCATGAAATACTGTCTCGCTCTGCTGAGCACGCCAAGCTTTTTAGAGGCCAATTTGGCCTTCCCTTCCAAGTGACCACGAAACTGCACACTACTCGATATGTCGACGCCAAGGATTCCAATGATAGCTGAGGCAGCAAGGGGAGTGCCTTGAAACTGAGGAGATACGACAAAACGGTGCTTTTTAGCGGTAAACGTGCAAACTTGTGTCTTCTGGGGATTGAACTAGACTAGATTTAGCCGCCCCCAATCCGAGACTTTGTTAAGCAAACACTTGACTTCAGACACAAGTTTGTCCCGGTACTCAGCGACGTTTTCCCGAGAAATATTGGCACGGCCGGTATATAAGACATCACCTGTGCTGTCGTCTGTATAGCAATGAATGCTACCAGCTTGCAACATATCATTGATATGCAGGAGAAACAGCGTTGCTGATAGCACGCAGCCTTGTGGAACACCAGCGTTGATAGGCTTGAAATCAGAGTATGCACCGTCTACTATGACCTTGAGGCTCCGATCAGCAAGGAAACTGATGATCCATTTGCACAATTTCTCGGGAAGCCCATAGGAAGGAAGCTTCGAAAGAAGCGCTTTGTGCCAGACCCGATCGAAGGCCTTCGCTATGTCCAAACTAACGGCCAATGCCTCCCCCTTGGACTCTACTGCCTCCGCCCATCTATGAGTCAGATAGACTAGAAGATCACCAGCTGATCGACCCCGACGAAAACTGTACTGGCCGTCACTAATCAGCTGGTGATCCTCAAGGTACCTCATGTGCTAACAGTTTATAATGGATTCCATTATTTTGGAGAACAAGGAGGTGATTGCGATAGGCCTGTAGTTGGACGGGTCTGAGCGGTCGCCTTTTTTAGGAATCGGGTGGACCAAAGCTATCTTCCATGAATTCGGGATTACGCCTTGGGAGTAGGACTACCGGAAAAGACGCGTTAAAACCGGTGCCAACTACGGAGCACACGTCTTCAACACAATGGGAGGGACTCCATCGGGCCCACTCGACTTGGTGATGTCCAGGGAGAAGAGTGCTTTGCGAACCGAGCGCTGTGTAAACCGCACATCCGGCATGGAGCACTCACATCGCGGAATGGTCGGCGGTGTGTTCTCCCCTTCATCTAGAGTCGAGTTGGACGCAAAGAGAGAGCTCAACAGATCGGCTTTCTCCTTTGCGGCATGGGCCAGTGAGTCATCCTCTCTGTGCAGAGATGGAAGAGATGGCTGACAGAAGTTTCCTTGGACAGCCTTGGCGATAGACCAGAATGCACGGGTTCCCGAAAGAAGGCGAACTAGTTTCTTGCCAATTCTGCCGATGTGCTCAGACATTGCCTTGGCTGACTCTTTTGAAGGACCTGGAGGCGGAATTATACCTTTTTAAGTGCGCTGGTGTTTACATCCCGAGACGTTGATGCGTCAGCCCAGGCCCGGTACCACTCCTGCTTATAGCGTGATGCTATTTTACAGGAGCGACCAAACCATGGCTGGGATCTGCCTCCGATGGGCACCACAGAGATGGAATAAAAAGTTCCATACCCTGAAGTACCATCAGCAACAGAATCGGCAACAACGCTGGGATCTTCCGGCGAGAAACAAACCCGCCCCCAAGGGTAGGATGCAAAAAAGACCGCATCCCGTCCCATTCGGCTGACCTATAGTACCAAACACAGCGGCAAGCTGCAGATCGCAACTGCGATTGGAGTGTGAGTGGCACCGTACTCCGGATCAGACAATGGTCCGAAGAGCCCAGAGGGTCATCGACGGAGACCAGATATCCGTCCGGATGAGAGGTCAGCAGAAGGTCCAACAGGGAAGGTACATGGTCTTCCACATCTGGGATCCGCGTAGGCGAAGTAACCGGTTGTGTTAGACCATATGCCAAGGCAAAGTCATAGACAGATCTACCCGCATGATCGGTTAAACGAGAACCAAGCCATTGAGCGTGGTGGGCGTTAAAGTCACCGAGTATCACGATCTCTGCGGATGGGACCTGTTCTAGCACGGAATCTGTAGCCATATGGACGTGATCAATGAGTCGGTCTGTGTCGGCATTACCGCTATGGGACCTATAGAGGCACCCGTAGACGCGGGGATGGTCGTCGCTGTCTACGCGCAGCCATAGAATGGACAGGTCCGTTGACCTTCAAGACTGCCGAGGCGTCGAAGACAGATGTCCTCTCTGACGTATGCGCAAACTCCAGCCTGGGGCACAAAGGAGTGTTCTAATTTGTACCCCGGGTAGGAGAGATATGAAGTATCAGCCGGAGAGGACACCCGAGTCTCGGTTAAATTATTAGTCGCGAGCGGAATTTTGCGCCCCCCTTCCCCAGAATACGCGGGGCAGCCTGAGCACCTACGCTCAGGAGTGGAGTAATTTGGTCGTGGATGCTCAGCGAGGGATTCTCCAGGAGTGCTGGTACCCCTGGAGACAACCTACAACCTTTTAGCTTATTTACGTAACAATTTTGCACTCTTCTTACAAGCTTAGTCTATGTTCCGTTTCTTTGCTCATGTGCCTGAGTTTATTGATGGAAATTTCCTCGCTTTTCAATATTTTGGTTTCGAACGGGTGGCTAATTGGTATATATGCGTATGGCCTCATTTGTTGAGACGAGCGCGGCATTCTTCAGCGCTTATTTGTATTTTTTACAAACTAAACAAAAAGATGGGAAGTTATTTCAAAACATGTGAAGAGCTTAACTTTAAAAAAGGTGTGTCAAACAAGATGCGAAAGTAGAGTCAACAGTAGCAAGCGGTGCGGTATCAGTAAGCCGAAGTAAAAAGTGCCCTGGAAGAAGAGTATCGACACAACTGATCCCGTGGCAAGTTTGGAAGCTAAATCACTTGCAGCCAATTTTAAGAAGTTCCAGTTTTTGCTGTCTTTAGTCATTTGGTACGGCGTTTTATTCCACGTTAATCTTGTCAGCACATCTTGCATGCAGCAAGCAGACCGCATAGATTTATCAGATGCTACAAAACTGATGCACAAAAAAGAATAAAACATATATAATAGACGAAGGATTAACAAAGGCTCTCATTGCAGCAAAAGATACAGCTGAAAAAGCTGAAATAAACTCGGAGTTTGAAAGAATCCGCTAGCGAAAAAAGAAGAAAATGTTCTTATATATATGTATATGTATCTGTCGACGTCTAAGCCTCCAGTTCCGTAATTGACTAAACCTAAGGTTTTTCTACCATTCCAAACGGTTTGCTGTCGAATAGCCATTTCATCCACAACTAATGTACAGTAAATGTTTTTTTGGGAACCGGATTTTTTATTTTTAAGAACCTCGAACGCTTCAGCAGTAAATCCTGGCTCTGCATTTAAATTTTCATACCATTTTCCTAGCGTTCGAGGGTGAGACAACGCGTTTTCAAATACTTTTTGCACGTATTTGTATCCCGCCGGAGAGTAAAAATTTAGAGTCAGGGCAAACTTTCGTAAAGGTGGGCTAAATTTCATCCTTATGTTTTTTCTGCGCTTTCTTTGCTTACTAATTCTTGAAAACAAATCAGCCGCTTCCGCCTTTACACACAAATCCTGAAATTGATCTTCAGGAACATTGAGGTCTTTTTTAATTTAATCATTGTCTCCTTAAGTGATTTACACCGTTCCTCGAGTCTTTTATTTTTTCTCTTAAAATTTTTATTTTCTTTCACAACTTTCTTTATATCAAATGTTATTTTTCTAACTTTTGATTTAAGAAATGCTTTACGTGGTGTATCAAAAATTGAATCCATATCAGAAATATTTACATCATGTAGGGAGTTTGGTGAGCCGGGTTTCGAAATATAATGATCATAATTCATAGCCACCTAAAACAAAAAAAAACCAGTAATTTGAACGGATCCTTAGTAGGTTATCTACAAATTTCCATATGTTAATAAAACCCCTTAACTGTTGATTACTGTTAGATTCGCACGTACCTGAAAGTAGGGTACAGCCCCTGCTGATATACTTTTTAACCCTTTGCTGGTTGCATATACTCGTACATCTTCTGATTTCAAATGTGTTGAGCATAATCGACTATGTATTGTAGGTGTCCAATCAGGTTCCTGTCTTTGTTTTCGGATAACAACAAGCCACTTTTGTCTCCTTAATTCATCTTTAGGAAACCTGAATAATAAAAATGTCCATTAAATGTCACCATTTTATGAATTGGTTGAACGTTTTATATTTTGGAAATTTCGCGATAGGGCCTACAATATGGGATACAACTTTCCATTGATTCCCATCGAGTTTGGGGTTGATAAGTATTTTTACAGAAAAGTTACACTATTATAAGCACACACACAAAGTTACAACATGCGAAAGCGCGTAATTTTTGAGAAAAAAGTTATTGAAAATCAATTATTCTTGCATTGTTTATGTCTAATCCTACAATAAAACTGACGCCATTTTTTTATTGTTATTGTCAGTAGGGATGTCGATTCTTTCCAAAAAAGATCGATTTTTTGAATAGATTCGAATTGTAAGCTGATGTATCGATTCCCAAAAATGGATTTCTAAAATATCTATATTTTAGAAATCCATTTTTGGGAATCGATACGATCGATTTAAAAACGTAAACTAGGGGAGTTTTTGGCGGGAACATGACTGGCGGCGGTATGCTGCCCCTGTATTATTGTTTAAATAATGGTTTGAAGTGGACTTTGATATGTAAAAGTGGTGCGATTTTGTATATTAAGTGTCTACGCATGTGAACTATTAGTGGAAACGCTGAAACAAGTGCTCTAATGGTGATGTGACTCTCAATATAAGGTTGTCTGCTTAGGCGCCTTGAGATACCATTGCCAACTGTCTGCTGGCTCAAGTTGCCGCCAAAATCTTCCGAGGACTTCACAATGTGTCGCATCAACATATTGTGAAGCAGTGTACTATGAAGGCTAATTATACAATTGTACTACGAAGGATAATTATATATTGAAAAATGGAAAACATGGCTGACGCAAAAACCGTGCAGGCCAAGAAATGGGGAAGAAGAAGAACGTAAACTAGATTATTATTTAATACATTTCACAAAATTAAGAAAAGAACAAGTTTCAAAGTTCGTTTTACATCAATTAGATATTATTTTAAACGGGAATGTTTCAAATCATTTTGAAATTAAATGGAGTTAGTTTTGTTTAACTTTTCTAAGCCAAATTCAAAACTGATGTCGATTTAGTTTATTTCGTAGAAAAATAACTTAAGTGTGGTGTTTCTAGCCAGTGAATATTTAATTTATGGTAATTTATTAGAGTTGTTTTACTTAATGAAGATGTTTAATGAATAATAATGGATTACTGAAAACGGTGTGTTCTAAGATGCGTCTATAATCATCTAAAATTGAGTGCCCAAGTTTATTTCTGTGTCTATAATATTACTAGTCAATAATATATTTAAATCTCTATGAAAATAATTGTTTTATTTATGAAAAACTATTAACCGTGTTCCATTCCAATTTTCTACTTATGTATCAATGCATAGCTAATTGTTAACTTTAATCTTCCTCTTAAGGTTTGTGTTATTAAATATTTAAAATTTCCAATATGTTTGTAGCGGACAGCGAGGAGGCCGCCGCCCCGTCGCCCCTTCACACCCTGGTGCGCCCCGCGCACCCCGCACACCGGCAGCAGATCACGCGATGTTGCCGACCAATCAGCGGGCGGCATCGCCTTACGACGCTACTCACGAACCGAGACGCTCTCTTGCGGGATATAAGAAGGGCGTTTTGGTCTGTGAGCTGTTCATTTCACTTCGGAAGCGGCAAGAGAAGAAATCAATACTCCAGTGAAACCCAGAAGACTCCCCTCTGTGCATAGGATAGTTTATAGTGATATTTGTAAATAATTGAATACAGTTTAGTTTTCTTAGTACCATCTTTTCTTTGAGCAGTTCCCTAGCGTAGTCAGTTAATACAGTCCACTTGCAATAGTAAATTCATACAGTCCACTGCGATCCACAACAAGTTATTGGTCCATCGTCGCCGGATTCAAGCCAGAAGAAAGAAGAAAGAAGTTAATTATAGAAGAAAGAACATAATTACAGAAGAAAGAAGTTATTTATAGAAGACAGAACATAATTACAGAAGAAAGAACATAATTACAGAAGAAAGAAGATCATTATAGAAGATCTTCAAGGAAGAAAGAAGTACGTCGACGAAGAGAGAAGATCGTCGGTACTAATTCCTTCCTCGTTTCTTGTTTACATCTACGTCATATACGCATATTGTCTGTTTCCAGACAATTCTTGTTTCTTAAACCGCGTTTACGCGGCTGAGTGGTTGTGCCCTAACGGTGCCAAACTGTGACCATCTGGTAACGCCCTTGAGGCGGGAACGGCGTCTAAAACGTGCGTCTTTTTGAAGACGATCGGAGGTCGCAACGAAGGACATCATCATGCGGAAGACAAGAAGCCAGAAGACACGGAACGACGACGAAACGCCAGTAGGAATGCGGATATTCGAGGAAGCACCCGCGTCCACGTCCGATTATATCTCGCGTTGGCACAAGCGCCCTCCGCCTCGCCACAGGCCCCGCTCGCGCCCGCATCTATGCCCGCGCCCGCGCCGCCTCGCCCCGCTATGTCCGTGTCTACAACCGATCGCTTGGGAGAAGTTAGCACATCCGCGCCGCGCACAGAAACGCTCGCCGCGATAATAGAAAATCTTCCGACTACAGAGACTAGTTCGATAGTGCGTACCGTCGCGCCTGTAGCACACGTTGTACATAGGCCCGCGCCCCGCGCCCCGTTGGTCCTTCAGTCCGTTCAGCCCGGTCGACAGCTAGCGCAATAGCAAGGTTAAAGCAAATCGAGTATAATACCACGGAGGAACCAGCTGCAATTAGGAGGAAGCAATTGCAAATCGGGGAAGATCTCATCAAGAAGAAGTACGCTAGGGATATCGCTCAACTGCAAGAAGAAACGGATAAGGAAAGTCTAAACGAGGACGAATTAGTCGAAAATAGGGTACGCGTTGATAGGTGGTTAGAAAACGTAGAGACTGTGCGGAGGGAGCCGCCCTACCGCCCGTCTCAGCCCGCGCCCCGCATCGAGATAGAGCAGGCCCCGCCGATTAGGGGAACCGGTTACGACCACGTTGAAGATGCCCAGGGTAGGTTGGTTGCGAATGACGTTCAACCGCGCCGCGTAAATACGATACAGAGGGACAATGGAGTCGCCGTAGAAATGAACCAGGTGGATCGCCGTGTACGGGTTACGTCGCCGTCGGCCGTCCAACGCCGCACTCTATCGCCACATCGCCACACGCGGATCGTAGATTACCGTCGCCGTGTAAGGATGTAGGTGCACGTAGATCGCCACCGCCACATCACCACGCGGATCGTAGATCAACGTCGCCGTGTAATGATGTAGGCAGAGAGATTTACGTAATCCGATGCTGACTAGGGAGGTTACTAGCAAACTTAGCCCTCACTTACGATCGCGTTAGTGCGATTATGCGGAGCACTACGGAAGTGCGGACGAGCCGGACATCGTTACGTTATCCCGGTTCATGAGAGAGGCTGACAGTGCGTTAAGTCATGGCTATACGTCCGTAACGTCGACTAAGGAATCGCCCGTAAGACGAGAGGCGCCGCCGTCGAAAAGAATAGTGTTGACACGCCGCGTAGAAGATAGAGCCCGCGACGTAAAAACGTTCACCGCCCAGGAGGACACCGGTAGTGCCTCATGTATGTGTTGTGGGGGTGAACACCCTATCGTCAAATGTAGGAAGCTAGAGCAAATGGGTTCGGACGACCGGTGGAAGTGGGTTAGGGAAGATGGGGTGTGTTTTAAGTGCTTAAGCAGTAAACACCGACGCATACGCTGCAAAGCTAGGAAGTGCGGCGTCGACGGCTGCAACGCCCCCCACCACGCTCTCCTTCACACCCGCAAGGCCCGCCCGCCTGAAGCGGTGGTTAAACCGGACGAAACCGTGCTCGTCGCGTCGAGTGTTACCAGTAGTGCGTCCGTACTGTTAAAAGTGTGCCCGATAACCTTGCGCGGACCGCGCGGCAAGGAAGTTAATACGTATGCGCTACTTGACGAAGGCTCTACTATATCGTTAATCGACGACGACTTAGCTCGCGAGTTAGGAGCGGAAGGACCGCTCAATATTAGAGGCGTAGGTAACAGTCAACGCGAGGCTAATAGTAGATTAGTTAATATAGGGATACGTGGCAAGACGCGCAGCGAGATGTATAATATAAACACGCGAACGATAACCGATTTAAAGATAGGCTCGCAGTCTGCTTATCTCTATATATATATATATATATATATATATATATATATATATATATATAGAGTGCTTACGGTTAAAGCACTTACGTGACTTACCGAGTTCGGTGTGCTACGACGATGCGAAGCCGAGATTGTTATTAGGCGCCGACAATTGGCATTTAATAATTACCCGTAATTTGAGAATAGGACGTCGAAGGCAGCCCATAGCTGCACGTACGTTATTAGGATGGGTAATCCAGGGAACCGTGCCGCGGTTAACGTGTAGGGAAGACGGCGAGACCGTATTACACGTAGCGAGCACTAGCGGACGGTTAGATAGGGACATCCGAACGTTTGCCAGTCAGGACGAGGAGCTAACGGAACTCCTCAAACGGCAGTATGAGATAGACTCTATAGGTATCTCGCTAAAGAGTAGGCCGCGACGGGATGAGGAGCGCGCTGTCGACATATTCCAGCGCACCGTCAAGAAGGTCGGCGAGCAATACCAAGTTGGACTGCCATGGAAGGACGACAACGTGCGGATGCCACCCAGCTACGAAATAGCAGCTCGAAGACTACGGACGATTGAAAGGAAGATGGACCAGTCGACGGAGCTTCGTGACGCCTACACAGTCCAGATAGACAACCTCCTGGCGAAAGGATACGCAAGGGAAGCCGAGAGGACAGAGGGGGGATCCCAAGAGCTGGTACCAGCCACACTTCGCAGTACGGAATCCGAACAAGCCGGGGAAGACAAGAGTGTTGTTCGACGCGGCAGCGCGCGCATCCGGGAGATGTCTTAATGATTATTTACGCGACGGCCCCGACTTATTACGGAACTTACCGGGCATACTGTTTCGGCTTAGAGAGAACGAGATAGCAGTGTCCGCGGATATTAGGGAAATTTTTTTGCGTGTGAAAATCGACCGTCGCGATCAGCCCGCGCAATTGTTTCTTTGGCGAGGAAACGAGCTACACAGCCCACCGCGGGAGTACGTTATGACGTCTATGATTTTCGGCGCGAGGAGCTCGTCGTTTCTCGCACATAGTGTTAGGGATCATAACGCGCGCGCACACGCAGAGACATACCCGTTGGCACTTAACGCTATCGTACGTAGCCATTATATGGATGACTATTTAGACAGTTATGCAACGGTAGAGGAAGCGGTAAATACGGCGAAGCTGGTTTCGGAAGTGCACCAGCAGGCCGGTTTCACCTTGGCAGGCTGGAACTCTAATCACGCAGCCCTATTGGAAGACAAGGCGGAGGACTTACTGGCGCGCAAGCCTAAGGAAGTAGGCTTAAGGCAAGACAGCCCAGGCAGAACCTTAGGATTATTATGGATGGCCGACGAAGACACCCTAACTTTCAACACGTCGATGAATAGGGTGCCGCAAGAAGTAAAGGCGCTACAGCGACCACCGACCAAGAGGGAAGCATTAAGCGCAGTCATGTCCGTGTTTGACCCGCTCGGACTGCTAAGCTACCACACCATCACCGCCAAGATCCTGCTACAAGACCTATGGCGTATGAAGAAGGTCGGATGGGATGACGAACTACCCGAGGAGGCAGCAGAGGAATTTCAGAGGTGGGTGCGAGTCGTCGAGGAGGTATCACGACTACGACTGCCAAGGTGCTTTTCAATGCTTGTTCAATGATGCAAGCGAACGTGCGTACGCATCCGCGGCATATTGGCGTATACGATATAGCGACGGAACGATTAGGGTACGATTAGTAGCGGCTAAGGCGAAAGTCGCTCCAATCAAAGCGCAAAGTATACCGCGATTAGAGTTGCAGGCGAACTTAATAGGAATTAAGGAGGAACTCGCGGAATTCGTGCAAGGCGAACACAGAGTGGTAGCGGATAGGGTCGTATATTGGACGGACTCTACTACGGCGCTCCACTGGATACAGAATGATACGGCGCGTTACACTCCATACGTGGCTCACCGATTAGGGGAGATAGCTGAGAAGACATCACCCGAGCAATGGAGGTGTATACCGACTGCGGAAAACGTAACGGACCAAGCGACGCGTATGAATTTCACAACCAAGGAAGAGAGCGATAAGTGGTTCACAGGACCACCCTTCCTCTACGAGAATGAAGACAGATGGCCGCACCGACAGGAAGAGAAGGCAGGGGATGATGAAGAGTTGGAGGAAATCGTGGCGCACCAGAGCGACACCCAGGAAGCTCCACACCTGCCAGACATAGGAAGATTCTCTGCCTACGAGAGATTAATCAGGGCCACAGCGAGAGTACTACAGTTCGTCGATACGGCACGAGGAAGAGCACGAGGATTGACATTGCAGCACATCCAGAGAGCAGAACGGATGTGGGTAGAACATAGCCAACGTGAAAGCTTCGCTGAAGACATCAGCCGCCTTCAGCGGGGAAGGAATTTGGCCACCGGCAGCGCGCTGAGGAAGCTCGACCCCATATTGAAAGTTTGAGTGCTACGAGCCAGGGGAAGGATCGACGCAGCCGACGTGGACGGCCAAATGAAGAGACGGGCGCCACCAATTTGTAAAGCTGCTTGTGGAGAAGGCGCATCAGGAAGCAAGCCACGCCAACAGAGAGAGAGAGTGGTGAACGACCTGCGCACTAGGTTTCATATCCTCCGATTACAGTACGAGAAGCGGAGCGGAGATGCCTACGATGCAGAGTACGGAAGGCGACACCACGGCCTGCGGTTACAGGGGATTTACCACCTGAACGATTAGGGGCGTTTGCGCGACCATTCACGTACACCGGAATTGATTACTTCGGGCCTCTGACGGTTACGATAGGACCACGGCACGAAAAACGGTGGGTGGCACTATTCACGTGCCTAACGACGCGCGCAGTGCATCTAGAAGTAGTCTACTCTCTGACCGCGATATCGGCATTGCGGCGCATGGCGGCTAGGCGTGGGTGGCCACGGGTTATTTACTCCGACAATGGGACCAACTTTCATGGGGCGAATACAGAACTGCAACGGGCGATGGAAGAGTGGGCACCGCAGCTGAAGGGTTATGCGCTGACTCGGCGAGTCGATTGGAAATTCATCGCACCGGGTGCGCCTAACCATGGAGGCGCATGGGAGCGTCTCGTGCGCTCAGTGAAGACCGCACTCGAAGCCTGCCTGACGGAAGGAATACCTGCCGACGCTGGTTGCGCGCGGGGACTCCTGAGATGCTCAGCAGCGCCAAGTTCAGGAAGAGGACCTCGTCGTGGTTGCGGATAGCAACCTACCAAGAAATGTGTGGCCGCGGGGCATCGTGACGAAGACGTTTCCTGGACCAGACGGCGAGGTGCGCAACGTCGAGGTCAGGACCAAGGGAAGAGTGCTGCGGCGGCCCGTCAGGAAGATCGCCGTCCTCCCGAGAAAAGCTTAGGCTCGCAGGCTACGCCGGGGGGAAGATGTAGCGGACA
The DNA here is from genome assembly GCA_963668995.1 of Parnassius mnemosyne. Classification (NCBI taxonomy): domain Eukaryota; kingdom Metazoa; phylum Arthropoda; class Insecta; order Lepidoptera; family Papilionidae; genus Parnassius; species Parnassius mnemosyne. Next base: position 19,175,910 of record CAVLGL010000082.1, on the reverse strand, counting down.
GCGAGGAGGCCGCCGCCCCGTCGCCCCTTCACACCCCGGTGCGCCACGCGCACCCCGCACACCGGCAGCAGATCACGCGATGTCGCCTACCAATCAGCGCGCGGCATTGCCTTACGACGCTACTCACGAACCGAGACGCTCTCTTGCGGGATATAAGAAGGGCGTTTTGGTCTGTGAGCTGTTCATTTCACTTCGGAAGCGGCAAGAGAAGAAATCAAGAAGAAATCAAGACTCCAGAGAAATCCAGAAGACGCCCCTCTATGCATAGGATAGTTTATAGTGATATTTGTAAATAATTGAATACAGTTTAGTTTTCTTAGTACCATCTTTTCTTTGAACAGTTCCCTAGCGTAGTCAGTTAATACAGTCCACTTGCAATAGTAAATTCATACAGTCCACTGCGATCCACAACAATGTTATTCATTTATTACTATTTCCATTTCAATTTTTTACTAATGTAGAATGTAATTTCTACATTCGTAGAAAATTGGAATGGAAATAGTAATATATTATGATTAAAAATAGAATATTGAATGTGGGGGTGGGCAATGAGCATTATACATATACACACGCACACATTCACATCTGTTAGTTCATGGATCAAAAACTGGCGCGCTAGTGTCGCAAGCTGTTGGCATTTTTATTGTATGAAGTTTTCGTTCTTTCTGTCAGGGTACATGTATTCTGTGGTCACTACGAGCCAAGTACGGGCAATCCCGTAGTTTTGTAGGACCGGGCGCTTTGATTTAGTAACCTATCTTCCCCTTTTAATATATCAATGGGTACGGCCTCTTGAAAAACTTAAATTATAATAAATGTATTTTAGAACTTAATTTTCATGGTAATTTTTTATGTAAATAAAATATTTCTAATTTTTAAAAAACCGGCCAAGTGCGAGCCGGCTCGCGCACCGAGGGTTCCGAACAAATCCGTAGGCATATAAGTTTAAAATTATTAAAAATATTTTTATTATATGATGTAACCAAAAATTTATGCCATTCGCAATTTTTCCTTTATTTGTGCTATATTGCTTTGTACCAAATTTCAAGATTCTGAGTTCTCGGGAAGTACCCTGTAGGTTTTGATTACCTTGCGAATGTCGAAAATTTGCGGCATAAACGGCTGTATCTTTTGATTGTGTTGGCTTAGAAGTTTGATTTTTTCACAGCTCGAAGGGACAGTAGACTTGAGTATTTGAAATGAATTTCAGCTTGATACCTCCACGAGAAAAAGAGTCTTGACAGACAGACGGAGAGAAAACAAAGTGATCCTATAAGGGTTCCGTTTTCTCTTTTTGAGGTACGGAACCCTAAAAATCATGTTTATATAAAATTATTATAAAATAAGCTAGTTAACCATCATCCCCAAATCCCATGCATGCACTTTCACCATCACGTAGTTGAAAAAATATCCTATTTCTCTCTCCACTATTATATATTTGATAGTAGAAAATGTCTAAGTTTTTTTTAAATATAACCCCCCCCCCCCGCCTCCGTCTCGTTCATAGTAAAGAGCTGTGCGTAAGTGCTCACTGCCCTGATACAATTAACCGTTCCAAAGCATGCGCGTTACGACAATGCCAACTTATTTTTTTTTAAATATGAAATTAAACTGACCAAATATTTATATAAGCTGACCAATTATCAGCGAATCTTCTTAATCGCGCATATTTTTTATTTTTATATGTTTTGCGAATGAAGTGCTAAAATTTCTCAATTACCTTGAAAAACTTTAACCCTTAATAAAAATGTTTCTAACGCTGACCAATTAATAAGATCAACTGACCTTTTATGACCAATTTCTGACCTTTCAGATGGTATACTTGGTCAATCGAAATTCCGCACATGAGGTGCTAACATCGCGGAGCTTGTTTGTGAATTTACCCTTAATGTCATGGTCAAGTCAAATATAAATAAGGTTTTTTTTTGCACCCGAAGCAATTGGAAAAGGGCTACACTTTACGTAGGGAGGCGGAAAATGCATTACGCATACCACGACAGCCGATCTATCGTGGTTATGAGGGACTCACCGCCTACCGGGGAACCTAAGTGATACCCTCTAAAAACCGCCTTTGGGGACTGGCAACCAGCTGTTTAAAGTTTCTTATGCCGTATCGGAAGCGACCCTCTTTTGGGAAAAGAGGGCGCAGGCGGCTACTAGCCGCTGAGGGAGTGCCTACGAAGGCAAATTAATTATGAATAACTTAATTAGAATTGGCCTGAGCTACCAGGAGGCAGTTCAGGTCGTTTGAAAGTTTATTAGGCGGGTCCGAGAGGGAGTTCCTCGGCCTGCGGACGTAATAGCGGGAGGGGAGTGGCGCTGCATAATTAGCTGCCTCACGAATAAGTATGTTTGAATGAGACTCTGAGACTTTGAAGAAGTTTTCAGAGAGTTTTTAATAAATTGTTGTATAGTTGGGATTTCTAAGTCTCGATGGAGGTCGGCATTACGGACGTACCAAGGTGCGTTCGTAGCTCGACAACAGAAGAAATTTTGAACTGTTTGAAGTTCATTTGTAATTTTAGGATTAGCGTGTGCAAATATAGGGGCCGCGTAAGACATTACCGGTCGTATATAGACCTTATAGAGGGTTCGCTTATTTCTTAGAGACATTTTACTATGTCGGCCTCTGCCTAACATACTGTTAAGCCTACCTATACAGAAACGTGCTAGATGGGTTACTCTTTAGACATGAGGCTCAAAAGTAAGCCTTGTGTCAAGGGTAACACCTAAATGGTCAGATAAATACGATTATCATATACTTTAAAGTTAACATTGTAGTTCGAGTACAACCATATCGCTTTATAAAAGACTACTGACGCCATCTATTGATGTAACTATGCAAGTTACTTTAAAACAAGTTATCGGCATTGGCCTTATACTTAAGTCAGCATCAGCAGCTTATGGCTTGTTAATTTCCCTATTGTTCCAAATAACTTGAATATTAAGTATATTCATCCTAAATGATTTATGTTATGCCTCCTCTACACTACTCGCGAAGTAACTTTGACGAAGTGCTCGTCGAAGTCGATCGCAGTCCGAAGAATGCGACTACACACTCGTTCTCTTACTATTTCACGTAGTCTTGGGCATAGTCGGTCGCCATAGGGAGCGCTCAATTTAGTTCGTAGTCCTATAGCGAACTAGTTCGCTCATTTAGTTCGTTAGTTCTTTTTAAATTATTCAGGAGATCTTATTAAAAAGATGAGTTTATTGAATGTCAGTAAATAAAAATTAATTGAATTTACGTTAAAAAAATTAATGATTTAATTAGTATGTAATATACTAAGTACATAATCTATACAAATAAATAAAATTGAAGTGTCTGTTTGCATTGTCAAAATAACAGCTTTTTACTAAATGCATATGAAAGTATATACGGTACTTATAACAAAAACACAATTTTTTAAATTTTTGTCTGTCTGTCTGTCTGTCCGTCTGTCTGTCTGTTTGCTCCGGCTAATCTCCGAAACGGCTGGACCGATTTTGACGGAACTTTCACTAGCAGATAGCTGATGTTGTAAGGAGTAACTTAGGCTACTTATATTTTAGAAAAAGAATTAGAGTTCCGTGCAACATAATTAAAGAATATCGGATAACTTCCAGGCAAACATTAAAATGTTCTGGAAACTCGTAAGAACAGCCAGGAGACATTCAAATCAGCCTAGAATAAATGCTATACGAGACCAGAATGGCTGTATTCTGAATGAAGAAGCTTTGAGTTTAAGGAGATGGAAGGAATACTTTGAAAGCGTGTTTATGAGTGATGAAACGTTTGAATTAAATTGAATAGAAATTCCGAAAGAAGAGGAAATAGATAGAGACATAAGTATAGATGAAATAATGAAAGCAATGAAAAGTATGAAAGCAGGTAAGGCAGCCGGATATGATAGAGTATCTCTCGAAAGGCTGGTGAAGGACCACTCCTTCACCAGCCTTTGGTGGTGGCAGACCTGCTGTGCACCTTGTTTAATTTATGTTGGGAACTTAAGCGGGTACCGGGAGACTGGTGCAAAGCCGTAATAGTCCCAATATATAAGGGAAAAGGATCACAGCAGGACTGTAAAAACTACCGTGGTATCAGCCGTTTACAGTTTTCCCACAATACTAAGTATTGTGGGAAAACTGTATGCTAAGGTACTAATTGAAAGAGTTATGAAAGAAACTGATGTAAAAATTTGGGATGTGCAAGCGGGATTTAGAAAGGGAATGGGATGTACGGATCAGGTCTTTTCCATGCGCATGGTCGCGGAGAAGTTTTTGGCAAAAAATCAAAAGTTTTTTGTGCGTTCGTGGACTTAGAAAAGGCTTATGACAGAATGGACAGGAATGTGTTATGGCAAACACTGAACTCATTTGGGTTGAGCGCTGGGTTGATACAGGCATTGAAGTCTCTGTATAGGGACTCTAGTGCTTGTGTCAGGATCAACGGGGCCTACTCGGACTGGTTTGGCATCCATAAAGGTGTCAGACAGGGCTGTGTGGCTTCCCTGTGGCTGTTCAACTTATTTGTGGACAGTTGTTTGGAAAATTTGAAAGTAGAAGAATGCGGGTTAAGAATGGGTGAGTTAACCGTCAAATGCCTTGTGTACGCCGATGATCAAGTCATACTTGTGTCGTCGGCGGCCGAATTGCAAATGATGGTTACATTAATGAACAGGACTTTAAAAGAAAAGGGAATGAAAGTGAATGCAAGTAAGACGAAAGTTATGGTTTTTGAAAGAGAAGAAAGTAAAACGATATGTGAAATAAGAATAGAAGGGGAGTTGGTCGAGCAAGTAGAAAGTAGATGAGTTTGTGTATTTGGGATGTGTATTTAGCAGGGATGGTAGATATGATAAGAATATAGAACGACGAGTGAACACAGGATATAGAGTGAATGGAGCTCTACACCCTATTGTGAGAAATCAGAATGTGTTCAAAAGGCACGTATGGCAATTCACAATGCTGTGTTAGTCCCTACTTTAATGTATGGTACTGAAAGTTGGGTGTGGCAGAAGAAGCACGACAATAGAATAAATGCTGTAGAAATGCGATCATTAAGGAGTATGTTAGGGATGAATCTGAATGACAGAGTGAGAAATTGTGTGATAAGAGAGGAGTGTGGCTTGCAAGATGATGTTGTGACCAGGATTAAGAAGGGAATGCTTCGGTTGTTTGGGCGTGTAGAAAGAATGAATGAGGAAAGAATGACAAAGGAAATTTATGTTGCAGAGGTGAACGACAGAGTCGGGAAGGGATACCCTAGGCGAAAGTTTATCGACCAAATTGGCGATATATTGAAAATGGGCCAAATCAAGAGTACCTTTAACCGACGAGGGTGTATGCGTAGGTATATGGATGTGGAGGAAGCGAGAGAGGTGTGTCAGGATCGTGCCAAATGGAAGTCCATAGTCTCTGCCTACCGCTCTGGGTGACGTGGTGGGCGTGAGTGTTTATATTTTATATTTATATATATTTCTTATTACTCAAAAACTACAGCGTCGTTTGGATAGAACGCTTAGTGATACGATAGCTCTTGATCACTCTATCAAATAATAAAGAGTCAAAAAGGCCCTCCTTTATCGACGCTGTTTTGACAGTTGATATTATTGTAAATATTTTAGTCGACTTTTGTATTGTGTAGTGTAGTTGATTTTTTTTAAGTAGATTTCCGAAGTGTTCCTACTTATTTCCATAGCTTGTTTGCTATCTTTTTCTTAATATATTAGTTTTAGTATACGACTTTGTGTTTTTGTCTCTGTTTTCCTCCTAATTTTGGTTTTATAGGGCGATAAACTTACTATATCAACTGTCAAAATGGCGTCGATAAAGCGGCCGCCAGGCTGGCGCAACTTCCATCTTCCATAGTAAAAATTATATGTACTACAGGGGTCAAATTTTAATGGCGGTTATCTCTTCTTTCCGCTTTTCGTAATATGTCTATTAACGACATTGTCAAATCAAATAGATTCAAATGTCAAATCAAACAATTACATTTGTATATTTATTAAGATTGCTTTAAATTTTGTTATAGAGGCTGTTGTTCATTTACACAATTGTTAAAAAAACAAATAGGTATGCATTATCAAACTTGCCAATTAAATGGTGCAAGAAGCGGAAAAAATAATAACAAGAAAAGGCTTATCGTAGCAATATTTCCCTTAGATGATGAAAGGTATGTGGTGAGTTCAACTTTAATTGTAATATGATGTTTAACGCGACTAAATTTTTGGACTAGCCATCTACATGGGACAAGTTTTAATAGTGTACGATTGTGTGCACAAATACAAACACACAATTTCCTAAATCTGATAGTTCGATGGGATGACAATCCGAAACAAACTATACTTAGAAACTACATTATCAATTGTGACTGATAGCATTCTATTTGTTCAATAAAAATGTGATTTTATTTATATTATTTTTCAGGAGCAAGCAATGGGTTAAACAGTTGGCACATGCACTAATTGAAAAGATTCACATGTTAAAACATATTTGTGGCAAACATTTCAAATCCGAGGGTTTAGAAATCCAACTAAAACGAACTGTTATTTCATCAATGGAGTTAATTTAAACTTCCACTATTATGTGTATGTTAATTAGGTTTCATTTACGTGTAGCAAAAGATAATATTCCTCTAAAGTCACATATTGGTAAGAATTCGATTATATAACTAAACTCAGTTAGTTATTTGTAATTACCTGGTTATAAATATTTTTTTTAGATTCATCTACAAACATTAGCTATAACGAGCACTCATTTTGAAAGCGACAATAAGTAAACGATCTCTGTGAGTAATATGTACGTAGGTACCTCTGTGAAGAAGCCTAGCGATTTGTACATAGTACAAAGTACATACATACACATAGTATTTTTACAGTTAAAAGCAATTTAATACAATTAGTGTTAATAAACCCAATATTATGCCCTTAAAAAAACAAACGTTGAAAACAAGCATCCAGAAGCAGACTATTTATTTTACAGCATAGCAACACTTGTTCAGTGCGGGAACAAATCCTCGGTCCTGCAGTGCCGCAGCCAAACGCTTAGCCTCTGCGCTACGGAGTCGTCATTTAGTTTTTACTTAATTAATTATTAGCGTTTTAATTTTATATTTTCTTTACACATATTTTGTACCATTATTGTTATTAAACTGTAGAGATATAATTACAAATTTCTACGTGTAAAATACAATGATTTCTTATCCTAATCGGCATTTTTACTCAATCCTCAGATTAAAAAAAGTATTGCTCATAAATAATTCAATATAGAGAACTAACTTTTAGTATGTAAAAATATCGATAAACAATATATCGATAAAGGTTATATCGATAGAATTATTTGAGGATAGACATTTACAGCACTATTAGAAATCGCCTATATTGTCAGCACTGTTTGTCAAAAATTAATTGTCATGTCTTGATGTTGGTAGAGTAGTTTGGCACAATGCAATGTCATTTACTTTTTCTTAGGAAGTCCCGCCCCGCCTAAGGGTATTAGTGTTCTGTGGTCCCGCCTCTTAAACGTAGTGGTTATATTCTCTTTGGCAGCGGCCTTTTGACCCTTTATTATTTGAATCACTGATGAAGAGCTATCGTATCACAAATCCATCTATGCAAATTAGGCTGTAGTTAATGAGTTATAAGAAAGTGACCATATTAACCGGATGACCATATTACCCTCACGTACTCTATGATAAAAATAACAAACAACAACAAAACTTAACAACAATAACAAAATGAAATAACAAGAAAACATAGCAATACATATGTGCGTGTTCACAACTCGAAACGCGTACTCGCCGGCCAGTGTTGCTAACGATGCTGAGCACCAAAATGACGGCCAGGCGCATTTAGCAATTTGCGGGGTTTATATTACATTTACTACATGTGTAATTTCTCTACTCATGTGCCTTTACGGAGAACTACAGCTGATTTCTTTCCTAAACTGCATCTGCGAGTAAGTACATGCTGTTTTCGAGGGTCATAACGAACCGTCTTGCACTCAGACTTCATGACTTCTAATCTCCCAAGTGAGCTGATTTAGAACCTAGAATTATGCTCAGTTTAACTTACATAGTGTCTGCCAACGGTTAGGTATCCAATGGTTAAGTCGTCAGAAAAAGATGTGTTCATGTCACACCTACGTAATGGAACGCATCCGTGTTATATGTTTTCTTTTAATTTTCCTGCAACGCTTCCCGTACTTTTCATTTAAAACGATGGATCTTAACCGTGAACATTTGTGCCATGGAGTATAGAGTATAAGGAAAACCATCTCATATGGAGGGACAGTTAAAAAGTGTCCAACTACTGAAAATAAAGGTTCCAAAACCTACCATAATAGCGCTGGCGTCGTCGAAAAACTACGATATAATATGGCTGTTGTAGACGGAGTGAAGTCAGCTGAATTCAAATATTTAAAAAATTTCATGACTAGAGTAGTTAGTAAAATGCCAGTATACAAAACCTCAACTATTTACGTAGTACAAAACCAAGCGGATTGGTCGGTACTTGTTTATTTCTTCATCTTATTCTAATTATTTTTGGCGCTTTTTTAATTTATCCAATGCTACCGCAGCGCCACCCTTATTGGACGCGATTATACGGACTCTTATTCTTATACAGAGATGGTCCTCCTTCTACTCTATACTCCATGATTTGCACGCTTTGATATAATATGATTTTTTTGGTTTAACCAAACAATTAAGTTACAATCAGCATTAGGAGACCCAGCTCCATAACGGGCAACAATTTTTAAGTGGTTTACTGAATTTAAAAGAGGTAAAATTAATTTTAAAGATGCCGAAAGAACCGGGGCCTCGCAAACAGCAGTAACGGCAGAAAATGTATGGACTACTGAAATGTTGGTGCGAGAAGACCCACGAATCACATATATAGGAAGCTTTGTTGTCGATGGATCCCTCGTTTGCTCTCCGAAAGCGAAAAACAGACTTGTGTGGATTGGTGCTACCATTCTTTCAATAGAACAGTCCCGTAGTATAAGAAATCTTCAACTAGCTAGGCAGTCAAACAGTTAACTAATTTCTCAGTCTCTCTTTCTGTCAGTCAGTCAGTCAGATTTAGTAAATACTGTTCACTTGCTCTCCCCATCCTTCTCAGGTATTACGTGCTAATTTAATTACACTATACATGTTGTAATCTTAAATTATTTAATCAATGGGTATGCCCCATTGTATAAGGTATTTCTTTCCATTTGCACTTCTCTTCTCTCTTGGACTACCGTTGCATAAAAATGCGGTTTATGCGTTGTTTGCACCGCATAACTCTAGTCTTTCGTCTGGACAGTCAAGTAACAGTGTCGGGGGTTCAATCTCATTCCTTCTTCATCATCATTATTACAGCCTTTCCTAAGTTCACTGCTAAACATAAGCCTCCCCCAAGGAATGCCACAAAGCACGGTTCTGAGCCACCTGCGTCCATCGACTTCCTGCATCTCCTACCAGGTCGTCACTCCATCTAGTGAGGGGTCGCACTACACTTCGCCTATCGGTACGAGGCTGCCACTCGAGAACCTTTCTTCCCCATCGGTTATCGGTTATTCCCGGCCCGGTTATGGCCGGCCCACTGCCACTTCAGCTTACTAATCCGTTGGGCTATGTCGGTTATTTTGGTTGTACTGCGGATATCCTCATTTCTAAGTTTATCATGCAGAGAAACCACGAGCATAGCCCTCTCCATAGCTCGCTGAGCGACTTTGTGCTTCCTCATACGGCCCGCAGTGAAATACCACGTCTCAGATCCGTAAGTCATCACTGACAACACGCACTGGTTGTACAATTTCGTTTTCAGATTTTGAGGTATGTCTAACGAGAAGATGTGTCATAGTTTCCCAAACGCTGCCCAGCCGAGTTGAATCCGTCGATTGACCTCTCGGTCGAAGTTGGACTTACCTAGTCGGACTATTTGTCCCAGGTAAACATACTCGTCAACAACTTCGAGCTTAGTGCTCCCAACAACTACCGGCATAGGTGTGACATGGACGTTAATCATGATTTTTGTTTTGTCCATGTTCATCATAAGACCTATCCGTTGGGAGACACTATTGAGGTCATTGAGCATAGTGCTTAGGTCCTCCAGCGATTCTGCCATAAGAACTATATCGTCGGCAAATCGAAGGTGAGTGATGTACTTGCCATTGATGTTAATACCGCATCCTTTCCAGTCCAGTAACTTGAAAACATCTTCCAAAGCAGCGGTGAAGAGTTTCGGGGATATAACATCACCCTGTCTTACTACTCTCTGCAGTTGGATAGGTTTCGTACTCTGATTCTGTACTCGGATAGCCATCGTAGCCCTACTGTACAAACACTTCAGCACTTCGATATACCGACAGTCCCCTTGGCACTGCTGTATCGACTGCAACACCGCCCAAATTTCGACGGAATCAAAGGCTTTCTTATAGTCCACATACGCAAGGCAATGTAGCAAATTATACTCCTCTGTCTTCGGTACAATTTGCCGAAGGGTGTGTATGTGGTCCATGGTACTAAAGCCTTTTCGAAAACCGGCTTGTTCGGGAGGCTGGAAGTCGTCAAGTCTGCGTGCGAGACGATTCGTAATGACTCTCGAAAACAGCACGTAGACGCGGCTCAGAAGGGAAATCGGTCTGTAGGTCTTCAAGAAAGCGTTGTCGCCTTTAAGAACAAGACCACCGCACTTCTGCTCCACGCCTCCGGAGTAGTGCCACCATGGAGGACGGAATTAAAGAGCTTCTGAAGATTTCAAGTACCGGTTTTCTACCCGCTTTCAAAAGCTCCGCTGTGATTCCATCCGCACCCGGGGACTTGCCGTTTTTAAGGTGCTGGAGAGCCATTCTGATCTCGCTCAGACTGACGTCTGGAATATCTTCAGAATAGTGTCGAATAAGACTCGCTCTTGGATCGTTACACAAACTTGCTTGTGGCTCCAACGATGACGTGTACAGCTGCCTAAAGAACCTCTATATCTCACTCAAAATCTCAGGTATCCCGGAAACAATGCTCCCAAACTCAGTCTTTAGCTTTGATAGTTGTCTCTTTCAGGCAGACAGATCTCTGGCAAAGACTTTGGGGGCTTGGTCCCGCTCCATCGCTTATTCAATACAAGCTGTATTGAAGTTGCGTAAGTCCCGCCGCATGCATTTGGAGATCTGTCTGTTCGCTTTTGGAGCCGCTTCTGGAAGAAAGAGTTCATCATAAAGAGTCCCTCTTTCTCCATGAAGTCGGCCAGCTGCTGGCCCCTTGGGTTCCATTGCCATATTCCAAATTTCCCTACTTTCACCTCACCGTTCTCTCTTGTGCCTTTTGCATTGAAGTCTCCCATTAACACCGTATAGTGGGTTGTGGAGGAATGCATGGCTCTAGAGATACTTTTCCGGCTCCATACATTTCCTCCACCTCCTCATCGGGATGTGCCGAGGTTGGTGCATAAACCTGTATGACTTTCAGCGAATCGACTGTTAGGTGATTCTGAGTATAAAGTACGCAACCCTCGTCGACACACAAGCAGTGTAACAGTGGTAGAGCTAAGCGGTAGCTTTTGCTGTCGCACGGATGGGCCAGCTCGAACCGGGGTGGTACCAAGCGTTGCGCTTGGTGAGTGCAGGTGGCTGGAGGCCAAATACCCCCCCCTCCATCAACATGGTAGTGGAATTAAATAAAAGACTACCCCAGGAGGGTACCAGCACCCCTGGAGAATCCCTCGCTGAGCATCCACGACCAAACTACTTCACTCCTGAGCGTGGGTGCTCAGGCTGCCTCGCGTATTCTGGGGGGGACAAAATTCCGCTCGCGACTAATGCTGCTCGGGGCAAGCGGAGCAATACAACCAAGGCGACCCCTGTCACGCTATCCGTGAATTTTTGCAACATCAGGGGCCTTCATTCCAACCTTAACGCTGTCCATTACCATCTAGAGACGGCGAAGCCGGCCTTGCTCTTTTTAACCGAGACTCAGGTGTCCTCTCCGGCCGATACTTCATATCTCTCCTACCCGGGGTACAAATTGGAATACTCCTTTGTGCCCCGGGCTGGAGTTTGTGTATACGTCAGAGAGGGCATCTGTTTTCGACGCCTCAGCAGTCTTGAAGGTACGGACCTGTCCATCCTATGGCTGCGCGTAGACAGCGACGACCATCCCCGCATCTACGGGTGCCTCTATAGGTCCCATAGCGGTAATGCCGACACAGACCGACTCATCGACCACGTCCAAATGGCTGCACACTCCGTGCTACAACAGGTCCCATCCGCAGAGATCGTGATACTCGGTGATTTTAACGCCCACCACGCTGAATGGCTTGGTTCTCGTTTAACCGATCATGCGGGTAGATCTGTCTATGACTTTGCCTTGGCATATGGTCTAACACAACTGGTTACTTCGCCTACGCGGATCTCAGATGTGGAAGACCATGTACTTTCCCTGTTGGACCTTCTGCTGACCTCTCATCCGGACGGATATCAGGTCTCCGTCGATACCCCTCTGGGCTCCTCGGACCATTGTCTGATCCGGACGGTGCCACTCACGCTCCAATCGCAGTTGAGATCTGCAGCTTGCCGCCGTGTTTGGCACAATAGGTCAGCTGATTGGGACGGGATGCGGTCTTTTTTTGCATCCTACCCTTGGGGGCGGGTTTGCTTCTCGCCGGAAGATCCCAGCGTTGTTGCCGATTCTGTTGCTGATGTGGTACTTCAGGGTATGGAACTTTTTATTCCATCCTCTGTGGTGCCCATCGGTGGCGGATCCCAGCCATGGTTTGGTCGCTCCTGTAAAATAGCATCACGCTATAAGCAGGAGTGCTACCGAGCCTGGGCTGACGCATTAACGTCTCGGGATGTAAACACCAGCGCACTTAAAAAGAAGTATAACTCCGCCTCCAGGTCCTTCAAAAGCGTCATTGCCAAGGCAAGGTCTGAGCACATCGGCAGAATTGGCGAGAAGCTAGTTCGCCTTCCTTCGGGAACCCGTGCATTCTGGTTTCTCGCCAAGGCTGTCCAAGGGAACTTTTGTCAGCCATCTCTTCCATCTCTGCACAGAGAGGACGACTCACTGGCCCATGCCGCAAAGGAGAAAGCCGATCTGTTGAGCTGTCTTTTTGCGTCCAACTCGACTCTAGATGACGGGGGGAACACACCGCCGAAAATCCCGCGATGTGAGTGCTCCATGCCGGATGTGCGGTTTACACAGTGCTCGGTTCGCAAAGCACTCTTCTCCCTGGACGTCAGCAAGTCGAGTGGGCCCGATGGAGTCCCTCCCATTGTGCTGAAGACGTGTGCTCCGGAGTTGGCACTGGTTTTAACGCGTCTTTTCCGGTACTCTTACTCCCAAGGCGTAGTCCCGAATTCCTGGAAGACAGCTTTGATCCACCCGATCCCTAAAAAAGGCGACCGCTCAGACTCGTCCAACTACAGGCCTATTGCCATCACCTTCTTGTTCTCCAAAATAATGGAATCCATTATAAACTGCCAGCTCATGAGGTACCTTGAGGATCACCAGATGATTAGTGACCGCCAGTACGGTTTTCGTCGAGGTCGATCAGCTGGTGATCTTCTAGTCTATCTGACTCATAGATGGGCGGAGGCAGTAGATTCCAAGGGGGAGGCATTGGCCGTTAGTTTGGACATAGCGAAGGCCTTCGATCGGATCTGGCACAAAGCGCTTCTTTCGAAGCTTCCTTCCTATGGGCTTCCCGAGAAATTGTCAAATGGATCACCAGTTTCCTTGCTGATCGGAGCATCAAGATCGTAGTAGACGGTGCATGCTCTGATTTCAAGCCTATCAACGCTGGTGTTCCACAAGGCTGCGTGCTATCACCAATGCTGTTTCCCCTGCATATCAATGATATGTTGCTAACTGGTAGCATTAATTGCTATGCAGACGACAGCACTGGTGATGCCTTATATACCGGCCGTGCCAATATTTCTCGGGAAAACGTCGCTGAGTACCGGGACAAACTTGTGTCTGAAGTCGAGTCTTTGCTTAACAAAGTCTCGGATTGGGGCCGAATAAATCTAGTCCAGTTCAATCCCCAGAAGACACAAGTTTGCGCGTTTGCCACTAAAAGGAACCCCTTTGTCGTATCTCCTCAGTTTCAAGACACTCCCCTTGCTGCCTCAGCTAGTATCGGAATCCTTGGCGATGACATATCGAATAGTGTGCAGTTTCGTGGTCACTTGGAAGGGAAACAAACAAACAATAAATACAAAGCGCAAGTTCGCCCCCACATGGAATACTGTTCTCATCTCTGGGCCGGGGCACCCCAATGCCAACTCCTTGCACTTGAACGCATCCAGCGCAGAGCGGTTCGAATCATCGACGACCGAATCCTTTCTGATCGGCTCGATACACTGGCACTGCGTAGAGATGTTGCATCTCTTTGCGTATTTTATCGCATGTATCACGGGGAGTGCTCTGAGGAATTGTTCGGACTAATTCCAGTCGCTCAATTTCACCATCGCACATCGCGACGCAACTCGCGTTACCATCCATACCATCTGGATAATTGGCGGTCCACCACTGTGCGATTTAGAAGAAGTTTTCTCCCTCGTACAACATCCTTGTGGAATCAATTACTACCAGCGAATTTTCCGGACCGATACGACTTAGGAACCTTCAAGAAAAGAGCTTACACCTTTCTAAAATGCCGGAAACGCGTCTGCAATTCCCCTGGTGTTGCGGTTGTTCATGGGCGGCGATAGTCACTTACCATCAGGTGAGCCGCATGCTCGTTTGCCCCCTCTTCTATAAAAAAAACACCCTCAATCTTTACAACGTTGTTACCGAGAGACTTGTGGACGATAAATCCGACACCTCCTTGGGACAGATGGTCGCCCTACCGGTGATAGAGCAAGTTGCCGGATTCGAGGATTATCGTTTCCTCCCCCTCTTTTCGGACCTCAGATAATCCTATAATACGCCAGCGTAACTTGGCTATCTCTTCTTCCAGCTCCACGATCTTCTCGTCGGTCCTCAGGATGCGTGCGTTGTATGTTGCTAGGTCGAGTCGTCTTAGGTGGCAACTTAACCTCCACCGAAGATTCTTAGCACCCCCTGCCCCGCCGTTACCATGGTCGCCACCGTAGCCAGGAATAGCGGGGCCGCCGAGGACTGGGGGCCCTCTCTTTTTGTCGCCCTCATCATTGAGGAGTATTTGCCATAGTTGCCACGCTTGGCGAGCGAGTTGGCAACCGCAGTTTTGTTATTGTAATTTTGCTGTTATCAGGAAGATGCTGCTAGCCATCTCCTGCCTGTTTCCCTTTGTTGCCTTTTATGACACCCAAAGGAATATATGGGGTAGTAAGTATTCTTAACCGCCACTACACGGCTAACCTCATTCCTTGCAGTACTAAAATTCAAAGGTTGATTTT
This sequence comes from Parnassius mnemosyne, assembly GCA_963668995.1. NCBI lineage: Eukaryota > Metazoa > Arthropoda > Insecta > Lepidoptera > Papilionidae > Parnassius > Parnassius mnemosyne. The sequence goes on along the minus strand of CAVLGL010000082.1, from coordinate 19,160,565 downwards.
GAATTTTGAAAAAAGGTGGCTTTTTATGATTTCTATTTGTTCCGAAGTGTCTAAGAAAAAATACAAGGTAAGTTTTTTTCAAGCGCCGAAGAAGCCGTGGCTGCCTATGAAGAAGCGATTTCCGACCTGTCAGGTCAAGACTGGCAAACGTGTTTTCAGAGTTGGTTTAGGCGAATGGAACTGTGTATAGAGCATGATGGAGAATATTTTGAAAAGATGTAAATAAATATTAATAGTATCTAGAATACTTTTCGTATATCTCAAAACTTATTGAGTGACCTAATAATTACTGAACAATATATATCTTTGCCGGAAACAATCATACAATTCTATGTTGAAGGGAAATGTGATGTTTATAGATTTAATATAACAAATAACATTGATATCATCACCCGTGGGAAAACATGCGAAAGGGTAGACCTATAATTTGTGAGTTAATTACTTTGTTTCTTTTTTTAATGATTTAAAAGAGCGCTATCACGTAAATTATTTTATCGCACAGAGAGTTTTCGGTGCCTTTTTTACGAGGAATAAAGATATTATTTTACTAGGCAAGTCCGACGTAGTCCAAGTAGCCAACCGACGAATTGAGCTCGACTGGTAGTTCAATAAACCTCAAAAATTTTAAAACAAATGCAGATACAATCAGTTTTGAACGCATGAGAAAGCTTAACGTCGTTCTACAAGCTATGAAGTAGGCAGTGCTCGGAGTTATTTTGCGTAACTGAATCCGTATCGAAGATATCCGCAGCAGAATAAGAATTACCGACATCGTCCAAAGTGCCAGAAAATATTGCGGAATGCACCGGCCATCCGGCCATGGAGGCCTAACGACCAGGTAAAACATGCAATAAACCACCAGGCAAAACAAATAAGAAGGAAGTTTATGTATTTAGGTGCCTCAAGACCATGATAGTCTTTGAGGTAGGCCTTCGTCCAGCAGTGGGCTTGTGAAGGGTTGTAACGGAAATCCAAATACAATTAACTAAAAATATTTATTCGTCACCAGGGGCCTCGTAAAATTTATCTTGCCCACACCAAATTTAGCTATTGCCGCCCCTGGACATAGCTGCAACGCATGGCAGACTAGTTCACAACCGCAGTTTTTTTTTGAGTTGTTTTAAGACAGACGCTGCTATCCATTACCTGTTTAATTACCTTCTATCGCTTTTTACGACACGGACGGGATGATATGAGACACTGAATTCTCTTATACCACCACCACACAGTATCGTCATTTTAAAAGGTTTTTCAGTCGTTCTTTATCGGTCGTTAAGCCAATTAAAATGCAACATTGTTATTTAAAGCAATGCTTTCTAACAAGGGCCAATTAATTGATATGACTTATTTTCTTACCAAACAAGTATTGTACATGCATTCTGTTTTGTTTCCAAGTTAAACGATGGCGCTGATTATTTTATTCTATTTTACTATTTTATTTTTGGATTACAGTTACTCTAAAATTGCTTCACTGGTACCTATAATATTTAAATTTTTTTTGCATTACAGCCTTTCAAAAGTTTGTCACTGCTGAACATTGGCCTCTCTCATATTCGATACGCTTGGTAGGCGTTTTGACTGTGTAGGTAATCGCGGTGTTTTAATTATATTAAGTCGTTATCAGGAAGCTGCTATTTCCCACCCTCCGTCTCATTTACATCTGTCGCCTTTTACGGCACCCATGGGATGATATGGATATATTTATCACATTATCATTATATTACTTACTATATTATTGCATATATTATTATTATTACAGCCATTCTCAACTTCACTGCTGAACATAGGCTTCTCCCAAGGAATGCCACATAGTACGTTCCTGAGCCATCCGCATCAATCGAGTATGACTGATGTTTACATACAATAATGATATAATTTAACAAGATACCATTTCTGTTTCAGCATCCTGTGTTAGTCGCCCGTTCGTCTTTAGACTGGATGCCAAGTAGAATCAACTCACTTTACTCTGACGTGGGAGCATGGAGTGGAAAATTCGTAAGATTACTATGAATTGCAAATCAGTTTAATGCATTATTAACGCATTCAAGTAACTTGTGAATTTTTACAGAGACCAGTTATGGATGAAATCGAATCGGACGAAGCCTTAAGATTTTACCAATTTTTAAACTATTTAGACGGCGGAAGTTTTGGGACAGGTATCGTTAAATAGCATAAATATATTAATTCTCTAATATATATACATAGGATCCACGTGCGGTGAAAATCTTAATGAAATTGTATCCGTGACTGGTTATCGCTACTGGTGATAAAAAGGCTGGTTCTTTTCTCGCTCCAAGGCTAGTCCATCGAGAAAACGCAGACAAAGTTCTTGGCATGATACCACGAGGGGTAGGACTGTATGATAATATTTTTTAGTTTTAGTTAAGTATTTTATTATAGCTTTTAGAGCTCCGTAGTTAAACAACAAGGAACCCTAATGGTTTCGACATGGATTGTTCTTTCAAAAATATTGGGGGTATGTAACAACATTTTTTTCGATTCAGGGTTCCCGATTCAGGACCAACTTATAAAATGCACTCAAATGTTGCAAACGACACTCTTCTCTTATCACACTATGTCTAACCCTGTCATTCAGATTCAGTCCTAACATACTCCTTAATGGCAGCATTTCTACAGCATTTATTTTACTCTCGTGCTTCTTCTGTCACACCCAACTTTCACTGGCATACATTAAGGTAGGACATTTGTTACATTCGGATTTCCCACAAGAGTGTAGAGCCCTATTTACTCTATTTCCTGCGTTCACTCGACATTTACTTGCTCAAACAACTCCCCTTCTATTATTATTTCACACTAGCTAGTTGTTCCCCGCAACCTAGCCTGCGTGGAATTTATTACAATTAGATTTCTCTTAATATTATTTTTTTACGCGGAACCCTAATTCTTTTTCTAAAATAAAAGCAGCCTAAGATACACCTTATAACATTAACTATATGCCAGTGAAAGTCCCGTCAGAATCGTTCCAGCGTTTCGGAGATTAGCCGAAACAAACAGACATACAGACAAACATTTTAAAAATTATTGTTTTTTTTTTGTTATAAGTACCGTATATACTTTCATATTGTATTATATAGAGGTCAGTGTTTCACATGCATTTAATAAAAAGCTGTTATTTTGACATTACAAACAGACACTTCAATTTTATTTATTTATGTAGATATTGTTTTACTTTCTCCGACTGCCGAGGAAAATATGACTTCGGCATACAAAAGAAATTTAATGTTTAACTCACCTATTATTCTCCACATTATTTCTATGCCAATTCTCTAATGTGATGCGGGCTTGGCCAGAGGCCTCTCGCTGTGCGTCACTCAGTTGTTATGCTTCCTTATTTTACCGATTTGCTACAAATTATCTATTTTATTGACACTTACATCAAAGGCCGATGTGATGCTAGTGCACTAGTTTAAGTCGGATCCTATTCCACTGTTGCCTTAGGTTCATCATTATCAACTTTCTTCTCCGATCGGTCACGAGTTTCATTTGTGAGATCAAAAATTCCTAACCGATTAAACACAGCCCGTTAGTTAGCATTGCTAGGTTCGTATACGTCATTCATATTGCGTGTAGTTTGAGGAACTCATATCCAAAAATAACACTAATTTTCTAATGAGTCCATGGTTGTAAATATAGCGATATTGCAGAAAAAACAAAAGCTCTAAGAAGCTTGAATAACTGATTTTGGAAGTAAGTATAAAAAAAATTAGAAGTAATGACTAGAAATGACTTGGGGGGTGACTCGAACTTTATGCCTAGTCAGTTTGAATAGGCTATCATTTAGACGATGTCATGGGGGTCATGATTGAATAGGGGGAAAAAGTTTACATTACAGTCCTAGAGGGTCAAAATGGCCAAAAACAAAAAATAATAATTCTTATTTCGGCTATAACCCACACAGTTCTTCCACAGTCTTTACTTCCCGCATCCAACTTGTTTAGAAAAAGGAATAACATGCCTTACTTAAATATAGAATTTATTTGAATTTAGAATTTCAAGTCAAGCCGATAGATAAGAAGATTACAATTTAAAAACCCTAATTAATAAAATGGCAATCTCATGGATAGACCGAAATACTATTAATTTACGGCTAGCCATCAAATTACAGATTAATTTGACGACTTCAGACACAATCAATGGTAATTTTTTTAATTTCTTAAAACTGAAATATTTACTTAAATAGCACATCACTTTTACATTGCATGAAGTTTTATTAATAAGATGACAACTGAATCTTGAAAGGCTGGTAGGTAGGTATATGTTGAATAATATGGTAGATGTACCAACCTATAAAGAATTCATTGCAGATCAGATCCATAGTTTTTATAAATTAATTCAATACAATAAGGATATCACATTTTTCTAAGTTTTATCCGAACCCTGTTAAGCCAGAAGTAAAATACCTGAACTATAGTAACCGGGAGCAACGTCAACGTTGGCAATTGTGACAAACCATCCCTACAAAGTAAGCCATATTCCACAGTGAACTTTTACAGGCTTATGGTGATAAAGATGAGTATAATATTTGTATAAAACATAAACTTCTCTGTACATATATTACCTACTTACTAGACCGCCAATTCAGAACAAAAACTGTGTCACACCTGTGCTTTGATAATAACTACACTACACCTGTGGACTGAGCGGGTGCGGGCGTTGGGTTGTCATTTACGAAAGTTATTGTTTCTTGGCGAGTACGAAATAAAGATACTTTTCTGAAATAAACTTCAAATCGCTTTGACAAAGTGCGCAGGTACATAAATAATGACAGCGTTTTCGTAGTCACATTACACAAAATCAGTGGTAAGATTGTCGAAAACAATGTTCCGGTTTACAACGACGACTAAAGGAGTTACGAAGAATTGACCATAACTTAGTGCGCAATATACATATTAAGGCCGCAGAGCCCGTCTACCATCTATGAGTATCTACCTAATACCTATGCATAGAAGTGTTTGGTTCATATTATTACACTTTGAATATTATTTTAGGCCCTATTGATGAGTTTGTTGACGCAATGCACAGACTGGCCAGTTACATGAAACAACAAAATAGTAGAGAAACCCAAGTAAGAGGCATGCGTGAACTTGAAGCGATAAATGGTGAAAAAGGTAAGAAAACGTTTAAAAATAACATCATTTTTTCATCTATTCTGATAAGCAATAACATTTTTGAGCATTTGATTATATAAATTAGCTTAAGTATTAGAAAATACGGTTCTATTTCAGGCAATAGTATAAAAACGGTTTTAGAAGTGAGTACGGTAATTATGAGGAAAAAGAGGAAATTCTTCTGTACCGGCGAAGTTAAGGAACCTATCGTCAATAACAAAATTATATGTAAGGTATGTATAGTACCCGACCATTTGATGAAACGCAACTATTTATTTGACGGCTCCATGGCGCAGTGGCTTAGCAATGAGTTGCAGCGCTAAGGGCTGCGGGTTCGGATCCCGCAGGGATCAAGTATTTGTATGGTCTACAAATAATTGTCCCGGGTCTGGATGTCTGTCCTAATAAAATTTATGTATGTAAACTGGCTCCACGATAAAAATAAAAACAAATAAACATAAATAAAATAAAAATTTCATATTAGGGCCAATTATTACTGGACGTTTAAACGATAGATTAAACGTCCACTTTTCTCGATTTGTCTAATCAAGTTTGGCCTATCTTTATCAACCTAGTAAGTAATATTGTTTGATATTTTATACAAAGCAAATTTAGAAAAAGAACAACTATGAACTTCCTCAATAAGTTTAATAATTAAACAGACCTTGAAAAATAAATATCCACAACATTGGTCTCTTTTAACTTAATAAAAATATTTTACAAAATATAAATGAGGGACTGTCAAACAACTGCTATAGTAGCCAAATGGCAAAAAACGGAAACCTTATGGTTTCAGTCACAGCCACTTTTTTCCGAAACTAGCTGTTGAAACTTGGTAAGTAGATGTATTCTGTGAACCGCATTAAGACTTTCACACAAAAATAGAAAAAAAAATTTTTGGACTTTCCCCATACTTAGAACTGAAACACAAATTTTTTTTCATCAAACCCATACCTGTGTGGTATCTATGGATAGGTCTTCAAAAATGATATGGAAGTTTCTTATATCATTTTTTTCTAAACTGAATAGTTTGCGCGAGAGACACTTCCAAAGGGATAAAATGTGTGTCTCCCCGCCTGTAACTTCTAAAATAAGAGAATGATAAAACTAAAAAAATATATGATGTACATTATCATGTAAACTTCCACCGAAAATTGGATTGAAGGAGATCTAGTAAGTAGTTTTTTTAATACGTCATAAATCGTAAATAATGTTACTTGCTGCTACGGAACCCTTCTTGGGCGAGTCCGACTCACACTCGGCCGCTTTTTTGACATGAACGAGTTAACGAAAATATAATCGTAGGTATAGATTAGAAGTGAAATTGTGAAACAACGCAGGATAAGTTTTTATAAACTTAATAAAGAAGTGCTGTCCGAATAATGATTCACAGACTCGGACATAAAAAACCTAGGCTACTTTTAGGTTACTTAGAAACTTAAAAAAGTAGGTGAAAAATGAATTTTAAAATTATATTCATATCATATGTAGAATATTCACACAGGTGAAAGAAAAACGTGACAAAGGCTTGGGAACATTTTCTCATGATGTTATATACTTTTACGAATACAAATGTCGCCTTAACCCTGAAGTATAAACATCTAAATGTCCAAAATCGGATGAATCGTTTGATAGACTGCAAGCGACATCCCCTATGGGTCTAACAAATTTCAGAACGGTCGACTAACTTTGAGAGACGAAGAAGGAAGCGGTCGCCATTTGACGGCTGTTATGAAGAAAATGTACTAGCAGTGAAACATTTCATCATCATCATTAATACAGCCCTTCACAGGTCCACTGCAAAAAATAGGCCTCTCAAAAGGAATGCCACAAAGCACGGTCCTCAACCACCTGCATCCATCGACTTCCTGCATGTCTTACCAGGTCGTCATTCCATCTAGTAAGGGGTCGCCCTACACTTCGCCTACCGATACAAGGCTGCCACTCGAGAACCTTTTTTCCCCATCGGTTGTCGGTTCTTCGAGCTATACGCCCGGTTTGGCTCTTACACAATGAACCAATGCTTGTAAAAACGAAACAATCGAGAATTGCAGAGAAGTTTACGCATATTTTTATCTTGTTGGGGTATCTGGTGTCCATTCCTTTACGAAATCGAAGTAGTAAAACACGAGGCTTTATGTGTTTAGTGTTTCACCCATGACAAGGCGCCCCAAACGTGAACGCCAAATAAAAATAAAGAAACCGGTGGAGAGGGGAACCGATTTGGGGGATATAGTTTTTATTGCTAGCAACGTTGACTGACTGGAATAAGTGTTTAGCAAATTAGTTCAGACGCGTGACACTTTGTATAGATGCTGGTGTAGAGCGCTTTGAAAAGATTTTATAATAATAATTTTATTAATAGAATCAGGAGAAACGAGGATAGATTTAGATGTCTATGGGCCACAGCAACCAGTTACCATCCGGTGGACTGTTTATTCGTTTGTCACCCTATCCTATATAAAAAAAAATTTATATAGGATATTTGACAACGTCAAATTTTAAAATAGTGTTGTCATCAATAGTATAAAATGCACCCCCTAGTTTTTAGGGAAAGATTATTCGTGTTTTAGTGGGTTTTTTTCGTGTAACTTAATAATAAGCTTAATTGAAATACAATATGGAATATACCAACTATGATTAGCGATAAAAAAATTAAGATTATCGTTCTAGCATACGTCTAAAATATTACTTAATTCAATAAAAACGTTGGTAATGTTTTTATTATGTGTAAACATTTATCAATGTTAGAAGGAGATAAAATACCAAACTTGGTGCCTCTCTTTCTAAGAAAATGAGGAACGTTTTCAATGTTTCAAGCGCTCACTCCCTTTATTATATTATAACCTCTGTGCCGGACGGGCGTAACTCTCCGGAGTAAATGTTGTCGAAGATACTCCGCGAGCCGCTCACGTCCTACACCTATAGGTTCCGGTGGATACTTTCACTACCGCCTTTGTGTATGCTGTTGGAGAACTGTGGACTGAGGTTCAGAATTAAAAATGCACGATTTATAAATTAAAATAGCAAGGGAGTGGCCAGCGGTTCGACTGATTAATTAGTCACGAAATATTATAACTTATTTATTTATTTAACACTGTTTTTCAACTATGATTGTTTACTATATATTTTAAAACACAGATTTAATTAAACACACAGTAATATTAAAATTTCTATTGGTTTTTTAAAATTTCTATTCGTATTTTCAAAATATCTGTTGGTAATATCAAATTTCTATTGGCAGTAACAAGTTTCTATTGGTATTCTCTACTATTTCTATTGGTAATTTTAAATATCTATTGAAAGTAACAAATTTCTATTGGTAGTATCCAAAATTTCTATTGGTAGTAGCTGGTTTTCTAACACTACTGACTAGCAGCTATTAATCAACTAAAATTAGTTGAATTTAACACTTTTGTAACTGCGAATATCAGTTACCACTTTTTCCGTCTAGCTAACACTTTTCACTATATGTAACGGCGAAATTTCCGTTACCACTTTTTTCAGCTAGCCAACACTTTTTCACTATATGTAACTGCGAATATCAGTTACTACTATTTTTGGCTAGCTGACACTATTTTACTAATACAATTCTTTCAGAACATAAAAATATTCTCATTATTTTCATATAAACTATTGCGCAGTTAATTAACTTCTAGAAAGTTCCACGATATGCTGCGCTGTGATTGGTCGAAATTTTATTTAATGTTTAAAGTCGTTTATATCAACTTATTATTAAAACGATACTTTATACAAATATATTACGAGTTGTAAACATACTGTAAAACTATATTAAAACACAATTTGTTCGATTTTGTCGCTAATTTCACTTTTTAAAACACTTTAATATTCTTTAATCACTTTTTGCTTAAAGTCTTTAAACCGTCGCGAACATCTCTCCCGCCGTGCAGCGTCGCGAAGATCTCATCGTAGTGGCGCTGCATCCATTTCGGTGAGCGACGTTGCACGACGTTCTACTTCGGTAGCGGTACGAGTTTTCTGGTTGGCCCTTTTGATTAGGCCGTTCGCGGTTCGTACCTCCACAGTGCGGATCTGTCCGTTCGCACCGGGGAAACAGCTTCCATCCTGGAGATGGGGCCTCGTCCACGGGCCTCCCGCCGGTTTTGAAGTTCCGGTCTATGTGATTCTGTAAAGGTGAGGCATTTTTCCTCACCGGTGGGTTCGGATAACGTGGGTCTTACGGTTGGCCATGCTGACGGTTCTTTGTACAGAAATGATGGGCCGCAGTACCACTCATGATTTGAGTCGAAGTTCGGTGGTACGTCCCTTGTGGCGGTGTCAGCTATGTTTAGTTTAGTAGGTACCCAGCGCCAGTCATCTACTTTACAATTGTCCTCGATTGCTGCTATTCGGTGCGCAACAAAAGGTTTATAAGTTCTGGACCCTTTTTGTATCCATGTGAGGACAGTCTTGCTGTCAGTCCAATACGTGACAGCTTCGGGCTTTACGCGATGCTCCTGGATGACGGCAGCAGCTACGCGACTTCCCATCACGGTGGCTTGTAACTCAAGGCGAGGTATGGATGTTACTTTGAGTGGGGCTACCTTCGCCTTGGCCATGACGAGGCTCACGTGTACCTTCCCATCAGGTGTCATTGCCCTCCAGTATACTGCCGTTGCGTAGGCGCTCTCACTGGCATCGGTAAACACGTGGACTTGTAGTGAACATGCGTCGCTGAATCCTGGGTAGCATCTTGGTATGCTCACCAATTTAAGTCGTTCTAGGTGTTGGAGCCACGCGGACCATTGTTCAGTTAGGTCTTTGTCCAACTCCTGGTCCCAGTCTGTTCCTCGTCTCCATGCTTCCTGCAATATTTGCTTTGCTCGAATTGTAACTGGGGAGGCGAGGCCGAGCGGGTCATACAGCGACATCACTATTTTCAGTGCTTCCCTCTTGGTTGGTTTTTTATGGAGCACATCGATCGGAAGTCGAGCGAGCTTTAGATTGAAGCTCAGCTGATCGGTACTCGGTTTCCAGATTAGTCCGAGTATTTTTTCTTCGTTTTCCTTGCTGCTCAAGTCAACTGACTCAGTTGCCTCGCGGTCAGGTTCCAATTCTCTCACAATTTCGGGCGCGTTGGAAACCCATTTTCTTAAGGTGAAGTGCGCTTTTTTGTGTATATCGCGTACTTCCTTTGATATTCTCATCGCATCTTCTACTGACTGGAAACTGTCAAGATAAACATCCATGTAATGATTTTGGATGATCGCCTCTACGGCTTCTGGGTATTTTTCAACATATTTTTTAGCATTCCAGTTTTTTGCGTATATGGCTGTGCAGGGTGAACTAGCTGCACCGAAAATAATCGACGTCATCCTGTATTCTTGGGGTGCCTCATCACGTCGATTCCCTCTCCAGAGATATCTTAAGGCATCTCTGTCTTCGGGTCTAACTTTTACCTGCATAAACATTTCAGCGATGTCCGCCGAGACAGCGACGTTATGGCGACGAAAACGCATCATGACCCCTGGTAGCGACTGCAGTAGGTCTGGACCCGTGAGCAGGAAGTCGTTCAATGCCACCCCCTTTGTTTTGGCTGCGGCATCATGCACTATTCTGAACTTCTCCGGCTTCATTGGGTTGTGAACGTCAAAATGGGGTAGGTACCATGTCCTTCCTGGTGTATTGGTTTTTGGTGCTATCTCGGCGTATCCCTTTTGTACTAGGGAGTTCATATGTTCGTTGTATTTCTGTTTTAGATCTTCGTCTCGATCTAATTGTTTCTCGATTGAAACGAGCCTTTTTACGGCTGTTTCATAATTGCCAGGCATTTCGGCATCTTTCTTCTTCCAGAGAAGCGCCGTCTCTATGTGCCCGTCTTCCAACTGACGGGTGCTGTTATTTAGTATGTCTTCGGCTTTCTTCTCTGGATCAGAGTCTGGTCTTCTCGGGTTGATTACGAGAGACTCCAGCGCGAAATAGTCGCGGAGTTGATCATTTATGGACTCCTCGCTCTTGTGCAGCTCATTGGCCGCGTGGACGCGCTGATACGGGGCTTTATTGTGGGCCCCGTGTAGCACCCATCCTAACTCTGTGAGCGAGGCGATTGGTTGGTGCGGCGGACCTCTGCGAATTTTAGTGGCTATCAAGAGTCTCCAATTATCTTGTCCTATTAAGATCCTCGGGTTGCCGGAGTCGTATATTAATTGCTCCTTAAGGTCTTTTAAATGTCTACACTTTTCTATATCTACTGCATGCACAGTCTGTGGCCCCAAGTTTAGGCTGGCGACCGTGCGTGCTCTGAATTGCACCCTTTTCCTGTGGAGACTCTTGAGCGAAACTTTGACTCGTCGGGAGTTCGGCGAATCAAGAGTATTGTTCCCGATGGCGGTGATCTTAAAGGGGTCCAACCGCCCTGTTGCTCCAATTTGTTTGGCTATTTCCTCATCCATTAATGAGACTGTCGACCCGTCATCCAGCAGGGCGTGTGTATTTACAGCTCCCGCCGGTCCAATTACTCGGACTGGTATTATTTTTAAATAGGCGTGATGCTTTGACACGGCGAATGAATTTGCAACCGTTTCCTGAGGTTCTATTTGTGTGACCTCCGTTTTCTCCTTTTTATAATGGTGGAGAAGTCTATTGTGTGTCGCGGTGCATCCTTTTATTCCACACTTCGTGGTTTTACATTGGTGTGTTTGGTTTTTGTATCGCAAACACCGGAAACATAAATTATATTGTTTTGCGAGTTCCCATCTTTTGTCGGTATCCGCTTCTTTAAATTTGTTACAGTCGGATCCGTAGTGGCCTTCCTTTTGGCACACTCTGCACTTCGGAGATGGCTTAGTGGTAGCCGTGTGTGTCCTATGTACTGGACGATTGCTTTGCACTCCGTTTATGATTTCGGGAGGCGCAAATGCACTACAGTAGCGAGCTTGTTCGGTGATAAATTCGCTGAAAGAACCGAGGTCTGGCCTAGAGTCGTATTTTTCGGTATAAACTTTATACCATTGTGCCCGTATAGAATTGGGCAATTTGTCTGTGAGGTGTCGTAGCAGCTCTGCGTTGATGAGATAGTGGTCTCGTTTGAGTGCCCGTAGAGTGACGACGCTTCCCCTCACTTTGCTTGCGAATGTGCAAATATCTCTAGGCGCTTCTGTACAGCGTGGCAATCCTCGTAACTTCTCGGTTTCAGCTTGTGCAATTGAGTCTGGACGCCCAAATTGTAGCTCCAGTTCTCGCATGATCTCATCCGGCTTAGCATGCCCGATGAGTTCCGAACTAACTGTCTCCAAGGCTCTTCCCTGTAGACTTCTTCGTAGTCTTGCCGTATTTTCGATATCGTTGAAGTAGCCTCGGGTTGTTTCATAAATGGCACGGAACGATAGCCATTCAGTATGTGCTCCGCTAAAGCACGGCAGTGTCATTATAGCTTTCGACGCTGCGAAAGTATGCGACGATGCACTCTCTGGTTTTGGTTTGTCAGCGAGTGCGGCTATAGCGGATGTGAGCTCCGATATAAATGGTCGGAGCCCTCTGTCTTCATTTGTGACAGATGCCTGGTTAGGCTTCGTTGGCAGGGGATTCTTCGTTACGTCTGCCGGATAGGGATCCTGGTAGGTGAGCTCTGATACAGCTGGTAGGAGCTCCCTGTTTTCATCAACCTTCGATTCCTGGCTAATTTTTAGTGGCACAGGATTTTTGGTTACTTCTTCCGGATCGTGATCCTGGTAGGTGGGCTCTGATACGATTGGTAGGAGCCCCCTGTCTTCAACAACCCTCGAACCATTGTTTGTGAGCTTCTTTTGTGGCTCACTGAGGTCGACAACCTCCGGGGGTGGCCTTGTGACGGTTTTGTTTAGTGGGGCCTCCCCTCCGGTGGCGACGCCATGAGTTGGCTTTTGCTTGGCTACGCTATTTTCGAGCCAAGATCGGACGTACTCGCTTTTAGAGTGACCATCTTCATCATAGTCGTCCGAATCATCTTCTTCCTCAGCCATTTGCAAGGAAATTTGTGCGAGTTCCAATTTAATTCTCAGCACTTCTTCACGAGCCATCAAAACTTTTCTATTGGGCCGAATAGTCCCTTTTGACTTTATACTTTTATTTCGGTGGCCCCTGGGTGGCTCTTCGGTGCGGGAGTCTTCCCGGACTGTTGGCGGTGATGCACATCGAATGTCATCGTTGCCCTCTATATTTTTCATCTGCTTCGGTGTACCGGTTGTAGCGGCCGGCACGGGCAGGAGTACCCCCCCATCGCGGGGGCAAGGTGGCGCCTCAACGCCCTCTGTGGTCGATGGTGAGCGTGGTGGCATCTGGTGGCGGACGGCGTCGGTATTGTCCGACGGGCCTCCTTCCAGACCGACGGTCCACGCCATGGCCCCTTCCTTGCGAATGAGTGATCGGCATCTTGATTCTGAAAATTCTACTGACTTTAATACGGTAGTGTCTATGTACCGTATCCGGTATCCGGTTCCGAAATACAAACGGATGAGGGATTCAGCTCGTACGACCAGCTACTGCTGGACTCGGCTCGAAGTATAACCGGAAATATCCGGCTCGAAGGACCAACGAATGTTGGCCTCGGCTCGGAGTTTAAACGGAAATATCCGGCTCGAAGGACCAACGAATGTGCCGGACGGGCGTAACTCTCCGGAGTAAATGTTGTCGAAGATACTCCGCGAGCCGCTCACGTCCTACACCTATAGGTTCCGGTGGATACTTTCACTACCGCCTTTGTGTATGCTGTTGGAGAACTGTGGACTGAGGTTCAGAATTAAAAATGCACGATTTATAAATTAAAATAGCAAGGGAGTGGCCAGCGGTTCGACTGATTAATTAGTCACGAAATATTATAACTTATTTATTTATTTAACACTGTTTTTCAACTATGATTGTTTACTATATATTTTAAAACACAGATTTAATTAAACACACAGTAATATTAAAATTTCTATTGGTTTTTTAAAATTTCTATTCGTATTTTCAAAATATCTGTTGGTAATATCAAATTTCTATTGGCAGTAACAAGTTTCTATTGGTATTCTCTACTATTTCTATTGGTAATTTTAAATATCTATTGAAAGTAACAAATTTCTATTGGTAGTATCCAAAATTTCTATTGGTAGCAGCTGGTTTTCTAACACTACTGACTAGCAGCTATTAATCAACTAAAATTAGTTGAATTTAACACTTTTGTAACTGCGAATATCAGTTACCACTTTTTCCGTCTAGCTAACACTTTTCACTATATGTAACGGCGAAATTTCCGTTACCACTTTTTTCAGCTAGCCAACACTTTTTCACTATATGTAACTGCGAATATCAGTTACCACTATTTTTGGCTAGCTGACACTATTTTACTATATGCAACTGAGAATTTTCAGTTGCCACTTTTTCCGACTATGTGTAACTGCGATTTTTCAGTTACGACCTTTTTCGGCTAGCTAAACTTTTTCTATTTCACTTTAACTTTTCACTGTGTTCTGCTACTAGTCACTTCAGCTACTACCGGATACTACTGCTTGTTACTGGTAGTTCTTCATACTACAATGTTACTGTGATTTGCCCCCATAAGGTAGACTTCGGCTATACTCTATAGAGAGCCGCTTGCCAATTTCCGGTTTTGCCTTTTTATTATCAAACATTTTCATTACGTAATTTGCACAAATCGCAATTTTTCTATATAATGCTAATTTTTACATTAACACATTATACACTATAAAATAGGCATTTTGGTCCTTTATCATTATGTGATAAGGGTTACTTGATATATTTACATTCAAAAAAGTTATTAATCAAAATGTACCTAATTTACATAACAAAAGTGCACATTAAATCTTTAATTTTACTATATTTCTCAAATGCGTTTATTTACGCAAATTATCTATTTACTTATTTCAATCTATACATTATATGCTAACTAAATATCGTATTTACAATTCTTTCAGAAAATAAAAATATTCTCATTATTTTCATATAAACTATTGCGCAGTTAATTAACTTCTAGAAAGTTCCACGATATGCTGCGCTGTGATTGGTCGAAATTTTATTTAATGTTTAAAGTCCTTTATATCAACTTATTATTAAAACGATACTTTATACAAATATATTACGAGTTGTAAACATACTGTAAAACTATATTAAAACACAATTTGTTCGATTTTGTCGCTAATTTCACTTTTTAAAACACTTTAATATTCTTTAATCACTTTTTGCTTAAAGTCTTTAAACCGTCGCGAACAACCTCCTTGGCTCGGGTAAAGGCAGATATTAATATGTAGACAATAAATAAGTAATATTTTATGAAATGGTTGAGTTAAGATAAAATGTTAGTCCGCTCTATGGCATAGTCAGCTAAATGATCATTCCACGACATATATTTTTTTATAGATTAAGGGTGATAAAAGAGCACAGTCCACCTCATGGTAATTGGATGCTGTGGCCCATAGACATCTACATCTATCCGGGTGACTAAGACGGAATGGCTCTTTTCCAGTAAAAAAGTCTCCGGTTCTCTACACTCAGCATACGAAACACAACAGCATTTAGCCGCTAATTTACGCTGGTATTCTGTGTGAGCGTGGTCTCTCCTCGGTCGAGCCGATCCATTAGTGCTTCAACCATAATATAACTGGCTCTATGACGTAAAATTGAATTAAATTTTCTATGGCTCTATCACGTAAAATTTAATGATTGCGTATCTTAAAACAACGTAATATATTTTTAGGATAGGATTTTATTACCAATAGCCGGTGGCTCATGCAGAGATGCTATAATGTATTGGCATCCAGACTTAACAGAAGAACATTACTGTGTTGGTGCATTAGAATCAAAAACACCAGTTCACATAATGGATGTCGGAGGTAAGCAATACTACGAACCAAAAAGAATAATTTGAATATAAATGATATGTGAGACTTACGTTGCACGTGTGAGATTGTGAAATTGTAATAATTTATATTCGACAAATTGGGCCGTATTGTGAGCAGTAAGGATCCAACCCACCAATACAACGTCATTCAAATTTGAAAGATAATACATTTCTTTGTGTTACATAATATGTATATCATTTACAAGAACATTTAATGTAGTGGGTAATCATTTGGCTTTATTTCTAGGTTATTATTTGGTATTACAATCAGTAGTTTACTTAAATAATTATTATAGCTACCTACACATTTTTTAAGTTATCTACTTAAAAATGCTATCACAAAATTATTACAATCAAAAACAAAGAAAAAAAACTAATAGTTTTTTCTATTATATTGATCAATGTCTTTCTAGGAACTATTACTACACATCAATCAGTCTTCTTAAGTCTTTGCATATTGGCGAGTAAAAACTAAAATCTGAGCATAACATATTAGTCTCATTTAGACTCGGTACCTAAACGAAATTATCCGAAACTTTTGATATCAAATTTGGTTACGGTTACGGAGGTCCATAACATCCCTGTTACTTATTATATTTTAGAAGCCTTTCATACTTGGAAATAAACTGAAAAAGAGCCTCTGTCTCATTATTTTGGTCCTTTTGTGGCTTGGATCATTGTATCATAGAAATAACACTGTCAAACTAATACTTCGCTTCTAACTGCGCTAAAACTTCGTACATTGTGTAAAAAAGGAAACTTAAATACATTTTTTTTAATTATTAATAACATTAAATAGTGGCCGTAATTTGTAATATATTTTTAAAATAAAATAGTAATTACCTAATAAAATAAAATGGCTACAAAATCGATGAAACGGTACAAGTCATTGTGGTATCTTGAAATATTACGTTTTCTTTTTCCAATCCTGCATGCATTCCTTTCAGGTGAAATGTTTTGTAAAGGAGATGACTATTCCAAGAGAGAATATCTGCTTGCTTGTGATTTCTACGAAGATCAAGAAGCACCCGTTGCAGACTTGCTCCAGTATTATCCTGACCCTGACCCGGAAATAAGCCCTAAATTATATTAAAGCATATATTTTAATGTCTGTAAAGATAAGAAAATAAATACTGACGTAACATATAAACATTGTTTATTTTCCTTGTATTTTTTTAATAATCTACACAATAATATAATATTATAAAGCGGAAAGATTTGTTTGTTTGTTTGTTTGAATTGAATAGACTCCGAAACTACTGGAACGATTTGAAAAATTCTTTCACCATTAGAATCCTACATTATCCCTGATGAACATAAGCTATATAATATTATCAAAAAAGTTAGGGATCTGTATGAAAAGTTCGTTAATGTAACCCAAGGTGTGAAAAAAATACCAAAAAGAATCCTTATTTCGCGCACGCTGCGGCAACTATTGATAATAGAGCAAAGTATTGATACCATATGTTTAACTATTACAGTTATGTCACAATAACTACTTTTTCATGTTAAAATGTGAAATAGTAACGCTGGTACAAACTAGGCCATATTATTCGTATCAGTACCTGTACCATGCATAACCACCAATTACGTGAACCATGTAATTTTAGTAACATATTTCACTTTTTAAATCTTTGTTAATTCAGCAACCGTCCGTCGTGATGTCTCTCTCGAAGTTCGCATGTCGCAAGGCGCAGACGCGTGATATATGCGGGTGAAACCGCGGGGCACAGCTAGTAACAGTATGTAAGAGTATCGATGTAAGTAAAAATAATTCCCACATAATATAGCTTTTCGAAGTTGGAGGCTTTTAAAAGTATCTACGAATATAGACTTACATTATAGACTTATTGTCTTTGCGTCTAAAACAGACGATTTATGGTCAATACTTGAGAAACATCGCTTTTGGTGGATGAACAGAGCGATGCGAGACCGACATGTTTTAGCACAGATCCGAAAAAGTTTGCGGCGGATGATATCGAGCAGCTTTGATGTCGTCTATGTCTCTTTTCAGCAAATACCGCAAACTAGGCATCTCCACTACACGTTTGGGCTATTGCGTTTCCGTTTTCGTTCGCTACTGCACTCAGAAGAACAACCAGTCAGAAGGATTGCGTCCTGTTCACATGACTTAGCCAACGCAAGCGCCTCTGTTTGAGAAGTGTTTGAGGAGTTCATATTCATACGATGTCCTAGTTTTGCGTACGTCATCCAGTTCTCAGATACATATAAAGACTGTCGTCTTGGTTTTAGTGATGAGATGTTTTTATGCTATACACTAGCGCTAAGGTTCCCGCCGATAGCCGATACGAAACTTAACGTCCGCGTCCTCGTAATATTGTTCGTTACGTTTGTTCGACGCCATGTGGCAAAACTGTCTACTGGGTTAAGTTGTCGTCACAATCTCTCAAAAACTCCGCACTGTGATGCAACAACATATTGTGAAGAAATTTTTATGATATTTATATATTTTTTTAATTTATTACAACCATACTATATGTTATGTTTTGAAATTTGTTCAACGTTTGATGTATTTGTGCTTAGCGCCTGTTCAGATCTTGTTCAAGTCTTAATATAGGTAAATACTAGGATGCAATTAATGGGCAAAGCCAACAACCTCAAACATCGTTTATTCCGAATACCTAATAACTAACTAACAAATTACTACTTCCATAATAATTTGCTTTATATATTTCATAATAAACTAAATAGGAAAAGAAGATATGTCATTTCAACGGTGTTAAAGTATAAAGTAAAAGAAAGAAAAGAAGTTCACTGTTTCCTTCATTCACGTCGTTTAAGATTGCCATTCAAATAGATAAAATAATATAATATACTTGGTATAATCATAACAAACTCAAAATTTTATTAAATACTAGCTGTTCTCGTGACTTCACCCGCGAGTTATTTGGAGTTTTAATTTTTTGCGTGGAACCCTAGTTATTTTTCTATAATAAAAGTAGCTTAAGTTATTCCTTGTGACATCAGCTATCTGCCAGTGGGAATCCCGTCAAAATCGGTTCAGCCGTTTCGGAAATTAGCCGGAAAAAACAGACAGACAGAGAAATTGTATTTTTGTTATTAGTACCGTATATATGCATTTAGTAAAAAGCTGTAATTTTGACATTACAAACAGACACTTCAATTTTCTTTATTTGTATAGATTTACTTTTTTGGAAAATTGCCGCCTTGGATTACCGCAATTAAATAACCTATTTATTGATTAAAGTTCACGAGGGCTAAAATATTCTTACGCCCACCAGATGTCGCTAGTTGTAACTAAGGTAAATTTATTTGTTATGGAGATTTTTTATAGGATAGGGTGATAAACGAGCACACACTCCAGAAAAAAGGGTTCTCCACACTCACCATACGAAACACAGTAGTGTTAAGCTGCTATTTTACCCTGGTATTCTGTGAGAGCGTGGTCCTGCCCCGGTCGAGCCGATCCATTCATGCTACAACTATACTACATAGCTGCAGCATGGCTCTACCACGTATAAAAACCACCCAGTGTCATTATAATTGAAGGCTGTGTTTAAAATTTTTAAAAAATCGGTTCCTATGTATGTAATGTATGTATATACACAAAATAACGTCTCGGTGTTGAATCATTTCCCCAGACTTTTGGTACGGTTTAGCTAAAGCTATGTTCCTTAGAATCGGAGCGGTTTTTGATTGGAATACAAGCGACATAGAATAAAAATTAGTTTAATAATAAATTATTACTGTGTAATCTGTGCTTTCGGTAGAGAGTAAAGGTAGCGACCACGGAAGTACACGCATTTCCATGGTAGTCTTTGATTTTTGCAGAAAAACCGTGCCTTGCCAATACTCGGGATCGCTTGCTACGACTCGTCTCGCTTCGGGCACGCCAAACGAACCGTATACACGCTTGCTCTCGCCTGCACTCGACCAGCTAGGCGAGCGATGACGAGCAATGGCGAGGCTAGGCAAATGTTCTGTCCATATGTTGGTACTCGCCTTCACTCGGCCAACATACGTACTTGCTCTGACTATCACGGATTCCCACGATTTACACGTTTAGGCTAAGTTTATATGACCGACTTAGAATATACTGGCGTAATACTAAGTCTATGGGAAGGTCTGTGCTTTGTGCTCTGTGGTTCCTATCATAGATAAATAAATATGTAGGTTCCTATCCTCTAGTGAGAGTTTTGGCGAGAACTTGACCGGGAAGTTTTGGCGGGGATTTGACCGGCGGCGGTTTGCTGCTCCTGTATTATTGTTTAAATAATGGTTTGAAGTGGACTTTGATATGTAAAAGTGGTGCTATTTTGTGTGTTAAGTGTCTGCGCATGTGAACTATTAGTGGAAACGGTGAAACAAGTGCTCTGATGGTGATGTGATTCTCAAGATAAGGTGGTCTGCTTAAGTACCTTGATATAACATTGCCAACTGTCAGCTGTCTGCTGGCTCAAGTTGCCGTCAAAATCTCCCAAGGGCTGTACAATGTGACGCATCAACATATTGCGAAGCAGTGTACTATGAAGGGTAGTTATACATTGTAACTTCAGGCTCAGAAGGGCTAGAACTCAGAGCCGTGAAGCCAGTTATATAAAATAATTAATAATGAACTCGACCGGCGGCGGTTTGCTGCTCTTGTATTATTGTTTAAATAATGGTTTGAAAAGGATTATGATTTGTAGGTGTTTTTAAAGTTGAAAAATTTCAATGTAATTTAAGAATAATATATATCTATATTACCTATCTATTTGATAAATTATAATTGCAAAACATCGTTCCTGCTATAATGGTTGCGGGAATGGATGCTTAATAAGTAATTAAGAGGATTCAGATATATCATTTTTTGAGTTACCGTAGGGTAATTAAAGGTAATTTTGTTTCATTTTTTTGTTAGATAGGTATTTACAGCGAAAAAATAATTAAGTAATAATTTAACTACAGAAGTAATACCTAAGTACTTTATTACAAAACTTAGTTGAAATTTACTTCACTACCCAAGTACCTACTTACATACCTATACTCGTATTTGTAATTAAAATATTTTAAGTTATAATAGCACAAAATACTGGAATTAAAACTTTGTTTACAAGATTTTCAACTAAGTAGATTACGATTGTATTTCTGTTAGAAATCGTATTTCGAGTTTATTTGTTGTTTACATTATCTACCTATACGAACTAAACATCGCGATTCCTGACGAATGGCCTTGCAAGTTGCATGAGTTGGGCATCATAGATTTCACATAGTAGATAATATGGTCGATTATAGTCAGCATAGGTACTTTACCTAAGTAACTTACCATTTCACAATGTATTTTTTTACTCTTTATAAACAGCCCTTAGCAACCATTGAAAGTCCGTTGTGACGTAATAAGGAGAAAAGATGCAAAGTAATACGGACACTCGCGCGCAGCGATAAAGTTTTATTTAGTTTGCGTGCGCGATTTATCTGATTAATAATAACTATGTAGGCTATTAAAACGTCTGCAAGCAGCCAACACCAAAAGAGTGCAACTTCTGTACGTAGTACTATTATTTATTTTGTGGATCAGGCTAAGAAGGGCTAGAACCCAAAGCCGTAAAGCCAGTTATAAAAAAATTCTCTAGTGACGGGCTTATGGATTTAAGATATATTGGAAAATAGAAAAAGAAATTAGAAAACAGACTTAAAGAAGCTAAAAAGGTGTCATAAATCATATAATTTCTGTCTGAAATTAACATAGCTAGGCTATGTGTTAGTTATTTTGCTCACTTTTTTAAATTTTAATTAAGAGGCAAGGCTAATTATGCTTTCAATTAGAAATGTGAAGGGACTCGTTTATGAAATAGGTTATCTTACTGTATCAACACGAATGCATTTTTTGGTTAGTGAATTTCTTACGAAAAATTCACTTGTTTGTTAGTTGCTGTTAGAGTTGTATTGAGAGAACTACAAAAATGAGTGAGGAAAGAGTAAAAATGCGCAAGCAGTTAGGACTTCTGGAAGGTGTCGCGATTATTTTAGGGATAATATTTGGTAGTGGTATTTTTATTTCTCCTAAGGAAGTATTGGAAAAAACGGGGTCTGTTTATGGTGCATTGGCCGTATGGGCCGTATGTGGGGTTTTAGCGACCCTAGGTGCTATGTCCTATGCTGAATTAGGTGAGTACTCTTGGATTATTATGTTTTTCACTCGTGATTTTTATGTGTACTTTAGTGTATGATACAGTGTTATTGAAATACCATTATCCTACTTATTTTGAATATTATTTAATTTATTGTATTTTGTTTTATATCCAGGGTTTAAACAAAAATAATTATTGGCACAAAAAGTAAAATGGGCTTGTTATATTCTTTAACATAGCTGCTTTGTTTATATAAATATAAAGTACTCCCACAAGTGCAACCTTCATTGCATAGAACAGAAATTTAAATATAATATAGTCCATAAAAGTTGCATATTTTTA
Organism: Parnassius mnemosyne; assembly: GCA_963668995.1. Taxonomy (NCBI): domain Eukaryota; kingdom Metazoa; phylum Arthropoda; class Insecta; order Lepidoptera; family Papilionidae; genus Parnassius; species Parnassius mnemosyne. Next base: position 19,138,168 of record CAVLGL010000082.1, on the reverse strand, counting down.
AGATATGGTGACAATTGGCGGTTCAAACTTATAAGGGATAGATCTTATACAATAGAATGGAATCATTTTTATTCCATACAGTACATAACACTTATTGAAAGTCTTTTCTCTCAGTCTAGTCTAGTCACAAATGTGACAACGCATCTGCATAAAACTATAGACATCTGGCACTCGCATATGCGGGAGGTGGGGGGGAAGGAAGGATTCAGGGGAACCCTTGTGGAAATGTATAGTGTATGAGTAATAATTTTTTTTGTAAAATCCTAACCTCGCTTTTTTACATAGGAATATTGACTCAAAGTTACTTCTTCGCTGCGGGAAGTGCAGTCCCTTCGCCCTTGCATAGCAAATCACAGGCACCCATACTAATTTGCTACAGCAGGTGGGGGCTGCTCTCCTTATGTGCCTACAGCTTTAAAAACACTCTAGGGGTAGGGCTAACAAGACTACGTGGAGACAGGGCGTTCCGATTCGGTTTTAGTACAGATTCAACCTATTTTATTTATAAAGTCAGGTTGCCCTAAACTCTGCCATGATAGTGGTAAATTAAACAATGTAATGAGAATTTTTATAATTTTTGTTTCCTTAAAAACCTCTTGACTGCTCCTCACTGTGACTCAATTCGTTGTGTATAAGTCCCATCTGTAGTTACAAATGGATTGCTTAGGTCCAAGTAATAAACTTTTATACGGGTGACCCGTTTTGTTATAGTATACAATTTTTAGGGTTCCGTACCTCAAAAGGAAAAAACAGAACCCTTATAGGATCACTTTGTTGTCCGTTTGTCTGTCTGTCTGTCTGTCAAGACCCTTTTTCTCAGAAACGCGTGGAGGTATCAATCTGAAATTTACAAAATACTCAAGTCTACTGTTCCTTAGAGCTGTGAAAAAATCAAACTTCTAAGCCAACACAATCAAAAGATGCAGCCGTTTATGCCGTAATTTTTCGACATTTGCAAGGGAAACAAAACCTACAGGGTACTTCCCGTGAACTCAGAATCTTGAAATTTGGTACGAAGCAACGTTTTATACCACAGATAAAGGAAAAATTGAAAAAAGCATAAATTTTTAGTTACATCATATGATAAAAATATTTTTAATAATTTTAAAACCTACAGATTTGTTTGTGCGGGTCCGACTCGCACTTTGCCAGTTTTATTAGTTAGCGAAATTTATTTTTATTGTAATGAATTCAAATTAATTTCCGATATCCTAAAACAGTGTAGAAGGTTCAAGCTTAACCCTGACAAACCTCCTAAACTGAAAACATAAAAGGTAATACACCGTTCTTTAGAAAAATCAAAAAGAAAATCCCATAGACCTAACCTGAAAGTAACATTTATCGTCTCCGGCAGGAGGAAGGAAGAGGGTAGCAGGAGTGTGCTTTATCAGGGAAAGCCCCTCTACCTTTCCCTCGTTGTGGAAAAGTATAGTTTATGAGTAATGTTTTTTTTTGTAGAAACGGCTTCGGTGCGTTCTTTTTTTTATTAATTCCTCAAAAGGATCTCTTTTATTCCTTATATTCTCTATTATTATTATAGTTGTCTTTGCGAAATATCTATTGACAGAGTATAGACAGTAGAATAATGTGACACTAGTCTTACGTCCTTTTCACACTTACACAAAATTATGTATGCTATCCAGCTTTCACAGTAATTTTTCTATGTTTTACGCATTTTAGGTTATAATAGTCTTTCTTTATTTTTCCGATAATAATGCATTACCTTTTGATGTGAGTGGTATTATTATAATCAGAGACCAAATCTCTACCAAATAAAACACCTTACTCCGCCAAATTTGTGCCAAACGATTCTAAATCCAACCTGAACCGAATCTAAGCCACATTCATACAATGAGCTATCTCTAACTCTGATTTTGGCTATATGTGTACCAGCATGTCCAATTCAATGTGTACCAGCATGTCCAATCTTTCTTTCTTTTCTTTTTATTTAAAAAACGTCACCCCCACACTAGGATTTTCTCCTGTGCCGTGGAGGCAGTTTACAAACATAAATTGCACAAGGACAAACATCCAGACCCGGAACAATTATTTGTAGGCCATACAAATACTTGTTCCGTGCGGGATTCGAACCCGCGGTCCCCAGCGCAACAACTCATTGCTAAGCCACGGAGCCGTCAATATTTGCTTTGTTAAATTTAAAAAACTAAGGCTTGGGAGGAATAACCTCTTGGATGGCAGCATACTGTTTACCCTTAACATTTTTGGATACTTCCCACAATTTATTCCAAATTTCATTCAGTTTCCTTTTAGCTACCAAAATTAGGTCATGTGAGTAAATTAAATTTTGTAGAATGCCATTAGTAATTTCATTTTTAGCGAGTACATCAGCTGTTTCGTTTCCATAGATACCACGGTGGCCAGGGATCCAGGCTACTGAAACATGGATTCCTTTAAGCATCTGAATAGGGTATTTTTATTTTGAGAATTAGTGGAAATTTATATTTATTATGGAATTGATTGGACAATACAGCTAACAAGCAACTTTTTGAATCTGTGAAAATAACTGTTTTATTAAGATTACGTGAATCGACATATAAAAAAAGCTTCACTGATTGCAGTTGCTTCACCAGTGAAAGTGGAGGATAGTGTGGGGCATTTAAAGTTAAGAATGATTTGGAGCTTAGGAAACCAAACAGCAGCTCTAGTATAGTCTTTGTCAGACTGTTTGGATGCATCTGTGTACATAATAAGCCTATCTTTAAAGGTTTTTTCTACAATTTCTTTTAATTTTAAATTTGCCATTGGAGAATCCTTTTCTATACCTAGTTCTAGATGGATGTCAGGTTGGTAAACAATTGCCTCGTAAGGAACATCAAAGGGTTAATTTATTTCACATTAAAAGATTGGGTAAGGGAGCTGAAGAAAAATTACAAAACTTTTGAACAAGCAGGGAGAATCACCACTGTGCGATTTAGAAGATGTTTTCTTCCTCGCACAACTTCCTTGTGGAATCGATTACCACCAGCGATTTTTCTGGACCGATACGACTTAGGAACCTTTAAGAAAAGAGCTTACACCTTTCTAAAAGGCCGGCAATGCATCTGCAATTCCCCTGGTGTTGCTGTTCTTCATGGGCGGCGGTAGTCACTTACCATCAGGTAAGCCGCAAGCTCGTTTGCCCCCTCTTCTATAAAAAAAATAAGAATCTGCCGGAAAGGTATTGCCTTTTCAATCTTAAAGGAGGACCTATGCATTCAACCTGAAGAACATTTATTGGTGGGGATTTCATTGCCCCTGTAATAATGCAAAGGCATTTCGATTGAATTTTCCCCATTACTCTCAGGGATGATTTATTGCAAGGTTCCAAGAGAAAACATCCATAGTCAAGGTGGCTTAGTATTAAAGCATTGTATAGTAATTTCTGAGAAAAAGGATGGGACCCCCACCAAACATCAGACAGAGACCGAAGAATATTTATATTTTTTTCGCATTTTAGTGATATATATTCAATGTGATGACCGAAACCGAAGGCCAATTTCGATTCGAGGATACCTCCCAAAAATTTAACATAGCTTCTAACTGGAATAGGTTGATTATCATATACAACATATATATCGGGAATTCGCCTTTGACGGGAAAAGATCACCACACTGCTTTTGGCCACCAATAAGGAGAGGCCATGATTAATTAACCGTTTCTGTAAATAGTTAATGGTTGTGTTTAGACGGGAACATGCCACTGTTAAGTTGTCTAAAGATATGTATAGAGTTAAATCGTCTGTATATTGAAGGACATTACAAAAATAATTTACTGAAAGTTCTAAATCATGTGCATATAATAAAGGAGAAGACTAAGCACTGGCCTTGTGGAAGTCATTTCCATATAGTTTTTGGAGGAAGCGGGAAATTTTGAATATTTATAGATATGGATCTAGAAGAGAGAAAGTTAGGGACATAATTGACATTTAGCATTTTCTGCCTGAGCACAGGAAGAAGCACATTATCATATGCAGACAAAATATCTAAGAAAACTCCTATGAGCAATTTATGTCTTGAAAAAGCAATATGAATATCTGTGGCCAAAGTACTAATGCTATCCATGGTACTTAAGCTTTTTCAGGAACCGAATAGGCTTTTAGGTAAGACATTATTCCTTTCAAAAAACCATTCCAAGCGATTTTTTATTATAAGTTCCAAGATTTTTGCCAAAGTACATGAAAGGGCAATAGGTTGGTAACTGGAAGGGTCATTGCTAGATTTACCTGGTTTGAAAATGGGCAAAATGATTTGTGATTTCCATTCAGCAGGAGGAGCACCAGTAATATAAATAAAATCTAAAATGGATAGTAATACAGTTTTAGTATTCTCGCTACTATTAATTATAAACGAATAAGGAATCCCATCAATACATTCTCAGTCTTTAAGGCCATTGAGAACAGTAAACAATTCCTGAGAAGAAAAGGGGGAATCAAATTTATCATGTATTTTTAAAGAAGCAGAATGAAAAACTATGCATTCATCATAAGATGGGACTGTTTGTGGTGCAGGTTTATTGGAGAATCCATCTATACATGGGGAAGGATCATTAGAAATTACATTTTTACTGAAAACTCACAGCAATATTTTTTAATATTTCAGGCTGTAGAAGCCTAAAATAGCACGAAACTTGTTATCTCACTCGACTCTGCCACATCCAAGCCAAAAGCTCTACTTAGTACCTACTTCAGATTTGATTCACAAACTCTTATCAATATTTTTATATGTCCTTTGTAAAAAGAGACACCATTTACAATCCAGCTTGTATAAGATATAACATTTAGCAGATACTTAAAACTGACTAATCTTCTTCGGCAGTTTGTAGTATGTTTTTAAGGAAGCCTACTTCAATATTTAGTCTGTCTGTGGCTCCTCTGACATATGGAACCTTGAATATTTTTTGGGCCTTTGTTGTAATACCATATACATTACACCATGAATTAATTAATGACTGTGAAGACAAGTAATTGGTACAGGCACATCACAAAATACTGGGGTACAGAAATATCCAAGACGAATTCTTATTATAACTGATGAATCTACTAATTTGCTGCAATTCCTGTAATGTGAAAACCACATACATTACATTATGTTCCCAAATAACTTACATTTACATACAGCTGATGCTTAAATGTCTATGCAAATTTTGTATTACTTCAAGTAATGTGTACACCTTGTCTCGCATATTTACACCTACACATTACTACAATGAGTATGCTGACGAAAAATGCCACAATAGCTATGAATCCAAACCACTGCTATTTCTGTGCATAATAAATAAGAATTATAGAAACCCCGTCTATCTAGTGTCATGCAAAAATTATCTTTGGCATGCAAAGGGAATCCAAGTGTGTCCTTTAAAAATCTCCAATAATCCATGCAAAATAGGCATTTCTTCAGCAGAAGCAGTTCAGAGCAGAAGAATCCCCAGAAAAAATAGAATGTTCTGAGAGGAATTTCAGACTCACTATAATTTTGAACTTTGACGTCTAGACTGCCACACCTTTGTACTACATTGTGTTCCTAAGATGCATTGGTGATCATTATAAATCAGTTGGGCTAGTTTTATTATTCTCATTCTTCATTGAACCCCATGTCAGTACAACAAGTTTTTATTGATTCTTCTTTATATTCTACTAAGCCAGCGCTTATCTACGATCCCACCTGATGGTAAGTGGTGATGTAGCCTAAGATGGTGAAGCGCACTGACTTAACAATAGCCTATTCACTATTGCCTTGACACCCACACTGTAATCGGATGGAAAGACAGATGCTGGCAACTTATGCTACTCCTTTGTTGTACGCATGATGAACGACGTAGCGAACTGTTTGGTTCGAATGTGTGGTAAGTCAGCAAAGGGTGGAGACTGGCCCAACGTCTGGTTGTCCGATGGTGGAAGGGAGAGGGAGGAATTAAATTATGCAATTCCTGAGCACACTCCCCGAAATGCATCCTGTAGAAAACCGAAAGACTGGCTACTTTGTGTCTGTGTTCGAGGCTGGTAAGATTGATTTTAACCAAATTTGGGTAACCAATAAGCCTCTTAGCACGCCTTTCCATTGAGTCCAAAGCTGCTAGGTGGCATTTTGCAGCACCAGCCCATGATGCCCTTTATAAGAATATTTGGTTCAAAGGCAAGAGATTGGAAATCAAATAATAATAGAGAAGGAGAACTTGTTAAACTGTGATATTGAATTGGAAACAGATTGAGAGGTATTAAAACCAAGCAAGAGGAGTAATGTCTTTGGAAGCTCAATAATCAGATGAATTAATTATATGATAGAGACAATGTTGAACATGTAAAAGAGGGTGAGAAGGTAGTAGTATTTCAATAAATTGGTATCTGTCATAAATAAATTCTCTGCATAAAAATGACTAAATAGTAGGTACCAGTAATCATGCACTACTACTGTACCTTATACAGTTTGGCAAGTCAAAGTGGCTACGAACAATTGCATTACACAGAATTTTATTTATAGTTTGTGAATGAATAGGGACCCTAATAAACAACAAGCATTTTGCATGTTCTTATGGGTGCTCTGCTCCAACTGCCAGGCACAAGCTAATCATTGATGACCTGCTTATGCCTAATATTTATGGGTAGCCAATTGATAGCATAGTTTGACAACACACTGCTTACTCTTGTTTTCAAGTTTTATAGAATATGTGATGAGAAAATAGGCCTTAATCTGACGAATGCTGCTCAGACAAGTTGAATTTGACGATCGTCCTCTCGGTCTTGGTTGGACTTACCTACTCAATTTCCCTTATATAATCATACTCGTCAACAACTTCGAGTCTTAGTTCTTCATAGTCTTGCTAAGAACTACCTGTATAGATGTGACATTGATGTTATACATGATATTTATCTTCATTCTTAGTTAGAGTTATATATCTTTGCCATTGATGTTGATACCCTTTCTTTCCGTGTCTTCCAATGCATTAGTGAAGAGTTTCGGGTAAAAAATGTCACCCTGTTTTAAACTTCTCTGCAGCTGGATAGATTTTGTACTCTAGTTTTATACATGGATAGCTATCGTAGCCTTAGTGTACAAAAACTTCAGCACATTAATGTACTGACAGTTAAACTGGCTTTGCTAAAGAGACTGTAGCACTATCCAAATTTCAACAGAATCAAAGGCTTTCACATACTACATTGCACAGGCACATGAACATATTTACATTTTTTTTTAATTTTGTTAAAATTTTTTGTGTTGTTTATAGCATATAAATACGTAACCAACAAAATATATTTTTTTAACTTTCTTTTGTATAATTGTTCTAGGAACAACACTGGCACAAAGTGGTGGTGACTACCACTACATTAATGAGGCTTATGGACCACTTCCTGCATTTCTTTATTTGTGGGACGCTAATCTTATTTTTGTGTAAGCTTACAACTATTTTAATATTTTTATATTATATAATTGTTGTCATGTAGTGGTGGTGTAAGTGAATCTACTACCTCATGTCATACCATTGAAAGATGGGCAGCAGCAGCATCTTTCTGATCACAATTATTATTGAAAACAGTAAAAACCTGTGGTTGCCAATCTGCCGGCCAAGCGTGCTAACTAAAAATTCTACCTATGACGAGGGACGCCTATGTTCAGCAGTTGACTTCTTAAAAAATGTAATTTATGATGGTATGTAGGTTAATGAATTGGTGGTGCCGATTGGTGGGACCGACATGACTGATTGAGCTCATGTACACACAATGTATTGCAAATGTAAATATTATAAATTGTAAGGTTTGGAGCATTCCATTAAAAATAGTTGTATATTAAAATGGTTAGTTTAGTTTACGACGGGCTGTTTTCCGCAACTCCACGTCTAAACGCGTATTTTGCGTGTGGGCAGGAATAATGTAATTATTCGAGCCATAAAATCTCCCCAAAGAAGTTCAACAGTACTTTGATGTTGCGAGCAACTTCGGGGAGTGGTCGCGGCGTGCTGAGATGTTTAGTCCTATATGCAGCGACCTCCGGACATGTCAGCAACATGTGGGCCGCCGTTTCTTCCTCCCCATACATGCCCTGTGGTAAATAAATGTTTGTTAAAAGAGCCATGTTCTGTGATAGCACATGTTACTATCCTGAGCTGTGGCTTATTCAGTCTCATTAAAACCTTAGTTAAATGACTGTTTATTTCAGGCAGGGCCTCCCTAGTTTGTTTACAGTCTTCTAGATTTTTCCAAAGTTGAGCATGTTGATTAGTGAAGTTTCTACATAAAAGTGAACGAATGTTACCAAAGGGGATTTTTTTTCCTAGTTTGGCAACTTCCAATGGATTCTGCCAGCGTCAAGTATTTCATGAGAGTCCAAAAGGGATTGGTATGATTAGTTCCGGCCCTATAGCGGCCAGAACCGATCCTCTTCTGGCCATTTCGTCTGCTGCATGGTTGCCCCTGGATTCATTGTGTCCCTTTATCATTGCAGAGTCACATTGTTGTGTTTACATACCTCATTCAATTGCTGATGGCATTCATATATTAGTCCCGAAGCTTGTAGTACCGCCATACTGATGGTCAGTATTCTGATGGAGAAGACTTTTACCTTCCTAGCATCTATTGCTAATGCCGCTTGAATGATACCCATACATTCCGCCTGAAGACTGTGTTGTGGGTCCACAGCGGTGTACATATGTACAGTGAGGTCTTCAGAGAAAATTTCAGATCCTACACCTTCATTTGTTTTAGAACTATACGTGAAAATTCTAAGCTCTTTTGGGCTTAATCCCTCCGGCCGGCTGGTTTCATTTAATTGTATCTTATGATTCTTATCGAACACAAATTGTTTGGGGATCTTGTCGTAATTGGCTTGTAAGATAGGAATTTTTGAATAAATTCTATTAATTATACTTGTATGAGGTACTTTACTAGTACTCCAAAGATTTAGGATCTTGAGTCTAATGGCAGCTAAAGTCGCTTCTTTTTGTATGTGTAGGTGAAGCGGGGCTAGCTCCAGCATAACCTCTAAGGCTGCTGTTAGTGTAGTCCTTATGCAGCCTGTCGCAGCCATACATGCCAGTCTCTGGTAACGCTGAAGCTTCTTTATAGTGGTTGCTTAATTTGTTTTGGTCCACCATACCAGAGCGCCGTATGTGAACATGGGCCGAATTACAGTTTTGTACAACCACAGTATAATTGTTGGCGTCAGACCCCATCGTTTGCCTATCATGTTTCTATGTTATACTATACTAGCCTTGTTTTATTTTCTATGTGTTTATTTCAGTTGAGTTTACTGTCCAAGTTAAGACCTAAGTATTTTACCTCAGAGGATAGCTGGAGTTTTGTGCTGAAGATACTCGGTACTTTGGTTGTCGTGCTCAGAGTTGTTGTAGAACAACTTACCTTTTAGGTTGTTTAGGCCTTTGATTGCCCCAACCCACGACTCCTGGATGAAGACTATGGTCATCCTTTGAGCCTCCAACTACTTGCATAATTGAGCCGACGCAGTTTCGCTGTGTTGTGCATATGTAGGTTGGCCTGTGGTGTAGACTAGTTCTGTACATAGGGCACGTCATTGATCGCGTCTCCCCCGTCCCCTACCAAAAATAAGCCTACCAGCAGATCCCGGGTCTCATCGTCAGCCACTGAGTCTGAATTGGACGGTAAAATGCAGTAATCTTTTTCACTCGGTGAGCTGTTGCTAAGCCCGATCTCTACTGGTGGCTTCGGCTCAGTTGTGCATACCGTTTTTGGTTAAGTATGAAGACATGTTAAAGACGAGCCGCGGCGCGCCGAATTGAATCGACCGCGCGAATGCTTGATAGGCGAATTTCTTCGCCAGTGCGATTCGATTCAACTCGGCGCGCCTCAGTCGACGCGGAGAAGTGGATGCGCGCCAGCGTATTTTAATTAATTTCTATTTCGTTTTCGTAAAAATCTTTTTGTTTAAATAAAAATGAATGAAGAACCATTGACATCACTGGTCCAACAATATCCAGAATTGTTTAATCATGAAGATCCACATTATCACGATGAAATAAAAACATCTCTTCATCCGAGCTGTCCATGACGCAAAAATTACCTATTTTGATGAAGAATTTGCGATGAATGAACAATTCGATTCAATTCGTCAGAGATGGACGCACTAGGAATAAATGCGATTCGCTCCGATTCGACGCATTTCTGCTGTAGTCGACGCCAGGCTTTAAGCATATTTAGTATTGCGACAAAGTTCATTTTCTTATAGTTTCTTCACCAATACAAACATGTTATTATTCAGCAGTCAAGTATGTCATTGTTAATACATTATGTCCACGGTTACTTCTACAATGTTACCAACAATAAGATGCAATATATTTTTATAGGAACATACTACTTGATTCAAATTGAAAAACGATTTCCTTGTTACGTATTGAGAGACATGTGATTGTTATTTATACAACTTATATTGGTTTCAGTCCAAGCACAAACGCTATAATGGCATTAACATTTGCAAATAATTTGTTGGAACCAATCTTCCCGAACTGTCCGATAGACATGTTAAGTAAAAAACTTATAGCTGCCATTACCATTTGTAAGTATATAAAATTAACATTATTAAATATTATTTTAAACTAATATCTATATTTCCTACTTTCTTCCTTTTCCATTCCTTCATTAATAAGGACTTTATTTTTTTTTTGTAACTAAAAGCTTAGCAGTTTTGTTTATTCTGTCGTTTTCAGTGTAAGCCGAAATATTTCTAACTTTATTTAAATGAAAAGATATTAATACAAAATATTGTTACAGGTCTTCTAACATTTATAAATGCCTATGATGTGAAATTCACAACCCGAGTGCAGAATGTTTTCATGTTCACTAAAATTTCTGCTCTTGTTATTATTATAATAGGTGGCATTGTTTGGATGGCTCAAGGTATTGCAATGTTATTATTATATTTGATTTAGTGTTAATATTCAAAAGGTATTTATTAGCAATGATATGTAATAATAATAAAATAATATTCATTTCCAATCACTATCTAAAAGACCTAAAAACATTTCGCACTGTAGTCATCTTATGAGGTATCTAATAGGTTATCTCGTGAGTTTTACGAGTATAAGAAACATTAGTAGATTGCTCTGTGATGATCTTTCTTATATTTAAGATGTAGTCTTGTTATTGGAAACAAAAAGCCGCATCAAAAGTTTAAGACGATTGGATGTTTGATCGCAAATAGCCTGCCGACTGTGGCAACTAAGCATGTTCATTCTTATTAAGGGGTAAAGGTAGATAGAGAGTTTGCACTAAATTAATATACTCTTGACATGTATTGTTTTTTTTTGATCTAGACACGAATATGATATATAATTTTTAATAAATTCAAATTGTTTACAGAGTTAAAGTTCCAGTTACAAAACTTTCATTTAAATTTGTAGGTCGATTAGACAACTTTGAGGATGGCTGGGCAGGCACCAAGTCCTCAGTCGGTGATTGGTCTGTGGCCTTTTATTCTGGAATATTTTCGTACTCAGGATGGTAAGATTTTAGTGTTCATTTGGTGATTGCTGTGATTATTAATGGCTTACACAAAGATCAGAGTCTCATGTTATTCTATACAGGAACTACCTAAATTTTATGACGGAGGAACTGCGAAATCCATATGTAAATCTACCGCGCGCCATCTATATATCGCTACCGCTTGTCACTGGTATCTATCTGCTGGCCAATCTGTCGTACCTGGCAGTGCTGGGGCCTATCGGTGTCAGAGCTACTGAAGCTATAGCAGTTGTAAGTATGATTGATTTATTATTGAGTGATTGCAGAAGATATTGTAGTACTTCATTACTACTCGCATGCAGACGCACAGCACTCACTCGTTCTAAACTACCCGTGCCGTTGATTAGAAGGTACAGTGATTAGGATTCAGATTACAACATATCCATCCAGATCCAAACAGCAAAATTTGTGATTTCGTATAAATATTATTTTACCTGTAATCAGGGACTGTAATACCGATATTTTGCAAGTATCGATATCGGGATATCGATATTCGTACTGCTATTTAGGTATAGATTTATCGATACTGGTCTCGATATTTGATATCAGTACAATAATATTGATACTTGGAAATTTGAATATCGGTATTGATACTGATACCAATATATCGATACAATAAAAATAAATTCCTTGTTCTCGCGTCTTATTTACTCTCTCTAATATCAACGGTCATAGGTAAGGCACGCGGTCATACGTAATGAAATATGGCGCCTATACAAAGCAAGCGTATATTTATTTTTAGTCAGGTCATAAATTCTGTCACATGTTTAATATAAAATAATTGAAACAAGTTTATTCATTATGTAACCATTTATGTACCAAAATAAACTTAACAAAACGTAGATTCTTATGACACTAAAGTTTATTCAAAATGACCTCCGTGATTTTGAATACAGGCCTTCAATCTGCGCGGCCAGTCGTCTATCGCAGCACGAACGAGGTCCATGTCAATATCGGCGGCTACCTTAATCAAGGATGTCTTGAGTGACTCCAAATTGGGATGAGGTTTTGAGCACGCCTTTTCCTCCAAGTGTTGCCATATCTTGTAATCAACGGATTCAAATCTGGACTGGAGGAGGGCCAGTCTTCGTGCCGGATGAAGTCGATTTTACGCGCCGCCAGCCAGTCTTGTGTGCTCTTAGCTCTATGAGCTGGCGCCGAATCTTGTTGGAATACCCAGTGCCTGTTATTGAACATGGTATGAGAAACAGGTTCCACAAGGTTCGTTAGGACTGTATTTTGATACACAACTGCATTCGTTTTTACACCTTTCTCACAAAAATGTACCTCTGTTAAGCCCCAATAAGAAACTCTCAACCATACCATGAGCGAGGATGGAAAATGACCTCGTTGGACACGCGGAATACGGTTGCTCGCTTCTTCACTACTGTGTGCGTACACCTTATCATTTTGTTTGTTGTAGCTCTCTTCTACGGTAAAATTTTTTTCATTCGAAAAAAGAATTTCCCGATATTTTTTCCCGCGTACCGCTTCAACAAAGCGCGGCATCTCTTCAGTCTCAGGTCCATTAGACGAGCATTCAAACGATGTCCTGTTTTTCTTCGATATGCCCGAAGCCTAAGTCTTCATTTAACACCCTTTTCACTGTGGTTCTGCTTAACCCCATCTGAAGGGCCAACAGTTTCTGCTTACGTTTGGGATTTCTTTGAATTCGCGCCTTCACAGTTTTTATCACTGCTGGAGTCCTAAGAGACCGAGGGCGACCACTGCTTGACCTGTCATCTACACTAGAGTCTTCATTGTATCGTTTGATGGTACGATAAACGAATCTTTTGGTTATATTCAAATTTTTCAGTATGTCAAAAATTTGAATTGGCGCGTAACCGCGACTATGCAACGCAATAACTGCAACACGGTCTTCTTTAAGCGTCGTCTCCATATTTAAAAATGAGTAAAATTCTAAAAAGTATACAGTTTTATTTTCATGAACAATTCGAAATTCGAATTCAATAAACTTTTTTGTGGCCAGCATTCTAAAAGAAAAGTTTTTACTGTGTGACAATACTTATGACCTGACTAGTATGTATGTATATATATTATGTAAGAGATACACACATAATTAAAATTAGAAATGTTGTCCACCCAAGTTCAAAAATATTGGTCATATGGGACCACATGAGAAGTACCAGCTTTCAAATAAAAAAAGAATCATCGAAATCGGTTAACCCAGTAAAAAGTTATGAGGTAACACACATAAAAACATACAGTCGAATTGAGTACCGTCTCCATTTTGGAAGTGGGCAGAAAAGATTGTCCAGTGGTTGTAGAAATATTGTATTTTGTTGACCTTTCTTATCATAACATTCTCTTACATAAAACAAAATCTTGACATTATATTTCTTTATGTCGGTCTAATATTTATATGTGGGTGCCAGAGCCCTGCTTCAGCTATATCATAGTTGTAGCACGAATGGGTAGGCTCGACCGGGGAAAGACCACGCGCTCTCACAGAATATCAGCGTAAAATAGCAGCTCAATTCTGCTGTGTTTCGTATGGTGAGTGTAGAGAAACAACTATGTATATTGTTGACTTAAGATTTGTATCTGGAGATTGTAAGCGTTAGACATAATATAATTTTATTTAATAATAATATCAAATTTTGTGAATAGGTTTGCATTATGTATTGACAAAAGTGTAAAAATTCGTTGAATAACTATTTATGTTAGTTGCTTTGCCTTTATTGGTATATGGTAATAAGTGACAGACTTTTTGGAATCTGCGACTTAGATTGAGAGTGCATGAAACCAATAATTAAGAAGTATTTTTTCCACACTTGATAATTACGCTTGCAAAAAAATATCAGCATATTTCTATGGATATCAGGTTATTTGTCAGGGTTTTTCAATTTTCTATCGAGTAACCCTAATTTTTTCTTTTTTTTGCATAGAATAAGGATGATAAAAGAGCAGACAGATACCTGATGGTGTGCTGATGATGTGCTGTAGCTCCATAGACTACGTTTTATCCTCGATTAAGAATCAAAATGTATATGCGTTGTCACCCCTCAGGACTGAAATGGAATGCCTCATTTCCAGTGAAAAGGGTCTCCGGGTCTCTACACTCAGCATACGAATCACAGCAGCATTGAGCTGATATTTTACACTGGTATTCTGTGAGAGCGTCATATTCCCCGGTGAAGCCGAGCCATTCGTGCTACAAGCACAATATAGCTGCAGCGTGGCTCTACCACGCATCTGTACAGGACTTCGCGGGCGCGGCGCTCGGCTGGATGCGGTACGCGATGCCGGCGCTGGTGGCGGCCGCGGTGCTGGGGGGGTTGTCGGTGCACGTGATGACGTCATCGCGCATGTGCTTTGCGGGCGCGCGCAATGGACACATGCCGGAACTGCTCGCGCACATCAACCTCGCCTGCATGTCGCCGCTGCCCTCGCTCGTATTCCTGGTTAGCACACACTTTATTCACTAATTCATCACATCTAGGGATGGACGGGCCGAAATTCGTTTTACAAGCTGTTCAACCGAATTTCGGTTTTTGAATACAGAACATTCGGTACAAGAAATAAGTAAAATACATGCACTATAACAGTAATTAAAGCATATCGTTTTATCATAATCATTTTGCTAGCTTGCTACATTTAAATCGTAATTTGTAATAGATTAAAATATTACTTCTTAATTAAGGAGTCCTTTGAATCAAATTTGTTTAATAAGAAAGCGAGGAGAAAAGCGGGGATGTGCGGAGTGCGGGCGGGGTGTAGCCAGTAATAATCTAAGTAATTGCGTATTGCGTACGACGCGTCGCTTTCGAGATGGCGCGGTGAAATTAAATCGAATGTTTAAAACTAAATGCTTAAAACGAATGTTGAAATTAAACACAACATGTACGCGTAGATACAAGTATAAGAATGCAAAAGAAGCGAGTAAAGTGTGTCAGGTTTGTGCCAACCAAAGTCCGTACTCTACTCTTCTGGGTGCTGGCCTTTAGAGTTTATGTATTATGCTATTACATACTGTGTTTTTTGTGTTTAATTTATAAGTACATACTGTGTTTTGTTTTTCAATTAAAACTTTTTTTAGCATAACAATTGTAAATTGGAGTGGATTGTCAGATGCTGATCTCGCTGGTGATGTTGATCCCGAATAGCCTGACCTCGCTGATCACCTACTGCACGGTGGTGGAGTCGTTCTTCACCACGCTCAGCTGCAGCGCGGTGCTGTGGCTACGCTACAAGAAGCCGGATCTGCCACGCCCAATCAAGGTGTTTATTGTATATTTTAGACTAGAATATAATAATTTTTATTCAATATAGAACCAGAAAGAAACCCAACGGAACTTTTTTTAAGCATCAATGAAAACATTTAGAAACCGTATGGTAGCAACCACTTCATTTCCAGGGGTTATTATGATAACCCTTATTAAACAATCTTCACTTAGTAAAAATTTTAAACTCTTTGTTATTGCACATAAGCATCTACATAAAATAGGACACTGTTACATCTTAGTAATATTAACCTCTTAATCTCCTACATACAGTCCATTATATAACTACATTCCTCACAGTGAAGACGATTTGCCGTAATAGGGTCGCCTGACAGCAATGACGACCAATGTGGCTAGACGTCTTTTGACTCTGCTCTCTGGTGCAGGTTGGTTTTTTACATAATATGGTATATTGGGTAAATGGTTGTGCAGCCACAACCCAAGGCCACGAAATAGTTACCAAGACTGACCAGAGCTATTTATTGGACGTAGTGGCATTTTCCTCATTCAACTTTCGCGACACTCATGGAAAAAGAGGATGTATTAATATTTTTTTTAAATAGCGATCCTCCCCGGCTTCGCACGGGCCACCTACCGAGTCCAATTCTGAATCTAAAATATCCAGGAACCCACCTTTTCAAAAATGGCATCGACTTTATCCGTATGGGGGACCGAAACGCATGAAACAACTTACTAAGCTACTCTTACTGACACTGCATAAACGTGTCAATTTTTTTTAAATACTGTCCTTTTTATCTTTTATCTTTTATTTTTGTATATCATTATTTATTTATTTGGATTTAAGTCAAAAATTTGGCTACTCTAGAAAAATAACCCTGTATATAAAGATAAGATATATGTAGTAACTTCATGTCGATTATTATGCCACTATTTTACATTAAGCGGTATAAATTATTTGGCTTATATAGTCTTCGTAGCCATTCTTTTTGTATTATGTGACTATATACTTTCGCATAGGATTGTGCCAATTTAAAGTTGCATAATATTATTATAAAACCTGACACGGGCGCATTTTATTGGAAAGTTTATATTATGCATTTCAAGTGTGATCAATAATTATGTAAACGATTGTTTGCTGCTAATATCCCTTTTATTAGCTTCGCGTCTATCTATCTTTGTTACGGAATCTTTTTAGGTAATTTTCCCCAGCTTGTAGACGGTCGATTGCTTCGAAAATTCGTATCAAGGATCGATGGCAATTGAATAATATAATAATTTATCCTAGTATTCTGTCAAGATCATCAGAATAAAATAAAATAATTATCAGGATCTTCACAGATCAACGCGTGTTAAGTTTTTAAACTCTTATATTATTTATAAGTACAAATTAGATAAATTACAAGTCTGTGACTTTTCTGTTAGTTTTTAGCGGAATGAAATAAAAGGAGATTACCAAATCGACTGTGTGATTTTGAATCGGTCGTTTCTAGGGCAAGCGGAAAAACAGACAATCAAACCTTTGAGTGTATTGTAGAGATAACCAAACCCTTTAGCCATTTTTGCCTATTTTGATCTCTGTTTCACTTTCTGTCTCTATCTGTAGGTATATATGTATGTAATAATTAGGCTTGCCAACTCCAAAAAAGGCATTTCCGGGATTACCCAGCTTGACATCCGGGACTTGAATATATTACGCGGGACACAACACACCACATACAAATTGGTTAGAAAAAAATTTAATAATGTGTAACAAATTAGTGTAGTTGGTACGAGATAGATAGTAATATCATATAATCACTGATATACGGGACAAAAGGCGTCCCGCATGTCACGGCGGGACGGCCCAAAATTGACCCAGAAGCGGGACGTCCCAGAAAATCCGGGACGATTGGCAAGCCTAGTAATAATATTTACGTCACAAAATCAGTGTCAGTATGTAATTAATAAATTATATACTGAATCTTTGATTTTGTGTTAAAATGTAAAATTCGGCACATTTGTTACATAGGCTGCACTAAAAGTATCGAGAATGGAATATTTCCACTGTTCCTGTCATATTAAAATCTTTTTAATTGAAAACTCCTTGGTTTTAAAAATCGAATACTATTTATGTATTTAAAAAAAGATTCTCGGTCTTGTCAGAAGGTGTAGTCAAATTTGTTTAGTCGTTGAGAAAATGGAATTGACACGAGAAAATTCAAGAGCGATGATTTATTATGACTTTCGAAGTGGTTTAACACAAAGACAGTGTGTTGACCGGATGATTTCTGCATTTGGTGATGAAGCCCCATTCAAAACCACAATTTATCGCTGGTTTGCTGAATTTCAACGTGGACGTGTCAAGCTCAGTGATGATCCCCGTCAAGGTCGTCCAAAAACTGCAGTCACCCAAGAAAACGTTGATGCTGTGCGTAAGCTGATTGAGGAAGATCGACATGTGACATACCGCGAAATTCTTGCATGAACAATTAGGTGTAAAAAAGTTGTTTTCCCGATGGATACCGCATTCGCTCTGAGAAGAGCAAAAAGCGGCTCGCGTTACTTGGTGCGTCAGAACTCTCGAAAGATTCCACGCAGGATCCTTAAATGCTGTATACAACATCGTATCAGGTGACGGATCCTGGATATACGCGTACGAACCCGAAACAAAAAACCAGTCACGAGTTTGGGTGTTCGAAAATGAGTTAAAGCCAACAAAAATTGTTCGTTCACGGAGTGTTGCAAAAAAAATGGTGGCCACGTTTGTCTCCAAAACCGGCCATGTTACGACTATTCCTCTTGAGGGACAAAGAACGGTTAATGTAAAATGGTATGCTAGCATTTGTTTGCCACAGGTCGTTTCTGTACTCCGTAAAGAGAACTGCAACCGCCGCATCATCCTCCATCACGACAATGCGAGTTCTCACACCGCACACAGAACAAAAGAGTTTTTAGAGCAAGAAAACATAGAATTATTAGACCATCCGCCGTACAGCCCCGACCTAAGCCCTAATGATTTCTATACTTTCGCTAAAATAAAGAATAAATTGCGTGGACAGAGATTTTCATCACCTGAAGAAGCTGTGGACACCTACAATACGGCCATTTTGGAGACCCCAACTTCCGAATGGAAAGGTTGCTTCAATGATTGGTTCCATCGTATGGAAAAATGTGTCAAATTTCGCGGAGAATACTTCGAAAAGCAATAAATACATTTTTAAATAGTAATGTTGTGTCACTTCCTTGATTCCCGAAATTTTCAGTGCCGCCCTCGTAGCACCGTACACGCCGCATTTACTGACAGCCTCGCACATTTGTTGTCGCACGTTGTTTGCCGAACGCAATTTTTTTATTGCCAACAACTTTTGCGACTTTTTCCAATCACTGGTGTGAAACGCTAAAGTGAAGGGAAAATTGTTGTAATGGCCTGCTTATTGGCAGAGGAAGAAGAAAATAAAATAAGAAAAAAGAGAAGATTCTGGAATCACAACATTAATTTAAAAAGGCGGTTGTAAAAAGGCGGAGAATATTACCAATACTTTATTAAAGACTTATTAGATGATGATGAACGAATTTTCAGATATTTGCATTTGACATACAAGAAATTTCAAGATTTGCTATATATACTAAAACCTATATAAAATATAATTCGAAACGATGGTCGAAATCACCAATTACCAACCAGCAGGAAAATCCACTAAGTTGGCAACATTAGACAACACTGAGTATCAACACGCGCCAAACGTGTCATCAGCATGCCTCCTTCAATAGCGGCACGTACGGTGTGTGCGGCGCGTACGGTACTGACAAATGTGCATTCAGCTTAACCTGCGCGTATTTTCAGAACATGTGGAACCTCTCCAGGCGTGTCACTTTGTAAAAATCTGAGGTATGGAAAATGGTGGCGCGATTTTCAAATTTGTTCGCATTACTCGTGGGGTATTAAGGTTTAAGAGTTTGCAGTGTATATACTAAACTTATTTATTGAACTATAAGATGTGGGGTATTGAGGTTTAAGGGCTTGCGATTTATTTATATGGGGTTTGTAGTAATATGCGATTTATTTCCTAATTTCAGCTATGGAATTCCATACCTTGAAAAACTTGAGGTATGGAGTGCTCCATACCTTCCATAGTGGAAGTGACACCCCTGAACCTCTCTGTCTTTTACCCTACGCAGTAATACGGTAAAAAGCGTAAGTGCTAAAGAAATGTGTGGAGAGCGAAAGATATCGCTTATATAGATCTGCTGTGGCGCCTTGAGATAGTCTTGTCGTCGCCTGAAAAAATCTCTCAATAACTTCGTAATATTACGCATCAACGTATTGTAAAGAAGTTTTTAAACAAATCATTTGTTTACAAATACTTCTATGTATCTATATACTAGACGGGCACTATGGTAATTATATAAGAGTATTGTGCACGACAATCTATCACTGATTTTGTGTAATGTGACTAAGAAAACATGATTGACAACGTGATTTGAAGTTTATTTCAGATTTCAGACAAGTATATAAGTTTATTTTGCACTTGCCTAAAACAGTAAATGAAAATACAACTGCGTAGAATATTTATCATGCTAAATTACCCGCCCAGCCAACGACCGGAAAACTCTGTGAGACAAACAAGGACTATCCCTTCCACAAACTCTTAAGTGAAAAGTTGCATCTAAGTAAGCATGGCGTATCCATCGTGTCAAGTGCTGGTTACTCGCTGGTGCCGGCGTGTCGTGGCCGCTGGTGTGGCGCGCCACGACACGCCGTGATCCAACGTGAATGCCGTGTGTGTTCGCAACCTGCCCTTAGGCTACTGTTGCTTAAAGAAGGATATTTTTTATTACTTGACACTGGTACATTGCGAGCATACGTGTCGTACGTGTCCGTGTGTTCGTCACTTGATACAGGTACACCGTAGTTGAGCTAGCAGTAAGTGCGTGCGTGCGTGTGCAGGTGAGCCTATGGATGCCGTGCGTGTTCGTGTTCGCGAGCGCGCTGCTGCTGGTAGTGCCGGTGGCGAGCGAGCCGGGCGCGGTGATGGCGGGCGTGCTCATCACGCTGACGGGCGTGCCCGCATACTTACTGCTGGTGCGCCGCCGCGACACCGACCATCCCCTCCACCGGCTCTCAGGTACACCACACACAGAAACAGAAACTTTTTTATTCGATATATGTACATTATATAAATAATATTTATTGAAATTATTATTCTTATCATTTAACACTGGCTCAGAACAAAAACCTCTATCCTGGAAGAACCAGTAAGAAACCCAACAGGATTTAAAAAAAAATAACAGCTTACAATCTTATATTATGTACAACAGTTATCAACACAAAATAAATTATAAATAGCTTGGTAGCAATCACCTCATTTCTAAGGGTTATTATCATCCATATATTCTACCTAATTCACCGCCTACCTCACCTACCTCGCCTACCTTACCTACCTCACCTTCCTCGTCTACACCGCCTACCTTAATTAACTCACCTACACTTTTAACCTCACTTATCTCACCTACTTTCTTTACCTCACCTACCTCGTCTACCTCACCTACCTTGCCTACACCATCTATCTCACCTACCTCACCTACACCGCTTACCTCACCTATCTTGCCTACCTCTCTTACACCGCCTTTCTCACCTACCTCACCTACACCGCTTACTTCACCTACCTCGGCTCCCTCGCTTACACCGCCTATCTCACCTACCTCACCTACACCGCTCAGCTCACATAACTCACCTACACCGACTATCTCACCTACCTCGCTTACCTCACCTACCTCACTTACCTCACCTTCCCCGCCTATACCGTTTACCTCACCTATCTCACCACCCTCGCCTACTTCACCGTCCTCACCTATCTTGCCTACCTCGCCAATCTCACCTACCACAACTACCTCACCTATCTCGCCTACCTTACCTATTTCGCCTACCTCATCTCGACTACCTAGCCTACTTCGCCTCGCGACACACTCCCTAGCCACATGACACATCTTATCACCACTAAATCATTACAACCCAATTAAAGTACTCTGCTGAACATAAACCGCCGACGTAGGTTGTTCTTAGTGTTCTAGTATGCCGGCTTATTAACCCCAATTTTATTATTATTGAGTTCCTAGCTACTAAATTGTTACCTATTTCTGCCATCTAATAGCAGTGCTTTGTTCTGGTCTGAAAAGTACAAATAGGTAGTATAATTAAAAGCTGTAAAGCTGTCCTCAGAGTTGACAACACTTCTGTAAGCTTACAGCTTTTTGTTTGAACTTGGCCGTAGACTGCAGTGACCATCAAGTGTTATTTTTCAAAAAGTCGCCAAATTTTATATTGAAGTACAGATAAATAAATTATTATAATATACCGATATTACAATTTTTTAAAATCTTTGTATATAAAAATTACGTGTCACGTTGTTTGTCCGCGATGGACTGCTAAACTACTGAACTGATTTCAATGAAATTTTGCTCACTGTGTGTATTTTGGTCCAACTTGAGAGATAGGATAGTTTTTATCCCGATAAATGACCCTAAAATTTTTTTATTTGCGAAATTAAGGATTTTTATGGGAAGGGTCGTTGGAAAGGGCAGAACAACGTCTGCCTGGCGAGCTAGTACGAGTATATAAAACTTCTAATTTTATTTGAATTTATCCCAAATTGAATGTGATTTATGGGCAACAATTACTATGACGCGCGCTTTTGTGTGTGTAATTCAATTCACGTTTTCATTTCTCAAGTTTTTGACTACTATTTACTTTCTTAGTGACAAGTTTACTACTAATGCTTAAGATAATAACTACATGACGCGAATTATGATTCCAATTTTCCTTTTACATTTTTAACTAGGTTAAGATCACCATAACAAAATTAAATCAAAAAGTTTGTTTTTGCTTATCAACGACGTAACCGACGACTGTCCTTATTATGGAGCGCGAACGAGCGGCTTGACGGCGTAGGAAGATCGAATCACGGGTGAAGCGAGAAAAACCGAACTTGTTGCACCCGCGCAGACTAGGACTTCCGAAGATTGCCGAACGGTTGAATAGGCCGAGCCACATTCTTTATGCATAGACGAGCACGTTTTCTTAAAATATTTTTTTACACTTATTACCTGTTCTTAAGCACTTTTAACTTCCGTGAACGAAGCAACAATTTTACGATTTTCATAACTTTGGGCCTCTTTGACGTAGACACGACTCTTTATACACAGATAAGAGAATAACGGTGAACGTTCCGGCGAGTTTGCAGACCATAGTCTAGGGCCTCCGTGCGCAACCCACCTATCTTCATATTCACTATTTAGGTTATCGCTCACTGCACTTGAATAGTTTGACTATCTGTGGATTTTTCTTCGATTGGTAGGTTAATATCTTGCCCTGGTAAAGACTCACTTTAGTATCTTTGCACTCCACGTAAACTTTCATTGCTTAAAATGTAATATCGCACCATTTCATAGTTTCATAGTATCCGCGGTTCGAATATTTTCGTTACGTCATTGTATCGAAGCGTACATATTGAGGTTATGGCTAACACTCAGCTGTCGGCCGGTCGAGTCGACGTAGATTCTTAACGTTGTAACGTTAAATAGAAGGGTTAGGCGCGGGAAGATGCGCGACAATGTACCTTACCGAGCGACCTTTACGAATTTATGCGTGCGTAGAATTTTACGCATTAGATATTTATGAATGGCAATCAGTTAAAATAATGAATTACCACGCATTTTGAATTTAAAATATAAAAATGACAGATGGCCAAATACTCAAACGCTACACAAATTGTAAGATGTCGACTTAAAGTGATAGAGATAGCATGAGAGTTAACGGCATCTCAAAATTGAGCAGATTTTGAGTCAGATCTTATTTGTGCAAGAATGTTTGATATTTTTTAAATAAATTTTTCATAAATTTTAATAATTCTGATTTTACTGCGCACGCACACATTCGCAACAGTCGATTTGTAGGCAAAAACGTTGTTGCCCATAAATCACATTAATTTTGGGATAATTTCAAATAAAAGTAGAAGCCTTCTTTACTCGTATTTTTAAAAACTGCCATAACGGTATATCATTATTTATATATTTGTACTTAGTTAAAAATGTGGCTACTCTTTGAAAACGAAGCCTGTATTCATTTTTCGTTTTTAAATTTATATGAAATAAGTTGTTTATTAAAAAGATGGTGTTCTTCTGTTCATTTCCCTCTGTCATCTCTTACGACAGCCATGGGATCATATGCGATAATGGGTATTCTTACGCCATTACTAGAGTACACTACACGTTATCTATACAAATAAATAAAATTGAAGTGTCTGTTTGTAATGTTAAAATAACATCTTTTTAGTAAATGCATATGAAAGTATATACGGTACTAATAACAAAAAACCAATTTTTAAAAATTTTGTCGGTCTGACTGTCTGTTTGTCTGTTTGTTCCGGCTATTCTCCGAAACGGCTGGATCGATGTTGACAGTACATTCACTGGCAGATAGCTGATGTTATAAGGAGTAACTTAGGATACTTTTATTTTAGAAAATGAATTATAGTGATGAGAAATGGGGAAACCTTTTCATGATAACTGACCATTCTATCTTAATTCTCAATGCTAACCACGTTGCATCTATTTAAATAATTATTTTGCTTTACAGTTGGATTCACTCACTTCTGTCAGAAGCTCTTTTTATCCGCTGTGGAAGACGTGGAACAGTAACCGGAGCTCGAGCGATGACGTAACTTGAATCTTTTGTGAAGAATACTCAGACGCGTTCCATAACACATCTCGATTTCATACGAAAATTCGTACAAAATTGCATGTACTCTTATGGTAAGACTTCAAAGCTATGGATTTGGTATTTTTAATATTTTTTTTTTTTACTATTTTTAATACACGAAGGAAATAAAATATTTTAAATTACTGGTTACGTTGGAACGTAACCAGTAATTTACATTACATTTTCTATATAATTCGCCGCGAATGATTATTTTCGTGTTATAAGTCAGCACATGGACGACACCAAAACCTTACGTCGTATTAATTTTATTTTAAGGACTATTTTTTTTATTTAAATTTAAATCGTACAACATTTTCAATTTTGTACGAACTCTAATAAAATAGATCTGTATCTAGAATTTTCAATTGACGCTCTGAAACTACTTAAATAATAGTCAAGTAGGTTTATTTTTTATTTGATTATTATGCATTTTTCGTGTTCCTAATATTTTGGCTCTCTATCTAGAGATTGCATCTTCTTCTTCTTCTACCTAGCGTTATCCCGGTTGCTCATCCCGCCCAGCGCGGGAGAACCCAGGGTCCGCTTTCCGACACTTCCTCCTCCACTTTGCCAGCCGGGCTCGCACGGGGCCCGGTAGCCCTCGCATACTTGTCGCAGGGTTAAGGCGATCCCCATGCGCGTCGTTATGCGGCGACGCCCTAGCCCTAAACGTATTTATCTTTCCTTTACCGTCCATTTTTGAGTGGCTTAGTGCCAATTACCAGGGCGACTGCCGTCTGACCCCCGAACCCCTAGGACGAATCCCAGAGGAGTGGCATCGCCAGAGCCCTTTCCGTTGTCCAGCAGGTGCGCCACGTGCAGGCGGGGTTGGTAATATTAATTGGTGAATGATTGTGTATGTATATATACATGTATATAATTATATGGATATTATGTCAGATTGTATACAGGGTTATTTTGAAATAACCGGCCAAATTTGCAGAGAAGCTTCAGAATAAATATGTAAAATAGACAAATGGTGAAGAAAAATTAATTAAAAAAATCTCAAACATTCAATCCTTTTTATCTTTTAAATTCAAAATGCGTGATAATGCATTATTTTAACTGATTTTACTGCGCACGCACACATTCGTAAAGGTAGATCGGTAAGCAAAAACCTTGTTTCCTATAAATCACATTCAATTTGGGATAATATCAATTAAAAGTAGAAACCTTATTTACTCATATTTTCAAAAACTACAATAAGTATATATTTTTATTTATATATTAGAACTTAAATTTAAAATTTGGCTACTCATTGAAAATTAACCCTGTATACTTGAAAACTACTACCAGTGATGACGCTAATCTGAAGATATTAAGGAGACCAACATTTTTTTATTTTTTTTATTTTGTTGTTTAACTTAAAATGGCTTCAAAGACATCGCAGTTAAAAAGGCAAATCCATAGATATTTTTATATTCTCTGTTGAAGTATTTGCTCGTGACACCACATTAGAAAATATCACTGCGCATACGTATATTATTTATTATGTTGAACTTTAAGTATTTTTAAACACTAGTTGTGTTCGGTGTATTGTTATTTTATCGTTGTGTTGTTAGCGAGTGCTGTGTGTAAAATTGTTATTAAAGATTAATATTAATGTTATTTACAATATATAGCTTGAAGCATATCACAGTTCTCACTCATTAGGTATTGTCAGCCTTGTATTGATTGTTTTCTTTATTTAGCTTAAGTAACTAGATTATAGAACGTATTATATTTTTATGTTATTAAGTTTTAAAATCTTTTTGAAAGAAAATTTGGCTGTATGTCATGAATCCACTTGATCTGATCGGTGTTTTTAAAAAGTAAACACAAATGCAAAGACTTATAAGTAAAATCGTGTTTGTCTATATACTTATTTACAAAATAAACTGATATTTTAAGCGAGATTTCTAGTTCATAATTTATATTACATATGCTGGCCTCTAGAATTCTCTATTTTGCCTTGGTTCATCAGAAATTGGACCGTGTTTGTTAGCTTGAGATGGAACAAGTAATGACACTGATATTATTGAGAAATTAGGCTTGACCAATAAATTTATTTCAATTGTCACAACTAATATGTTATAGCAGCATTATGCGACCATCCCAGAATTATTTTTTTAACTAGTTAGTGTTTATTATCTATTAACTGGTTCATTTTGATTAATAGCAGTTTAATGTTTAAAACTTTAAGCTAAGAACATCGTCTGCACCGCTTACAGAGATCACAAATTTTTTTTTATTATTTTATAAGTTAATCTGGTGGTAACATATTGTTATATGTGGTATGGATTTTGAGCGCCGTTCTCCACAGCCGCTGTAAACGTTTCTAGTACAGCACCAATCCTGCTGTCTAATGAAGGCTAGTAATGATACGCTCACCAGATGTCGTTAGTTGGGACTAAGGTGAACTAGTTAGTCATATGGTCACACAGTGTAATCATCATTGAACATTTGCGATTTAATTATAAGTTTTTCTCTTTCTAGTGTACATACACAAAACAATACCTCGGTGCTATTTTCTTTATTTTTTTATACATTTTAAACCTATTTTTATATTCTGTCTAAACTAGTTAATATGAAATATGACTCATGTATCGGTAAAGTACGTTAATCTCTACACTTTTCTTACGATTTAATTTCCCTCACTATGAATTCTGTCAAATATTAATTCACCTCATTTATAAGAGGTGCCTACATTGGTTCATTGTTTGTTCAGTTAGTCAGATCAGTGATTGGTTTGTATAAGACTTTGAATGTATACTAATATGTAATGTGCATGTAAAAAAAAAATCAAGACAAAGGCACTTTACGTGCAATCGTCAGTGCCATTAATTGGTTAATACAGTAATTAAACAAAAGTAACTTCTCTATAAATCTTATTGTGTATGGCCACTTTAATTGCTGAACCTACCTGGCCAGTGAGCAGTGTACTACAGACTAGACTAGAGAGACTACTAGGGTTTAACTCTTACAATATCCTTTATTTTCATGTATTTAAACAGCGAGAATGCTACATAGCATATATTTGAAATGAAGGGAAAACTTTTGAAAGGAATCGAAATTTCGTTTATCAAACGTAAATATGTTTCAAACTGAGATTACCCATTTCGACATTTTTAAATGATATGATACATGATACTAAAGTACCAACAAATGTTATATGTTGAAAATGAAAACAATTTTTTTTTAATATAACAAGAATCAGACTGTACAAAAAACTTAAAAATAATTTCGATATCTATCTAAATATATAAGGGACACTTACGTCGACTAGCAACTTCTTTGAGTAACTCATATTCTGATTTCGTCCTAAAAGATAACAATTTTTGTCGTGCTGCTTGGTAAACTTATTTTTTTTGACCAAAATTATTATTACAAACTGGTTAATATTTAATATTTATGTAATTTTTAATAAATTTTACAAATTTTCTCATTTGTTCCTGGTACTGTTTGAACCAATATCTCCCTCACGTCATTAGACAGGCGGTTTTTCCCATTGTCTAGAAAAAAAAATGTGTTAACAACCTCCGCCTAGTCAAAATACGTACCGAGTACCATTATGCTAATTAAATACCAATTGAATTTTTAATAACAATTTATACTTTTGTATTTTTTTTAATTTTATTGTTGTCTTGCGTGGTGTAAAATTATTTTTTTATTAGTAAGTACACAAACCTTTTGAGATTTTGTCAAGATAATATATTTAATTATTTGTATTGTAGTTAATAGTCATATTATTGTGTATTTTATTTATCGCCGACGAGAATGTATTGGATATTATCATATTATATCTACAAGTTAACAAGTTCATGAGTTGATAGTTGTGGTTGTGGAGCTGGACAAAGCGGTGCCATAGTAAGGTGTCCTTGTAGTGCTATTGTTGCAGCACCAACAGCTGTATGCTACAGATTACATCACATTTTTTACATTCACGTGAAAATCTTTAGTCATGACAAATTTAAACAAGGAACAAATTATATGGAACAACTACAAGATTTAGTGTTAATTTCTAAATTAGCTTAAATTTAAATCATTTACGTGATAGAGCCCAGCTGCAGCTATATTTATAGTATAGTTGTAGCACGAATGGGTCGGCTCGACCGGAGAAGGAACACGCTCTCACGGAATACCAGCGTAAAATAGCAGCTTAATGCTGCTGTGTTTCTTATGGTGAGTGTAGACAACCGGAGACCCTTTTTACTGGAAAGGAGGCATTCCATCTTAGTCCTCACGGATGACAATGTATCTGCATTTTGTTTCGCAAGCGAGAAGAGATGTAAATGTCTATGGGCCTCAGCAACCACTTACCATCATGTGGGCTGTGTGCTCGTTTGTCACCCTATTTCTATAAAAAAAAATTGAGTCGTAGGTTACGCTTTTGAATATAATTTTACATTTGTATATGTATATATATTGTTTAATTTTTTTTTGTTGTATTTCGTGTTAAAAATGTTTTCATATAGAAATTAAAAAAAATGTTAAGTTATTATGTTTAAATTCTGAAGGTTAGACTACCTTATGACCCAAGTGTGCCTTATGTAGACAACTGGGCTTGATCTGTGAACGCGATAATAACGTAAGATCTTACACCGCGTGGTACTGAACTTACTTTACAAGTGTTTTGCAAATGTCGTTGGATTTTGATAAAGGAATTTTTTGTAGCAAAGACACAAAATGAAATATCAGAGTGTTCCACTTAACCGAATAAGCAGCACAAGTATTTTGTAAAATTATTTATTCTAACAAATTAAGTGTTTTGTACTCGTCGTGAATGTAACTTTTAATTTTGGATCCAGTGTTCTTACGAAGATATTTGGAATACTTACTGTTGTTGTGCCTAATGATTCTAATTTTAACAATTTTGCTTTTTTTTTTTACAAAAATACATGTTTATAAATTATCCGTTTTTTATTGAAATCCTGTCGAAAATTAAATAAAACCGTTTGTAAATGATTTCAGTCGTTGTATATAAATTTTGTTTTTGTTAGGGTTGAATCTGAATGACGTGTGAGTAAGAGAAAAGCGTGGTTTGCAAGATGATGTGGTGACCAGGATTGAGAAATGCGTCAGTGGTTTGGCCATGTAGAAAGAATAAACGAGGAAAGAGTGACAAAGCAAATTTATGTTGCAGAAGTGAAGGGCAGAGCCGGCAAGGGACGCCCTAAGCAAAATTGGCGATATGTTGAAGATTAACGAGATTGAGTGTACCTTTAACCGTCGAGCATGTATGCGTAGGTATATGAATGTAAAGCAGGCG
Source organism: Parnassius mnemosyne (assembly GCA_963668995.1). Lineage (NCBI taxonomy): Eukaryota > Metazoa > Arthropoda > Insecta > Lepidoptera > Papilionidae > Parnassius > Parnassius mnemosyne. The sequence continues at coordinate 19,108,493 of CAVLGL010000082.1, read as the reverse complement.
AGAGAGGCGAAGATCTGAAGTGAGATGATCAGGATCGTGCCCATTGGAAGTACGTAGTCTCTGCCTTATCCCCTGGGTGACAAGCGTGAAATTTATATATTTTTTGTATATAAAAATATTAATAATTAAACGCATATTGTGTGTATATATTACAATAAGCTATACCACGTGTACCAAAATTCAACGTTAAGCGGGCACCAGGGAGCGGACAGATTGATAACTACTAAGGGAAAAAATCTGACTTTAAAAAAGTTATAATAACATTTTTAAATACTTTAAAATATGACAAGCTATACAATATTTTTAGGTACTCTTACTACTTTGCAAATATCACTGTATTTTTTTTTGTATTAGCAACCTAAGCCTATGTAGCATAGTTGTCCATCCCAGTTCCAAATAAAACGAAAATATCTTAAGATTTAACAAAAAAATTAAATAAAGTATTTTTTTCTAGCTAGGTTGCTAATACAAAATATGACAGTGAAATGCAAATTTGTAGCTATAGTGCCTAAAATATTGTATAGCTTGTCATATTTAAAAATTATAAAAAAGTTATAACTTTTAAAAAAGAATCAGTCTTTTCCCCTGAGGTAGTCATCAATTTGTCCACTCCCTGCTAGCAGCGCGGCGTACATTTCCTTGCCATAAAACCCTCAGGGGTTACAATAAACCAAATGGCGAGGGAGTTGTACAAGGTGGCCCATAAGTCGTTAGAAATGTAAATTTCGAATAAAATACAAAAGGCGCGCATGAGTGGCGCGCGCGGTGCGGGTGGAGTACCGACGGTTTCTGGGAATTCAGTCGCCATGGAGCGTTTCACCGGTGCGGACCGTGCATTTTGTGTGCGCGAGTTTTATCGAAACAATGATTCGGCTACCATTGCGCGGCGTAAATTTCGAGAATATCAGAATTTACGCAACTTTAAAGACATTCCAAGTATTCAAACGATTAAGAACTGGGTTATTAAGTTCGAAGAGAGTGGTTCGACGTTGGATAAACAACGGTCAGGTCGACCAAGGACATCACGGACGGAAGAAAACATCGATGTAGTGAAACACTCAATTCGTGAAAATCCTACCCAGTCTACTCGTAAGCGTTCCAGTGCATTAAACTTACCCAGAACATCGTTACAGCGAATTTTAAAGAAAGATTTACATCTTCACCCGTACAAGATTCAGTTAGTACAGGAATTAAAAGATACTGACACTATCCACAGACTAAATTTCGCAAATGAAATGTTGAACCGCTTTACTTCGTTTAATAACGTGTTATTCTCTGATGAGGCTCACTTTCACATCAACGGCCATGTCAATAAGCAAAATTGTCGCTACTGGAGTTGCGAAAATCCAAATCGCAAACATCAAAAGCCCTTACATAGCCCTAAAGTGACAGTTTGGGCGGCTATGTCAGCGCATGGCATTATAGGCCCTTACTTTTTTGAGGACGGCAGAGGCCGCGCGCTTACTGTTACTTCACAACGGTATGTAGCTATGATCCAGGACTTTTTTACACCAGAGTTGCAGAATTTTCCAGGCTTCAATACGCGGACCTGGTTTCAACAAGATGGAGCAACTGCCCATACCTCTAACGTCGCTATGCCGGTCGTCCGTCAACTTTTCCCTAATAAAGTGATCTCTCGAAGAGGAGATATTCCTTGGCCACCACGTAGTCCAGATCTGACCCCAATGGACTTTTTCTTATGGGGTTATCTTAAGACTAAAGTGTACGAAACCAACCCGCGGACAATTGACGTCCTGAAAGAAAATATCCAAAGAGAAATGGCAAACATTACAGAGCTTACTTGCCACGCAGTGATGGATAATTTTAAACGTCGCTTACAGGAGTGCCGCGATCGTAACGGATTACATTTAGATGATGTAATTTTCAAAAAATAATTCCCATTTTATAAGGATTATGACAAAATAAAAACCTTTTTCATAATGTCATTAGTTTTTTTTTAATTATTTTTTTACATTTCAAGGGACTTATGGGCCACCCTGTATTTTCTATGGGAATATGCTTAATGCCGTTATGACAGTTTTGCATGTTACTTGATCTCATGGCTCAAACTTAAGGTCAAATAATATATGTGCAGTTCACATATGGTACAAGTGAAATCTTATTTATTTTTTATTAATAAAAATGTATTGTCAGTTAATTTTTTACTATTAATTTGTAACACTGTACACTGCATTTTATACTCCCGCAGGCTCAATCCTATAGATACATATGTTTGTCTCTGTTTAGTGTAGCTTCTTTGTTTCATCGAGTTTTAACTCGCAACGATTCTAAAGAAGTTTTACTTCAAAAGAAAAAAGAACTTTAACTACCGACAGAGTTGATATTTATTTGGCCAACTATAACGCACCAGGAAGCCACACTGGTCTAACGATCAATTAAACGTTCAAAGTAACAAGCCAATTATTTCTATGGCATTGCCAATGCGTTACGATATACAGTCATTAGACGGTCGCTGCTTGTACACGGTTCCGCCATGTGGTTAAGTATACTAAGTATACATAGTTTCTTTTTCGCGCTATGGATGACACAGGTAAGAAATATTAAATAAGGATAGGTGGCGTTTTGTATATAAAATCACGCATCTTAGATTACATCATCATTACATGCCTACCGAAAAAGTCTAGTCTCCTGCTGAACACAGACCTTCCCCATAGATTCACTCTTCGCCCTATTTGCCATAGTTGCTTGGCATGCGGCATATGTCATTGGCAATTTTTGTCATTGCACACCTCTAACGCGAAGCGAGAGAGATTGGCATACTGTCGACCTGACTAGGTCACGCTACCCACTCATTAAATTCAACATATAATTTTGAGGTGTTGTCAGTAATATGCTATTATCCATTTCTTGGGTTAGTTTCATAAGATGATATCAAGCAGTGGATATTCTGATACCGCCACTATACTGTATGTATTTTTTTAAAACGTTAGCTGTAACTCGACTAGTGATTCATTGTTAAGCCATGGGAGACGTTAATTTTTTTTAGCACATCGTTCACCTGATGTTAAGTGGATGATGTGGCCCATAAACATCTCTATATGCCCTCGATTAAGAATCTAAATGCAGGCGCATTGTCAACCCTGGGGACTAAAATGGAATGCCTCTTTCTAGTAAAGAGGGTCTTATGTTCTCTACATTCACCATACGAAACCATTGAGTTATATGTACTACGTACTAGAGAAGCCATTCCAAACATTGACTATGTTCAACTGAACTGTAGTGCAATCCATACAAACTAAATATTGCGAAGATTTGTGAATTCCATAAAATAATTATTATTACATTTTATTTAAAAATATGTTTGTTTAGATTAAATTAAAATATTTTATATTAAATTCTTATATTTATTGTATATTAATATCTTATTTTATATCAAATTAAAGTCTTCGCGCATGCGCGACTACTACTCCCGCGCATGCGCTAAGACATAGAGTAGGACACAATTTTTGTTTGGAATGGCTTCTCTAGTAGTACATATAACACAATGTACGAAACACAGTAGCATTAAGCTGCTATTTTACGCTGGTATTCTATGAGAGAGTTGTGGTGCCCCGGTCGTGCGACCCATTCGAGCTACAACCATGATATAGCTGCAGCGTGGCTCTACCACGTCCTGTGCCTTCTACATCCAGGTTTGCAGCACCTGTGTGTTAAAAAGATGCAATTTGATGCGTAGAGAGTGGGATCCCATTCGCACCACAACAACATGTCCGCACACGAGTTTACGACATCGCCGGACGAGGTGGGGCCGATGCTACCGGACGATGGATTCCAGACCTCCACCGTTATCGCCGGCCTCATGCCGGACTCCTTCGGTGAAATGTTCAATTTCCTCGATGGCGACAGCTTCGGCATAGGTGCATATTCTACCTTTGTTCATTGTTTTTTTTTTAATTAATACTGTTCATGTCCTAGTTGCCAAGCATTATCTTATTTCTTGTTGAAAAGGTTCAACAGACAGGGGTTAATCAGTCATAGAAGTTCTACCCCACTAAACTCAAATCACACCACATTGGGTTCGGGAACAACGAGGTGGACGTGACCTCCATATAGTGTGTCACACAAGGACGTCTGTTGCCCACTCTTTAAAAAAAGGCTAGACGACTAAGATTACGGGTCCCTTTGGAGTGGTCCCGGTCTTGACGTTCCTTCAATGGACTGTATCTACTTATAGGCGGGTGCAGTAGGAAATGAAACAGCGATTTTATCTTCATAATTTCCCCATAGGAGTGCAACGTTGAAACTGTTACTACTTTCCTATCACTTCTCTATTGTCTTCTTTCTTGCTTTAAACTGTAAAACTGGTAGCTGGTCCCGAACCACCGAACCGAAATTACCAGTTTACTATCCTATTCGCGAGCTATACTCGAAAAAGAACACACCATTTCGACATAACTTAACATTGATTTTCACCATTGCACCCTTGTATTTTACCCGATATCTTTACTTCTATAAAACATATTTTTACACAAATTTATTTATAAAAAACACATACAAAGTCTTATCATTATGATATAGGTGCATTACATCGTTATCACATAAAAACATATTAAGATATTCAATAAAATATTTTACAGAACATTTTCAAAGTTAGAAATCTTAAATATCCAACACACATGGTCAAAATAACAATCTTTATTGATAAACGTGAATATCTTAACTTTATACGAATATTCAACTTTAATTTTCTTAAATAAATCTATTATTATTTCACTATTTTAACACAGCACTGTTCTTGTTAATAAATATAGTAAACCTGAATTTGAAATTGAAACCAGTCAACCAACCCAATGCTGAGCGTTCTTGTAGTTAAAAATGAATAAAAACGATAATTTTTTCTATGAGTAGGTATCATAACTTGGTGATAGGTGGTGTTACACGAAACGAAATTTCCACAACTTAATATTTCCAACATTACGTATACGTATTATGTAAATTTATCTCGTAAAAAGAATTAGTTTTGATAATGGTAAGAAATGTTCAAAAGATTTTGAGGGTGAAATTTTATATTCGACCTGGAAGTTTAAACTTACAATTTCATCAAATCTTATTCACCTAATACTTGCAACAGATTGCAACGATAAAAATTTGTATTTGTGGACATTGCTTAATTTTTAATCCGTAAGTTTTAATCCATTGGGCTATGTCAGTTACTCTGGTTCTACTGCGGATATCCTCGTCTTTAAGTCTATCATGCAGAGAAAGCACGAGCATAGTCCTCTCCATGGCTCGCTGAGCGACCTTGAGCTTTCTCATACGGCCAGCAGTGAAGGACCACGTCTCAGATCCATAGGTCATCACTGGCAATACGCGTGAAACCCTTAACACAAGTATTTTTATGCTTAGTACTTAGAGGTTAATGAGCGTATCGGTAATGTTAATAACTTTACTAGTCTTCTTTAAAAAAAAAACACGTGTGGAAGTCACACGGGGTAGAAGTCAAACCTTCAGAAATGGAGTCCAAGACAATCACAAAAAAAACAAACAACAAAAACAAATAAACACTGTATACTGTATTCTATCTCATTCTCTCGCAGGCTAAATCCTATAGATGAATACCTTTTATGTTAGTGTCATTTTTGTGTGGCTTTTTAGTTTGATCGATTTTCAAATCACAACGATTCTAGAGAAGTGTTCACTTCAGAAATGCGTAAATGTGTTGGGGTCAGGTCCGATGCACGAGTTTGTGTACGGGTGGCAGGCGATCGTGAACACCATGAGCATGAAGAACAACGTGGAGGTGCGGAAACGCGCTGGATTGCAGCGGTTCGCGCTGGCTGGCATCAACGGGATCACTCTGGTGTCGCACATCGGTGTCACCGAGATCATGATCAACGGCACGCGCTCCTACTGCTTCGGTGGCGTCTCGCGTCCGCCGGGCCGACGCAGCGTTATCTGCAAGGTTGCCTGTTCATTTTTTTATTTTTTTTATAAGATTGGGTGACGAACCAGCACACAGTCCACCTAATGGTAAGTGACGCATAGACATCTACATCTATCCTCAATAAAGACTCAAAATGCAGATGCCCTACTGAGAATCTATCGACGGAAAAACCCAGTAATTGATTTTGGCCCGATCCGGGATTGGAACCCAGGACCTTATGAACAGCAGCGTTTATGGCCGCTAGTCCAACGGAGCAGTCAATCTGTATGTGACACCATAGTAGAGAGCAAACTTTAACACTGGATTGACTCTACTGACTTAAATAAAATTTGAATATTATTGTATGTATATTATAATACAGTCGCTATTCGTATCAAAGTTTGTTCTGGTGTAAAACCAACCACTTTACGTGCTCTCCGAGACACGGAAGTGAAACGCGTGGTGGTGCCAGGTTGTCGTCATCTCAGACTAAGAGAGTGAGTGTGTCCGATGAAGCTGTAAAAGCCAAAAGGCTAACAGCACTAACATCACAGAATCTAGATGATATATAAGCGAGGGAGTGCACTCTGCATCTGTGCTTGCGCATATACGCACTGTAATCCTGCCCTGCACAAACGGTCGTCTCTGTTGAGACTGGCTGATGCGAGATAGAAATTTTATTTTGAAAATATTATTAAGTAACCTATCAAGAAAAGTGTATAAGAACATTGAAAATAAAATATAAGTAATATTTTATACTGCTACACGTATTTTTGTTGTAAATATACAATGAAGCGTCAAATAAGAAAAAGTTTAAATAATAGACATATGCTTAAACGCGTTGTCAGTTTTAAACATCTTCTTCTTAATAACTGGCTTTACGGCTCTGGGCTCTAGCCCTTCTGAGCCTGAAGTTACAATGTATAACTATCCTTCATAGTACACTGCTTCACAATATGTTAATGCGTCACATTGTGCAGCCCTTTGAAGATTTTGAGGGCAACTTGAGCCAGCAGACAGCTGACATTTGGCGATAGTATCTCAAGGCGCCTGTGCAGACAGACATCCTATCTTGAGAATCACATCACCATCAGAGCACTTGTTTCACCGTTTCCACTAATAATTCACATGCGTAGACATTTAATACATAAAATCTCACCACTTTTACATATCAAAATCTACTTCAAACCATTATTTAAACAATAATACAGGAGCAGCAATCCGTCGCCGGCCAAGTTCCCGCCAAAACTCCTCTCAGTTTTAAGCAGTTATTCTACATTTTAAAACTATTGTTCAAGTTTGAACAGTATATGCGGCCAGCGGTGACGTATTCCAAAAAACTAGCAAAAAAATAGTGCACCGGTTGTCTATTAAAAGCAGCACAAGAAAATCGTCATGCACCGTGTTGAGATTTAAAAAGGGTAAACAAACTAGAGCCAACAATGAGGTTATTTCGATCTCCACCTGGAAATCCTGAAATCCCATCGTACGTGATCAGATACGTGAGTCGGCGTAGATGGCAGTGAGAATTCCCACACCTGATTCCTCGCGCTGTGTTCGGCTCTTTTAGTCGTCACAAAAGATCATTTGGCAGTGCAGTGGCAAAATAATAGATTACCATTATCATAACAGTCTATCAAAAGACCATAGGTAACTGCTGAACATACGAGGTACATCTCCCTTATAGATTGCCTCATAGGGAGGATATTACTATACTATAGCTGCCACGCTAGGTATCCGCAATTTTATTACTTTGCGTTCTTATGAGGAATATGCTACTGTAAATTTCCTATTTCATTTCCATCTGTCGCATCTTACGACATCTGCGGGATGATATGGGGAAGTGGATATTCTTACGTCGCCACTACACGGTAGAGGGCTAGGGCTTTAGAGTTCATAGATATTAGATAGTGCGTTTTCAAACAGGTGGTCAAAAAAGGTTCTAAAAATTTTATTGGCTTCTACTTCATTCCAAATATTCCATAAAATATTCTTAAATAGAAAGAACAGTGTTCAATTTCGATCCCACCTGACGCTAATTTGCATGAATGTTGTATGGTGTGGATAGGGCGCGATGTACCAGGAGGGCCGATTCTCGTGCAGGGTTCCTTACCTGCGCTTCCCGACCTCGCTAGGCTACCGGTACTGCATCGATAAGTACGCCGCAGTGAACTCGCTCGACGGCACCTACAAGAGTAAGTTACCTCATATTTGCGATTTTAAATACTCGTACACTCAACAAACACTTCTATGTACGCTACTAGACCGGCTATTGAGGCACGCGGACACGGGTGCGGGTCCCGGCGGTCCCGAAACCAAAAGACCCCATATCGAGCAGATGTGTATGTGTATTTTTCTGTAATAATAATATAAAACAAATAATATAATAATATATATACGAAGAAAAGGTTACGTACCTATCTGAAATAAAATTCAAATCACGTTCACAAAGTGCGCACAGAAATAATGACAGTGTTTTCTTAGTTACAAATTACAATAAACAAAATCGGCCTTAGTTTGTTGAAAACAACGTTGCTGGTGTACAAAACAAGAAGTAATCTTCTCGCTCGCTAGCAGCCGACTAATGGGGTTACGGAGAATTGACCGTTACTTAGTACGCTACTCGTATGCCCGTCTAGTAGTATACAATATACGTGGTAGAGCCATGCTGCAGCTGTATTAGTAGTTGGTATAGTTGTAGCACGAACGGGTCGGCTCGACCGGTGAAGAATCACGCTCTCACAGAATACAAACGTAAAATAGCAGCTTAACGCTGCTGTGTTTCGTATGGTGAGGATAGAGAACCGGAGACCCTTTTTACTGGAAACGAGGCATTAGATCTTAGTCCTCACGGGTGACAACGCATTTGATTCGTAATCGAGAATAGATGTAAATATGTCTATAGGCCGCAGCAAACACATAACATCAGGTGGACTGTGTGCTCGTTTGTCACCCTTACCCTATAAAAAAAATAGTAGTCTAGTAGTATGCACACGTGCTTTTACGAACATAGACAGCATTCTTCGTTGTCAAGTGCATATTGATTTGTTATAAAACTTAAATAACACAGCCCAAACACAACATGTTGCCTTTACTAATTAACCTATAATTAAACCTATATTAAATAATATCTCTCTGTCTAATAATAGCAATCACTTCGTTGTGATTTATATGTTTCATTACATTGAATTAATGATCCACTGCTAGGACGTTGGTTTCTTGCATTGTAGACAGGGGATGTTGTAACTGCCACGGTGGCGGGCGGATCGCAGTACGACAGGTCTTGCACTACCCTGCACCACCAGACTTACAGACATGACATGATATGATATTTTCACGTCAGAGATAGATTTCAGATGCTGACTACGGTGTATACAATATGATTAAACGGTTATTTATCAGAGAATACGGTCGGTGCGCTTCATCTTTTGTAATGCATACAGCATAGAAGTGGAATAATTTGCCAGCCGCCTGTCTTTCCATCCGATGACAATCTCGGAGTCTTTAAGGAAAGAGTAAATAAGCTTTTGTTGCGCTCAGTCAATGCAATTTACTACATATGGTTTCATCATCACTTACTACCAGGTGGGATTGTATGCAAACACAGGCTTAGAGTAAATAAATAAAAAATATAAGTACTTTTTACAGAGTCACATCGTACGGCACCTTTGGGGCGAAATGCGGTAATAGAGTCTCTTATGTCATAACGATAAAGTGAAACTTTGTGATATAAAACTGTCAATTAATTTTAAAAACACAGGTTCAACTTAATGTTTTCAAAGTGTGTGTACATACCACAAACAAGCTTTTGATAGTATTATTTGATGTGTCGTTGATCATATTAGTCGTACGAGTATGTACGTAGCTAAGACTGGAGAACATTATCATTGTCATTAGTCGTACCCATGATTGGAATTGCGACGGCTGTAAGGGTACCGGTGACTGGGTGTAGGAGTATAGTGTAAAGTGAGAGGGACAGTTTGACTGTCTCGTTGGTGTAGTCACAGTGGTTGTAAACGCCACTGCGCTTAATCTCTCCCCGGTCGTGTCAGCTTGCCGTCCCAGCGGACTGTGAAAGTGAGGCAATAGAGAGTGCACCTGTGTTCGCGCATAAACTCGGCCACTATAGTCCTGCCATGCGCTGACTAGTCTATGTTAAGACTGACCGAAAATTCGTTCTAGAGGACATTATTTTTATTACCAGCTATAGATTTCCCAGTACCGCGTATTTATTTATTTATTTATTACTTATTTTACCGTGTAGTGGCGGTGTAATACCCACTACCCCATATCATCCCGTACATGTTGTAAGAGGCCACAGAGGGAAACCAATCAGGAGATAGGCAGCAGCGTCATCCTAATAACGACTAAAAATAAAAATAAACTGTGATGGCCAACCCGCTTGCCAAGAGCGGCAACTATGGCAAATATACCCCCTATGAGGCAGTCTATAGGGGAGGCCTATGTTCAGCAGTGGATTTTAGCAGGCTGGAACGGTAACGGTAACAGTACCCGGCAATAAACTGATCGACGATGACCGTTCAAAAAATAACATTTATGTTACAGCTTATATACGTCCCACTCCTGGGCACAGGCCACTTCTCATTTCTGGGAGGGTCTTATTTGTTTACGTATTTATTTATTCTTTACTGACTTGCCGCCTAACCGAAATTCGGTCTGGAGGACATAATGTGAGATGAGGCTGACATATTGCTGCAGCGACGTACTGCGCTCGCGGCGATTCGGTACCCAAGTTCCATTACGACTACATCTGCGAGCGGCGCGACGTCAAAATCAAGCGGATCAACCTCACTGACCCTAACGAGAGGTTCAACGTTCGCAACCCGGTCGTGCGCCGCGCAGAGTACTACAGGGCACCCTACGACATCCTCAAGGCCTGTCCAGACTGGTTGGTTGCGATTTGCTGTACATTGTTTTTCAGATACAACATTACATTCACCCGTTTGCCTCAAAAGGAGGGTAATTTTTTCAAAAGTATGTATGTATATGTATATGTCTATTTCATTAGTCCGTGTGCTGTCTTCAGCTTGGCTTATTAAAGCTATTAAGGCTTCCCCATAAACTAAGTATATCAAGTAAGTAAAAAACCAAAAACTTCTCAAATAGAAAGAACTCAACAAAAAATGTAGACTGCAGTCTACATTTGTTGATCCCAGCTACTAGTAAATATTAATTGCTATCCTCTCTTTATTTATGGTACTGCACTGTCCAAATGATAATCCAGTTTCAGTAGCTCTGCTGTAATTTGAACCTTGCTAGAAGTCTTGCTGTTTTCAAAGTGCAAAGTCATCCTCATTTCGCTCACTATCATCCAGTATATCATTGGACTAGTGGTGGTGGTGTACGAGACTGCTCTTACAACGTTACTTACACTCGCGTGTGGGTAAAACACAGTTGTCCGATGAACCTCTCGATTTCATTCAAAATCTCAAATCTCCCGGAAATAATGCTACCACTGTCGGTTCTCAACTTCGACAGTTGACTCTTTTCGGCAGACCGATATCTGGCAATGACTTTGGAGCCATAGCCAAGGCTTAATCGCGTCTTCAATACGAGCTGTATTGAAGTTGCGTAAGTCTCAACGCATGCATTTTAAGATCTCTGTTTAGTTGTTTGTACGCTGTTGCCTATTTTAAATAATATCGTTGCAATATACGAACCGGGAAGTAAAAACAAGGCAATTTTTAAATTATTATTAATAGATTGAAATATTTCCTTTGTATGGTAAGGAACAATGACTGGAATTTCAACCGCGAAAATATCATTGGACATTGCCCCTCAGATAGTTGAAAATGTAACGCTAAATCGCCGTTCCGAATTGTTTAATACGCATAGGTACGGCTGCAACCTGCTCATATCGTCCGAATCGAAGCACCAGGAAAACCTCGTCCCCCTGATCGATGCCAACGAGACAGCCTTCGTGGGACACGGCGGGAAATATTGGCTCGCCCTCTACTACACACAGGTGATTTCAAATATGTATTAACAACTTTTTTTTTATAAAACCGTAATTATAAACGACCTTACATGGAAGAAGGCATTGCATTTTCACCTCTGAACACTTATTTGAGACAGGTCATAGCTTAGATATATACTAGTTCTCGATACCCTTTGGACTCTGGAGCGGTATTCTGCGGTGAGGTACCTGAACCTAGCCCCGCTTGGATTTTATTTTTTGATATTTGAGTTTTTTTAATTTTTAATTAATTTTTCGTCGTTTGTTCGTTATTGTTCGAACATAAAAAATGTTTGATCCTCTTTTAATTATTTATAATTAATTAAACAAATTTCATCTTTAGGTTGGCCTTGAAAATTCTTTTATCCCTTAAATTTTTAAATTATTACTAGATATCGTTTGTTCGATCGTTATAGATGATTGTTGGATCATAAATACAACTTATTGTTAATTATTCAATATTTTTAAATAGTCGACGGAGCCACGCTTCGCGGGGCTCCTATTACTGGGTTGTTTATAAAAAAATAACCACGAAGGGGATGGCGGAGTCGATTGGCTCGCTTCGCTCGCTCACCCGACCCTACCTTCCCCTTCTAAGTTTCTAACCTGTCCGAGTCTGTCCGAGCTCGCTTCGCTCGCTTTTATGGTGAACTAGCTGGTGCTCGGCGCGTTGCTGCCACAGAAAAAATAACTGTCTAAATATCGTTTTAAATTCGAAAGAGTAATATTGTTTTTAATTAGGAATGATAATACATTCATTGAAGTCTAAATGATGTATAACTTTCAAATAAATTTGTTAGCACGATACGCGCGCCCCCTATTGTAAGTTAATTATACTATGCCTATTACCTTCGCACAAGTGGAAGCAATACTTTGACAAAGTTTTAGCGAAACGAAAAAAAAAAGAAAATTAATTTTTGAATCGAACAATCATCAAGAGCGTTACGTAGTACCTACTATTATTTATTCTGTTTCAGTTCGTGGTAGAGCCACGCTGCAGCTATTTTATGATTTTAAGGTTATGGTTATAGTTTTATGGTAGCACGAATGGGTCAGCTCCACCGCGTATGGAAACGCTCTCATAGAATACCAGCGTAAAATATCAGCTTAATGCTGCTGTGTTACGTATGGTGAGTGTAGAAAACTGGAGACCCCTTTTACTAGAAACGAGGCATTCCATCTTAGCCCTCAGGGGTGACAACGCATCTGCATTTTGATTCTTAATCGAGGATAAATGTATAATGTCTATGGGCGACAGCATCCTATTAACATCAGGTGGACTGTGTGCTCGTTTTCAAAAAGGGTCGTTTTGATCTCTTGTGTCAGGAGTCAGGGTATATAACTAACAAGCGTTTAAACCCCCCCTCCCCTCCCCCACTCGTTCAAGCAGTATAAAGTACTGCGCAGACAACCAACCTAGGTGTAACGGGTCTTAATCGTTGTCGTCATGCTAACTGTCGTGGTAATTCTTTTAGTACGTAAGGTGATGTTGGAGCGATACTGCCCTACGTAGCATAGTGATGGGCGGTGTTGCTGTTGGTTTGCGTACTTCATTTATTTTGATGATTTGTATATTGCATTTACTTCAAACGCGTTCCATGAATGTTTTATAACGTAAAGTCTTTACTGAGTAATGTTTAAATAGTTTCTAATACTTGTTTCAGCTATCAACGTACGCGATATACTTCCAAGCCCACGGCGAGTACCCGTGGCAGTCCAACCGGCCTATCGTCTCGATCGACAAGGGTAAAGTTATTTTACTGCATAGATTGCAAAACATTGTCTTAAAATGAATTCATATTGCAGTTATAGTTGTAGTACAGTAATAAACCTACCTAATATTACGTTGTGCTATCAAAGACAGTTCTATGTGTACTACTGGACGGGCTCTGCGGCATATATAATACATTGCAGCATTGCACTCTGGCACATAATAAATAATTGGTTAAGGTCAGTTCTTCATATTAACTTCTTTAGTCAACTGTGAGAGAGCAGGACGAATAGTTCTTTATTTTGTAAACCGCTGTTGTTTCTGACAATCAAACACTGAATTTGTTTAATGTTACTAAAATCAAGCTGTCATTATTGTTGTGCGCGCTCTGTTAACATGATTTGAACTTTATTTCAAATATGTATTTAAGTTTATTTCTTATTGGCCTAAACAACAGTGGCAGATTTACACATTTGCCGCCAGCAGGCTATTCTAATTTTGCCGCCCCTACCTTTCTTCTACAATTCGATGCCCTAGTTCACAATCATATTAATTAAAATTTATTGTCAATGAAATTGTAACTTCATGATTTGTGAATTATCTTTCTAATTACACCACCATTTTCTCGTCTTTAATATAATTATTGTGAACTATTAAATCGATCAACGATTTAGTTAAGATTGCACAAGAAATAGCTTTTGGCTATATTTCTGAGATAATAAAAGCTCAATCATGTACTTGTAATAAGGGTGGGGGGGGGGGTAAGGTATGCCTTAATACTACTTAACCGTTAAACGTTTTAAAAATAATATATTCAATTAAAAGTAGAAAGTTTTACAATTTCTCTTTGTGTAATTTTCTATTCGCAAAATAATCTTTAATCGTCGGATGAAATCTTGTTCATTAATTTTGAGTTCTAACTCTATGCACAAAATATGTAAGGTGTTTGTTTAGCTTTTCTTGACTTTAGGTAGTTTAGTTTACGAGGGGCTGTTTTTCGCAACTCCACGACTAAGCGCGTATTTTGCGTGTGAACAGGAATAATGTAATTATTCGAGCGATGAAATCTCCCCGAAGAAGTTCAACAGTCCTTTGATGTTGCAAGTAACTTCAGGGAGTGATCCCGGCGTACCGAGATGTCAACATCAATTACAACAAAATCATTAGGTAGATTTTAGATAATTTTTCTGTCATTTTAAGTAAGAAAAGCGAGAAGCTTTTCTTACTTAAAATTAAACACCCGAAAAATTTGTCACTGGTGTACATTAATCCGTGTGAAGTTTAGATAAACATTTTGAAAATTCTGGTTCCACAGGAACGAAGATAAAATTTTTAATGACCAGAATCTGGTTTCACCAAAATTCTTTCAGAAGAATAGTAGCATTGAAAATGTATGAATTTTTTAACTAAGTCAGTCTCTAAATCATTAGGGTACATTTCTTCCAAGAAAAGGGCTTTTTCTCTAAGGGTTGATCTTGATGATGTTGTTGATTTTGATCCGAAATCAAAAGTTTTTTTGAACCAACATCTACCGTTTTTCTAATTCAGATGCGAGTCTATCAATGAGGACGAGAAATGTATTAGCCCTAAAAGTATCACTCGAAGTCATTCTCATTTCTTTATCAGGTGGCTTATCATATTTTTTTTCCTTTCCGGTTGTATTTTCCCCACGTCTTTTGTATATTGCTTCGACACGCTTAATTCGATAATTTTTTTTAAAATACTTAAAAACTTCTCGTTCAACTACAAAGAACTGAAGAAGCGACAAGCTTCTGTGCAACATTCAGCAGCCGCAGTTGCCACTACATTTTTAAAGAGGACAGAGCAAGGAACATTTATTATACCAAGCATTATATATACTACTATAGTGTATACTTTTCACATTCCCATAAACAACGGTTTGGTTAATGGGGGAGGACACATGGCTAATGAAAAATATCACGTTAAAGCTAAATATTTCCAACACGATGGAATAGATGGGTAAAAAATTACCTGCATGGCGGGTATCCAAAATAAAAATGTTTTCAAAATTTTACTACCAACTTTGTAGGCGCGATTAATAGCTTTAGCTATGTCAAATTACAGCTTTGTAGCACCTAGCGTCCCCGAGTAGGGACGTCGCGAAACTACGAGTATAAGGGTTCCTTGTTGTTTAACAACGGAACCTTAAAAAGTGGTATATTAACATAGTTTAATACATACTATTTTAAATTTTACTTGTTTTATTTTGATGATAAATGATAAGTAATTTGCTAACGAATTCATTTTAATACATAAGTGTAGGGTTCGTTTGTATTGTTCAAATAGCTAATATAAGCGGTTATTGTTCATCACAGGCGGCATCTGGGAGCAACTGCTGAAAGCCAACATCGGCCCGGACATGAACCTGCACTACAACTTAAACGGCATCTACAACCGCTACCCCGGCGGCAATGTCGCGCCCGACATCATGAGGAACGATGGCCAGGTCTGGGGCAAATCGACAGACTTTGCTTCTCTTTCTTACCAAATATCTTACGTATGAGTCACCAATTGACAAATCACACCATGAACATGACCATGAACAAGAGTTTTATATTTTGCACGGATTTAATTTAGATCTACAATGACGAATGTGTACGAGTATTGTAATATTATTTTTTACGTTCCTCAGAAGTTATCCTGTATCGTGGAGGGGTTTCACACACACAAATTGCACATGGACATCCAGATCCGGGATGACTTTTTGTAAGGCATGCAATTAGTTTTTTAATGCGGGATTCGAACCAGTCAAACACTTAATCACTGTGCCACCGAGTCGTCAATATTAACTAAAGCGTGCATAGCCCGAACACTTTTTCAGATTATACATAAATTATGATGAGAAAAGGTTGTACGGAGTTGGAGTAGTAAATAAGAGGAGAATAAAGTATGCTTGAGGATTTTGTAAATGAGGGGTCATTTCCCGCTAAAAAGAAAGATAGGATGTAAATATTTACCTTCAAGAAAAGAGCCTACTCCTTTTAAAAGGCCGGCAACGCATCTGCAATTCCCCTGGTTTCCCTGGTGTTGCAGTTGTTCATGGGCGGCGGTAGTCACTTACCATCAGGTGAGCCGCATGCTCGTTTGGCCCCTCTCCTATATATAAAAAAAAAATTAAATACATTATTCGGGTTTCAATTTAGGATTAAATTTTTAATGCTAAATAGCGTCCTAAAGTGGCTGCATCACATGGCGCTGTTATTTGTTGTACGGTGAGTGTAGTAGAGTAGCACCGGAGAACCGGAGACCATTTATTACTAGTAACTAGGTATTCCATCGTAACCTTTTTAATCTAAATAAAAAAGAATAGATGCAGGTGCTTTTAGGGCCACAAGATCCACTTACTATCGGATTATCAGGTGACCCGTGTGTTCGATTGTTACCCGTATGAAATGCTGATCCTAAACTTAATTCGAAGATTTACAAATATGTAATGTAGTTCACATTTTGTAATTGATAGTTGTAGCTATTTTAAAAATGTTTACTGCAAAAACTAATATTAGCGTTTATTATCCGTTTCGTTTACTACAAAATGATCGCGGCTCTTATGGCGGGATGCACGGGGCAACATTCCACATAAGTACACAATTGAAACGTGTCTTACAAGATTGAACTAGCTGGCAAACATTTTTTGGAACATTTGACTATACATCACCATGCTGTGCTGACAGCTTCGCTCTGGTAATATTGCTTTCTATCAACAGTCTACTGGTTGCGTTTTAGATGGATTTATTTACATTATTTACCACCTAGAGCTACCATAGCGCTTGTAGTAAATATATTAATAGTGCGCGAGCAAGTCAAATTCATTCCACGATGGCTCCAATTATTTAAAGTGCTGTATGTACGCGTACAGTTTACAAGGTACCGTACTCTAGGTGACGAAAACATAGAAAATAAGGTTCTATGTATGAGAAATTAAAAAAAAATTAACATTTCAAAGATATCTGAAATCCGCCATCAGGCATTGGGCAACAGTGGACTTTCCTTACCAAGAGCAGAGAGAAAAGGGTATAATGAATAAATAAATAAAATCCTCTCGGAATATATATATATATATATATATATATATATATATATATATATATATATATATATATATATATATATACACAATAATGTCTTCTAGACCGAATTTCGGTCACGGAGGTTAACCATCTGCGTGGTTGCGGTAATCCGACACAACCAGAGAGAGATCTGGTGCAGGACCAACGGCTTTACGTGCTTTCCGAGGTAGGGGTGTGAACCACCGCCAAACTTCCTACTTTGGGCTGCTACTGAAAAATGTTTGGTTCGAGCCGGGATTTGAAAGTGGGACCTCATGATAATCACGTGTATGACCACTAAACCCATGACGCAGTTAGGTTTAACTATGTTGATATGGGTGTGGCTGGCGCAGTAACGAACAAGTGCATAACCACAGGTGCAGCCGGCCAACTTCCGCACGGAGAACCGCGATGTGCCATCAGACGTGATCGTCGACAACGGGGAACATGTCGTCGGCGGACCTGGAGGTGGTGCGTTACTTATATCCTCACAATCCATTTCTTTAAGGGACAAGGCAGACTCCCAAAGATACATCATAGGATACCAGGGTAAAATAGCAACTTAATGCTGCCGTGTTTCGTATGGTGAGTGTAGAATACCGAAGATCCTGTGACAACGCATCTGCATTTTGATTCCTAATTGAGGACAAAATGTTGATATCTATGCGCCTCGGCATCTACTTACCGTCCTGATGTCATAGTTAACGAAGGCTACCTTTAACTTTTATATATTACCGAAGGTAGCCTTCCGTAAATCTGTAAAATCACTTTCATTTTATGTGTAGCATTTGCGTAAATATAAAAAATGATTAGAAAAGAATCTCTTTCACCTAGTTAAGGTCAAATGACGCTAATGTTTGCTATATATGCCATATCGAATTATCTTTTCGTTTTACCCTACTGAATGAGAAGTAGGGTTCTGTTTTTAAAACGTACTGCCTTGCTTTTGAAGTGCGAAGAGACGTGACACGAGACGAGAGAATGACGAGATGAATGTAACATTCATCTTCGGAGTGTCACGGGTTTCATAAAGTATGCAAAAACAGAAAGATTTTAAATCTGATCCGCACTTGAAATAACTTTTCAAGAAAAACTTTTTATGACTTCATTTGAGGTACCATATTAAGTTTTTGAATGCACATTAAACGTTAAATCTTTCGTAAATTAATGATACTCGTATATATATCTTGTATTAATAATATAAGTCGATAGACACAATTGACTTATGCCCGTGTTTTGTGACATTCGTTGGTCCATGATTAGAAGTGGACTCGTGATGGTAGTGATGATAATGAAATTATATTGGACCAACTAATGCGGAATCCGTTCCATTGAGATTGCATTGATTGAGCGTGCGGAGTATGAACAAATGTTTCAAGGCATTTTATGTAGCGGATATTTCAGAAGAAAAAATTTAAAACAATTGTTTTTTATTGACTTTTTCTTCGTTCTTCATGGGTTTTAGACACTTAATTTCTACCTTCTTTATCAAATTAAAAGACGAAAAGCATTAAGCTTGACAAACACGGTCAATTAAATTAATCACATGAAATGATCTGTTTAACTGATCAGTTAAAACGGATGTAAGCCAAAACTATTTCCCCACTAACTGGCTTCAAATTAAGATTTCACACTGACGGTCAGTTTTTGGATGTACATCAGATTAACTGATCAGTTTAACTGACTGTGTCTGTCGTGCTTCATAATATTTTATTTTTTTAGGTGCTCAGACCGGCGGTATGGGGTACAAGTTCATACACGACAGCCAAATACAAGCCAGCTTCGACCACGGAAAGAATGTCTAGCTTTGCCTCATGTATATTAATCAAAAAGAAAATAAGTTACGGACATATCGCTGTTTCATTTAATTTATTCAGCCAATTCCTTCACATAGTAAGCAAGACAAGACTACACGTTCCTTGATCCACCGACGTTTATTTACTTCCGGTACACCTTTAGATATCGAGAGCTGTTATTATATAGAAATAGAGGAACGAGTACAGAACACTAAAATCTCTATTTCTATATAGCGGAGAGGATCGAGGAACAAAGATGCAGGGTGAATGTGAAAATGATTAATTATACCTCATTACCTTAAAAATACCTCAAATCGCTATCGATGGAGCTTGAACCAGGAAATTAGGGACAGGCGATCGAGGTTTAATTACAATAAATAGAAATATGCGATTCCCGCGTAACAGTTTATTTTAATACATTAAATCACAGTAGAAATAAGTAGTTCTTGTATTGTTCGCACGTCTACCGTGTTATTTCTGTAGATATATCGATAAACTAGCGCCAGCATCACGCGTGAGTATACTTGACACACTTGTTGTTTGGTTCTCAATCACTGCTCGAAGCTTGACTACAGCAGCGCCAGTTCGCGTTCGCTCATCTCAACGATCTCAATGTGCTAGGACTCCGTCTGTGTAGGTCTGTGTGGGTACAGACTTCTTTCCTACTTCTGCCACCAAATAGCATTGCCTGCACTGCTGAGTTCCATTGTCTTTTTAAATAATTTTATATATATATATATATATATATATATATATATATATATATATATATATATATATATGTATATATATATATCTTTATTATATATAAAAATTACGTATCACGTTGTTTGTCCGCGATGGACTCCTAAACTACTGAACTGATTTCAATGAAATTTTGCACACTGTGTGCATTTTGGTCCCACTTGAGAGATAGGATAGTTTTTATCCCGATAAATGACCCTCAAAATATGTTATTGCGAATTTAAGGATTTTTATAGGAAGGGTCGTCGGAAAGGGCAGAACAAGAGATATATATATATATATATATATATATATATATATATATATATATAATCTTTTTAGAGGCATATAGATAAATAAGACTAAATCATTACATCATAATCGGCGAAGGTGACAACTGACAACGCATCTAGCGTTCTTTATTTGAAGTTCGCAGCAGATGTCCACGTGCTGCAGTAGCCATCTTACGTGGTAGAGCCATGTTGCAGCTATATTAGTAGTAGTTGTATCACGAATGGGTCGGCTCGACCGGGGAACGACCGCGCTCTCACAGAATACAAACGTAAAATAGCAGCTTAACGCTGCTGTGTTTCGTATGGGGACCGAACAACCGGAGACCCTTTTTACTGGAAACGAGGCATTACATCTTAGTCCTCACGGGTGACAACGCATCTGCATTTTAATTCGTATTCGAGAATAGACGTAGATGTCTATGGGCCGCAGCATCCATTTACCATCAGGTGGACTGTGTGCTCGTTTGTCACCCTTAGCCTATAAAAAGCCAGTATGCAGTAGGTAGACTGAATTCGTTAGTCACTACAATTTTACGATCGTTCCGTATTTCAGTGAGCGTATTAGTACACTAGCAGTACAACCAATGCGGTTAAACAATGGGACTGATATTGGCGTCACCTCTATTCACCTCTCGCTCGCACACTGTCGCTATCTATACATATACACACACACCCGCCGACTAAAGACTACAAAAAAACGTTGCGAATTGCGATATGCGTTTTTTGTACGTCCCATAACTTCAGCCCAACTTGTAATTGACATCAATGATAACAAAATACCCAATGACATACCTACCTAGTTAACCGTGGCTACGTCGTGATTAAAAAAAAAACAAAAATTAATAATTTTAAACTTGAGGTAGCCGTGGTTAAATAACTATGACAAGCGGGTTTCCGCTATTGGTCCTGCATCCATCGCCTTTGGATTCTCCTGCATCTCTTACCAGATCGTCGCTCGACCCACTGGGCAGGTTCGCCTGCCGAAGTTTCCAAATGAGAAACTTTCTTCCCAATTGTTTTTCAGTTATTTGAGCTATAGTGGTCGGCCTATTGCCACTTTAGCTAACTCGTTGCTCTGGTTCTGCTGCCCTCTCCATAGCTCGCTGAATTACCTTGAAAATTCGGATAGGGTCAAAAGTGAAGGACCACGTCTCACGTCGATATGTCAACACTGGCGACACGCACTGCTTGTTTTATAGTTTTGAGGTATACGTGACGAGAAATTGTGTCTTACGAGAGTGACACTGAAAGTTCTTAGAAAATCAAAAACTGAAGAAACTAGCAAGTTATTAGTTTTACTATATCTTTTCAAAATAGTGTCCACTTACATCAATACATCGCTGCATCCGATGGAACCATTGACAAAAGCACTATGCCCACTCGCCCTTAGGGGTCTCTTTGACGGCATTTTGAAACGCAACGATTTCCTCGAAGTATTTCTTTTATTTTAATTTATTTAGTTTTTAAGTTATTTCAGTTACTGCAGAGTGGTACACTAACATTTTTTTGCCATTTGTCTTGGAAAAAGTTCGAAAAGAAACGACTTCGCAGTAGAATCCTCCTTGACCACGACAACGCCCCGTCACACACCGCTAAGCAAACAATCGACTACTTGGCGATGTCAGACGTGGAATTACTGGGTCACCCGCCCTATAGCCCCGACCTCGCGGTTTTTATTTATTTCCGAAAATAAAAGAAAACATCAAGGAAAACGTTTTATGGACGCTGAGGAAGCAGTGGCTGCGTTTCAAAATGCCGTCGAAGAGACCCCTAAGGACGAGTGGGCAAATTGCTTTTCTCAGTGGATTCATCGGACGCAGCGATGTATTGATGTAAATGGACACTATTTTGAAAAGATATAATAAAACTAATAACATGCTAGTTTGTTCAGTTTTTGATTTTCTAAGAATTTTCAGTGTCACCCTCGAACCTTATCGGTCCTCGTCCTTGCGGTTAAACAACAAACAACGGTCCTTATCGGAACCTCGGTCTTGCAATAATATTGGGGGTATGGAACAAATTTTTTTCGATTCAGGGGTTTTCGTGCCTTCACTGTCGGGAATAAATAGATAGAAAGGAAACTATGACCATCGTCCGGTATATTACTGGAATAGTGTCGGACAAGATTTTGCTCTTGCATCGTTACACTCGTGTATCGCTCCAACGCAGCTCTCCGTAGAATCTCTAAATCGCACACAAGAGTGTGTGAATCCCTGGAAATAACGGTTAAACATAGTTGGTCCTCAACTTCGTCAATTGACACTTTCCGACAGATAGATCTCTTACAAAGACTTTGGACTTTTAGCCTTTAGAAGACCTTTCAATAGCTTTTTCAAAAAGAGCTGTATTTAATATTTGTAATCATCTAGGCACTAAAGACGATAATTTATGTATGGTTAAGTGTACTGTAGAGAGGGCTATTTGGTGATTGCTACCAGTTTTCAGCACCGTGATCATTCATACATCACTGGTCGTAATCAAGTGTTTCGTGGAACCGTCTAGGCAAGACCAGGTTGCTTTCTATGGGGTCTATCTGGAAGAAAGATGTCATCATAAAGAGACTGTTTCTTTTCTTCTCTTCTCTTGTGCTTGATTTTGCGTTGGAGTCTCCTATGAACACCATATTGTGGGTGTTGGGGAAATGCATTATTCTAGTACATCTTCTGGGGCCGGTCAAGTATAACGAAAGCAGAACTTGTAATTTTTGACTGCCCCGTCCCCCTCGTCAGCAAAACAATGCTATATGCAAAGCTCTTAGCAATGCTTACGTAAACATTTTTTATTTATTTACTTATTTATTTCAGGAAGAGTCCATATGAGTTTTTAACAAATTAAAATTATATCTAGGGTTATTAAAACAATACATATAAAAAACTTCAAAAACAACAGCAAAATACACAAAAACAATTGTGAGATAGATCCACACAACAACATATACACTGTTATGCTGCTGTGTAGACGACACACGCTTGTAGAAGTGGATAGTCCCACCGATCAACGAATACCCCAAGGACACTGTTGGTACTGTTACGCGAACGGGTTAGCGCGGAAGCACACCGAGTTCTAACTATACGGCAATCAGCGAACATGCCTGAGGAGTTGCATCGCCATAGCAGCCCCTCAAGGCATTGTTGTGTTGGATACGTAGATCACTGCCTGCTCGCTGGGTATAGCTAACCCACAGACTGCAACAGTAGAACGATTGACAAAAAGCTTGATAAAGCGTTACTTTAACTTGCCCACTACAACGTGCAAACCTGCGAGCCAGCATATTACAACGAACCGCCAACAATCTACGCTCCCTCTCCATGTCCAAATCGTCTTTCAAATCAACTGTAACCCAGTGGCCCAGATACTTAAAACTCGCAACCCGCTTCATAGTTTCCGACAATGAAATTTCCGGAAATACAGTGTAGTTAATTGAACCCGACTTAAATAGAATCCACTCCTTGTGTTTTACCTAAGTCCGTGAGCCGCTGCGTAGCCTTCACAAATAGACAAGTCGTTTAAACTGGACTCAACAGCATCATATCATCAGCGAAAATGATACTATTTACACAAATACCATCTACGTAACAGCTAACGTTTTCACTGTTGAGTCGACTCATCAACTGGTTTACATAGAGGTTAAACAGTCTTGGAGAGCTTAACCCACCCTGCCTCACGCCACATGGTAACCCACATACTTCGGAATCCGAAGTATCCGAGAACCATCTCATTTCACAATATTTTTCTGGTGCTTGTACCAGTACTGGAATATCGATATAATTTCAATTGGCATATTAGTTTCATCACTTGGTGCATTAGCTTCTGCCATAATTACCCAATTTTAACAAGGTCAAAAGCCCTAGATAAATCCAAAAAACATGCGAATACAGGCGTTTTTCTGGCAGCGTAGTATTGGACAGTCTGTTTACGGGACAAAATAGCCTGTTCGGTCGACAAACCGGGCCTAAATTCAAATTGATTATCTTTTACTTGTACTTGTTCCGTTAATATGTTATCAAGCAGACTGTCCAGTACTTTCGACATAATAGTGGCCAAGAAAATTGGTCTATAATCTGAAATATTAGAGGCATTCCCCGTCTTTACAAAAAATTTTAGTAAGCTGAGCTGGTAAGTAACTATGAATTAGACATTAACTATAAAACATAGTAACTCGAGGTATGTGAGCACCAGCATATTTCAAGTGTTCAATACTCAAACCATCATAACCGGGTGATTTCCCTCTTACCATCCGTTGAATAGTGTCTCTAATGATCTTAGCCAAGAATCCAATCTGGGAGCCACCCGGATAGGTAGCCTGAGCCTACTCAATACTAACTACTGGAGGCTCGACCATAAAATGCTTACGAAATGCATAGGCGATTTCAGATGGCCCGCAGATCCTTGCCACGCTCAAAGGCAGGCTCGTTTTCTGATTTAAATTTTTAGTATATTTCCAGAATTTACTGAACTGAATCTGAGTTAATACGACAAAAGGGTTCTTTTTAGCGGTAAACGAGCAAACTTGTGTCTTCTGAGGATTAAACTGGACCAGATTTAGTCGCCCCCAATCCGGGACTTGTTTAGCAAAGACTAAACTTCAGACACAAGTTTCTTCCCGTACTTGGCAACGTTTTCCCGAGAAATATCGGCACGGCCGGTGTATAGAGCATCACCAGTGCTGTCATTCGCATAGCAATGAATGTTACCGGTTTGCAACATATTGTTACGAGCTCGGGGTTCGAGACAATTAAAAACTGCCAAAATTAACACTTTAATTACACAACACTAATTACAATCTAAAATCACACTAATAATAAAACACAGTTCGCCGTTATTTCGCTTCGAAGTATTCTCTTGTATCGCCAATTCAATACTGCTCCGGTCGTGGTCTATACCGGCCTTATATAGGGCCTCGGATAGTTTCCAGAACCTTCTACTGTAGCGACATCTAGAATGTTCGAGTACATATCGGTTCCGAAATTTCTGGAAGGATCTCGACTCTCCTAGTTCTGCTACTCGACACTAGAAGGCGCTAGTGTAACTAGTGTTGCCATGTACAAGACATTAAAGTGGCGCGCAATACTTTCATTTACTCGACACTAAGGGGCGCTAGTGTAACTAGTGTTGCCATGGACAAGACATTAATAGTGGCGCGCAACAATATCATTGATATGCAGAAGGAACAGCGTTGGTGATAGCACGCAGTCTTGTGGAACAACAGCGTTAATAGGCTTGTAGTCGGAGCATGCACCATCTACATCGACCTTGATGCTCCGCTATGCAAGAATGCTGGTGATCCAATTGCACAATTTCTCGGAAAGCCCATAGGAAGGGAGCTTCGAAAGAAGCACTTTGTGCCAAACCCGATCGAAGGTCTTCGCAATGTCCAAACTAACGGCCAATGTCTCCCCCTTGGACTCTACTGCCTCCGACCATCTATGAGTCAGGTAGACCAGAAGATCACGACCTGATTGACCCCTAAGGAAACTGTATTGGCAGTCACTAATCAGTTGGCCATCCTCAAGATACCGCATGAGCTGGCAGTTTATAATGGATTCCATTATTTTGGAGAACGAGGAGGTGATGGTGATTAGCCTGTAGTTGGAATGGTCTGAGCGGTCGCCTTTTTTAGGGATCGGGTGGACAAAAGCTATCTTCCATGATTTTGGGACTACGCCTAGGGAGTAGGCGTACCGGAAAAGACGCATTTGAACCGGTGCCAACTCTGGAGCACACGTCCTCAGCACAATTGGGGGATTCCGTCAGGCCCACTCGACTTGTAGATTTCCAGGGAGAGGAGTGCTTTGCGAACCGAGCGCTGTGTCGCTGGATAGTCGACGGTGTGTTCCACCCCGTCATCAAGAGTCGAGTTGGACGCAAAAAGGGAGCCGAAAAGGTTGGCTTTCTCTTTTGCGCCGTATGGTAGTGATGGTTTACAGAAATTCCCTTGGACAGCTCTGGCGAGAGACCAGAATGCATGGGTTCCCGAAGGAAGGCGAACTAGTTTCTCGCCAATTCTGTCTATGTGCTCAGACTCTGCCTTGGCGATAACTCCTTAGGACCTGGAAGCGAAGTTATACTTCTTTTTAAACACGCTAGTGTTAACATCCCGAGCCGCCGCATCCCCAGCTCAGGCCTGATAATACTCCTGCTTACTGCGTTATGCAGTCTTACAGGAGCGGCCAAACCAAGGCTGAGATCTGCCTCCGATGGATACCACAGATGATGGAATAAATACTTCCATTCATTGATGAATAATTGAAATATTTCGCTGTAATACAAAAGTTTCACTTCTATCGTGTGTCTTCACGACACACATTGTTTTTTTTTATTTGTAAATTAAATAATTATATGTTGTTTACATGAATCATATTGAAATGCAATATTTTCAATCAAACAAAGTTATTAATTATTATAATAACATCTTATTATTTCTCGTAATATGTAGTTTTATATCGGACGGGCCTGAGCTTGCCCGCCTCCCACGTCTACTTCACCCCAGCGATGCGTAATTTGTTTTCATAAAATTAAGTATAAAATCGACTTACGGATGAAATGTGACACTGGATTTCACTTTTGTGTGTGAGTATCGTTTTAGCAAGATCGAACTGCACATTTAACCATTTTGATACGTAAATATGAAAAAAATCTCTGCAGGAACGGACACTGCTAATACCACATAATACTTTTACTCCTGGTGGGCTAATACTCAACCACGACCACAGACTACTAAAAGGACGACTACAATCACTCACGGTGGGAACGTCGTGTTGTTCTTACCCATGCCTACTGTTCCTACTTCGTTCCTCTATACTACTGCTATTACTCTATGTTTTGTTATAATTGAAACGTAATAATTATATACTCTTTGACTGTGATATGTAATCTGTGCTGTCGTCTGACATCTTCCTTTGTGCAATATCTTGGGATCGCTCTTTAATAAATCCCGTTATTTTCCTTTCATAATTCATTTAACAAAGGCATTAACTATTTGTGGCGGTCGTTCATAGTCAGTACCAGAACTTGGCTTGAGCATTGGCCAGCGCTAAAGCAGTGGTTTCTATTTTAACGCTCACTTATTGTTACGGTTTATTATCGATTTTAACCTTTTTTCTGTAACATATTGTTTTCATGCTGTTTATTTATTAGTGTGTACGGATACTAGCGTAGCAGTTGTAAAAATTTGTGAAGCAGTAATATTCAAGGTTTGTATTAAACAGTGGATCAGCTAATTGAAAAACAATCGCGATTTGTACGATATCTATTGATGATCAATGTTCGGGTCTATAAATACTTTGCTGTGATTACACTTCTAACTCAAGTGCTCAATGTCTTCACATTAGGTCAATCAGCAACAACGATAATTGTTCTGAACAGTTGTTATTTGGGACATATTGAATAACAGGAAACAGTAGTACCATTGTATTACACTACTACATAGTTCATAATTTTCATACAATACCATGCTATTTTCTAATCCTACTCTAACTAGATAGAAGATCAGTCTGATGTAATTGATTTTCTAATTATGTTTTTCACTTTCTGTAAAGTTCTGTAATAACTTCCCAAATATGTTTTGTTATGGGAGTTTTATATTAGAGATTTATATTTGTATTATTATTTTTACCAAAACAGCGCCACATTTCATAATCATGTTATGTTTTTGTGGCCTATACCTATGTTCGTAAGCTGAATTACTTGGATCTCAAGTGATTTTTAGTACAGCAAACATATAACCATGTTGAGATACTTGGTTATGTAGGAATGTGAATAAAGTTAAAGTCACAACTTTTATTAAATTGAAGCTTCTTAAAAACTCATAGGAAATAAAAACTATGAAAGTCAAAATCTAATATAATTTGTAAAACAGTGATACTGAGATGACCCAGCAAGAAACTGGCTGGTTATAATGTCATTTAAAACTTATAATAAAATCAATATCAAATGTACATAATTTTTTTTTAAATGTTAATATATTAATTTAATTTAAAGTAGGCTTTTATGACATAACTTCCTTGAGAGAATCTGGGCTGTAAGAAATTTGAGGAATAGGTTTTAACAATTTTCTGCCGGTGATGTGCTCAAATGATAGATCTAGGTAACCGAGAGAGACAACTAGAGCTCAAACTGATTTCAACTATAAAAAATGATAAAACCATCAAATTTCAAGAAAAATACTATTAAATTTAATAATTAATTAAAATCTCAATTTAAAAATTATGAGTAAAGTAAAGCATTTAGTAAAGATATTCAATCTTAGCCAATATAAATTTAGGAACCTAGTGTATCACACCTTGTTCTACAGGAGACAATCTGTTTTATATTAAAGAAATTTGTGATTTTTTGTTTAATATAAATATATTAAATATTACAAATACTAGTAAGTAGAAACTGCGTGTACCTTGTAGTTTTGGTAGATTTTGTAACATTTTATTGTGCTAAGTACAATAAAATCGTAATCTGCGAGCCCTTTGTATTGTGTTTTTGTAGATTTTACCATTGAATAAATTTCTTTTACATAGAATAGAATAAAACAATTTCATTTTATATAGATTACATGTAATTCATATTGAAAGTCATATTTTACTCTACCACAAGTCCGAAACAATACCTCCAGCTAGAAACCCAGCGGGACATTTAAAAAACAAAGTAAATACAATATGAAAGGTTGTACAAAGTATTTACAAAATTTATTTTAGAAACAGCTTTTTAGCAACAACCATATTAGTTTACCTAGTTTACGACTGGCTGTTTTCTGCAATTCCACGTCTATGCGCATATTTTGTATGTGGGCAGGAATAATGTGATTATTCGAGCCATGAGATGTCCCCGAAGAAGCTCAACAGTCCTTTGATGTTGCATGCAACTTCGGGGAGTGATCCCGGCATGCCGAGATGTTTAGTCCTGTACGTAGCGACCTCCGGACATTTCAGTAGCACATGAGCCCCTGTTTCTTCCTCCCCCATACATGCCCTGCACAGGGGACTATCTGTAACACCTATAGTAAATAAATGCTTGTTAAAGGTGCCGTGTCCTGTGATAGCACTTGTTACTATCCTGATCTGCGACTTGTTCAGTCTCATTAGAACATGGCCTCCCTAGCTTGTCTACAGTCTACTAGATTTTTCCAAAGCTGAGCATGTTGATTAGTGAAGTGTCTATGTACCAGTGAACAAACATTACCAAAGGGGATTGGTATGATTGATTCCGGTCCTATAGTGGCCAGAGCCGATCCTCTTTTGGCCAGTTCGTATGCTGCATCGTTGCCTCTGGATCCACTGTGCCCCTTTATCCATTGCAGAGTCACATTGTTGTTTTTACATACCTCATTTAATAGTTGATGGCATTCATATATTAGTTCTGAGTTCACCACATTGCAACTCAGAGCTTGTAGTACCGCCCTACTGTTGGTCAGTATTCTGATGGAGAAGTCATTAATAGGAAGACCTTTCTAGCATCTATTGCTATGGCCGCTTGAATGATACCCATACATTCCGCCTGAAAGACTGTGTTATAGGTACCCAGCGGTGTGCATATGTGGATATTGAGGTCTTCAAAGAAAGTTCCAGAACCTACACCTTCATTTATTTTAGAACCATTGGTGAAAACTCTAAGCTCTTTTGGGCTAAATCCCTCCGGCTGGCTGGTTTCATTTAGTTGTATCTTGTACTTCTTATCGAAAACAAATTGTTTAGGAATCTTATCGTACTTGGCTTGTAAGATTTTTGAGTGAATTCTATCAATTATGCCTGTATGAGGGACACTATTCTTACTCCAAAGATTTAGGGTCTTGAGTCTGATGGCAGCTAAAGTCGCTTCTTGTTGTATGTGTAGATGAAGAGGGCTTCTAAGGCTGCTGTTGGTGTATTCCTTATGCAGCCTGTGGCAGCCATACATGCCAGTCTCTGGTAGCCCTGAAGCTTCTTTATAGTGGTCGCTTCATTTGTCTTGGTCCACTATACCATAGCGCGGTATGTGATCATGGGCCGAATTACAGTTTTGTACAGCCACGGTATGATTTTTGGCGTCAGTCCCCATATTTTGCCAATCATGTTTCTGCATTGCCAGAAAGTTACACTAGCTTTGTTGATTTTGTTTTCTATGTGTTTATTCCAGTTAAGTTTGCTGTCCAAGTTAAGACCTAAATATTTTACCTCAGAGGATAGCTGGAGTTTTGTGCTGAAAAGACTTGGGAGATGATAGTTATTTAGCATTCATTTTTGTGTGAACATTACTAGAACCGTTTTATTTGGATTGATGGTTAAGTTGTATTCCCTGCACCATCTCTCCACTATATGGAGAGCCGCTTGGGTCAGGTCGCACACTATACTTGCTGTCTTTCCAGAGACCAGTATTGTCAGGTCATCAGCATAACCTACTGTGTAGAAGTGATTGGCATTTAATTTGCTGATGAGTTCATTAATGATCATATTCCACAGGAGATGTGAGAGAACCTCACCCTGCGGGCAGCCTTTCTTAATTTGTATTGGTTGAGATTCACCAGCAATCTTTATTATTCATGTATTGAGCATGTATACTATCCAGTCAATCAGTGCCGGTTCAACTTTATGTCTACTAAGTGCTATGCTGGAGAAGTTCGTTCTGTCAAAAGCACCTTCTATATCAGTGAAGGAACCTAGACATATTTCTTTGTTTTGGATGGCCTCTTCAATCTTTGTTATTACCTGGTGAAGTGCCGATTCTCTTGATTTGCCTAGACTGTAGGCGTATTGCTTGTCGTGTAGTGGTAAGTTCATTAGTGCCGACCCCCTAAATTCGCTTTCACACATTATCTCCATCGTCTTTAGGAGAAAGGATGTGAGCCTAGTGGGCCTGTAGGATTTAGGGTCTGTGTAATTGCTCTTACCTGGTTTGGGTATGAATGTAACTTTCACTTCCCTCCATCCCCTAGCAAAAACCTTATTTCCATGGGTTGTTATCAACCATGTACTCATTTATATTATAATAACTCTTTTTATACAGTTTTTGTTTAATAAAATATTTAGAATTGGCAATAGAGATACCTTTACATATTTTCTGGGACTTTGTTTTTTGTAATAGCGTATACATTGCCCTAAGAATGAATTACGGAATCTGTGGAGTCAATAAACTGATATCACTAGATTGTGTTTGTTCCCTATAGATTTTTCACATTAAATTTGATACCTTAGATTTATTTTATTTCCTGATGTTCTTGATGTTATGGTCACAAGTAGGACATGTGTTTTACCAGATCTATAAGAGCTAGCCTACTGTATCTCGAAGTCTTGCAGTGGTATGCTTAAGTAATGGTTAGGTTATGGTTAGTGATGTGCTTAGCTTATAATGGTATGGTTAGGTTAGTTTAATTTTATTAAAAACTAGCTGGTACCCAGCTAGTTGCTGCCACAGAAAAAATAATTGTAGTTATACTGTTCAATTAGGAATGATAATACATTAATTGAAGTTGAGTGATGTATAACTATCAAATAAATTTGTTGGTACGATACGCGCGCCCCCTTTTTGTTAGTTAGTTGTTCTATGCCTATAACCTCTGCACAAGTGCAAGCAATATGGCAGCGCATGAAATATATATATATATTAGATATCTCAAGCAGATTGTAGCACCCAGCCATCTTCTATTTCGGATGTTTTATAATTTCAATAGCCTCACAAATCATCCTTGGTAGGAATCAATGCAGCTTTGCGAGGATTTGTGCTTTACCACATTTGGGGGAATCTTCAACAGGTTCATGGACTGCAGACTCC
Organism: Parnassius mnemosyne; assembly: GCA_963668995.1. Taxonomy (NCBI): domain Eukaryota; kingdom Metazoa; phylum Arthropoda; class Insecta; order Lepidoptera; family Papilionidae; genus Parnassius; species Parnassius mnemosyne. Next base: position 19,076,306 of record CAVLGL010000082.1, on the reverse strand, counting down.
CAAGAGCATCGATTATACAAGTTAAACATTATAAAATCTGCAAAATTAGTTTTATTCAATGTGTAAGATTGATGTATATAAAAAAAAAATCATTTTTCCATTTTAGGCATTTTTACTATATCTGACAAGACAAAAGTGACATAATCTACCAAAAATACAATGTAGGTGCATGCATTTTTCATTTAGCAATCTCTAATAAAAAGTTAAATAAAACAATATCAGGTTTGTAAATAATTTGGGTTTATTTGACATAGAGTGAGCCGTGTCTTGGGGGAAAAGCAACCCGGGCACTACGGTGGCCCCTGACACACCAGCACCAGCGCCCCAGCCCCCGGGTAAGTTACTATAACATTTTTTTACAACTTTATCTTGTTCAATTATGTTTATCATTATAATATATACCTCACCTCAAGTATATGACTCCACATACGTGGTAGAACCATGCTGCAGCTGTATTAGTAGTATAGTTGTAGCACGAATGGGTCGGCTCGACCGGGTAAGTACCATGTTCTCACAGAATACCAGCGTAAAATAGCAGCATAACACTGCTGTGTTTCCTATGGTGGGTGTAGAGAACCGGAGACCCTTTTTACTGGAAAAGAGGCATTCCATCTTAGTGCTCACGGGTGACAACGCATCTGCATTTTGATTCGCTGGCGAAGATAGATATAGATGTCTATGGGCCACAGCCACCACTTACCATCAGGTGGACTATGTGGTAGTTTGTCACCCTATCCTATAAAAAAAATATTATTTGTAATTTTGTTTAAGGTACAATGTTAATATGTGGCTTAATATCTGACCCCCATATGGAAAGATTTAGTATTGGCCTATGCATAAAGCATGAGCATTTAGTGGTGAATGAGATGGTGCGGGATGTCTGCGTACATTTAAAGCAGCAGCATTCTGTCATGCGCGCCATGCTACACTTGAGAGTGTGCGCATGAATTGTATGTTCTCATTTCTCCCTCTTCGTTCCATATTAGACCATATCGGACCGTCAGATGCTCGCTCGGCTGACCTCTACACCTTTGTTGTATATATACCACACATTAGAAAAATGTTCTGCTTTGTCGTTTGTAATGCTTACAACAAAGGAGTGAAATAATTTGCCAGCATTTGTCTTTCCATGAGATTACGATGTGAGTGTCCTTAAGACAAGAGTGAATAGGCCTTTTTTAAACTGATTCAGTGCGCTTTGCCATCTACGGCTACATCACCACTTACTATCAAGTGGGATAGTAGCCAAGCACTTTATGATATGTAGTTAAAAAAATGTACAGCTCGTGTTCCAAGGTCTCAGCATACCGCGACCGTGGCAGCGTGGGCTCTGTTGCCGAGTTAACACCATATCGCTAAATATGATCGTCTGTTATCATTGTTTTTCACATCGCGGCGATGTATTAACTTACTATACTAGGCAAACATACTATAGCTTAGTATCATTTAATTTTTTCTCTGCTACCTTAAATATTTTTGTGTTATATCAGCCTAACGTTGAATTATTGAACCGCTTATGTCGGAAGCTATATGAACACAATCTTTATAGAGGTGGCTTGGAATGATATGCTCCTCAAAGAGACAGGGCCCGATACGTATAGCTTCCAGGTATACAGCACCACTGGGCTTTCACTTTTGACTGCCTCATTGGCCTAGGGGTCGTACACGCTGTTGCTGATCATGAAGTCCCGGGTTCGAATGCCGAGTTGGGCCAAAATTAGATATTGAATTTTTCTGCCATAAAATTCTTGCGCATGCTATTGGGCACTATATTCCTGTCCTGCAAAAATGGCTTGTCTCTGTTCAGACTGGCCGCCTTGGCCGAAATTCGGTTCGAAGGACATTACCACTGGGTCACGCGTTCCTTAAAAAGTTTAGATGGTTGTAAAATTTATTCAGCGTGATGACGTATTCACGCTTCCGTAAATAATGCTAAGTGTTTACTTTATAAGTTGAAAATGTCAAGAGCTCGTTGTTGATTCGCTGTCGCGTCTCTCGCAATAGCAACTGAAGACAATTGTTGGCCGTCAAGGCTGGACTCCGTGACGCGCCGCTGACACTATCGTGTTACGTAATAAGTGAACCGTCTGTTACTCGTAAATGCGGCAAGATATTGTTCGAATTTAACTAAGGTATCAAACTGTTGTAATAGTATATATATAAAGAGATTTCCACCTATGTACTGACTCATCTCGTTATCTCTGGAACCATAAAGCCTAGAGACTTCGAATTTGGTGGAATATTCCTTTCGCCGAGTAGAGGTCAGCTTAAAACGAACTTTACGAAATTCCACCCGCAACCCGCGAGGCGTTTGCGGGGGCGTTAATTAAAAAAAATCACATTTTCAAACTATAACTCTTATATTATGTACAAAACTTCGGCAGAATATTCTTTTTGGCAAGTTGAAAATTACCAAGAACGAATTTTATGAAATTCAACTCACAAAGAGCAGTGCGGGGGCGTTAAAAATAAAAAAAATAAACTTTTAATCTATAGCTCCTACAGGTTTGAAATTTGGCGAAATTATAATTTTTGTCATCTTGAATTCAATGAGAACGAATTTTACGAAATTCCACTCACGAAGAGGATTGCGGGGGCGTTATGATGATAGTAAAAAATATATATTAATTGTCTCGCTACTTGAAACTGGCTCGACAGATACTGATGAATTTTTTGGGTGTGTGTTGAGTGAGTCCCAGGATGGTTTAGATTTACAATTGGACCAGGTAGGTGGCTCCAGAAATCACCCGTGCGAAGCCGGGGCGGCTCGTTAGTTCCATACAAAATGGATGCGTTATTTTTTTTTTGCCTGCTGGCAGGTGGCTACATGCCATGGACACCTGAGCCACGATACTACCTCGGTCTCCTACCATCTCCTACCACCTCTACTAATAAATATAATAATAATTAGCTCGCACTGAAATGTTTAACAAGCGTTAAAAGTTGTACTGCTCTTAACTGACTGAACAGTTTGCTTACTACGGGTGTCATCAATGGTAAAAGAAATTTAAACTTCATTAGGCATTATCGTTGCACAGCTGCGCCGATGTGGTGTGGTTGTGGTGCTGGTTTTACTTCATTACGTACATAAGTTGATTAGACTCTAAGCGTATTAAACATTTTTTTATTCTACAAAATGGCAGCGTTTATCCATAGGATGGTACACATCCGCTCTGGCCATTGTTGGTGTTGGTTTAAACATTTTATTATATACGCATTGTAAAATATAAGGTGTCTGTAATTTCAGAATTTATTACTTTCTTTTATAGAATAAGGATGACAACCGAGCACACAGTCCACCTGATGGTAAGTAGATGCTGTGATCCATAGACATGTACAGCTATTCCGAATTCAAAATGCAGATGCGTTGTCGTCCTTAAGGACTAAGATAGAATGCCTCGTTTCCAGTAAAAATGGTCTTCGGTTCTCTACACTCACCATACGAAACACAGCAGCATTAAGCTGTTATTTTACGCTGGTATTCTGTGAGGGCGTGGTCTTTTTTTTGCTCTTATTTATTTATTTTTATTTATTCCCTGTGACTTCGCCCGCGTATAATTTAGGTTTTTAATTTTGTTTTGCGCGGAACCCTGATTCTTTTTCTTAAATAAAAGTAGCCTAAGTTACTCCTTATAACATCAGCTATCTGCCAGTGAAAGTCCCATCAAAATCGGTACAGCCGTTTCGGAGATTAGCCGGAACAAACAGACAGACAAAAATTTAATAATTGTCTTTTAGTTATAAGTACAGTTTATAATTTCATATGCATTTAGTAAAAAGCTGTTACTTTAACACTACAAACAGACACTCCAATTTTATTTATTTGTATAGATGTATACAAGTAGAAAAATGTTCGACCTCTCTCATTTAACTGTAAACTGTTCTAGCTGTTGATACGAAATATCCGACCATTGAATCACACACTATTAATAAAAGTCAATAAAACAATTTAAGAAGGTTATAACCATGAACGTAAGACAGCTCAAACTACCCGTGAATAGTTGCAATACATACTTTCGAATATTGCGAAATACCATAATATAATTTCTAATCAAAACAAATATTGGGCTACCGAAGATAACCCGTAATCTCTCGTATGAATTTGAGTAATACATACTCTGTTGCACACAAATTCTAAATAAAATTACAAAGTAAAATAAATTAAAATGTAAGACGGTGCACAATTAAACACAGTGTTACGATAGGTACCAAGCATAGAGGTATGCTAAATAGGCAACAAAATATTATTTGTATTTAAACTTTTTTCAGTTTTACGTGGTAATAGTCAATAAAACAATTTGTAGTGTGTGTAATGAGTGGCAATAAGTAGTACTATTGTCACTCGCAAGTTCGCACTCGCAGGTCGATCGTGGTTGTGGGCTTTGTCGATGAAAGAGTTGAGGTCCGAAGGGACGCCAGGCTAAAAAATAAAATGATTCCATTTTTTATTCGTTCAAATACAGAATTCTGTTTTTTCTGTACAAGTAATTTTTTTGTTCATATAACGGTCATTTTTAACTTGTTTTTTTTTTATAGGATAGGGTGACAAACGAGCACACAGTCCACCTGATGAGAAGTGGTTGCTGTGACTCATAGACATCTACACCTATCCTCAATAAAGAATCAAATCGTCACCCGTGACGATTTGATTCTTTATTGAGGATTGATTTCACTAGGATGGAATGTCTCTTTTCCAGCAAAATGGGTCTCCAGTTCTCTACGCTCACCATACGAAACACAGCAGCGTTAAGCTGCTATTTTACGCTGGTATTCCGTGAGAGCGTGGTCCTTCGACCTTCGGTCGAGCCGACCCATTCGTGATATAACTATTTATTTATTTATTTATTTATTTACTCTTTATTGTACACCAAAACAAAACAAAAACGAATACAATTAAATCTAAATTAGAAAATGTACAACAGGCGGTCTTATCACTCTGAAAGTGATTTCTTCCAGACAACCTTAGTGTAGAGAACTGATGTAAATAATAGTTAAAAATAGAGGGGGGCGTACAAAATAAAAATAAAAAATATAAAATACATACAAATAAAGGCAAGTGAAGATTATGTATGATATAATATAATAGATTAAATGAAAAGAGTACGAAAAAGGAAAAGTGATTTATCTAATAGTGTTCTAAGTAATAGGATTTAACAAGACATTTGAAAGAATGAAGAGATTGAGCACGACGAATGTGGAGAGGTAAAGAGTTCCACAAACGTACAGCAGTTACACTAAAGGATTTCTTAAAAAAGGAGGAAGAGTGCGAAGGAGTAGAGAGAGAAAGATTGACGGAGGATCGAAGGAACCGATTATGGGTAAGGGAAAGATACTGGAAACGGTCTTTTAAATAATGAGGAGAGGAAGGATTAAACAGCACGCTATACAAAGTAGAGAGAATGTGAGTATTCCTGCGAAGGCGGATCGGGAGCCATTTGAGCTGTTTGCGAAATTCAGAGATGTGATCATATTTATAACTATACTTCCAATATAGCTGCAACTTGGCTCTACCACGTATATGTTGTATTTTAACCTATGAATAACTTTTATCTGCTGCCTGAAAAATGGTTCTCTAGACACTAATTGTAGTAATAAAAAATAAATAAATGAAAATACATATACCTACTGATGTCGAGTTTTTAACTTGCTAAAATTGTGAACGGCACGACAGTACTATAGATTAAATTTATCGCGCTTTGTAAAACTACGTCTCACATAATACAATAAAAAAAATAGAACAGAACCGAATAGAATAGAATAATTTTTATTTAATATAGATCGCAAGAATACTTATTGAAAGTTTTTTAAACGTGGTACAGCCATGCCATGAGCAATGGGTCGGCTTGACCGGGGAAGGGCCACGCTCTCACAGAATACCAGCGTAAAATAGTAGCTTAATGCTGCTGTGTTTCGTATGGTGAGTGTAGAGAACCGGAGACCCTTTTTACTGGAACAGAGGCATTCTATCTTAGTCCTCACGGCCGGCAACGCATCTGCATTTTAATTCGAAAACGATGATAGATGTAGGTGTCTATGGGCCACAGTAACCGCTTACCATCAGGTGGACTGTGTGCTCGTTTGTCACCCTTATTTTATAAAAAAAAAATCACTTCAGCTTTACCACTGGTTCGAAAGAGCCTCTGTCCTAGGAAGAACGTCAGCGGGACTTTTTACGAAAAAGTATAATTTACAATATAATATTTTATACATTTAGTATGGAAACATTTGGAAATAGTATGGTAGTTAAGAATGAAAATGCATTGGTACTCTGTAAAAACTAAGATAAGATGTTTTGTTACCAGAAAATAAGGGATTCCGGTTCTTAACACTCGCCATTATCAAACACATCATCATTATGCTGCTATTTTAGGCTGGTATTCTGTGGGAGCGTGGTCCTTCCCCGGTCGAGCCGACCTGATTTGTGATGTAGCTATAATGTATCTACAGATTGGCTCTACATCATCGTAAAGCAAGGCAGAAAAATCATTTCCTAATAAAAATATTTAATTAATGGTTGTGTGCAATTTCTCAAGTTCTTGGTATTTAATTACAGCGTACGATTAAAGGTAAGATAAATCAAACAAAGAGTATTGATTGTGCGTTACACATACACTAGGCTTGTGTCAGATTTGTTGGTTGACATGATCATGTTCCCCATAAACAGTAGATCTATATTTTCTTTGTTTCGATACACACCAGAAAATAGGACCTTACAGTTAAATCAGCTGCAAGTGCGCTCTCCAAAACTCTGTGTTCAAGTAAAATCCGAATAAGTTCCTTTTTGTGCGCCTGTGATCGTCGGCATGTAGAAACAATAGCCCGAAGAGAAATTCTTATTGAGCAACTTGTGCAATAACACCGCGACACTTTCCCAGTGGAAATGGAAATGCCTTAACAGCTTGATAAAAATTGCCAGTTAAATATCATGGTGGATCTGATTATTGAATAAACGTGTTATGATTTTAAATATACAAAAATTTTGTTTGCATCAGTTTATTGTTAGGTGACATTTTCGTTTTAGGAGTTTTAGATTAATAAATATAATGTTTTTAATATTTATGCGAATACTACAAACTAATTTTACGGATTTTAACGCGTTTCATCTCCAGTCAATATGTCAACATGATCAGGATCGTCACAACCATTATATATATTATATAATATATGGACCACAAATCCTCAAAAAAGAACACAGACTCCTACCAAGGCTGATTTACGAGGTTATTGAAAAAAAACCATTCAATTTCAATAGAGAAGATGGCTTGCTGCTACCGTTTGCTTGGGATTCCAATTATCTACACTTCTACACTTCTACACTACTATTATAAAGAGGAAAGATTTGTTTGTTTGTTTGAATTGAATAGGCTCCGAAACTACTGGACCGATTTGAAAAATTCGTTCACCATTAAAATCCTACATTATCACTGATGAACATAGGCTATATCATATTTTCAAAAAGGTTAGGGATCCGCATGAAAACTTCGTTAATGTAACCCAAGGTGTGAAAAAATACCAAAAAGAATCCTTATATCGCGTACGCTGCGGAAACTATTGATAATAGAGCAAAGTAATATACTTCAGCTTTATAGAATATATCAATATCTACAAAAAAGTCTGCGATACCACATGTTTAACTATTACAGGTATGTCACAATAACTACTTTTTCATGTTAAAATGTGAAATAGTAACGCCGGTACAATAGGCCACATTATTCGTATCAGTACCTGTATCATGCATAACCACCAATTACGTTAACCATGTAATTTTTGTAACATATTTCACTTTTAAATCTTTGTTAATTCAGCAACCGTCCAGCGTGATGTCTCTCTCGAAGTTCGCATGTCGCAAGGCGCAGACGCGTGATATACGCGGGTGAAACCGCGGGGCACAGCTAGTATATCAATAAAATTCAATCCGAGTCCAAGCATACTACTGCAAGGCTTCAAGATACTGTAAGCTCGTTCTGCGTATATTGGACCAAAGATTAACGTTAAAAAGTTAAATTTAGCCATCGTTAACTTTGACATGAGAACTTCACCACCTCAGTCCCCTCCGTGACCATGGTAAAGCGCACAAAAGGCAATAAATTAAAAAATTAAAAATTAAACGCGATAAATTCTATTAAATTAGTTTCGTTTAATATATTGATATTTATTTACACATAATTTTTTGTTGTGATTGTGAGCATAATTTTTTTTTATAGGATCGGGTGACAAACGAGCACAGTCCACCTGATGGTAAGTAATTACTGTGACCCATAGACATCTACATCTATCCGCAATAAAGACTCAAAATGCAGATGCGTTGTCACCCGTGAGGACTAAGATGGAATGCCTCTTTGCCAGTAAAAAGGCTGTCCAGTTCTCTACACTCACCATACGAAACACAGCAGCGTTAAGCTGCTATTTTACGCTGGTTTTCTGTGAGAGCGTGGTCCTTCCCCGGTCGAGCCGACCCATTCCTGCTACAACCATAATATAGCTGCAGCATGGCTCTACCACGTAAAAAACTAAGTTGGAATAATGCTGTGGTGGATCACAGCGCAGCTACTTTTGTTAGACCTTTGAGTATTAATTAGTAGTACTTTATTCATTAAAGAACATAGAATTTTCAAGGAGCCCGATAACATTCATTAATTATATATGTTTTTACGAGTATATGTGCTAGAGAAGGCAGTTCTCCGCTTTCCGCTACCATTGTATATATCTTTTAATATTGATGGTAGATAATTATAAGTATATTAAGCACTACGGTTACTGTGCTGTTGTAATTCGTTTTGATTTGAAACTAGAGAGCAGTAAACGTAAGCCGGGCATGGTGTTGCAGGGGTGCTGGAGATGACGGGCACGGACAACATCCGCTTTAGCGGCCACACACTCGACAAGGCCACCAAAGCCAAGGTCACACTCGAGAACTTCTACACGAATCTCATCACTCAGCATTATGAAAGGAAACAAAGGTAAGTACGATACTCGTACAAAGGGCCTTTTCCCTCCATTTGCGAGGCACTCGTGTGGTTGTTATTTTTTTCCCTAATACTTAGTCTCCTTAATAAAAAAAAAACATGTGTGCAGTTCACACGCGGTAGAAGCGAAACCTTCCAATGAAATGAAATGATTTAAATTCTTTTACGTCAAGCTATTTATTTAATATGATGATTTCCAACCACAAGTGGGGCATAAAATTTATGATAAGAGTTTAATCCAATAGCAAATAAATGTTACAATCGTTATTTTTAGACACGTAAAGCCTAAATATTAGTGTAACGAGTTGAATGTAAATTCAAGAAAAACAACTTCCTTCTGCATGAATCCCATATCTCTGGTGCCTTTTGACCTACAGGACCCAAATTCAAACTCGACCGAGCTACTACCTCAAGGTATCCACATACCAAATTTAAAGTCAATCGGTCCAGTGGAACGGAAGTTATCGTGTCGGCATACAGACTAACAGATTGCCAGCTAAAACCATTAATTTTAAATTTAATTCCTTTCAATGCTACGCAGAAGGAAGTTAATAACACAATAAAATATAATTTTTTAAAATTAATTTGTAATAGCACCATCTACTTCATTCTGTAAGTAAAGTCATTTTATTGAACGAAAATTGTGCAACGTATATAAAAAGCTAGATGGACTAAACACGACTAATTTGATATCTATCTCATTCCCTCGCAGGTTAGGTAGGTTCTATTGATGTATATTTTTGTCACTTTTTAGTGTTCGTTTTTCGTTTAGTTTCAAATCACAACGATTCTAAAAAAGTTTTCACTTCAACAACGAATGTTTCTTTAACTCAGGCTGGAAAAACTGGAAGAGTCCTTAAAAGATGAGAGCCTCACAGAAAGTCAGAAACAGGAAAAGCGGCAGCAGCATGCGCAGAAAGAGACTGAGTTTCTGAGGCTAAAACGCTCCCGCCTCGGCGTTGAAGACTTCGAGCCGCTCAAGGTACGTGAGTTCTTGATTTTGTGCCACATTGAGTGAGTAATATGTTCGGCTGCGGTGACCTTTTACGATGAACACTAGAAGAGCAGCGCTGGACTCAGTGGAGAGACGTGCTAAGATGCTCATTGGTAACCTTGATTTGGTTGAAACCAATCTTGTATCGGAGCACAGGCGCAGAGTAGCCAGTCTCTCGGTATTCTATAGGATGCATTTCGGAGAGTGTGCACAGGAATTACACGCTTTAATTCCTCCCTATCATTTCCACCATCGGACAACGAGGCGATCGGTGGGTCTTCACTCGTTTGTTGTAGATGCATTAGAACCAAACGGTTCGTTTCGACTTTTGTAATGCTTACAATAAAGGAGTGGAATAATTTGCCGGCGTCTGTCTTTCCGTCCGAATACAATCTGGCCGTCTTCTAGGCAAGACTAAATAGGCTTTTGTTACGCTAAGACTTTACCATTTACCACCAGGTGGGATTGTCATAAGTTCAAAGTCAAGTTGGTCAAGCACTGGCTTATAATAAGTCAAGTAAAAGTTTTGGTGCCGTACGCTTTCTGTATATTTTACCTACATGTATCTGACGAAAAGCGACGGAAGTGCCTATTTGGAAAACATCAGGAACATTGTCGGATACAGGAGATCCGCTGACAAAGCGGCCCGCGCGGTTGTTTAAATTTTTATTTATTTTGATTTTTATATTTGATAAAAAATATTTTCCGTAGGTAATAGGTCGAGGGGCGTTCGGGGAGGTGCGCCTCGTACAAAAGAAAGACACAGGACACGTTTATGCAATGAAAATACTCAGGAAAGCAGATATGCTGGAAAAGGAACAGGTAAGTCGCATTAATATGTGGGTTTATATTCTCTAAAAGTTTGTTGGTCGTGTTCCGTTGCAGACAGAAGAGTTTATTGTACAAGACAGATAGCGTTTATAGCGAATTATCATCGAATACTCATTACATGAATTATCTTAAAAAGTAAGACAAAAGTCATGCTGAACGTACGTGTTAAATTCACCTTTGTGTCAATTACTTTGAAGTCCAATAAATATTTCAAAAATGAACTAAGAGTTAGTGTCCGACCGTTAGTGGCCTTAAAACACAACCTCGGCGAAACCTTCGGCTTCGGCCAAAATGGACTTAAGTTTTTGCCGAAGTCAAAGGCGTCTAGCAACTAGTAAGCATCGAAATCTAACGAAGTCTTAAGTTGGGTTCAGGCGAGTGTAACGTGTAATGTAATCCACCGTGTAATGTACCACGAATTCTACGTGTGGACGGCACTACGAGCAATTCATGTAACGCTTGCGCCGTCGCTCGGGTTGATCCATCGGCTGTTGGGTTTTTTTGCGTGAACACAAAGGCGTTCGCAGTGCTCGCAGTGGACGGCGTTCGTGACGTTTGCGTTGTGTGTACGTTCATGATGTGCGAGTGACGAACAATCATATGAACTTATTAATTTGTATCAAAAACACATGTTATTTGGGATCCAAAAAATCCGAATTACTTTAAAAAAAAATCTGAAATACGATGCTTGGTGTGATATTGCTCATTCATTGGGAACAGATGTAGTAGAATGCAGGAACAAAATGATAAGTTTGCTTACTTCACATCGAAAGGAAAAAGGAAAAGTAAAGAAGAGTCATTGTTCCGGAAAAGGTATGTTTTATTATTTATGTTACATTACATATTACATACTTTTATTTATTAATTTAGTTATTACTTAGGTATTATCACTTATTTGCTGTTAGTACAATTATTACTTCTATTGTATGATCTTCCGTCCTTGTCTTTTGTCCTTATTTAAAACTGTTATTTATTATAATTTATGTTACAGGTGTGGATGAAACGTACAAAAGTACATGGTTTGTTTACGAGGCGCTGGCATTTTTAGATCGAAAGAATCCAAGGAAACGGCTCAACACAGAGGTAACTGCATTCGACAAGTTTCCTTCGACTTGATTAAAAAAAAACTTAATTCGTATTCTGCCAAGAAACTTTACCCTAGTCTATAAAATAGTCATTAAACTTACCTCTAATTTGTTTTGCTGTTAAGGCAACCCTTCTAGGTACATTATTCAATGGAAGTAAAGATTACATTTCAGTATCTCTCCGCCAACTATCTTCACATAATTTTCCGTTTTGGCAGCTGTCAAGTGATCCAAGGGGTGCATACAAGTTTTTAGATGTAGCCGTGTTTCTCAAAAAATATCCAAGTGTGCAATAGTCATGACTATAGTCTTCACGGTTTTGGGCTGAAGAAGCATAGGTTTTCGTAAAACTCTGAACACAGATGCTGTGATATCAAATACGTTTTCTACAATCCTGCGAGCTCTACTTAGCTGGTAAAAATTCTTCGCGGCGATCCCTTGGGGTATTCTCCTGGATAAGGTTTCATTATATTGTTTTGTAAAGGGAAGGCAGAGTCTCATAAAAAAACATATGCGTTATTGCTACTTTGCAGTGCTTCACATGCAGGCAATCTTATTGAATTATTTTCTAGTTTTTTATATAATTCAGTTTCCTTAAAAATTCCACCATCTGAAATTCGGCCTTGACATCCGACATTCAGAAATTTATAATTATGTTCCGCGTCTATTAAAGCAAACATCACTATACTGAAATTCGATTTGTAGTTACAATATTCTATTTTGTGCCACATAGAGTGAGTAATATGTTCGGCTGCGGTGACCTTTTACGATGAACACTAGAAGTGCAGTGCTGGACTCAGTGGAGAGACGTGCTAAGATGCTCATTGGTAACCTTGATTTGGTTGAAACCAATCTTGTATCGGAGCACAGGTGCGGAGTAGCCAGTCTCTCGGTATTCTATAGGATGCATTTCGGAGAGTGTGCACAGGAATTACACGCTTTAATTCCTCCCTATCATTTCCACCATGTTATGTATCGGAGCCTCAAGAATCATATGTTTGCCGTCCATGGCTCCGGCACAATGGGGAAAATTCCACAATTCATCAAATATGTTTGAGATCTGGGTCCATTCTGACTCTGTTTTTGGCAGCTGAAACAATGAATTTCTTTTTTTATTAGCGATTACATGTGAATAGGAACGGAGAGCATCTACAAATGCAGAAAATGAAAACGGTTCAGAATTTATATCACCAACTGGTCTGGACCCCCAAAAAAAGAAATGAGACGAAAATAAAAATATATATATTATGCTTTCAGAAGCTGTTGGCGTGCTTAAGAGTGCTGTTTCTACTCTTCTACGTCGGAGCCCCGAAACAATAATCCAAATAATTTTGACATCGAAACTCGTTCCTTTTCAAATTTTATATGCAGCAAGATGCAACAATACAACAGAAGTATTAAAATGCCGTGCAGCGAGCAACAACGGACATAATATTCAAAGCCGATGAAGGATGCACTAACTTTTCTCAACATTATAATCCTGCGGCATTCAATTCTCAATTAATTTACAGCGGGTATACAATAGGCTCGATTTCTTCATCAAGATACTGCAATAACCCAGCTTGTTTATCTAATCGCTCAGAATCATATATGTGCAGGGTATACAACAGGTCAGAAATGTGATCAGTTACGCTATACTGCTCCATATACTTCACCTGTTCCCTCAGAATCATCCCAAACTTCATATGAAGATGTAAATTTCGTGAATGACTTGATTTAAATTTCTAATTTAAATTTTAGAATAATTTTAATTTTCTAATACATAATTAAAATACCTTATTTTGTTTTTTAATAAATAAATAAAAATATGTAAAACTCACCTTAACGTTTTCTTTCAATGCTTCTATAATCGCATCACAAACTACAGGTACAATGCAAGAGATTGACTGTTTCGAATTTCTGAAGGTGTATTGAAGGCTTGTTTATGAATCTCCTGTTGTCAAAAATGTTAGTATTGGAGCCAGTCTATCTTGCAGCGAAATTGCAGATCAGATTATAGTATAAATATTTTAGGCAGAATGATTGTTAACAAATATTCGAAATCAGTAGGCGACATACGGGTAAAGTTTTTACATTGGCCACTTATTTGCTGAGATTTTAGTTCCACAAGTAAAGAAGATCTTCTTTTATACAATTTATTTTTCCACCATATTCACGTTCCAAATGTTTCCGGTGTTCAGTTAGTAAATACTTACAAATAAAAGCAGCACCAGCTACCACGACGTTCCTATTCGGCATGCTCGTAGCAACTGACTGGAAACAGATCTTGAAATAGATTCGCGTTTACAATTCGCCTTGAGTTCGTGTGCCGTCCACACCGTTGACGCAAAATTACACGTAATCTTACATTAAGCATTACACTCGTCTGGACCCGGCTTTACGAGCGCGATGCGCGTGGCGACGCAATTTTTATCATCTCTGGATCAACTTCTGTAGATAATTAAAATTTCCTCTTTATATTGTACCGTCAATACCTATAAAACTATAATTGAAAAGTTATAAAATCATTTATATTATTCATTTTTGAACAGAATTTCTTAGGGGTTTTAAGGTTTCTGCTCCGGCTTCGGCCGATGGTTGGGGCGATAGCCATATAATCGGCTTCGGCCAAAATTCGACCTTCGGTCGGACACTACTAAGAATATTGTTTGTTGTATTTGCGCACAGGTGGCACACGTGCGCGCCGAGCGCGACGTTCTGGTGGAGGCGGACCATCAGTGGGTAGTGAAAATGTACTACAGCTTTCAAGATCCCATGAATCTGTACCTCATTATGGAATTCTTGCCCGGTGGAGACATGATGACGTTGCTCATGAAGAAAGACACGCTCAGCGAGGACTGCGCGCAGTTCTATGTGGCAGAGACCGCGCTGGCTATCGACAGCATACACAAGCTCGGCTTTATACACAGGTCTGTACTCTGTATAAATTGTGTGCAGTGCATACCCGTCGCCTGACCTATGTATATGTTACAAGAGTGATAGCACCTGTATTTATTTATTTATTTAATAATTTATCTACCCACATATTTTGATAGGGAAATGGTAAAAAGAACATATGTACAAGGGCACTGCTTATTCCATGTCGATATTTCATCTAGAAGGCTTATTGAAGAATAGTTGAAAGAAATAAGAGGTAGTCTAAGTGTGCACTTTCATACAATGTAACAAAAATAAGAATATAAAAGCCCCTGAGGGCTAAGTTGGACTGTCTCGTTTCCATAAAAAAGGGTCTCAGTACGGTTCTCTACATTCACCATACGAAACACAACAGCATTAAGTTGCTATTTTACGCTGGTATTACGTGAGGGCGTGATCCTTTTCCTCATTACACCGAATTTTTGTCAATATATCGTCAGTGTATGGCAGTAGTGATACAGGAGAGTGTGGTGGGTTGCAGGGACATAAAGCCGGACAACTTGCTGCTGGACGCGCGCGGCCACATCAAACTGAGCGACTTCGGGCTCTGCACCGGCCTCAAGAAGAGCCACCGCACTGACTTCTACCGCGACCTCTCGCGAGCCACTCCCTCAGACTTTAGTAAGCACTCACTGCCTCTCTTTCCTTAATATTAATTACACTCGTGAACATCGAACTTTGAAATTTCTTTTTGAAAATGTAATAATCTTTTTTAATAATAAAAGACAATTTCCCAAATAAAAATAATATCTAATAAATATCAAAAGAGTGACTTTCAATAAGTATTATTTATAATCTATATTGAATAAAAAAGTTAAAAAAAAAAATCTATATATGCTCAGATGAATGTTAAACTGCGTTTCCACCAAAGTTTTGTTGCCAACACAACAGTTGCTAACACGTGTTGCCCACAAATGTTTCCTTAATCACCTAGTGTTGGCAACAAAACTTGAAACAATATCGGGTACCGTGTTTCCATTTTCGGCGGCAACATCAAAGGAATACGCTTGTTGCAAACATTTGTTCCCTCGGTGGAAACACTTCTTGGAAAATTTTGAAACATTTTCGGAAACAAATGTTGGCAACTTTTGTTGATTTTTCAACAGTTGGAAACATAAATGTTGTCAACATTTTTGGTGGAGACGCGGCTTTAGGCTTATATTGTTATAAAGTATTCACGTACAAATTAGTTATCTGAAAAACAAATAGAATTACAAGTATTCATAAACTTTTGTTCTAAATAATTTAATATTCTAAGTAACTTTTACGTAATTATTATTTTCACTTATTTTGTTATCTTTTCCTTATATTTCATTTTTATGTATTATAATTTAATTTTTACGACGCTTACTTCAGATAAGCAGTTACTGCAGCTGAAAAGTTTCAGTTGTTTTATATCATAATATTATTATACACTATTGTTGTATTCAAATAATTTTACAAGTTTAATTACTCTTGCTACAGTCAAGTCTGGCAACATTACCAATGAAAGGTAACTTTGCCATCAGGGGTGTACTGGTACAAAATTACGATTAACACGTAACGTTTTTCGGGATATGCTATTTGTTGATTGAGTTGAATTGATGAGAGTTAGTTTTGTTCTCGTTTCTTATCCTTCATTTATCAAAATTGAAGGATAAGAAAAGAGCAATCTATATAATTTTTACTGCATTATACGACTACAATATATTTTTACCTGACATCATTTTATGATATGATGATGACTAATTAAAGAAGGAATTTTTAATGAAAATGATTGTGACAAGCTTTTTTTATCTATACTATAATTGATTTAAGCTTTTCCGGACCGATACGACTTAGGGACCTTCAAGAAAAGAGCCTGTTCCTTTTTAAAAGGCCGGCAACGCATCTGCAATTCCCCCTGTGTTGCAGTTGTTCATGGACGGCGGTAGTCACTTACCATCAGGTGAGCCGCATAATCGTTTGCCCCTCTCCTATAAAAAAAATATTATTGCACCAATTCGATTTTAAATTTCATACGAGAGTATTTTTGTTTGATATATTTTATTGTGACAAGATTTAAATAAAAAATAAAATAAAGTTAAGGGTTTTTGACAACCCTGACACATATTTTCAAGTTTGTATGAAAAACTGAAAAGTGGGAGGGCAACTTTTTTTTTATAGGATAAGGGTGACAAACGAGCACACTGTCCACCTGATGGTAAGTGGTTGCTGCGGCCCATAGACATCTACATCTATCTATTACAAATCAAAGTGTAGATGCGTTGTCACCCGTGAGGACTAAGATGGAATGTCTCATTTCCAGTAAAAAGGGCACTCACTCACTGCACTCACCAAGCGAAACGCAGAGGTAAACCTCTACTTCACGCTGGTTTTCTGTGAGGTCGTGGTACCACCCCGGTTCTAGCCGGCCCATCCGTGCGACAACAATAGCTGCCGCGTGGCTCTACCACTGTTAAAATAAAAAATAAAATTAAGTACGTAATTAAGGGTTTTTGACAACCCTGACACATATTTTCAAGTTTGTATGAAAAACTGAAAAGTGGCAACTTTGCCAAAAGCGTAAACTTTACTATTTGCAACACAATTAAAGGCGTAAATCATAACTCTGAGTGTTGTGTGTTATATTATGAGCTAAACTCACCTTGAACCTTGAAGTGAAATCCTATTATTTTCATTATAAATCTTGATGATAAAGTTACCACAAAGTGGGGTTAACTTTGCCATTTTCTATTTTTGAGTATTTTGTCTATTTAATGTTTTTGTTCTATTTGTTTAAATTACAAATAAATATTAAATCTAGAAGAATATAATGTCACATTCAACATTAACGCCCAGTTTCACAGTACTTTTTTTGTTGGAAAATTGGTCTTAAACTTTTAAGTCCTTCCAAAAATGGCAAAGTTGTCAGGTTACACGGTACGTTAAGAGATAAGACAAGTTTCCATAAAACTGAGAAAGGAAAAGAGGCGGGGGTGGATTTAAATGTGCCATGAAGTCCTGGGGCAACGCATAAGTCGAGCCTTGTGATTTTTTTTTACAAAAGAACATATGATATGAAATGTTAATATTGTAGGATAGAAAATCAATGTGGGATGTTTTGATGAAACATTATTTCGATTAAATATAGCTTCTTTAGTTATAGTTTAGTTTAGTTTACGACGGACTGTTTTCCGCAACTCCACGTCGATGCGCGTATTTTGCGTGTATAGCTTGCGTTGGAATAACCTTGCAATCTGTTTGTCTTGTCTTACCTTAATTTACCATATTTCGGAAAGTATTCGTTATCCAATTTTATTGAAAAAAAAAAAATTAAACTGCCCCGGGGATTCGGCTGCTGTCGCCTTTAAATCCAGCCCTGGTTCCTGGTTCGCTGCAGTGCGTTGTTGTGTGTTGTCGTGCGCATGTTGTTTCTCGTTTATTAGTGTCTGAATTTTGGTCGCGGCTGTGCGCAGTCTCGACGTCGTCGTCCGCGATGGACTCGAAACGGCGCGCGGAGTCGTGGAAGCGCAACCGGCGCGCGCTCGCCTACTCCACCGTGGGCACGCCCGACTACATCGCGCCCGAGGTCTTCCTGCAGACCGGCTACGGCCCGCAGGCCGACTGGTGGAGCCTCGGCGTCATCATGTGAGTACACACCCACACACGCACACGCACGCACGCACACATGTTGCATGTAATAGAATAGGTACATACATAATATAGCAACAGTCACGCCTGTCGCCCAGTGGCGTAGGAAGAGACCATGGACTTCCATTTGGCACGGTCTTGACACACCTCTCTCGCCTCCATATTATATCTACGCATACATGCTCGTCTGTTAAAGGTACTCTTAATTTAACCCGTGTTCAATATATCGCTAATATGATCGATACATTTTCGTATAGGGCGTCCCTTGCCGACTTCGATTTTTACTTCTGCAACATAGATTTGCTTTGTCACTCTTTCCTCGTTCATTCTTTCTACATGACCAAACCACCGAAGCATTCCTTTCTTAATCCTGGTCACAACATCATCTTGCAAACCACACTTATCATTTATCACACAATTTCTCACCTTGCCATTCAAATTCAACCTTAACACGAGTATACCTCCTTAAAAATTTTCATCTTCAGCATTTATTCTACTCTCGTGCTTCTGCCGCACCCAATTTTCACTACCATACATTAAAGAAGGAACTAACATAGCATTGTGAATTGAAATAGGTACGCTTATATGATACACATAACACGTATAAACATGGATCATGTATTTAAAATAAAAGCGTATTCATTTTACACGTACTAAACCTTAATATTTATTTCTTAAAAGTCATGGTATTGAACTACCCACCAGATGCGTCTCGGTTGGCAACCATTGTCCTATAAAAGAACCGTAACCAACCTGGGGCGTGGGTCTACACTGCGCAAGGAAAAATCAACAAGATAATTTGGTGTTGCTGTTGGTTTGCATATTTGAAACATCAACAAGGACAGCCCGCATCTTCTTGATGACAACGAAAATTATAAAAAACTGCGGTTGTTAACAGTCTATTATACTAGCCTCTCATCACGCCCAAGGGATGAAACTGAGTGCGGGATTAGTGTTACAGCCTATTAAATGTCCACTGCTAAAAATAGGTTTCCTCCTTAGATTGCTACGTAGAGGAGATATTTGCCATAGTTGCCACGCTTGGCAAGCGCGTTGGCAATGGCAGTTTATTTTTATATTTAGTCGATATTAGAAAGACGCTGCTGACCATCTCCTAATTTGTTTCCATCTGTCGCGTCTTACGACACCCATAGGATGACACGGGGCAGTGAATATTCTTACACTGCCACTGCACGGTACGGTATCTTATCTACGGGGTAGTGGATATTCTTACACTGCCACTGCATGGTACGGTATCGTATCTACGGGGTAGTGGATATTCTTACACTGCCACTGCACGGTACGGTATCGTATCTACGGGGTAGTGGATATTCTTGCACTGCCACTGCACGGTACGGTATCGTATCTACGGGATAGTGGATATTCTTACACTGCTACTGCACGGTACGGTATCGTATCTACGGGGTAGTGGATAATCTTACACTGTCACTGCACGGTACGGTATCGTATCTACGGGGTAGTGGATAATCTTACACTGCCACTGCACGGTACGGTATCGTATCTACGGGGTAGTGGATATTCTTACACTGCCACTGCACGTTACGGTATCGTATCTACGGGGTAGTGGATAATCTTACACTGTCACTGCACGGTACGGTATCGTATCTACGGGGTAGTGGATATTCTTGCACTGCCACTGCACGGTACGGTATCGTATCTACGGGGTAGTGGATATTCTTACACTGCCACTGCACGGTACGGTATCGTATCTACGGGGTAGTGGATATTCTTACACTGCCACTGCACGTTACGGTTTCGTATCTACGGGGTAGTGGATATTCTTACACTGCCACTGCACGGTACGGTATCGTATCTACGGGGTAGTGGATATTCTTATACGCTTTATTTACTTTAACTTTTTACTTATAAAATTACATTTAAAATAATGAAAGACTCTATTTGTTTTATAATTTTTTTAAATAACGTTTTCGGTTTAATTGTAGTTATAAGTTTCATTACAATCGGTTCAGCCATCCCGAAGATCAGCCCGGACAGATTGACAGACAAAATAGAGAAAGTGGTTATTCATGTAAATGATATGCCATGCAAATAACTCCCTGAGCTTATACTACAATTGTATTTGTATGTATAGATGTTCTATGTTTCCTTGGTGCCGGCGGGGATCGAAACCAGCAAGAGCTCTGCCTCTGACCTATCACGGCTTATATGACGTAGGTTATCAAAAATTCAGAATCGTCATTATTAGAACGGCATCTTGCCGGTGCACTGAAAGACAACTAACTGAAAGACTACAAGATGTTTGTCGAGTGGTCGCTGACGTTATCAAAAGTCGTTGCTCCCCGTGGACTCGCAGCGATTACCTTTTTTATTCAGCCACTGAATCATTCATTGTGATTTTAAAGTTAATACATTTCGTACATTAATAAAAGCTGTGCATGTGAAATTGCTCGCGTTGACTTAATTTTAATTTTAAAATCATACAAACACAAAAAAGTTTAGATATGTCATGTTGTTATAATAAAATAAAGACCAAATTACTCTGTGTGAACTGATAGAAATCACATGCTGTCAGTCTCAACAGATTTTGAATTTAATCACATTAATTAGGAAAAATATTGTACAGAGGATTATTGTTTTCTATCTGCAACACGAGCGGGTCGGCTCGACTCGAATATAGTCTTTTCGTAGTTGTGACGAGAACCGGAGACTCCTCTAATGGTGACGAGGCATTCTATCTTAAACCTCGGGTGGACAATGCACCTTCATTTTGATTCATAGTCGAGAATAAATAATGTAGGTACCTACGAGTGAAGCAACTATTTACCAGTTAAACCGTCTCATAAAACTGTTTGTGGTGCAAATAGGATATTCATCATGGTTTCCGCGCTTGACAACCGTCGTTTTTTATTGTCTAGTTGTTATGTGTTGTGTCTTTATCTTCTGGTTCGTTTCCCTCTGTCACCTCATACGACACCCACGGGTAGTGGTTATTGTGTGTCACTACACGGTGAATTGATTGTAAACATAATTTGTGTGTTCATTGAATGTTATGGTTTATGAACTTGTGTTGCTTGCGCTCGCACATTGCACGCACGTACGCGATACTAGCTTGGCGAATTTTTTGATTTAATTTGAATTTTAAGTGAAATTAATTCAGGCTAGGCGAAGGCTAAAGCGAAGAATTGTCCTGGAGCAGACGAAAAGTGAAACGCTTCTCGTTCTCCAACTTAACCGGCAGTTGAAAAGAAAAAAGGGTCAAAATCGTTTGTACTTTCACTGTCGCATACGTAAGAGACGCTTGCGTATTGTACTGTGCATTACTTGAACACGTTTTAGTATTTTATTTAATAGTTATTAGATAACAGTGCTCTGCTCATGTGCGTCTCGTTCTGCATTTTATAATATTATAAGGTAACTGCGTGTGTGCTGTGTATAATGGTTCCTTTGTAGTTCTTATGTTTATAAAGTTCAAGCCTCGTGCCCCCTCTATCAGAAGAAGCAGTAAAAGTCAAATAGGCTAATAGCACTAACATCACAGAATAAAGATAAAGATTTTGTTTCAGAAATAATAAAAAATATTTGCCTTGAGATATTCTTAAATATAAGTTCGTTTCCTAAAATACTTATTGCCCACGTCTTACGAAAAGTCCACTGCTGAACATAGATTGCATCATCGGTGGGATATTTACCATAGCTGCCACGCTTGGCAGGCGGGTTGGCAACCGCCCTTTTTTTAGAACCGCTGCTGCCTTTATCCTGTTTTATTTTCCTCTGTCGCCTCTGAGGACACCCAGGGCACGATATGGGGTAGTGCATATTTTTACAGCACCGCTGCAACCGGTCGGCCCATGTCATGTCAGTGTTTAATAATCCAACACTGGAATGTTCTATTCAACTGCTGTCTTAGTTGAAAGACTTTACCTATTCTCGATACATTTCTCGTTCAGTCCGGTTTCCTTACGATATTTTCTTACCGCGGCGAATGTCTGGTAAATAATAAATATTACAAGGTTATTTTTAGCGTGCTATGAAATTTGAAAGTAAGCGCTATGCTGAAGCTCATCAGGAAATGTAATGTTTAAAAGTTGTGTTTTGTTCTATGTGTGATTTTTTTGTTTTGGTCGCGACTGAACTCTGTTGTTATTTGCCTGAAGCTCTACCGCGACGCGCCGGCGCGATATTTACTTGTAAGATTGCATCATTTGTAAATGTTCATTTATTTAGAGAATCAGCGAAGCCTTATTTACTAGTGATCAACAAATATGCGATTATGTTTATTATCTTTTTAAAGCCTCCTTGGCTTTTACATAAAATCTTCCTGTGAACATGTTTAAAATTATTACTAAACATGTCGATGGATGCAGGTGGCTCAGGAGCGTTCTTTGTGGCATTCCTTGGAGGAGGCCTATGTTCAGCAGTAGACTTGTGAATGATTGTCATAATAATAATAATAATGTTGTATTTACAATATGTAAGCGATATTAAGATCATTAGAGTCTCACAAGTCCACTGCAAAATTAACCAACCACCTACACATCTGCCAACGAATGTCACGAATGTCTCGGTCCTGAGCCAATTGCATCATCGACTTCCTACATGTCTTATTAGTTCGTCACCCCATCTAGTGTGGTAGGACAAAGATGTAAATAGTATGGATGTAAAGAGTGTGATAACATAGTTTCTAATTTCTATGAATAAATTGTCCCGTTAAGTCTACTGTCCGACACTAGTTAGAGTTGCAATAAGAGCCTGTTATTGATATTTTTTTTTATAGAATAAGTGTGGCAAACGAGCACACAGTCCACCAGAGAAGAGCGCACGAGACATTCAGATTATCGATTAAGAATCAAAATGCAGATGCGTTGTCACTCTTGCTAAGATGGAATGCTTCGTTTCCAGAAAAAAGGGTCTCCGATTCTCCACACTCACCATACGAACACAACAGCATTAGGAATAGAATAGAATAGAATAGAATAATTTTTAATCAATATAGATTACATGTTATTCTTATTGAAAGTAATTTTTTACCTTTACAATGAAAAAAACCGCCGTCTTGGAAAGAACCAGCTACTATTTTACACTGGTATTCTGCGAGAGCGTGATCCTTTATTTTTGGAGTGCTACTGCATAATATTGCTGCTGCGTGGCTCTACTACGTAAAGAATTTTATAAAACATTTTGTTACAGCAAATTATATTTAATAGTTTTAAGATTTCATACGGACATCGCTTTTTTATTTAAACATTGACTTCTAGCGAATAATTTTTTTAATTTTTGTGTTTACCTGTGGCTTCATAATTATCTATTTCAGTAGATAAAGAAATTACCAGTACTTATTTTACTTTCTGCAAAATATTATTTAGTCGTTTGGTGGGGGCGTTAGAGGAGACAAAGGGGACGGCTATAATGCCTGGATCTGACCTATAGATTCAGGTATAAACGTTTCGTACGTCTATCTTCTCGTCAGCTCTTATCGTCAGCCAGTAAAAGTCCACTGCTGGACGAAAGCCTTTCGTTATAGGGGAGTATTGAATTAGCTTATTGATTTGGCTCGGTAAATGAAAACATCGTGAGCAAATCCGCAGGTGAAGCCCACCAACACTGAGCAGCGCGGTGGACTGATAGCTTCAAGACCCTCTCAGAAGTGAGAGGAGGCCTGTGCCCAGTGGTGCGGCATGTATGAGCTCTAATTTAACTTAACTTTGAATATCATGTAGTTTATTAATATTATAAAATTTACCTGACACAAAAATATGCATAATTTTGGGCCGAACAAATTGATGATATATTGAAGATGGGTCAAATTAAAAGTAACCTTAACCGACTAGCATGCATGCGTAGGGGATGTGAAAGCAGCGGAAGAGATGTATCAGAATATAGCCTAATGGTAGTCTACCTGCCTACCCCTGCGAGTGACAGGGCATGAGAGCGTGAGATTGTGTATGTAAATTCAATTAAATTATTTTAAAGGTCTCATACATGTGGAGCCATGTAAATTTGTGCCAACTATTGGTTGAACAAATATAATGATATTATACTCTTGTATTATTGGGAATAATAAAATAAAGACGCATTTGCGTTTTTCTGTAAAACAAAAAAAAACAACATTTAAAGCCTTTATATATTTTGTTATATCTTACAAATATAAAAAATATTATCTTAAAAGTGTCTTGCTCACAATGACTTATTCTTATATTTTATTCTTAGAGTAATTAGGCCCAATTCCCCCGCATCAACATGGTAGCGGAATTAAACAAAAGACCAACCCAGGAGGGTACCAACACCCCTGGACAATCCCCGCTGAGCATCCAAACAACTCTACTCCTGAGCGTGGGTGCTCAGGCTGCCCGGCTTATTTGGGGGGGGGGGGGGGGGGGGGGGATGGAATTCCGCTCGCGACTAATACTGCTCGGGGCAAGCGGAGCAATAAGACCAAGGCGACCCCTGTCACGCTATCCGTTAATTTTTGTAACATCAGGGTACTTCATTCCAACCTTAAGCTGTCCATTACCATCTAGAGAAGGCGAAGCCGGCCTTGCTCTTTTTAACCGAGACTCAGGTGTCCTCTCTGGCTGATACTTCATATCTTTCCTATTCAAGGTACAAATTAGAGCACTCCTTTGCGCCCCGGGCTGGAGTTTGCGTTTACGTCAGAGAGGACATCTGTTTTCGATGCCTCGGCAGTCTTGAAGGTACGGACCTGTCCATCCTATGGCTGCATGTAGACAGCGACGAAACGAACGAACGTCTACGGGTGTCTCTATAGGTCCCATAGCGGTAATGCCGAAACAGACCGACTCATCGACCAAGTCCAAATGGCTGCAGACTCCTTGCCACAACAGGTCGCATCCGCATCGTGATACTGGGTGATTTTAACGCCCACCACACTGAATGGCTTGGTTCTCGTTTAAACGATCATGCGGGTAGATCTGTCTATGTCTTTGCCTGTGCATATGGTCTAACACAACTGATTACTTCGCCTACGCGGATCCCAGATGTGGAGGATCATGTACCTTCCCTTATGGACCTTCTGCTGACCTTTCATCCGGACGGATATCAGGTTTCCGTTGATGCCCCTCTGGGCTCTTCGGACCTTTGTCTGATCCGAAGTAGGGTACCACTCACGCTCCCATCGCAGTTGCGATATGCAGCTTGCCGTCGTGTTTGGCACTATAGGTCGGCCGGTTGGGACGGGATGCGGTCTTTTTTGCATCCTACCCTTGGTTTGTTTCTCGCCGGAAGATCCCAGCGTTGTTGCCGATTCTGTTACTGATGTGGATGGAACTTTTTATTCCATCCCCTGTGGTGCCTATCGGAGGCAGATCCCAGCCATGGTTTGGTCGCTCCTGTAAAATAGCATCAAGCTATAAGCAGGAGTGCTGCCGGGCCTGGGCTGACGCATCAACGTCTCGGGATGTAAACACCAGCGCTCTTAAAAGAAGTATAATTCCGCCTCCAGGTCCTTCAAAACCGTCATTGCCAAGGCAAGATCTGAGCATATCGCCAGAATTGGCGAAAAGCTAGTTCGCCTTCCTTCAGGAACCCGTGCATTCTGTTCTCTCGCCAAGGCTGTCCAGGGGAACTTCTGCCGGCCATCTCTTTCATCTCTGCATAGGAAGGACGACTCACTGGCCCATGCCGCAAAGGAGAAAGCCGATCTGTTGAGCTCTCTCTTTGCGTCCAACTCGACTCTAGATGACGAGGGGAACACACCGCCGACCATCCCACGGTGTGAGTGCTCCGTTCCGGATGTGCGGTTTGGTTTACACAGCGCTCGGTTCGCAAAGCAATCTTCTCCCTAGACGTCAACAAGTCGAGTGGGCCTGATGGAGTCCCTCCCATTGTGCCGAAGACGTATGCTCCGGAGTTGGCACCAGTTTTAACGCGTCTTTTCCGGTACTCCTACTCCCAAGGCGTAGTCCCGAATTCATGGAAGGCAGCTTTGATCCACCTGATCCCTAAAAAAGGCTACCACTCAGACGCGTCCAACTATAGGCCTATCGCCATCACCTCCTTGTTCTCCAAAATAATGGAATACATTACAAACTGCCAGCTCATGAGGTACCTTGAGGATCACCAGCTGATTAGTGACCGCCAGTACGGTTTTCGTTTTCGGTCGATCAGCTGGTGATCTTCTGGTCTACCTGACTCATAGATGGGCGGAAGCGGTAGAGTTCAAGGGGAAGGCATTGGCCGTTAGTTTGGACATTGCGAAGGCCTTCGATCGGGTTTGGCACAAAGTGCTTCTTTCGAAGCTCCCTTCCTATGGGCTTCCCGAGAAATTGTGCAATTGGATCACCAGCTTTCTTGCACATCGGAGCATCAAGGTCGCTGTAGACGGTGCATGCTCCGACTACAAGCCTATTAACGCTGTTGTTCCACAAGGCTGCGTGCTATCACCAACGCTGTTTCTTCTGCATATCAATGATATGTTGCAAACTGGTAACATTCATTGCTATGCAGACGATAGACCTGGTGATGCCTTATATACCGGCCGTGCCAATATTTCTCGGGAAAACGTCGCCGAGTACCGAGACAAACTTGTGTCTGAAGTCGAGTCTTTGCTGAACAAAGTCTCTACTACTAGGCGACTAAATCTAGTCCCAATTCAATCCCCAGAAGACACAAGTTTGCGCGTTTACCGCTAAAAAGAACCCCTTTGTCGTATCTCCTCAGTTTCAAGGCACTCCCCTTGCTGCCTAAGCTAGCATCAGAATCCTCGGCGTCGACATATCGAATAGTGTGCAATTTCGTGGTCACTTGGAAGGGAAGGCCAAATTGGCCTCTAAAAAGCTTGGCGTGCTCAGCAGAGCGAGACAGTAATTCATGCCGGCACATCGCTTGCAACTTTACAAAGCGCAAGTTCGGCCTCACATGGAATAGTGTTCTCATCTCTGGGCCGGGGCACCCCAGTGCCAGCTCCTTGCACTTGACCGCATCCAGCGCGGAGCGGTTCGAATCGTCGACGACCGAGTTCTTTCTGATCGGCTCGATACACTGTCACTGCGTAGGGATGTTGTATCCCTTTGCATTTTCTATCGAATTTACCATGGGGAGTGCTCTGAGGAATTGTTCGGATTAATTCCTGCCGCCAAATTTCACGTACGCGCATCACGTCAAAATTCACGATACCATCCTCACCATCTGGATGCTTGGCGGTCCACGACTGTGCGTTTTACTAGGATTTTTTTTCCTCGTACAACTTCTCTGTGGAATTATTTACTACCGGCGAATTTTCCGGACCGATATGACTTAGGGGCCTTCAAGAAAAGAGCTTACACCTTTCTAAAAGGTCGGCAACGCATCTGCAATTCCCCTGGTGTTGCAGTTGTTCATGGGCGGCGGTAGTCACTTACCATCAGGTAAGCCGCATGGTCGTTTGCCCCTTCTTATATAAAAGAAATTACGTACATACGTATTTTATTTCATGTCGCAACTGTCCGATGTGAAGTGTAGACTTTCTATAACGCGGCATATACAAACGTAAGAAAAGCCCTCGTATGAGTGGAGTGGTTTTCTTTACACATACACAATCACCGCCGGACTTACGCAGCCGTTTGTAAAATTAAAACAAACCGCCGCGCAACGCCCTCAAGCACCCATTTTATATGGGTTACCATAAATACATAAAGAACATGTTCCTATTCGTCCAGTTGTCTCATATATTGGTGCACCAGCCTATTACCTTGCTAAAAAATTAAACTTCCTCCTTCGAGAGAAATCTGGATTCAACCCCACTTACAGCCTAAAAAATGGCTTAGATCTCATTTCCAAAATTAAAGATATTCGTATTCCTCCTAAATCCATATTGTTATCTTTAGACGTTGATAGTCTTTTCACAAATGTCCCATCCCCTGACTGTTTGCGTATACTCGCACATCTCTTTGAAAAACGTCGTCTACATCCCGGGGAAACAAATGATCTTCTTAACTTAACCTCTCTCTGTATGAAACAAAACTATTTACGGTTGAATAACCGTTTCTATCTACAAAAAAGAAGGGTTAGCTATGGGGTCCCCTCTAAGTCCCCTTATGGCGGACATTTTCATGGATAATTTCGAAACACAACATATAGTTGTCAATCAAAATATCTTATATTACTATCGATATGTAGACGACATAATTATTTGCTGGACTGGCACAAGGAGACAACTGGATGTTTTCCTCAATAAAGTAAATAGAGTCCATGACAAAATTAAAATTAAACTTGAATTGGAACAAGATTGTTCCATTAATTTTCTCGACTTAACAATAACAAGAAAAGAATCGTCACATGTTTTCCAAATTTATTGAAAGCCAACTCACACCGACACGGTCATCCCCGCGTCATCGTGTCATCCAAGTAGCCGCTTTTTATTGTTACATTAACCGTTTGTTCACTGTCCTATTAAGTAAAGAAAATTATTTAAAAGAACTTAACATAGGTAATTTATCAAATAGCGGTCTCTAACGGTTTTTCAAAAAATCCCATTAACAATTCAATTAAAAAGAAACAAAAGCATGTTGTTCGCAACTCTCTGTACGCGGCTCAATCTCAAAGTGTTCATCGATATGTGAGCAGTTTGACCTACTTAGGCCCCATATCTGAAAAAGTAGCTAATACTCTTCGACAAAACGGCGTTTATGTGGCGTTCAAAACAAACAATTCTCTTAGAAATATCTGTAATAATAAAGATAAGTTGGATATTCATCAAAAGTCAGGTGTTTACAAACTTGTTTGTGGCGAATGCCACGCCGTTTATGTGGGTCAGACTGGTCGCAATTTCGAGACACGTTATAAAGAGCATTTAGGCGCGTACAGGATATCCCGATAAATCCCATTTTGCCAAACATCTTTTGGACACTGGACACAACCTAGCCAATGACCACTCCTTCAAAGTCTTACATACGTGTAATAAAGAGCTGCGGCTGTCTGTGCTGGAACAGTTAGAGATATTAAACAGTAATAATAGTACCGTTGCAATGCTGAATGAACAAATAAATGTTACTAACTCACCTCTCTTAAATATCTTTAAGCCTGCTCTCTAATAATAGAGAGCCTCGCAATATGGTCGTTTCTCACCCTCACGGTGATCGGCGATTAGTTGCGTGGTTGGAGGGTGGGCGTTGCGCGGCGGTTTGTTTTTAATTTATCAAACGGCTGCGTAAGTCCGGCGGTGATTGGTCGCATGTTTTATCTGCTCGCTCCTTAAGTAGAGAGCGGTTGCGTCATCGGTCTGTATAAAAGGCACTTGTTTTGGCTCGCCGCTCACTTAGCGGTTAGCCACCGTAAAGTCTGAGGTACATCACCTGAGTATGCCTCGTGTAGAGGCGAAACACGTGTCGTATTATCGTCAGTGGTGTGTCTTGCCTAGTGTAGTGGTGTTGGGAGTAGCGGTGCTGGGATTAGTGGTGACGGGGATAGTGCACGCAATTGAGGGAGGGCGGGAGGTGCTCTTCATACTAGGTAAGACACATCATTTTATTTTATAACACGGATATTTGCGAAGTAAATTTTTCTAAAGGCTTTTATATAATGGATTTCCGCAAAGTAACGCCTGATTCTATTAATTACATATATAAAATTAAATTGCTGTGTCTGTCTATATTATATATTGAAATAACTATCTGTATATATTGAAATAACCATTTTTAAAATGTTTGTCTTTCTATATGTCTGTCTGTTTGTCCGGGCTAATCTTCAGAATGGCTGTACCGATTGTGATGAAACTTTACGAACACGTAGACCGCAACACCACAGGAGGGATCTCGGTTATATTATACCCGAAAAACTTGATGATTTATTTGGAAATTAGAAAAAATTGATAAAATTGATTATTTTTATTATTTTAAACCTAAATAACGCCACATTAATACACCATAGCCAGATGAAGCCGGGGCGGGTCGCTTGTGGTTAATAAAAACAGACAGAAGACAACTATTGGTTACTACCGAGTGTGAATAAATAATTTGTAGCTACATAGTTGTTTTTTTTTTGGAGAGAATTGTATGAGATGGAATGTCTTAATTTTGCGATATTTCTTTGGAACGCTCTGTAACCTAAATGGGTTGATGGATCTTAACGTATGGGCTGTAGTTAGAATCGTTTCAGTTGTAGAAGAGACACATTGTTTGCGCTAAATGTTAATTTTTAAAACTGCATTACGAGCGCTCGCGTCCTCTCTTCCCCGCGCGCGTTCCCCCATTCACGCCCGGTCACCTGATGTGGCGATTAACGGGACTGGTTTTGCCGAGGCTTCGAGCGCCACGACAGTAGCTCGGCGCGTGGGCCATCGAATAGTATTGTTTTGCGACCGTTAGTAGGTTGCGCGGAGCCGGTGTTTTGATTTGAAAATTTGGGTTAATTGTGCGCGCCGTTTTGTATTTCCTATTGAATATTACGGTCTAGTTAGACCGCCTCGAATTGACTGTCTGTTTTGAGTCTTACGTGACAAGAGGCCTAATTTGAGTTTTGAGCTTGTATTGAGTTTGAATTATTAACTTAACCTTGATTGACATTTGATTTGATTCGACGAGTTGCTTCGTGGCATTTTGATATCGTGCTAGGGAATTTTGCCTTGTTGTTTGGAACGCTGAACTTTGAGACTCGAGAAGAGACCGCGTTCGTTCCCGTGTTTGTAATTCTGTGCTAAGTGAACCCGGAACATTGAATATTGAACTTTGACCTACTGTTCTTTACTTGTGTCGAGTGTCACTTGTTTTAATTCGATGAACGTTGATTTTGTTGAATTTGAAGTTAATTAAATGTAAAATAAAGTTGATAAACTGAAATAGTGAAATCGAAGCAGAAGGTTTCAATTGGGGATCGCACATTTGGAGATAAGCAGTGCCTGGGGATCTGCGGTCCGACTTCAACGGTTAAGTCAGGTTACATTTTACACACTACTTACATGCACCTCACTTATCACCTGACTGGTGCCCTGTGGTCGACCCTACCTCCGGAAATCGGTAAGTTTTGTTATTGCTTATTTGTCAGCCACTTTAGAACATTTATCCATAGGCCATTGGGCTCCACCCTTGGTTGCTCGAGTGTTCCGCTGATGGGCCCCGGGGTAGTCGAGCCTTGTCGGGGCAGTTGAGGGCGTGTACACATAGGATATAATACTTATCATTTCTGTAAACTTTTTTACACTGTAGGGTTTTTTAATTACTGTTTTAACCGTTGGACTTGTTAGTCGTCTTTTTGAGCACATTTTAGCACGTACTCCAGTTACCGATGGGTCTGTCGTCGTTTTACATTCACTGTACACACCACGTCTGTATACACCATTCTATTCTATTCTATTCCTGTGGAGTTTTTTGGACCATTTACACATTGCACAACCAACAGTGTATTAAAAAAGAATGATGTAGATGACATTTTTTATTATTTTAGGAAACTTGTATACTCCTTGACGTATATTTGTGTTGATTTGTATTATAAGAAATAAGGAAATCTTCTTTTGGTTCGTAAAAATTATAGTATTTAAAATTATATAAATATTATTAAACTTGGCGATGTTTTATTGTTTTTAAGGTGTATAAGGAAGATAATGTATACCTACCTTCTGTTATTTATTTATGAACTTCAGATTTATGAAGACAAATATTCAAACTACATAAATGAATTAGAATGATCGATGAAATGTTCACCTTAACGTAGCATTGTAGGATATCAATTGAAACGCTTTTAAAATTGCATTGTTGTTTGACTTATTATAACAAACTTAATGATAGGCGTTTATACTGAACGAAGTTTAAGGCAAACAAATGTTTATATCTAAAAAGTAAAATATCCACTTTTAAAGTAGTTCTGCCACAAGCCTATTTAGATTAAAGTTTTATGGTTTTATCCAGCACAGTGAAGTCTTTTTATGATTCCGCAGGTACGAAATGCTGATCGGGTACCCGCCGTTCTGCTCGGAATCTCCGCAGGAGACGTACCGCAAGGTGATGTCGTGGCGCGAGTCGCTCACCTTCCCGCCCGAGATCCCCATCAGCGAGGAGGCGCGAGAGACCATCCTGCGCTTCTGCTCAGAGCCCGACCGCAGGTCTCACTATTATTTACTTTGTTCTCTTTGCGTTTACTTTATGAGGGTTGGCAAGTGTATTTAGTCCTGAACTTGAAGACATTTTTATAACACCGCCAATTGTACAACCTTTTAACAGTGTGTATTTTTTAAGACATAGACATAAGACATGCGTTTTATTGGCCTCAATACACTCTTGCACGTGGTACATATACATTGAACTAAATGTAAAGCAAACGTGCAAGACGGGGCAAACATAAATAAACATAAATTCAGCAAGAAAATAACTTTCCGTGAGTGATGTGATGCCAAAAATGATTCCGACTCAGTATATGCTATCACAGCACAGCGCTGATTTTGAGCGGAATTCCTATAAATATTGGGTTTTGTATTGCGTCCGTGTCGTTATCGGTGCTAAATTTCCATTTGGAAATAACGAATCCACAATTCACTAAAAGTATATTATACTTACATTATCATTTTCTCTTATATTTTGTGTTTTGGTGTGTACAATAAAGAATTATCTATCTATCTATGAATTTTAGTGTTATTATAACACAATAATATTCCAATTTCAAACTCGCATGGAGCTTTCACTGTCACCACTAAGTACGGGTACTTAGTGGTGACAGTGAAAGCGCCATGGTTGGTACGGGTACCAACGATCATCGTGCTAGAGGAGGCCAGCGCTTATAATCTGTGGTGCTGTTGTATGACGCATCAACCAAATGTTTCCTCTTTCATCTCTTCAGCCCGTAAACAATCCACTTCTGTACCTGGACCCCTCCCTTTGTTAGCATCTGCTTCTCGTAACCAGTCAGTAATTTTATATCTGAAAACCACAAGATTTTAGAAAATGTTCTTAAGTCGTCTCTTACGACAGCCAAGAAACAGCCAGGATGAGGTTATGATTTCCCATTATTCATTATCGAGTCTGTTGATATTTTCATTCACTTAATGAGATTGCTGTTAATTGTATACAATATGTCACCAAAACCCTTTAGTTCCCGTTAAGTGCGTTATCAGAATTAGTATTTAAAAAAGAAAACTCAACCATAAAAAAGTTAAATTTAATTTCAATAAATATTTATTTTCGAATTGTATGTACTTACATGTGGTGTTAATAAAATAATTTAGATTAGAATGGCTGCCAAGTTATATAGTAGTTCTTTAAATTAGATAGAATAAGAATGAAAAGTTCATTATGTAATTAATTTAACAGACATTTTGTTTGTTTAATAGTCTATTAATTACATTTGACACGACGATATTTATTACGAGCTAAAAATTTAATTTTTATGATGTTTATTTTATATTACAAGCAAATTAGTTGGATATAAAAATTTGTCTTTTTACAATAACCACTATGGTGTTTTTAAAATCTGTTAATGGTATACATGGTAGATATGGTAAACTAAAATATAAAAACAGATACGTTTTTACAGTTACATATCAAAAAGTTTTGGAATTTCAAATTGACATTAACGTGCATAAATAATAATGTTAGGTGTGTATGTAAATAATAATTTGAGGTGGATATTAACACTTACACATTGTTCACATCGGGGTCAATGGTTTTTTTTTACTGATTACTATTCCATCTGATTGTAAGTGATGATGCATCTGAAGGTGGTGAAGCGTACCGACTTCACAAACGCCTGTTCACTCTTGCCTTGGATGAATCTCGTGTTTATATTTTATGGTAGGTACATGCGTAGTTATTATATAAATAATCTTTTTTATATAAAAATTACATGTCACATTGTTTGTCCGCGATGAACTCCTAAACTACTGAAGTGATTTCAATGAAATCTTGCATACTGTGTGCAGTTTGGTCCAACTTGAGAGATAGGATAGTTTTTATCCTGACAAGTGACACTGAATAATTTTTTTATTACGAATTTAAGAATTTTTATGACACAGGGTCATCGGAGAGGGCAGAACGACGTCTGCCTGGCTAGCTAGTATATACTATATAACATCATGTTGTTATTCTCAGTGTATGTGTATAATATCTATGTACGTTTGCACTACTCTCTTACTGGTAATAATTAATAAGTATGCAACTCGTAGTAACTAGTCATTGGAGGATCACACACCGACTTATCAGTGAAGTCACAAGGTTTCAACTGAAAACCAGCGCTGCCTCTGCAACATTATGCTGAGTTGCAGCATAACGCTCTATTTGATGTTATATTTTAATTATGATTTCGTTCTTAATTTTGTTTTCTTTTATTATTAATTAATGATGTGCATGTATTCCTTCCTAATTGTTTATGCGTAAGTAATCTTAGACTGGTGCCTGCATACGTTTGCTCTTTGTTTTTATATACTTTTTTAAATGTATGTAAAATGTGTGTATCAAGTAAATCGTTTTTTGTTTAAAAACTGCAATCGGATGGAAAGACCGATGTTGGCAATTTATTTCACTCCTTTGCTGTACGCAAGACGAACGATTAAAGTAACATTAAATGAAGTGTATAGTGTTGGTGGGTGCAGACTGGGCTCTCAGCGCGGCATCGAGGACGTGAAGTCGGTGGGGTTCTTCCGCGGCGTGGACTGGAGCCACGTGCGCGAGCGCCCCGCCGCCATCTCCGTGGACGTGCGCTCCATCGACGACACCTCCAATTTCGACGACTTCCCCGACGTCAAGCTCGAGATTCGTAAGTTTTCGCTCATTGATATACTGTTATCGCCTTTTTTGAGATTCCTATAAAATTATTGATAAAACGTGCTATACTTTTTCACTCAAAATGTCTCACTCTATTTCATTTCTTCACCACTTTTTTCTTAATCCATTAACAATTTTATTTAAAAGTGTCCAACGTGATACGGTTTTTTTCCACACAATCCACCTGATGGTAATGGATACTTAGTCCATAAACATCTCCATCTATCCTCGATTAAAAATCAAACTGCAGAAGCGTCGTCACCGCTAAAGACTAAGAAAGAATGATTAATTTCCAGTAAGAATGGTCTCCGGTTCTCTACACTCACCATACTTAACACAGTAGCAACATTAACTTATTATTTTACGCTGGTACACTGTATGAAAAAATATTTATAGATATCGTTTAACAAGAAATAACAAATTATAAAATAATATCCCTCGTTTTTATCAATATTATTAAATACTCATTCGATTCTTTTATTTATTGATTCTTTATTATAAACCTTATGTTAAGGGATATAAAGGACTAACTTAATGCCTTATGGCATTTACCAATCAACATTGATGAAAACACTTGAAATTTTGAACATAGGGTTTTCTAGCTCATCGGAAAGTTACTTTAAAATCAATTACTAAATTCGACCCGAACACACAGGAGAACGAGTTAATATAAACGTGATAAAATACCTGAAATCAATAAATAAGTAGTGTACAATGGATATAGACAGAACATATAGATAGAGTTAAGTGCTCTGAGGAATTGTTCAGACTAATTCCAGCCGCTCAATTTCACCATCGCACATCGCGACAAAATTTGCGATACCACCCATACCATCTGGATGATTGCCGGTTCACCACTGTGGGATTTAGAAGTTTTCGTCCTCGCACCACTTCTTTGTGGAATAGTTTACCACCAGAGATTTTTCCGAACCTATAAGAAAAGAGCTTACTCTTTTTTAAAAGGCCGGCAACGCATCTGCAATACTCTGTTGTTGCAGTTGTTCATTGTCAGCGCTAGTTTCTTACCATCAGGTAACTTGCTATTTTGCCCCCTCTGCTATAAAAAAATATGCATTTTGCAGCGGCCGCGCCGATATCGCAAGAGGGCGAGGTGGCCTACAAGGACTGGGTGTTTATCAACTACACGTTCAAGCGCTTCGAGGGACTCACGCAGCGAGGCACGCCTACAAAGAAGTGAACTGACTCCGCGGACCTTCCATAGTCCATGCTGCTGCCAAACACTCGCACCCACACACAAAATTCACAAGTACAGAAGGCTCACTCACACATCTCACTCACTCGTACCTCCATTCCATCCATCCATTACGGCCTGTGAAAGTCCGCTGCTGAACATAGGCCTCCCTCATAGATTGCCTCATGGAGGGATTTTTTAATTTTGAATTTTTGTTGGGAAGACGCTGCTGTCCATCTCCAGGTTCGTTTCCCTATGTCGTCACTACCAACAGCCACGATTTTGGGTGGTGGATATTCTTACCGCGCCTCCCACACGGTACGTACTCCAACCTCACTTAAATGTACCAGATATCCCTAGGAGTATTAACGAATAGACTCGGGCGTCACTTTGCGGTAATCCATTGTGTTAAACATGATATAACATAATAAACCACAATCTAGGTAATACATATTATTTTATTTTATTGCGCGGATTTTAGCTAGTAAATTTTTATTCATCTTTATTCTTTAATCTATAATTTTTCGTAAAACTTCGTCTTTGTGTGAGTGAGTTAAATGTGTTTCGCGTGAGCCCCTGCACTTACTTAGTTCGTGCCCCTCGTTTACCCCCCGCCGTATAAGACCAAGTTTAACGGAATAAAAGTGATGTCAGTTACGTTATAAGTTAAACTTGGTCGACTAGAATATAGAGAAACCTATTTTCTGTGGCTCTACTCACTGCTACATAATTATGCCTTTGTCACGTAAAAATTGTGTTGTCTTAATATTGTTATTTTAAAAATTGACTCCAATAAATTTCAATTTTATGTGTGCGGACATGACTACAGACTAGAATAAGTAATTAAGTGTTTGGTAATTATGATTTTAAAGTGTGACATCAACAATGTTTTCAATCCAATTGTATAGAGAAGCGAATAAAACAATATAATTGTGTATTTATGTGACTGTGTAAGATGCGACAATTGCGACAGAACCACACCATACTAACAGTCCAACATTAATTTACAATATATAACAAGTTGTAATCAACGCAGACATCCTCCTTCCGTCGCGCGTTGTTGTAGCTCTGCACTTAAACTCGGCCTCTACCACGATTTTTGCGAAATACACTAATTAACGTAGCTGTTTGTTTGTTTGTTTGTCCGAATGTAATCTCGTGCTGCCAATGAGGACATCCACAACTTTCTCTGTCACCAGGGCGGCGTTAACGCTAACAATAAAAAAACACGCGTGCAGTTCACACGTGGTAGAAGTGAAACTTTATTTATATTTTATTTAAAAAAAAATATTTTTCATTAATTTTTGTTTTTATTTGATTGACACCGAGATAATAGGAAATACTGTATACTGTACTCTATCACATTATCTCGTATATGTCTATATGTGTTATATGTCGCGACGTATATGTTTGTCTCTTATTGATGTCGCTTTTTCGTTTCATCGAGTTGTAAAAAGAACTTCACTTCAAAAAGTGCAAACAGGCACACGATGCGCCAGTGGAACTACTATAAAATTTAATCTGTCGATCGTGATACTAAAACTATATGATTTTGCAAACACTCGTGGTACAGGGAGTTTAATCAGTTAAGGTGAACTTTTCTATAGTCTAAATTAAAGAAATATTTTTCGAAGCGTGGTTACCTCTGTCTATTGCAAAGAAATTATTTACATTTGACTGCAGCGGAGATGCTATTGTTTATGTATACACACCGTATTGTAATTATTGCTAATAGTAATAAGTTAAAATAAGTTAGCTCGGGAATCGGGACGTCACCATGTGTTTGTATAGAGTCGGGCGGGCAGCTTGCTTCCTTCGAGCGCGACGCGGCCCGCGCTCTGCTTGTACCGTTTCATTATTGTAATATATGTACGTTACCTTCTTTGTCCTTTTAATTATGCTCGTTGGCGTTTGCTTTACTGAATGCAATAGTTATCGAGGGATAGGTATTTTTAATGTAAGTAATGAACGAAAAGTGTCCGCCGGGTTAGGCTTGTGTGTGTTTATAGGGCTTGTTAAAATTGTGTCAGTAATTTATACTGCAAGTGGGATGTAAACACATACCTGTGAAATGTAACACAAAACATCTGTGTCACTTTTGCTTGTTAGCTGAACTGTATTACATATTATTGTTGCTTATTCATCGATTAAAAATTTGAAGTCTCAGTTCGCAGTTCGAATGCTTATCTCAGATGTGTGTGCGCTTCGTGGATTACTGAGTGGCGCATTGCAGGTGATTATAGAATTTCACCAAGAAAAACTCTGAAAAACTGCTGTTGCTTAAAGTATTTGGTTTGATGTGTTTAAAAAGCCTGGAGTGTAACAAGCACGTTAGGATATAGCGATGCTATAACTTGTTTAAATTGAAATGGAACGTCAGAAGTGGTTGTTTCAATTTATAAGGTATTGTTACAGTGCTTTGCCAGTCCATATATATTTATGTACATAAATATCTACATATTTATATATATCTTGTATTGAACGATATTTAGCTGATTTTTAATCACTTCATATTATAGGAATCCGTCCAGAAGTTAACTTGTAACATACTGGAAGGTAATTTTTTCTCACACTCGCGTATATATCCGAAAAGGTTGCCATTTTTAAAGTGTGTTAAAATTAAAATTTTTAAATTGCATTCTTAAATATAGCTAACTGCATATTATAGAGTAAAATAATTAGTCTGACAGAAAATAGAAAGTTTGAGAAACAAGCATTTCTGATGATTTACGATTTGCAATTTAAACATCAGAGTGACAAGTTACACATTGCTTTGTCGTTTCATAAAGACTGAAATTTATTTGAATGTTTATATGATGGCGTCAAGGATCCCATATTAATTGCGTAACTTACCTAGGCTTCTTGCTCAGTCGCGAGACTCTGCAGTAGAATGTTTAATAAAGGTTGCATGGTAGTTCTTGCCGGTAGTGTAAGTACAAAGTTAGTTGTGACTAGTGTCGCTGTGAGACCGTCGGTGATCGGGAACGAGCCACATGCTCTGCTGTCTGTTACATTTACCTCCAATCTGTTCTTCTGATATAGATTATATCTGTACGAAGAGTTGTGTGAATTTATTACTTTCCTTTCCAATAAGGGTGAAATAAGTTTTCTGTGTATTTCCATAAGAGCACAATGATTTGCTCGTCTCGATGTTCAGTTCGTGATTCTTAATCGTTAGACCAACTAAGAAAGATAGACTGACTTCTTCGTACATTTCAAGCGACCTCGAAAGCAAGCCAAAGTCACGCTCAACTTATTGTAACACGCATTTATTCACATATGCACTTAATACCATGCTGTCGCTCGTAAAAAAACATCCTAAGGAGACCTGCAGATCTGAAAATTAAAAATGTTTTGAAGATATGTAAAGATTGTCAACACAATTCTGGGGCAAGCGCGGCGGACATCTCTACTGCAATCTTTTTAGAAATAGAAAAGGGTGTGTGGCCTGTATGTAGGCATTTGTAACTGTGGGATGTATGTAGGCTGTGTTTATAAAATTGAAATGACAAACAAACTTACAATCTACCTGATGGTAAGTGGCTTTTGCTGTCGATGACATGCGTTTCATACATTCAAAAGTCAATCCTGAGGACTAAGAAGGAAGAGCTTGCTGTAATTCTACCCTCTTATTGTGTTTAAATGTTATATTACGCTGATGGCGAAGAAGCAGGACCCCTCGGTAGAAAGTAATAGTGTTCTATGATTTGGTACTAAACATAAGCAGCCTTGGTGCAAATGGTTTTTCATATACCTTATTATATTTATTTCAAAAGAATTCAATATGTCGTAAATACAGTGCTACTGAATTGGGTTTCGATAGTTACTTTAGAAAGATTTTTGTAAACATATTTAAGTGTTCGTTGAATAATTTTAATATTTGGAATTCAATTTAATAGCAATATCATCTTTAAAAAAAATGGAATATCTTTTTAGCAAGCATATGGGGCCAGTGATGCGAATACAATGGGTGTTGAGCATACGCTAAATGACACATTTCATAAAATCTTGTCCAACACTCACCTTTCACCGGTTGCATTTTTACAGATAATAATAAAAAAACTGTGAGATGTAAGTAAACTACGGTGCAAATTTCATGATTTATTTTTCATTTAATGTTACGTGTAAATTAGATCTAGATGTTTACTTTGAATTATCCTTGCGTAGGTAGTGAGCACTGAGCTAATATTCTCGCGTTGGTAATGTCGTGTCGCTCCAGTAGGTTGGATTAGAGTTCGTCAATACATTTGGATCAATTTTCAATCGCTGTCAGGATTCGTATGGAAAAGACCTTGTGAAATTGTATGCGTTTTTGTCTGCCCTGCTGAAATATAATTAAATTCAACAAAGCGAAAAAAGGAAAAATATATTAATATTATTATATGTCGGATGGGCTACACTATACAACATGTAACAAAATCTGTGGTTCCTGTTAAGTGCGTTATCAGAATCTGTGTTCAAACGTATAGAAATAAAGACCTTAAAAGAATAAAATTAAACTTAAATAAATGTTCATTTGCGAATTGTATGTAGATTTAATATCTCTGCATTGGCAGGGGAGTAAGAGTTGTCAAAGACCCTCCTTTACCGATGCGCATGTCAGTTAGTTCAGACTTCAGATGTTAATAACATTTTTTACTACACTGAATTTAGTAAGTTACTTGTTGTGACCACTAAAATCCTTTTGATAACGACCAAAAAACACTGTCATAAATGCATGCTATATGTACATAAATACGTTCGTAAAAGGACCATCGGGTTGTTTGTTACATATTGTATATTCATTAGTTCATTAAATGTCACGCTGGCAGGCGTTTGACGAGCGCAGTGCGGACGTGCCGCATGTTGATCGCTGCCGCCCGTCGCTTGTTCAGTGCGAACGGCGATGCTTATACCGTCATGGAAAGCCATAACATCATTTTGACATATTCCATAGTCGTCTCTTACGTCACCCACGAGGCAGAACGTGGTGGCCGTTAAACCGCCACCATGTGTCAAACTCCGAATAATCTGAAAAGTGCAAAATATAATTATTGGTTGCGTCTTAGTGGAAATTTTTTGATCTAGAGTCTAGAACGTATGCTTGTACGTATGCTTGTCCATCCTCGATGTATATCCTAATTAACATGTGTATGTGTTTACCCTTAAGCCTATGCTAACTGTCTCACATATATAGTACAACTAACTGTATTTTTTTTTACTGTGATTCATTCTATTGCAAGATCCCTTCAATACATACCATTGTTGTATATGTAGAAAAAATTTGTTCCGTCATTGTGTGTCGACGGGCAGTTTCATGATTATCTGCTGGAACACTTTCAGTACTAATCGTGCAATTGCGCCGAGTGCTCGTTGAAATTAAAATTAAAACTCAATGTCGGTATGTTAGTTAATTACATGAAACTTCTCTGTACCGTGTATAATTTGATTCTTACATTAAGGACTAATCAGAGTTAATTTAGGTAAATTATTTAGTTTTAATAAAAAACAGCTGTAGTTGGTATGGCCGCTTTAGTGTTTAGAAGCCTTTAATGCCTATTAATATAATATTAGTGTGTACAGACAAAGTTTGGTACGAAGATTTCCCTTCACCTGAAAAACTGAGAAGACATTTGTAACGTTGTTTATGAATGTGTTCCACCTGTGGAAGATGAGCGTGCAAGTTGTCGCGTCGTGTTAAATGAAGCATGTCCTTCATATAACGCATGTTTGACGACCGAGTAGCCGTGTGCTTGGTGTTTTTAGGTTTTTCGATCTTTAGATCGTAGTTGTTGTGAATCAGGTGCGATCTGTCAGAACGTCACCATGCAGTGAGTAATGGATGCCTGCGACCAATCGGTTTGCATCTTGTGGTTTTCTCTCGAGGCTCCATTGTGTAAGTAGTTTCCTTCGATTCGTTCGATCGCTTGTGTTGCGTGGTACATTCTCGCAGATCGCATTCTTTTATATCGTACAAGGTTTTAACAAAGCAAGCTCTCAGATTGTACCGATAAAGATCACGTTTGATAGTAAGCTTAATCATGTGATCATCACCAATCGATATGATGTAAGCGATGCACTGTGGTCTCGAGAAGGCGGACAGTCTGTTACATAGTTATGTCGCTCACCGTTTTGTATACAGCACTCGTACCGCCATGTTGTTTCAAGTGTCGTATAAACATCGCGGAAGGAAGGGTAGTGGCGGCCACGGCCGCTTGTTCTCGCTTGTTGACCTTTGTACTTTGCACTGAAACGTTTGTGTCGCGCCGCCAACACACTTTGAATGTATAATATGATGCAAATTTTTAAAATTTCTTAGCTATTTGATTTGTTATTGTTATTAAATATTAAAATAATTATTTAATTTCATTAATTGTAAGATTTGACATATTTTGTTTTTAAAACTTATTGTTTCTTCCATGTGATTTAAGAAAATGGCAATATGAATAAGCATTAAAGCATTAAGGAATTATAAATTGTTTTTTATATAAACTTCCCTCTTACATACTCTTTCAGTACATGACATTACTA
Source organism: Parnassius mnemosyne (assembly GCA_963668995.1). Classification (NCBI taxonomy): domain Eukaryota; kingdom Metazoa; phylum Arthropoda; class Insecta; order Lepidoptera; family Papilionidae; genus Parnassius; species Parnassius mnemosyne. The sequence goes on along the minus strand of CAVLGL010000082.1, from coordinate 19,033,539 downwards.
AAATATTGAATTAGCATACATATACGTAAGTTTGCAACTGTAAATATACTACGTGGTTATGTGAAGCTGGGAATTTGCTTTACGGTGTGTTCAAATACAAAATCTTAGCTATCTCCACTGAGATCTATAGACCGTAATTTGACTTTGCTCAGACTTTACTTTCGAGCTATGAGAATGTCGGTATTTATTATTAGTAGTATAGTTGTAGCACGTATGGGTCGGCTCGTCCGGGGAAGGACCACGCTCTCATAGAATACCAACATCAAATAGCAGCTTTACACTGCTGTGTTTCGTATGGTGAGTGTAGAGAACCGGAGACCCTTTTTACTGGAAAAGAGGCATTTCATCTTAGTCCTCACGGGTGACAACGCATCTGCATTTTGATTCGCAAACGAGGATAAATGTAGATGTCTATGGGTCACAGCAACCACTTACCATCAGGTGGACTGTGTACTCGTTTGTTACCCTATCCTATATAAAAAAACTTATTTAGTTTTTATAATATTTTTTTTTTGATTTTGCATTCTTCTCATTCGTTCCCGTTCTTGTACGCCCGTTTTCAAAGTTTATGTAATTTTAACTTATTTATTAATTAAAATTTAGGCTGTGTTCGATTTTTAAATATATATTTTTTAAATTTTATACAGTAAAATCAAGAACATATGTGTGGAATGAAGCATCCGTTATTATTTTGACTGTCTGGGCTTTAGCATAAGCTTAGCTTAATCTTAGTCCGATACAACTATAAATTCAGAATTAAAGGTTAAGCTAAGCATATACTCAGCTAAGCTAAGTAAAGTCTGAGCTAAGTCAACGTTATTTAGTGTGTGAGAGTTTACTTCATCAACGTGACCTAAATATTGTATAAATACGTAATTGTGTAGTCCAGGTCAGGGGTCGGCAACCTGCGACTCGCGAGCCACGTGCGGCTCTTTGGATGTGAAGCTGCGGCTCTTTAGTTTCAAAAAAACATTTAAAAATCGATCCACACTGAGCCATTTGGAGTTGATACTGGATCTCTAGACATGCAATTGATCGATTTAAAAAGTAAAGCTTTGTGAAGTTAAAAATCTACAGAGTTGAAAATCAATTTGAAATAGTTGGAGGTCCAGAAATGAATGTAGTAACGCAACAAAAATGAACAGCTTTAAAAGAAATGGCTCGAGTTGAGGCACATATATTCAACGCATGGAATAGTCATCCGGATTTATATTCTATATTATTCCGGATATATATATGGAAAATAAAGATTATTATTATTATATATATGAATGACAAGCTCGTGGAAACTGTCCATGCGGTCGAAGCTAAGTTCTGCAAGACCCGCCGCAGAAGAACACAAAAACTCCAATCACACTCCTAATCTCATGGCTGTTAGATGGGAGATGAAGCAACATTCTTCAATAGATTTGACAGCATACAGGCAACTGAACAGACAGATCTCCAAATGCGTGCGACGGGACTTACGCAGCTTCATTACAGCTTGTATCGAAGAAGCAATCGAGCGGAACCAAGGCTCCAAAGTCTTTGCCAGAGAGAGACAACTGTCAAAGCTGAAGACCGAGTGTGGCAACATCGTTTCCGGGACACCTGATATTTTGAATGACATGGAGAGGTTCTATGGGCAGCTGTACACGTCATCGTTGGAGCCACACGCAAGTGTGAGTAACGATCCAAGAGCGAGTCTTATCCGATACTATTCCGAAGATATCCCGGACGTCAGTCTGATCGAGACTAGAATGGCTTTCCAGCACCTTAAAAATAGCAGAGCCCCAGGTGAGGATGGAATTACAGCGAAGCTTTTGAAAGCGGGTGGAAAGCCGGTACTTGAAGTCCTTCAGAAGCTCTTTAATTCCGTCCTCCTTCGTGGCACTACTCCGGAGGCGTGGAGCAGAAGTGCGGTGGTCATGTTCTTCAAGAAAGGCGACAATGCTCTCTTGAAGAACTACAGACCGACTTCCCTTCTGAGCCGCGTCTACGTGCTGTTTTCGAGAGTCATTACGAATCGTCTCGCACGCAGACTTGACGACTTCCAGCCTACCGAACAAGCCGGATTCCGAAAAGGCTTTAGTACCATAGACCACATACATAGGTACCCTTCGGCAAATTGTACAGAAGACAGAGGAGTATAATCTACCACTTTGCCTTGCGTATGTGGACTATGAGAAAGCCTTTGATTCCGTCTAAATTTGGGCGGTGCTACAGTCCCTTCAGCGGTGCCAAGTTGACTGTCGGTATATCGAAGTGCTGAAGTGTTTGTACAGTAGAGCTATGATGGCTATCCGAGTACAGAATCAGAGTACGAAACCTATCCAACTGCAGAGAGGTGTAAGACAGGGTGACGTTATATCCCCGAAACTCTTCACCGCTGCATTGGAAGACGTTTTCAAGCTACTGCACTGGAAATGATGCGGTATTAACATCAATGGCGAGTACATCACTCACCTTCGATTTGCCGACGATATAGTCCTTATGGCTGAATCGCTGGAGGACCTAAGCATTATGCTCAATGATCTCAATAGTGTCTCTCAACGGATAGGTCTTAGATGAACATGGATATAACAAAAATCATGTTTAACGTCCATGTCACACCTATGCCGGTAGTTGTTGGGAGCACTAAGCTCGAAGTTGTTGACGAGTATGTTTACCTGGGATAAATAGTCCGACTAGGTAAGTCCAACTTCGACCGAGAGGTCAATCGACGGATTCAACTCGGCTGGGCAGCGTTCGGGAAACTACGACACATCTTCTCGTTAGACATACCTCAAAACCTAAAAACGAAATTGTACAACCAGTGCGTGTTGCCAGTGATGACTTACGGATCTGAGACGTGGTCCTTCACTGCTGGCCGTATGAGGAAGCTCAAGGTCGCTCAGCGAGCTATGGAGAGGGCTATGCTCGGGGTGTCTCTGCGTGATAAACTTGAAATGAGGATATCCGCAGTAGAACCAGAGTATCTGACATAGCCCAACGGATTAGTAAGCTGAAGTAGCAGTGGGTTGGCCATATAGCTCGAAGGACCGACAACCGATGGGGACGAAAGGTTCTCGAGTGGCAGCCTCGTACCGGTAGGGGAAGTGTAGGGCGACCCCCCACTAGATGGAGTGACGACCTGGTAAGACATGCTGGAAGTCGATGGATGCAGGTGGCCTAGGACCGTGCTTTGTGGCATTCCTTGGGGGAGGCCTATGTTCAGCAGTAGACTTGTGAAAGGCTGTTAGTTTTTTTTATCAAGAAACTTAACTCGTGGAAGTATTATTTATTGTTGGCAAGAAAAAAAATTGTGGCTCTAAAAACTGAAATTTTGTAAATTGTAATTTTTGGCTCTTCCGACTCAAAAGGTTGCCGAATCCTGGTCTAGGTGATATTAAAGTATAGTATTTTTCTTGCACTTCACGAAGTCGAGCGGACTTTGCTTCTGGAAACACATATCTGTATACGTGTCAAAGTATACAGATATGTGTTAACAGTTAAAAAGCGACGGCTCGCTCACATAGGCTTGGGTAAAAATATCGATATTTTCTCACAAAATCATCGATATATATATTGGCGATTATTTTATTTCGCGATATATCAATATTCGATAATTATTTCATAGTATCAAATTCGTATCTATTCCGATATTTCTGGTGTATAAAAATCAATTGCTGTCCGTTAGTCTCGCTAAAACTAGAAACTGTATCGACCGATTCTGATGAAATGTTTTGTGTGTTTGATCCCAGAACGGCTTAGATTCAAAATTGGAACCGGTAGGTGAACTTGTTGTCAAGATCCAGAAATCACCCGAGTGAAGCCGGGGCGGATCGCTAGTATTTTTTAAAGGTACTGGTTTCGTATTTAATGTTACCAGATACTCCTATTACGATGTACTGGCGGTGTAAGAGTATCCACTGCCCCATATCGTCTCGTGAGTGTCGTAAGAAGCGACACAGGGAAACTGATCCGTCCAATTACAGGCCTATCGCCATCACCTCTTTGTTCTCCAAAATAATGGAAATCATCGTAAACTTTGAATAAAACTATTTTTTCACAGATTTTATCGCGGTTAAGTTACTATTTTAATTTACCGACGTTTTGGGTGTTGAGATGTTTATAGAGAATTCTCTATTGAAATGAGGATGTTTTGGATGAATTGATGGATGGATGCTGCCATCTGCTTGGGATCCTAAAATTAACAAAATTAAATCCAAACCCAAGTATACCACTGCAAGACAAGCTGTAAAGCACCCGAAATGGGGGGAATTATAATAGTAAATTAAACGCGATGAAATCCGTAAAAATTAGTTTTAATCAATGTGTAGTGTTCGCGTAAATATAAGAAATCATTACTATCATAAACTGCCAGCTCATGAGGTACCTTGAGGATTACCAGCTGATTAGTGACCACCAGTAGGGTTTCCGTCGAGGTGGCTCAGCTGATCTCCTGGCTTACCTAACTCATTGATGGGCGGATAGAATTCAAGGGGGATCCTGGCCATTAGGTTGGACACTGCGAAGGCTTTCGATCGGGTTTGGCACAAAGCGCTTCTTTTTTTTTGTCAAATTTCACCCATGCACATCGCGTCCAAACTCACGTTACCATCCACATTATTTGGACGCTTAGCGAACCACTACTGTGCGATTTCTAGGAGTTTTCTTCCTGATAAGACTCCTTTGTGGTATTGTTTACCGCCGGCGATTTTTCCGGACAAATACGACCTAAGGACCTTCAAAAAACGACCTAACTCCTTTTCAAAATGCCAGCAAGGCACCTGCAATTCCACGGGTGTTGCAATTGTTCATAGACTGGCGGTGGACACTTACCATCAGGTGAGGAGCATGCTCGTTTGCCCCCTTTTTTATAGAAAAGAAATCTGAAACAGGAGATGGGCAGCAGAATCTTCATAATACATCACAAAATAATAAAAACTATGGTTGCTAAACCCGCCTGCCAAGCCTAGCATCTATGGCATGATCCCCACTTTGAGGCAATCGGACTGCGGACTGTTATAGGATGTAATAGATGGATGAGATGATACATGCCACTCGCGCATCGTTTATTTTAAAAATCTCGCCACAATCTTCATCAAATCGAATATCACAGTAAGACCAAATTTGTCAAAAATCTTATGAATGCTTTTATTTTGTCTATGGTCTTACTGTATATGAAAATTAATTATATACAGTGTTTTAAAACAAATATCAATCATGTTATGTGTGAGGAAAAGAAGGCAACAATAAGTCATCTTCTTGCAATTTATGCAGCAAGGTTAACAAAACGTGCGCTAATATATCTAATTTGTCCGCACACAAAAACTAAGAATAATTTTGCTTATTTGCAAACGATAAAAATGCAGAATTCACTTTTTTCATTCACAATTCTTTCAGGAAGGATTTGTGACAATACACGGTGATAATGCGCACATATTATCTAAGGACTGAATTTGCCCTCAATGCAGGACTAAAGACGTAAAAGTGATAACAGTAGCTTTGCAAGAATTGGCAGCGTAAGAATATCCACTACCCCATATCATCCCGTGGGAGTTGTAAGAGGTGACAAAGAAAGACTGAACCAGGAGATGGGCAGCAGCATCTTCCTGATAACAGCATCCCATATTAGGAAATCTATAGGCCTATGTTCAGCAGGGGACATTTATAGGCTGTAATGGATGGATGCATGAATACGGTCCAAGTAAATATTCTTTGTTCTAAGTTGCTTTCTCCATTTTAAAGGTTATCTGGTGAAGAGACGAAAAAAGATTTAGGTAATTTTCTTAGGTGAAAGGAGAATAAGTGTCGATAATAAGTTTCGCGACTAGGGTTACCAGACATCCTTTATTTTAAAGGACGTCCTCTATTTCAAAAATTGATCTTGTCCCTTAATTTGAAATCTTTAATAGGGGACAAAGCAATACCGCGCGTATTCGACATTCCCTCTGCTAATTCAGGTTAAAGAATTTAAAAATCACTTAGAGGTGACGCGAGAGACAAACTGCGTTACATTGCGTAATAACATTGTTGTTATATTAATAAATGTTGCCACCGATACCATAACAGCATTTTATTGAAAACAATATGATATCCTTCATTTTCATCCTATATCCTTTGTTTAGTCTTATCAAATCCTTTAAAACATGAAACTTTTGTGACTCCCCAAAAGAGGAGTGTCCTATGGCCAGTTCGCCGGAGACCAAGGCTACGCATCATTCATAGTTCTGGGAACAGTTATTGGGAACATGTAGAACTTTGGAAGAAGTTACGTACTACCATGTTTGAACAAAGACTTAAAGTGCTCGAGTGTAAAACGGAGAAGCCCAGATCCGATGAGGTTGCGTTGTAGTCCAGCTTAAACTTGAGTCAAATAACTCCAAACTGGTGATCGAACATCTTCCAGAGTAGAAAAGTCAAAAAATCTCACGACAAAGCAAGGTCTCACGCTTCAGTATCGTGACATAGTGTTTGGAGTGGAGTATGTGCGCGTCGAAGCGTAGTGCGATAGGCACGTCCTCAATTAAAAGTTGACTCACGTTAATCGTATACTCACAACTCATCGATGTTGTTTATACGAATTTGTATTTACCTTTTTGGTCACTATCTTGCAGCTTGTGAATTTGTTATTAAACGCAAAAAACCTAAATCTATTACATATAAATAAAACTGAAGTGTTGTAATTTTGAAATTACTGGATTCTATTGAGCTTAGAAGGTTATTTGCATAAATAAGGTGGGTGTACCAGTCCCAAACCAGGTGTCAGTGGTTGACCACTCATATGTTCAATTGAATAAATTAAGAAATGGCGGGCTTTTTTTAAGAATTCAATAGTTTTGTTATGTAGCCTAGACTATAACCAATCTTCTGAACATAATTTTATGCGAGAGTAAACGAAAAATATCGATACCTAGCTCTTTTTCTCAGACCAGTGTTTCGTTTACTGCCTCTCGGCCACCATTACAGTTAGACTTGCACGTCGTCATGATAAGTTCAATATTTTAATATTACCTGTTATTTACTAATTACTGTCATCAAGTTGTATTATTTTAAAAGTTTTATGTTTATTTAAGTGCTATGCGGTGTTATTTTTATTAAATAATGACATTATCAAGTATTTTTATATCAAGAACACACCTCTTACTGAGTTCCTATTGTTGACCAACTGGTTTGCAACTGGTTGCTTATGGTGTTTCTTTTTTTGTTTTTTTTTTTGTTCTTTTTTTGTTCTTTTTTTTCATAGCGATGCTTTTGTTTGACAATTTACAGCTTAAAGCCATAAAATTAAATTAATAAAATAATTAATAAAATTAAAATCGTTTTATGCGATGTGCCCCAGTTGTTGACCACTGGTTTGCTATTGGTACACAGTATTAAAAAAGTGTTCCTATGGATGACCACCAGATTAGAGTTTTAAATTTTTCGTTGTTTTAGATTGAAGATAGACCCAAAATGACATTTTTTTAAATATACAGAGCTAAATTTGCTTAAGTATCACGATGAAATTCATAAAGGCGATAAAATAAGGCTAATATGTCGAAAATATCATATCCCTCACCCTACTGTTATAAACAAACTGAAAATGAGACATTCTCAACGGAAAATGGGACCACCAACTATCTTGACCCAACAAGAAGAGTTTGTATTATCTAGGTGGATTAGCGCTAATGCTAAAAATGATTGTTTATTGGAAACAGCCAAATAATAAGAGAGCTCATCTTTAATTGATTTTGAAACTGGACTATCAATCTAACAGCCAGAAGAAAAGGAAATTACCCTACTCCCACAGGATTTTTTATAGGATAAGGGTGACAAACGAGCACAGAGTCCAACTGATGGTATGTGGTTGCTGTGGTCCATAGACATCAATATCTATCCTCGATTATGAATCAAAATGCAGATGCGTTGTCAACCGTGAGGACTAAGGTGAAATGTCTCGTTTCCAATAAAAAGGGTATCCGGTTCTCTACACTCACCTGACGAAACAGAAGCGTTATGCTGATATTTTACGCTGGTATTCTGTGACAGCGTGGTCCTGCCTCGCTACAACTGACCCATTCGTGCTACAACTATATTACTAATACAGCTGTAACATGGCTCCACGTAAAAAATCTTGAAGCGACACCACCAAAAGCCAAAGGTAGCCAAGCACCTAAACAAATATTTACCTGGGAAAATCAAAAACATTGATGGATGTAACGCTGAAGTCAGTACTATGATGTTATCATCCGCGACCATTTTCAAATGGCTTGAAAAAGAAGATTATATTGTATGACCGTTACAGCATCATTAGAGTTATAAAAGCACCTGTTTCTATAAATACCAGAAGTTCCTACAAGGTTGAAGACATGGCCAAATTTTTGCAATGAATCCTACTAATATTATACCTAAATGTGAAAGTTTGTAAGAATGTATGGATGTTTGTAACTCTTTCACGCAAAAACTACTGAATGCATTTTAATGAAACATTACAATAATATAGCTCATAAATTAGAATAACACACAAGCTATAAGTCATAAAAATATTGTGTAAATTGACCAAAATATAACACTAAATGTGTAAGTCTGAAGAAAATCTGTCGTCTGCGAGCTATTTTGGCATGAACACGCAAAAACCTGTGAAGCTATTTGGATGGGATTTTCAGAATAGAATAGAATAATTTTAAATACGAATAATTTTAATATTAAATTACGTGTGTAATTCTTATTGAAAGTCATATTTTACTTTACGGTTCGAAAAAAAACCCTCTGTCCTAGGAAGAACCAGCAAGGAACCCAGCGGGACTTTTTTTAAAGTAAATTTTACAATATAAATGATTACGAAATATTTACAAAATTTATTTTAGAAACTGCTTGGAAGCGACCTCCTCATTCCCAGGGGTTATTATCAACCATGTATTCATTTATACTATAATAACCCTTTTTATACAGTTCCAGCTTAATAAAACATAAACTTGGTAATAGAGAGAACCTGTACACTTTCCGGGACCTTACATATTTTCTGGGACTTTGTTTTTTGTAATAGCTTATACATTGCCCCAAGAATGAATTATTGACTCTGTTTGTGTTTGTTCCTAGTGTTTACAGAATGTATATCACTTTTTTACTAAAACTATCTTTGTTTTTGTGAACATACATTAAATTTTCGTAAGTATACTGAGAGGCCAAAGCTTATATATTTATTTCTTTAAATTTATCTCTAAGAGACTCTCTCGGTTTTAGGTTGTAAATAGCTCTAATGGCCCTCTTCTGTAATCCGTCTGAATCAGCCCATAAGACATTATTTTATGGAAATAACTGATCTATCACTGGCAGATAGCTGATATTATAAGGAATAACTTAGGCTACTTTTATTTTAGGGTTCCGCGCAGAAAATTCCACGCGGGTGAAATCGCGGGGAACAGCTAGTATAAGATAAAGCTTTCTAGTTCTTTTGGTAATTTTACGGTTTCTAGATAAGATTTTGTCAAAATAGCTTACCTCAATATGACGAGACTGATTTATTTCATTCAAAGTCTGTGATAGTTGATACTGATAATTTATGTGCAAAGCTATTTTTCTATTGTAGTTTACTAATAAGTGTTGTTAACGTTAATGTTTTAATTTTCGTGTTTGTCTTCTAATTAGTTACCTTCGACTGTGCCATTAAAATTGGTTGTAAGTCTAAATAAACTTCAGTCATATATATGTATATATGAAAGTCAATTTGTGTAACAAAATAGTGTTTTATTTTCTATTAGCTACCTTTTCTTGATAAGTTTTTCAGTGGTCAACTATTGGCGCAAAAGTGGTCATTTATTGGAGCGCACTGGTCAAACTTATGCACATTCCCGTTTTTCGTATAATTAATGAAATCTATAAAAAACTTAAATATTTGGAATCAAATAATTTATCTATATTGCAACATTAGTGATCAATAAACAACTTTGTATATACATTTTTATATTAAAATTAAATAATACCAGTTCAGAGCATTTCGAAGTGAAAATGTGTCCTTAACTGGTTTGGATAAAATATCATACACACGCTTAAGTCAAATGGGGGTCGCTTCTTCTTCCGCGACCTCCAACTTCACCTGGGCGATGGACGCCCCCGTGTCCGATGTGCGAAGACCATGGGGCCAGGAAAAACAAGCACTCTGAAGCACTATCCTTCCTGACCCCGGCGGCGGGTCTGGTCTATGGCTCCGCCGCCAACGAACATTCAGCTACGGAGGGTTGTGAGAGTGGAGAGCTCGCAATACATTCGTCTACCCCCGCGGCCACACCACCACCGCATCAACGGAGAGTCATCAACTCCGCCAGAGTCGCGGAGGATAGAACGAGTGGCGCATCGCCATACCGACACTCCTCTTCCTTCGCGAATTCTCCTCGAAGGAGGAGAGGACATCCTTTTTGTCACAGCCCACCAACACACATCCGAAGTGGGTTCGCCAAGTCCACTTTGTTAACCTGTATTGGAGTACAGATAGGGGGTATATATATATATATTTGCATCCCATGAGTAATCTTGCGTCCGACATGTGAAATATCCGATAATATTGTGTCCGACCGACTTGTTACGTCCAGTATACGGACGCAAGATTGACCCCCCTGATAATTAGCCAACAGACTTCATACTATCGGTAAACCATATGAGCAAAAAATTGGCATGGACGGCGAATATTTTAGTTCCGCGACTTGCCGTACAACATTTGTAGGTCGCTACTTCTCGGCGTATATCGGCATGTGTATATTCCACTTTTTTCTCCATCTTTTACTCCGCGTATCTTGCGACTGTATATTGTAAAGATTTTTAAACTTTTTATCAACTCAAATCGATGGTTTAACTAATTACTTCCGCAAAGTGAGCTCTCGATATGGGCTGTAGGGAGGAGTAAAGATGAAAGGGGGCGGGATGCTGTTACAATCCGCACTCGGTCACGTGGCAAGTAGTTTATTAGCTAATTGTCGCTGATCGTTCATTTGGAGTCCGTTTGGAGCGGGCGCTGCATCGTAAAAGTGAAGTGAGAATTTTGAGATCGTCTTATTTTTTCTTAACATTTATTTGAATGGTAGATTTACTGATTGTACTGATTTTATTTAAAAAAATAAACAAAAATAATATTTGATTAATATCATTTTTATTTATTCTTTTCAATATGCGTTGTCATACATGAGAAGGTTCAAAGAAGAAAAAAATAATAGAAAACATTTATCTTGCAACTCCTCAAACTCCTCCTCAGATTCAAGCTACCTGAAATCTTGATGAAATTGAGAAATAGCTTGTATGCAACCAAGGTAGGTCCGAGGTCACAAATTGGGAGCAGGAAGACGTGCAGAGAGTCAAGCGTAAAAGTGTTTTTAACAGTGGTAGAGCCACGCGACAGCTTTTGCTGTCGCACGGATGGGCCGACTTGAACCGGGTTGGTACACGACCTTATAGACTACCAGCGTGAAGTAGAAGTTTACTTCTGCGTTTTACGTGCTAATTACAAGTGGACGGGAGTGCGATTCCCTCCCACCCCCTTAATATCGTAGCAGAGTTAAATAAAGCACCTTTAGCACCGAAAAACATCCCCGCGTCTACGGGTGCCTCTATAGGTTCCATACAAGTAATGCCTACACAGACTAACTCATCGACCAAGTCCAAATGCTACAGATTTCGTGATACAACAGGTCCCATTTGGCGAGATCGTGATACTCGGTGATTTTAACGCCCACCACAATGGATGGCTTATATACCATTTACCCGATCATAGATATGTTTATGACTTTGCCTTGGCATATGGTTTCACACAATTGGTTACTTCGCCTACGCGGATCCCAGATGTGGAGGATCATGAACCTTCCTTGTTGCACCTTCTGCTGACCTTCATCCGGATGGATATATGTGTCCGTCGATGCCCCTCTTGGGGTTGCCGCCGTGTTAAAGTACTATGGGCCGATTAGGACAAAATGTGGTATTTTTTACATCCTACTTTTGGGGGTGGGTTTGATTTTCGCCGGATAATTCCAACGTTGTTGCTAATTCTGTCCTTGATGTGGTACTTCATGGAATGAAAATTTTTATTCCATCATCTGTGGTGCCTATTAGAGGCAGAACTCGGCCATGGCTTGGTCACTCCTGTGAAATCGCGTCACACCTGGTGTGATCCAATTATACAGAAATGACTTTTGCTGCTTATGCAGGAGTGCTACTGGGCCTGGGCTGACGTATCAACGTCTCGTGATGCTAATACAAGTGCTCTTAAAAAGGCCGCCTCCAGGTGCTTCAAAAGTGTCATTGCCAAGGCAAAGTCAGAGCACATCGACAGAATTGGCGAGAAACTAGTTCGACTTCCTTCGGGAACATGTGTATTCTGGTCTCTCACCAAGGCTGTCCAAGGGAACTTCTGCCAGCCTCTACCATCCCTGCACAGGAAGGACGACTTACTGGCAAAGGAGAAAGTCAATCTGCTAAGCTCTCTCTTTGCGTCCAACTCGACTCTCGATAACGGGGGGAAGCACGACGTCGACCATCCCGCAGTATGAGTGCTCTATGCAGGATGTGCTGTTTACACTGCGCTCGGTGCGCAAAGTACTCCTCTCCTTGTACCTTCACAAGTTGCGTGGGCCTGATAGAGTCACTCCTGTTGTGCTGAAGACTCCTGCTCCGTGCTCCGGAGTTGGGACCGGTTTTAACGCGTCTTTTCCGTTACTCCTACTCCCTCGGCTTTGTCCATCGCCATCATCTTCTTTTTCTCCAAAATAATGGAATCTATTAAAACCTGCTAGCTCATGAGGTATCTTGAGGCTTCAGATGGTGATATTCTGGTCAACCTGACTCATAGATGAGCGGAGGCAGTAGAGTCCAAGATGCAGGCATTGTTCGTTAGTTTGAACATTGCGAAGGCCTTCGATCCGGTCTAGCACACAGCGCTTCTTTAGAATCTCCCTTCCTATAGGTTTTCCGAGACATTGTGCTACTATATCACCAGCTTTCTTGTAGATCGGAGCTTCAAGGTCGTAGTAAACGGTGCATGCTCCGATTACGAGCGTATTGTCGCTGGTGTTCAACAAGGCTATGAGCTATTACCAACGCCGTTACTTCTGCACGTCAATGATATGTTGCCAACCGGTAACATTCATTGCTATGCGGACGACAGCACTGGTGATGCTTTATACACCGGCCGTCCCAATATTTCTCAGGAAAACGTCGCCAAGTACCGGGACTAACTTGCGTCTAAAGTTGAGACTTGGTTGAAATAAGTCTTGAAATAAGACTAAATTTAGTCCAGTTCAATCCCCAGAAACCCCAAGTTTGCGTGTTAACCGCTAAAAAGAGCTCCTTTGTCGTATTTCCTCAGTCTCAGGGCACTCCCCTTGTTGCCTCAGCCAGTAACGGAAGCTTCGGCGACGACATATCGAATGACTGCAGGGAAGAGAATGCCAATATAGCCTCTCTTCTTCTCTACAAAAAGCTTGGAGTACTCAGCAGAGTGTGACAGCATTTCATGCAACTTTACTAGGCGCAGGTTCGGCCGCACATGGAATGCTGTTCCTATCTCTGGGCCTGGGTTCCCCAGTGCCAGCTCCTTGCATTTGATCGTATCCAGCTCAGTGGTTCGGTGTCGGTGACCGAGCTCTTTCTGATCGGCTTGACTCACTGGCACTGCGAAGAGATGTATCACTTTGCCTATGTTTTCGTATCTAACACGGAGAGTGTTATGAGGAATTGTTCGGACTTATTGCAGCCGCTTAACTCACCATCGCACATCGATGCCGACAAAAGCCGCGATACCATCCATACCATCTGGATGATTGGCGATCTACCACTGTGCGACTTACAAGAAGTTTTTTTCTCCTTCGCACAACTTCCTTATAAATTCGACTACCACCAGTGATTTTTCTGGACCGATAAGACTTCAGGGCCTTCAAGAAAAGAGCCTTCTCTTTTATTAAAAGGCCGATAACGCACCTGCGATTCCCATAGTGTTGCTGAAGTTCACGGGCAGCAGTCGAAACTTACCATCAGGTGAGCCGCATGTTCGTTTACCCACTCTACTATAAAAAAATATAATAAAGATTACTTCGCAAGGAATCTTACTCTCGACACACGTCACGTCATTCCCGTCATGAACGAACGCATGAAGTGAGCAAACATATACGACATATACAGTGTACCACATGCTGTTTATCATGAACGGACGTGCTAAATAAGCAAGAATTTTTCAAAATTGAATATCGTCCTGACCAATAAAAATGAAATTCCTATTCAAATATGTTATTAGTTATCAGATAAACTAACAATATTCACTCTCTAAACAATTAAAATTCTGCCGGAAATAGAAGATTCAATAAGTATATATCCTAAAAAAACATATTATATATAAAGATAAGAGTGACAAACGAGCACACAGTCCACCTGATGTTAAGTGTGATGATATCAGCGATGGGTCGTTGACGGTTTTTCCGTTAACGAAACGTTAACGTTGATTTATGTTTGTCAACTAGTTAATCAACTAGTTGAATTCGTCAACGAGTTAACATACTACTAATGTCAACTTGCAACGTAAACCGTTAAGTTGTTGGACGGTTTTAATTCAACGCTACGACGTTCAATTTTAAAAACAATTTGATTCACTGTATGTATTGGAAAACGTTTGATTAATGGTTCTACTGATTGAATACAATTAACTATAAACCATATTCTACTCAGGCGTATTTAAAAAAAATCTGATTCTATGTGCGCAAACCAATTATTTACAATGTTTTTTATAGTTTTGTATTTTTTTTTTCGAAATGCAGTCACAATTCACTGTTACGCGAGTACGTCCCAACATTTTCAATTTGTACCTGTATTTTAATAAAATAGGCCTACTATTTTATTCAAATATACAGAATTATATTAACACACAAATTTACGCTGTTACTTTAACTAAAAAGTCTAAACTCTAAACATTTACGCGCAACTTGTCACAAACTGATGTCAATCAAAAATTAAAGAAAGTATATAAACATCATTTCGTTCGTAAACGTAAACAAACTAGAATTAACCTATTTCTCTAGGACGGCACGCGCGGGGCTCGCCATTCCACCAATATCGTCATAAGTACTATTCTTAAAATAAATATTTCGAAAAGAAACTCTTTTAGGTTTCATAGAGTTCAAATTGTATGACATGACCATCGGTCCCAATCTATGACGTTATTTTCAACGTAAGTTTTTTAATTTGCTCAGTTCGTTGCATTAACGTGACGCACGAGTTAAATTCATAAACGTCGTTGACGAATTCAACTAGTTGATTCATAAACGGTTAACGTTAATACGTTGACAGGAGATCAACGGTTGATTCAACGCTCATCGCTAGATGATATGACCCATAGACATCTACATCTATTAAAGTTGGTAAAAATTACCTCGCGTACATCCGCTCGAATAAATTAAAATGATGTGTCCTACCTAGTTTGAAGAGCACCTCCCTGCCTCCCTCAATTGCGTACACCATTAATCCCTGCACCACTACTCCCAACACCATATCAAAATACCATATCAAACATCGTATCAATTAGCGGTCTCAACGGGTTTTCATAAAATCTCATTAATAATAATTTAATTAAAAAGAAACAAAAGCATGTTGTTCGCAAATTTCTGTACGCAGTTCAACCTTAAAGTTTTCGTCGATATGTGAGCAGTTTGACCAACTTAGGCCCCATATCTGAAAAAGTAGCTAATGCTCTTCGACAAAGCGGCGTTTATGTCGCGTTCAAAACAAACAATTCTCTTAGGAATATCTGTAGTAATAAAGGTAAGTTGGATATTCGTCAAAAGTCGGGTGTTTACAAACTTGTTTGTGACGAATGCCACGCCGTTTACGGGGTCACACTGGTCGCAACTTCGAAACAAGTTATAAAGAGCATGTAGCCGCGTACAGGAGTTACAATCCCGATAAATCCCATTTTGCTAAACATCTTTTGGACACTGGAACCTAGCCAATGACTACTCCTTTAATGTCTTACACACGTGTAATAAAGGGCTGCGACTTTGTGTGCTGGAACAGTTAGAGATATTAAAAAGTAATAATAGTAACATTGCACTGCTGAATGAAACAAATGTACTCACCTCTCTTAAACATCTTTAAGCCTGCTCTCTAATAACAGACAGCCTCGCAATATGATCGTTTGTCACCATCACGGTGATCGGCGATTGGTTGCGTGGTTGGAGGGTAGGCGGACGTTACGCGGCGGTTTGTTGTTAATTTTACAAACGGTTGCGTACGTCAGATGGTGATTGGTCGCATGTTTTATCGCATGACGCAGTCGCTCGCTACCATGAAGCAAATACAAAGAGGAGACGGCATAGTAACTGTGCACTGTGATTCTAAGTAGGTCCTGGCGTCATCATAATGGGCGTGACTTTAGTTAGTATACTGTCAGCATTTATGCTGTGCGCTTATGTGTTGAAAATCGCAAATCGTTGTATTTTCGTAGTATTAAGAAGAAAAGGATGAAGTGTTGTGTTTTATCGTGTAAAAACTACTCAAATAGACGATCTGATGCTATATATGGCATCACATGTCATTTGTAAGTAATTTTACACCTAATCTATTAAAATAGTTCTAGAAAAATCTCTTTGCGCCGGCTTTGAAATATAATTAAATATATTCGACACTAGATGGCGACCCTTTGTGTTATGTGAACTTAAAAAATATAAAGGTACGTAGAGCTTAGTATTGTTAAATAATCATACGAAGGTGCTGAAATTTGTTTTGCATTTAGACGTAAAGAAATTTTAATCGCCAAAATATTAATTTTATTGTTTATAATCATTTTGTGAACAGGCTGCTATCTATTCTCAAGGTAGCTAAACTACATTGGAACATCAATATGGAACGATTCGCGTAGTTTTACTATTTATCGGTAGATGTAGATAGTATAAAGTAGGCGGGCCTTAACATCCCCTCACCCCGCAAATGTCACGCGTTGTTACATAGTGAAATCTAATTACAACACTTTCTCTTTGTATTTGCTTCATGCTCGTTACTTAGGTAGGGAGCGGTTGCGTTAGCGGGCTGTATAAATAGCAGTTGTTGTCATCTTAAATTTTCAAATCATTATTTAAATGACAAAATATTATATTTTTCTTTGGTCTGTAGTTTAGGTGTAAGACTAGCCAGCCCCCGGGCTTTACCTGGTTACGATCTATTGGGCCCGCGGGTAGGCGGCCACCAACTAGACGCTCTCCGTGGCCGGCGCCTTGCTATTACAAATAAATACCAATACTGGCACTTCCACTGCCTTCTATTCTTAGTTTATAAGCGTAAACTAATTTAATTTGAATGTCTGTATTTGCGTACAGTATATATATTTGACTTGACGCAAATTTAAATTACCTAAGTATTATATATATACTAGCTGGCCAGGCACACGTTGTTCTGCCCTTTCTGACGACTCTTCCTATGAAAAAATTATTAAATTCGCAATAAAAAAATATTGAAGGTCACTTATCGGGATAAAAAGTCCTATCTCTCAAGTTGGATCAAACTGAACAAAGTGTGCAAAATTTCATTGCAATCAGTTCAATAGTTTAGGAGTTCATCGCGGACAAACAATGTGACACGTAATTTCTGTATATAAAGATATATATATATATATATATATATATATATACATACATATAATAAATCTGTAGAAAAGTCGTGTCTGTAATTCTAATATATTCTTGAAAAAACAAGTCAAGGGGACTAAATAAAGGGTTCTGAAGCCAAATTAGTGGTTTTTAGAATTTTTGTCTGTCTGTCTGTCTGTCTGTCTGTCTGTCTGTCTGTCTTTCTGTCTGTCTGTCTGTCTGTCTGTCCGTCTGTCTGTCTGTCTGTCTGTCTGTCTGACTGTCTGTGTATTCCGGATTCACGCAAATCAACTGAACGGATTTACATGAAATTTTGTATGTAGGTAGTCAGTAACCCGGGGCAACTTATAGCTACTTTTTATCCGATTACGGAATTTCAAAAAAGGAAGGTTAAGTATATTAATTTCCTTTAGATCTTAATTTTCTGTTGTATCTTAGTTATAGGCGGAACGAAGGGTGTTTTTCAAATAAATACCATATTACCATATTTGTAAATAAAGTTAAAATATAGTTATAATCTTGGTAAAATAATTTGAAACTACACCGATTTCGTATTCAAAACTGCGCCATCTATCATCAAATGGAAAAAGTTGTATATTTTGCCTTCAGTTACTAATAAATGAAATAATATAAATAACTTACATTTATATGATTAAATTATTAGATTTTTAAATTTATTAAAATATGTTAACGTTCAGTTTTTTAGTATTTTTGTTATTTTATTTTAAAAGTGTAATAATTTCAATAGATAATAGTGACATCTATCAAAAATATGGAAATTGATAAGGTATTTATTTCAATTACTAATATATATGTTAAGTAATTAAAACTGGTCTGTCTCCAATTGTTGCAAAATTTTCATTATCATCATAGTTTTATTAAAGAGATTTTTATGTATGTCGTGACCAGATCGTAGAATTGATCATATATCATAAAGTAGTCTATCATTTCGTGAAAACACTGAAAAAATGACTGAAATGAATGTGTATTTAACACTATTTGATGAACGTGTCATGATATAGCCTGACCAAATCAATGAATAGAAATCTTTTGAAGTTATTAGTAACTAAACACAACGTTGCTATTTTATAATATGGTCATATGACGATATCATTATCGTTTTTCACCGCTAGCGGCGCTGATGCTTATGTTTAACAGAAACAGAACTTTTAAGAGAATTGACATCACTTTATCCCTTATTGATATAATAAATAAATTTTCGTTTCTATTGCTGATATTACTAGATGATATAGTTTTGGCTTTCATTATTTCATGTAATATTAGCGCCACCTACTTCTAAATAAATTAAAATGGCGAGACATTTATAAAATGAAATAATACAATGCTACTGAATATACGATGTAAATAATTGAATCATTTGCATTACGTTCCGTTGGAATCAGTGCAGCGAACTCTTTTTTGGTCAAAAACTCTACAGCCTGTGCCCAGTAGTAGCATGTATGTAAGCTGCTTTTTTACTTTTCATGGGGTAATATATGCGGTTTTTATTTCATTCGTGTTTTCGGGTATGATAATTTATGTTTTCACTCTACCGTAAATATTAAGGCTTCTAAGGATGAGTAGAACTCATTATCGTCAGCCTATCAAAAGTCCACTGAAATGAACATTGGCCTCCCCCATAAATTGTGAAGTAGCTGGATATTTGCTATAGTAGCGGGTTGGCAACCGCAGCTATTATTATTTTGATCTGTTGTCAAGAAGATGATGCAGATCATCCCATTTACTATTTTTTTCCTATGTCGCCTCTTACGACGGGACGATATGATGTGTTGGATTTTCTTTCACCGCCACAACAGTGCGAACATTTTTCTACTCCCGTTCATGAGTGTAGTGTTCCTCACGTTCACTGTGTATAAAATTTATAAGGAATAAAAGTAATTTTAAGGATTTTATCGCGTTTAATTTTAACTTTTTAAATTTCCGATGATTTGGGAAATTTACAGCACCCATGGTCACGGGAGGGGTGGGAGAACTGAGGTGTTTCACGACCTGATGTCATAGTTAAAATAGAAGGTTAAAATGCAGTAGTAGTTTGAATTTAATTTTATTAATCATGGAGTCCTTAGCAGATAGTAGCACTCAGCCATCTTCCCTATTAAAATTAGGATATTTTTAATTTCAATAGCCTCGCCTCAATTCGGTGTTCTATTGCAAGGATTTGTTGTATATAATGGTTGGGACTACTTTAGACTTCCCGGAGCTTCGGTGCTTTCATTCGGTGAGGAGTCAAGATGCGTAAAAAACCCGTAACATTAGTTTTAATCCATGTGTGGTATTCATTATTATAGAACTGTATTTATGAAATTTTCAAGTCTACTCGAAGTAAATAAAAATATCTATATCTTTTTATGGTGCCAATCAATATTAAATAGGACCAATGATATAAATAAAATGTCTCAAATAAATATTATATTACTTTGTTAAAACTAAATTTACTTTAACTATGAATATATATATGTAAAGAGTAAAATGTAAATAATAATAATACATTTTGATCTCAAGACTATTTACCTTTCTTATGGATACATCGGAATCGGAAGACACGCCATATACTTATAAAAAATAATAGGAGTTTCTAGACATATTATAAGTATATTCACGTGTTTCTGTAGCATGTTACCAATCATCTACGCCTAATAGTATTTTAGAATGAAAAAATCTCTGACAGACATAGAGCCATAGACACCAAGGTGACTCTAAAAGTGATCGAATATTTCTAAATTTGACACGGAACAGCATTTAATGATGTCCCTAAATTCAAGCGCACGCGAGCGAAGCCGTAAAAAGCTAGTATATATATATATATATATATATATATATATATATATATATATATATATATATATATATAAATAACTATGAATATATACAACTGTTAACAATGCGAAAATGGGTCATTTAATATGGAAAAAAGAACAAGTAAAGTTCTGGAATTACGTATGTATGTACAATGGATATAAGGCGATAAAATAATAATAAATTTATAATATGGGAAATTGCCGGTAGAAGCTGCCCTAGTATAAATACTGTCTACTAATCTCATCATAACCCACCGCCTTGGACTGAATTGCTAAAATACATATACTTTTTGACATCATCCTGAGAAACAGGAGAGAAATTAAAGGTTTGGAGCGAATTGTAGGGTTCATTGCTTTTGCTGTATTATAACTTTTATGGGACATTAATGTTTTGATTATTATTGTAATGTGCTTTTGTTGTGTTTTATGTGAAATGTAATTGTTAATAATTTTGTAATGGGCAATAAAGTTATAGGTTTATAAATGGAAACGTGTTTATGTTGAAATAACGTTGGCGCGCGGTTCTCTTTATATATGGTATAGCTTTCATGGCACAATAGGAGGCCGCTATATTTGCAATTCGTTCGGGAAGTTCGGCACCACATACATTTTCCAGTTTCAAATCAAGAAAGGAAAAGCAATTGGGGAAAGTGGTAGGGAAAGTTTTAAAGTAGTGAAACTTTCAATATTGAATTTCCACAGGGGATATTTTCAAGAAAATGTTTTATTTCAAGATCCTTCAGTGTTTACCCTTATTATAGTAGGGGACAAAAGGGAATATACATTCCACTAATATATGACTGACGTCAAGACTGGGACCATTCCTTAGGGACCCGTAATCTTAGTTGTGAACCCTTTCCTTTGAGAGAGAACAAGGGTCTGAGTTGAACGTCTTACTCAGGGGTCACGCCCACCTCGTTGTTCCCGAACCCAACGTGCTCTGGTATTGGTCTGTGAATAGAAGATCAATAATTGGTTGATCTCTACTGCAGGGCTCGAAATGAAGAACGTTGATGCCCTTTAAATTGGTTCTTCGCAGCCGGATTAAGAAGCCAGCCGAAGGAAGAGACCCGAACACCGTTCCAGTTTGGTCGTTCGGAGCCGAGTCGTGGCCAGCATAGGAGCCCAGCCGGATTTGATCCAGAGCCGGAGAAGACACTGAGGACTCATACTAGCATAGAAGGCCTGCTGGATCTGATGCAGAACCGGAGAAGACACTGAAGGGATTGACCTGGAACTGTATAGCTGCCGGGCGAAAGAAACCGGGGTTGCTGCCGGGCGAGAGTGTTTGTGTGATGCACTCAGTGCTGCCGGGCTAGGGTGTTTGTGTAAGACACTCACTGCTTCTGGGCGGGCTTACGTCGTACGTGTAGCAGGGCTTGTGAGTAGGCACGCCGAGAGGTTGGTTTTCCCCCCATACCATGAACAACCTGTGAAGCGTACGTCCACTGACGGGTAGTACCTACCTTTTCCTTTCTTGCACGATTCCATCCTTGGGCGGTTCAACGCGGTAGGCTCCGTCCCAACCTGTACTCGTCGGAGAGTGCCTCTGTCCAGCAGACCTGATTTAATTGGTGGCCATACAGGTATTAAAAAATATCAATCTTTATTTAAATTATATTATATTATTTGAAATATGTAATACTTCAAATAATTTAATTTAAGATTTTTGAAATTTTGATTCCTCAAAACACTCCCCTTTAACTTTTTATTTTGCCTTAAGGATATAAACCTACTACTAGTTTTTGTATATTTTAAATTCTCCTTATTGTATGCACTTACCTAAATGATATTTTCTTGTTGTAACAAAAAAAAATGGTAAATCCAATTGTGCATGCCTTAAGCGTTTTAACAAAATTACGTATAACATGATTATACGTAATTTTTATTGTAGTTTAATTACACACAAGTTTTCACTAAAAACCTTATAATTATTACTATACTTCAAATTTTCCGATCATTTTATGTCAAATTTCAATTTAAAAAAAAGCTTGGAAAATTCAAAAATGCACTACACATAATGCTCATAATATGATCGTGAAAAAACTAAAAAAATGTAGTTCTATTCGTCAAAGAGTTCCAGTAACAGTTACCGAAGTACACTTTCAAGTCACTATCAAGTCCAGAGGTAAGGTCTCATCATAACTCGCAAAACGAGGTCAAACTCGTCACATCTAGTTCTCCTCGTCGAGGAGTTCCAGTAGAAGTCATCGAAGTACAATTTCAAGTCACTCTATCAAGTCCAGAGTTAAGGTCTCATCATAACTCGCAAAACGAGGCCAAACTCGGCACATCTAGTTCTCCTCGTCGAGGAGTTCCAGTAGAAGTGATCAAAGTACACTTTCAAGTCATACTATCAAGTACGGAGGTGATGTCTTATCATAACTAACATAACGAGCTCAACTCGGCATATCTAGTTCTCCTCGTCGAGGAGTTCCAGTAGGAGTCATCAAAGTACACTTTCAAGTCACTCTACCAAGTCCGGAAGTAAGGTCTCATCATACCTAATAAAACGAGACGAAACTCGGCACATCTAGTTCTCCTCGTCGAGGAGTTCCAGTAGCAGTCATCAAAGTGCACTTTCAAGTCACTCAATCAAGTCCGGTGATAAGGTATCATCATAACTAACAAAACGAGCCTGAATTCGGCACATCTAGTTCTCTTCGTCGAGGAGTTTCAGTAGCAGATACCGAAGTACACATTCAGGTCTATAATATCTCAGGTCTGCGCTTACGGCATGCAATAAGTTGTCAATGTTGTTACAAATAAATGCATTTTCTTTTTTTTCATATGTGTCGCGTTGATTGCCGATAGGTATAAAATGAAAAGACATTTTTAGATATAACCATTTTATTCAGTTTGGCAAATCACAAAATAATTAGCTCATTTCGGCTATAAATCAAAACTATAAAGTAATAACAAAAAAAGTGATAATAATATTTTTAACAGTATCTAGAATAACAGCATTTTTATCTGTGTTTAAGGATTATTTTGCTTATTACTATTTTGCACATTCTCCAAGAAAGAAGCTTTCGGGTATATACAAAGTACTTTGTGGGCGAGGCTTTGCGTTGATGTAAGCCAATCACGTACATTCATCGTTGTTCCTTTAATGCGGTGTAATTATCCTGGGAAAATTTACGCGTATTACTACGACAAAATGTTTTCATTATAACCCCCTGATACAGGTTGATATTTTTATTGGATATTTTGAACTTGTGTGGGTTTATCGACTTCTTCTTGCCGAATCCCAACAACGATATTAGAAAAATAAAGAGTGGTATGTACAAACGTATTTATTATGATTGTAAAAATAATACACTTCTCAGGAAAATAAAAATGCTCAGGATATCTGGAGTACGGCTCTGGCATTTACAAATCTATTTATTCAAATCGTACAAAGTTATTTCTCTAAGGTTTTTTTAAAAAAATAATAAACTTCATACTAATCAACTTATCATACATAGATATATGAGAACATACTGGATGCGGGATGCCCAAACCCTCTGTTTGAAGAATCACCCAGACATTGTTATGAACCATAAAATCATATCAAGGTCTATTACATAACTGAACACATTATGCCTGCTTGCTTGTTCACCGGGTGCATTTATATGTATTAGTGGCAGTAGATTTTTAAATAAGTAGTTAACTGCAGTAGGGGTTTGAACAGAAGCCTCACCTTTGGCAACGGCACATTTTAACTTTTTTCTATTATTTATAATATTCTAAGAGTATAAAATTAACATTAAAATTTAACAAAGAAATCACACTATAATATAATTCAAATAAATGCATTACATTGTATTAAGTCTTAAGATTAATATTAATTTCTTCAACAAATCGAAACGGGTTCGCGTTTTAGTGTATTTATTGTTCAAATGAAGCGACGCGACGGAGTGTCCGTGCATCAGTACACCAGTAGCCATGGTTGAGCTTGGTTATAGGTAGGCTAGAGCGGACTGTTATTAATATCAATGACATTTGTAGAATGCGCTGCACGAACTTGCCGTAAACTTTCCACTGTCTGCAGGAGCAAACGGTAACACTCAACCGCGAACTCTGTCAGTCTCCGTACACTCACTTCTGACAACTAACAACTATCACATATGTTATTATTTCTTAATATCAGGATTGTATACACAGCTACGAGTACATCTATACACGAGAACATATCACTATGAAGACACACAGTGTGTGTGCTGTGTGCCGTGTGTACACTCTACAACAAAATTCTTATGTCGAGTACAAAGTGAAAAGATGAAGCAGCCGTAACTGCTGATATACATGTACATACTTTATAATACGAATACATGTTGTGTATATCCATGTACCATCATGAATGATTATAAATTTTAAATTGTTTAAGATAACGTGTGCCAGTCTCTTTACATTCAAACACTGTCGTCGTGCTCGACAACAATAATTTAATAACTACATCAAATCAAATATATAAATAAATCCATTTATGAAAAAGTCTTATGAAATAAAGTTTTATTACTAAACAATGGGCGCGAACGCGACGGGTGCAAACGTGTACTGTTTCAACATTTATTGTAAGTGCAAAGTTGGCACGATGGTTGTTGCGTTGTCAGTTTGTTTTCTGTGCCGGTCGCCTCTAATGTTGTCACTAAACTATGTTATAAGTAAAAATACTAGGAGGTTTTATTGCAAGTATTTTCCTTCAACAAACTTGATCAAAATTTATGGCTAGTAAGAATCTTCGTCAGTGTCAACATCTTGCGTGAGTCCGCAAAGGAGACAACGCATCTGTCGCTTGCTTCGTCTGAAGTTGGTCGCAGGTGACTATGGGCTACATTGGTCACTTACTATCAGTTGAACTGAAGTTTTACTCTATGAACTCTGTTTATGGATAAGATAAACAATGCTGTTAGCTGTTTCTGCCGTCAAATAGCACCAGTATTGCAACTGCTGTTTTCCCATCTGAAGGGTATGGAGTCAGAACAATAACGGGCTGTGGAGCATTCCGTATCTTAGTCCTCAGAGTCAGAGGTGACAGACAACGTATCTGTAACTTTATTTTAAATCTTCTTCTTATAGCCTTTGTTATTCAATTTAAAACCCCGAAATGCTAATAAAAAGAAGTAGCGACAGCGCAGCATACGTCCAGTATACACTATACATATAAACGTTTGACTGAGGTACTGCGGCACCGCAGGCTGCAGGTTGGACTCCCGCTGTATAAAAGATTTGATGAAATATTTTTCCGGTTTATGTGGCTGTCCAATGCGGTATTATGTGTTACATTGACGCTAATAATTATCTAATGTGAGGGTGAGGTTTGTTAAATCAAAAATCGGCGGGGAAATTCGAAATATCCACATTCGAAGTCACAAATATTTTCAACAGACTTCAAAAAGGGGAGCTAGTCAATACGACTGTATGTTTTTTATGTTTGTTACCTCATAACTTTTTTCTAGATGAACTAATGTCGATGATTCCTTTTTATATGAAATCTGGTGCTTCTCATGTAATCGCATATAAATTTGATCAAGCTCTGAAATTTTTAAGTTATCCTTAATAATTTATACTGAAATCAGTTGCACATTTTTTTTTAATTTTACCACTTGTGTTGCACACAAATACATGCTTCGGCTCAATTAGTGTGGTGTAGGATCCAAAAGTTTAGTTTAGTAGTAACATTGGAAACAGCCGGCCTGTATCAGTTTTACTTGCTACTTTCTGTTTGACAATAAGGCTGCGAATGAAGGAGCCAACAATGAGATGGACAGTGCACGCGGAAGTAATAATTGAAGCCAAAAAATTTAATAAAAGTTAAGATAAGCTCATCAGCAAATTAACGAGTATTGAATTTTTCTATTTTTCTTTAGATTTGATTTTTTGGTTTCACCTGTACATGCTTCCTCTATATTGTTAGTATTTAGTCTTTTAATGTCATAGACATCAGAAATAATGTTAATGTTAATTCTCTAAATTTTAATCTAGTAAAATACTACAAACTCTATTTCTTACTTAAAATACATACTTTTAGAAATGTGTAATTTGCACGGGTCTATAAATGTTATTATATTTAGTTATTTAACTAAAGGTTATGTTTTTGTAAATTTGATTTATCCTGATTCGCTGCAGAAATTAGTTTACGTGAAAAACTTTGAAACTGCTTTTGCAGGAAATTCTCTGAATAAAAATAAACTCTGGTTTCACACTGAGAATTGGCGACTAGGTCGAGATCGTTGTCATGATGCTAATAGCGGCTAAGCGCACTCCAATTTATCTAGTTCTTGTTACTCTTCTACTCACTACAAGTATATACATTACAATTTATGTTCATAATATAGAATTTTCTAGGGTGTTGAGATATGTATGTATTAACAACTTTCTTATAAGTACGATGTGCAGTATGTGTAACTAAGTGATGAGTGGTTTGGTTTGTATAACATTATTTTGACTATACTACGTTCGAAATTCATGTAAAAAATATTTTGAAATTTAATAAAAACTATTCAACTTTAATTTACTAAGTAACTTTTTTAAAATTGGAATAATTGAAGTCCTATAAGGTCTAAAATACTTTGTCCAGCAGTTAACGGCTTGTAGCCACTTTGTATATGAAATCTAGATACTGATATTTAAAGATTTCGACACAGCGTGATCGGTTCGAAGATCGATGTTGGAGCATTGAAGTAATATGTACTACGTGCTATAACAGATACCGTGAATGAAATCTGTGAGGCAATGCGGGGCGCGTGAGTGGAGGTATAGGGTTTACTGTCGGACTTTAGTGTTCGCCCGAATGTCGACTTCTGCCCGAAGCCCAAGTCGGAGCCGATTAATTGGCTATCGTCATAATATTTGGCCGAAGCAAAGTCGAAGCCGAAGGAAAAACGCTAAGGAATTCAGTTCAAAATTGGCTAAAATTAATAAATAAATGTAATTAATAATGCGATCATACGCGCGTCGCCATGTCAATCGTGCTCTCACTCATTTGTAAAAGTTCATTCAATTTAGCCAACGCCTAGAAGAAATCTTCGGCTTCGGCCAAAACTTCAGCCCATTTTGGCTGAAGCCGAAGGTTTCGTTGAAGGTGGTTTTAGCACCAGGTGGTTTTTTACTATAAACCATAGCTAATCCATCAATAATCGCACTTTCATAGTAAATTCTATCACCCCTATTAGTGAACTTGAACTATTCCGACTTAAACTATTTCGATACCAATTTTATCTAAATCGGATCAGCGGTTTAAGCGTGAAGAGGTACATTTGCTCACGCAGCGATGAGTGATGTTTACCCTACCTCGCCCGCAGTACGCCCGACCACCCTGCGCACGCCGGACCGCACAATTTTATAAAGTGGCTACTTTTAAAATATTTGACCAAATTACGTAGTTTAAACGACAAAGTTTATCTACTTTGAACATCAGAAGCGATTAAAGTATTCATTATGATAAAATTAATTTGTTACTACAAAATGTGCATTGGAAATAAAGTATCAAATTTTATTGTATTTATGGTTCATTATTTTGGTAAAAACGGCTTATACATAAAATATAGATATATGTTGCCGAATTTTTTGTGGAACTATTTAAGAGAAACAATTCCACCAATATTATATTTGTGTGTTAAAACTGTAAGAGTTACATTTTTTGCACCACACGCCAAAATAGCTTGCAGATGACAGATTTTTTCCGACTTACTTAAGACTTATCGTTATATTTTGACCAATTTGCTCAATATCTTTATTAGTCATCAGAGCAACACATAGGCTATACTATGTGTTGCTCTGATGTATGAGCTATATATTATTGTAAAGTTTCATTAAAATACATTCAGTAGTTTTTGCGTGGAAGAGTAACAAACATCCATACATCCATACGTCCTCACAAACTTTCATGTATATAATATTAATAAGTTGGATTATAATATCAAATTAAATTTGAAGGTAGCCATGATTAACTATGACATTGGGACTTTTAGACAACACCTCAGATTTCTATGACTATGGGTGCTGTAAAGTACTCGAAACGTCGGGAACACAAAATAATCGATAAAATGTGTAAAAATGTTCTCCTAAACATACGAAATAAGACTAAGTAAATTTGAGTTAACGGGCTGTAATGCGTATCGCCTGCACCAAGTGTCGGCGTGCGTGCTAGTACGTAGTTGACAGTGGCTGAATATGTTCTAGTTGGCAGGTGAGTGCGGCGCGGCGTCGACGTCCTCGTCAGGCTTGGGTATGTCGAAGAGCTCGGCAAAAAGCGCAGGCAGCGCGAGGCGCGGCCAGTGCGCGCGCGGCCACGCCAGCAGCTCCGCGTGCCGCACGCCCAGCGCCCGCGCACTGCGCCCCGCCGCGCCCCACGCCTCCGCGCGCTCCCCGCGCCCACCACCCGCACCGCCCTCGCACGTCTGCACACACACGCACATTATTACTCGCGACAGCGGGAAATAATAGCCTAATTCTGCTGCGCTTTTCGAATGACAAGTGTAGAGAACCTTTTTACTGGTAAAGAGACATCCTATTTTGTGGGTGGCTATGCTATTACACCGGTGTGGGTCCGTGCCGGCGTCAAATCGTAGCTGGATGCTGCTGTGTTTCGTATGCTGAGTGTAGAGAACCGCGGACCCTTTTTAATGAAAATGTGGCATTCCATCTTTCCGGAAATCAAAATCAAGAATGACAACGCATCTGCATTTTGATTCTTAATTGTGAATGAATGTAGGTGATAAATGCTACAATATCTACTTACCATCAGGCGACTTGTGTAATTTCGTTTGCCTTATTCTATTAAAATAAATATAGAGACAACATGCGCAATACGCGACATGAAATGCGCTCGATAGCCGATCAGTCCGTTTTCACCAATTACACAATCGTGTTATTAACTTCAACCTGTGGCAGTCCACTGCTATACAAGCCCCATCCAAGGCGTATCAGTTAGCCGTTATCGCCGTTTGCTACCACACAACTTGCGCAATCGTATAATTAATTCAAAAAATTAAACTGCTCAATAAAAACACCAAAATTGGTTAGGGCTCAAACCTCGTACTGACTCTCATACTGTTCAGTATGAAATATTTGCTAGCTCATCGATTGAAATATAAACATGGACATTGCAACTAAAATAAATACTTTAGACCTAACAGATAAAAATACTGTAATAATAGTAAACATTACGATTTCAAATTCGCCGAAAAATTATAAATCAATCCATCTATCAATTACAGCCTAGAAAAACTTACTGCTAAACATAAGCCTCCTCCATAGATCGCCCCATAAGAGGGACCTTGCCATAATTGCCACTCTTGGCTGACCACCTCGTTGTTTGTTTGTCAACCTCAGTTTCCAATAATTTTACAGATTTTTATCTGGAAGATGCTGCTGCTAATCTCCTGTTTCATTTTCCCTCAGTCCCTCTTACGAAACCAACGGGAGATGGGGTAGCGGGTATTCTCTCACCGCCAATACACGTAGGTAGTAAATTTTTCTGATATTTCCTATAATCTATAATATAAAAATGAATCGCTGAATGTGTTGCTAAGCGCAAATCTCGAGAGCAGCTGAACCGATTTCACTAATTCTTTTTTTATAATATTCCTTGAAGTACGAAGATGGTTCTTACGGAGAGATTTTAAAAATTGCCTGAAAACGTCTAAAACAACACTTTTCTATATTCCGATACAAAAGATTCGTAATAATACTTAAAAGGCAATTTGAACCTTAATACCATACCCTAAAGTTTAAGTGTTAGTGGAGTGGTTCCGGGAAGGCAAAGCAATTGAGTGACGTTAGTGTCGTATAAATATTAGTGTCAATATTTCTCAATATTTATACACACTGGCAGATAGCTGATGTTATAAGGAGTAACTTGTCTGCTTTTATTTTAGGGTCGCCAACACATAGTAAATTTTAAATATTCCATTCCGTTACAGCCCTTCACAAGTCTATTGCTAAACATAGGCCTTCCCTAGGTATGACACAAACTGCGATCCTAAACCAAGTGCTCCATCAACTTTCTGCATGTCTTACAAGCTCGACACTCCATCTAGTGGGAGACCGCCATAGACTCCTTCACCCGAGACTGTCACTCGAGGAGCCCCGTCGGTTGGTAGTTCTTCGAACTTTATTGCCAACCCATGCCGCTTCAGCTTATTGATCCGTTGGTCTATGTTAGTTACCATGCTATATACTAGAAATACATGTACCATGTATCTTACATATGCAACGTTATACTTTATGTAAGTAACCGACACATTAACGTTGAAAAACCAGAGCTTACAAATAATTTACCCATTTTCATCTGACAGCACTTCCCTTGGTCAAAGTATAACGGTCACAAAATACATGTATACCCAAAGCATACTCTGAATTCTCCCATGCACAAAAAATATGTATAATAAACTCAACTCCAGCATTAGTTGTCGTTGCGACCCCTAGTAAAATCAAATTGGTTTTTACGAAGCAATTTATTAATATTAAAAAAAAAAACTTAACATCAGATCTAAAATAATTTTTTCAAAAATTTTACTTAATGTTGGTAGTACAGAAATTGGTCTAAAATTGGTGGAATCTAATGTACTACCAGATTTAAATAAAGGTATGACTTTCCTATGTTTCATTAAATCAGGAAACACACCAGATTCAACGCTTGTATTAAATATAGTGGCTAAATATGGTGCTAATGTATCTATTATAGATAAAATAATTTTAACGGAAATCACCCATAGGCCTACCGTTTACTTAACATCAATAGTTTTAAAATATTTAACGATGTCTTTTGGCAATACTCTATGGAATTTAAAAGTAAACAAGCCTTTACATTTCCTTTAAGCAATGAGAACCGACCCCTGAGGAACTCCGGCGTAAGTAGGATCAGATAAACAACCATCAACGACGACTTAAATATAATATATTAATATATAATTTTATTTCATTGACAATTCACAAACCTTTAGAACTATAGCTGGTATGCCATCTTGTCCACAAACTCTAATCACGTCTAGATTCCGCAAGGTTTTAAGAACCTTCTTGATGGTGATGTGGACCTCTGACATAAAGGTACATAAGTAAGATAATTCAGGTGGAACGTTGTTGTCACTGTCCAATCATGAATTGCAAGCAAGCCCGTTTTCTCTTTAGCTGTATGCGCTAATGCGCAGTGTTGGCCGAAAGAATTTTGTCTCGACCGCTTTCGCAGCTCTACTGCTGGATGGTCAGACAGAAAGTTTTACGCCGATATGTTAGATGCATCCGGAACTGGCTTTGCTTAACGCTTTGTTATAGAAATTGGCTGGATGAAAGCTCTCTTCTTGAAGCATATCTGGTGCTTTGTGGTCTCAAGCATCAACCCAGGATAATGGTTTAACGCTCAATGCACCCAAGCTAAAAAGCCAAATACTTGTGCTTTTTAGCTTGGGTGCATTGAGCGTTAAACCATGGGCGAGCATTATTATCGGTGGGAGCTTCAGAAAACTTAATTCAGAGCGTCGTATAGAAAGGTACGACATTACGAATCCATTACGAAAACAAAAAAAGTGATTACGTGGACTATTTCAAAAAATTGGGTCACTGAGTTTGCTATTATGATTTCATTACAAACCCATGCCGTGAACATAATACAACATCGATTGATAGTTACCTATAATAATAGTCTAGCCATATGTAATAATGTTACGATTTAAAAAGTTTATATTTTCTGAATTCAAATTTGCAATGCGTATATTACGAAAGATACGAGTACTTCGATCGATCTACCGACATTTTCCCCTCGTGATTAATTAATTATATCACGAAGTGGGGCATTAACAAAACATAATTATAGCAATTATTTTGTGCAAAGTAGGTATTCAAAAATTTGGCATCAGCTATTTTTATGTATTGCACTTTAGACAGGTACACCAAATATATCTCTGTCAAATACCATAAAAGACAAGGTTTTTGGCGGGAACTTGATCGGCGGCGGCTTGCTGCTCTTGTATTATTGTTTAAATAATGGTTAGAAGTGGACTTTGATATATAAAAGTGGTGCGATTATGTGTATTAAGTGTCTGCGCATGTGAACTATTAGTGAAAACCGTGAAACAAGTGCTCTGATGGTGATGGATTCTCAAGATAAGCTGTTTGTTTGCATAGGCGCCTTTAGATACCATCGCCAACTGTCAGCTGCCTGCTGGCTCAAGTTGCCGTCAAAATCTCCCAAGTGCTGCACAATGTGACGCATCAACATATTGTGAAGCAGTGAACTATGAAGGATAATTAGACATGAAGACAAGGCTGTATGGCATAGTTCCTTTGCTTGCTCTCTCGAGCGAATAATAAAAACAACAACAACAACCAAGACAATAATGAGAGAAACAAAGAGTCCGTGCTGTTAGGATAAGGCGAGTTGAGAATATTGTTAAAGCCAGAATACGATTGAACCGTATAAGAAAGCAAAAATCATTAGCGTTTGAAATAAAGATTCCTACTGGGACTCTGTTGCGTGTTTGTTGCCAGTTATCAAATAAGACTTGAAGCTAGATGCGTACCATTTGCCTTAAATCAGTCCCTGCAGCATATAAGAGCGGAACGATCAAGACGTCTGCAGACCCAAAACGCTGGTGAAAGACATAAAAATGTGCTCTTTATAGACAAAAAATAGCAGATGCGTTGACGGTCTTTTAAAAAGAGCTGGCTCTTTTGTTGAAGGTCCCTAAGCCGTATCGGTTCAAAAAAATTGCTGGTGGTAGTCGATTCCACAAGGAAGTTGTGCGAGGAAGAAACATTTTTAAATCACACAGTAGTGGATCGCCAATAATCCAAATGGTATGGATGGTTCCGCGAGTTTTGTCGTGATATACGATGGTCAAATTGAGCGGCTGGAAAGAGTCCGAACAATTCCTCTGATTACTCCCTCGCACTCCTAGATGCGATAAAATACGCATAGAAATTCAGGATTTCTTTGCAATGCCAATCGGTCTCCGAAGCTTCGTACCACTCTGCGCTGGATACGATCAGGTGGAAAGAGCTCGGCACTGGGGTGTACCGGCCTAGAGATGAGGATAGTATTCCATGTGAGGCCGAACTTGCACCCTGTAAAGTTGTAAGCGGTGTGCCGGCATGAAATACTGTCCCGCTCTACAAAGTACGCTAACTGGTTTGAGAACAATGTTTTCGACTTTATAAAAGGTTAAGACTGGCCCTCGTTCAGTCTAGATCTAAACTAGTTGCATTATAAATTGTGGTCACTACTAGAGGGTATTGTATACTCAAAACTTTACTCCGACGTTGAGTCACTCACGAAATTGTTATTAAATGAAATATGTACACACAAGCTATATTATTATAAAACCATTTATTTGAAGAAGCGCTTAATTGCTATCTCATCAGGTGATGCTGTCGAAGATGAAGTGCATTGACTTAACAAAAGCCAATTCACTCTTTATTTGAAGACACCCAAATTGTGGTCGAATGGAAAGACGCCTTATTTCGTAGAGGTGGTGTAAGAATATCCATTACCCCATAACATTCCGTAGGTGTCGTAAGAGGCAACCGATGGAAACCAATCAGGAGATGAGCAGCAGCGCCTTCCTAATAACAACTAAAAATAAAAAAATACGGTCGTTAACCAGGTCACCAAGCTTTTGTATGGCAAATATCCCTACTATGAGGCCTATGTTCAGCAGTGAATTTTAAAAGTAACGGTAACAATAACAGAAAAACTCTGGAAACTTATTCCACCCCTTTGCTTTTTCCTTTTATTTTAATGTGTTACAGAAGTTATGGCCACACTAGTACAGCGTCCGAAGATGAGTAGTCGAGCAAAAAGGCTCACCACGTGGTTGAAGGCGTCGGCAAGTGCGCGGTGCATGGCGGCGATGCGATCGCGCTCGCTGAGCGCGGCGCGGTGCGGGCTCAGCAGCAGGCCCGCCGTGAACAGCGCCAACTCCTCCTCGCTCGCTTGCAGCCGCCCCACCGCCTGCACGTACGACAGCATCGCCGTCGCGAACTGCGCCTGCGGGGTACGCATGCACTACTCAACAAATAGTACTAGCTTGTACGTGCCAAGTACGAATGGCTCGGTTCCACCGGGGACGCCCACGCTCATACACAAATCAAATAAGAGCTCAATGCTGCTGCAAATACACCCTTTTTACTGAAAACAAGGCATTCCATCTTAATTGTGAGGGATGACAACGCATCTGCATTTTGATCCTTAATCAAGAATAGATGTGGACTTCTATAGGCCACAACATCCACTTACTAATAGGTGGACGGGGTGCTCGTTTGTCATCCTATTCTATAGAAAAATAGGTATTCACCAAATATTATTGGGCATTTGTGCAGCTATGAATTGAGAACGTAAAAGTCTATCACTTAGTGTTAATCAGCTTCAGACCGAATTTCGGTCAAAGTTAGGTCTTCGTCACAACGAACGCGATCACGATCTGCGCAGGAGAGGTTTATAGTGCCTAAGTGTATACGCAAGCACATGTGCACTCTCCATTCTCTCACTCTTATTAGTCCATTGGAACGGTAAGTTTTTTAAGAGTGGTAGAGCCACACGGCAGCTTTTGCTGTTGCACGGATAGGCCCGCTCGAATCGGGGTAGTACCACGACCTCACAGAATACCAGCGTGAAGTAGAGGTTTACTTCTGTGTTTTGCTTGGTATTGGCAGGTGGTCGGAGGCCCAATTCCCGGCCCCCATCGACATGGTAGCGGAATGAAACAAAAGACTACCCCAGGAGGGTACCAAAACCCCTGGAGAATCCCTCACTGATCATTCACGACCAAGCTCCTCCACTCCTGAGCGTGGATGCCCTCCGTGCAAATTCCGCTCGCGACTAATACTGCTCGGGGTAAGCGGAGCAATAAGACCAAGGCAACCCCTGTCACGCTATCCGTGAATTTTTGCAACACTTCCATCTAGAGACGGCGAAGCCGGCCTTGCTCTTTTTAACCGGGACTCAGGTGTCCTCTCCGGCTGATGCTTCATATCTCTCCTACCCGGGGTACAAATTAGAACACTCCTTTGTGCCCCGGGCTGCAGTTTGCGTATACGTCAGAGAGGACATCTGTTGTTCATCTGACAAACCGACTCATCGACCACGTCCAAATGGCTACAGATTCCTTGTTACTGCAGATGCCATCCGCAGATATCGTGATTCGCCCTCCTTTAGGTTCGTCGGACAATTGTCTTGTTCGAATTGTGGTGCCACTCACACTAACGTCACGGTTGCATTCTGCATGCTGCCGCCGTGTTTAGCATTATAGGTCGGCCGATTGGGATAGTATGCGGTCTTTTTTTGGATCCTACCCTTGGGGACGGGTTCACTTCTCGCCGGAAGATCCCAGCGTTGTTGCTGATTATGTTGCTGATGTGATATTTCAGGGTATGGAACTTTTTATTCCATCCTCTGCCGTGGTTTGGTCGCTCCAGTAGAATAGCATCACACTATAAGCATGAGTATTACTGGACTTGGGCTGACAAATCAACGTCTCGGGATGTAAACACCAGTGCTCTTAAAAAGAAGTATAATTCCGCCTCCAGGTCTTTCAAAAGAGTCATTGCTAAGGCAAGGTCTGAGCACATCGGCAGAATTGGCGAGAAACTAGTTCACCTTCCTTCGAGAACCCGTGCATTCTGGTCTCTCGCCAAGGCTATCCAAGGGAACTTCTGTCAACTATGTCTTCCATCTCTGCACAGAGAGAACGACTCACTGGCCCATGCTGCAAAGGAGAAAGCAGATCTGTTAGGCTCTCTTTTTGCGTCTAACTTAACTCTAGATGACGGGGGGAACACATCGCCGACCATCCTGCGATGTGAGTGCTCCATTCCAGATGTGCGGTTTACACAGCGCTCGGTTCGCAAAGCACTCCTCTCCCTGGGCGTCAGCAAGTCGAATAGGCCTAATGGAGTCCCTCCCATTGTGCTGAAGACGTGTCCTTAGGAGTTGGCACTGGTTTTGACGTCTCTTTTCCGGTACTCCTACTATCAAGGTGTAGTCCCGAATTCATGGAAGACAGCTTTGGTCTACTCGATAAGGCGACCGCTCAGGCCCGTCCAACTGCTAGCCTATCGCCATCACCTCCTAGTTCCCCAAAATAATGGAGTTTATCATAAACTGCCAGCACATGAGTTACCTTGAGGATCACCAGCTGATTAGTGACCGCCAATATGGTTTTCGTTGGGGTCGATCAGCTGGTGATCTTCTCGATCGACCATCTGTCCCAAGCAGATGTCGGATTTATCGTCCACAAGTCTCTCGTTAACAACGTTGTCAAGATTGTGAGTGTGTCGACGAGGGTGGCGTACCTTATACTCAGAATCACCAAACGGTATTCTCTGTAGGTCATACAGGTTTACGCATCAACCTCGGCACATCCCGATGAGGAGGTGGAGGAAATGTATGACGATATCTCTAGAGCCATGAATAAGATAATTCATCATCATGTCCACTATACGGTGTTAATGGGAGACTTTAACGCAAAACTATGCACAAGAGACAACGGTGAGCTGAAAGTGGGGTAATTGGGAATAAGACAACGGAACCCAAGGGGCCAGCAGCTGGCCGACTTCATGGAAAGGAGGATTTTTTATGATGAACTCTTTCTTCCAGTAGCAGTAATAGTAGGAAATGAACCTAAACGGCATCTATTCAGTGATATTACAGTGATCGCAATGCTAAAAACTGACAGCGATAACCGAATGGTAAGAAGCACACTGAACCTAAACGTTAAGTTGGAGAGGTGTCGTCTAATGAAGTCAACGCTCCGTCCCTCTCGTGCTCCAATCCAAAGTCTCGAAACCAACAGCTCGAGCTACAAAACTGTTTTCAGTGCTAGAAGATTGCAATGCAGTGGACGACATGGATTACAAGCTCGTGGAAACTGTCCATGAGGTCGGAGCTGTTTTGCAAGACCCGTCGCAGAAGAACAAAATTCTCAGATCACACTTTTAATCTCATGGTTGCTAGACGGGAAATAAAGCTGCAGCTTCAGTAGATTTGATAGCATACAGGCAACTGAACAGACAGATCTCAAAACGCATCTGGTGGGACTTACGCAACTTTAATACTGCTCATATTGAAGAAGCGATCGAGCGGAACCAGGGCTCCAAAGACTTTGCTAGAGATCTGTCTGCCAGAAAGAGCCAACGGTCGAAGCTGAAGATTGCGTGTGGTAGCATCGTTTCCGGGACATCTTAGATTTTGAGTGAGATTGCGAAGTTCTATGGGCAGCTGTACACATTATCGTTGGAGACACACTCAAGTGTGAGTAACGATAAAAGTTTTATCCAACACTATTCCGATGATATCCTGGACAAGATTAGAATGGCTCTCCAGCACCTTAAAACGGCAAGTCCCCTACTGAGAATGGAATTATAGCGGAGCTTCTGAAAGCGGGTGGAAAACTGGTACTTAAAGTTCTTCAGCTCTCTAATTCCGTCCTCAATGATGGCACTACTCCGGAGGCGAGGAGCAGAAGTGCGGTGGTCTTGTTCTTCAAGAAAGGCGACAACGCTCTCTTAAAGAACTACAAACCGATTTCCCTTCTGAGCCGCGTCTACGTGCTCTTTTCGAGAGCCATTACGAATCGTCGCGCACGCAGACTCGGCGACTTCCAACTTCCCGAACAAGCCAGTTTCCGAAAAGTCTTTAGCACCATAGACCACATACATGCCCTTTGGCAAATTGTACACAAGACCGAAAAGTCAATCTACCACTTTGTCTTGCGTATGTGGACTATGAGAAAGCCTTTGTTTCTGTCGAAATTTGGTTGGTGTTGCAGTCCCTTCAGAGGTGGTAGAGTAGGGCTAAGATGGCTATCCAAGTACAGAACCAGAGTTTAAAACCTATCCAACTGCAGAGAGGTGTAAGACTGGGTGACGTAATATCCCCGAAACTCTTCACCGCTGCATTGGAAGACGTATTCTACCTATTGGACTGGAAAGGAAAGGATACGGTATTAAAGTCAAAGGCGAGTACATCACTCTCCTTCGGTTTGCCGACGATATAGTCCGTATGGCAGAATCGTTGGAGGATCTAAGGACTATGCTCTATGACCACAATAGTGTCTCCCAACGGATATGCCTTAAGATGAACATAGACAAAACAAAAGTCATGTTTAACGTCCATGTCACGCCTTTGGTGATAGTTGTTGGGTGCACTAAGCTCGTAGTTGTTGACGAATATGTTTACCTGGGACAAATAGTCCGACTAGGCAAGTACAACTTTGACCGAGAGGTCAAACGATGGATTCAACTCGGCTGAGCAGCGTTCGCGAGATTACGACACATCTTCTCGTCAGATATTCGTCAGACATACCTCAAAACCTCAAATCTAGATTGTACATCCAGTGCGTGTTGCCAGTGATGACCTATGGATCTGAGACCTGGTCCTTCACTGCTGGCCATATGAGGAAGCTCAAAGTCGCACAGCAAGCTATGGAGAGGACTATGCTCGGCGTTTCTATGCGTGATAGACTTAAAAACGAGGATATCTGCAGTAGGACCAGAGTAACCGACATAGCCTAAAGAATTAGTATCCTGAAGTGGCGATGGACAACCTATGGGGAAGAAAGGTTCTCGAGTGGCAGTCTCGTACCGGCAGGCGAAGTGTAGGGCGTCCCGCCACTAGATGGAGTGACGACCTGGTAATGCAGGAAGTCAATGGATACGGGTGGCTCGGGACCGTGCTTTGTGGCATTCCCTGGGGGAGACATATGTTCAGCAGTGGGCTTGTGAAGAGTTGTAATAACATGATGATGAATTATCTTATTCAGGAATCAATGACCAAGCTCTAAATATAATTGAAAAAGATAATCAAACTGTTACTGTTTAGAACAGAACTAAGCCATTTTGTGTCAATGGTTACTTTATATTTAAACGTAATTTTATTAGTGTACATTTTTAATTATTTATTTGAATAATAATAATTTCATTTCATTTTATTGCGTTAAGAAATAGTATATAATTTGTAAGTAAATAATTTAATTTCCTTCAGGAAATAAACTAATACATTTACGGAAGGAGATAATCGTACGTCTGTGTACATACATAGGTGTATGAAAAGTCAGCGGCACGCACACTTGAGTCGAGCTGTAATAAATTAGTACCTGGATATAACAGTCGTATTATTTAAGTTCATCTGTGTGCCGCATTATTTTTATGTAGGTATGGAATAGAATAGACTAGAATTTTTATTCAATATAGATTACATATAAATCTCTTTCCTGGAAAAAACCATCAAGAAACCAAGTGCACATAGAGTACCCAGTACACATAATACAATTGTTTTGTATATTTTTATTCCTGGAGCTGTAAAATTGGTAATGGAATATTTTAAGAGCCGATATACAAGCAGGTCCAATTATGAAAAAGATTGAAAAGAGGAACGTGTAGTGCGGCAGAGCAGCAGAGCGGCAGAGCAGCAGAGCGGCAGAGCGGTTGATTCTCCTCACTCGCTTTCGAGGATTACTTAATAACGAGTACAGGACTTTGTTCAGCGGTGATACGCTTACACCTATAGACTGTCAGTTTATTTCAATTTTATTTAAATAATAAACATGTTGTGTTTTTCTTAAAAAATAGAATAGGGTCTGCACGAACCTAACATCTGTGGGCCTTTGATTTTGTTTTAAATGTTCAATGTACCTAAGTACTAACTCCTGTTGACCGTATCTAAAGAAAGGCCATTCTTTCATTAAGTTGCTTCACTGGCCTTGCAAGGAGACATTTCTTAACACATTTATTGTCTTTCCTACGAAGACTGCTCCGATTAATTGTTCGAATTTAATTTTGGCTCCACTTTAATTTTCATCCACATTGTCTTGACGGTTAGCAATACACCGTGCATTTTTCTAGGAATTTACTACCCCGTACGACTGCAATTTACTGCCACTAGCAGTTTTTTTGAGCTGGTACTACAGGGACCTAAAGAAGAAAGCCTACTGCTTTTGAAAACGCTGCCAAAGCACATCCCGTTTAGCAGACATTTGTGGGTGACAGAGTTCACTGACCATCAGACTAGTAGCGTGCTCGTTTTGTTATATTTGTTTATTCTATAAAATAAAATACAAAATTATATACTAACATCATAAATCATCTCTAGCTGGCTGTGTGTGAAGGCAGTGCCGTCGTCGAAGACAATGCTGGACGGCGTGGACAGTCTCGTTATCCTTGTCAGCCAAACTTCGAAGAATC
Organism: Parnassius mnemosyne; assembly: GCA_963668995.1. NCBI lineage: Eukaryota > Metazoa > Arthropoda > Insecta > Lepidoptera > Papilionidae > Parnassius > Parnassius mnemosyne. The sequence continues at coordinate 18,993,005 of CAVLGL010000082.1, read as the reverse complement.
CTAGCTGTAAATATTGTGAAAACTGCAACAAATTCTGCGAATATTCAGCACAATGGGAATAGCTTTATTTTGATTGTACCTTTAAATAAAGTTGCGCACAGTTGACAACAAATATCGCAATCGGCACAAATAAAAAACAACAGCCAGCACATACACATAACAAATACATACATGATATACCAACACTGTAATATCTTACACACAGCATTGTAATATCCAAAAAAAATTAACAAAATAAGGCGAGGGCTTTCGATATATATCTCACTCGCTTAGCGGAGGTATTTCGCTCTAAGTTATTGAAATGATTTGCAGGGTGCACATTTAGTGTTATATAGCCAATGTAACCATTCCGCAAGTATAGTTACTTAATACAAATATTGTCATGGAGTTGCATAATACATAAATTATGAAAATCTACAGTTATTGACAATCAATTATTTTTATAGATTTCTTTAGAAATCAACCATTATTAATTTTAAATATGTAGATTAGAAAATAAAAGGGTAGAGTCGCAGGCTAAGAGAGAAAACCTGACAGCAATTACCTTTTCATTTAACCTAGTAAGATAACATATTTATAATCATGAGATTTGTGATACCTTAATGAGTATAAGCTGGTCGTCTTGCGGCAGCGTGTGGAAGCCGGGCAGGCGCTTGGCGAAGGCCACGACCTCGTACACGGCGGGCGTCATGCGCACGGCCAGGTGGTGCCACAGCAGCGCCGCCGCCTCCCCGCGCCCCGCTCCCTCCGAGCCGCCGCTCCGAGCTGCGCAAGCACACGCTCCTCCGTCTCAAATCACATGTTACGTGCTAGAGCCATGCCACAGCTATATTGTGGCATCAACACGAATCGCTCGGCTCAACCGGGGAAGGATCACACTCTCACAGAATACCAGCGTAAATACCAGCTCAACGCATCTACATTTTAGTAACTAATCGAGGATAAATGTAGATTTCTACGGGCCACAGTATTCAATTACCATCAGGTGTACTGAGTGCCTGTTTGTCAGCCCTATTTTATAAAAAAAAAATCATTGTACTATCGTCACATCGTTCCGTTGCTTCTACCGTTCATCTTTTGTACTCTAAAGTACTTTTATCCTTATCAGATTTTTAATCTTCTTTCACTTCTTGATCGGTCATTAGAAAAATGTGCTAAATAACGCATTTCAAGGTAAGACCGATATGACGTAATAACGTCATATCGGTCTACTGCCGTTACGTAGTGGAAGCGTAAGAAATCTTCTACCCCATATCATCCTGTGGGTGCGGTAAAAAGTAACAAAAGGCAATGAAACATGATACGGGCAGCTGCATCTTCCTGTTAATAACTTAAAATAATAACCTAGCAAAATACCCAAGCGTTGCGATTATGGCAAATATTCTCAAGCCAATATGCCAATATGTATTCAGTATTCGGCCAAATGCGTACTATCTTCTAATCGGCCCAATACGTTATTATTTTCATCACGAGGCAATAATGATTCGGTGTACCGTCAATAGGTAATGTCTACTCATTGATATACAAAAAATGTATATCAATGTGTTTATTATTCAACCAAATACCGAATAGTGGCCGAATATTCGTCGCATCTCTATTGTGTACATACAAAAGTGACCGGCATACGATTCCTTAATTATTCTACTATTTTATATAATATATATATATACAAATGAGTAATGGTAGTTGGGCAAGAACAACTCGAATTTGATTTCCTCCTGCACCAATAAAGTTTGTTAGGCGTCATTTAGGTAAGAATTAATCGGCGATGCAGGAAATGCACGTGAAGTTTGCGACATGCGTATCGGTACGGTACTCTTGCCGGCTCTAAATCTTTAAGAATTAAAAAGCTTTGCCTTTACTTTACAAACAAATTCACACAACAGATGGTACTTATATCTTATATTCATATTTTGTAATAATATAGAGGGAATTAGGAGATTTTATGACGTAATCTGCCTCAGCCCCAGTTGTGGAAACCGTGAAATATTTACAACTTTTTTTATTACTTTTATTAAATGCAAAAATAAATAACTTTTCCGATAGAGTTAAAACACTCTGCAAAAAAAGTTTGAAACTAAGTTTTCCTTCCCTAGGGTTGCCGTTGTCCAGTTGCTAACTTTCGACATTTAAGTTTTAAGATTTCAAGGAAGCCCTACAAACTTCTTCCTAACATCAAGTTGTTTCGTAAAATTTTTGTAACGACTCGCGGCAATGAAATTGATTTTATTAAATTCTCAAATAAATAGAAACGTTGCTTTTTTCAAATGTTACTTCTAAAGGTTAAGCAAATGTAAAGTTTATAATGTTACGTGTGACTGATAGTAAGTAGTTGCTGTAGCTCACGGAAATATTATGTATCTAACTTTAAACAGAAACACAAACAAAAACTTTTTTATTCAATATGGATTATAAATAATACTTATTGAAAGTTACCACTGGCTCGAAAAAAATTTCAGTCCTGGGAAGAACCAGGAAGAAACACACACAGCGAAATTTTTTTAAATAACAGCTTACAATCATGTATGTTATACAATTAACCACACAAAACAAATTAGAAATAGCTTGGTAGCGATCACCTCAAACAAAGTAGACTACAGAAAGATGTGTTGTCAGTTCGGAGAATTAATACGAAATGACACAGTTTTAACATAGAAGTTATCGATTATGTAGATACGAGTAGGTACAAGTGAAATAAATTCATTGTATAACCATTATTGGCTAGCAGTTTTAATTTTATTTCGTAAAAAATTTCAATTTTACCGTAGGAAACAAAGGTCACAGTGACGTGTGGGAAAACACAATTTATTGGGCGGCAGACGCTCAAGTGAGTCGAATAGGTATATATAATGCAAGTGTCCTGCTTACAGGTTTACAGGAGACATTTTTTTCCGTGAATATAAAGCCGCTGTTACTTCCTTAAATGGAGGATGCGCAAAAGCGGTGAAGGTTAAAGTCAACTTTTTATGACAAGGTTCTACACCGAACAACAACCGGGACAATGGAACTTAAATACATCGGTATCTACTATGCGTGCGAAGCTGTTCGAATGTGTATTGTTTGATTAACTCGTTGGTGGTCGCACACGCGGTTGGTGATCATGAGCCAAAATTACTTGTTGGGTTTTCTGCCAAGAAACTCTCAGTAGCAGCTCAGAATTAGGGAGCTGGTGATATTTTCACCCCCGCGCCTCGGAAAACACTTTGCTGCATTTTGCTGCTTGGGACAATTCTACCAAGCAGCATGCAAGATGTAAAAGCTGTCTATAAGACATAAGAATATAAGATATAATAATAACTATAACTATAAGAATAAATTGGCACATATTATGCAGCCTTATGCGTTGGTAGCCCTGTACAAACATAAAAGAGGCTGTATAACCGCTGTATTACAGCTGTTTATTGGTGTGCAAGGAAACTATTATTACAATTACTATCTTATAAGCAACTTTTAAAGACAAACGTTCTAAATTTGTTTTTCAACGGTATTACAAATGAATATAAAACAAAAAGAACGTTTATTATATACAATTTATAAAAATGTAATAAAAAAAATAATTACTTAATTATCATACAGTATTATAATTACTACTCCTAATCGTGTCAAGTCGTTCATACGTGGTGGAGCCATGCTGCAGCTATATTAGTAGTATAATTGTAGCACGAATGGGTCGGGTCGAGCTGGGAAGGACCACGATCTCACAGAATACCAACGTAAAATAGCAGCTTAATGCTCTCGTGTTTTGGTTGGTGACTATAGAGAATCGGAGATACTTTTTACTGGAAAATCGGCATTTTATCTTAGTTCTCAAGGATGACAAAACATCTGCATTTTGATTCGTAATCGAGGATAGATGTAGATGTCTATAAGCCGCAGCAACCACTTACCATCAGGTGGACTGTATGCTCGTTTGTCACCCTTATTCTATAAAAAAAATCGCAAACGAAGATAGATGTAGATGTTTATGGGCCACAGCAACCACTTACCATCAGGTGGACTGTGTGCTCGTTTGTCACGCTTATTCTATAAAAAAAGAACGCTGGCTGAGTTTCCACGCTAAATTGCAATACTTAGTCTTTGATCGAGAAAAGAACCAGCCCTCTTATCACCAGCAGCAACGGCCAGTCGCGGATAGAGTTCCTTTAGGAACTTCACCGCACTTGAACCCCACGGACCGATAGCTTCTACAGCCATTGGCACAAATATGTAGTCATATCTCAGAGACTCATATTTGCGCCACTTACTCAGTTCAGCTGCCTCTAATGCCTCCCCGGCTCTAAACGGGGTACCTCTGAGATGAGAGGCCGACAAAATGTCTACGCAAGTAGCTTCCCACACTAGGGCTCTACCTCTCTCCCAAGGGACCAATGTAATACCGTCGCGTCTCCTGTCATCGTCTCTAAATATTCCACAAGGCTCTAAAACCGATGGAATATTTATAGAGACCATAACCCTTCGGATGACATCGTTCAAAGAACAGTGCTGTGAAAACCCACCCGCACTATTCTTACATGAAAATCCGTGGAGCCTAAACTTGTAGACTACTACAAGGGCACTGATGGAGTTGACAAATCGCCGCTCCTATTCGGATTCCTACGGCGATGCGCAAGCTTTCCCCATCAAGTACCTAATGTGCCGAAATTACTTGATGGTTACGTTTATCGAATGATGACGACGATTAATGTCTTAACATATATTTAGCATATTAATATTATATTTGGATTGAAGTTGAGTTTTGATTGTGATAATTGGTGAATTGAAAGTGCAAAATTAGATTTACGGTAACCAGCGCCAGCAAAACAAAATACTAAATACGGTAACCAAATATCGATTGTATAGGTTAGAATAAAAAAAAATCAATGGATATGAAGGCACATTGGGGCACAGTGATCATTAGTCAAACTGAAAGTAATGGTAAAAACTTAGACTAATGTCTAATATTCCCAAAATTTTGTTTTTAAATGAGTCTTAAAACGGCAACCATTATATATATAACGGTATTTCGAGGGTCTTATAGTCTTAGTAGCTGTACTATGTATGTTATGGATTATATCATGCAGCCATTAGTTTTTAATCAGTGCTATAATAGGATATTTTTATTACTTACGCTGTTTAGCAGTTTTTTAGACATGAAAATCTTGTCTTGGGAACAGTGTTGGATAACTTTTATTTAGATTTAATATGATCTTCTTACTGCACCAAATATATTTCTTTTTTTCCACATATCTTATTGATAACAAATAAATTTTGTTCACTAGCAGAATATAAACACTCAAAGCATGCAAAACGGCGATATTCTGTCACTTATACAGATTTAAGTTGTACTATGGCTGTTATTTTTTTTATATCACTCTCATAGACAGAAAAAGACAGACAGAAAGAAAAACTTTAATGATAAAATCAGATTGAAGTGTTACCAAAATACTCAAACTTGTATACTAGAGTTTTCATATTCTGATTAAGAACCCTAAGTATACATAGGTCCCACAATAAAGACTTTATACAGCTTGAGCTTTATAATAAATCATAAACTACTCTTTATATTATACGACCTCTTTTCAACACTCTTTGTTATTATATTATTATATATTGATGTTCATAATGCTTTTGTGCTGTATGGGGTAGGTCCTGCACCCGATCTCTCTCCGGTCGTGTCGGTTTGCTGTACCATCGCACTATGAGAGTGAGGAACACCCGGGCACTGTAATCACGTCTTACGCAGGTGGTTAGTCTCGATTGGCTTCTAACCGAAATCCGGTTTGGAGGACAACATTATAATTAAGTGAATGGAGTGAGTGGTCACCTTCGTTGTCGGAGTCGTCGAGCATGATGACGGTGTGGAGCTGAAGCGAGCGGCGCAGTTCGTCGGTGTAGGAGTTGTTGTTGCGATGCGCGGCCACCACGAGGCGCGAAAGCTCTAGTGTCAGCTCGGCTGCGTCGTCGGCGCGCTCCGGCGGCGGTGCGACCGCACCCCCTACCCCTGCCCCGGCCCCGCCTCCGCCGGCACCATCGCCCGCCCCACGTGACAGCTCCGGTAGCGCCTCGCTGTCTCGCGGCCGCTTCGGAACGCGCCCGTACCGTACAGCTGACACACACACACACACACACACACACATAAATACACAAAGGTTTGCGTGTCGCTGGGACTTATCGGGACTTCCAGGCGTCTTTAGCGAATATCTGATGAGATTGCCGTAGAACTAATAGATATATAAAAACTAATACGTGGTAGAGCCACGCTGCAGCTATATTATGTTGTAGCACGTATGGGTTGGCTCAACCGGGGTAGGACCACGCTCTCACAGAATTCCAGCGTAAAATAGGGTCCTAATGCTGCTGCGTTTCGTAAAGTAAGTGTAGAGAACCACTGAATATTATTACAGGAAATGCGACATTCCATCATAGTCCTCAGGGGTGACAATGCATCTGCAATGTAGATGTTTATGTCACAACATCCTTCCACTTACCATCAGATGGACTGTGTGCTCATTTGTCACGCTTATTCTGTAAAACACTACTACTAATTAAATTTGGAGATTACAGTCCCAACTGATAAGTGCATCACATAAAGCGCACTAACTAACCAAAGCTTAACCAAAACATATTCACTTTAGGCTTGAAGACACACACACATTATTCTAATCGGATGAAAAGACAAATGCTGCCAAATTATTGCACGCATTATGAACAACGAAGCAAACCGTTTGGTTCGAATACGAAACGTTAAACTATTATAAGTTCAGTGAATCTACAAAGTTAATTTTCCGCTTTACATATAACTGCACCCAGTTCATATACTCGTATATGTAGTTTAGTAAGTTAGTTACTATTTATCAGATAATATAATTTCTACTTCTGTTTCTAACTACAATCTTCTCGTTAGCTCAACGATAATCGTTAGTATTACAATATTGTAAAATTATTGCCACAAAATAAGCACAGTTTTAATGTCGCAAAATGATAATCAATAATAATACTAATCTAGATAAATTACAAATGGCTTATAAAACCTGGGATAACACGTCTCAATATAAATATCTGCCTATATGATAGAAGTTTTATTTATTACATGCCCCTAATTCGTCGCAGAACTAGTATGGGTCTCGTTCCAGCCTAATTGTTCTTGTTAAGAAAGTCGATAGACGAAATTATGTTATCAAATGAAATTTCAGCACGATGTAACTCATAAGGTTTTCGACGCAATTAACATTTATTTTAGTATCAATTTCATAATTAATATCTGATTTCATTTCTTTAAATATTATATGAAGTATTTCTAATTTCATAGGAAATATAAAATTAAAGCATTCACAACGAGCCATTTAGCCCGCAAAGTATATTATGTCATCATTGAAGTCCTCTGTTGAGCAGGCCTTCCCCCAAGGAAGCTACGAAGGATGCTTCTGAGCCACCTACTTCCTGCATCTTTTTCCAGGTCGTCACTCCATCTAGTGGAAGGCCACTCTACACTGCGCTTACAGCGACGGGTCTGCCACTCAAGAACCTTTCTTCTCGGTTATCGGTTCTCCGAACTATTGGCTTCAGCTTACTTAATCGTTAGGCCATATCGGTTTTTCTGGTTCTGCTGCGGATATTCTTATTAAATAGCCTATGACGCAGAGAAATTCTGAGCATACCACTTTCTATAGCTCGCTGAGCTTTCTCATACGGCCAGCAGTGAAGGACAAAATCTCTGATACATATGTCATCACTGGCAACTTCACTGATTGTACACTATTCTTTTCAAGTTTTAATGTATACGTGTCGAGAAGAAATTTCGTAATATCTCTGTCGAAGTTGGACTATCTGGTAAGACAATATGTCCTAGTTAAATATCGGAATATCAACAACTTTGTGGCGACAAGCGATTTCTGTCCGTTTTGAATATGTTTATTGAACGGTTTTGAACTAGGGCTACAGCCCGAACACTTCAGCACTTCGATATACGACTTCGGTCGACTTGGTACATCTGAAGCCACCGCACAAATTTCGATGGAATCAAGGGCTTTCTAATAGTCCGCACACATAAGACATAGTGATAGATCAGTATTTTCTATAATTTGCCGAAATCATTAAGTCCGTGTACGAGATGATTCGTAATGAACTATTGAAAACAGCGCACTTACGCGGCATAGAAGAGGAATTGGTCTGTAGTTTTTTAATTAGAGAGTTGTCTCCTATCTTGAAACACCAGATCACCGCCCGCAATGCGTTTACTACCTACTTCAAAAAGGAGACGGTACTGAATTCGACTGTATGATTTTTTGATGTGTCACCTCATAACTGGGTGGACCGATTTCGATGATTCTTTTTTTTATTTGAAAACTGGTGCTTCAAATGCGCTCCAATATAAATTTGATCAAGGTCTGACCAATAGTTTTTGAATTGTTCTTATTAATTTATATTGAAGTCGGTTGTACAAAATTTTTAATTTTTAATTATGGCCTAGAGATTCGAAAAGACTGTAAAAATAGCTCAAACTGACATTCGTCGGGATATCATACGGACCGCATCGGGTTACCGAGGTTCCACGGCAACGGTCGTTTTTCAGTTCAGAGTGATTTCATTTATCACCAATGCAATAATTTAGTCAATATTTTATTGTAGGTAAGTGTATATAAAACAAAATAAAATAATTAAAACTTATAAATGAATAAAGGGCAAAGCATTCAAAAACTAATAAGAATTTTAAGATGATTTAGAAAGACGATATAGTGTTTGTGACGGCACTTACAGTCTCGGCTCATACCGACAGCCAGGCACTTTTTGAAACGGCAGAACTGGCAACGGTTGCGGTTGAGTCGGATCACGTGGCACTTGCCGTCCCGCAGGCAACGGTACTCGATCTGCTTCTGGATGCTGCGCCGGAAGAAGCCCTGCAAATGGCACATAGTAACTACACCACCGCACCACGCTCACTACTTGCTACACACCTATACCTGGCACACGCCGTCTCATTCTATAAATTAATTCATCTACAAAATTTTAATCGTTCATATATATATATATATATATATATATATATACATGCAAGTACAGGTAGTATTTTTTAAATCCATACTTCTTTATTCTATCAATCCTTTGAGGGTCTCATAGAATGCTCTGATAATATTTTCAACCTATAACGCTTATGCACAAAAGGGATACAACAGCGAGACATATACACTTTGATGAATAGTTAATTTTCTTATATTGATTTAAACTCAATCAAAGGTGAGGCCCACGTTCAGCAGTGGATCCGCGAGACCAGATAATGGAGAAGAACTAAAACGACCTATGTATTGAAACATTTGATTTTGAATAATATATTTGTAGCATTTGGCATAAGCTCATAAGTGTGAATATTTTAATAACTCATGGTTGCGTTGCGGATATTGCGTCGCGGCTAAGATTTTGTTTTAATTCGTAATAAGTACATTGTTCTTTTTTTGGTCCATTTTGAACTAGGTAAGTGAGTAAATTTAAATCTAAAGATTGAATGCCAGTTATGAGCACTCGTTAATCAAAAATTGTAAGTAATATTTTGATGCATTTAAATGTACTTGCTATGTTAGGGGCTCTCAAGCAGAATATGAGCTTAATTTAGCCCGTATTGGAAGTTCGCAAACGAAAGATGCAGATGAATCCCTCGTAGTTCACTTGCTTTGAATCTATTTTTCTCTTGACCGCCCGCCCTCAAAATGTACCATTGTATCCAAGTGTATCAATCACCGAATCTGATTGAGCTATTTTCGCTCCTCCTGTCATGTTATAATGTAATAAACATTTTATTTAGCTCAATGGCAAAGATATATTCCATCAAGTACGATCGAAAAATTAGTAATAAGATACTTAATAAATTTCGCGTATTTGTCATACACAACAGTTAAAACACGATAAACTTAAGTTTTCTTTTTAGTTATAAACGTAATAAAAGATTTGTACATAAATATTCAGGTCAGACATCTGTATCACCTATACTATTACTGAAATACGGATCCAAAGATAGATACAAGAATGATTAACTTTATTTTAATACTAGCTGTTCCCCGTGAGTCCGCCCGCGTGGAATCTATTGCGATTGGATTTCATGGGTTTTCATTTTTTTACGCGGTATCCTAATTTTTTCCTAAAATAAAAGTAGCTTAAGTTACTCCCTTAACATCAGCTATCTGCCAGTGAAAGTTCCATCCAAATCGGTTGACAGGTTTTTGCGTGATGCGTGTTCAGACTGACGTTGTGTTAGTTTTATTGTAGTATAGATAGAATATTGATAACAGTGTCAGTAGAGCTGTTGAATTAAAAGCAAAGAGTGATACATATACACATCAACAGAATCTAGGGATATTTTACATTTCAACAAATATTTCAAAATCTATTAAGAACTTTCTCATATGTGGTTGATATAAATGGAAGAATGATAGGTTATTTTAGGTTTTTAATAAAAAATAAAAACATTTTGTAATTTTTTAAACTCTTAAGACATATCTCTTAAAGCTCACATGGCACGTTAAATTAAAAAAGAAAAACAATCTAATCCCTATTCATTAATTAATATCAGTAGAACAATTTTAAATTTTCTTTAACGTAACGAATTACTAACAATTTTGCCGCCATCTTATGTTTTTGCTTTTAAATTTGTAAATTTTGAAAATAGAATATAAGAGGTTTAAATCTGTACGTAAACTTTTTATGGAAACTAAAAACAATAAAGTCGTAAATAATTTAGGATTAAGGTATCCCTAGATTCTGTTGATGAGTAAATAAGTGATACTATCTTTGAACTAATCTTATCTCAATGGAAAGATGCGTAACTTACTTTACATTTCAATGATGCGTTAATGAGGACATCGTCGACTTATTCAGCCACTAGGGCGGCGCCAATTAGGCATGAGGAGAAATATTTGGCAAATTTCATAGTCGAGCAGTGCATTTGTTACAAAAGTGAAGAAATAATAATAATAATAATCCCCCATGGTCAGTCAGAACAACTATACTATGTAGAAATAACAAGCCAGGATTATCTATCTGCCTATTAATATTTAAAGACCCTTTTTCAAACTAACGATCACAAACCAGGCTGAACGAAAATATGAGTGTTGGACGTAAACTAATGCCCCCAGCTCCCGGCAGATCCAGTAACCATATCGACTCTGGCGGAAGCCGAGATGTTACTGTGTCTTAGGGCACATACAATCTCCGGGCGAGGAAGATTTCCCGTCAAACGACTTAAGCTATATCTACGGACACCGATGCCCTTAGTGATACTGATAGTTTATATACCTCCGAAAATGATGGGCAGAAATCAAAGCCATACACTTTAAACCAGTCTTTATCTTCCTCATCATCATCAAGTAGCCAATTGCTGAAGGATGATGCATAGAAAATAACTTCTGTTATGGAACCTGTGCCCACCATCAGTAAACGTAATACGCGTAAGAAATGGACTTCTGAAATGAATGAATTTATATTGCCTACTTACCTTTATTTAACAATGATGGATACTGACACTAAAGGTTATTTACAACCATTACACATGACATTCATAGAACGATTCCCAGATATGCAAGTTACCCGTCAAAGAATAGGAGATCAGCGAAGAGCAATAATGAATAATAAACTTTTATCACAAGAAATAGTAAAGAAAATTTATAAGTGCAATCAAACTTACACTATTACATTTCCCCTGTTGTTATGAAGGACCAAAAAGATGTTGTGTTATTCAACATCTTTTGTTATGTTAGGTTAGCACACACGAGACAATGTTGGCGATCGTACATGTACTGACTTAAATAAAAACTTTAAACTAAAATGCCTACGCGTACATAATGTGTTCGGTGTAAACTGAACATCTTCCCGCACAAAAAGGGAGATAAACTAAAAATACATAAAAAAAAAGTAAAATTATTTGAGCAAATTCAGGTGTAAAAATTATTCTTCATCGCGTTTAAAAATGAGGGTTCGCAATATAGGAGATGTCGCTCGGTCTTGAGTGTTGAACGCGTTCGGGACCGCGGGTGAGGACGCACGGTCGGCGCTGACGGCGACGGGTTGCGTTCTCGGGCCGTGCACTGCAGCGGCGCGCTGCGCTCTCGGGTCGGCCACCGCAGCCACACGAGCAGAGCTTAGACCTTCCGTAGTTAAGTTATCGAAGCTAAAACTTGAAGTGATAGCCGTGTTTCTTCTTTGTCGTAGTCGTTTGCAGGCAAGGCATATAGCAGCTATCACAGCCACTCCCACCAGAATGTAAATCGCAGCGTAATGATGTATGTCATGGAATGTTATGTTTTCAGCGATCACATTTTGGGACATCAGGTTTTTGATGTTTTCGTTCAAGGTGGTTAGGTTGGCTTGGAAACTGTCGGCGTCTTTTTCCAACTCTCCTGTTTCTGGAATCGAGAGCCTGATAATTTGGTTAATAGTAGCGATTTCAGGCGTATAAATTTCAGGTTCGGTTTTCAATTCACTCGTAAATATTTTGTGAATATGGAATGATAATTCTTCACTTTTGATTGAGCAACCGACTTCCGGCGCGATGACCCCGGCGTATTTCAGCCGTTCCACGGTAACTTGATCGCCGCAAAAAAAACTCTTACGTTGCATTTGTCGCATGTTGTAAATAAGTAATTGTTCGCCTTATTTAATTGAATAAACATGTTACTGCACTCGGCGATGTTTATTTGGTACTGATTTGTGTAATTATTCATCAAACACGGATCTACATCTGAATTTCTTTGGTATATGAGGTGTTTGAGGTGGCATAAATGTGCTGAAAATTCGTACACAATACACTCTTGTAAATCGATAGATGTCATTGGAATGGAAATATCCTTTTCTAAATTAATTGCAATGTAATCTGCAATCGGTTTAATGTTCACAAAATTGTTTGTCCGTTTACGAGGAATCGGTATAACTCTGTATAGGTTGTAATTATCTCGGCTAACCAATGGTAATCTGATTTCAAAAATCAAGTACTTATTAGTCATCTGTGTTTTCACTTGAAGAAACTGATATGTTTTTTGAAAATCTGATTGTATGTTTGATATAGGTAGAGTCAAGTCTTTATACAATATCACAATATACACAATGCTATAGTACAGAATCATCATAGTAAAGAAATCAAGTGACTCCGCTTAATATGTATGATAAAACATTGCAAAAAATGAGGTACTTATGATAATAACACAAAATTGACATATGGACTCAAAAGACTCTACATGGAAGACATCGCCAAGATTTTAACCAACTTACCGAAGACAAATTAGCGTCGAACGCATGGTGTCAACGTGGTTAGCTTTACCCTGAGACATAGTTTTATGTGCGCAATTCAAGACCAAGTCATAGAGACACGTGGTCATTAAAGCACATCAGTAAAATAAAAAATCTACATGCTGACACATGTAAACGCTGCTGTAATGTTTCAGAAACAATCCAACACTTCACTGGTGTTTGTAAAGCGATTGTTCAGCCGAATTATAAGTATAGGCATGATCAAGTAGCCAGTATAATTCACCAAAAACTTGCCCTTAGGCGGAAACTAACTGACCAGCCAACTCAAGTATACTATAAATATAAACCTGAAATTGTCCTTGAAAACATTACTCACAAAATGTATTTTGACAGAGATTTATACTTACCGACAAAACTATACACTATAATAGACCGAATATAACATTAATAGACAAAGCAAATAAATGTGCTTTTATTATTGACATTGCTATACCTTTTTAACAGTGGTAGAGCCACGCGGCAGGTTTTGCTGTCGCACGGATGGGCTGGCTCGAACCGGGGTAGGACCACGACCTTACAGAAAACCAGCGTGAAGTAGAGGTTTACCTCTGCGTTTCGCTTGGTGAGTGCAGGTGGCCGGAGGCATTTTAATTTGTAACAGAGCATAGATGCAGATGTCTATGGGCCGCAGCAACCACTTACCATCAGGTGGACTGTGTGCTCGTTTGTCACCCTTATCCTATAAAAAAAATACCTAATTCACATAACTTACCGAATATACAATTAATGAAAGAAAATTCAAATGCGCTGATTTAAAACATGAAATTATTAGAATGTGGAACATACATAACGCCATTATAGTGCATATAGTCCTCTCTACAACTGGTGTAATACCAAAAGCGCTTCATCAATCATTAAAAACTCTTAATTTACCAAAACTTACATATATTCAATCGTAAAAAGCGGTTTATTTACATATATTCAATCGTAAAAAGCGGACTTGTAGAATAGTTACAGAGTTTACCACAACAGAAAACTACCCATAATGAAACACGCTCATGGTACCCACTTGCCTTAGTCCCGTGGTAGTAACCATTAATAACAAACAAAAATTAACATATATATATATATAATATTAACATTATATATATATATATATATATATATCTATATATATATATATATCTTTATATATAAAAATTACGTGTCACATTATTTGTCCGCGATGAACTCCCTAAACTACTAAACTGATTGCAATGAGATTTTGCACACTGTGCGCAGTTTGGTCCAACTTGAGAGATAGGATAGTTTTATCTCTATAAGTGAACCTCAATATTTTGTATTACGAATTTAAGAATTGTTATAGGACACAGGGTCATCGGAGAGGGCAGAACAACGTCTGCCTGGTCAGGTAGTATATATATATATATATATATAGTATATATGCACTAGTATCTCTCTCTCAAATATTAAATTATATATTTATAAAACATTATATTTAAAAGAAAACAGATAATACACAATTATTATATTTTAAAGATTTGATGTATGATTCCTAGGTAGGTATTGGTACCTTGCAACCCTCGCAGGAGGTGACGCCGTAGTGGTACCCGGAAGCCTTGTCGCCGCACACCTTGCAGGGTGCCGCCGCCTTCGCGCTGCACGCGCCGCCGCCCGCCCCGCCGCCCTCCGCCGCTTGCTCTGCACTCACACGTCGAGAACACGTTAATGATACACTCACCACGACCATTTCAGCTGTTATCTTCACCAATGTAAGCGTAGATTCTGAGACCACTAGGTCTTTTTTTATAAAATAAAGGTGACACACAAGCACCCAGTCCAACTGATGGTAAGTGTAAAGGTAAAGTGCTGTGGCCCATAGACTACTACATCTATCCTCGATTAAGAATCAAAAGGCAAATGCGTTGTCAGCCGTGAGAATTAAGATGGAATGCCTCGTTTCCAGCAAAACGGGTATCCGGTTCTCTACACTCACCACACGGAACACAGCAGTGTTGAGCTGCTATTTGACGCTGGTATTCTGTGAGAGCGTGATCCTTTCCAGGTCGAGCCGACCCATTCGTGCTACAACCATAATTAAGCTGCAGCATGGCTCTACCACGTAAAAAGAAACGACGTTTGTATTAAATATAGTGGGTACATAAGGTGCCATTGCATCTGTTATAGATGCAATAACTTTAACGGAAATCTCCTATAAATAATTTAACATCAATAATTTTAACAGGTTCCCTGTCCGCGAAAGAGATACAATAGTGAAACAATTATACGACTATGATTGATGGAGAGCGAAAGAGTTAAAAAATATTTAATTTACGATATATTTTGCAATACTCTATGGAATTTAAAAGTATTTGAACAAGCCTTCACGTTTTGCATAAGCAATAATTTGGCGACAGTAGGAGAATTTAAAGATTTTATTGTCGAAAAAAGGAATATCACACATTGTTAACTGTAAGTGCTGCGACGGGAACCCCACGTTTGGCCGTTTGACAGTAGTTGACAGTCGATACTGGGAAGTTGATAATTTATAGTTTATTGATAAAAAAACAACTAAATTTAATTTAATGATAGAAGGGACACGCGTGACCGGTATTGTTGGACTCAATTAGCACACTGACTCAAAATGCATTATTGTAGCGTAATAACGTAAACTGCTGACGCTACAAATATGTACGTGCTGCAGACCGTGCATTAATATCCAATTGAATATCCGAGTCACGTGGTTCCACCTTCCCCGTTTCATTATAAATTATACTCCACTTCTTTTCAATTTTGTTGGATGTAGTTTTAATTTTGTTGCTTAAACGTAAATCCTTGGCTATGGAGCATAATATTTTAAAAATTTTGTGATCGATGATCGATGATTATACGATCTTTCTTCATAAATCTGATATTATAACCTTCACCTACATTTATAAATCCCTACTGTCGCCCATCCATTAAATGATTTGCGACTGTTTAAAAAGAAGTTTTAGAAGTTAATATTCTATTAAAGCCTAATTTTAAATGATAGAAACAAAAAAATAAACTTTTTTTATTCAATATAGGTTATAAATAATACTTATTAAGCGGCGAAGCTTGCGAAGTCACTTATTGATTTCACGATGTCTGTCCGTCTGTCCCACGATTATCTCGAGAACGGTTTTGAATTTTCAAATTCTGTTTTCAGCAATCGATTACTGATCACCCAGGCATCTGAACCTCCTATTTTGAAACTGATTGCTCAACGGCAACCGTTAGAAACCGCTACAAAGCTGATTGCTTCGCCACTTTGCTATGCTGTTAGCTTGCTAGGTTTATTAAGCGGCGAAGCTTGCGAAGTCACTTATTGATTTCACGATGTCTGTCCGTCTGTCCGTCGGTCCGTCTGTCCCACGATTATCTCGAGAACGGTTTCGAATTTTAAAATTCTGTTTTCAGCAATCGATTACTGATCACCCAGGCATCTGAACCTCCTATTTTGAAACTGATTGCTCAACGGCAACCGTTAGAAACCGCTACAAAGCTGATTGCTTCGCCACTTTGCTATGCTGTTAGCTTGCTAGTTTTATTAAGCGGCGAAGCTTGCGAAGTCACTTATTGATTTCACGATGTCTGTCCGTCTGTCCGTCGGTCCGTCTGTCCCACGATTATCTCGAGAACGGTTTCGAATTTTAAAATTCTGTTTTCAGCAATCGATTACTGATCACCCAGGCATCTGAACCTCCTATTTTGAAACTGATTGCTCAACGGCAACCGTTAGAAACCGCTACAAAGCTGATTGCTTCGCCACTTTGCTATGCTGTTAGCTTGCTAGGTTTATTATTAAGTGGCGAAGCTTGCGAAGTCACTTATTGATTTCACGATGTCTGTCCGTCTGTCCGTCTGTCCGTCTGTCCGTCTGTCCGTCTGTCCGTCTGTCCATCTGTCCGTCTGTCCGTCTGTCCGTCTGTCCGTCTGTCCATCTGTCCGTCTGTCCGTCTGTCCCTCTGTCCGTCTGTCCGTCTGTCCCACGATTATCTCGAGAACGGTTTCGAATTTTCAAATTCTGTTTTCAGCAATCGATTACTGATCACCCAGGCATTTGAACCTCCTATTTTGAAACTGACTGCTCAACGGCAACCGTTAGAAACCGCTACAAAGCTGATTGCTTCGCCACTTTGCTATGCTGTTAGCTTGCTAGGTTTATTGAAAGTCACTCTTGTTTAATTGCCACTGGTTCGAAAAAAACCTCTGTCCTGCGAAGAACCAATAAGAAATCCATCGGGACTTTTTTTTAAATAACAGTGTACAATCATGTATGTTACACAATTAACAACACAAAACAAATTAGAAATAGCTTGGTAGCGATCACCTCATTCCCAGGGGTTATTATCATCCATAAATTCCTTAATAGTATAATAATCTCCTTTTAAACAAACTTAGTTTAATAAAGTTTTTGAACTTTGAGCAGGTCAAATTTTGTATATTTTTTGGGATTTTGTTGTAAAAGCGTATACATCGCCCCAAGAATTAATTAGTTGTGTTCCTAGCATGTACAGAATGAATATCACTTATTTTCGTATAACTGCTTTTATTTTTATGAACGTGTATTACATTTTCATAAATGTATTGAGAGGCCGAAGTTAATATATTAATTTCCTTAAATTTTTGTCTGAGTGACTCTTTAGGCTTTAAATAATAGATTGCTCTAATGGAACTCTTCTGTAAAACAAACATAACTTCAGTGTCAGTCGCGTGTCCCCATCGCAAAATACCACTACACCATGCCATGGAAATAGCTGAAGTAAACAAGTCTAGCTGTTTCAACACTGGTAAGATTTCTAATCTCTTAGGAGATATTTTAGAACCGAGATCTAGGTCAGATTTTGTATCATTGTTTTTTCGCCACAAAATAATATCGTGGATTTGTTGACATAATAAATAATTTATACATAGTTTTTTTTAGATATGTTTTTCTAGGGCATATCGGCAACGGTGGCTGCGATCATCAGAACACATAAACTGGGTAGGCGCCACTGCAAGTACCCGTGCTAAGTTAAAGGCATGTGGCATTATGTTATTTTAGCCAGTAAATTTATAGCCAGTGAGTTCATACCTAACTCTGATCGGTGACAGAAATAGCAATAAAAGACGTTTCACCCGTCCTGACCTATTTTCAATTATAATAATTCAGATTCAGATATGTAGACACCATTGTAATAGATGGAGTAACGATTTGGTAAGAGTTTCTTTATTATTTATTGTAAACATTATAAGATAATAACAATTTTTAATAATATAAGCTTGTTTTTTTTTATATAAGAGTTTATATAAGAGTATGTTTTTCTTATATTTTTAATATAAGAGCTTAACCTGCAGAAAGTAGATGGACGCACGTAACTCAGCAGCTTTGGACTGTACTTTATGGCATTCCTTGATGGAGACCTATGTTCAGCAGTGGACTCGTGAAATGCTGTAATGGTGATGAGGGAGTAGAAATCTGATAATAACTTCGAAATTATTTCATTTATGGCGAATATTACGGGCGTATACGGACAGTCGCCAGTTTTCCTAACTCAAAATCAGATGAAAAGCTAAGCACTGCGATTAAGGTATATTTTAATAAGTATAGTACATAAGCTAATACAATATACTTTTGTCGTGACAAATTTATCTCAATAATTTGCGAATTATTTCTTTTCATGTACAAAACCCAAGCCCTACATTTTTCCCATTAAGTTATAAGAGAAAAGTTACAGAAAAACGTAATAAAAATATTTGATGGATTCTGTTAGATTCACCTCGTAACTGACTGCATTTTCTGAGGTTGCATTTAACATTTCTACCGTGAGGCTGGAAGGTGAGGTTGATTGAGAACGGTATAAAGTCACTTAAAAAACGGAATAAACAAAACTTCTATTCCAAAGATTAATCTATTTAATAGAGTGATTTAAATAATAAAATAATACGGTTGTTCCGTTAGTCGGAAATAATGAGGCCTAAAAGTTAGTACTAGTTCTCGTGTCTTACATGTAAATTTAATTTAAGGCATGCGTCCCAACCCTGATCCTGAGATATAAAACGGTTGAAGCAAAAGTAAAATTTTAAATCGCATTTTTAACGATATAATATACAAGTACATCTTACATCACTCATTAAAAGTTAGTACGCGGAATCAGTTTATTGTACACCTGACAATTTACCGTCAGTGGAACCACTCCTTATTGTGACGGGTGTCAAGCCGCAGTTACAGCTGACGCCTCCGTTTTGTTCCCAGGGTACAGGACAATAATTGTTACTTTGATTTTTAAATCCAACTATTCTTTGCAACAGCATACGCAATGTACTCGTATTACAGGCACTATGAAGATAGATTCGATCTTTCTTTTATGTATACGGCCAAAATTGTTATAGAATAGACTCTATACATTTTATTCAATATATATTATTACATAATACTTATTGAAAGTATTTTTTTTTATTTACCACTGGTGTGCAAAATACCTCTGTCCTGGGAAGAAACCAGTAATTAACTCAGTGGGATTATATTGTTTTATCCAAGAGCGAGTCTTATCCGACATTAATCTGATGATATCCCGGACGTCAGTCTGAGCGGGATTAGAATGGCTCTCCAGCACCTTAAAAACGGCAAGGCCCCAGGCGAGGATGGAATTACAGCGGAGCTTCTGAAAGCGGGTGGAAAACCGGTACTTGAAGTCCTTCAGAAGCTCTTTAATTCTGTCTTCCATGGTGACATTACACCGGAGGCGTGGAGCAGAAGTGCGGTGGTCTTGTTCTTCAAGAAAGGTGGCAACGCTCTCTTGAAGAACTACAGACCGATTTCCCTTCTGAGCCGCGGCTACGTGCTGTTTTCGAGAGTCATTACGAATCGTCTCGCGCGCAGACTTGACGACTTCCAGCCTCCCGAACAAGCCGGATTCCGAAAAGGCTTTAGCACCATAGACCACATACATACCCTTCGGCAAATTTTACAGAAGTCCGAGGAGTACAATTTGCCACTATGTCTGGCGTATGTGGACTATGAGAAAGCCTTTGATTCCGTCGAAGTTTGGGCGGTGTTGCAGTCCCTTCAGCGATGCCAAGTTGACTGTCGGTATATCGAAGTGTTGAAGTGCTTGTACAGTAGGGCTACGATGGCTATCCGAGCACAAAACCAGAGTACGAAAACTATCCAATTGCAGAGAGGTGTAAGACAGGGTGACGTTATATCCTCGAAACTCTTTACCGCTGCATTGGAAGATGTTTTCAAGCTTCTGGACTGGAAAGGATACGGTATCAACATCAATGGCGAGTACATCACTCACCTTCGATTTGCCGACGATATAGTCCTTATGGCAGAATCGCTGGAGGACCTAAGCACTATGCTCAATGACCTCAATAGTGTTTTCCAACGGATAGGTCTTAAGATGAACATGGACAAAACAAAGATCATGTTTAATGTCCATGTCACACCTATGCCGGTAGTTGCTGGGAACACTAAGCTCGAAGTTGTTGACGAGTATGTTTACCTGGGACAAATAGTCCGACTAGGTAAGTCCAACTTCGACCGAGAGGTCAATCGACGGATTCATCTCGGTTGGGCAGCGTTCGGGAAATTACGGCACATCTTCTCGTCAGGTATACCTCAAAACTTGAAAACGAGACTGTACACCCAGTGCGTGTTACCAGTGATGACATACGGAACTAAGACGTGGTCCTTCACTGCTGGCCGTATGAGGAAGCTCAAGGACGCTCAGCGAGCTATGGAGAGGGCTATGTTCGGAGTTTCTCTGCGTGATAAACTCAGAAATGAGGATATCCGCAGTAGAACCAGAGTGACCGACATAGCCCAACGGATTAGTAAGCTGAAGTGGCAATGGGCCGGCCATATAGCTCGAAGAACCGATAACCGATGGGGAAGAAAGGTTCTCGAGTGGCAGCCTCGTATCGGCAGGCGAAGTGTAGGGCGTCCCCCCATTAGATGGAGTGACAACCTGGTAAGATATGCAGGAAGTCGATGGATGCAGGTGGCTCAGGACCGTGCTTTGTGGAATTCTTTGGGGGAGGCCTTTGTTCAGCAGTGGACTTGTGAAGGGCTGTAATGATGATGATGATGATATTGTTTTAGACATAACATATAGCTTTACAATAATTGTGTACAATTTTTTATAACTAAATTGTACACAATTATTGATTTTGAATTGGCTGAGTTAAAAAGTAAATAATAAGACAGCATATTTGCTACCAGTCTTAAATTATATTTGGATACGTAATACCTATATTTTGTCCAAAACTTTTTTATTAAATTATTTATGTCAATTAAATGAAATTTGTCATTATTATCATTACAATTATAGGTCAAATTTAAATTATTGTTTAAATCAAATTTAAATTAAAATTATTCATTTGTAAATTTAAATTATGTCTTAGATTATTTTCCTGTGGCAATCCCTGTATGTAATTAGTGTGAACAAGACAATTTTGTGTACATTTAAGTTATTAAGTTGTTCAATATATCTTAATAACTGTTTGTTGTTTACACTGCCTCTTCTACCGACAAAAATTATTATAGTACTATTTGCGCAAAAGTCGGTAACTATAATTTTATTTAGGATGTCACTAAGAGATGCTCCAGGCATGCGGCAATTTGTAATTTTTTGTCCCTTTAAAGAGTTATTTAAAGTTATGCCTAGTTTTTTCTCATGGCATCGCTATCATCATCATCACTACAGCTCTTCACAAGTCCACTACTGAACATAGGTCTACCCTAAGGAATGCAACACAGCACGGTCCTGAGCCACCTGCATCCATCGACTTCCTACATGTCCTGGTAAGACTCCATTTAGTGGAGGACGCCCTACACTCCGTCCGCCGGTACGAGGCCGCTGCCTTTTTTCCCCATCGGTTGTCGGTTTTTCGAGCTATATGGCCGGCCCATTGCCACTTCAGCTTACTAATTCGTTGGGCTATGTCGGTCATTCTGATTCTATTGCGGATATCCTAATTTCTAAGTTTATCACGCAGAGAAACTCCGAGCATAGTAGCGCTCTCAATAACTCGCTGAGCGACCTTGAGCTTCCTCATCCGGCCAGCAGTGAATGACCACGTCTCAGTTCCATAGGTCATCACTGGCAACAGTCTCGTTTTCAAGTTTTGAGGACGAGAAGATGTGCCGTAATTACTCGAATGCTGCCCAGCCGAGTTGAATCCGTCGATTGACCTCTCGATCGAAGTTGGACGTACCAAGTCGGACTATTTGTCCCAGGTAATGCTCCAGCTTAGTGCTCCCAAAAACTACCGGCATAGGTGTGACATGGAGATTATACACATTGCTATACACAATTATATTATTTTTGTTAATATTTGAGTTATTTTTTATTTTAATCTCCTCTGCTATGACACTGTCATAGAATTTTAGTGGTGGTGTAATATTATCAGCACACACAGACTATGAAGAAGCTGGTATTGTACGCTGACACTCACATTGATGTTTAACTAAGGAATCAAAACATTCCTCATCATATTTACATGTCTGTACCAAACTATCCTTTAGTCAGTATGTGTTGTTTTATTTAATTTTGGATTGATTTATATTTATTGAACACAGTTTGAAGGGAGTTAGTAAATGAGAAAATTTCAGAACAGATCAGGCACTCTGCGTCAGTCTCATAACATTTTTTTATGTTATCCACTTCAATTGAATACAACTTTAGTTCATGTATCAATGCTTGCTTTTCTTTACATACATTAACATAATTTTTGGTAATGATCTCATTTTTTGTTAATATTTGTATTTTCCTTATGTATTTATTAACTTTTATGTACTTCTTCAATTTGGTTTTACTGCAATTAATCCTTACTGTTATTCCTGAAGTGAAAGAGTCGTCATCAGTTAAATCTATTGTTGCAGATTGCTGTGAAATTCTTTAAGTTACATTGCACAAGCTCAGAGAACAGACTTTGAATCTGGGAGGCGTTAAGGTTATCTATATATGATTTAAATTGTGTTATTTACTCATTAGCCTCGTTCAACTGTAACTTCAATGCATCAATAAACCTGAGAGCTTCCTCATATTCCTTGCTGCATTGGTCAAACCGTTCCCTGTAGCTGATCTCTTTCTTTTATAACACTTGTGTAAGCTGTATGTAACTTAACCATATCACATATCAATTGTGTATTTTTGACAACTATGCTAACTATTTCTTTTTCATTATCATCCCTTTCCTTAAGCAACAGTTTACACTGCTCCTTGGACGCCTTAAGTTCTTGGAGCGCAAGCTGGAGTTGGTTCTCCATCTGGCGCGTCTTGGCGTTGCGAGTTGTTGCGATTTTAATATTTATTATAAATAATAAATAAACGAAAACAGAAGGAGCAGAGTAAGCTAAAGTCGAGTTGTTGTTGTTTTATTTTTAATATTTATAAATCCTAAATTAAATTATCGTTAAAATAATTCAAAAAGAAACCCGCAAAAAATTTAATAATCCGAGTATAATAGAATAGTTTTTAAATTTATAAAAGGAATGATATGAAATAACAATTACAATGGCTTAAAACAATGTTCTTTACCTGTCACTGTTTGTTCCAATACCAAAATGTTGTTATAATATTTATGTACCAACCGACTTTATTAAATATTAAGCGGCAGTAATTATTAACTATAACATAAAATTGAGGTGGATATTATGAATTTACAATATTTAAATTGTTAAAATTTGTCGGGATCAATTACTTTTACAACTTATCGCTAGGGTAGCCACAGCAAAAAAAAAAAAGTGGTGACATCCTGAGGGCACTATGTTGAATATTCTTAAGTTACGTGAGTGAATTGATTCACGTCGTGTTGCTATTTGCTTATCAGACGGTACTGTATGGTAGGTGACCTGGTGCCATGTAAGATATCGGTAGACATATGTAAGTTGGGTGTATTCATTTTGAATTAGTTTGTTGTTATTGTTATCATCTGTTTTTTTTTTTAGTTAATTTGTTAAACATATCTAATTTAAATAGTTATCATGCTTTTTCCGTTCCGTTATATAGTAATACTACAATAACAACTCCCAATACAATGTTTTTAAATGTGCCTCAAGACCGTAAATGTCGGAATCAATGGTTTCAAACATTTTCAAGCAGCACACCGTTTTAATCCTAAAACCACGTCAATTTTTTTTTGTTGTGTCTTGTAAGTATTATAATATAATTTTATATGTGTATGTATTAATCATTCATATCAAATATGAATACCTCTATATAAAATATAAAAATCAATTGATGTCCGTTAGTCTCGCAAAAACTTGAAAACGGCTGGGCCGATTTCGATGAATTTTTTTTGTGTATGTTTGAGTGGGTTTTAAACACATTTCAATTGGACCCTGTAGGTGGCGCTGTTGTCGAGATCCAGAAACCACCCGTGCGAAGTCGGGGCGGATCGCTAGTATTAAATAAAAGAGTCGCGTCAAATACAAAATTTTAATATAACTCGAAATTTTAGAGATATTTAATAATACATTTGTATATTTCTACGAATAGATTTTCCTTTAATTTTTTATTTATAGCTAGCTAAGTTAAACATCTCCTGGTGATTATTACGTAATCACAATGATATCGAAATCGTTCTGATAACTGAAATTTTTTTCTAGCTTAAAGTAGATATGGAAAATTATATTTATTATACTACAATTGGAGACAGAGCGAAATTTAAGTTGATATAGTACCGCACTACACAAGTTTAATTATCACTCTAACCGCAAAAGACAAGGCAGTGAAATTCCTAGACCAACTTCAGAAAAAAGACAAAAACAGAAAATCCTTCGAGAGATTTTAAAATTATTCAATAATGTTTAACAAAATTAATATTTAATAAATTATATATAGTTATAAAATATACAGTTATAACAATCTATAATATAAAAACGAATCGCTTTTATATGAATGTGTTGCTAAGCGCAAATCGCGAGAGCAGCTGAACCGATTTCGTTAATTCTTTTTTTATAATATTCCTTGAAGTACGAAGGTGGTTCTTACGAGGAGAAAAATTTAAAAAATTGCCTGAAAAAGTCTAAAAACAACGCTTTTCTATATTCACATACAAAAGATTCGTAATAATATTTAAAAGTCAATTTGAACTTTAATACCATACCATAAAGTTTAAGTGTTAGTGGAGGGGTTTCGGGAAGGCAAAACAATTGGGTGACGTTAGTATCATATAAATATTATATAGTAGCGTATCGTATCGCATCGTATAAATATGTCCCAAATAGCAGAATAAGTATTAAAAAAAATTAAAGAATCGACTGTTAGGCGCTACGAAGTTCGCCGGGTCAGCTAGTTATATATAAAACTCACAGTGACGCGTTTGCACCTCGAATTTCAGCTGATTTGTAGAGACATGCTGCAACTATATTGCTGATATAGCACGAATGGGTCGGCTCGACCGGGGAAGTATCGCACTATTACAAAATACCAGCGTTTTATAGTGAGTGTAGAGAACCGGAAACCCTTTTTACTGGAAACGAGGCATTCCATCTTAGTCGTCACGGGTGACAACGCATCTGTATTTTGGTTCTTAATCGAGAATAGATGTAGATCATAAACATGATCCACAGCAACCACTTACCATCAGGTGGACTGTGTGCTCATTTGTTACCCTTACCCTATCAAAAAAATAAAATGGTTTCTCAGTAGCAGGCCGGAGTCAGGAAGTTGGTGGTGTTTTCACACCGTGTCTCGGAGACCAAGTAAAGCTGTCCTGCGTTTGATCTTTCTCCTGTCGTGTCGGATAACCGTCCCATCGGACTCTAAGAGTGAGGGATAAGTGAGTGCACTTGTGTTTGCGCATACATTTGGGCACTTTAATCCAATCCTGTGCTAGACTGCGCTAAATGGCTAGACTCCGTTGAGACTACCTGCCGTGAACAGAATTTGATCTGAAGGACATTATTATGTAATAAGCGATGTTAATGTTTGCAATGGTTACCCGTCTCTGTGTATTTTGTGCCTGTACGAAATGAATTCTGCACCGGCGTACTGCCATGTAATCGTGTAAAGATTTAATAAACCTAGCAAGCTAACAGCATAGCAAAGTGGCGAAGCAATCAGCTTTGTAGCGGTTTCTAACGGTTGCCGTTGAGAAATCAGTTTCAAAATAGGAGGTTCAGATGCCTGGGTGATCAGTAATCGATTGCTGAAAATAGAATTTGAAAATTCGAAACCGTCCTCGAGATAATCGTGGGACAAACGGACAGACGGACAGACGGACAGACATCGTGAAATCAATAAGTGACTTCGCAAGCTTCGCCACTTAATAATTCAAACTTGAATTGATATCACCGTGTATTTGACCATTTTCCATTGCTTACATAAATAATTTCCGTCGTTGACACCAGCCAAAATAATCTACTTTGCTTCTCACTCTTTATCATCATCATCATTACAGCCCTTCACAAGTCCACTGCTGAACATAGGCATCCCCCAAAGAATGCCACAAAGCACGGTCCTGAGCCACTTGCATCCATCGACTTCCTGCATGTCTTACCAGGTCGTCACTCCATCTCGTGGGGGGACGCCCTACACTTCGCCTACCGGTACGAGGCTGCCACTCGAGAACCTTTCTTCCCCATCGGTTGTCGGTTCTTCGAGCTATATGGCCGGCCCACTGCCACTTCAGCTTACTAATTCGTTGGGCTATGTCGGTTATTCTGGTTCTACTGCGGATATCCTCATTCCTAAGTTTATCACGCAGAGAAACTCCGAGCATAGCCCTCTCCATAGCTCGCTGAGCGACCTTGAGCTTCCTCATCCGGCCAGCAGTGAAGGACCACGTCTCAGTTCCGTAAGTCATCACTGGCAACACGCACTGGTTGTACAATTTCGTTTTAAGGTTTTGAGGTATGTCTGACGAGAAGATGTGTCGTAGCTTCCCGAACGCTGCCCAGCCGAGTTGAATCCGTCGATTGACCTCTCGGTCGAAGTTGGACTTACCTAGTCGGACTATTTGTCCCAGGTAAACATACTCGTCAACAACTTCGAGCTTAGTGCTCCCAACAACTACCGGCATAGGTGTGACATGGACATTAAACATAATCTTTGTTTTGTCCATGTTCATCTTAAGACCTATCCGTTGGGAAACACTGTTGAGGTCATTGAGCATAGTGCTTAGGCCCTCCAGCGATTCTGCCATAAGGACTATATCGTCGGCAAATCGAAGGTGAGTGATGTACTCGCCATTGATGTTGATACCGTACCCTTTCCAGTCCAGAAGCTTGAAAACGTCTTCCAATGCAGCGGTGAAGAGTTTCGGGGATATGACGTCACCCTGTCTTACACCTCTCTGCAATTGGATAGGTTTCGTACTCTGGTTCTGTACTCGGATAGCCATCGTAGCCCTACTGTACAAGCACTTCAACACTTCGATATACCGACAGTCAACTTGGCACCGCTGAAGGAACTGCAGCACCGCCCAAATTTCGACGGAATCAAAGGCTTTCTCATAGTCCACATACGCCAGACATAGTGGCAAATTGTACTCTTCGGACTTCTGTACAACTTGCCGAAGGGTATGTATGTGGTCTATGGTGCTAAAGCCCTTTCGGAAACCGGCTTGTTCGGGAGGCTGGAAGTCGTCAAGTCTGCGCGCGAGACGATTCGTAATGACTCTCGAAAACAGCACGTAGACGCGGCTCAGAAGGGAAATCGGTCTGTAGTTCTTCAAGAGAGCGTTGTCACCTTTCTTGAAGAACAAGACCACCGCACTTCTGCTCCACGCCTCCGGTGTAATGCCACCATGGAGGACGGAATTAAAGAGCTTCTGAAGGACTTCAAGTACCGGTCTTCCACCCGCTTTCAGAAGCTCCGCTGTAATTCCATCCTCGCCTGGGGCCTTACCGTTTTTAAGGTGCTGGAGAGCCATTCTAATCTCGCTCAGACTGACGTCCGGGATATCTTCGGAATAGTGTCGGATGAGACTCGCTCTTGGATCGTTACTCACACTTGCGTGTGGCTCCAACGATGACGTGTACAGCTGCCCATAGAACCTCTCAATCTCACTCAAAATCTCAGGTGTCCCGGAAACGATGCTGCCACACTCTGTCTTCAGCTTTGACAGTTGGCTCTTTCTGGCAGACAGAGCTCTGGCAAAGACTTTGGAGCCTTGGTTCCGCTCGATCGCTTCTTCAATACGAGCTGTATTGAAGTTGTCACTCTTTATATTCTCACCGAATTTTATTTGTAATTAAACGTTTATTTACGGAATTTTGATCATTCAATAAATATTTTGAAGAGAGTAGAATTTTCGAAACAATTATTATTATTTTTAATAATAGCTTTTTGCAATTTTCTATACTACGCTATATTTCGTGCGTTTTAAAAACCTGTCTCATTAAAATAAATTTCTTAATAATTTGTAATAAAAAAAAGCAAAAAGAAACTATGTTACAAAATCAATCTGTATTTTCTTTATGGAAACTGAAAAGTTTGGACCTTTGATTATCAAACTTTTTTATATTATAAGGCCTATAAAACACCACACATACCAACTTGATGGTAAGTGGATACAGTGGCGGATATAATATGTATATCTACATCAATCATATAACTATAACTGTATATCTACATAAATATAACCGTGGTAGAGCCACGCGGCAGCTTTTGCTATCGCACGGATGGGCCGGCTCGAACCGGGGTGGTACCACGACCTCACAAAATACCAGCGTGAAGTAGAGGTTTACCTCTGCGTTTCGCTTGGTGAGTGCAGGTGGCCGGAGGTCCTTTTTACTGGAAATGAAGCATTCCATCTTAGTCATCACAGGTTGCAACGCATCTGCATTTTGATTCGCAAACGAGGAAAGATGTAGATGTCTATGGGCCGCAGCAACCACTTACCATCAGGTGGACTGTGTGCTCGTTTGTCACCCTTATCCTATAAAAAAATATGATATTTTTTTTATAGGATAGGATAATCTACCTATAAAAAAATATCATTGATTAGGAATCGAAATGCATATTACATAAGTACGCTGTCACCACTGATAGCTCAGTTGTGGTTGAATGCTCCGGCGCTGGTAATTAGTAGCAGCAGTCGTACATACGAATGACGCCGCACCCGCAAGTGATGCTCGTATTCGTGCGGCAGTATGACTCCTCCACGTAGAAAATTATAAGCCATTTAAGTCAGTTACATTATTACAGAAAAAGATTATCTCTTGGTTTGTTTTCCTCTGTCACCTCTTACGACATCCACAGGACAATAAGGAGTAGAGGATATTTATACACTACCCCCAAAGCGCCAGCCAGTGAAGAGTTAAGATTGAGGTAACTGCACGAATTTCAAATTTCGACGAACTCGCGACCCGCAACAAACACTACGCTATGGCCCACGAATGCACATTATATAAAAATCTACTTATTATTAAAGTTAAGCTGTGCCCTGATCAATGCATAGTAAAAATATACCCGGGTTATAGACATAATTTTGATTAAATATTAATTTATGCGCCCTAGATGGAAGATTATAGACCAAATTGGCGATATATAGAAGGTGGGCCAAATTAAGAATACCCTTAATCGCCGAACATGATGTAAACGAGGCGAGAAAGGTGTCAGCATTGTGCCAAATGGAAGTCTGTACCCTCTGCCTACCCCTGTGGGTGACTGGCGTGAGTGTTTATGTTATGTATTATATATGTTTTAATTTATATTCATGTTCATTACTGTCCAATGTACAAAGAAATGCATTCAACTGCTCTAAAAGTTATGTAATGACGTATGTAAAAGTCACTGGTAGCCTACTCGTTAAATAAATGACGTAGGTTTAAATGATTCCGTAACCTCGACCCTTCTGTGTCAGCGTGCAGTGCGGCGTACAAATACATACCTAATAGGTCTTTACGTTTGCAAGTTGAACTGCATTCATGTCATAAATTACCGGATTAGGTTAAACTTGTGTGTAGTGCTGAAGTCTAATAGCGGTACTTTACATGAAACACCTACGAGTAGGTCAGCTTTACGTATAAAGAGAACATTTTTGCTTTTCTTCTTTTTTGCCGACTTCCAAAAAGGAGACGGTACTCAATTCGACTGTATGTTTTTTTTATGTGTGTTACCTCATAACTTTTTACTGGCTGAACCGATTCCGATGATTCTTTTTTTATTTGAAAGCTGATACTTCTCGTGTACTCCCATATGAATTTGATCAAGGTCAGACCAATAGTTATTCTTAAAAACTTATATTGAAGTCGGCTGTACAAAATATTAAATTTTAAATTATTAGATTAACTTTTATGTAACAAAGACAGAGCACCTAATAGTAAGTGAATACTGTGGACCACAGACCTCTACATTTGTCCTCGAAGAACTCACCATACGAAACACATCAGCATTAAGCTGTAGTAGTAGTTTTTGAGTAATCCTTATATTGAAGTCGGTTGTACAAAATTTTTAATTGTTTTAAAAAGAAAAAAAAAACTTTAAGTTAATAGTTTGCTTTTATTTAAGAGTAAAAAGAATCAGGCTTTTTCTTTTTTTAATATATTTTTGAGTGGACTAAGGAATATTCGCAAGGTAATAACCAGTGTGTCGTATAAACAGTTACATTATAATATTCATCCCCGATGAAATTATTAATTGCAGTTTTAAAAACTTATTTACCACATGCTCGGCGTTGAAGGAAAATATCATGAGGAAACCTGCGTTTCTAAATCATAAAACAAAATTGAAGACCTTTGAAATCCGCCAACACGCATTGGAACAGCGCGGCCGACATTTCCTTGCCCTAAAACCCTCTCAGAAACGAGAGAAAGTCTGTGCCCAGCATTGGTACATATAAAGGCCGTAGGAGATTTCAGCGCAAAACTAGGCAAAAGAGAGAACGGTGAGATGAAGGTAGGGAAATTATGAGGCGCGGAACCCAAGGGGCCAGCAGCTGGCCAACTTCATGGAAAAAGATAGAGATTCTTTATGACGAACTCTCGTTTTCCGAAGCGGTCCCATAATAAGTGGACCTGGTCGAGCCCTGGCGGTTCGACAAAAAATGATATTGACTCCATTATGACGACTAGACGGCAACTGTTCAGTTATGCCTCAGTGATCGCGAGGGTGAAAACTGGTAGCGATCACCGAATGGTGATAGGCACACTGAACCTTAACGTTAAGTTGGAGAGGTCACGTCTAATGAAGTCAACGTTCGATTATCCTCGTACTCTAATCCAAAGTCCCGAAAACTTGCAGCTCGAGTTACAAAATCGTTTTCAGTGGTTAGAAGACTGCAATGTAGTGGACGATATGAATGACAAGCTCGTGGAAACTGTCCATGCCGTCGGAGCTAAGTTCTGCAAGACCCATCGTAGAATAACATAAAAACTCTCCGATCACCCTCTCAATCTCATGGCTGTTAGACGGGAAATGAAGCTGCAGTCTTCAGCAGATTTGACAGCATATAAATAACTGAACAGATAGATCTCCAAATGTATAAGGCGGGACTTGCGCAAATTCAAAACAGCTCCTATTGAAGACGAAAGAGCAGGACCAGGGCTCCAAAGTCTTTGCCAGAGATCTGTTTGCCAGAAAGAGCCAACTGTCGAAGCTGAAGACCGAATGTGGTATCATCGTTTCCGGGACACCAGAGATTTTGAGTGAGATTGAGACATTCTATGGTCAGCTGTGCCTTAACCTAAACTTAATCATGGCCACACTCTTGAGTGATTTTTTTCTTTAAATTTATATAAGACCACCCCTGAAATATAACCTATTTAAAAACAATTATTCAAATCGGTTGTCAACTGATGTAATTATCACGTAACTAACATAAGTATAAATACGAACATGCAGTCGGATTGAGAACTTTCTCCTTTTTCGTATTTGTAGTCGGATAAAACTGGACTTTGAAAAACAATCTCCAAAATTAAAGCGCTGCGGGAAGAGTCTATACCAGGTGTAATGTTACAGGTTTTGGCGGTTAAATGTTAGCTGTTCCACTGATCAAGAGATAGGATCCATTAAAAGGTTCGTTTTGTTGTGACCGGACAGCGGCTTCCTAGTAAGACAATCAATAATAAATCAAAATGTTATTACGTTGGTCTTCAATATGAATATTTGGACCAGTTAGGGGCGTACGAATTAGTTCACTTTACGCGGCAATTATACGCAGTTATTACCCTGTCCGAGGCCCGAAGAGGAGAGAATTAAATTGTGACTACCTAAATGTCACACAGACAAAATATCGCTCGTACTCGTAACTATGCGTCTTGGACTCAAGTGGATTGTGGTAGAATTTAAAATTCTCAGATGATACTCGGATTTCGATATTTGGAAAATCTCTGTAGGGGAGTGCTTCGAAAAGCTCGAGATTAATATTAGGTGAAGGTTTCGTAAATATGGGCAGCTAACCGCTGTCAACATCGTCTGGATATGATATTTATCTGGATATGTTCTTGCGCAATCCGGATTAATTGCTATGAAAGAGTCGTTTTATGGATATAACGCGCGGGCACACTGTTCTGCGCCAGCAGGAGGTTAACGTTCGTCGATTGGATAGAACACCACGAAAACCCTCAGACCGATCGCGCAAGTATCGAACGTATTCAAATGACACTATCAGCTCCATTAGAGAAATTAAGTATAAAAACTGCTGAGTGGAAACGCATTCCGCAAATGATAAATAGCGTCATTCTAAACTTGTTCAAAAAGATACAAGGTGTAGTGTTCGCATGAACATCAAAGTGTAATCAGAGCTTTAGGAAACCACACATGATATTCTATTTTAAATTATTGAAAAATTAGCTGTTCAACGCGACTTCGTCCGAGTGTTATTTGGAGTTTAAATTTTTTTTCCTGGAACCCTAACTCTTTTTCTAAAATAAAAGTAGGTAGCCTAAGTTACTCAGTGAAAATCCCATCAAAATAGGTCCAGCTGTTTCGGGGATTAGCCGGAACAAACAGACAGACAGACGGACAGTCAGACAGACAGACAAAACTTAAAAAATTGTATTTTTGTTATTTTTACCGTATATACTTTCATATTCATTTAGTAAAAAGCTGTAATTTTGACGTTACAAACAGACACTTCAATTTTATTTAAGAATAAAAAACATAAAAAATATATCATGATCTCGTTAGTCAAATTTAATTATAGCCGCATTAAAAATTGGTTATCTTCTGTTTAGCTCGTTAACAATTAAAAGTTTAACTTCTTAGATTATAAAGATATCCGCACAGTTACCAACGAAGCTCATGGGATCAGTAATCAGTATGCTAAAGTAAAGTAAAGTAAAGTGATAGTAAGCCGCTCATATAGCTCATATAGCTTGAAGAACCCACAGCCGATGGGGAAGAAAGGTTTTCGAGTGTAAGTGAAGCGTAAAACGGCTCTCTTATAGATAGAGTGAGGAGGAGTCTACCTGGAATGAGATGAAGTGCTTTGTGTCATACCTTGTTGTGGAAGGTTTATGTTCAGCAGCAGTAGTAGTAGACTTGTTATGGGCTGTAATGATGATGATGATACAGTTTAAACCCATAGGTGCCAGTGTATATATTTACTTTAGTAAAGTAACTTTACTTCAAAAGCGAAATTGTGAATTTATCCGATTAAAGTGATATCAACCTATTGTATGGTACTAAGCTTTGATGAAGGTGTTGTGAGCCATTAAAATATGAGCCGTTAAAATCGAAATCCCAAAAAGAGCGTTAAGTATTTTTTAAAATATTAAATTAAAAATTACAGTATAATTAATTATGGTTAATCAATTCACTGAGGTTATCGAACAACGTTAATCGAAATTCACAAAAAGAGTTTTAGAACCGAATTCCTTTAATCTTAAAAATAATTCCTTTCACTCAGTGTCTAGCGAGTTTGTTGTGTACAATAAGATAGACATTGTTGGTGCCGCTTAGGCTGCAACCAGCAACAGTGGATGTTGTCCGCAGTCTGAAGGCTTGGCGCAGGCTGTGGCGCGGTTCGGTGCAACGAGGCGCGGAGCGGGGCAGGCCGGGGGAGAGCTGTTGCGGAGATGGACGATCAAATAACAAGTTACGTAACCGGGCGCAGTACTTTCTTCCGCGAACCGCCTCCCCTCGCCGCTCGCCTACATGCCGTCAGGGCTGCACTCTCGCAAACATCTTACTTAAGCAAGATGTACTTATATTTTATTTTTTATTTTGTCGCAAGTTTGTTTACACTTTGCTATTTCTTTAGACTATATAAATTATTTACTTTAACTTAAGGAGGATTATTGTGATAACACGGTTAATGTTGAATTATAAGGTAGTTGTCTTCTATCAAAAGTAACAGCTTAGTGCAAAAAAGAAGTGGACTTCTAAAATGGCAATACAAAATCCTTTATAAAAACCAATCTGGAACGGACAGTTTTAAAAAAAGTCATAAACGATTTACACCTACAGAAAAAACTAAATATCATATCGCAGAAAGCAAGCCACTGATAGCAACCCTGCGAATTTTCCAAAGCAATGATTGCAGTTCAACAAACTGCGCGCGAGTCGATCGTTGAACCTGCACTAAGCGTTACTCTTTCTCGTTCACTCGCGTTGCAATTTCACGTGCTGTCTCTGTCTAGACCATGATATCTGCTCATCGACTATTTCCATTACAAGTATGGTTCTCTGGGAAACTAACGCCAGACGTAATGAGTGTGCGTGCAATGCAAAAGTAAGCTTCTAATGCCGACTTCATAAAAAGTCACGGCGCGAGGCAGCGCGTCCATGTTCCGCGGCTTTCGTTGCTGGTCGCCTGACATATCCTGACTTGGCTTTAATTTGCCGCATATGTAGTAATAAAGTCTTGAATAGTTTGTTATTAACTTTGAGTTGGTTTCTCGATAGATTAGCATATGAAAGGTTTAGTATATGAAATGTCAATAAATATAGTATTTATGATTATTCTGCAATGTTTGTTTAAAAGAACGCTAATAATAAGTTATATATCATATACTAATATCAAATTAGGATAGGCCTCATTCAGTTTATATACGTAAGAGCATATTTATTTGTCAAAATCAGGTATTGTTACTTTACTTAATACATTGGCGAACAATTACTTACTAAACAAATTTTTAATCCATTTACATAATCTTGACACACCTGTTTCGCTTAATATACACCTTATAATTCGCCAGTTAAGTACACTTAATTTGGCTCATCTGAAATACACCGCATCGCCACTTTGCTCGATAAACTTTTGTCCTGTCTGGGCCTCCCTTGCCGACTCTGTCACTGAATTATGCAGTTAAATCAGAAATGTCACAAAGATCATATGTTGCTACTACAAACGAAATAAAATTCTTAAAACAAACGTCAAAAACGTGTCAAAAGCTCGCCCAAGTAGATAGGTACTGCAGTTTCAATGAAAACAACGACAGAAGAAAGTTTCGTCGACGACGGAATGGTCTCAACCGCGTTCGGGAAACAACAGCAAGATAGATTTTATATTTTTTTTTATAGGAGAGGGGGCAAACGAGCATGCGGCTCACCTGATGGTAAGTGACTACCGCCGCCCATGAACAACTGCAACACCAGGGGAATCGCAGATGCGTTGCCGGCCTTTTAAAAAGGAGTACGCTCTTTTCTTGAAGGTCCCTAAGTCGTATCGGTCCGGAAAAATCGCTGATGGTAATCGATTCCACAAGGAGGTCGTGCGAGTAAGAAAACATCTTCTAAATCGCACAGTGGTGGACCGCCAATCATCCAGATGGTGTGGATGGTATCGGGAGTTCTTTTATATAACAGAAGGCTATTTTCTTGTCAAGTTGTACTTATAATTCCTAAATAACTTAATGTTTAAATATAGATATTTTTATTATGAATCCAATGGTATATGGTTGACTTTTCAAATCGTGGCAAGACTAGTGATTGACACGACTTAACGTTTCAATAATTTTACTTTAAAGTAGTGCGTGACAGAGAACACTATAGATATTATTATGTGCGGTAGGAAAGGATACATTTCTTTTCAGTAGAAATCTAAATTTTTAAATACATAATTATTTATTTTATCGTACGAAGCATGTGGCATGTTTTTACAGCAAATTTAAGAGCATCGTATTTTTTACTTTTGTTGCTAGAATCAATGTTTTAACCTGATTGATCTTGATTTTCAAAGTCTGGGCATGAAGAAATCACTGAATTTAATTTTTTGATAGAAACCACGAATTAACGTACCAATAAACAGCTATAAAAACTTATTGACTATCGCCAGGAAAAGTTAGCTAAGCGTACGTAAAACGTAAGTGTCAGCAGCAAGTCAGGAGGAGCGAAGTGACGGAAGGGCCGCCGAAAGGTCTTCTGAAATACTGTCGATGAGAAATAATCATTCGCTAACGTTCTATTGCATTATACCGGCATAAAGCGGCGCGCCGCTTTATGCCTGTATATATGTATTACTCGTGCAATAACTGTGTGATGGATATGCATACACCTATATGAGCAGTCCTTGATAAATATGCACTGTGGACATTAAAACGGATATAGAAGAGAACCAGATCAAAAAGTAAAGTAAGTCTGCTGCTACAATTCAAATTGGAGTGTCTTCTAAACATAAAACTTTTTATTTATCGACGTAATTAACAAAAAATAGAGTTCCCAGACAAGCTGATTTCCCAAGTTATTTTCTGCCGACTTCCGAAAAGGAGACGGTACTCAATTCGACTGTATGCTTTTTTTATTTATTTTTTTATGTGTGTTACCTCATAACATTTTAGTGAGTGAACCGATTTCGATGATTCTTTTTTTATTTGAAAGCTGATACTTCACGTGTGGTCTCGTATAAATTTGATCAAGGCCAGACTAATAGTTTTTGAGTTATTCTTAATAACTTATATTGAAGTCAGCTGTACAACATTTTTAATTTTTAATTATAAAATTTCAGCTGATTAAAATTTCATTGGTGGCAGCGGGCATCGCACTCAGGGGTTTGCGCGATGTTCTGTCGGTTCGGTCGACTTGTAAATATAAAATTTTCAAAATCCAGCCAACTTCACAACCTTCACCAGCAAAAACCAAATGGATTGTTCGACATTCGAGCGATCGAGCTTCTAAAGACATTTATAGATTTGTGATCGTAAAGTTGCACTGCAAAGCTTAAAATTTATCAAAAGTAACAACATGCGAGCGCAAGGCAGATGTGATGGAAGATAACATAATATAATTTTTACTCCCAAATTGCTAAGATAGTAGTTTGGGAGTTCTGTTTTTGTAGTTTAATTGCTAAATTATCGAAAAATGGTTAATTATAAGGAGCCAGCCTAGCAACGGGCACAGCAAAACACAAACCCCTAATTGAAACAGCTAGTAAACAGTTTATATTTTTAACATAGAGAGGCAGGTAGCCGGAACAGATTGAGAGTAAGTTACGTGTTGATCCGTTACTCATCGAAATTTTGCTATTTTCTCATTTTTTTTAATTGCTAACAGATGTTTTAAATTATAATTCTTAATTACTTCAAGTAAGTATGTTTTGATTTCATTTTTGATATCAGTAATGAAGACGTTCGTTAAAGTAAACCATGGTTTTATTTGTTAAAGCAGTGGCAAGTCACAACACCGCTACTAACGCCTATATAATAATAATATCAATAGTATCGTGATACAGTTGTATTTCCACTATCGACATAGGCGTTGTCATAATTATATATTAATGTTCGTTAATTTAATTTACAACACGTTAAGTGTCTGTCGGTAATATTGAAATAACTGGCTTCTATTAACCTCGGCGATTTATTTGCACGCAATTAAGACATATCTATATTTGAAAATTTTGTCTGTCTGTGGTCTGTCTGTTAGCCTGTCCGTGCTAATCTTCGAAATGGCTGAACGGATTGCGATGTAACTTTACGAACAGATAAACAGTGGGATCTAGGCTACATTTTATTTAAAAAAAAATAACTTGGATAGTTTTGTTTTGCAAAAACGAAACATTGATTAAATAAATGGTCTTTGATTAACTTAAATCTAAATAATGCGACACTAATAGATTAGACATATTCATTCGATGCCGGGGCGAATTGCTGGTCCATCAAAAACATTAAATCTATACAAATAAATAAAATTGAAGTCTGTTTGTAATGTCGAAATAACAGCTTTTTATTATACGCATATGAAAGTATATACGGTACTTATAACAAAAACACGATTTTTAAAATTTTTGTCTGTCTGTCTGTTTGTTCCGGCTAATCTCCGAAACGGCTGTACCGATTTTGACCGGACTTTCACTGACAGATAGCTGATGTTATAACAAGTAACTTAGGCTACTTTTATTTTAGAAAAAGAATTAGGGTTCCGCGCAAAAAAATTAAAACCCATGAAATCCAATCGTAATAATTTCGCGCGGGCGAAATCGCGGGAAACAGCTAGTATACAATAAAAAACAACAAACTTTACAAATAACAGAACTCGGAGAATGACGACAGGTGAAGGTTGAAGGGCCGGACAGGAATGTTCTTTTCTGGTGCTCTGAGGAGTCCTGTGGACTCAAGATGATGAGTGCCTGATTATGATAATGTTTAATTTATCATTAAACATTATCATTATCATGCAAAAGTAAAATATGTACCCAGTACCAATGTATTTAAGCAGTTATAATTGTTGAGGCATATTGTGGCGTACGGTCGCCTCGTACGTTGTGCCGCCAATGTAGATTGCTGATGACCCTGACTCCACGTCGCCCTGCATTATTTTCAATACAGGAAAACAGGGTATAATTGATTGGTTAGTTTTAGAAGCAGTTGAATTTAGTAGTAAGTAAACATATAATCTTTATATATAAAAATTACATGTCACGTTGTTTGTCCACGATGAACTCCTAAACTACTGAAGGGATTTCAACGAAATATTGCACACTGTTTTTTTTTTTGTAGGATTGGGTGACAAACGAGCACACTGTCCACCTGATGGTAAGTGGTTACTGTGACCCATAGACATCTACATCTATCCTCAACAAAGACTCAAGATGCAGATGCGTTGTCACCCGTGAGGACTAAGATGGAATGCCTCTTTGCCAGTAAAAAAGGTCTCCGGTTCTCTACACTCACCATACGAAACACAGCAGCGTTAAGCTGCTATTTTACACTGGTTTTCTGTGAGAGCGTGGTCCTTCCCGGTCGAGCCGACCCATTCGTGCTACAACCATAATATAGCTGCAGCATGGCTCTACCACGTGTAAAACTGTGTGCAGTTTGGTCCAACTAGAGAGATAGGATAGCTTTTATCCTAATAAGTGACTCTATATATTTTTTTATTACGAATTTAAGCATTTTTTATATGAAGGGTCGTCGAAAAGGGCAGAACAACGTCTGCCTGGCGAGCTAGTATATCTATACATATAATAAATCTGTAGAAAAGTCGTGTCTGTAATTCTAATATATTCTAATATATTCTTGAAAAAACAAGTCCAGGGGACTAAATAAAGGGTTCTGAACCCAAATCAGTGGTTTTTAAAATTTTGTCTGTCTGTCTGTCTGTGTATTTCGGATTCACGCAAAAACTACTAGACCAATTTACATGAAATTTTGTATATAGGTAGTTAATAACCCGGGGAAACTTATAGGCTACTTTTTATCCGATTACGGAACTTCAAAAAAGAAAGTTAAGTATTTTCCTTCCTTTAGATGATAGAAAATCAACAGATTTTCTATTATATCTTAGTTATAGATGGGATGACGAGTGTTTTTCAAATAAATACCATATTTATAAATAAAGTATAAAATATAGTTATAAACTTGGTAAAATAACTTGAAATGACACCGATTTAGTTATAAAAACAGCGCCATCTATCATCAAATGGAAAAAGTAGTATATTTTGCCTTCAGTTACTAATAAATTAAATAATATAAGTAACTTGCATTTATATGTTTAAATAATAAGATAATAAGATTTTTAAAATTATTTAAAAACTGTAACTTTTAGTATTTTTGTTATTTTATTTTAAAAGTGTAATAATTTCAATAGAAGATCAATCAAAAATATGAAAATTGATAAGGTTTTTATTTCAATAATCACTAATCTATATGTAAACTGATTAAAACTGGTCTGTCTGCAATTATTGCAAAATATTCATTATGATTATAGTTTTATTAAAGAGATTTTTATATATGTCGTGACTAGATCGTAGAATAGATCATATAAAGTAGTCTATCATTTCGTGAAATGGTGTGGTCATTTCATAATATTTAACACTGTTTGTTGACCATCTCATGATATAGCTTGACCAAATCAATGAATAGAAATCGTTTGAAGATATTACTAACTAGAAACGTTGCTATTTCATGATATGGTCATATGACGATATCATTAAATCGTTTTTCACCGCTACCGGCGCTGATAGCGTATATTTTTAACAGAAACAGAACAGTTAACAGAATTGTCATCACTTTATGCCGCTTTATTTTATTATTGATAAAATAAATAAATGTTTACTTCTATTGCTGATATTATTAGATAATATAGTTTTGGCTTTCATTATTTAATCTAATAATAGCGCCATCTACTTACCACTAAACAAACTAAAATGGTAAGTATCTGATGTAATTAAATAATAGAATGCTACTGAATATACGATGTAAATAATTGAAAATTCGTTCGTGGCAACGTTGGATGTGTAATTACTAGGTAGATGTGGTCAACAATCATGCAAAAACTTAGTTCCAGTTTTAATGAATTGTATTTAAACAAATATGAGGGCCGTGTAGCTCTCGCCGTGAGATTTCATCATGGCACGGGAGCAAAGCGTGTACGAGGATGATTCTGTTATAGAAAACTTTACGTGCTGACTTAACACGTGTCCGTTAAAGTGGTGAAGAATAACTTCGTGGGGAAACCTAGATATCTGAGTAGTTAAAATAGTCGTGGAGATGTGAAAACCGTTAACATGACATGTTAAAACATTGCAGCGTACTCTATTTTTCTGCCTACAAAACACTATAGGTAATGAGGAGCACTGTGTACAGTAATGAGACGTATATTAGCTGCTACTTTACTTTTTTACCTTTAATGAGATTTATAATCACTTTGTAATTTGAGGTAGCTTTCAATTTACGGACATATTAAGATATTTGTGACAGTCTTGGTTTCATAGCTCATATGAGTACATATTTGTAAATTAACAGGCTCTTTTTTTTAAAGCAAATTTTACCTAAACTGCTTTAAACAAAGGTTCTTTTTATTTTACTTGTCAAAGGCGGTAATCCAATTGATAAAAACTTAAATTTCATGGTACGTAAGCATTATTAAATATTTCAGCATATTATATATTAATTGCAATTTGAAGTGTCGATTTACCACGTCCTCGTCGGTTAAGGAAAACCTGCATATCTGAGAAGTTTCCCAGTTGAGGTCATCCTGCATTGGAATCAGCGCAGCGAACACTTTTTTTGGCCAAAAACTTTATGCGGCCATTGCCCAGTAGTAACGTGTATTTGAGCTGCAAATTTTTACTTTTCATGGGGCAATATATGCATTTTTTATTGTATTCATATTTTCGGGTATGTTTGTTTTCACTCTAAAAAAAAGTCCACTGAAATAAACATAGGCCTCCCGCATAAGTTGTCTAGTAGCTGGATATTTGCAATAGTTGCCACGCTTGGTAGGCGTGTTGGCAACCGCAGCTATTATTATTTTGATCTTTTGTCAGGAAGATGATGCTGCCCTATGTCATGTCATGCCCTAGGTCATATGTCACTGCTTACGACAGTACGATATGAGGTGGCGGATTCTCTTTCACCGCCACAACAAGACGAACATTTTTCTACTC
This sequence comes from Parnassius mnemosyne, assembly GCA_963668995.1. Lineage (NCBI taxonomy): Eukaryota > Metazoa > Arthropoda > Insecta > Lepidoptera > Papilionidae > Parnassius > Parnassius mnemosyne. The sequence goes on along the minus strand of CAVLGL010000082.1, from coordinate 18,951,068 downwards.
CGTTCATAAGAGTAGTGCTTCCCAGGTTCACTGTGAATAAAATTTATAAGGAATAAAACTAATTTTAAGGATCTTATCGCGTTTAATTTTAACTTTTTTAATTCCCGAATCTTTGGGCACTTTACAGCACCCATGGTCACGGTAGGACTGAGGTTTTTGACGACCTGATGTCATAGTTAGAATGGAATAGAATAAGAATAGAATGGAATATAATAGTAATAGAATAAATGCAGGAGTATGCTTGGGTTTGAATTTTATTTTATTAACTATGGCACCCTTAGCAAATCTTACCACTCAGCCATCTTCCCTATTAAAATTAGCATGTGTTTTTTTAAATTTCAATAGCCCCGCGAATCATCATTGGTAGGAATCGGTGTTCTATTACAAGGATTTGTGTATCAGATCCGATATAATGGTTGGGACGATACTAAACATGTTGACATACTTTAGACTTCCCGGAGCGACAGTGTTTCACATCAACTATGTTCTATTACGCGGGTTTTTATGGAACTTTCATCCAAAGATGCGTAAAAAATCCTAACGTAAAAAAGTTAAAATTAGACGTGATAAAATCCGTAACATTAGTTTTATTCCATGTGTAGTATACTGTATACTAAATTTTGAAGTCAACTCGAACGTAAAAAAATATTTACATCTAATTTATGGTGCCAATAAATATTAAATAGGACCAATGATAGATATGAATAAAATATCTCAAATAAACATTATGCCGTAAATTGATAGAAGACCGTAAAACTCATCATTATTTTGTTAAAACTAAATTAATTTTAATTATGAATGAATTTAAAGAGTAAAATGTAAATAATAGATAATAATAAATTTTGATTGCGATACAATTTACCTTTCTTATGGATACATCGGAAGACACGCCCGATATAAAAAATAGTATGTGTTTCTAGACATATATATTCACGTGTTCCTGTGGCATATTATACCTATCTATGCCAAATACCTAATCTACGTCTAATAGTCTTTTAGAATTTAAAAAAAAATTGACAGACATAGAGACACAGACACCGAGGTGACTCTAAAAGTGATCGAATTTCGCTAAATTTGCAACGCGAGCGAAGCCGCGGGTAAAAAGCTAGTTATAAATAAACATATGTATCAAAGGAGAGCCGTGGTAACTCGTGATAAATCAAAAGTTTAGGGCTAACAAAATAAAGTTTAAATAAGTTTTGGTTTTTACATTTTGTTTTTTATATTAAAAAGTCACTGAAATTTCAAAAATCGCTGATTCTCATTTCAAACGGTTTTGACGTATAGTACCCGTGCAGCAGCAGCTCTGAGTTTAAGCCTGCAAACTTGCATGATGTATTGTCATGAGGGGCTTAAAGCGTGTCTGAAGTTACATGATTACATCTGCATGATTAGGTTAAGTAGTATAGTTGAAAGAAGTAATTAAAACGTAAACGTAATATGCAAGTAATTAGTAGAAATAAGTTATAACGAAGAGTATGCGCGTATATTTTAATTCTAGTATATAAATGAGTTCTTTTTAATAATGTTATATTCGTTATATTGCGTTAACATAATGAGCAACACGTAGTTATTTCGGACACGGAGATTTACCTCCCGTACATAATATGCTCTTATGATCAAACTTGAAGGCAACGCGTTAAAATTACAAAATCCGCATTATAGAGGAAAGTTGATCATGCAAAATAGAAGTACAATAAATACCTAGGGTTGAGTTGAGCAGTGCTGCGGATTAGCACCAAGGAGGTTGATCAACTCGCGACTGCTAACAGCGAGCCGGAATAGGCCAACGAGGGTGCGCGCGATTTGGCGAGGCTCAATGAAGCTGGGTGAAGCTAGGCGAAGCTAGGTAAAGCTAGATGAAGCTGAGCGGCGAGCGCAGCGAGCGACAGCCAACAGCCGTCGCCGGCGCGCGCCTCGTCTCGTGTCGCCGCCGCCTCTCCGCCGTACGCGATTCACATCGGCACTAAGACTAAGCGATCGTCACACTCTCTGATAGTCCAGTACACATACACATGCGGCACGACTCTCATTACAATCACTCACGCATTACGCTCACGTCACACTAGTCCCGAATAGTTATATATATATATATATATATATATATATATATATATATATATATATATATATATATATATAACAGGGCGAAACTGATGATAAGTGACAATCGCCACCAATGAAAAACTAGAACACTCGGAGAATAGCAGAGGTTTTGTCGGTTTCTTAAAAAAGAGTAGGCCCTTTTTTGCAGGTGCCTCAGTCGTATCGGTCCGGAAAAATCGCTGGTGGTAGTCGATTCCACAAAGATGTTCTGCGAGGAAGAAAACTTCTTGTAAATCGCACTTGTATTTATTTATTTAGGTACACCAACGATTGTTACAACAATGCAGAAATGGTAAACACACATTCAATTATATACTAATTGTACAGTCAATTAAAGGTATACACCACATGCTTCAAGTTACTAAAAAGTTACCCAGTAAAAAACAAAATAAAATACAAAAACTTTGGACAGAACAAAATAATATTATGTATATGAAACAATGACTTACACCTGGTTGCTTAAATAATGTATCATTTATTGTGGCCTTGAACTTAGCTAGAGACATAACATTAACATCTTTTGACCCTCCGCACTTATTATATAGTTGGGAAATTCTGTAAACCGGTGAATTGGCTCCCAAAACTGTTTTGCGAAATGGATGAGAGAGAGGTTCAATGGGCTTACGAGGCATTCGTGACGGAATTTTAAAATTAAATTTCATTAGGAGTGCAGGACAACGCAACTGATATCTTATAATCTTGAAAAAGAAGGATAGATCAAGTAGATCCCTGCGGCTGTCCAAGCTCTGCATCTTTGGGAGCTCAGGAGCTCTAGTAGGGCCTTGTAGGGGCTAAATCTTTTATTCCAGAAGTGTGAGAACACCAAGTGTTTTACTAATCGTTTTTGAATGCGTTCAATACGAAGTGTGTGAGTAGCATAATGTGGACACCAGACCACACTTCCATATTCAAGTATTGATCCGACCAAGCTATTGTATAGCGCAATTTTCGAGGAATGGCGCTTGAATACTCTAGCGTTCCTGATAATAAAACCCAACATCTTGGACGCCCTTTTCATGATGTAGTCAATATGTGGGACAAATGTCATTTTACTATCCATAAACACCCCCAGATCCGTAACTACTGTCTTTTCTTCTAATCGAATCCCATTAATGCCGTAGACGGGTGGAATAGGGTTCAATTTTCTATTAAATTTAATGTGAACACATTTATTGATATTGAGCTCCATTCCATTCATCTGACACCATTTTACTAGCGCATCAAGATCTTTTTGTAAATGCAAAACATCATCTTGTGTTTCAATGACTTTCCACAGTTTTAGGTCATCTGCGAACATCGACGGGGACGAGTATTTTATGTAATTAGGTATATCGTTTACAAAGATATTAAAGAGAATAGGGCCTAGGTGTGAATCTTGCGGAACACCAGAAGTGATATCTCGTAGCTCTGAGCTAAAACCATTAACGACTACATAGAAAGAACGTCCATAGAGATAAGATTCGAACCAAGCTAGAACAGAACCGCCTATTCCGTACGCAGACAATTTTAGCAGGAGCCGTCTATGGACTACTCTATCAAAAGCTTTGCTGATGTCTGTATATATCGCGTTTTCTTGTTTATTGCCATCAATGCGACTTACAATGTCCTCCACATACGTAACCAGGTTAATATTAGTGGACCTACCTTTTGTGAAGCCGTGTTGGTTGTCGTTTAAATACTTGTCGAGGTATGCTTGAAGAATAGGGCAGACTAGAGACTCGAATACTTTAGCCAATGAGGGCAATATTCAAATAGGCCTATAGTTGCTAATGAGCTGAGGATCACCTACCTTATAAATAGGTACCACTTTAGATACCTTCCAAGCTTTGGGAAAAACCCCAGAACTTAATGAGTTGTTAAAGATAATAAATAAAGGCTCCACCAGGCATGATGCGCATCGTGAAATGAATAACGGTGAAATATTATCACTCAGTGCCCTTCGTTACATCAATATTGACTAATTTTTTATATATTTGCTTTCGGGAAAGACTTAGAGTTGAAAAACAATCGATTCCTCCCCCCACTGATGTACTAAAAATATTCTCGTCAGAGTTTATGTCACATGGCACACAAAGATTGGAGGTAGTAGAGAAGAAGTAAGACGCAAAGCTGTTGCAAATGTCATTACCGTTTTGTATCACCGTATTACCGTCCGTCATCATAGATGGATATGTTCCAGAACCACCACGTATGGTTTTAATATAAGACCAGAACAGTTTCGGATTCGTTAATATTCCATCATAATTTCTTGCAGCGGTCGGTCAGTAGACGATATGATATCCTGTCCAGGGGGTTGCTGTATTTTTTGTACCTTAGTCTAACCCTATTTTTCTCTCGTAAGCGACTAATCAAGTCCTTACTGAACCAGGGGGGATATTTATTAGTTTTTGGTTTGACAATTGGTACAAACTTATGTATACCTCCAAGAATAATTCAAGTTTTTTATTTACATCACTGTTCCCATAAAAAAGAAACTTCCAATCCACCTCAGCTAAATAGTCATTAATAGCAACATAATCTGCTTTATGAAAATTAAACCTGCACACAGCATTGGACTGTAGCTTTAGCCTCTCTAATGGAGAGAGTTCTATAGAGAGAGGTGGATGTAGTGGGTCAATAGGACACAAAATGTCTACGGCCTCAGCAACCACGCAAGATGACACATTGGCCAAGACCAAATCAAGAGTTCTACCCATACTGTTTGTTATAGGGCTATGTTGTGTTAAATTATTTACATTGACGAAATCTATGAAATACTGATGCAGTGATGATAAGTTATAAGATGGACTCCCGACCAAATTCCAGTTTAAGGTCGGCAAATTAAAGTCGCATAGAACACAGACATGTGAATTAAAGAGTTCGGAAACATGGTTAAAGTTATCGATAAAATGTTTTAGCATTGACATTTGCACCGGGGGTGGCAGATATGCCGCACACAGACCTAGTGGCTTACCTGTAGTGGAGTACCTTCAATCACAACCCAAACATCCTCACGTTCACTTTCCCAGTTTCGCATACGCTTCGAATATAAACGTTTAGAAATTACAATTAGTGCCCCACCCCCCTCTTTGTTCACGTTAAAGCCAGACATTTCTCTGTCCCTTCTGTATACGGCATATCCCTCACCAAAAAGTTCAGAGTCAAGTATTTTACTATTCAGCCAGGTCTCTGTTAGAACAATAACATCATAATTTGAAATAAGCAGGTTTTGTAAAAATATGTGGGTTTTAGTGCATAAACCTCGAACATTTTGATAATATATAGATATAGAAGTGAATTTTATAGATTTTTATCCAATTACTTGTATGAAATTAACATAATTATTATTATTACTACTACTTAATACTATTCAATGAGTCCATATCTCTTATAAACATATAGTCTAGTGGGTTGACTGGTAGAGAATGCCACAAGGCATTAAGTCCGCCCTTTGTATTCTTTTAGGTTAAGGAATGCAATAAAGAATAAATAAATAAATAAATAAATAGTCGGAATTATCAGTTTTTCTCATAAAAATACGCCCGTTCCTAACCCACACATGTTTGTATCCTTTTTCTTTACCAATCTTTCTAGAAGCGGCATGAAGCGATTTATTCATAGGGGACAAATGATCCACAATGAATATTGGAGATTTTTCTCAGTTGAGTCCCAGATGTGAGCTATTAAGCTTATCTTGCATTGCCGTTTTTCGGTTGAAATTGATGGATGCTGCCAAGAAGTCATCACGAATCTTTTTATTGGCGAATTGGGCTACAATTGATTTTGGTTGCGTACTATTAGGGTTGATCTTGGCGATACGTGTACAGTTGATAATATCTTCGCTTATAACATTACACTTAAGTACAGTACCCAGTTGAGTCACTACTTGCATCAAGTTTTGAATTTCTACATTCATAGCTCGTGCGTTCTGTTCAAGGGTGTATTCATAGCTCGTGCGTTCAATACGCGCTGTGAGGTCCTTAACATTGGTCTTTAGAGCACTGTTTTCTTTTTGGAGATCAACCATCGCCTGTTTAGTTTCTTTGTGGTCTTTGATCAACAATTCATATTTGGAATTCATGAAGTCCATAGAGCTCCTAATTTCTAGCATCTCCTCCTTAACTGATTTTAGTTCAGAACTAATGGAAATAGTAAGGGAATCGATTTTAGATGTAATGCTCTTACAATACTCCTGCATGATGCCTCTAACTTCATTAGCTGACGCTCCTATTATTGGAGACGACTGCAGTGCCTGTCATTTAGAAGCCCTTACCGTGACATTAGGGTTAAGTCGCACTGGCGTGTTGTCGTTATGCACAGTTTAGGGTCGTAGGCTGGTACACAGAGGACATTCCCATGTCGAGAACTCACTAGCTTTTATTATGGAGGGAGAGCTGAGACAGGCCAAATGAAACTTTTTTGAGCATTTTTAGCACTGAATGTACTCCTCTGTGTCAGGGTTATCACCACAGCATCCCCAATCATTGTTGTCAGTAGACATTCTACTATTGTTTATCACTGAGATTTGTTACAAAATACACTTTACTGCAAATTTGCTGAATGCAAATTGGTAGGCGTTAATCGTACTTACACTTTAATTTTTTTTTTTAATAATAAATTTTATATAATGTCCTATAGTACCTGAGTTTAGCAATTCGTCTTTAGAAGCAAAAGCATTCACGCGAGACGACGCATACTCGTTGTTGTTGTTTACATAAATCGTTTACTTGTACTTGTACACAAATCACCGACACTTTATAATTACCCGCAGATTTAGTAATGTTGAGATAGTTTTTACAAGATTACTCCACGGTACTAGAACTGTTATGCAAGATTTTTCACAATGAAATAGGTCATAAGTTCACGCACAAAACGTTGCTTGTCACACTTCAAATATTGAAAATTGTGCACTTGTATTAACGACTTATAGGCGAAGCTAAATAGATACGTGTTTACTAAGCAACTAGTCAGTACTACTTGTATCCCGAGTTTTGTCGTGACGTGACTATTTACTTGTGCAACAGACACTATCAATTATTCAATCAATCGCCGGGGAATATGTATGAATCATACAGCAACATAAGAAGTTATACCACCCAGGTCAGTGGTTTGTCAAATTTCACACAGACGTTTTTTTTTTTTTAAGTACGTTGTAAATTGTAATTGACCTCGTAAGTATTGCAACCAATAGTTTTCCAGATCTCACCGCTCAAGTATAATAACGAACTCCGGAATAAGCGCCTCGGTGTGTGTACATTCACTTGAGGGATACAATTCCATCCAATACAAGTAATCAAATAATTCACTTGATTTTTTTTATATAATAAGAGTAAAGAATGAACACACAGTTCACTTGATGGTAAGTGGATGCTGTGACCCTTATACATCTACATAACATATCCTCGATTAAGAATCAACATGCAGATGCGTTGTCACCCCTGAGAACTAAGATGAAATGTCTCATTTTCAGTAAAAAACGTCTCCGGTTGTCTACTCGTACGCTCAGCATACGAAAAACAACATAATTATAATTATGAAATGAATGAAAAACCCTCGACTAAAAGAAAGTAAGTCACGACAGATAAAAATAAAAAGCGTTTTAAAAAGGCTGGATTTGTAGTGGGTCGGTTATAATAAACAACTAATTATGACATTCCTTAGTCCCTCCCATAGACTTATAATATACTGGGTCCTTCCTACATTTGTGTATAGACACAGCAATAATATCAGCATTAAACATATTTACCTACCTCTTAGGTAATAAAATTACAAACCCAAGAAAATCCGTCGGCGCTGTCATTCACTACCTTGAAACGAGCTAAAAATTGCATTTTATAATATTGTGACTAATCGAAATTACTTTGGGTAGTACGTAAATAAGTGTAGTGTAACTTTCGAGTACTGTTCTAATTTTGATGCTGTTGTTCTGTGAACTGAAGACACATTCTCTATGAATGGTGTCTCGCTCCTGTCAGACAATCCTTTATTTAACTAAAATATTTTAAATTGCCTAGACATGTAGGTTACATGATTCTATTTCAACGCCTCTGTCATCGAATTCTATGGGGAAGACGGGACTATAATCTACTTCCATTTTTTTTTAATAGGATAGAGTTACAAACGAGCACACAGTCCATCTGATGGTAAGTGGTTACTGTGACCCATAGACAACTACATCTATCCTCAATAAAGACTCAAGATGCAGAAGCGTTGTCACCCGTGAGGACAAAGATGGAATGCCTCTTTGCCAGTAAAAAGGGCCTCCTGTTCTCTACACTCACCATACGAAACACAGCAACGTTAAGCTGCTATTTTACGCTGGTTTTCTGTGAGAGCGTGGTCCTTCCCCGGTCGAACCGACCCATTCGTACTACAACTATACTACTATCAATCCATCAATGCCAAGTAAGTGTTAGTCAGCACTTAAGGCGCATGGTTGAGTAAAATGTCGCACTTTAGGTTTTTAGGAGCTATCTACTTTTTATTAAAAAGATATATCAACTAATAAAAAACACATTATATATACTCAAGGTCGTTCGCCGGCAGTACCGCCTTAAAATAGGATTATCAATGTAAATTGTGCCGGCGGTGATCAAACTCGGTTCGTTCGTTACGTAATTAAAAGCCGGGTAGATTTAGAGTGCGCTGAATCTTCTAAAGGAACTATATCCGCGGCTGGTCGCCGCTGCTGGTGATAAGAGGGCTGGTTCTTATCTCGCTCAAAAGCTAAGTATAGCCAAACACAGCCAGCGTTCTTGGTACTATATCGCAGGGAGTAGGACTATATGATAATTTAAGTTTTTAGTCTTAGTTTTTGTTGTTATGGTAATAAATATTGTATATATAAGAAAAAATAATAGTGATATATATATATATATTTCTTCCCTCTCCGACGACCCTTTGTCCTATAAAAATCCTTAAATCGTAATAAAAAATATTGAGGGTCACTAATCGAGATAAAAATTATTCTATCTCTCAAGTGGGACCAAACTGCACACAGTGTAGATACAAAACTTCATTGAAATCTGTTCAGTAGTTTAGGAGGTCATCGCGGACAAACAATGTGACACGTAATTTTTATATTTAAAAATAATATGGCATGTATTATACATATAAACCTTCCACTTAAATCATTCTGTCTAATGATTAGAACCACATCAAAATTTGTTGCGTGGTTTAAAAGATCTAATCGTACAGACGGCGGAAAGCGACTTTATTTTATACTATACTAGCTCGCCAGGCAGACGTTGTTCTGCACATACCGACGACCCTCTGTCCTATTAAAAAATTCTTAATTCGCTATAAAAAATTTTGAGCGTCATTTAGCGGGATAAAAACTATCCTATTTCTCAAGTTGGACCAAAATACACACAGTGTACAAAATTTCATTGAAATCAGTTCAGTAATTTAGGAGTCCATCGCGGACAAACAACGTGACACGTAATTTTTATATATAAAGACTAGCTCGCCAGGCAGACGTTGTTCTGCCCTCTCCGACAACTTTTTATCCTATAAAAAATCCTTAAATTCGTAATTAAAAAAATATTGAGGGTCATTTATCGGGATAAAAACTATCCTATCTCTCAAGTTGGACCAAACTGAACGCAGTGTGCAAAATTTTATTGAAATCAGTTCAGTAGTTTAGGAGTCCATCGCGGACAAACAATATATAAAAAAAAAAAATCTAGCCAAGGAATAGAGCACATTGTATTAATAACTAAAGCCTTCACCGAGTAGCGCATGAGGTTGAACACGTGCGCGGTGCTCTTAATTGCACATGCTTAATAGTTAATAATTAAGTATAGGTTGGTATGGGTAGTTAGCATATTTATGCATTTTGTTGTACAATTTGTTATGTCTAACTAAAGGGTAGTGATTCTTCATATTTTATTTTATTTTATTTTAGCTATTCGCCCTGGCTTTGCGCGGGTAATTTCTTGATCTCGACAACAACGCCACCTACCGGATTTATTTGTAAACAGAACAGAAACAGAAACTTTTTATTAAATATAGATTACAAATAATATTTATTAAAAGTCACTCTTTTGTTTAGTTACCACTAGTTCGGAAAAAAACATCTGTCCTGGGAGGAACCAGAAAGAAACCGAGCTGGACTTTAAAAAAAAATTACAGCTAACATTCATGTATGTTACATAATTAACAAGAAAAGTAAATCTGAACCATCCAGCGATCCACTAAAACGCACATAAAAAATTTCATCAAAATCAGAGTTGAGTAACAAACACACATACAGAAGAATTATATATGTACTTATAGAAAGAAAATAGGAGGCATCCATACCATACTAATGGATAAGCGTAAGTGGTGGTAGATCTGGTAATGTAGAAAAGTGTCAACGATAGACGTGTGTGTGGTATTAGGTCAGTTCCGAATCCAAATCGAAGTCAATAATATCTGTACAACACATACCTCATCATCAAAATTCACCTGGTAGTGCTATAGCTATAGAAAATATGAGTTGCTTGAAGTATTGATGTCAAAATTACCGAAGAATGAATGATCGAATTTAATTATTAATTTGTGGCGGACAAGTAAAGTTGTTAATAATGAAATCGATGCAGTATAGCTATGTACGTACGTAAGGCGGCTATTTTAAACGTATCGGCAGCAGGCATGCCTGCTAGTGCGGTTGACAGGCAACCCGCAGAGCCAGCCGGCGCTAATTGTTGTGTGGTCAAAGGATTTAGCCATTTATACGTCGGCTATACGAATGAATCGGATGTGGATGGTGATGTTCCGCTATTAGTTTAAATTTGTTCATTTCTATAAATGAAAGAATTTAGTCATTGCAATATCTCAATAGCGATTGTGTAACTCTAGTGCATTCGTTGCTGTTGGGAATGTTTAGGACATAGTCGGCGCTGTTCCAGGTATATCTTAAGAAAAATAGGTATATCATACCTTATTTTTCTTAAGGATCCACAGCGGTTTTTTAGAATAACTTACAGTACCCTGTCTGTGGCAGGCAGTCTGGTGAGGATCATGTCGACACCGTCAACCTGATCATACCGCTCCCCGTCACCACATTGTTAATCTGATGTAGTCTAATTGCGAGGGATATTTCCACTGTATCCAAAAAAAAGGAAACATAAATACTTTTCTTCTTACAACCAGAATTTCTTTTTCTCTTCCAACCAAAAAAAAAAACATTGATTTAATATTATAAGAAGACGAGCGCGTCCGCCGCTACAACTGCTCTAAGCTCTATCAAAATGTCTACTGAATTATTGATATCAACGCCTGTTCATTCCGACATTCAAAGAATTCCAATTTTCGCCGCGTTTTCGATTCGTGAACGATGTGCAGTGTACGAGCGTAAACGCATGATTCAGCTTCCACGTGTTAAACAAGAGCCAGTTTTAACATTTTAATCAGATGGAGATTAAGCACCGCTCGTGATGATAACTTCAGGTTAAACGTACTAAGTGAGCTGCATTTGTTCGGTGCTAGATCACCATAAAACTTATATAATAATAACGAGTGACTAATAATGTCCTAAAGACCGAATGTCAGTCACGGAAGCCAGTCACAACGTATATACGTGGTAGAGTCATGCTACATCTATATTATGATTGAAGCACGAATAGGTCGGCTCGACTGGGGAAAGACCACGCTCTCACACAACACTAGCGTAAAATGGCAGCTTTACGCTACTCTGTTTCGTATGGTGAGTGTAGTGAATCGGAGAGCCTTTTTACTGGAAAGCTGGAAACGAAGCATTGCGACTGTATGTCAAGTTAAGAAAAATGTTAATGCAGCGGCAGGCGATACGGAACACAAACCCGTGCTATGTTTAATACATTATGTAAAATAATTATTGGTTTCGGTTAGGCTGCTAGACGCGCCCAGTCGTAAGCTGTTACTAGAAAAGACATGATATGTTTATTTTTATTTATCTGTTTATTCAGCTAAACTTATCATTAACATATTTAATCTTTATATATAAAAATTATGTGTCACGTTGTTTGTCCGCGATGTACTCCTAAACTACTGAACTGATTTCAATGAAATTTTGCACACTCTGTGGAGTTTGGTCCAATTTGAGAGATAGGATAATTTTTATCCTTATAAGTGACGCTCAATATTTTTTTATTACGAATTTAAGGATTTTTTATATGAAGGGTCGTCAAAAAGGGCAGAACAACGTCTGCCTGGTCAGCTAGTATACGATATAATATATTTAATAGCTCTAATGACCTAATACGTTAATGTAAACATTTCAATTATTACAACATACTAGCGATTCACCCCAGCTCCGCGCGGGTGATTTCTGCATCTCGACAATGGCACCACCTACCGCGTTTAATTGTGATTTTAAACCGTCCAAGAACCTACCCAAACACAACAAAAATTTCATCCAAATCAGTCGCGTCATTTTCATATGTAGAGATTTTTATATATAGAGATTATAAGTCTTCTTTTATTTCTTCTTTAAAAAAAAAAGAAACGTTACACTAGGATTTTCTCCTATGTCGTGGAGACAGTTTACAAACATAAATTGCACGAGCACAAACACCCAGACCCGGAACAATTATTTGTAGGCCGTACAAATACTTGTTACGTGCGGCGATTCGAACCCGCGGCCCCCAGCGCTACATCTCATTGCTAAGCCACTGCACCACGGAGCCGTCATAAGTAATGCTACCTTTGTTAATTCACTCTGACGACATATAAAATATAAATATGTCTCCCCTCATGTATTAGTTTAACTAAGTTTTGTTTGCAAGAAGCTGACAACAAATAATTTTAATAAATAACTTATGCTTTCAATAAGCTTATTACATTGGCTATTCACACGAGAAAGGCGTGCACGTGAATATTAGTATAATAGCCCGCCGCAGTCTTCGTGCATTACGCTTGTACAGTTTTGAGTGAAGGCAAACACGTTCGACGATAATGTTTTGATAAGAGTTAGTCAAACTCAATAATGCAAGAAACCCTAACCTAAGTTAACCGGCGCGTGAAAGCCAAGCGCATCGCTATGATAGCAGGCGCTGCGGCGTTCGCGCTCGCCTGTTGCATTGCATAACGTCGCCGGTCAGCGACCCCCCCTCTTCCCCTTCCCCCTTGCCTCACCTCGCTCCACGCTACGTCGCCCGGTTTCTGCCGAGATCCGCGACTTGCTTCCGAAACCGACCAGCCGGGCTATTCACAATCGTCTCGGAAAGCGAATTCGACTCGGATTCGATAACTTCTCGCACCGAAACCAATAAACGCTATTCACATTTAACGTTCGGATAAAGGTCACTTAGATACATCCCATAACTATTGTATCGTCATTTAGTTACATGCATTTACGAATTTTGTAGATAAATAGGCTTTTGTATTTTTTAGAATAACGCCTAAACAAAAACATAATGCAATATTTTGGTGTTAGCCATTGATATCGAATATAAAAAATATATAATTTAACTATATAATAAATAACAAAAAAACTGAGATATGTCTCGTTTCACAAAGCAGCATATATATATATATATATATATATATATATATATATATATATATGCTGCTTTGTGATAGAAAACTTATAAAAACACACCTTTCACAAAAATTCAACTTTACGATTAAGTGCAAATATTGAAGTAATTATATGAAAATACGTCTTATAGATAATTATAATTAATTATTGTTGTTTATTATTAATAAATTGTTATCTACCTTATAATTAAAAGGGATCTCTTCTAATCATCAATATTCGAAAAGTTTTCGCCAGCCTCAGAGCTCTCGTAAAGTTTCCGATGCAAACTGTCACAATTATCGAAAACAAACGTCAAAGAAGTACGGTCACGCCCCATAGAAAAAAACCCAGACCCGACAGAAACGAGACATATCTCAGTTTTTTTGTTATTTATTATATAGTTAAATTATATATTTTTTATATTCGATATCAATGGCTAACTCCAAAATATTGCATTATGTTTTTGTTCAGGCGTTACTCTAAAAAAATACAAAAGCCTATTTATCTACAAAATTCGTAAATGCATGTAACTAAATGACGATACAATAGTTATGGGATGTATCTAAGTGACCTTTATCCGAACGTTAAATGTCAATAGCGTTTATTGGTTTCGGTGCGAGAAGTTATCGAATCCGAGTCGATTTCGCTTTCCGAGACGATTGTGAATAGCCCTGCTGAACTGAACTTGCCTAACTTTACTCTATTTCTTGTTCGATTGGGAGCGCTTCCGGTTAATACTCGTACGACGTACGTTCGGTTCAAAAATCTTCTGGACATTTTTTGACGCGTCAGATTTACGTGGCCGCGTACAAGTTCCAAATTGAGGCGCTGATCATAGTTATGTTAGTTAAGCCAGCGCCTCGAGCGCCTCCAGCTCCTCCAGCGCTTTTGATTTTGGTAGAGTAATAAATTAATATCTCATTACTAGGTATAAAACAATGGCGAGCGTGCTCTATTGCTCAGTGGTCAGGTTGGAACACAAATCCCATCTAAAGATGCAATTGGTTGGTTTCCGACTTCAAAAATTATTCAAAAAATAACTATAGAGCTATTATTCAAAGAGTAAAAAAAAAAGAGTAAAGGAGAAGGACCACGCTCTCACAGAATACCAGCGTAAAATAGCAGCTATCGCTGCTGTGTTTCGTATGGTGAGTGTAGAGAACCGGAGACCCTTTTTACTGGAAACGAGGCATTCCATCTTAGACCTCACGGGTGACAACACATCTGCATTTCGTTTCGTAATCGAGGATAGATGTAGATGTTTATGGGCCACAGCAGCCACTTACCATCAGGTGAACTGTGTGCTCGTTTGTCACCCACATTCTGTAAAAAAAATTAAATTATCCCAAATTGAATTTAATTTATCTGCAACAACGTTTTTTCCTACCGATTGACCCTTATGAATGTGTGCATGCGCAGTAAAATCAGTTAAAATAATGCATTACCACGCATTTTGAATTTGAAAGTTAAACAGGACAGAATCTTTGAGATTTTTTCTGAACCTTCTCTGCAAATATGGCCGGTTATTGAAAAATAACTGTATACATATTTATATTGAAGTAAAAAACAACAATGCGTAGAAGCAAGGCTGATGACGAAGCACACAGTCCATACCTGATAATAAGTGGATGCTGTGGCCCATAAACATCTACATCTATCCGCGATTACGAAACAAAATGCAGATGTGTTGTCACCCGAATTAAAGAGAATTAAATTGCAGAAACAACCTGTCATCCCTAAAAACTAAGATCGAATGACTCTACGAGAAAACGATTATTTACGAGATATTATACGGTTCTCGTTAGTCAGTAAGTATATGAAATACAACTGCATTATGTAGTAAAGTTAATAACTAAAAGTGTCAATCCTCATAACCAGTTAATTGAAAAGAAGTAATGACAAGATAATAATGATATCTATTTCGCTATGGAAAGCAGAAATAATACCATGACTTCAAATAGGGGATTGCATTAAACAAAATATATATTAACTATAATTTTTTTTATAGGATAGGGTGACAAACGAGCACACAGTCCACCTGATGGTAAGTGGTTGCTGTGGCCCATAGACATCTACATTTATCCTCGTTTGCGAATCAAAATATAGATGTGTTGTCACCCGTGAGGACTAGGATGGAATGCCTCATTTCCAGTAAAAAGGGCCTCCGGCCACCTGCACTCACCAAGCGAAACGCAGAGGTAAACCTCTAATTCACGCTGGTATTCTGTGAAGTCGTGGTACCACCCCGGTTCGAGCCGGCCCATCCGTGCGACAGCAAAAGCTGCCGCCTGGCTCTACCACTGTTAATACCAACAAGTATACCAAAAGTATATAAATATCGTTTGTTTGTTGTTTGTTTAATTTTTATCCTATTTATTTAAGACTGTAGAAGTCGCGGTGCTGTTGCAAAATGGAATAGACGAACTGAACTTTTATTCAGTGTTTTGTTTATATAGTTATGAGGGTGTCTTAAGTCAACAGAACCCTTGAAAAAGTTTGAGTAAACTATGGTGAGTGAAAGTAAAAGGGCTGCAGCAGAAGCAAAAGAGCAATGAGAAGCGGTTTCTAAATAATATTATATTTATATTGTTTAGAAACGCTTCTCTGTTGCTTTTTGACATTATATTTAATTTATTATAACGAACAATTCCGGGTCGCTTTATATTCACCGCCAATCGCTGCAAATTGAGTGTAGTTGCCGGTGGCAGGCTCCGTGAACCTCGGACTAATGATGTTGGTTTTGCACTGCCTACATTGTAAGCAGATGATATTATATGGATAGGATATGGTCATTAAATAACGGCTTGTACACATTGCAATGACAACGGCATAATAACTAAATTTTTAAATAAAAAAAATTAAAGTCGAAGTGTGGCACGTCAGATAAAACGTAAGATATACGACTAGAATTAAACCACGCTAGAGCGACAATTATAGTCACAAGCACCGCAAATGCAAATGCACCGCTTAAATTCAAAATCATTAAATGAACTGCAAAGATTTAAACAAATCTATAGTAAAATAATTCACTAATCTGTTCAAAATAAGTTCCAATGAAAGTATTTTTTACAAATACTCCATCATGTCACTAAAAGAATCCGCTTAATGAATAAAATACAAAAGCCGCAGCGAAGTATAAACAACGAGCGCGCGTTGATGTCCTTCGTGCCTGCGATCGAGATTGCGCGTGCGCATCGTTTTTGCTCGGGTACGAATTTTTTATGTGTATCATAATATTACATAATATAAATAGTGAGTAGTATTGAAAAAATATTTTTCTGAAATCAACCTATTCACTTTATCAGATTTACAATTTCGCAATGTAATAAGAATATTCTAAGAAGGTTGTTCTATAGAAATAAAAATAATTCACAAGATAGATTGGTTTGTTAGCAATATTTTCCTTTTGTCTCTTTTTGACATTTTCATATTACTGAGTATTGTCAATTTTAATTTGTTTTTAAACTCGGTTTATCGTGTATCATACTAATTAAATATTACTTTGTGAATAATGGCGGCACCATTGTTACATAATTACTAATGTTATTTATAAATTGCTGTTTGTTTAATCCTTATAAAATTTTTCCTGAATAAAATAAAAAAAATTAATGTGAAAATACAAGTAAGTAAATTTCTAATAATTTAAAATAAAAAATTTTGTACAGCCGACTTCAATATAAGTTATTTAAGAATAACTCAAAAACTATTGGTCCGACCTTGATCAAATTCATATGGGACCACACGAGAACTATCAACTTTCATATAAAAAAAGAAACATCGAAATCGGTTCACCCAGTTCAAAGTTATGAGGTAACACACATAAAAAAAACATACAGTCGAATTGAGTACCATCTCCTTTTTGGAAGTCGGCAGAAAATGAATGTAATGTGATGGTTCCTTAAACTTGCTAGCGTATGTATATTGGCAGAGCTTACCGTAGGCATGCGGGAGGGTTGTCGTGTAGTGAGAATACATTGGACGCACCTTGTGTGTGGTGCTGGGGATGCGCGGGCGAGCCGGCGCCGGGGAGGAAGGCGAGCGCGAAGTGGGCGGGCGGCGCGGCGCTCAGCGCGGGCGGCGCGCTCCACACGTCCATGCTGCAGGCGCGCGCATCGCTCGCGACCTCCGACCACCGCACTTCGACGCGCACTGATCGCCACCACTTGCGACAAGTAGGTTTGCCCAAAAATATCGATACATCGAAATATCGATATGTACCCATAAAATTATCGATATATGTCGTCGATATTTTATTGTAATATGTCGATGTAAGACAGTTATTTTAGAGTATCGAATTCGTATCAATTTTGATATATTTTAACTGAATATAGTTTTGTATTTAGTAAAGCTGAAACCATCTACTAATTTGCGTGGTGTGCGCTGCGGAACGACCAGAACGACAATTTTGTATTATCAAATAATTGATCGAACTTCAAAGCATAAATAAAAAAAAATCTTCATGTGTATATTTTTTTTAACTAATTTTGAACGTTTTGTTAATATGTATGAACAATCTTGAATGCTTGACAAAATGACGATATATCGATATTTTTCACTCAATAATTATCATACTGTTTGGAAACATCGATTCGATAAATATGAATATGTTTTTTCTCTTGCCCGTCCCTACAACTTGCGTCCGCGCTGCTTACTAGCGCGAGCTTTTTTCACTTTCCGCGCAATTAAAGGTGCGCGTACCCTTAGAGATACCATATCTTGATTTGATTTTGATTTGATTTGTTTAAACTAGTGTCATGATAATTGTGAAGTGCGTGTCGCCGGAGTTGGACCCGCTAGTAGAATTTCATGGTTTTGGGTGTTTAAGATTACAAAATTATTTATTAGGAGTTAGCAACAATCTATTTCTGAAGTTTATGCGGAAATTCATTAATATACAGAAATTATTGTCATAAATAAGACTTATGATTATTTGTATCATTCCAAAACTCATGACTATTAGTTTTATTTATTTAGTTGACGTAATTTACTTCCAGTTGGTGGCCCAACTGTTCGTCACTAGGTAGAGAGAGGGCCACAGGCGAAAGTGCAGGGAGTAGATTCATTATGTTGAGAGCTATAGAGTCAAAAATATTGCTTAATCTTAATCGATGGGATATTAGAATTTATGTAATTATATTTCTATATTACCTTTGAGTCGTCGAATATAATATTATCGTAAAAACAGCTATGTATCGGCAATTGGGGCTTAAATTTTTTGTGACGTAATTATTTAAAAAAATGTTATTATATAATGGTTTTCCGTAACATTAAAAAAGGGCCCCAAAAAGGCAGACCCACCGCGGACATCCTCTGCCCCACAACAATCACAGCCCTCAATGGCTGATGACCTAAAAACGGTGTATTCCGCTATTAGGAACATCGACGTTGGGGAAATCGCTGTTTTAGCACGCAAATTGCGCGCTGCGAGGTCCCCTCAGGACCGTCTCCTCGCTCTTGCAGAGCATCATAATCATTTGTGCTCGTTGTAAGTTAAGTTAACTTAATTAACTTAAATTCATAATGACAGAGCAGTCTGCTCTACCAAAGTCTCACGGTCGTATCAAACCTAAGGGTCTATCGCTTGTATCTTTTAATATTCGCGGTTTGCGAAATAAGCTCCCAGAGCTTAAGCTGTTTCTTCGAAATCGTGAAACCGATTTCCTCCTCCTACAGGAAACTAATCTTAAAACTAAGGACACTAAAGGTCTTTCCATTAAAAACTTTTCTCTTCTTCGTAATGACAGACCCGACCGTCGAGGCGGCGGTACGGCCATTTATTACAAGAAAACACTTCACTGCTCGCCCATTTCTACTCCGCAGCTTACCAACATGGAGGCTATGAGGATGGACATCAGTCCATCCTCATAGCCTCCTGTTACATCCCTTCTGGAACCCTTCCCCTCAAAAGAGATTTTGAGGCTATTTTATCTTTAGGTAACCCAGTCATTATGTTTGGAGATTTTAAGTCCAAGCATACTGAATGGACATGCCGTACTACCTCCCGTAGTGGCAGGATACTGCTTGATATCACGCAGTCTCTTGACCTTACCGTTCACAGTCCCCTCGGTGCTACTCACTATCCTGATGTCGCCGACTACGCTCCAGACGTGCTAGATTTTACACTATTCAATAGTGTTTCCCTCTACCTCAGGGCAATCGAGACACTAGGCGATCTAGGATCCGACTACCGACCGGTCTCCCTCATTCTTGGGCATCAGCCACCCCCCTCAACACCCTCTACCAAAACCTTCAAAAATTGGAAGGGCTTCAAGGAGTCCCTAGCGAAAGCTCTGACTCACAGGACTCCCCCATCTCCCTATCGTCGGACTTAGACAGTCCCGAAAAAATCGACACCGCGGTCGATTCACTCTCCACCCTTATTAAAACCTCCCTTAAGGAGAATGAAAGGGTAGTCCCGGTTGCTAATAATAGTGGGCTTCCCCTACATATTAGCAACCTATTGAAAGCCAAGAAAGCTGCTTTCCGGAGAGCAGCCAAAAATCCCACGCCCGAATATAGGCGCACGGCCAATCGTCTTCAACGAGAACTCCGTTTCCGCCTCTCTAAATTTCGAGACTTCGAAAAGAGTAAACTCATGGAGAATATCTCTCCCTCTCATACAGCGTACTATCGGATGGCAAAAGCCCTCCGCATAGACGCTATCACCCACACTCCCCCTCTCTCCCGTCCCGACGGTACGGTAGCCTTCGAGGACGAGGAAAAGGCTGAGTGCTTTGCAGACAGCATTGCCGCTCAATGCTCTCCTAGCTCTCAACCCGTCGACCCTTCACACGTCCAGGCAGTGGAGGATGACGTCCGCCGCCGGAACTCACCCCCTACAGCCTCCGAACCTATCTCTGTGTCCAATGATGAGATTTCATCCCTTATCAAAGGACTTAAGCCCAAAAAGGCCCCGGGCACGGATGGCATCTCCAACCAAGCCCTTAAACACTTTCCTGAGCAGGTGTTAACCCTTTTAACTATTATCTTCAACGCCTGATTCAACCTTAGTTATTTTCCCACTACGTCGAAAGAGGCAACTGTGATTGGTATCCCCAAGCCAGGAAAGCCTCTCAACCTCCCCTCCAGTCATCGTCCCATTAGCCTCCTCAAGGCCATGGGCAAGCTCTTCGAAAGAGTCATTCTTACTCGCATGAGGCTCCATCTGTTTCCCACAGACGGTGACCCTCTTGTCATCCCCCATCAATTCGGTCTCCGAGCGAAACACTCCTGTCCCCAACAAGTTCACCGTATTGTGGAATATATCCTGAGCGGTTTTTATCCTCGTCGTCATAAGACCATCTCTCTTCATAGCATCATCCATCGTCTTTTTCGACATAGCTAAAGCCTTTGATAGAGTCTGGCATGAAGGCCTTATCTACAAATTATATAAAATAGGTCTCCCCGATCGTCTAGTATGTCTCGTGGCCTCTTATCTAAAGTATCGTACCTTTCCTTTTAGACACGACGGCACGCTATATTCTCAGTGCCCCATCAAAGCTGGTGTCCCTCAGGGCTCAGTACTTGCTCCTCTTCTGTACATCATGTTCACCAACGACATTCCCATCCCGTAGAAAGGTGTTCAGCTCTCCCTCTTCGCAGATGACACTGCCCTATACTGTAAAGGTATCTCGCTACCTTTCATACGGAACAAGATCCAAAAGTCAGTTGATGACCTAGGAGCTTGGTTCAAAAAATGGCGCATCGATATGAACCCGGAGAAGAGCTCTGCCGTTCACTTCGATTATAAATGATGCCGACTCAAAAACACTCCACCAATACGTATGCTAGGGACCCCTGTCCCCTGGCATACGACTGCCAAATATTTAGGCGTCACCCTTGACACGAGGCTCACTTTCAGGCCCCACGTCAAAAGAGTAACCCATCACGCACGTTTTTACCTGAGTAGGCTCAACAGTATGTTGGGCCGACACAGTAAAATGTCCCTCAGAAACAAGCGTACCCTATATAAGGTCTGTATACGACCAGTCATGTCCTACGCGGGTCCCATTTTTGCCCACGCTGACCCTAAAATTATTAATGAACTCCAAGTAGTTCAAAACCTCTTCTGTCGTCGAGCTACGAACGCACCTTAGTACGTCCGTAATTCCGACCTTCATCGGGACTTAGAGCTCCCTACAATCCAACAATTCCTTAAAAAAACTCTCTGAGAACTTCTTCAAAGCCTCAGAGTCGCATTCCAATCATTATATTCGTGAGGCAGCTACTTATGCAGCCCCACCGCCTCTCGCTATCGAGTCCGCAGGCCGAGAAACACTCTCTCGGACCCGCCAAACAAACTTTCAAACGACCTGGACTGCCTCCTGGCGGCTCAGGCCAACTCATAATAAATTTTCATAATTAGTTTGCCTTAGTAGGCTCTCTCTCAGCAGCTCGTAGCCACCTGCGCCCTCTTCTCCCAAAAGAGGGTCGCTTCCGATCCGACAAAGCGGCTTAATCGGCCAATTGTCAGTCCCCAAAGTGGAGTTTAGTGGGTATCACTTAGGTTCCCCAGTAGGTAGTCACAGTGAGTCCCACATAACCACGACAGACCGGCTGTCGTGGTATGCGTAAAGCATTCTCCACTTCCTCGCCGTATCGAGGTAGCCCTTTCCAATTGCTTCTGGGCGCAAAAAAAAAGTAACATTAAAATATTTGAATTTGTTCCGACATAATGGTTTTTGCGTGAGAGGCGTGTAATATGACGTGGATTATTCGTGAGAGAGCACAAAATTAATTCTTGATTAGGTTTCTTTCATACTTGCTGATTAAGTTTACAACAAAATGTCAGGACTTTTCAATTGTCCATCTGGTAACCCTACGTGCGCTATGGGACTGCGGCAGCGCAGTATTTTTAGTTCTATTACCCATGTACCTCGAACACGTTTGAAAAAATAGAAATAATGCGACCGTTAGACGAAATTTTATATAAGAATTGCATATAGCTTTAAATAACCAATTTAATGTTACTGACATTTTTCATAACAGTAGGAATGTGTTTAAGAGGGAAATTCTTGAAGTACTTGAAGGAAATGGTTAATATGTATATTGCACACATATACACACACTCACACACACACACACACACACACACACACACACACACACATACGCGCGCGCGTACACGGACACACAGATCAGAGAGAAAGAGAGACACACCGTTTTTAATTTTTAATTGTTAATTCTAAAATAGTATGTTTTTGTGGCTCAAACTTATTAATTGTCGGTCGATTAATATAAGTTAAAAAATGTATAAAGTAGATCCGTTATTGGCTGTAAGTTTATTTCTCGAGTTCCTTTACATTGTAATTAGTTTTGTGGATAAATAAATAAATAAATAACATTTAAATTATTAAGCAGTAAGGACAGGTTGATGAATCCAACTCGAATGGGCTGGTTCTGGAAATCACAACACATCTTCTCGTCCTTGCTGGCGATACGGCGTTTTAAGTAGCTCAGCGAGCAAAGGAGTGAGCTATGTTCGGAGTTTCCCATCCAACTTCTTAGCACAACGGATGTGTAAGTGGAAGTGACAAGGGGCCGGCCATATATCTTGAGAACCGACAATCGCTGGGGAAGAAAGGTTCTCGAGTGGCAGCTTCGTACCGGTTAGCGGAATACACGGCGTCCAACCCCCTAATAGATGGAATCACGACGTTGTAAAACATACAGGAAGATGCATGTCTCAGGCCAGTTTTTAGGTGCAACTCATGAGGAGACCTGTTTACAGCGGAGGCATTGAGAAGGGCTGTAAAGATGATAATAATAATAAAGGACATATAAGTACTTCTATGCATGGGGTACCTACACTGAAAGTTTTGCGTGACTCATAAAACAATTTATACATACGTAAATTAAAGTATTTACTACTTTCCAAATTATTCTCTATTACATTTTAAACACCAGGAAAACCATTTTTGAAAACAAAAGGACCATGATTTGACGTTACGTTTTCACTGCTAGTTGAACAGCTATCATGGCATCTCTTGGCTCCCTTAATATCTAACCTCTCATCAAATCTTTATTTATTGGAAAAATAAAGACATCACATGGTGCGAAGTCTGTACTGTTTGCGGAATAGGTCACGAGTTCCACCTTTTCAGAAGTCAAAAATGACTTTGTCTTGTTCGCGGTGTGCGCCGAAGCATTGTAAAGTTGCAATAGGATGCGACTACTTGGTAGTTTTTCCCTATCTTTTTCAAAGACGCTGGGCAAACAAATGGTGGTGTACCATTCAGCATTAATTGTCTTTTGCTCATCGATGGATTGTGGGATTGTGCAAACAGGACCTGTCTGTAAGAAAAAATGCAATAATTTTTTTTTGCCTGCCTCAATTTCGTTAGTCTGCTGTTGTCTTCGAACAGCTATACAGAATGCTGTTGCTTTCTTTCCGGTATTTAAAAATAAATCCATTTTTCATCTCTTGTCACAATATCATACACAGCATTTGAACGTCCTTATTTATTTATTTGTTTTATCACATTTTAACTACATTTTTTATACCAATCAACTCAAGTTCGTTTTTCTTCGGCGGTGAGTTCATTTGGTCAACGGCAATAAAGTTTTCTAACATTTAAATATTGATGTAACATTTTTTAAATTTGGCATTTACCAATACCCAAACATCCTCGAAGCTCCTGGTATATGGTAATAATGGTTCAACTTCTTTGTTATACCGCAAAATACCTACTATACTAATACTAATACTAAATACTAACAAGACAGACTAATATAGGCTGCCTTGATGTCAAGTCGCTAAAAATATGCAAGGGTTGTCACAAAAACATTTCCTTAAATAATAATATCATAACATTATATTTTAGCAGTATTCCTCGTAATAATTTATTTTTCTATACAAAGACACAAACTAATTACCACTTTACAAAACTAGTTGCGTCCCGCAGCCGCGCGTGATTCGTCGTGATGGAAACAAAGGCTTGTTCTGGTAGGTACCTACCGAATATATTTTACCTATATAGCAGTATCTCAGGTATACCGATTAAAATATTTGGAAGGGGGTTGAACAGAATAAATGAAACAGGTTAAAATTATACGTTGGTTCTGTTTATTCAACCGCCTCGTTATAGATGTGCAGCCGACAAATATTTACGGCATTTATTTTAATTGTCTTTTGTTCCTATCCTTTTCTATCCTTACGTATAATTCTATTAAAAATCTTTATGAATATGGTTATTAGAATTCAATTTTACTTCAAGCGTCACACAATCTTTCCCAATATTTCAAAATAATATCGAGTGATATCATGTCCCTGGGTGAACACCAAAATCATGTAACTGATTCCGTGTACGTGACACTCCTAAACGGACGTACCGCTACGCAAGCAAAGCCGACTGGCACTAGCGCTGACGTCACGGGCAGGGACTGGACTTCGTTCTTCTTCACACAGCGACCCA
Organism: Parnassius mnemosyne; assembly: GCA_963668995.1. Taxonomy (NCBI): domain Eukaryota; kingdom Metazoa; phylum Arthropoda; class Insecta; order Lepidoptera; family Papilionidae; genus Parnassius; species Parnassius mnemosyne. The sequence goes on along the minus strand of CAVLGL010000082.1, from coordinate 18,926,087 downwards.
TCGTTGCTCTGTCTAGTCGCCGAGTTGACTCGAGATTTATTACACATATGGTAGTACTTAATTATTAGGTAGTGGTTAGAATGTTATCAAAGTCATTCAGTTCAGTGTCAGTTTTGCTTCAGCGGTATACAGCAAGCAGACATTAAGGAATGTAATTAAATAATTCTTCTGAGTTCATAATTTTTTATGAGTTTCAATAAATTACTTTATAGCTGTGTATTAACTCAACACATGTTTTAATGCACATCGAACAACCCAGAGCACAGAATTACGTGAACATGTTTGGACGCCTGCATTATCATACAAAACAATTCACTAAAGGACAGACGACCGACGACGTACGGTCTGCGGCTACGGGGGCCGCGCACCTCCGACCGTGCATTTGAATTGATTATCAACAATTCACTGACCAATTTGGTATAGTTTCGTTAACTTTATCTCCCATTTTTAAGCGTATTTTTTATAGGAGAGATGACAAACAAGCATGCGAATAACCTGATGGTAAATGTCGACCGCCGCCCATGAACAACTGCACATCGCAAGAATCGTAGATGCGTTGCCAGCCTTTTAAAAAGGAGTAAACTCATTTCTTGAAGTTACATAAGTCGTATCGATCCGGAAAAAATCGCTTGTGGTTAACAGTTAATTCATGCGAGGAAGAAGTCTTAGAAAACTAATTATTTTCGGTTAGTGTTTCAGTGGAATAAATAATAGCACTGATTTCTTTGGTAAAATGACAGATCAGTTGTAGGCAGGCGCACGTACTACAAAAAATGCCGGCGGACGGTCATGTATTATGTGTGAATGCCGGAAATAGAAATAAAATACATGTCAAATTCATGATGAAATATATAAAAGTAATGACTTTTAAACTGTATATATTCGAGTATATGAACTAGCTGCGACATACGCAGTTATGTAATTATTACAAACAAAGATAGCTATGAAATAACTATGTCCGAATCGGGAGTGATTCTTTTCAAATCATAAAATAAGATTTAAATAATATGAACGCTAAATTATTGATGACAAATTTAGTGTATGTTTAAAACATAGCCTTTGACTATTAGAAACAGTGAAAGAATATGCAAAACAAGTAAACTTACAAGCTTCAACTCTTTACATTATTACAGATGATTCTCGAAAATTTGACACTCGTTAATTTGAATCTCTCGATAATTTGAAATTTCTTCCCAGTCCCTTGAAAAGTACTCGATAAATTGAATGAAATCAATATTAATTGGTCCTCTCGCTAATTTGAAGTTGAAGGAATAGTACAGACCTGACAATTGTTTACATTGGTTTACATTTGTGAATAATTGTACAAATGCTTAAAAAATGTTCACGAATTTCGATCAAACCCTTGTTTACTTGATTTTTCCTCCCTCCCTCTTGGTTGTCCGAACTGCTGTTATTATGAACTCTTGGTAATTTGAAATTTTTCTCTGGTCCCTTGGGTTTCAAATTATCCAGAGTCGACTGTGTGTCTAGAATTTGTAAATATTCATGAACTTACTATATGTTGCATGATCCAGAGGAGTAATGGTATCATCATCATCATCATCATCATTACACCCCTTCACAAGTCCACTGCTGTACATAGGCCTCCCCCAAGGAATGCCAAAAAGCACGGTCCTGAGCCACCTGCATCCATCGACTTCCTGCATATTCATCGTAGCTGGAAACCGAACCTCCACCGGAGATTCTGAGCACCCCCTGCCCCGCCGTTACCATGGTCGCCACCGTAGCCAGGAATAGCGGGGCCGCCGGGGACTGAGGACCGTCTCTTCGTTACTTTCATGGGGGGGGGGGGGGGATATTGCCATAAGTGCTGCTGCCCATTCTGTGCCTCAGTTTCCCTCTGTCGCCTTTTACGACACCCACGGGAAGATATTTTTACTTTTTTATATTTTACTAAGCCAGCGCTTATCTACGATCCCACCTGATGGTAAGTGGTGATGTAGCCTAAGATGGTGAAGCGTACTGACTTAACAAAAGCCTATTCGCTCTTGCCTTGAAGACACCCACACTGTAATCGGATGGAAAGACAGATGCTGGCAACTTATTCCACTCCTTTGCTGTACGCATGATGCGACGACGTGGCGAACCATTTGGCTTGAATGCGTGGTAAGTCAACAACGAAAGGGTGGAGACTGGCCGAACGTCTGGTTGTCCGATGGTGGAAGGGAGAGGGTGGAATTAATGGTAATTATTAACGGGGTAGTGAGTATTCTTACCCGCCACTACACGGAGTAATGGTACTTGCATAACAAATAATCGTGTCATGCACTACGGCAGAATATTATTGACAGCACTCAGATCTTGGATATTACATTATTATCTTTGTCTAGGTAGTAGGTAGGTGGTCCTATTCTGCTGAGGAATTCGCCTGGGAGTGAACAACCCGCTTACTTATTTTTACTGCCAAATAGTAGGGCGAGCACTTCTATATTCCAGTCTGAAGGCATAGAGAGCCGGTAAGTATAATTGCAGGTTCTGAGCCATTCTATCACAGGCTTACGTGGGAGAGCCACGCTGCAGCTACAGGTACTATGGCTGTAGCACGATTCAGTCGGCTTGACCGGGGAAGGACCACGCTCTCACAGAATACCACCGTAAAATAGCAGTTTAACACTGCTGTGTTTCGTATGGTGAGTGTACTCGTATAGTACCGGAGACCCTTTTTACTGGAAAAGAGGCATTCCATCTTAGTCCTCACGGGTGACAACGCATCTGCATTTTGTTTCGCAAACGAGGATAAATGTAGATGTCTATGGGCCACAGCGACCACTTAACATCAGGTGGACTGTGTGCTCGTTTGTCACCCTATAAAAAAAGACTTTACATACCGCATCACGCACTCGCTCTCTGGCTTACGTTGCATCTGCCGTCCCTGCGACCTGCAAGTCGACATCGATGCGACACGCAATCTTTCATCCGCGAGTGAGCGAGCGAGATAAGAAAGAAAGATAGAAATAAAAAGAGAAAATATATATTCCGCCACATAATGATAAAGCCATATTACATATTTCTCATAAACGTTTAATGAATGAAATGGACCTTCTCTAACGAACGTGTCGAAAACGGGTTGCCCTCAGCATTTGGCGTGACGAACCACGACCTCTGTTTTCTTGCGTTGCTCGTTTCGTCCCCTTCCAGTAGTTCGGGCAGTGATCTAAATTAATTATTTTTTATAAAATAGTTAATAAAAACGAGCCAATTAATAAAAAATATACAGTACATGTTATTTTAATTGTTACGCTTTGAATCTAAACAAAAATAATATGTACTTATGCGTTAAACCTAAATACAAGTTAAATTTCAATACTAAAATAGTAAGAGAAATAAAAGACCGTCGACTCTATCACAAAGCAAACTCGAGAGGAAAACTCCATGTCACTTGTCACATGTTACGGCAGTACGACGTGATATCTAAATCACTGTCATGTTAATCATTTTGGACTATTCTCTTTAATACTTTCAAATAATAATTGTATTATATGAAATCAGTTTATTTTACCTCTATAATTATTTGAGTGAGCAATGTATATAATTATGTTACGGTATTAAGGTTTAAGCTCCCATCGAGAAAGGAGGAAAACAGAAATATAATTATTTTGCTTCACCTATCACTGTTATTATTTAAACCAAAGAGATTTAAATATAAGGGTAACTTAAATGTCTTTGACCCTAATCTTAGGTTTATACACTAAACTATACAACAATATAGACTTATATACCGTTGAGCAGATCCGCAACTCCTGCCTACTCATTAGCCCACGGCATGAGCATAATCTTGTCATGATTATATATTGAACGAAACACGATTCAGCGCGATTGACGTTCGATTTCTCGGCGGTTATTCCTCAGTTCGATTCCCAGCCGAAGGCGCGTGACCGTATTCATTATAAGCCGAGTAAACATCAATACCCAAGGTAGTTTTAGTTTCATTGTGAACATATTTTGACGAAGCATGCAAGCAAGCTTATAGTTTTCAAATCACCTCATTTTCCTAACTTTTTAGATACCACAAATAAACATCCGCACATTAAATAATACTTTGTCTGTCGTCGGTCTAATGTGGCAATCGCGGCCTTCGTGAGGGCCTTGGTTTGAATATTAAATCGAATCATTTTGTTGTTCCTTTTAGTACATTTTTAAAAGCAGCAGCAATTAGGCAACGTATACGGTAAAACGGAAATAGGTGTCCTCCATAACGTGCGAACAAAAAGATGTGAATGTAACAGACGAATCACTTATTTTCTTTAATTTAAAGTAACAAATATATTATTAATAGGAGATTTACACTAAAAACAGCAGCGGAACGCTATTTATTATTATAAAATATATGTTTTATATGCGCAGGAGGTAGCAGATGGAAAAATTTTCTCCTGAAGGAAGAACTGTTTGACGAAAACTAAGCAGTTTCTGGTATTATATTATATGTTTAATCTGACAAGTTTTAAAAATATGTGTACTTTATTGTAAACATAGTCAGTGTGAAGAAATTTATGTGAAAATATAAAATTATAACGAATCAATGAATATAAAAGGGGATATATTTGAAAAAAATGAGACCGGCGCGGCGACGGATCTAATGTGCAAGACGTCGGATAAAGTGTTTTTTTTTAAATAATGGTAACATACGAGCACACAGTCCACTTGATGATGAGAGGTTGATTTGGACAACAGATATCCAAATCTATCCTCGATTAATAATCAAAGTTCAGATGCGTTGCCACCCATGAAGACAAAGATGAAACTCCTAGTATATAATATAAAAATGATTTTTTTTTAATATGATGATAAGTGTGACAAACGAGCACACAGTCCACCTGATGGTAAGTGGTTGCTGCGGCCCATAGACATCTACATCCTCCATTACAAACCAAAATGTAGATGCATTGTCACCCGTGAGGACCAAGATGGAATGCCAGTAAAAAGGGCCTCGCTGAATGTTGAATGCTGAACCGATTTCACTAATTCTTTTTTTATAATATTCCTTGAAGTACGAAGATGGTTCTTACGGAGAGAGAAATTTAAAAAGTTGCTTGAAAATGTCTAAAAACGACACATGTCTATATTCCCGTACAAAAGATTCGTAATAATACTTAAAAGTCAATTTGAACTTTAGTACTATACCATAAAGTTTAAATGTTAGTGGAGGGGTTCCGGGAAGGCAAAACAATTGAGTGACGTTAATATCGTATAAATATTAGTGTCAATATTTGTAAATATTTACACACTGGCAGATAGCTGATGTTATAAGGAGTAACTTGGGCTGCTTTTATTTTAGGGTTCCGCAAAAAATAAGTCCGAGCGGGCGAAGTCGCGGGGTACAGCTAGTTTTAAATAAAAAGGATTTCCGGTTCTTTATACTCACATTACTAAACACAACAGCCTTAACCTGCTTTTCTCGTTAGTATTCTTTGAGAGAAATGTTCATGTTCCCTGGTTGAAGGAAGTTGACCATCGGTGCTGCATGGCCGCCTGCCAAGCGTGGCAATTATGGCAAATATCCTTAACAGGTGGTACGACTCCTTTCTTCCCGGGAATCCGTCTGTAGGTACCACCTTCTTATTTTCCTCGAATAACAGTAGGTACTTGCATTGATGTGTTCTGCTCAGAAGGATACAGTGAACCATTAAAGTTACAGGCTGAGAAGCATTACAACTTGATCCTCAGAGGTGAAATTCCATGTGTAGCTTTCTTTGTTTCTTTATCAGGTTGGAAATAAGTTCGTTTGTCACATCAGTTTTATTAGAAAAAATCCTCACTGTAATACAATCGATGGGTAATCTTAGGCATAGTAAATGTAATAGACTGTAATGGTGATGATGACTGTGATGAATGATGATAATTATAAAAAAATGTACGAACACACATACAAAACGACACTGAAATTCAAACAAAAAGTACGGCGAATTCTTGGATTATTATAAAAACAGTGTGACGTCATCTATATTTAATTTCTGGTTGCGGTGATAGTGGGTGAAAGGCGGTACAGTAAATGTGAGTCACTGCACTTTGCTGTCTTCCTCTATCCTCTATATGATGGCAGTTAGCGCAGTCCAAATAATAAACTAGGCACGAGCAGGCTGCAAAGGGAAGCATCCCGCGCAAAAACTTGTATCACTTGCAGGAAACGCTTCTAGTTCGGACCATTAACCCCAGTACGTTTTGTAATGAGCCACAATCCACCTAATGACATTCGAATAAGGTGTGTAATTGACTGTACGTAAAATGTGTAGGATCTGACGTCTAATTGGTCTTGTTGGGTAATCGTGGTGGAATAATAACGTCCTTATCTTCGCGCAAAACTGTTCCTTTTGGACTTAAATTCTCATGTAGCCGTAGACGTTATCAAAGCATTATTATTAGACGATAGACTAAGCTATACCGTGTGATGGCGGTGTAAGAATATCCACTGCTCCAAATCTAGCCGTGGGTATCGTAAGAGGCTAAAACTAAAACAGATGGGCAGCAGTGTCTATCAGATAATAACTGAATAAAAAAAATAACAAACTACGGTTGCCAACTTGATTGCTCAGTGTTGCAACTATTAAATATGATGCAATTTATGGGAGAGGCCAATGTTCAGCAGTCGACTTTAGATGGCTCTAATGATTATGGATAGACTACTGTTCCATAATATTTAGTGGAACTATCTGATTCCAGAATTTGGATTTTATTTGTACTATCTAGTTTCTCGCTAACTAATGCATTGCTGCTAATGTAACGAGGGCGCTGTATTAAATGATTTATAATGTTTTATATTGTTTCATATATTGTATCTCCTTATTCTAAACGTTTCAATTCAAATATTAAAAGAACAAGAAAATCTAAAAGGCAAAGAATGTTGTTGACGTAAGCCTTCGTTCTCGATAATAGTGGTGAGCGGGGCGCTCGCGCTGCTGGAACTGTGGCGTGATCTGACTGCTCGCGGCAACAGAGGGTATATAACATTTTAAATTACAATATCGTAGTTAACTTTATGCACAAGTGATATTAAATTGCCAAATATTTATATTTGTAGGCAGTTCATTAATGTCTTATAAGCGATGGTGGAATAATAAGCGATATTATTGATTCTCAGTCAATTAGAGATAACGATCAAGTGGAATCTATTTCAAAATGGATTGCCTACAAATTGTTATTTTTTATAGAAAAAAAGGAGTATTAGTACTTGTTTAAAATGAAATTCGGCTTGTAACAAAATTGCAAATCGAACCCTAGTTCGGTATTTTTTTATTTTTAAAACTATATTGTATCGTGTATTTTCCGGGTTCGTAAGAAGGAGAAAGAATGTATCTCATATATACTTATATATATATATATATATATATATATATATATATATATATATATATATATATATATGTATATATTCAGATTTTAAATGTCATAATTTGGCTATAAAAAACCAATTTTTAAACAGACAAAAACAGGAACACCCAACCAATTAAAGGAATGACAATGCTCGACAACCGCTCTCGCCTCGTTGTCGCGTTGTTTCTTGTAGAACGCGACCTAAGTGGAGTTGTATGATTCATCCCAATTTATTTTTATATTACAAGTGGATATTCTTAAAGAAATAAAAAATAATCCAAATATGATGTTAAAAACCCTCTATTTGTTTTAGATCTATGAGAATCGGTGGAAATAATGAAGAAAATTTCGAAATACATGCTGCAGCACACAGGTTTGATAATATTTTCTACAGAAAATTGTGCCATTCATAGACTTGATTGAATGACAATAAAGATAGCTCAAAGTTGGCTTAAGTGTTTCGAATCTGGAAATATTAACATCAAAGAAACAGCACTCCCACTTGGCCTGTTACAGATTTGATACATGATGTGTGACTCGAATGTTAACTGTGTGGCCATCAAATTGTAAAGATACTGCTTCAAATGTTACAAGATATGCCTTTATTTATTTTGAAAAGAAGGTTAAAATTGAAGCTTTTCTGAGAGTTTTAGGGCCAAAATGTTTGCCCCAAGGCGTGTTAGCTGACTTCACGTCTTCGATTTTTTTTTTAATTTCTCAGACACGCAGGTTTACTCGAAGTGTTCTCCTTCACCGCCGAGAATGTGGTAAATCATCACTTAAAATTGCAATCAATTATATTAGTGTCGGCGGCAATCGAACTCAGGTACATCACGCATTTGTGAAATTAACAGCGAGTGCACTATCCGCGCAGCTAAATAAATAAAAAAGTCTTTATTGCTTCTCAATAAACAATTTATGCTGCAGTCTATGTGTATAACCATGTCTAGATAAGGCAAAAATTGAATATAAACATTAGTTTCGTTTTTAATTTTCTAATATGACCATTCTAATTTTGTAAAGATCGATTGCGACTGCAACGAATCGCTTTGACTAGAACGCGCTAAAAACTCAGAGCACGACCATGACACAGACTAGAAATATCACTCCAGAAGTCCAGATTTATGCTAAGTGCTATAGATACATATGTCTATGAGATTGAAAAATTATCGTTTAGCTTTTAGGGAAAATAAAAAAAAAATAACCAAATTTTTATTCATAATAATAATATAATATAAATATTGAATATAATTAATAAAAACGTTGATGCACCAACCATAAAGCCTGCAGTTTTTTTTTTTCGTGATATGTATGCTGACACAATTGGTAGGAGTCTATGCGTTAAGGGTGATGTAAAACTAAACTAAAATAAAAAATAAAATTTAAAATATGTGAGCATTAATAAAACAGCAAATTTATACACAGCATGTTATGCTTATATCAGATTATTAAAATTTTACAGTGAAACCACGCCCACGTCCTTGCCTCTCTTGATCAGCCTTTGTTTTTGTAAATATCCTATACTTAATGTTTTTCTAAATTTAAAAAAAGCACGTCTAAAGTTTGTCGGTTGCCTTACAACGCGGGTATGTCGCTGGTATTATGCGCAATATTGCACCGGGAACTATCAACAATACCATATAAATTTATAAATTAGAACTTAGTTATATATACTAGCTGGCCAGGCAGACGTTGTTCTGCCCTTTTCGACGACCCTTAATATAAAAAATCCTTAAATTCGTAAATAATTACTTTTTATTTAACTAAACTATGTTAAATTTTTTACAATATTAAAAACCAAACTAAACTAAAAAAAAAAACTAAAACTAGAAACTTAATTATCATATAGTCCTACTCCCCGCGGTATCGTGCCAAGAACGCTGGATGCGTTTTCCCGTTGAATGGCCATGGAATAATAATGGAATGCTTAGCCTTTGAGCGAGAAAAAAACCAGCCCTCTTATCACCAGCAGCAACGACCAGCCGCGGATGGAGTTCCTTTAGGAACTTCACCGCACGTGGACCCCACGGACCGATAGTCTCTACAGTAAATGGCACAAATATGTAGTCATCTCTCAGAGACTCATATTTGCGCCACTTACTCAGTTCAGCTGCCTCTGATGCCGCCCCGGATCTAAATATTGAGTGTCACTTATCAGAATAAAAACTATCCTATCTCTCAAGTTGGACCAAACTGCACAGAGTGTGCAAATTTCATTGAAATCAGTTCAGTAGTTTAGGAGTTCATATATATATATATATATATATATATATATATATATATATATATATATATATATATATATATATATATAGATAAATTGTCTTGTCCTGTTAATAGTAATACACATTTACAAGTCCTATGTAAGAGATTAAAAAAGTTCGAATAGCATAGGAACGTACATATAATCTACTATCGCATCGCTTTTAGTGGGTTACGGGGCTTGCATACTTGTGATAGGTTTGCGGGCGTTAACTGAGCGTTTAGTGCTCGCGGCGCTTGAACTCGGAAGTTGGCGAGAGCGTTCGCTTCTCCCTCGCCCCCCCCCCTCGCCCGCGCGGGGACCGCCGCCGCTGCTGCGCCCTCTCATTGAACCAAGACGAATCAACGTGCTTTTTATACTAAGACAGCTTTAACTTAGCTTTAGCAGCTGAACGCCGCTGTGTTTCGTATGGCGAGTGTAGAGAACCGGAGACCCTTTTTTACTGAAAACGAGGCATTCCACCTTAATCCTGACGGGTGACAACGCATCTGCATTTTGATTCGCAAACGAGGATAGATGTAGATGTCTATGGGCCACAGCCCATATGAAGCCCACAGCACCAACCACTTATTATTAGGTGGACTGCGTGCTCGTTTGTCATAGCTATTAAAAAAATTAAATAATGTAATTAAGAAAATGGCGGGGGTAAACAATTGGTGTTCAAACCACTACTTATTTCAAATTCAACACTGCACATAAATTTTTGTTATATTTTACCATTGAGTTATATGTACTACGTACTAGAGAAGCCATTCCAAACAAAAATTGTGTCCTACTCTATGTCTTCGCGCATGCGCGGGAGTTGTACTCGCGCATGTGAGAAGACTTTAATTGGATATAAAATAAGATATTAATATAAAATAAATATAAGAATTTAATATAAATATCTTAATGTAATCTAAACAAACATATATCTAAATAAAATGTAATAATAATTATTTTATGGAATTCACAAATCTTCAATTTACGCAATATTTAGTTTGAATGGATTGCACTACAGTTCAGTTGAACATAATCAATGTTCGGAATGGCTTCTCTAGTACGTAGTACATACAACTCAATGTATTTTACTTGTTAAATGTCACGTTGCATTTCAAAGGTGACAGTACACAATTCGACCGTATGTTTTTTTTCTTTTTTTAAGTGTGTGGTCATAAAACTTTTTTCTAGGTGAACCGATTTCAATGATTCTTTTTTTATTTGAAAGCTGGTTTCTTTGCTTTAAGCTTCTCTTGGCTCTAGCTTTAAGTACATATCATATTTACATCTGGATAAAAATACAAAAAGTTATTTCTTGATCTAGTAATAACACTCATAACTAGATAAGGATCATTGCAGAATTGCAGATCATGTCAGTAAATGTTTACGACGTAATTATTCGTATGTTGGACAGGTTTTCTTCGTATTTGATAATATTTTGTGGATCATGATTATAGATACAAATGGACGGAGCCAATGCAAATGGCAGCTAAACTGTATGTTAAGAGTGACTAAGCAAATTTATGTTGCAGAAGTGAACGGCAGGGTCAGGAAGGGACGCCCTAGACGAAGGTTTATCGACCAAATCGGCGATACATTAAAAATGGGCCAGATTAGGAGTACCCTTAACCGACGAGCGTGTATGCGTAGATATATGGATGTAAAAGAGGCGAGAGAGGTCTGTCAGGATCGCGCCAAATGGAAGTCCGTAGTCTCTGCCTACCCCTCTGGGTGACAGGCGTGAGTGTTTATGTATGTATGTACTGTATGTTATTGTTTAATAAGGAATATTATACAGTACTATAAAACAGTACAACATGACTGATAATAACTCCTGGGAATGAGGTGATTACTACAATGTTGAATGTTATATCACGTTTAATTTTGCAAATTATTATATACAATAATATTTATAAATTAATATTTCAAAAAACTCCACCGGGTTTCTTGTTGCTTCTTCCCAGGACAGAGGACTGTTCCAAACTAATGGTAAAAACATATTATATGACTTTCATTAAGTATTTTCGTAACCTTTAATGAACACAAATTATTCTATTGTGTTTCGTCGGTATAAAAATTACCCGTAGTCGATTAGTTCCATTGTATTATAACGATCGATATAATTTTGCTTAGTTCTAAGTAAATTGGTGTAGTGATATTTTTTATAGAAAGAAGAAATAGGATTTTTAAGGCTTGATGCCGCACTAATTAAATAATTTGAATGAATGAATATACGTTCATATAACCAGAAAAAAAAAAGATAAATGAAACATTACTGGTACAATTTGGCGGCCTTGTGGCCGCATATCGGTCTCTTCCAGGCAACCAAAGGCGTCCTAGGAATTCAACTCAAACCAATACAAATCATAATATAGTTTGGAAAATCCATTGAGTTATATGTACTACGTACTAGAGAAGCCATTCCGAACATTGACTATGTTCAACTGAACTGTACTACAATCCCTACAAACTAAATATTGCGTAAATTGAAAATTTGTGAATTCTATAAAATAATAATTAACATTTTATTAAGAAATATGTTTGTTTAGATTAAATTAAGATATATTAAATTCTTATATTTGTTTTATATTAATATCTTATTTTAAATCAAATTAAAGTCTTGGCGCATGCGCGACTACTACTTCTGCGCATGCGCGAATACATAGAGTAGGACACAATTTTTGTTTGGAATGGCTTCTCTAGTACGTAGTACATATAACTCAATGGGAAAATCCAAAACAGCCTCATGAGCGTTTCATTTGATTTTGACGAAAATAAATGTATTCCTGACTTTTAAAATATATTATTTAAATGTTTTAAATTTAGCGCTTTATTTTTTAACAGGTAGAACCTACGGGGAAAACAAATAATAATGTTTACCAAAATAAATCGATTACACATAAAATACGTATAAAATCGATATAGGCTGTATGGTACATTTGTCCTTAATATTAAAGCGCACTTAAAATTTTAATACCAATTAAACTTATAAAAGTTGAAAAAAAAAATTATTAACAAACTACGCGTACTAGGCTATTAATATGAAATAGGGAACCAGTTGATGTAATTCTGAAGCTAATAAAAAAAAACGGTCTCGATACGTCAATTTTTGCGGGAGTTATCGTGATCACATATAAAATTAACATCTGAACCTCCACGTATTTTTTTTTCAAATTACCTATATAAAATGTATTTTTAGAAAATTTAAGATGGATTAATTAGTGTTTTTTTGATATACGGCTACTCATATCATTTAAGTGCAATAAGGCTATCATTGCATTTTAAAAACACAAAATTGCTTGACCTTGACGTGTCGAGAGTAAAGCACTACCTAATAACGGTTTGCGTTATGAGGCGTGCAATATCATAAATACATTTATAAATCCATTCATCCATCCACTACAGCCTATAAAGTTCAATGTTGAACATTGGTCACCCGAATTTTTCAAAATGTATAAATAAATAAATTACAAAATTATGCCAACATAACATAAAGCTGTGGATGCGGTGAGTATCTTTAGCTTAGGCACTAGAGAGATTAATACTAGTACTGCTCTCTTACTAATTTTATAGAAGAGGGAGCAAACGAGCATGCGGCTCACCCAATGGTGAGTGTCCTGCAACACCAGAGGAATCGCAGATGAGATGCCGGCCTTTATAAAAACAGTAAGCTCTTTTTTTAAGGTCCCTAAGTCGTATCGGTCCGAAAAAATCGCTGGTGGTAGTCGATCCCACAAGAAAGTTGTGTGAGGAAGAAAACTTCTTGTAAATTTCACAGTGGTGGACTGCTAATCATCCAGATAGTATGGATCCCGATCCAGAGATGGGAACAGTATTCTATGTGAGGCCGAACCTGCGCTTTGTAAAGTTGCAGGCGGTGTGCCTTGATTAAATGATGTACCGCTCTGCTGAGCACGCCAAGTTTTTTAGAGGCCTTCTCTTACAAATGACCATGAAACTGCAGGTCATTCGATATGTTGACGTCGAGAATACCGATACTGGCTGAGGCAACAAGAGGAGTACCCCAAAACTGAGGAGCTACGACAAAGGGATTGTTTTTAGCGGTAAACGCGCATACTTGTGTCTTCTGGAGATTGAACTGGACTAAATTTAGACGCCTCCAGTCCGAGACTTTGCTCAACAAAGTCTCGACTTTAGACATAAGTCTGTTCCGGTAGTACGAGTCTGCAGCCATTTGGGCATGGTCGACGAGTCGGTCTGTGGGTCTGAGGCCCCGTACACGCGGCGATGGTTGTCGTTGTCTACGCGCAGTCATAGAACGGACAGGTCCGTAACTTCAAGACTGCCGAAGCGTCGATAACAGATGTCCTCTCTGATGTATACGCAAACTCCAAACAAAGGGCACAAAGGAGTGTTCTAATTTGTACCCCGGGTAGGAAAAATACGAAGTATCAGCCGGAGAGGAAACCTGTGTCTCGTTTAGAAAGAGGAAAACCGATTTGACCACAGGTGGTAGTGGACGGCATAGAAGTTTGAATGAAGTCCCCGATGTAGCAGAACTTCACGGCGTGGTAGGGGTTGCCTTTGTTATATTGCTCCGCTTACCTCGAGCAGTTTTAGTCTTGAGCGGGATTTCACGCCGCCCCCCGAATACGGGGGGCAGCCTGAGTAACCATGTTCAGAAAGAGTAGCGCAGCTTGGATGCTCAGCGAGAGGTTTTTACTTCACGCTGGTATTCTGTGAGGTCGTGGTACCATCCCGTTTCGAGCCAACCCATCCTTGCGATAGCAAAAAACTGCTGTGTGACTCTACCACTGTAAAAATTATTTATCAATGAATCGCGCCTCACGGATACTTAAAGGCAGAGCATTCCAGAGCTGTGTTTGTTTATTCTTAATTGTAATTCTAATTTGGTGTTAGTGTAATTATTCACTTTGAAGAATTAATTCACAGTTACTTATAATAACTGCTGAATCTTTTGTATATTTAGTATTTAATAGTAAGTATATTTTGATATTTTGAAAAGAATAGCTAGAAGCGGTTGAATATATTATTACATTACCTGGCGAGCTTTCCGATGCCGGTGACGGTGACTTTTCTTTGAAGCTGCGGACAAAGATTTCCACATTTACCTGTATTTCCTGATTATTGTACGGTATAGCAAAAATAGCGAGTTAGTTGTATGATTATATTTACAACAATAATAAATAGTTTACCGATATTTTACCCATTTTCATACAGTTTCTATGGAACATATTGTCTTCTCTTGTTTGTTCCGTTATGGATTCTGGGTTCGAATTTTATAGATGTTGATGTCTATGCCCATGCCACAGCATTCACTTATCATCAGGTGGACAGTGCTCATTTGTCACCCTAATTGTATAAAAAGCTGTGTCCACGAAATCGTTCGCATATAATATTATGTTCGAATTGTTTTATAGTCGATAAACTTGTAATATATATGGTTTAAGGCCTTATTACTTTAATTATAATTTTAATTATTTAATCTACACTACTGGTTCAACTCAAATAGCAATAGTATAGCGAATGTGTTTACTAAGAATAAAAAAAGAATAAATAAGGTCGATAAAGTGCAAAACTCGTACACCGACCGGTCCTTACAATAACATATTTAAATAACTTAGTGGTATAGAGATATGCAGTAAGAAAATACAAAGAAGGAACTAAGGAGGGGGTTAACAATCACTCTTATCTATAAAAAAACAGTCTATTGGATTAATATTTATATAAGTTCAATGATTAAATAGGAGCGACAATTCGTTTGCCGTGTGTTGACGGCGTAAATGAATGCACTTAGAACCTCGTTTCGTAAGATACAACTATGGGAAGTGCCAGAAAAATCCCATAGCTTCCGATGTATGGCGGAAAAATCTTTCTTTTTCGGTAGCATTAAATGAGAGAGTGCGAGAGGTCTATTACTGCGATAGTCCATCTGCAGCCCAGGCGAGAAAATGAAGACAAATTCTCCGTACGGGGCAGATGCCCGAGTCATGCTATAGACTTTTACGACCTGGTTAAAAAGGAAAATAATTTACGGCTTTACAAAAACACTCTAGGAGTAGGGCAGACAAGACTACGTGGAGTCGGGTCGTACTAAAATTAATTTGGTACAGATTCGATCAGATCAGATATCTTATCTATAAAGTCAGGTTGCCTTCGCTCCCGGCACAACCTTTTAACCTATTACAACTGAAATTATTTCTGGGTGTTCAAGTATTTCTGGGCAGTTTTAAACAATTCAGAAATAAAACAGTATATTATAATCATTTCTTTATTGTCTGTAAACATAATTTATTATTTTTATTAATTCCTCAAAAGGATCTCTTTTATTCTTTATAATGTCTCTTCCCCATAAATATTCATATATCAAGTTAGTAAAATTTTCTCTACTATTATAGTTGTCTTTAGGGAAATAGCTCTTGATAGAGAGTATAGACAGTAGAATAACGTGACACTAGTCTTACGTCCTTGTCGCACTTACACAAAATTCTATATGCTATCCAGCTTTCACAGTAATTAGTTTTACACATTTTATTTTACTATAGTTTTTATTTATTTTTTTCGATAACGGTGCATTACCTTTTAATGTGACTGGTATTATTATAATCGGGGTCCAAATCTCTACCAAATAAAACATCTTACTCCTCCATATTCCTGCCAAATTATTCTAAATCCAACCTTTTATATATTTATTATATTTGTTTTGCATAGAGGCCTCTACGGGTAATCTATGATCTAAAATGTAAAGTCTCTAAGACAAACATTTAAGGAAATTATTATATAAGGTCGCGGAAAACGTTTCTTCGTATTTTATATATAAATTGACATTTTTCTTATCAAAGTTTAACTACACTTAATCACAATATATATGTGCCATTTTGTTCGATAATTTGTTGGCATCTTGTCGATATTGACATAATCCCGTATCTGTAGAAATCTTGGGATATTTGATCAAAAAATGCTACAAGTAGTTTTGACAGTCCTCTCTTTATGTCCATATAACACTATCTAAAGAATTCTGAAGAAACTATAAGGTGGATGCATTAACACTTCCCAACAAACCCTCTTAATTTTTGCTGAGTGACCAAATATGTGTGTGGTCTGGCGTCATCATGATGAAAGACCACTCTTTTTCTGTTGATCGATTTCGGCTGTTTTTTCTCAATTTCTTCCTTAAGTCTCATTAGTTCTTGGAAGTAGAGATCCGAATCGATGGTTTTGTCCGGCAGTAAATCCCACCATACCCATAGCATCACCTTATTGCGTGTTAATCCGGGTTTCGCTACAGTCTGTGGAGCTTGAATACTTTTGAACATGAATTTTTTCGCACGTTCTTGTCGTAGGTGACCCACTTTTCATCACCCGTGATCGATCTTTTCAAAAATAGTTCGGATTCATTACGTTTGCATAGAGAATCGCAAATGAGACCACGATTCTTTCAGTTTCTTTCAGTGAGCTCTTGTGGTACCCAAATATCGAGTCTTTTTATATATCCAGACTTTTTCAAAGGGTCAAAACTATTTTGTGGTCAAAGAAATTTAAATATATAGGTGTACTATAGAGCAAACCTTATGAACATTTGCATACAAAAATGTTGAGCTCGCACGTGTGTGACGCTTTCTAGCTAAACATAGCAAAACTACGCTGAATATTTATTAAGAAAACATTTCAGCTATTCCTCGGTAGGTGACGCTAATAAATTTAGGGTAAAAACCCGTTTTAGGATTATTATTGTTTCGACATCAAAGTATCGATAATTTTGTTGAAGGTTACTTAGTTTGTAATGTTTTACGATATAATAATAGGGAATATGCATGCTTTTTATTGTACAAATCTATTTATTATTACTCCTATCACACCAAAAAAAAATCATATAACCTTTTTAAGTCATGAATAACGTCATGAATGAAATGCAACGTTATGAAATAAAATATTTAATTTCCAATAAATAAGAATTAATTCAAACAGCAATCACAATGGCATCTTGGATGACGTCACTAGGTCCATTGGACGGTATAATAATAGCATATTATTGGTCAGTCGGCGTCGAAGCCATATCGCGAAACGTCAAATCTAATAAGAGAAGGCCACCATGTTTTTCTAATTCAAATTCGTTTCTTTTACAAAAATACACTTTAAATCTAACATATTTTAGGAAAGCACTGAATTTAAAAGTCATTACACGATAAATTATTTCACAAATTCACAAGTTTGCGCGCTTACCGCTAAAAAGAACACCTTTGTCGTATCTCCTCAATTTCAGAGCACTTCCTTTGTTGTCTCAGCCAAAAGCGAAATCTTCGGCGTCGACATATTGAATGACCTGCAGTAGCATGTTCAATTGGAAGAGAAAGCAAAATTGGCTTCTAAAAAGCTTGGCGTACTCAGTAGAGCGGGACAGTATTTAATGCTTGCACACTGTTTGCAACCTTACAAGCTCAGGTTCGGCATCACATGGAATATTGTTCTCATTTCTGGGCTGGCGCTCTCCGGGGCAAGCTCCTTCCACTTGACCGCATAGAGAACAGAGCGGCTCGATGTCAACGACCGAGTTGTCTTTGATTAGCTCGATTCACTGGCGCTGCGTAGAGATGTTGCATGCCTTTGCATTTTCTATCTTATTTACCACGGGGAGTGCTCTGAGGAATTATTCTGATTAATTCCAGCCACCAAATTTCACCAATACACATCGCTACAAAACTTACGTTACCATCCACATAATTTGGATGCTTGGCGGTCCACTACCGTGCGATTTAATAGGAGTTTGCTTAGGAATCCTTTACCTTTGGCTATTTTTTTTAAGGACCGGTAGGACTTAGGAACCTTCAACAAACGAGCTTACTCCTTTTCAAAAGCACAGTGTTGTAGAATTATATTAAAATTTTAAAAAGAAGTCTATCTTGTAGACCGGTTGTACTGGCTGTACTGGCTGACATAGACGTTTGACGTTAAAAACAACGGCTGTGTGCCTCGACATATGCCCACCCGATTTCTTTATTGGTATGGATACAGTATTTTTTATTGTTTCACCTCCTTAAATATTGTAGATTATTAAATAGGCATCCGGTATAATATTTTTTATCGATAACAATAATCGTTGTTGTAATACGTTGTCAATCACTAACTCTGTGGTTAATAAATCACGACGTTATTGGATAACAGAGGGCGCTTATTCAATAACGATAAATATACTAGGACAATCTACAAGAAATAATAAATTTTAAAAATTATTGAATAAATATACATTATTCTTGCGATAATAAACCGAAATCACATTCAGTTTTTGCTCCATATCGGGACTTACAATACCTTAATGCACAATCGGGCATATTTTCTACAAAAATATTTTTAAACTTAGGAAACGAATGCGTCTTGAACTTTTGACGATGTCACTAAGGCCAAATGACACAAACCCGAAATATATCCTATAGAACATAAATAAGTGGTGACTATTTTGTTGCTAATGTCCGGTCTATTACTACTACTACTTAAATGTCTTTGTTTGTGGTCAATCCTCAACACCTCGGCTATGTCGTAACTACTAATAAGCCGATACTTGCATTTTGCCGATTTTATCCGTATGTGGGCGACCAGAGCGAGCTTCTTTGACATAAAATTCCCGGACTGAAAACGGTTGAACCAACGTTGTGCTACTCTTACTGACACTCCATTAGGTCCATATACTTCGCAATTTTTTTTCGCGGCTTGAGTCGCATTTTTCCCCTTTTTTTGGAATAAATCTTTAGAATTTTAGAATGTATCGAATTTCTTCGTTAGATTCGTCAATTTGGCGGACAGAAAAACAATAAGTGAAAAATGGCGGAAAAGTGTATTTTACTTTTCATTTTCCTTTTTTTTAACGTCCTGTTATATGTGTTGATAATAAAACCAGCCAGATAAACCAAACAACCAAAGAGATTTTTCTTCAATTTTATACAAACAAAATACGAAGAAACTTTTCCCTCGACCTATTATTAATTTAAGCCTCTCAATACAAATATTAAAATGTGATATAATATGTACACAAAATATAAATCGTTTTAAAAAATTAATTATATCCACTCTGTATATACCCGGAACAGACAAAAGCTATATTCATTAATTCATTCTTGGGACCCTGGGCAGAATTTATTGATGTTGCGTTATTTACTGGAAATGAGGCATTCCATCTTAGTCCTCACGGGTGACAACGCATCTACATTTTGATTTGTAACAGAGGATAGATGTAGATGTCTATGGGCCGCAGCAGCCACTTACCATCAGGTGGACTGTGTGCTCGTTTGTCACCCTTATCTTATAAAAAAAAAATTAGATTTAAGATAATGAAAGACCATTTATCTTATAAATTATAAGTTTTTTTAAACAGCACGTTATTCGCAGTATAAAATATAAGCAAAATCATTCCTGGCATAGCCCTCAATCTATTCGTTGAGTGTCATTACAATCGGTTCAGCCATTCCGAAGATTAGCTCGAACAGACAGGCAATTGTTTTTAAAACGATTACTCATGTCTTAGTGGCATGGAAACAACCCCACCAGCTCAATATACGGCAGTTATTTCGATATTACAGACAGACACTTCAATTTTTTATATGTATAGATGTACAGATAACAACCCCTGAGAATGAGATGAATCGCTACCATCGCCACCAAGCAATTTCTAATTTGTTTTGTGTATAGTTAATTGTCTAGCATAATATATGAATGTAAACTGTTCTTTTTCAAAAAATTCCCACTGGGATTTCGGAAATGATTTCAGAAATTATTAGGAAAGTACGCAAAACATTTTGCGTATCTTCCATCAGTGGTAGTCTATACTGGATAAAAAAGTTTCTATTTCTTTATCAGACCAAAATTCCCAAAATCGTTTAAAAATTCAGGACTTTCAGTACGGTATCATACGGAAATCCCAAAACTAAAAACATTTACAGATATACATAAATAAATGTTTATGTGCATATTTTTGAGTTTTGTATCAAAGTGCCTCTATAACAATGTTGAATATTTTGTTTACTGGTGTTAAAAAATAAATTGTCACCTCCGTATAACGAGACAGCACCGTGTAGAGTCAACTCTAGTTAGCAAGTGGATATAACGGACGTGACCTCAAGTCAAAAATATTTTTTACGAGTATAATTTTGCTGCTTTCATTGAGGATGAACGAATAACGCGAGCGAAACTTTAGTACTTGATCCTCTCCAATATTTAGATACACGCCTGCATGTATTAAGCGTTGTCTATTATTATTACAAAACAAATAGTTTTAAGGGTAATTTATATTATTATAAACGAGTGCTTTGTGAGTGATTGACCACAATCCCACCTAGTTATAAGTGCCCCAGATAGTAAATCGCATTGTCAAAGCTAAAAGCCTATTCACTTTTTTTTATAGAAGAGCGGGCAAACGAGCATGCGGCTCACCTGATGGTAAGTGACTACCGCCGCCCATGAGCAACCGCAAGACCAGGGGAATTGCAGATGCGTTGCCAGCCTTTTAGAAAGGTGTAAGCTCTTTTCTTGAAGGTTCCTAAGCCGTATCGGTCCGGAAAATTCGCTGGTGGTAATTGATTCCACAAGGAAGTTGTGCGAGGGAGAAAACTTCTTCTAAATCGCACAGTGGTGGACCGCCACTCATCCAGATGGTATGGATGGTAACGCGAGTTTTGTCGCGATGTGCGATGGTGAAATTGAGCGGCTGGAATTAGTCCGAACAATTCCTCAGAGCACTCCCCGTAATAGATGCGATAAAATACACAAAGAGATGAAACATCTCTACGCAGTGCCAGTGTATCGAGCCGATCAGAAAGAACTCGGTCGTCGACGATTCGAACCGCTCTGCGCTGGATGCGGTCAAGTGGAAGGAGCTGGCACTGGGGTGCCCCGGCCCAGAGATGAGAACAGTATTCCACGTGGGGCCGAACTTGCGCTTTGTAAAGTTGCAAGCGATGTGCCGGCATGAAATACTGTCTCGCTCTGCTGAGCACGCCAAGCTTTTTAGAGGCCAATTTGGCCTTCCCTTCCAAGTGACCACGAAACTGCACACTATTCGATATGTCGACGCCAAGGATTCCGATACTAGCTGAGGCAGCAAGGGGAGTGCCTTGAAACTGAGGAGATACGACAAAGGGGTTCTTTTTAGCGGTAAACGCGCAAACTTGTGTCTTTTGGGGATTGAACTGGACTAGATTTAGTCGGCCCCAATCCGAGACTTTGTTAAGCAAAGGCTCGAGTTCAGACACAAGTTTGTCCCGGTACTCGGCGACGTTTTCCCGAGAAATATTGGCACGGCCGGTATATAAGGCATCACCAGTGCTGTCGTCTGTATAGCAATAAATGCTACCAATTAGCAAAATATCATTGATATGCAGGAGAAACAGCGTTGGTGATAGCACGCAGCCTTGTGGAACACCAGCGTTGATAGGCTTGAAATCAGAGCATGCACCGTCCACTACGACCTTGATGCTCCGATCAGCAAGGAAACTGGTGATCCATTTGCACAATTTCACGGGAAGCCCATAGGAAGGAAGCTTCGAAAGAAGCGCTTTGTGCCAGACCCGATCGAAGGCCTTCGCTATGTCCAAACTAACGGCCAATGCCTCCCCCTTGGACTCTACTGCCTCCGTCCATCTATGGGTCAGATAGACTAGAAGATCACCAGCTGATCGACCTCGACGAAAACCGTACTGGCGGTCACTAATCAGCTGGTGATCCTCAAGGTACCTCATGAGCTGGCAGTTTATAATGGATTCCATTATTTTGGAGAAAAAGGAGGTGATGGCAATAGGCCTGTAGTTGGACGGGTCTGAGTGGTCGCCTTTTTTAGGGATCGGGTGGAACAAAGCTGTCTTTCATGAATTCGGGACTACGCCTTGGGAGTAGGAGTACCGGAAAAGACGCGTTAAAACCGGTGCCAACTCCGGAGCACACGTCTTCAGCACAATGGGAGGGACTCCATAGGGCCCACTCGACTTGCTCACGTCCAGGGAGAATAGTGCTTTGCGAACCGAGCGCTGTGTAAACCGCACATCCGGCATGGAGGACTCACATCGCGGGATGGTCGGCGGTGTGTTCCCCCCGTCATCTAGAGTCGAGTTGGACGCAAAAAGAGAGCTCAACAGATCGGCTTTCTCCTTTGCGGCATGGGCCATTGAATCGTCCTCTCTGTGCAGAGATGGAAGAGATGGCTGACAGAAGTTTCCTTGGACAGCTTTGGCGAGAGACCAGAATGCACGGGTTCCCGAAGGAAGGCGAACTAGCTTCTCGCCAATTCTGCCGATGTGTTCAGACCTTGCCTTGGCAATGACGCTTTTGAAGGACCTGGAGGCGGAATTATACTTCTTTTTAAGTGCGCTGATGTTTACATCCCGAGACGTTGATGCGTCAGCCCAGGCCCGGTAGCATTCCTGCTTATAGCGTGATGCTATTTTACAGGAGCGACCAAACCATGGCTGGGATCTGCCTCCGATGGGCACCACAGAGGATGGAATAAAAAGTTCCATACCCTGAAGTGCCACATTAGCAACAGAATCGGCAACAACGCTGGGATCTTCCGGCGAGAAGCACATCCGCCCCCAAGGGTAGGATGCAAAAAAAGACCGCATCCCGTCCCAATCAGCTGACCTATAGTGCCAAACACGGCGGCAAGCTGCAGATCGCAACTGCGATTGGAGCGTGAGTGGCACCGTACTCCGGATCAGACAATGGTCCAAAGAGCCCAGAGGGCCCAGAGGGCCCAGAGGGCCCAGAGGGCATCGACGGAGATCTGATATCCGTCCGGATGTGAGGTCAGCAGAAGGTCCAACAGGGAAGGTACATGGTCTTCCACATCTGGTATCCGCGAACTTCTGTCTTGAAGACGCCCAGATTGTTGATTTGTTTTGATTGATTCCGATGAAAAAACAGACGCTCGCAAATTATTTCACTCATCTGTACGTATTACGAAAGGCGAAGGAAACCGTTTGGTTCTAATGCGTGAAATATCAACAACACTTTTTAGAAATTAACGATATTTCTGGTATAAAGTTTCACCATTTCACCCGATATCTGTGTCTACCACGTTCTTTTACGAAAAAATTAATTTGAGCCAAGTACCATTGGAAAGTTTAGGAAGATTTTTATTAAACATAACTAGCGTTTTGACCCGGCTTCGCACGGGTGATTTCTAGATCTCAACAACAGCTCCATCTACCGGGTCAAATGTAAATCTAAATCATCTAGGGGTTCAAACACACACAAAAAAAATATTCATCAAAATCGGTCGAGTCGTTTTTTAAGTTTAGCCAGCCTAACG
This sequence comes from Parnassius mnemosyne, assembly GCA_963668995.1. Lineage (NCBI taxonomy): Eukaryota > Metazoa > Arthropoda > Insecta > Lepidoptera > Papilionidae > Parnassius > Parnassius mnemosyne. Next base: position 18,902,244 of record CAVLGL010000082.1, on the reverse strand, counting down.
GATATCAATTGATTTTTATATATATGGATAACCAGTAAACAGTGACAGCTTAACGTATCGACGTTAAATCGATAAATGCATACCCAACATTACGGTATACTTTAACAGAGTTAAGTCTGACCGATAGTCAAATTTTATAAATGTACAGCAGACGTAAAATTTATGTTAAAAAGGTTGGTTTTGGTATGTTATCAAGAATTTTTCGCGGAAACAGTTTTTCGTGATTTTCTCGGCTTCTATTGCTCCAATGATATTACCATCTATTATAACAATTATAGAGCATTTTATTCGAAACATTTTATCATGCGCTGAACTGTTTTTGCGATAGAGTTACTTTCATGCATGAGGGGGTGTCGGTTCCGACACTCATGTACGGAAGTGAAAGTTGGGTATGGCAGAAGAAACATGAAAGCAGAATAAATGCAGTTGAGATGAGAGCATTAAGAAGTATGATAGGAATTAAACTGAGTGACAGGATAAGAAATATTGAGATAAAGAAACGTTGTGGTCTGAAAGAAGATGTAGTGACAATGAGATGTTTTGGCCATGTCGCGAGAATGAATGAAGAACGATTGACGAAAAAAGTGTATAAGGCGAGTGTGAATGAAAGTGTTGGAAGGGGTAGACCTAGGCGGACATTTTAGACCAAATCAGGGACGTCTTGAAAAAAGGCCAGGTCAAGAGTACCCTAAACCGTAGAGCATGTATGAAGGGAATAATGAAAGTGGACGAAGCAAAACAAGTATGTAAGGATCGTAGCAAGTGGAAAGAAGTGGTCTCTGCCTACCCCTACGGGAAAGAGGCGTGATTATATGTATGTATGTATGTATGTATTTTCGCGTTCAGCCATACGTAAGTAATACATTTTTTTTTAATTTTTTTAATTTTAAATTTTAATTTTAATTTTGTATAATTTGTATTATTTATCAGTTAATATATTGATTTAATAATACTTACCTACTTTGTGTAACTAAAAATACATTAAAAGACAAACTATATTGCACGCCTAATAATGCGAAGCATTGCCTAACATTACTCTCAACACGTCAAGGTCAAGCAATCTTGTAGTCTTAACATGCCTCTATCAAAACCATATTGCACTTATACAATAATATGAGTAGTCGTATACCAAGAATACACTCGAATTAATCCATTTTATATTTTCTAAAAAAAATCATTTAATATTGTGAGTGGAAAAAACGGTGTGAAAATTGTTTCTACGTGAACGTCCGGATGTTAATTTTGTTTGTGGTCACGATGACTTCCGAAAAAATTTACAGAAATTGAAATAAATGTAGAAGGATTCAAAGAATCCATAAGAATGCATAATTTAATTTACGGAAAACTCACATCCGATGGTGATTATAGTACCTACTCCAAAATATTACAAGCACGCCCGTATACTGACATTACTGTTGAAAAAATAGAGTGTCGGAACAACATACTAAGGAATCTCTGCAATAAATTACAAGCACTCGCCATAGACACTAAACATAACATAAAATACCGAAAATTATTACGAAGAGCCATATTACGAACAAGATCTGCCATTTGCTAATCAATTAAAAAACATAAATCCAACTCAGATGTTCAACTTCTGTTTGACGACTTATTAATTACCACCTATATGGCTTCGGGGACCAGACTGTGATATATACAGTAATCTATGCTAAGTGTCGATCATATTTTTGTGAAAATATCGGCAAAACGGACCTATAAAGTATCAATCTCAATATCTGTTTTTTTTTTATTAGCTTCAGAATTACATCAACTCGTTTCCTATTTCATTTCAATAGTCTAGTACACGTAGTTTGTTAATTAAATTTCTGGCAATATTTATAACTTTTATTGCTATTAAAAATTTAATGGCGCTTTAATATTTTTTAGCCCTTGATTGACAAAGGACAAATGTACCACACAGCCTATATCGATTTTGTACTATGTGTAATCAATTTACATTATTATTTTTATCCCCTGTAGGTGTGACAATACCTGTTAAAATAATAGAGCGGTAAATTTAAAACGCGTAAATAATATATTTTAAAAGTCAGGAATACAATTAATTTTATTACATTATAATTAAATGAATCGCTCATGAGGTGTGCACTTTTGGATTTTCCAAACCATCTTGATTTATTGGAAGTAGATTTTAAGTAGAAAAATAATTAAGTATTTTATCTTTTAAATGTGTAAGTTTTTACGTATTAGATAATATATTATAATTATTATATTATATACCTTAAAGTTATATTAATTTATTCAATAAATTGTAAGTAGAAGTAAAACGAGTTAATATATTTTAATTTTATCTTTTTTCAACAGATGTGATAATCTGTAAATCTTTCATAATTTAAAGAACAAAAATATAAACTTTCTTCTTCTTCATCGTCATTGTTAAACAGTAGTTTGGGAATATCTGTTTCAGTGATACAGTGGCTCAGACAAACTTAGTGAATAAAAGACAGTCACTCGAAAAAAAAACAGTTTAACTACGGAATATCTCTCATGAAGATATAAGAAAGTCGTATTATATAAGGAACTGATTTCTTATTTCAAGTATAAATGTCATAGAAAAATGTCGTATAACGGTTCCGTCTTACCAGTTAATAGAAAAATAAGTAAAAACTACACATTTTGAAGGTAAAATACTTAATTATTTCTCTACTTAAAAGCTACGCAACCAGAAGTGACAACCACACCATAATTATTAGACCTGAAAACAATCAATATTGTGTCTTTGCACAAAGTAAATGATAGCTTTAACGGAGTTTCAGTCGTGTACTGTAATCCACATGCCAACTACCAACTGCCAAGACAAGCAATTAGAATAACCAAAGCAATAGACGAAAAATAGACAAATGAATCAAAAAGGCAAATACAATTACATACTTATAGGATAAATATTTCCTACTTTTGTTTTTTTTTTGTTACATATATTTGTAAATTGAATAATGACTATTTTCCTCAAAATAATAGTAAGAGATAAATATAATATGTTAGCTATTCGTAATTTATTATTTTGGGTGTTTGGTTTAAGAAAGGGATTTTGAAGGACCCCTCCCACCCTCCTTCAATTGCGTGCACAAGAAGGCGGGAGGTGCTCTTCAAACTTTGTTAGTGATCAAAAACTGAAAACCTATTACCTAAAAACTTGCCTGACATAGTAACTAATTCCCTGTGGTAAAAATATTTACATCCAATATCTTGCTTCGTCTTCTAATGCGTACAAAAAAAGAGTCCAATAGCTTGCCACCGTTTTTTTTATAATTTTTTTATAGCGCAATAACGCTATATATGAGCAATTTTTGGCGTCGGGCCACTTGTTTCTTGCAAATCACTATTTAAAGAATTAGGTATTCTTACTCTGCCATCCATCTTTACATTTTGCTCTTACATTTTGATCTTTCAATATTCGTAAAAAAAGTATACGCATTTTTTTTTTTGCTAAATTAAAAGATACAGTGAAATATAGTACTAGATACCCAGAAAAAATTATTTTGCCTTCATTAAAAACTAGTCTGTAGTGTCAAGTGTTTAAAAAATTCCAAATGAAATAAGACAATTAGATTATAATCTATTTAGACGTAATTTATTAAAGTGGCTTTTGGAAAAAAAATCGGTGAAGGAACTGCTAAAAATAAAAGAACGTTTCTAGAGACTGTTAAAACGCTGTTTCTTCTTTGATCGTGTTTTAAAGGGTTAATATCAAAATTGTAAACTGATGCACGTTTAATTTTGCTTAAATATATTGTATTTTCTAATCATAAGTTTTCATATATACCAAAATTGGTGAAATATGTGATACTTTATTATACTCTTAAGGTCCTTACATATGAAATTGGCGTTTCGTACGGGAGGAATATAAAGTCAATTTTTTTTTTGTAAAATATATTTAATTAACCAAAGTATGTACCGTTGTTATCTATGCACTGTTGCCATCTCATAGGTAGTTCATTGATCCCTTTACTAAAAAAAAAAAAACATGCGAAAATCAATAAACTCTTTGAAGGCGGTTGGACAGCCGCATCGGAGTTGAATTTTTTCCTTGTAAGAAGTTGTCCAAATTCCGGAAAAAATGGTAATCTGTTGGTGCAAGGTCCGGGGAGTATCACAGACATTCCAATTGTAGCTCATCTAACTTAGTGGTTGTTTGTTGAGCAGTGTGTGGTCTTGCGTTGTTGTGAAGCAGCAGTGGCCTAGAGCGATTGACCAATTTCGGTTGTTTAGTAGCTAGTTCTTCCTTCATGGTTTGCAGTTGCTGACAATAGATATCTACCGTAATCGTTTGACCAGATTTTAGAAAGCTGTAGTAAGCGACACCGGCGCTAGTCCACCAAACACTCACAAGTAACTTTTCTTTGTCAATTTTTGTTTAGGGCAGGATTTGGCTGGGTCTCCAGGGTTCAGCCATTGCGACGAGTGCTTCCGATTATCGTACAGTATCTACTTTTCATCACAAGTAATAATTTGATTTAAACTCCCTTCATTATTGTGTCGGTTAAGCAAAGTAACACAGCAGTCGACGCGTGTTTGCAAGTTTGATTCACTCAATTCATGAGGTACCCATCGGTCAAGTTTTTTACTTTCCCGACTTGCTTCAAGTGGAGTGATGCAGTTTTATCACTTACCCCGAAGCCTGCAGCTATCTCTAAAGTGCTTTGTGATGGATCCGCTTCCACAATAGCCTTTAATTATTCATTTTCTACTTTGGCATCCGACCGTCCACGGGGTTGGTTCTGAAGGTCGAAATTTCCGGAACGAAAACGTTGAAACCAAAAAGTTACCGTGCTTTCTTTTGCGACACCAGCACCGTGCACATCATTAATTCTTCGAGCTATTTCTGCAGCACTGGTGCCAAGGTAGAACTCGTACTCATTAGTATACCGATAATTCATGTGTTCCATTGTGCGGTAATAAGCGACGGCAAAGAAAAAAAACAAATGAATGACTGTTTTCAAAACTCTAATGTACCAGCTAAATGAATTTATAAATTTGAATTTGGAACTCTTAACCAAAGAGGAGATATTTCAGATATAAGTGGTGAGTACGACATAACGCTAATTTCATATGTAAAGACCTAATATTTCATACGAAAATCTTTGTACCATAATTCTTAAGAATAAATTTATTATTATTGTAATTATTTTTAGAGTGTCTACAAAGTTTTCTCATCTAGTTGGACTGTATAAATATATAGTTGTAAATGAAAATGATAAACATACATAAATTTCAATAAAATAAAATAAATACATAAATAAATAAAAACCCAACCAGATGAAAGCCCTCGGAAGGAGACACCAAACGGCCGAGGGTTAGGAGGGAAGGGGAAGAAACCGCCGGACGATGCGGGCGGTATCGAGGAGCACCGCCTTTTGCATTTGAGCTTGGAGTGGTTCGTCACGGAGTCCCAGACGCCTCAGATGACCCGAGAGGCTGACTGGGATTAACCCGTTCGCAGAAACGACTGCAGGTATAATTTCGGTCGGCAGTCTACCCCACATGTCGGTCACCTCGTGAGCCAGGTCCAAATATTTTGTTTGCTTATCTGTTTTGGCTATCACGAGGTTCTCGTCATACGGAATGGTAAAGTCAACCAAAAATATCCTTGACTGTGCCCGGTCCATCAGCACAATATCAGGCTTATTCGCAAGAATAGTCCTGTCTGTGATGAAGGCCCGGTTCCAGTAGAGCCTAGCACGGTCATTTTGAGCACGGCTTCCGGCAAGTACTTATAATAAGGCAGTTTCCGATCCACGAGAAGGTATTTCAGAGCGAGCTCCTGGTGTAGAATCCTGGCTGCTAGATTGTGTCTGTGCAAGTACTCAGAGTTTCTAACTCCGAACAACCGGAAATAACATGCCTAAGTGACTCACCGGGATGGCGATAAACTCAACAGACGTCGATGGCGCCATCTTTTAGGATGTATCTCCGATAGTTGTTGGTCTTAATAACTTGATCCTGTATCGCACAGACAAAACCCTCGGTTTCCCCAAAGAGGTCACCAAAACGTAAAACGTACGAAAGGCTCATATAGAGTCTTGTAGAACCTCCCGTTGAGCTCCTTCTCCTTCCATCCCGGTCGGAAATGCTCTGGACTGCTGGGTCTTGCGCTTAAAAGCACATTGGCTAAGGATAAAGGGGTAAGTCCTTTACCACAAAAAATGACGTCCCTATAGAATGGATCATCCGCTCTCGTCAGAAAATAATTACGGAGGCTGAGCACTTCGCGATTATGCATGGTAAGCGCGCTTAAAAAGCCGCGCACACCATGTTTCCGCGGCAAGTACAGACTCATTACTGACGATCTCGGATGATGCATCCTGTAGGACGTCATAATAGTGCGGACTTTTCTAGCCAGAGCGTTCAGTTTGGTCTGAATCCACCTGAGTATGCCAAATATATACATGAGAACAGGCTTGATCCAACCGTAATATGCGTGTGTCTTATTAACGCCCGACAAAAGACTGTTAAGCAGTTTTGTCAAGCGTGCATAAAACACATCGCAAACCAACTGCCTCATGTCCGCCTGATCGATACCTATATTCTGTGACATACCCAGGTATCGGTATGTTTCAGCCTCGGATAGGGTATTTATGTTGATGAGAATAGACAAGTCTATGCCCTCAGATTTAGCAACCCTTTCCCTTTTGACATGGAGGACCGCACACCTATCGGTCCCCAGCCCCATTCTAATAGAATTGCTAAAATCACAAGTGATGTTTAGCAATTCCATAAGATGGGAGCGAGTGGAGGCGAATAACTTGAGATCATCCATATAGAAAAGATGGGGCACTTTTGTACCTCCTCTGAAATCTCCTGAAAATCTGAAATCCTCCCGGAACCCTCCAGTAAGGTACTGAGAGGGTTCAGAGAGAAGCAGAACCATATTGGACTCAAACAATCGCCCTGGAAGATACCCCTTCTTCTCCTTATGTGGTTCTCCGCAGCCATCATCCAATCGCCTAGATGACAAAGGATCGTACTCCACTGCCCCATACACTGATCGAGGAAGTCTCGAACTGTACAGTCAACCTTGTACAGCTCGAGCACCCTCTTAAGCCATGTATGAGGCACCGAGTCAGGCGGCGGAGAGGATCTGACAGTTGCGTTTAACTACCTTGCCAATGATCACGTCAATGAGGAGTGGTTCCTTGATTCCACGAGCACCGCGCCGACATCCATTTTGAGCGCGCGACATCACCTGATTTGAGTTCAGGTGACGAGTGATTCTCGCGCTCAAAATGGATGTTAGTGTCTTGCATATGGTAGGTAGACAAACGTTATGGGGCGGTATTTGCTCGAGTCTGTGGAATCCCGGTCTTTAGGAACCAAATGAGTGATCCCAGTAGTGAAGAGGCTCGGGAGTGACTTTTGGTCGAGAGCCTCTTGAAAGTGTCGGGCAAGCACAGCGTGACTCACCACGAACCCCTTCAGCCAGTAGTGATACAGGCCGTCAAGTTCCGAACTTTTCCAGTTCCTACGGACCGCCTCAGCTACGTCATCCGGCGTTACGATGATGGGATCCATGGGTGTAACATTCTCACACTGACTCGCCACAACTTCCCTTCAAGGGTCCTCGCTGTGGTTTACGGGTTCTGACCACAGGCTGCGCCAGAATGCGATAGTGCCGGCCTGATTTGGTACTGGGCCCGTCCCACGTACCATTGGTCGCTCCAATGACTCATGGAGCCTCTTCTGATCACTCTGGAAGAGACAATTCTGGTTGAACTGTGTCGACTGTCTGTATATCGCGGATCCTCTTCCCCCAAGCAGCGATTCTCTGCTTCAGGTAATCTATGCGCTCCGTCAGTTTTTGCATTATATCCGGCTGGGACAAACTGATATTTGTCACAGCAAACACCATCCTGACGGTGCGCACAATTCTAGGCCTATTATTGCCCGACCTGAAGCTTATCAGTCTGCCGATGAGGGTCCTTGCCTTTGCGATGCGGTCCTCAATCCTTCTTCTCCAGGCTGGGATAGCGTTACTTTGTCTAGTAGCGCATCCAGCCGTGGGAAGTTTGGCGCCAATAATACGGCAAACTGCCAGTGTGGCGCCAAAAAGAGTTGAGTCCGTCTCGCAAAGGTCCCGGCTGGCTTCCAAATAGGTCACCAGCATTGGGTTGAGAGCTCTCACGACAGCCCGATTCCGCTTGCTTAGGGGTATGCGGGGAAGTCGCGGTCGATTTTCGAAAAGCGTACAGCGCGTTGCCACAATCACCTCCTCCAATTTACTCCTCATCTGCTCTAGTTCTTAGGTGACCATTCCATCATCGCCTAAATCAACCAAAGCGGGAAGATCCATGGCGGCGTCCACATATGGCTGCTGGTCTATGACCTTAGGAACCGCATCCCCACCTATAGCTGGTTCATTAGATGAGGTAATAGCCGCACGCCGTAGTCGGCATCATCAAATATTTTCGAGCGTATGATGTACCGAACTCGGTCTGCCAGGTTTTGCTCTGTGACGGGAACAGACGGCTCCAGCTCAGCAAAAAAGCGATGTATCCGAACCCGATACGCTATCCCTCCAGTTTCTTCCCCTTTCGCCCTATAGTACGCCCGCAATGCGTTTATTATTATAATGCAGCATGTGGTTCACCTGACGGTTAGTGCCAATCGCCGCCCATGAACAATTGCAACACCAGTGGCATGGTGAGTTTGGTCGCGATGTGCGTTGGTTGAATTTGGCGGCTGGACTAATAATCCAAACAATTTTCCTCTGAGCACTCCCCGCGGTAAATGCGATAGAATAGAACAGGTCATTCATAGTGCTAGTTGCGAAAGCATTTCGAATGTCAATTTATTTAGAAAGTAGCATCTTTCAGCCAATAAGTATAATAATTTATTTTTAATTTTTATTATTTGAAAGGGACGAAGAGAGAACGAAGTGTGAAATATGGGTAAATCAGGAATGTCTAGAACAGGTAAATGAAATTGTATACTTGGGGAGTGTTTTTAGCCGGGATGGAAGATGTGATTTAGATGTGGACAGGCGTGTCGCTGCCGGGAACAAAGTCAATGGTGCCCTGACTGCGTTAGTCAAAAGGCAAGGCGTAGCGAAGAGTGCACGCCTTGCAATACATAACGCAGTGTTGGTACCGACTTTGTTATATGGCAGCGAAACCTGGGTATGCCAGAAGAAGCATAAAAGTAAGTTGAATGCAGTGGAGATGCGATCTCTTCGTAAAATGTGCGGCGTTACTATGGCCGACCGAAAGCGAAACGAAGAGATTCGCAATATGGCAGGTTTGAAAGATGACCTTATCACAAAAATTGATAAGGGCGTGCTTCGGTGGTTTGGGCACGTTGAGCGAATGAGTGAAGACCGAATGGTGAAGAAAATATATAGCGCGAAAGTTAATATTAAAAGGTGTCGAGGTAGACCGAGACTAACTTTCGAAGACCATGTGAGCAAATTGCTCGAAGAGGGTAGGGTCAAGAGTACTCGGATTCCTAGACGTGCATGTATGAAGAAGATAATGAATCTGAAAGAAGCGAAAGAGATATGTAAGGATCGTGACACTTGGCGATCTGTTCTCTCTGGCTACCCCGTCAGGGATTGTGCGTGAAGATAAAGAAAAAAAAAAGACTTAATTTTTATTCTTAATTTTAATTTGTTAGATAAATGATTATATATTTTTGGTCCCAATGCATAAAAACTTTTTGAGAAAAATACATTACCATTTACCATCAGATGAGACAGTAAGTGATGATGCAGCCCACAAGCAATAGTCAAGCACTTTCTTATAATAAAAAAAAAAACCAGCGAGCCTTACAGTAGGTAGTCGCATAATAGGAGTAGGTGATATAGTAGGCGCGTTTTTAATGTCAACGTATCGCGTCGGAAAGTTCTATAAGTTACTAGCTGACCAGGCAGACGTTGTTTTAACCTTTCCGACGACCATGTGTCCTAAAAAAATCATTAAATTCACAATAAAAAAATTGAGGGTCTCTTATCAGGATAAAAATTATCCTATCTCTCAAGTTGGACCAAACTAAACACAGTGTGCAAAATTTCATTGAAATCAGTTCAATAGTTTAGTTCATCGCGGACAAACAATGTGACACGTAATTTTTATATATAAAGATTAATAAGAATGTAAAGACATTTGTTGGATATTAATGTTAAGTTTACTCTAATTAGAATATTTAACTTAAATTTGCTATTGGATTTCCTATTGCAATCTAATTAAACTGACTGGGGTAAGTTTAATAAGAATGTTGTTAGAAAAAGAAGAAAAGAATTTGTATAATTACTTAAGTTGAAAATGAGAATTTTTGTTTGTACAGATATTTCATTAATATATTTTCTTAAAAGATAGGTTTAGTTCTAGAACTAATATTCCAATCAGAATTATGAAAATCGGATAACCCGTTTAGAAGATATGAGCAACATTGTATAAGAGAAATGTGAAAACCTGTATTATTTAAATTTTATGTTCTCAATACTTTTTTTTAGTTATTGTAGTTATATAAAATATTATTATTTTATATAAGAAAGGGATACATAAGGGAATACCTGTGATAAAAATAATAAGGTTTAATTTCAATCTGTGGGAGTGATTTCGCGAAAAGAGACGGAATATGGAATATGTGTCCCAGGAAGCCGGCGAAGCGCGACAGACAGCATAGAGTTAGCCATCAGATGGTACCAACCATAGATTTAGTAACTAACTATACTATACTCTATCTGTGGTAATAAATCATTTTCCGAGAGGTTGGTACTGTCGACCAACAGTATGTGCGTGGCGTGTGACTAGAAAGCTTAACCTACAGTAGTATGTATAAAGTATGCTGTTGTATAAACTAATTTATATACATGCGTAAACTATAATAGATTGAATTATAGATTGACTTGGCAATTGCACTAAACAATCTAATTTAATATAATATGTATAACTTGTGAGAGACATTGTGTTTTCATGCGATGGTCAAGTCAATCTATTTATTTAAAATATAAAAGATTTTTAATATTGATATGGTTACTGTAAGATGTTGTTAGGTTAGCTAATTACATAATAACTTGAGACAGAAGGACCCTTAAGTAGGGACTGAATAAATTAACCGACTTGGTGTTACATGGATCTCACAACTTTTTACGATAGAAAACTGAGTTGCGAGACTTGGTTTTTTTACAAGTTACATTTTTGATGGCTACTGTTGTAGGAAACAAACGTAAATTCCCTTTTAACTAATACATAAAAATAACGAATAGCAGTCTAACCTTATCTGTTGGATGTTGGATTAATGAACTGTATTTTAAAATGACAAGCTTACTAGTTTTGAAAACTTTTAATTAAAGTATATTATAAACAGTTTACATTACAACTTAGTACACAGGCAAGCGCAACGTATTCGCCGGTAGTCGTCGAACTCCTCACTAACGTACATTATTAATGTTACCAGAGGCAAACTAAAATTATCTCTGCTGAGGTTTTAACAATATCCTGAGTGTAACCGACACTTCACTGCAGAAGCGGAAACAGACGCTACATTTTCTTTATTCGTGACATTTCTATTAAAGAAGGATTACACTCCCCAAAACACATTGTGCAGTTCGTATCAGTAGAGAATAGTATAGTGGTGTTTTACTATTTAATATAGGAAAGCCTCACAGAAACAGGAAGTAAATCACGATAGATACGTCTCCACGAGATATTCATTTGTTATAAATTCGGCCACTAGGTTATTGGGAATTCTGTACTTCCAAGGTCGAAACAGCAGTTTTTGTAGAGTTTTTTTTGAGACAGCAACGAGTTGGGGCGGGCGTGAGCCGGCCCATCTGAATTGTAAAGTAAATTGACGAAAATCTCTTATGCATTACTTGCCGCCAGTACCGCGCGCCGGTGCCCCATTATATTAACAAATGTCCCACCAACAAAATTATGACGGAGTACGGGAGGGCGCACTGACAATATTGATTTACTCATTTTAATTGAACCATTTGAGAAAAATTTTTGACACGCAACAGCTATGATTATTTATACGATACTTGCTTTCAATTAAATCTATTTTGTTTGTTCTCGACTGTGAAATGCATGTCAATAAGTAAAAACAAAACGATAGATGTATTAAATTTATCTCAATGTACATAGAGAGTTTTGGCGGGAACTTGACCTGCGGCGGTTTGCTGCTCCTGTATTATAGTTTAAATAATGATTTGAAGTGGATTTTGATATGTAAAAGTGGTGCGATTTTATGTATTAACTGTCTACGCATGTGAACTATTAGTGGAAACGGTGAAACAAGTGCTCTGATGGTGATGGATTCTCAAGATAAGCTGATTGTCTGCATAGGCGCCTTTAAATACCATCGCCAACTGTCAGCTGTCTGCTGGCTCAAGTTGCCGTCAAAATCTCCCAAGGGCTGCACAATGTGATGCATCAACATATTGTGAAGCAGTGAACTATGAAGACATTATAATAAACCGAATAAAAATACTCAAGACTTGGCCTAAAGGTCTAGATACCAGGCCATAAACTCCAAAAAAAAATTCTTACATAGAACAGAACAGAATACAATCATTTTTATTCAATGTAGATTATAAGAATACTTATTGAAAGTATTTTAAGCTTTACCACTGATTCGGGAAGAAACGTGTATCTATGTTGTTAGAAAAAAAAATTTACAATATAACATTTTATACAATTAGCATAAAACATTTAGAAACAGCATGGTAGCGATCACCTCATTCCCAGGTGTTATTATAAATCATGTAGTCTTTAGTAGTATAATAACCCTTACCCGTAGTGAATAATTTATGCTTATTTAAAATTTTAAGCCTTTTGATAGATAAGACCTGCATATGCATCATCCATTTGTTCATGGCTGGCGGGTTAATGCAGTAATAATAATAATAATGTCCTCCAGACCGAATTTCAGCGGCCAATCTCACCAGAGACTAGCGCTCTGCACAGGATAGTAATATACACGAAATATCCGAGTATATATACAAAAACAGGCGCACTCTTTATTCCCTTACTAGTATAGTCTGATGGGATGGTTATCCGACACGACCGGAAAGAGTTCAGGACCAACGGCACTACGTGCTTTCCGGGGCACGGCGTTGAAACGCCGCCAATTCCCTTACTCCTAGCTGATAATGAGAATTTCTTGACAAAAAATCACCGTCATCTGCCCGACGTCTTAAGATCATTTTGGCACATCCCACTTACCGATATCCATGGGACGAATGGGGTGATTCCTTTACGCTATCACCACACAGCAAATAAATTTATTAATAAAATTTATTACGTTTTTCTTTACGTTAAAAACGTGAAACTCAAACAACTGCGGGAAGCTGCGACTAATCTAATAATCTATCTTAAATTGCGCTCGGAAAGCCATTGCTGTTTCCATTCGTACAATTTCCTGTTTCTAATTTGTTCCTATCGCTGTTCGCTAGTGTATGGGACTAAGAACTTTATAACATACCTAGTGCATATATACAAACATTCATAAAATCTGAAAACTGATAAAAGTTTATATACGATATAAATGCAGTAACTCAACAGATAATATTATATTTTATTTAGACCCAGATGAAATCAAATCTGCTCTGGATTTGGCAACCTTTGCAAAATATAAATTATTGATTCTTGAGACTCGACGATTTCAATTTTGTCTGAGTCTCTGACACTGTATCTTCGCTTACAAGTAGCACTGGGTCCGGGAAAGTTAGGACAAGAGAACATTTCAGTGATAGCTTTTAACAGTGTTTGGAGTTAACGTTGTTCAAAAAGTGAGCAAACGAACATCCGTTTATTAATATCTGCAACACCGGAGCACTTTTAGAAATTTAATTCTATGATTAGTTGAAATTCAGATGTTAAGTTAACTTGGAGCGATCTCCTCATACTTCTCTCTGCGTACACGACTTACTCAATAACTTAAGATCATAATTAAAGTTTGGTTCAAACTTTAATTATGTTTAAAATACCTAAATAAAACCGTGCAGTGGCCGTGTAAGAATATCCACTACTCTGTATCATTATGTAGGTTTAGGATAGGTGTCATAATAATAATAATAATAATATAATAATAAAAATTCTTTATTTTCTCCACAATCTAAAAACTAATATAGTTATGAAACTAATATAGTTACCAAGGAACAAAATTATTTAGATTGTGAAAGACTGTACAGACAGAGTACAGACTTTGAGGACCGCTCTTTGGGCTCTTTCCAACTTGATTAGTATTGACTTACTCGCGCCACCCCAGGTTGTTAAACAGTAAACTATAAGTGACTGACAAAGTGCTAAGTAGACTGATCTGACCAGACACGGATCTGCGACTTGGCGAAGATTTTTAAAAACAAACATGAGTTTTCGGAGTCTACAAGCGGTGAGGTTGATGTGGGGCTGGAAGGTCAGTTTACTGTCTATAATAATACCTAAATATTTTGTGGAATCCGAAGAGGTAAGAGGTAGACAGTTACATGAGAAGGAGGGGAGGTCAGAATGGGAATGAGCAATTAAGCGAAAATTGTCAAATGCATTGAGTGGAATGCTCTGAAGGGAAAAGGTGATATACTGAGTTTTTTTGGAATTGAGAGTGAGTAGATTTGTAAGGAGCCAGAGGGAGACTAAGTCTAAACCGGATTGGGCAAGTTGGAAGGTATCTTTCCAGGAGCAGGCTGAGAAAGTTAGCGCGGTATCGTCTGCAAAGGAGATAATCTTACAGCCAGGGATTTTGAGAGAGCAGAGGTCATTGATGTAGACCAAGAAAAGCGTAGGGCCAAGAATGCTTCCCTGGGGGACACCGTAATTCATGGATAGTTCAGAACTCACTTTTCCATTGATAATGACAGCCTGGTTACGGTTTGAAAAATAGCTTCGGAAGAGAGATAGTTGGGTACCTCTGACACCCATTGCCTCCAGCTTAGTCAGGAGAATGGGAAACGACGAAAGGAAATAAATCAGGAATGTCTATCTAATAACGACTAAAAATATTTCTAAGCTATGGTGCCAACCCGCTTGCCAAGCGTGGCAACTATGGTAAATATCCACAATATAATAATATATAAACATGAGGCAATCTATGAGGGAGGCCTATGTTCAGCAGTGAACTTTAATAGAACGTAACGGTAACGGTAAATAAGTTCAAAATAGAATGAAAAATTACAAATATAAAAATTGAGACTACAACGTGATGATTATTTCGATCGTCATCATTAAATATCTGATTGTGTAAGATATTTGAACACCATCGCATATTTGAACAAAATAATAACACACTTCTTTTAATGTACAATTAAAATTAATGTTCGCATACATTACTTTGCAGTTAGTGCGTAGAAACAGGCCTTGTGCACCAAATGTTTACTTTTCCGGAATAATAACAATAAAATGTCATGCTTGAACATGTCGGAGATCGCAGTAGCAGACATGTCAGTCTCGCACTTTTTTTTTGGTTCCACCCATCACTGGTCTGACGATTTTACTTGTGGCACATACGACGTGTAAAAGGCGACACGCGATCTTTTTCTCATACGGCTGTCAGGAAGATATCTACCAAGCGATACTTGCCAGCTTTCTTTCGATTCTTGGATGTGCACCAAGTCTAGCGGCGGACTGCTAGAAGGGCTGTTAATATGAGAGAGAATATTACAAAATTATTCTCGCATTTCCCAAACTCGCCGCTTACGCTTATAAATTTTACTCGAAGACATTCTTAATATTTCTAAACAATTATGTTAAAATAGGTATATAATATAATAACCACAATAACTAACCACTGCGTACTCGTATGCATGTTGAACTATAACTGTTCTTCTTTCTTTTGTTAATATAATTTGAAATTGAAAATTTTGTACAACCGACTTCAATAAAGTTATTAAGAGTAACTTAAAAACTATTGGTCAGATATTGATTAAATTTATATGGGAGTACATGTAAAGCACCAACTTTCAAATAAAAAAAAACATCGCAATCAGTTCACCCAGAAAAAAGTAACGAGGTAACACACATAAAATAAACATACAGTCGAATTGAGCACCTCCTCCTGTTTGAAGTCGGTAGAAAAATAAATACCAAATTAAGTCACAACAGAAGGCTTCAATGCTCACCATATGTATGGGTAATATGATTCCTATACAACCGCAAATATCACTGATTTATATGAAGCATTGCTTTTTTATTGGTTGAGTACGATTTCAAGGATACCGCGAAGGCCGCGGGAAGAGGCCAGCTGATACAAATATCGATTTTACGTAGAGACCATTACCTACGTCAAATGATTTTACTTTACCAAAATATATTCGCTTAAATTGAAAATATCCTGATCAATTCGGTAATAGATTATTTATTGAAAATAGAAAACTTACGTGTACAAGTCGTCCTCGATGTTAGAAGAACTTGTCGCTTCAACGAGTACCGAGCAACTCATCACTGAATCTTTTAATTTATTTATTTCACAAGTCCATCATCAGCAGCACTCACGCCCGCCGCCATGGCTACGTGAAGCTTGTAGCATAGCTTAGCTTGTGCCTATCAGAAACATAGTAAAGCATATTGTTCAGGAGCAGAACAGGTCGCTCTGAAATGCACAGTTTTATGTTAGGACAGAAATCACTGACGCGAAGCACGCTGTACGTGCGATATAACTTCGCATCGCTGTATCAGAATTTCAAGGAATATTTTTGTGTTTGAAGAAGTAATTACTAATTTTAACATACTCACCAAAACGTAAATACAAACAAAACAGAAGAAGTTAAAATTTAACACTAATTGAAAAAGTTTTTAAGATTTTTAATTATATATATAATATGTTTCAATATGTTATTTCAAAATCAGTAATAATTAGCATTATTATGTAACAAGTGATTTTATATAAAATTTTAATCCAAACTATTTTAAAATATATAAAAGTATCTAAATACTAATAAGTCTTTATAATGTTTTGAATTATTTTTTATAATACAATTATTCAATAAGTAAATTGAAACAGCCAGACGTCGATCCAATGTTACGCCTTCGACAGGGGGATGCAGGGCGCATGCGTTGCTCTAACCTTGAGCGCACTTCCCGGTTCACGGGCAGAAACCCAGTCACAGCCTTCTAGGTCAATGTGTTTGTAGGTACTCGTAGCTACACCTCTACACCTACACCACTCACCGATTGATTTGATTTAAAAAAATCAAAAGTAATTATAAATTATTGTGTTGCTACTGTAAATTAATTCCAAGAGGGAACAAGTAATGGCAACAATACCACTGGCTTTAATTAAAAAATATGTAAAAATTATGCCAATTTTTTTCAATATTAAACTGTAAACGGATATTTTATGAAGTGGCATTTTTGTAAGGTGGGTCCAGCCAGAAACTAAGAAAAATGAAGCGGTATTCACAAGAGTATTTTCCTATGTACTTAGTAATCGAAACCATCAATCGAACTTATAAAACTGTTGAACACACAAAAGACGTTTAAGTGCATGCTACATAATTAGCATTCCACACCACCAGTCATTTATTAGTACTGGGAACATCAATTCAAAATATTTAAGACATAAAAATAAACGTAATTCTTGTTAATATTCCTTCAATCTATACCACAATAGTCATTATTTTTTGAAACACTTAATGGAGTAATGTGAAGCAAAATTAAACCCAATAAAAATATAGTTAAAAGTTCTTCCATTTTTAAAATAATTTGTGTTTTTAAAATGAAACTTTATAGAACTTTAAATGAATATCCACCAAAATGATTTCAAAATCAAAATAGAATTGTAACCTTTTTTTTAAGATCTTTAATTCATATTCGACGACTTAAAGATAATATAGAAATATAATAACTTAAATTCAAGTATCGACTGATTAATACATTGAACTCTAAAGCTCCCAATAGAATGAATCTGCTCCCAGTAGACTCGCTTATTTCTCCCTCTCTAACTCGTGGCGAACAGGTGCGTAACAGACCGGAAGCAAACCTTGTGAACTAAATAAATAAAACTAATTTTTATACTTTAAAAATAATTATATAAAAATATTAATTGTTTATACTTTAAAAAATTGGCCATATTTTTCTTAAGTAAAATACAAAAAAGTAGCTCTTTTTACAATCTAGATTTGAAAAAACAATAAAATAAGAAATAAGTTAGAAAATAGATTGTAGTGTATTCATTATGGCAATAAATCGATTACCATGAAGAATACACTAGTGAAATTCTCCTTTCTGAACGTTATCTTCCAATAGAGGACTGCTCATTTTGAAACGACTTGACATTTTAAACTTCAAACTATTTACTTATAAGAAAAGGACAGATTTTCTATTCGATTTGAAACGAGCGCAATATAATTGATTCTCGATTAAATTGAGCATTTTAATATCTATTTTCGATTGTTTTCCTGTGGTAACTAGGGAAATAAAAAATTGCGTACATATCTACAAAATAATAATAAAAAAAAAACAAATTATCAAAATTCCAACAAGTAACAGTTGCAACAACAATTCAAATAAACGATCTCAGATCGATATCCTTAGTCTTCACTTCACTTAGTTCTTTCGTTAAAAGTTTTACCATTTCGTTTCGTTACTAACCACAGCTTTTTTGGTGATTTTATACTGATCCTGCTTTTATATCTTTAAGTAGGTAATTATAGTAAAAAAAAAGCCTGTTACAGTGTAATAATAGTGAAAAATGACCTGTTACTGTGTAGGTAATAGATAATCTCACTTTTACTTATTCTACAATAACTCAGCTCCTAGATTGACAAATCTTGCCAGATTTTTAGCTATGAATTGTTTATATATACACTTTCAAATAGTCCAACTTTCATCTTGGTAACACTTGGGCCCAAGAATGTATGGAGACGTCTCCTTCTCCTTTCTTATTTTAAAGAAATTGTGTTTACGGCAATAATTTCTTTTAAACCATATACATGATTATATTAACTAATTTTCCTCATAAACTTCAAAAAACAGTGTTTCTAACTGTAATAAATAATTTTCTAAACTTAACATCTAAAATAATGACATTCGGCAATGGACTAGCGGGTCTAGCTCCGGCGACACGCATTCCACAATTATCATGACATTTGAATTTCCTTGTAAAATGCGATTTTTTTACATACATTAAAATTTTCGAAGTTTTAAAAACTATAAAGAGATATTAAAATTCTTTTACTATTTGAAAGTGGCCTATAAATTCGACATTAATTTTAAACTCTTTCCACCATAATTAAAAGTAACTGTTGTAATATGAACAACATTTAATTTTCATCATATGCTCTAGCAGGCAATCTGTTATTATTATAACTTTCTGTATTCTTTTCTTGACTCACTTTTGTATTTAACCTGCATGCTTCCTATGTGACTGCATCTCTGCATCTGCTGAAGAGATTTTCCGTTCACTAACAATAACACCCAGTATATTATCAGTGTCACTTCCAAGTCCTATACTGACTAACAATTCCGAAGAGGTTTTCTTCATAACTGCATTCACGGTACTATTAATACCCCATTGAACTTTGCTTACAGTATGTTTATCCTATCGCGCTCGTCATTATTGAATTGTTGCGTTGCTAGGCCTGTTATAATCTTTATATATAAAAATTACGTGTCACATTGTTTGTCCGCGATGAACTCCTAAACTACTGAACTGATTGCAATGAAATTTTGCACACTGTGTGCAGTTTGGTCCAACTTGAGAGATATGATAGTTTTTATCCCTATAAGTGACCCTCAATATTTTTTATTACGAATTTAAGAATTTTCATAGGACACAGGATTGTTGGAGAGGGAAGAACAACGTCTGCCTGGTGAGCTAGTAGTATGTAAAATTTTCGGCCAGACCTAGATCGAAGTATACTATTGCGTTCAACAAGTGTTTAATCACGTTAGAACAACAAAATGCCTTAAAAAGACGTAAAAGCAGTGTCACGATCTGTAACCATTCTTGTAGGAACGAAACAAAAATGAATACTAAACGTTATATCTAATACTTAAAGGACTGTTGGTGGGGTTCGTAAAAAGAAATTCTCATCATATTTTATGAAACCTTCTACTATCATCAGAATATAATTATTACCCTTTTTTATAGGAGAGGGGGCAAACGAGCATGCAGCTCACCTGATGGTAAGTGACTACCGCCGCCCATGAACAACTGCAACACCAGGTAGGGAATTGCAGATGCGTTGCCGGCCTTTTAAAAAGGAGTACGCTCTTTTCTTGAAGGTCCCTAAGTCGTATCGGTCCGGAAAAATCGCTGATGGTAATCGATTCCACAAGGAAGTCGTGCGAGGAAGAAAACATCATCTAAATCGCACAGTGGTGGACCGCCAATCATCCAGATGGTGTGGATGGTATCGGGAGTTCTGCCGCGATGTTTACTTCTTACAACAGAAGGCCTAAGATGATTGAGTTGAACAATACAAAATTATATTTTCGTTTTTCTATTGAATGTAGAAGGCCCTGCTACACACTTGAACTCTTTTTTTTTATAAAGCTGTAAAATTTATACAGAGTCGTGATTCAACCGACTCTTTCTTCACTACCGGACTAGTCATATAGTATTTTACTAATATGATCGAGACTTCTAAACTATGTCGTGCTTAATAAGTTCTTCGATGGTATTGCTAGAAATTTCACGTTTTAAGATCGATAATCAGTACGCACGATACAGGTCTAGAATCATTAATTATGTTAATTTCAGTCAAATTATGGCAATTAATTCACCAAGATTACTGGCAAATAATTTTCTGTATTTTGAAGTAAATTGTACCTACATCAACCTCATGAATACGAGTGTACCATTCTTACATACATATTCATATTTTATACTACGAATATGAATCACTTAATCAGTTTCAGTAATGAGTTTAACCGACGTGAAATATATCATGATCACATACGTGACTGTATTTTATACTATAGCTCATAGAGCTTCAGTCATGCATTTCACCAACATGAAATACATTATGATCACATACATGATCATATTGCACAATATAGTTCAGTTACATGCGATCTTCAGTAGTGTATTTCACCTACATGAAATATATCATGATCCCATACATGCACCTATTTTACACTATAGATCAGTTACATGAACGATCTTCAGTAAGCTATTTCATTTACATGAAATGTATCATGATCACAAACATGCTCCTATTTTACACTATAGATCAGTTACATGAACAATCTTTAGTAAGCTATTTCATTTACATGAAATGTATCATGATCACATACATGATCCTATTTTATATAATGGTTCAGTTACATGCGATCTTCAGTAGTGTATTTCATCTACATGAAATATATCATGATCCCATACATGCACCTACTTTACACTATAGATCAGTTATATGTACATGAACAATCTTCAGTAAGCTATTTTATTTACATGAAATGTATCATGATCACATACATGCTCCTATTTTACACTATAGATCAGTTACATGAACGATCTTCAGTAAGCTATTTCATTTACATGAAATGTATCATGATCACATACATGCTCCTATTTTACACTATAGATCAGTTATATGTACATGAACAATCTTCAGTAAGCTATTTTATTTACATGAAATGTATCATGATCACATTCATGCTCCTATTTTACACTATAGATCAGTTACATGAACGATCCTCAGTAAGCTATTTCATTTACATGAAATGTATCATGTTCACAAACATGCTCCTATTTTACACTATAGATCAGTTACATGAACAATCTTTAGTAAGCTATTTCATTTACATGAAATGTATCATGATCACATACATGATCCTATTTTCTATAATGGTTCAGTTACATGCGATCTTCAGTAGTGTATTTCATCTACATGAAATATATCATGATCCCATACATGCACCTATTTTACACTATAGATCAGTTATATGTACATGAACGATCTCCAGTAAGCTATTTCATTTACATGAAATGTATCATGATCACATACATGCTCCTATTTTACACTATAGATCAGTTACATAAACAATCTTCAGTAAGCTATTTCATTTACATGAAATGTATCATGATCACATACATGCTCCTATTTTACACTATAGATCAGTTACATGAACGATCTTCAGTAAGCTATTTCATTAACATGAAATGTATCATGATCACATACATGCTCCTATTTTACACTATAGATCAGTTACATGAACAATCTTCAGTAAGCTATTCCATTTACATGAAATGTATCATGATCACATACATGATCCTATTTTACACTATAGATCAGTTACATGAACAATCTTTAGTAAGCTATTTCATTTACATGAAATGTATCATGATCACATACATGATCCTATTTTATACAATGGTTCAGTTACATGCGATCTTCAGTAGTGTATTTCATCTACATGTAATATATCATGATCCCATACATGCACCTACTTTACACTATAGATCAGTTATATGTACATGAACGATCTTCAGTAAGCTATTTCATTTACATGAAATGTATCATGATCACATACATGATCCTATTTTATATAATGGTTCAGTTACATGCGATCTTCAGTAGTGTATTTCATCTCATGAAATATATCATGATCCCATACATGCACCTACTTTACACTATAGATCAGTTATATGTACATGAACGATCTTCAGTAAGCTATTTCATTTACATGAAATGTACCATGATCACATAAATGATCCTACATATATTTTATATAATGGTTCAGTTACATGCGATCTTCAGTAATGTATTCATGATATATTTCATCTACATGAAATATATAATGATTTTAATTCAAAATTTTAATTCAAAATTCAATGTTATTCATCAACTAGCTCTTTCTCCGCGGCATCGCTCGCGTGAGCTTGATATTAGGAACATCATTAAATGCTGTTCCATGCCAAATTTAGCAAAATTCGATCACTTTTAGAGTCAACTCAGTGTCTGTTTCTATGTCTGTCAAAGATTTTTTTTAATTCTAAATGACTGTTAGACGTAGATGATTGGTATTTGGCATAGATATAATGTGCTACAGGAACAGGTGAATATACATTTCTAGAAACACCTACTATTTTTTATATCGGGCGCGATGTATCCATAAGACAGGTAAATTAATTTGGAATCAAAGACATTTAAGTAGTAGTAGTAATAGTATACATCTTCTATACTTATAATAAATCTGTATAGAGGTCAATTCTGTACATGAAATATATTTGTTATTTATTATGATAGTTATTTTTTCCAAAATAACTATCAGGGATGTGATTAGTGATCGATACTGATGCCAAAAATGCAAACAGTAAAAATTTTGTCTGTCTGTCTGTATGTTCGTTATAGAAACAAAAACTACTAGACGGATGTTAACTAAACTTGGTACCATCCTTTTTTCATATTCCTGGGCAGGTTATAATATACTTTTCATCACGCTACGATCAATAAGAGCAGAGCAGTGAAGGTAAATGTTGGGGAAACGGGAGAAATTACTCCATTTTTTAAACTTCCGTCGCGTGTGCAGCCTTAATGGTTAAAGCTACACAGAAATCATGTATAACGGAAATGTTCTCCTTAAAATTATTTAAAAAATATCCCAGGACAGCATATGTCTATCTTTTATGGTTGACTCACAATAACACGTGTAACTCCCGATAGCTTAGCAGTTCGGAACTTTCTGATTATATTTGTCTACTCTTACTTTTATAACACTCTCACTCATCCCTAATTAAAAAAAAAAAGTTAACATTATTATGTATTCAATAAAAAAGAATCATAGAAATCGGTATAGAAACACCAAAGTTATACATGAAATACGCTAATAAGCCATCGCGCGTGAATACTGCATCATGCTATAAGACGCCCATTACACGGTAGGTTTTGCTGTCAGTTTTATAACAATCACGGTTGTGATTGACGAATAACCTACCGTGTAATGCGGTGATTGTCGGTTGCATGAAATTGATTGACAAATATCTGGATATTTTGATTTTTACGTCAATCAACTATCAGTCACGAATATTGATTGAACGTGTAACGGCATTTCGTCAATCACGCGTCAGTCAACGCTCAGACAGCAATGGAGACGGACACAGAATATATTGAAGAGGCGGCTTCCACGCGCTCGCTCAGCCCGTTGCCACTCCCGCCAAACGTGCTTCAGCCAGAAAAAGATTTTATTTTAAATTTTGAGGCTCTCCCCGAGTTGTGGGACACGAAAACCAGTAGGGTGGATGAATAGCAGCCACACCCCTAATTCCAGCCTTACCGCCTTTTTACTTCGTAAATAAGATTTCTAGTAGTCTTAACTACAAATATTGTCGGCTAAAAAATTCTTTGTAACTAGAGGAAAGTATATTTCAAATATTACCTCACAGTTTTAAGCCTAACAGTGTTAAATTAATAATCAAAACACGTACACAATGAAATACGCTCATTTTCCTAAGTTTTAACAAGTTATTGTCCCGATACAATTAAGCATATTTTACATTAGCTCATCTTTAGGCTTTTTGATTTGTATGAATGTAACTATAGAAATAGTAATGCAGCTATTTTTGTTTAAATCTATAAGTTTTTTATTTTATTTTAGTGGAAATTAATGGGGCTGTAATTAGATATACGAAATGTATGGAGTCCTTAATGTCAGCCATCCGGCTGTTATTTGGTTTGACGTACAATAAGAAGTACCTAAATTCAGCCACATAATATAAATCAGGGCTGTCATAAACTGGAATAAATACCATTAATTAGAACATAACTTATTTTATAGTTAAGGAAGTTATGATCAATTCGTCTATATTTTAAAATTGGTTTTTGACTTAAAAGTTTAGCAAATGATACGTACGTGCTTTTCAGACATTTGGTATATGTTAAGAACACCATACAATATTTAATTATTATTTGAGAAAGACAGAAACAAACAATAAATGTAATTAACAACAACTTAGTAATACTAATCTTACTATAACTTAAGAACATAAATGAAAAAGTCATAACTTATAGTATATAGTAAGCTTAATATTTTTCGTCCATAAATGCGTTTCAAATAAAGTCGCGTATCGATTATGCGCTCCAAGAGGTCGAACATAGGCACGCGTTAAATTAAAATGGGTAAAATGATATTAAATATTAAAAAAATTTCTATTCCTTTTTTTTTCTTTTTCTTTTCAAGATATTAAATTACAGTTAAATGGTGAATCGAAAATGAACTTAGTTTAACACTCCGTTACACGGGTGGGGCACAGGCGTGCCCCAGTTGCATATATTTACCTGTAAATCACAAAACTTAACCGCCAGGATTTTGATTTTTTAAGTAGCTGTTGCAAATATCTTCGCGTGACCTTCAGTCTCGCATCAATTACGCCGGCATTCGGATGTGTCCTGTGTTAATATTTTCGCATCCCTGGGGCACGCCAGTTCCCCACGCGTGTAATTACGTACCTAGTGGTACGCATCCTTTCAAGTATCCAAAAAAGCGACAGATATTGTTCTCAGAATGGTAAAGCTTCTTGAGGGTATGGGAAGCAATGTGACCATAGTTAACTGGTTTACCAGTATACCATTGTTGATGGAATCAGAAAAGAAGAAGATAACTGCTATTGGTACACTGAAATCTAAAAAACCTGACATTTCACCTAGTTTCAAATCATCCAAAGGTACACTCATCAATGACTCCTTATTTGGTTTCCAAAAAAAAAAATGCACTTTAGTGTCATACGTACCAAAGGCAAAAAAATAGTTTTGGCAGCATCAACCATGCACAATGATGGTGCGATTGATCCTTCTACCGGAGAGGCAAGAAAGCCTGAGATCATTGCTGAGTACAACAGAATGAAATGCGGTGTTGACGTTTTAGATAAAATTTGCAAGCATTTTAGTGTAGCACCAAATAGTATAAGTGGGCTACTCACAATTTTTTTAACATGGTGAATATAGCAGGCATCAATGGCATGATAATTGATTCAATGGTCAATCACAATTATCAGCGCATACCTCGACGCGACTACTTACGTTCGGTGGCTATTGAACTTATAAAACCACAAATGCGACAGAGACTTATGACTAAAAACTTATCTCGTAATATCAAGGGAAAGAGCATGATCTTTTTAGACATAAATTAGAGTGATTTTATGTCTCAAGACGAAGATCTACCAAAGAAGACAACCAAAATGGCCAGATGTTACGACTGCGGAAGAGCCAAAGATCGATAGACCAGAACATCTTGTCAGAAATGTCAGAAGCCTGTGTCGTTGCACACCATAAATATGGTATATGCCTTAGTTGCTATAATAAATATGTAACAGAGCCCAATGAGTAGTCGAATGGTGAAGAAAACCTTTAATTTACGCACAAGTATCTTTTTTCTTTAGTTTTTTCGTTATTAAGCTAAATACTTCTTATTTTTTGTTTCAGTTGAGAAGTGACTATTTTTTGTTTTATTATGATATGTCAATAAAGATTGGTTATATATAAAATACTAAGTTATTTTATTTGTATCCCTATGTAATAAAAAAGTCATAATATTTTGGGCCACAATTGTGCCCCGCGCGTGAATATCGAAATTATTCTATCATGCAAACGTCAATCATAATTGATCGAACTGATTGACGCTTGCCTAGGCGTCTAATGAGCGTCTAATGCCGCCTCCACACGCTTGGTGTTTGCCACAAACACCATTCACGAACAAACACCGACCACATTCACCCAACACAAACACGGCATCCACACGCTTGGCGAATGTGCTAGTATATTCCGGATAGGCAAACATGACGGATGACGAGCTTGTGGCAGCGATTAATTTCGGTTTGACCTATTTTTATTTAAAAATAAGGCAATATGAATTGCTCTCAAGGTTATTGTATTAAAGTATTTATTTACCATAGAATCTCAAATGAATTGTTAATTATCACTGCTATAAATTGTCTTCAGGTTGATTCAGCTTCAACTGATTATTATGTAACACGTTACCACAGAGTAAAGAGTCGGTTTCTTTACTCATGTGACGTTACTCTAAATTAATCTAAAAACAAACTTTTATGAAATTAATGCTTGACCGGGGAATCGAACTCCGAACTTTCATTTGACATTATATTGAATCTATTTACTTTTAATATAGATTATCTCTTTATTCGAAGCGCCTTATACACTTTAATAGCAATATTTTCAAAACGCACAATTGTTTATTTTTTATGGAATGAAAATGATATACTATTTTAAAGCGCTTCGTCAAAACTAATAGTAGTAATGCATATGCGCCGTTTTCTTCATAAAATGTTTATTTTTAACAGTTTACAATAACATTACAGAGTTATTAATGCAGCTAGTCTTAGATCTTTTCTATGAAAATGTAAAGAAATTTTTACTAATCCAAGTGTATTTTATAAGTTGGTCAACTATTACTCGTTAACTTCTTGATTCTACTTAGCTGTGATAGTTTTCCTTTTAACTGCATTATATAAACTAATATTGGGTATACTTTTCACATTTCGATAAACATCGGTTAAGTTGGTAGAGAGGGGGGGGGGGGCATAACTCTAATGAAAAATACCACTTTAAAGCTAAATATTTCACAAACAGACCCCTGAATCGAAAATATGTTGTTGAACACCCCCCAATGTTTTTGAAAGACTTATCCAACGATACGCCACATGATACAATAGACACGTAAAAAAATCATCCTCCATTTACTTGTATGGGAAGTACCCAAAATAAAAATGTTTTTACGATATTATTTCACTGTTTTCTAGACGTAATTAATATTTATAACTGTGCCAAAATTACAGATTTGTAGCACCTAGGGTCTGAGCAAAACCGCGGACGGACATGGCGAAACTATAAGGGTTCCTTGTTGTGTAACTACGAAAGTCTAAAAACTATTAAATCAAGATATACTAAACTTATCGATACATAGGATATACTAATCTTATATAATTTTTACGAATTTTATTTTGGGAATTAATGATCAATGATCCTGCTTTCACACGGGGCTCCTTATAAAAAGAGGTGAAATATTTGTTACCCAATAGTCTAATAAAATAAATCTAATAGGTCTCTAAAAAACTTTAAAAAATATAGGTGGTAGATCTACTAACTTTTTGAAGTAGAATTGTTAGGAAACTCACTTCTGAAACTTCGGAAATCATATTTACCTCCGCGACAAATTTCGGATTGGTAACATTGGCGTAGAGTATTATAATAATTTATTTTTAGATTTCTTTGGTTGTTATTTTATAAAATAGGTATTGGCTTAATTATAAATTAAACTTTTTTTTTATTTAGCTGTAGTTTTAAATAGGTACCTAGGTATCAAATAGGTTATTTCATTCTATTAGACGTAGTTTAGGTAACTACTTATATATTTTTAAGAATTTAATTTTGGATTTAAGGATTTATTAAGGATCCGTTTTATTATTTAAGTAGGCATTTAGATTTTTTTAAGTGTATGGTAGCTATAGTTAGGACCTCTAACGTAGATTATTTTGTTAGGTAACTGAATGCCGTCGATTAAAAATAAAATACACAATGCCACCTAAAAAACGATTATCTTTATCTTGAAATTCGAGAGAAGCTATGAGAATGAGAAATGTGCGTTCTCAAGAATCGGCAGAGGAAAGAGCACATCGGTTAAACTCTATGAGAGTTAGTGCCTCAACTTCTCGAGCCAATCTCTTCAGAAAGAGAGATGCGATTAGCAGTATTTAAATCTCTTTGCTTGGAATCAAAATTTAATATTATTATTTACGTTTTACTCTTTACATTCATTCATAATTAAAGTTACTTTAGTTTTAACAAAATAATGATGAATTTCATGGCTTTCTATCAATTTACGGTACAATGTTTATTTGAGATATTTTATTCATAAATCCTATTTAATATTGATTGGCATCATAAAATATTTGTAGATAATTTTTTGTCGTTCGTGTGGAATTCAAAATTACATAATTGGAGTTCTATAATGATATATACTACACTACTATAAAACTAAGGTTACTGATTTCATCACGGTTAATTTCTTTTTTTTTACGTGGGGTTTTTACGCATCTTCGGATGAAAGTTTCATAAAAACCCGCGTAAAAAAAGTTGATGTGAAGTACCGACACTCCGGGAAGTCTAAAGTATGTCAACATGTTTAGTATGGCCCCACGATTATATCTAGTGTTGCCCAAAATCGGTCTTGGTCTTGCAGTCTTGGTCTTGTTCTTGCATTTTTGCAAGACCAAGACCAAGAACAAGACCGCCTATTTTTAGCAAGACCAAGACCAAGACTGACCGTGCAAGATTTGCGCAAGAACAAGACTATGCTTGCGAGACTCTTGCGTCTTGCATTTAGTACT
Source organism: Parnassius mnemosyne (assembly GCA_963668995.1). Classification (NCBI taxonomy): domain Eukaryota; kingdom Metazoa; phylum Arthropoda; class Insecta; order Lepidoptera; family Papilionidae; genus Parnassius; species Parnassius mnemosyne. The sequence continues at coordinate 18,873,012 of CAVLGL010000082.1, read as the reverse complement.
GAGTGTCGCTTGAGGGAGTATTCCTATACTCCCTCAAGCGAGAACTCCTGTTCGGGTATACGCTTAGGGACTCTATGAGACGCAAAAAAATAAAATAAAATAATGGAAAATTGAACTAATGCGTATTACGAACAATACCATGAACATACATAGCGAATGAAAATATCGATTAAAAGAAAAAAAGAGTGCATCCCTAGTTCTGACCATCAGCACTTTGATAGTGCGCGGCGTCTTGTTGTCGGCGTCATGAAAGGTCGGATACTGACCTGTCAAAGAAATTGTGCAGCTTTTCGAAAGTACAAGTTCAAGGTGCCGGCGGGTACTATTGATATCGCATACAATCGTCGCCGCCGCACCGCACGCACTACATTTGACACTGTTTGATTACAGCCACAGAGTAGGTATATGTTCCAAAGAATAAAATAAGTTTACGGGTACTCAGAGTGGACGCGAATACGTTATGCTGATCTCGCAAGGAATATTGTAATTAGATAATGGTAAGGATAGGTAGATATCATAAAAATTTATTCTAGTAAGTAATTATTATAACATTAACTATATGGGTTTATAATAATTACTTACTATTATTATTATTATTACCTAATAGATAAAGATGTTCAATAAGTTCACTGCAACTCTCGTGTTTTTAAAACACAAAGTGCTCGAATATATCGTCACCCATTTGATAAATATTGTAGACACTTTTAAAACACTTGAAATGTGTAAAAATGGATCTGGATCTTGTCTTCAAGGCTTAGTTATTAACGAGTTGGAGGAGTACCTAAGTAAACCCAAAGCCGCCAGCTCGAAAGACATTTTAGAGTGGTGGAGGACGCATGAGACAAAATTATCGATTTTATCGAAGATGGCCCTTGATTTTCTTTCAATACCTGCAACTTCAGTACCTGAGAGATTTAGAGAGATTATTTTCTAAAGCGTCATTAGTAATTAGAAAACATAGAAATAGGTTAAGTGATGAGTCAGCCAGATGGTTACTTTGTATTAATGCTTGGTCAAAATAATTAATATAAAGTAACAGTAATGTCAAAGCTATTGTGTACTGTGAAGTAATTTAATTTGTATCGTATTTTATTTTTTACTAGCTGTTCCTCGCGACTTCGCCCGCGTGTTATTTGGGGTTCTAATTTTTTTTGCCCGGAAGCCTATTTCTTTTCCTTTTTCAAAAATAAAAGTAGCCTAAGTTACTCCTTGTGACATCAGCTATCTGCCAATGAAAATCCCGTCAAAATCGGTCCAGCCGTTTCGGAGATTAGCCGCAACAAACAGACAGACAAAAACTTTAAAAATTGTATTTTTGTTATTAGTACCGTATATACTTTCATAAGCATTTAGTAAAAAGCTGTAATTTTGACATTACAAACAGACACTTCAATTTTATTTATTTTTATAGATTTAAATAAATGGTATATTGTATAACTCTTTTATTCCATTTCATATATGGTGAGAGTCCATCAATTTCTTTCTAGACAGATAATGTTCTTTAAAATACAGTAAAGTTATTGCCATTATTTTGTTTTTATATGTTTAACCATGTTTTAGCACTTGTAAGCTTATTAAATGTAAACGTTTATTAGGAAACAGACTGACGACCGTGGCTGTGGGATACACGGTAGATAGCTTAGTTGGTTAGAGCATCGGCATAGATCGCTTTGGTCGTGGGTTCAAACCCCACCCGATGTCAGTCGATTTTTCGAGTTTATCATTAAATGTTTAGACATTTATTAATTTGGTTGGTCTTTACTATGGCTATGTTAATTCGAGCTCAATATGTACCTACTTTGTTAAGTTGTTCTAAGATCTAAAGTAACGTTTAATAAATAGTAATAGGTTAATAGGTAATTGCAAGACTTGCGAGACTCTTGCTGCAAGACCAAGACCAAGACCAAGACTGGGAGCGCAATACCAAGACCAAGACCAAGACCAGGTGTATTGGCGCAAGACCAAGACCAAGACTTGCTAAGTCTCGTCTTGTTCTTGCATTTAGGCAACACTAATTATATCGGATCTGATAGATAACAAATCCTTGCAATAGAACACCGATTCCTACCAATCATGATTCGCGAGTCTATTGAAATTTAAAAAAAAACATCCTAATTTTAATAGGGATGATGGCTGAGTGCTACCATCTGCTAAGGACCCCATACTTAATAAAATTAAATTCAAAACCAAGCATACTATCCTAACCGTAACCATGGGTGCTGTAAAGCAGATATCCAGCTACTTGACATTTTATGGAAGAGACCTATGTTCATTTTAGTGGACTTTTGATAGGCGGACGATGATGAGTTCTACTCGTCTTTGCAACCCTTAATATTTACGGTAGAGTGAAAACAAAAAAGTACCATACCTGTAAATATGAATGAAATAAAAACTGCATATTATATTGCCCCATGAAAAGTAAAAAAGTAGCAGCTTATATACATGTTACTACTGGGCACAGACCGCAAAGAGTTTTTTTTGTCCGCTGCGCAGATTCCAACGCGGGATGACCACCTCAACTTCTCAGATATGCAGGTCTTTCTTCAATGCCGAGAACGTAAATTGACACTTCCAATTACAATTAATATATATGCCTGAAATATATAATAATTCCTACGTACCATGACATTTAAGTTTTAATCAGTTTATTACCGCTTTTGGCAAGTAAAATAAAATGAACCTCTGTTTGTTGAACCTTTATTGTATGATTGTTGACCACATGCTACTAATGAATTTTCAATTATATACATCGTATATTCAGTAGCATTCTATTATTTAATTTTATCAGTGTCTTACCACTTTAGTTTATTTAGAAGTAAGTAGATGGCGCTATTATTAGATGAAATAATGAAAGCCAAAACTATACTATCTAGTAATATCAGCGATAGAAGCGAACATTTATTTATTATATCATTAAGGCATAAAGTGAAGTCAATTCTGTTAAAAGTTTTGTTTCTGTCAAAAATTACGCTATCAGCGCTACTAGCGGTGAAAAACGATTTAATGATATCATCATATGACCATATCATGAAAAAGCAACGTTGTGTTTAGTTATTAATATCTTCAAACGATTTCTATTCATTGATTTGGTCAAGCCATATCATGACATGGTCAACAAACAGTGTTAAATGTCATGAAATGACCACAACATTTCACGAAATGCTAGACTACTTTATCTACGATCTGGGAACGACATACCTAGTCAGGTCATAAATTCTGTGACATGTTTAATATAAAATAATTGAAACAAGTTTATTCATTATGTAACCATTTATATACCAAAATGAACTTAGCATAACATAGATTCTTATGACACTAAAGTTTATTCAAAATGACCTCCGTGATTTTGAATACAGGCCTTCAATCTGCGCGGCCAGTCGTCTATCACAGCACGAACGAGGTCCATGTCAATATCGGCGGCTGCCTTAATCAAGGATGTCTTGAGTGACTCCAAATTGGGATGAGGCTTTGAGCACGCCTTTTCCTCCAAGTGTTGCCATATCTTGTAATCTAACGGATTCAAATCTGGACTGGAGGAGGGCCAGTCTTCGTGCCGGATGAAGTCGATTTCACGCGCCGCCAGCCAGTCTTGTGTGCTCTTCGCTCTATGAGCTGGCGCCGAATCTTGTTGGAATACCCAGTGCCTGTTATTGAACATGGTATGAGATACAGGTTCCACAAGGTTCGTCAGGACTGTATTTTGATACACAACTGAATTCGTTTTTACACCTTTCTCACAAAAATGTACCTCTGTTAAGCCCCAATAAGAAACTCCCAACCATACCATGAGCGAGGATGGAAAATGACCTCGTTGGACACGCGGAATACGGTTGCTCGCTTCTTCACTACTGTGTGCGTACACCTTATCATTTTGTCTGTTGTAGCTCTCTTCTACGGTAAAAACTTTTTCATCCGAAAAAAGAATTTCCCGATATTTTTTCCCGCGTACCGCTTCAACAAAGCGCGGTATCTCTTCAGTCTCAGGTTCATTAGAGGAGCATTCAAACGATGTCCTGTATTTCTTCGACATGCCCAAAACCCTAAATCACCACATAGAAAACCTTTTTCACCGTAAACCCCATCTGAAGGGCCAACAGTTTCTGCTTACGTTTGGGATTTCTTTGAATTCGCGCCTTCACAGCTTTTATCACTGCTGGAGTCCTAACAGACCGAGGGCGACCACCTCTTGACCTGTCATCTACACTAGAGTCTACATTGTATCGTTTGATGGTACGATAAACGAATCTTTTGGTTATATTCAAATTTTTCCGCATGTCAAAAATTTGAATTGGCGCGTAACCGCGACGATGCAACGCAATAACTGCAACACGGTCTTTTTAAGCGTCCACTACATATTTAAAAATGAGTAAAATTCTAAAATGTGTACAGTTTTATTTTCATAAACAATTCGAAATTCGAATTCAATAAATTTTTTGTGGCCAGCATTCTAAAAGAAAAGTTTTTACTGTGTGACCATACTTATGACCTGACTAGGTATATAAAATTATTTTTAATAAAACTATATTGTTAATGAAAAATTTTGCAAATATTGTTAATAGCCCTTATCAGTTTTTATAATATTGATAGACGTCACTATTATCTATTAAAATTATTACCCTTTAAAAAAATAACACAAATACTAAAAAAACGGTCTACTAAGATCTTTTAAATAATTTTAAAAATCTTATTATTGGAACATATAAATGTAAGCAAATTACTTTATTATTTTATTAGCAATTGAAGGCAAAATGTACTACAACTAAATCTGTGTAGTTTCAAATTATTTTAGCAAGTTCATAACTATGTTTTAAACTTTATTTATAAATATGTTATTTATTTGAAAAACACCCGTCATCCCGCCTATAACTAAGATATAATAGAAAATTAACATACAAATGAAAAATATACTTAACCTTCTTTTTTGAAGTTTCGTAATCGGATAAAAAGTTGCCTATAAGTTGCCCCGGGGTCCCTAACTAACTACATACAAAATTTCAAGTAAATCGGTCTTATAGTTTTTGCGTGAATCCGGAATACACAGTCAGGCAGCCAGACAAAAATTCTAAAATCCATTGATTTGGCTTCAGAACCCTTTCTTTAGTCCCTTGGACTTGGTTTTTCTAGAATATCTTAGAATTACAGACACGACTTTTCTACAGATTTATTATATATACAGATATAGTCTCTTTCAAGGGTGATACACTCAGTCCAGCGCCGCTCTAACATTTCTATGCCTTTTTTATAATACGATTTGTCGAAATCTTCAAAATACGCTTCAGTTTCGGCGATCACTTCTTCATTTAATTCAAATTACTTTCCGGATAGTATTTTTTTAGGTTAGCGAACAAATAATAGTCGCTGGAGGCTAAATATGGCGAATACGGTGGGCGAGCAAGCAACTCAAACTATAACTCTTTATGTTTAGCCATGGTGACAACAGACTTGTGACATGGTGCATTGTCCTGATGAAAAAGAACTGTTTTATTTTGCATTTGAGGCCGTTTTTTCGCGAGTTCCTCCTTCAAACGCACTAATAACGACATATAATATTTTCTATTGATACTTTCGCCCTTCTGTAGATAATCTATAAATATTATACCATGCACATCCCAAACCACGAATGTCATAACCTTTCCAGATGAAATTTGAGTTTTGGTCGCTTTTGGCTGCTTTCATTGGTTGCTATCCACTATTGTTTTGATTCTGGAGTGTAGTGGTGGATCCAAGTTTCATCCATTGTAACATACCACACGAAAAAGTCCTTTTTGTTCCGCCTAAATAACTCTAAACAGCGCTCTGAGGCTTCAACACGTTGATGCTTTTGGTCAACGGCGATCGAACACGGTACCCACTAGACAAATGCTCACGCAAAATGGTGATTGCATTACCTTTCGATATATTTAGGTCGTCGGCTATCTCATGAAATTTCATTTTACGGTGTTTCGAAACTATTTTGTTAGCTTTTTTATGATTTCTGAAATAACAGCTTCATTTGGGCATCCAGAGCGTTCAGCATCATTTGTATCTACGAGTATTCGTCCGCGCTTAAATTCGGCAAACCAAATTTTAACTGTTACTACTACAACTGGTTTAGGATAGGTTTTTTTTTTGTTATTAATCGTTTACACAGACTCGCGGTCTGTACCCTTTATTACATTTTTGAATTATTATTATATTACATATGGAATTTCTAAGCTATTACATCTCTCCGCGTATATTTAAGTGTGCATGTTTTCTTTTACAATTTATGAGTATTATGAGTATTATATTGTCTTATATCTAAATAGTAAGGTTTTTTTGTTACTAGAACCTTTAACATATACCTATTTGACTTCTTTTTTTTGGTTCTCTTTTTCCTGTTTTTTCCTTTTTTTTCATGTATATTTTTGTTTTGGTTTTCGTAACTTTTTATTTCCTTTTTTTTTTGTTACTCGAACCATTTAACATATATATGAATTATTTTTTAGTTTTTTAGGGTTGCGTACCTCAAAAGGAAAAAACGGAACCTTTATAGGATCACTTTGTTGTCCGTCTGTCTGTCTGTCAAGACTCTTTTTCTCAGGAACGCGTCGAGGTATCAAGCTGAAATTCATACCAAATACTAAAGTCTACTGTCCCTTGGAGCTGTGAAAAAATTAAAATTCTACGACAACGCAATCAAAAGATACAGCTGTTTATGCCGCAAATTTTCGATATTCGCAAGGGAATCAAAACCTACAGGGTAATAATTTTAAACTTATATACCTACGGATTTGTTCGGAACCCTCGGTGCGCGAGTCCGACTCGCACTTGGTTATATATATACATATACATATATATATATATATATATATATATATATATATATATATATATATATATATATTTATATATATATATATATATATATATATGTATATATAATTCATATGGGTACATATATAAATAAATATACACATTTATACATATATATCTCGATAAATGTATATATAAATAACTATAAACATATAAAGTAAGTTCACTTACTACATAAATTATTAGTAGGAATTTATTAATTAATTATTATTTGAAGAGAAATCTCAATTCCAAAATGTGGTCTGTCAATCACCGGGAAAAGTGTACGCCCAGAATGGATATCCCTACATTTAACAGAAACCGTTCACAACAACCCGTCGCTTTCAAATGCTCAAAAATGTAATTTTTAAAGAGTAAGTTTCAAGGGGATGCAGAGCGTTTAATACAGCATTTGAATATTAGTTCAGAAAATTACGTAACCTGTTGGGAAATGCTAAGTCATAGGTTTGATAACAAGCGACGAATTTTCGTATCTCACATTAGCCTATTGATTGGTTTCCCTAAAATTCAGCAGCAGTAAAAAATTAGATGATACAACTTTAGAGTGTTTAAACGCGATCAAAAACTTAGGCGTACACATTAACACATGGGATCCGCTGCTAGTACACATATTGTCGCAAAAATTAGTCATGGAAACATATACAGGATACATAGAATCGCAAGAAAAGTGCTACAGGAGTTTATGGACTACTTAGAAAGCAAATTTACAACACTTGAATTATGTCGGCGAAAACAATAAAATACATCAAAATTAAATGTTCAGTCTCAATATAACTTCAATAATTCATCATCGAGTAATAATTACAAAAAGCAATTCAATTTTAATCACAATACGACAAACAAACATATTGCAAAATCATATAACGTTACTGGAATCAAATATCCTCTTTGTAATGATGATCATGGCATTTACAATTGCAAAACATTTTGAGCAATATCAAATGGAATTAAATTAAAAATCACCAAAAAATTGAAACTTTGCTTATTCTTTTTATTTTGCCACAACGGAAATCCATGTATTTCAACACAAAGGCGTAAATGCTTGCAGAAACATAATACTCTGTTACATGACGCGTGCACAAAGTCTATATCCGGTACACAGGTTGCGAAAAAACCTATCGAGTCCGTGACTAACACTTCGCACGTGTCACAAAATAATTTAGGAGGAGAAGTTTTGTTATCGACAGCTTTGGTGAAAGTTAAGGCGTTAGATGGAACCTATCAGCGTTGATAGATCAAGGATCCCAAATTTCGATTATTTCAGAAAATTCTGCACAAACTTCATTTGGGCATCCGGAGCGTTCAGCATCATTTGTGTCTGTTCGTCCGCGCTTAAATTCGGCAAACCAACGTTTAACTGTTACTACTGTTACTGTAATTATAACTTATTCATATATACACATTCAAGAAATCAATAATAGGTATTCACATAATTTTAACTTCTGGGTTCTTTTTACTTCTGTGATTTTAAAATTTTTATTTTATATTCGACGACTTAAAGACAATATAGAAATATTATTATAATTAAATTCGAGTATCGACTGATTCAGTAATCTATTTGACTCTAAACCTTCCAATAGAATGAATCTGCAGCTGCTCCCTACAGTTTCCTTTATATCCAAACGGATGTAAACCTCGTGAACTACATAAATAAAACTTATTATTACAAGAGTTTTGGAATAATACAACAAAACATATTTTTTTATTAATACTTTAAATTGCTTATTATTAATGAAATATTTTCATTCAAACCATTACATGATTATATTAATTAATTTTCCTCATAAACTTCAAAAGCACAGTGTTGCTAACTGTAATAAATAATTTTCTAAACTTAACTCCTAAAATCATGACACTTGCGTGTCTATTAGCAATGCAATGCAAGCTATCTTTGGGAAGATGAAGTATGTTTTGGACATTGCAAACAACAGTACTTTACTATCACTGTGACTTTGTGTTTTTGCTATGTTACCGAGGCGTCTAAGTCATAACGTCCATACAGTCATGAATAACGCTTATTATGAGATCGCATAATACGGAGAGCATGTATCACATGTCAACTTTCTCATGTTTTGGAATAATAATGATTGCAGATTTTAAGTTAGACTAGTGCCTTCCGAACTGTGGTAACCGCTCTGATAATCTTTATCATTTTCTGTTACATATCGCCGTGCTCAAACCCTTTTTAGGGTTTCGTAGTTAAACAAAAACGAACCCTTATAGTTTCGCCGTGTCCGTCCGTCCGTGCGTCCATCCGTCCGTCCTATATCCATCCATCCACGGTTTTACTCGGAGACCCCAAATGCTACAAATCTGTAATTTGCCACAATAATAGGTATTAATCACGCCTACAAAACTGTGAAATAAAATCTTAAAAAACATTTTTATTTTGGATACCTCCCATACAGGTAAATGGATGACTTTTTTCATCCGTTTTTCCATCGCGTGGGGTTATGGTTGAACAGATCTTTCAAAAACGCTAGGAGTATGGAAAAACATTTTTTCGATTCAGGCGTCCGCTTGCGAAGTATTTAGCTTTATAGTGGTATTTTTCATTCGAGTCATGTGTCTTTTACCAACTAAACCGTTGTTTTTGTAAACGTGAAAATTATTCGCGATAGTAGTATATGTTATGAAATTAAATGGAAACCTATCACAGCTAAGTAGAATCCTACCAGACCCAAATTTCACTACTATACATTAAAGTAGGGACTAACACAGCACTGTAAAATTGCCATACGTTCCTTTTTCTGACTTTTCACAATAGACTGTAGAGTCCCATTTACTCTATCTCCTGCGTTCACTGGCCGTTGTGTATCCTTATCATATCTACCATCCCTGTTAAATACACATACCAAATACAAAAACTCATCTACATGCTCGACCAACTCCCCTTCTGTTCTTATTTCACATATCGCTTTTCTTTATTTGCTTTCTTCTCTTTCAAAAACCATAACATTCAACTCTCACAGAATACTAGCGTAAAATAGCAGCTGAATGCTGTTTTGTTTTTCTTTTGGCGAGTGTAGAGAACCGGAGACCCTTTTACTGGAAAATAGTCATTTCATCTTAGTCCTCACGGCTCATAACGCATCTGCATTTTACTCGCAAACGAGGATAGACGTAGATTTCTATGGGCTGCAGCAACCGCTTACCATCAAATGAACTGTGTGCTCGCTTGTCACCCTTATCCTATATAAAAAAGAAAACTTTATGTTAATTATATCTGCATGAAAAAAATATAATTTCAGTTTTAACTCTTTTTAGTATGCTTACTTCGGTAGTGCCCAAAGGATATTTTGATCCTTTCCTATACATACATAAAACAGTAATGAAGATGTCTGTCTAAGATTGGCTATACTATAGGCCCAATTTCATTGAAATTTAGTAGTATGATCCTTTAGGATCATGGTCAGCTACTTCAATATAAATATATTTGTTTGTTTGTTTGTATGTATAAAAACTTGAATTTATGTGGTAACAACTAGTAAGGAATAAGTCAGGAACTGCCTTTCTTCCTGAATTATTTACAAGCATAACTAATCACATTACTAAAATATTACAAGTACCTGTTACAGCTAATAGTTCTATGTATATATCTGATATAGTCTGGAAATGCTGCAAACATATATATTTGCTAGACATTCTGTGGCAGGGTTGTTCGATCTACAAACAAATTAATAAAAGTTTATTAACACATCCAGCTAAATATTAATGAGTCCAACCTGTCCATGTTTTGTTTGGAGTTTTTAGGGTTCCATAGTAAAATAAGGAACCTTTATAGTTGTCCATGTCTGTTTTTCACAGATATTTTAAAAATTATAATATAAGTTGGAGACGTAGGGGTTGCTATGAGGGCAGGCCAGTGTGGAGAGGAGACCTATGCCCAGCTGTGGTCCGACATTGTTTGATGTGATGGTGATGAGGAACTCTAGGTGCCTAACTAATACAATTTCTCTTTGAACAAAATATTCTTTAATTATAATAAACATACATACATCATAGTATACTAGATGATGCCTATAACTTTGTCTGTGAGGATTGAGGTTTTTTTAAAATTGCCATGGGAACTCTTTGAATTTCCAGAATAAACAGCAGCCCATGCTTTAACGTGGTATAGCCATGCTGCTGGCTCGACCGGGGTATGAACACGCTCTCACAGAATACCAGCGTAAAATAGCATCTTTATGCTGCTGCGTTTCATATGGTAAGTATAGAGAGTCGGAGACCCTGTTTATTGGAAATAACGCATTCCATCTCAGTCCTCGGAGGTGACGACGCATTTGTATTTCAATCTTAATCAAGGTAAATTGTAGATGTCTATGGGCCTCAGCATTCACTTACCATCAGGTGGACTGTGTGCTCGTTTGTCACCCTAATTCTATAAAAAAAATCCAGGATGCAAGCTATCTCTGTACCAAATTTCGTCCAAATAATTTAAGCTGATGAGACATTAAAAGGTTACAGACATACAGACACACACATACATAATAATATTATTATGGATTTTACCTGTTGCTCTTGAAGGCTCTAGAATATTATCATAGTATGTCTGGATGACATTCATAGGTTTTCTTTAACCAAATGTGTTTTTGTTAGGGTTAATCGTCTTGAAATTGAAATTAATACAAATTTAAATAAAAGATAACTTTTTAGAACCCACGACTAATAGCAGCGCTCTCTGACGGCCTAAATAACTTGAAAACATATCTAAGAACTTGCTCTGAGGTGATTCGTAGTACCCTCATAGCATGTTTATAGAACATCTATTCACAAATGACAGTGTAGTCTTCTTAATCCGCATGGTTTATGTGTGCAGCGCCACTGCAGCATAAGGTTAAGGCGTTGGGATCTGAAGTATAATGACCAGAGTTTATACCTGTCCTCACCACACCTAACACAATATTTTTTATTTACTACTGGAAAATCACCCATCCTCAGTATTTATTAAAGCAGTTCCACTGCAGCATTTGCAGCAGCAAAGGAGTTGGAACCCAGTGTTTACATTTATTTTATTTTCATGGTAACTAAATCTCCTTGTGGTCTGTGACTATAAAACTTAATATCTAAGAACCTATACAAATATTTTTTACGTGGTAGAGCCATGCTGCAGCTATATTAGTAGTATAGTTGTAGCACGAATGGGTCAGCTCAGCCGGGGAAGGACCACGCTCTCACAGAATACCAGCGTAAAATAGCAGCTTAACACTGCTATGTTTCGTATGGTGAGTGTAGAGAACTGGAGATCCTTTTTACTGGAAAAGAGGCCTTCCATCTTAGTCCTCACAAGTGACAACGCGTCTGCATTTTTTATTGAGGATAGATGTGGATGTCTATGGGTCATAGCAACCACTTACCATCAGGTGGACTGTGTGCTCGTTTGTCACCGTATTCTAAAAAAAATAAGTAATACACATATAATGCATGAAACCACATCAATATCTCCTCGTGTCACGTGTCATGACAGCCACAGGGGGCAGACAGCTTATGCATGCCCGTGTATCAGCCCACCCCGTGTGCCCATTTGGCAATTAGACACGTCTTGTCTTTAATCCATGTTGTTCAAAGATAAAACGCTGTTTTAATCTTTGAACAACATACTCGTAGATTAAAGACAAGGCCGTAATGTAACGTTTTCAAACGTTTTTGTTTTTAAAATTTTCGATTGTTTTAACCGATTTTTGTTTTACCGCAAAAAAGGAGGGAGATATTAAAAAGTTTATGGTGTGAAAAAAAATGTATTTAAAAGGTGTGATCTTTTAATCTCTTTTTATATAATTATGTCTTGCAAATAAACCAAATACCTTTTTATATAATGGCTCCATTTCATAATACTGTGTCGGACGGGTGAAACTCTCCGGAGTAAATGTTGACGAAGATACTCCGCGAGTCGCTTACGTCCTACACCTATAGGTTCCGGAGGATACTTCTACTGTCGTCTTTGCGGGTGCTGCTGGGATACTGTGGACTGAGGTTCAAAATTAAAATGCACGATCCATAAATACAAATAGCAAGGTAGTAACCAGCGGTTGAACTGATCGATTAGTCGCGAAATTTTATAACTATTGCTTACTGACCACGATGTTGAATACGGTTGTTCAACTACGGTTGTTCAATATCGGTTGGTCACTATATATTTCAAAATATTTTAAATTATTAGGTAGTATCAAAATATCTATTAGTAGTAGCTATTTTTCTTAACACTACTGACTAGCGGCTATTATCAACTAAACTAGCTAATTTTATCACTTGTGTAACTGCGGATATCAGTTACCACTTTCTGCGATTAGCTACACTTTCACTATATGTAACTGGGAATGGCAGTTACCACTTTTTTCGGCTAGCTAACACTTTCACTATATGTAACTGCGAATTTCAGTTACCACTTTTTCGGCTAGCTAACACTTTCACTATTCACTATATACTACTACTAGTCACTTCAGCTACTACCGGATACTACTGCTTCTCACTGGTAGCTTTTCACACTAGAACGTTGCTGGGTCCCGAGCCCCTAAGGTAGACTTTGGTTATACATTACAGTGAGCCGCTTGCCATTTTCCGTTTTGCCTCTATATTGCATAAAATTTTCATTATACAATTGGCATACATTACAATATTTTCTATACAAGATTAAATCCTACACTAATATGCTATACATCATCAAATCGGCATTTTAGTCCTTTATTAGTATATGATAAAGGTTACTCAACATTTAAAAAAATTATTAAACGAAATGTCCCAAATTTTCATAATATTTGGATACATTAATTATTTAATTTTTCTATAACTACCAAATGCGTTTAATTATACAAAATATTCCTTCACTTCCTTAATTTATATACCTTATGCTAATTCAATGTTATATTTATAATTCTTTTGGAACATAAAAATTATTCCCATCATTTTTAGTATCAACTATTACGCAGTTAATTAAAAAACTTCTAGAAAAATCTACGATACGACGCGCTGTGCTGGGTCGATTTTTCCTTATACAATAAAAGTTGTTTATATTAACTATTATCAAAACGACATTCTATACAAATATATTAAGAGTTATAAACATGCTGTAAAAGTATATTAATACATTATTCACTCGATTTTGTCGAGTTTGAAGCCTCCCGCCGGTTTTGAAGTATCCGACAGGTATTTTCGGCAAACGCACCAAGCCCAAAGTAGTTCAGACCGGTGAAGGTGAACGGTCTCTGGTGGCGAGACGTTAGCTGGGATGATCACCGGTGGCTGGCACGGATGGTTGCGCTTTCCTGATGCGACTCTGTACGCATTGGCTCACTATCATTTCCGTGGTGGGTCGAAGTCGGATCACCTAGTAGTGCTATCGAACCTCATTAATGGTAGGTTCGGCTCCACAATGATGCAGCTTACGATGCATCCAGTCGATGTATAATTGAGTGATGTAATGATCACCATCCAATATAACTGGCCCCTTCATGTCTTCTGTGACTCCTTTCACGGCGGCTATGCGACTTCGTAGAGCGATGATCCCGTCTTTCAATTCTATTTGGAGCGGTCGTAGGCGGCTATCATGGGCGACCTTTTTATCGTTATGGAGATCGGCTATTTCTTGTTTTAAGGAGTCTTCTTGGATGACACGTATTAGGAGCTTTTCGGCCCCTCTGATGAATTCGGCCTCGAGTGTGATGTACTTTTTGACATCTGTATTTTTCTTTCGACTCGGGGACTGCGCCTGGGGCCGCGGATTATTTTTCGATTTCCTCCAGTCGGGGTCTTCCTTTTTATTCCTTCTGGTCCTTTTATAGAAGGTTCTATCTGTGGTTTTGCGGCAGAGTGTTATAAGTTGTAGCAGTCTAGCCGTAGCTCGCAATAAGCGTTCCCATTTAGAAAACTTTACTGGATCGAGAACGACTTCTCGGAGTTGCGGAGCTCGATGCGATTCTGTAATGGTCAAGGATCTTTCCTCGCCAGTAGGTTCAGACGACGTGGAAGCTGACCTCTTAACTGTCGTTTTGTCGTTGACAGGCATCTTGTCATCTTTTTTCTTCCAGAGAAGTGCCGTGTCTATGTGCCCGTCTTCTAACTGACGGGTGCTGCTATTTAGTATATCTTCAGCTTTCTTCTCCGGATCGGAGTCTGGTCTTCTCGGATTGATGATGAAAGTTTTCAGCGAGAAATATTCGCGAAGTTGATCATCTATGGTCTCCTCGCTCGTGTGCAGGTCATTGGCCGCGTGGACGCGCTGATACAGGGCTTTAGTGTGTGCCCCTTGTAGCGCCCATCCTAGTTCTGTGAGCGAGGCGATTGGCTGGTACGGCGGACCTCTGCGGACTTGAGTGGCTATCAGAAGTCTCCAATTGTCCAGACTTATCAGGATCCTAGGGTTGCCGGAGTCATATATTAGCTGCTCCTTCAGGTCTTTTAAATGTTTGCAATTTGCTATATCTGCTGCACACACAGTCTGTGGCCCCAAGTTTAGGCTGGCGACTGTGCGTGCCCTGAATAACACCCTTTTGCTGTTTAGACTCTTCAGCGAAACTTTGACTCTTCGGGATTCCGGTGAGTCGAGGGTAGTGTTCCCGATAGCGGTGATCTTAAATGGGTCCAACCGCCCTGTAGCTCCAATTTGTTTGGCAATCTCTTCATCCATTAATGAGACTGTTGACCCATCATCCAGCAGGGCGTGTGTGCAGCTCCCGCCGGTCCAATTACACGAACTGGATTTATTTTTAGATAGGTTTGATGATTTGACACAGCGAATGAGTTAGCCAAGGTTTCTTGAGGTTCTTTTTGTATGACCTCTGTCTTCTTCTTTTTATTATAGTGGAGAAGTCGATTGTATGTCGCGGTGCATCCTTTTATTCCACACTTAGTTGTTTTGCATTTCTGTGTTTGATTTCTGTAGCGTAAACAGCGGAAACATAAATTACTTTGCTTTGCGAGTTCCCATTTTTTGTCGATATCCGCTTCTTTAAATTTGTTACAGTCGGAGCTGTAGTAACCTTCCTTTTCGCACACTCTGGGTTTTGGAGATGATTTAGTAGTAGCCGTGTGTGTTCTATGTATATATTGCTCTGCGCTTCATTTATAATCTCTGGAGGCGCAAATGCACTGCAGAAGCGAGCTTGTTCGGTGATAAACTAGCTGAAGGAACCGAGGTCTGGTCTAGAGTCGTATTTTTCGGTGTAGATTTTATACCACTGGGCACGTATAGAGTTTGGCAGCTTGTCTGTGAGGTGTCGTAGCAGCTCTGCGTTGACGAGGTAATGATCTCGTTTGAGTGCTCGAAGAGTGACGACACTTCCCCTCACTTTCCTTGCGAATGTGCAGATATCTCTAGGTGCTTCTGTACAGCGTGCTAATCCTCGTAACTTCTCGGTTTCTGCTTGCGCGATTGAATCTGGACGCCCAAATTGCAGCTCCAGTTCTCGCATAATCTCATCTAGCTTAGCATGCCCGATGAGTTCTGAGCTGACTGTTTCCGAGGCTCTTCCTTGTAGACTTCTTCTTAGTTTCGCTGTGTTTTCGATATCATTGAACTAGCCTCGGGTTGTTTTGCAAATAGCACGGAATGAAAGCCACTCAGTAGTTGCTCCGCTAAAGCTTGGCAGTGTCATTATAGCTTTCGACGCTGGAAAAGTATGCGACGGTAGTAACGCACTCTCTGGTTTTGGTTTGTCAACGAGTGCGGCTATAGCGGATGTGAGATCCGATATAAATGGTCGGAGCCCCCTGTCTTTATTTGTGACGGGTTCCTGGCTAGGCTTCTTTGGCATGGGATCCTTTTGGACATCTTCTGGATAGGGATCCTGGTATGTGAGCTTCTTCTGCGGCTCACTGAAGGCGACGACCTCCGGGGGTGGCTTTGGTATAGTTTTATTAAGTGGGACCTCGCATCCGGTGGTTGCGCCTTGACTTGGCTTTTGTTCGGCTACGGAATTTTCGAGCCAAGATCGGATGTACTCTCTTTTGGAGTGACCATCTTCATCATAGTCGTCTGATTCGTCTTCTACTTCAGCCATCTGTAAGGAGATCTGTGCGAGTTCCAGTCTAATCTTTAATACTTCTTCACTAGCCTTCAAAATTCTTCTATTGGGCCGAATAGTCTTCTTTGACATCGTACTGCTATCGGTGTGGCCCCTCGGTGGCTCTTCGGCGCGGGTGTCTTCCCGGGTTGTCGGCGATGATGCACGGCGAATGTCATCGTTGCCTTATATTTGTTCCCTCTGCTTCAGTGTCCCGGTTGTAGTGGCCGGCACTGGCAGGAGTACCCCCCCCTCGGGAGGGCAAGATGCCTCATGCCTCAGCGCCCTCTATCGTCGGCAGTGAGCGTGATGGCATCTGGTGGTGGATGGCAGCGGCATTGTACGACGAACCTCCTTCCAGACCGACGGTCCACGCCTTGGCTCCCCTTCCTTGCGAACGAGTGATGGGCATCTTGGTTCTGTAAATTCAGCGGCTTTAATACGGTTGCGACTAAGTATCCGGTTTCGAAGGACCAACGGATGGATCTGGCTCGAAGGACCAGCGAATGTGCCGGACGGGCGAAACTCTCCGGAGTAAATGTTGACCAAGATACTCCGCGAGTCGCTCACGTCCTACACCCATAGGTTCCGGAGGATACTTCCACTGCTGTCTTTGTGAGTGCTGCTGGGATACTGTGGACTGAGGTTCAAAATTAAAATGCACGATCCATAAATACAAATAGCAAGGTAGTGGCCAGCGGTTCAACTGATCGATTAGTCGAGAAATTTTATAACTATTGTTTACTGACCACGGTTGTTGAATACGGTTGTTCAATTACGGTTGTTCAATATCAGTTGGTCACTATATATTTCAAAAGATTTTAAATTATTAGGTAGTATCAAAATATCTATTAGTAGTAGCTAGTTTTCTTAACACAACTGACTAGCGGCTATTATCAACTAAAGTAGCTAATTTTATCACTTTTTTCGGCTAGCTAACACTTTCACTATATGTAACTGCGAATTTCAGTTACCACTTTTTCGGCTAGCTAACACTTTCACTATTCACTATATATTGCTACTAGTCACTTCAGCTACTACCGGATGCTACTGCTTCTCACTGGTAGCTTTTCACACTACAACGTTGCTGGGTCCCGAGCCCCTAAGGTAGACTTTGGCTATACCTTACAGTGAGCCGCTTGCCATTTTCCGTTTTGCATAAAATTTTCACTATACAATTGGCATAAATTACAATACATCATCAAATCGGCATTTTAGTCCTTTATTAGTATATGATAATGGTTACTCAATATATTAACATTTAAAAAAGTTATTAAACGAAATGTCCCAAATTTTCATAATATTTGGATACATTAATTCTTTCATTTTTCTATAACTACCAAATGCGTTTAATTATACAAAATATTCCTTCACTTCCTTAATCTATATACCTTATGCTAATTCAATGTCATATTTATAACTCTTTTGGAACATAAAAATTATTCCCATCATTTTCAATATCAACTATCACGCAGTTAATTAAAAAACTTCTAGAAAGTTCTACGATACGACACGCTGTGCTTGGTCGATTTTTCCTTATACAATAAAAGTTGTTTATATTAACTATTATCAAAACGTCTTAATTCTGTTATGGGTAATAAAGTGAAATGCATAACATAATATATAATATAATGTAAAACAGTCAAGAACCTTTTTTTTTTTCGGATGGAAAATCATCAAATGACGCCTTTCGCTCTGGGTGGAGCGGAAGGGAGTGTCAGACTTTTACTGACTAAAAACCATCCGTGTTCCTTCAGTGCCCTTACGTTCCGGAGCCGCGGTATCTCTTTCGAACAGCCCGCAGCCCCGGCAGGCGTCGGCACTTGCGGGCCCCTTCACGCTGCTGACAGCTCTTTGAGGCGCGCGTGGAACAAAACGCGCCGTCGACACGGCCTGTCGTCGTTAGACGGACGGACGGCGAGCTACCCATTGCTCGCCGCCCACAGGCCCGCGCCTACGGTGGTCGGGGGCCACGACGTAGCCCCCGACGCCCGGGGCGTCTCCCGCGGCGGCCGGGAAGGAAAGCTGCTGCTCTCTCCTTCTCCCGCTCCGCCACCTCCTTCGCTAGCATCACTGCTTCGCAGAAGGTGGTGACGGCATCCCATTCCGTCTCGCTCCGGACCATGGCTTCGACCAGGGCCGGACGCGAGAGGGCTAGAAAAGCAGCCCCAGACCATAATTGAGTCACCATCATGCTTCATTGTTGGGACTCCGCAGTCTGGCATCATCTTTTCTTGGTCACTGCGTTCAACGTAAATTCTTCGTTTTGAACCGAATAGGTCAAACTTGGATTCATCGGTCCAAAGAACTTTTTAAAATCTTCTTCCGTCCAATCTCGATGGGCAAGGGCCCATTGCATCCGTTTTCTCTTGTTTTGTGGCCTTAGCAAAGGTTTTCGAACAGCGACACGACCATACAATTTCGCATCTCTCAGTCGCAGTTTTACTGTAGTCAATGATAAGTTATTAATTATTTTTTTTAGCGATTAGTTAGCCCGTCATGAAAATATTATTACGACTCTACCACCTGGCTCTACGCAGCGTTTGTCGGTGTTTGAAAACAATACATGTTTATTGTCCAATAACTTGAAAGTAAATAAAAGAATGACTTCTTTAGATTTTCCATATTAACAATAGAATATGCAGGTGTACATTTCTTTTATTTATCCTATGGGATTTCGTTACAATGTATAGATAATTTTGTTGTGTAAGTGTGGTCTTAAACATTTGGTCGGCAGTATATATGAAGCTTTAGTCTTAGCTAAGGAAGTTGAACAGTATTAAATTTAAGAGCCCTAGAGCTTAAATCTACTCGCATTAATGATATACATATATTAATGATATAAAAATCGAGTCACATGACAGTTTATTAACGGATTACTAGGTACACCTACTTTGACTTTCCTTACATCCAGGAACATAACGTTTATCTGATGACATTACGTAAAAAAGTACAACTATTATACACTTATAATTATAAAAAAAGAGTCCTGTCTCAGTTGTACAAAAATATAATAAAAATATGTACCAAATAGTTTTAAATAGAATATATTCACACAATAAACACGAGTTCTATTTCAGTTGTACAAATATCCACAGATTACTTTATACCTACTACTCCTCAGTTTCAAGGCACTCCCCTTGTTGCCTCAGCCAGTATCGGAATCCTCGGCGTCGACATATCGAGTGACGTGCAGTTTCGTGGTCACTTGGAAGAGAAGGCCAAATTGGCCTCTAAAGAGCTTGGCGTGCTCAGCAGAGCGGGACAGTATTTCATGCCGGCACACCGCCTGAAACTTTACAAGGCGCAGGTTCGGCCTCACATGGAATACTGTTCCCATCTCTGGGCAGGGGCTCCCCAGTGCCAGCTCCTTCCACTTGACCGCATCCAGCGCAGAGCGGCTCGAATCGTCGACGACCGAGTGCTTCCCGATCGGCTCGTTTCATTGGCACTGCGAAGAGACGTTGCATCCCTTTGCGTTTTCTTTCGCATTTACCACGGGGAATGCTTGGAGGAATTGTTCGGATTAATCCCAGCCGCCAAATTTCACGAACGCACATCCACAGCACCCGGAAACTTATTTTATTCTTTGGAACATGTACTCTGTGGCGGCATTCAAACAGTGTCAAATGTAGGGCGTGCGGCGCGGCGGCGACGATTGTATTCGATATCAATAGAAACCGCCGGCGCGTGTATTGTACTTGACCTTGTACTTCCGAATAGCTGCAAAATTTCTTTGACAGGTCAGTATCCGACCTTTGATGATGCCGACAACAAGACGTCGCGCACTATCAAAGTGCCGATGGTCTAAACTAGGGATGCACTGTTTTTCCTTTTAATGGATATTTTCATCCGCTATGTAGGTTTATGGTATTGTTCGTAATGCGCATAAGTCCAATTTTCCAATTTTTTTTATATATTTTTTGCGTCTCATAGAGTCCCTAGGCTTATACCCGAACTCCTATACTCCCTGAAACGACACTCAGTCCTAACTGCAAGACGCAAGAGTCTCGCAGGTTTAGTCTTGTTCTTGCTCAAATCTTGCACTTTGTCTTGGTCTTGGTCTTGCTAAAATTAGGCGGTCTTGTTCTTGGTCTTGGTCTTGCAAAAATGTAAGAAAAAGACCAAGACTTGGTCGTGCAGACCATGACCGATTTTAGGCAACACTAATTTGTGACGAATGCCACGCCGTTTACGTGGGTCAGACTGGTCGCAATTTCGAAGCACGTTATAAATAGCATTTAGCCGCGTACAGGAATTGCAATCCCGATAAGTCGCATTTTGCTAAACATCTTTAGGACACTGGACACAACCTAGCCAACGACCACTCCTTTAAAGTCTTACATACGTGTAATAAAGGGCTGCGACTCTGTGTGCTGGAAAAGTTAGAGATATTAAAAAGTAATACGAGATCGAGAATAATAACGTTGCACTGCTTAATGAACAAAAAAATGTTTCTAACTCACCTTTCTTGAATATCGTTAAGCCCTCTCTAATAACAGACAGCCTCGCAATATGGCCGTTTGTCACTCTCACGGTAATCGGCGATTGGTTGCGTGGTTGGAGGGTAGGTGGGCGTTGTGCTGCGGTATGTTTTTAATTTTACAAACGGCTGCGTAAGTCCAGCGGTGATTGGTCGAATGTTTTATCGCATGACGCAGTCGCTCGCTCCTTAAGTAGGGAGCGGTTCCGTCAGCGGTCTGTATAAATAGGAGTTGTTTTGGCTCGCCGCTCACTTAGCGGTCAGCCACTGTAGGGTCTAGATCACCTGAAGATGCCTCGTGTAGAGGCGAAACACGTGTCGTATTGTCGTCGGTGGTGTGTCTTTCCTAGTGTAGTGGTTTTGGGAGTAGTGGTAACGGTGATAGTGCACGCAATTGAGGGAGGGCGGGAGGTGCTTTTCAAACTAGGTAAGACACATCATTTTATTTTATCGAGCGGATGTACGTGAAGTAATTTTTTACCAACTTTATTCAAAAATTATAATTATTACACGATATTGGTACACGAAGAATAGCCGTTTTCAGAAATTTTATCCCTTTTGCAGTAACATACAAGTCGCGGCACGTAAATCTAGCGCTGAACGAAACGTGGAGGGGATAGGTGCGCATCGCGCTGTCACGCACATATCACATATTATTACGGGGGATGGAATGCGACTGGATAGCCAATCAGCGCGCGTGCGAAGGATATGCACGCCCGCTCCGCGACTCGTTTACTAACCCATGATACCTATTTTCAATTTATGCGCAATAACGGTCACCGCTATAATTACGTGCCGCAACTTACATACGAACGACGCTTGAGTTATTCGGCTTAAAAAATCTTCACGCCTTTCCACCTACGCTGACGATTGATGTCTATTTTCCACATCGTATTGGGTCAAGAGGAAAAACTAAATAATAATTAGAAATAAAATATGCAAATAAAACAACTCTCGTACTTAACAAACTTAACTTACTTAACAAACCTTTATATAGTTACCCAAGATTTATACGAGAAAGATAAAATAATTGTCGAATTGATGATATCTTCACCTTTTGAAAGTCGGTTGAAAACTATAAATAACTATGTTAATATATATAAGATATAATAATGGTTTAAAAACTAAATACAAAAAGTATAAAAGTAAATAAACTTATCAATTAAAGAAGTCACTGTTGTTCATTTACAGAATTGTTAAAAAAATAATTATGCATCATAAAACTTCGCAATTAAATTGTGTAAAAAGCGGAAAAAATAAAAACAAGAAAAGGCTATTCGTAGCAATCTTTCCTTTAGATGATGAAAGGTGATTTCAACTTTAATTATAATATAATATTTAACGCGAGTACATTTTTTGACTATCCATCTACGTAGGACAGGTTTTTATAGTGTACGATTGTGTGTAACAACAACAACAAACACACTATTTCCTAAATTATATATCTTGAAACGAACTATACTTAGAAACTATATTATCAATTATGACTGCTAACATTCTATTTGTTCAATAAAAAATTGATTTTATTTATATTATTTTTTCAAATGCATGCAAATGTGAGAAGTAGCTGGCACATGCACCAATTAAAAAGATTCACATATTTGTGGCAAACATTGCAAATCCGAGGATTTTGAACCCAACTAAAACGAAATGCTATTCCATCAGTGGGCTTAATTAAAACTTCCTCAATTATGTGTATGTTAATTAGGTTTCATTTATATGTAGCAAAAGATAATATTCCTCTAAAGTCACATTTTGGTAAGAATTTGATTATATAATTAAACTCAAAGTTATTTGTAATTACCTGATTATAAATATTTTTTATGGATTCACCTACAAATATTAGCTATAATAAGCACTCATTTTGAAAGCGACTAATATAATAGTAAACGATCTCTGCTAATAGTATGTACATAGGTACCTCTGTGAAGAAGCCTAGCGATTTGTACATAGTATTTGTTACACTTAAAAGAAATTTAAGCCAATCAGTGTTAAAAACCCAAAAAAATTTTAAACTTTAAAGCATAAAAACACTTGTTCAGTGCGGGAACGAACTACCGCGCTACGATGTCGTCATTTACTTTTACTTAATTAATTACTAGTATAGTAGTGCTTCATTTATTTTATATTTTCTTTATTCATATTTTTGTACCTAATAATTATAGACATATAATTACAAATTGCAGTGTGTGAAATACATTAATTTCTTATCCTCATCGGCATTTTTACTCATCCTCACCTTAAAAATTCTCTCTTCTAACTTTTATTATGTAAAAATATCGATTAACAATATATCATTAAACAATATATCGATAAACGTTATATCGATAAAATTATACGAGGATAGACATTGCAGCACTATTATAAATCGCCTATGTTGTCAGCACTTTGTCAAAAATTATATGTCATGTCTTGTTGGTAGAGTAGCTTGGCGCCATTTCATACATTTTCTTAGGAAGTCTCGCCTCTTAAACGTAGTGATTATATTCTCTTTGATGTAGTGCGTAAGCATCGTATTAGTCTGTGACAGAGTATTTGTGTGTATATCACTTCTTATTACTTTGTTGTAGGGTGCAAAAGTGCAATAAAATATCATTATATATATCGTATCGATATATTTAAACAGTATCGATATATATCGCATAATAAATATCGATATATCGTCATAATTTGCATGATGTACTAGGTTAAGGCCCATAATTTTATTAGTGACGGTTGGACCATGAAAGAAAAAAAGACGACAACCGCACATGAATGCTTTTGTAGCTGCTTTTGTTGCTTCATGTATTGTCCATTAATACAACCATAAAACAAAAATATTTCGAAATTGATACGAATTTGATACTCTATAATATATATCGATATATCGGTATTTTTACCCAAGCCTAGTTTGTGGTGTATATGGATATATGGGTGGGGCTCAAATAAATGTACCTTTTGAAAAAAAAATCGCGACCGTCTGTTTACCCCTAAATTTTACTTTTGTTTAAGTTCTTTTATATAATTTTGTTTGTTGCACAATATCTTAATTTATGAAACTTGTTCGGATTAATCCCAGCCGCCAAATTTCACGAACGCACATCGCGGCAGAACTCCCGATACCATCCAAGCCATCTGGATGATTGGCGGTCCACCACTGTGCGATTTAGAAGATGTTTTCTTCCTCGCACAATTTCCTTGTGGAATCGATTACCATCAGCGATTTTTCCGGACCAATATGACTTAGGGACCTTCAAGAAAAGAGCCTATTCATTTTTAAAAGGCAGGCAACGCATCTGTAATCCCCATGGTTCCCCTGGTGTTGCAGTTGTTCATGGGCGGTGGTAGTCACATACCATCAGGTGAGCCGCATGCTCGTTTGCCCCCTCTCCTATAAAAAAAACTATTAATTTTTTTGCTCCATAGTAAACTTAAATGTCCCAGGGCTCTCCGTCGACAATGTTTTAATTTTATTTTTTTTAACCTTCATTTTTAGAACTTTTTACGCCTTCATTGTTATTTCTTTTAACCTTCATTTTTAGAATAGGAATTATTTTTTGGTATTTTGTCTGAAAATCTCGGAAAATCTTTCAATTTCTTGCGAAACTACAAATTTGAATGAGTGTCCCTCATAATTTTCTAGTTACGAGTCATGTGTTACTCGGTAACTTTCGTAGTTTAGTGATAACCACATCAGAACTTGTTTTGTAGGGTGGCAGCACCTAATAACAAGAGCTATGAAGTATCAATTTAATGTCAGCTATTTTAGTATAGCTATAAAAGTGAGGGTATTTGCAGCTTTCTTTTTGTTCATCGAAAATATTGGATATTAAACACAGAATTTTCAAGTTATGTATTATCTTTCATTACATGAAGCATAGATATTAAATAAATACCTATTGAAATCGTATATTATGTCATTCTTTCTAAAATCAAAAATTTAAAAAAAATTAATCATATAAACACAATAATCTTCTCATGTGGTTGGTCTGGTGTGTTATGTTATGTTACATGGTGTATTACATGACACATCGGATAGCATTAAGCTTAGTTCACATTGCCTTTAACCAACTGCGGTAGAGCCCAAAAGCGGGTATAACATTTTTTCTTAAATATGAATTAACGTGTAGGTATATTATGTAATTATATGCATGTCTTCCCTTCTGTTGCCATAGAAAGACCCTAAATAAATCTTAACATACTATAAAAAAAAACTCTATAAAGATCTATATAGAGAAACAAACAATTAGTAATTTAATTTAATAAAACAAAAAAACATTTTATAGAAAAGTTACCACTGAAACCTATTTCTAATAATGAACAAGATAAACATACTCCATGAACTAGAGCTAACATGGAAGAAAATTTGCCAAATATTTCGCTTGAAGAAAGAGAGAGCAAGTAAAGAAATGATTATTGGAACACGTTTTAGTATTTCTGTTATTAAAACTCTAATAAAACTACTGAAAAAAATACGTGCTCAAGAATATAGTTTCTAGTGATGTCATGTCACAAAAAAAACATGAAACCAAAATAAGTTCATTTCTTAGTCTTAAATTAGAAGTATGTCATATTCCCTATTATGATATTATAACTTTAAAATTTCTAACATTAATATGGAAACAAAGTTACGCTCTCATCAAGATCTACAGACCGACTTGCCTTCGGAGCTGCGTCTACGTGCTGTTTTCGAGTCATTACTCATTACGAATCGTCTCGCGCGCTGACTTGACGACTTTCAGCCTCCCGAAAAGGTTTTAGCACCATGGACCACATACATACCCTTCGGCAAATTGTACAGAAGTCCGAGGAGTACAATTTGCCACTATGTCTGGCGTATGTGGACTGTGAGAAAGCCTTTGATTCCATCGAAATTTGGGCGGTGCTGCAGTCCCTTCAGCGGTGCCAAGTTGACTGTCGGTATATCGAGGCGCTGAAGTGCTTGTACAGTAGTGCTACGATGGCTATCCAAGTACAGAATCAGAGTACGAAACCTATCCAATTGCAGAGAGGAGTAAGACAAGGTGACGTTATATCCCCGAAACTCTTCGCCGCTGCATTGGAAGACGTTTTCAAGCTTCTGGACTGGAAAGGATACGGTATTAATATCAATGGCGAGTACATCACACATCTTCGATTTGCCGACAATATAGTCATTATGGCAGAATCGCTGGAGGATTTAAGCATTATGCTTAATTACCTCAATAGTGTTTCCCAACGCATAGATCTTAAGATGAACATGAACAAAACAAAGATCATGTTAAATGTCCATGTCACACCTATGCCGGCAGTTGTTGGGAGCACTAAGCTCGAAGTTGTTGACGAGCATGTTTACCTGGGACAAATAGTCCGACTTCGACCGAACTTTCGGTCAATCGACGGATTCAACTCGTTTGGTCACATCTTCTCGTCAGGTATACCAGGTATAACAAAACTTGAAAACGAGACTGTACAACCAGTGCGTGTTGGCAGTGATGACCTATGGAACTGAGACGTGGTCCTTCATTGCTGGTTGGATGAGGAAGCTCAAGGTCGCTCAGCGAGCTATGGAGAGGGCTATGCTCGAAGTTTCTCTGCGTGATAAACTTAGAAATGAGGATATCCGTAATAGAACCAGAGTGACTATGTCGGTCACTCTGCCCAACGGATTAGTAAGCTGAAGTGGCAACGGGCCGGCCATATAGCTCGAAGAAACGACAACCAATGGGAAAAAAGTTTATCGAGTGGCGGCCTCGTATCGGAGGACGAAGTGTATGGCGTCCCCCCCACTAGATGGAGTGACGACCTGTTAAGATATGCAGGAAGTTGATGGATGCAGATGGCTA
Organism: Parnassius mnemosyne; assembly: GCA_963668995.1. Lineage (NCBI taxonomy): Eukaryota > Metazoa > Arthropoda > Insecta > Lepidoptera > Papilionidae > Parnassius > Parnassius mnemosyne. Next base: position 18,845,893 of record CAVLGL010000082.1, on the reverse strand, counting down.
AGGACCGTGCTTTGTGGCATTCCTTGGGGGAGGCCTATATTCAGCAGTGGACTTGTAAAGGGGTGCAATGATTATGATGAAGATGATGTTTGTACTCGTAAATATGGTAAGGTTTTTAATAAGTTCTGGTACAATATAGTCCTGCCTTTACAGAGTTCAAGCGTGTTATATAATTTCCGGTGTATTGCTTATGATTTTGTGTGTTACTCTTTCTAGTGGATTATGGTACACATTTTGTAAGCCCCACCCATTATACAGTAATCTATGAATTGTGTTCTGTGGTCTGTGATAATGTGTTTTGTAAATGAGTTTTGGCGGGAACTTGACCGGCGGCAGCTTGCTGCTCCTGTATCATTGTTTAAATAATTATTTGAAGTGGATTTTGATATGTAAAAGTGGTGCGATTTTGTGTATTAAATGTCTACGCGTGAACATTAGTAGAAACCGTGAAACAAGTGCTCCTATAGTGATGTGACTCTCAAGATAAGGTGTCTGTCTACTTAGGCGCCTTGAAACACTATCGCCAATTGTTTGCTGGCTCAAGTTGTCGTCGAAATCTCCCAAGGACTGCGCAATGTGTTGCATCAACATATTGTGAAACAGTGTACTCTATAAGATTATTATCACTTGATACTGGGAAGCTCAGAAGAGCTCGAACCCAGAGCCGTAAAGTCAGTTATAAAAAAATGTTTTGTTTTTTTCCAATTAAGGATTTATGGTTTATTGGTTTAATTTTGTAACGTTTCGTTGATTTAATTAAAAGAAAAAATATTTACGTTTAGCCTTTTTTAACTTAAGCTATAGGTTAAAGTAATGTAATACAATTGCTTAAAACATTTGTAGTTCGTAAATATTCTCATTTCATAGTTTCACACGATACAAGTGTGTTCCAAATGTAAACAAAAAATCGTAAATTTCACGTAAGTAAAAAATTGATTTAAAAATTATTTTAGGATGGTAATTTACACTCATTACAACGACACACACGAAATTAACATGGCAGTTACTACGCCCACAACAATATTATCAGACACGAAAAAAACACGGCAGTTACTACGCCCACAACAACTTAACAAGGTATTTATCGGATATGTTACAGTTACAGTTACAATGCGTTTGGCCGGTTGGCCGCCAGCGTAGAGCAATTCGGTATCATTGCATGCCAGGCCCCTGCCTGCATGCAATGATATCAGCTATCGGTCCAGTCGCGGAACACTATAGTGTTGGTCGGTGACAGAATGTTCTAGCGGCCATAGTCGCAATTTATACAAAGAATAGTCTGTCATGGTATGGAACCTTGTCATTGGTACAGAAACCTTTAGAGTAGTGAATTTACTGTAATGAAGTTACAAAATTTAGGGTTGGCTTCTTCACTGCAGTAAACAGTGATAACATTACAAGTATTCTGTTAAAATTAAAAAGAGAAAAATTGTTTCAGTGTATTTAAAATAATCTAAAAATAATGTTTGTTATTCCTGATAAATCAAATCTATATAATTGAAATGAAAGAGATTTGCAGTTGTGCGGGCTTCACAGAAAAAATACTGGAGAGATTACAATAAGGTTTTCTGTCTTATTTCTTAGACACTTGGCCCTTATCTAAAAAAAAATATTGCGAAATCTTCATTTAATATAAAGTTATTAAAGATTTAAGCAACAACAAATTTTATACGGGGTTTAACACATGGTCAACTTTACGTGGCTTGCTCTTGTGTTACTAACCCAGATAATTTATATATTTTAGCTACAAATGAATAACATTGTTTACAAAGAAATTTTGTAAGCAAAGTATATTTTTGCTTGTGATATTTTTGATGTTTTTTCCTCTGCACATATGAAAACTTTGTTAATACATCAAGCACGACAAATTCGCGGGTATCAGCTAGTAATTAAATAAAAACCTCGGTATTTCTTTAGCAATCTGCGTCATGAATATATGGTCGCCGAGTGGGCGAGGGAGGAGGGGGGGAGTTGTAGAGTCATCCCCCACTTTCATTTCCTGCCGAACGTGTTTAGTTTTTTTTTATAAATTTTAAAAAATCTCATTTTGAGGTTATGTTTTCGTAATGTTTTTGACAATATAAACCTGATTTGTGAGGGGAGAGAGTTGGGGGAAGATAGCTCAACGCTACTCCACGTGGCACAGTTGAGGGAGGCTCGGTCGACGGAGCCCTGCGAAGCGGGGCTCCTATTTCTGAATGGTTTTTAAAAAAATAACCACGAAGGAGATGGAGGGGTCTGTTAGCTCGGTTTGCTCGCTTACTCGGCCCCGCCATCCCCTTCTAACCTAACCTGTCCGAGTCGGAGTGCCCCAAATCCCAAGATCGCTTCGCTCGCTCTAGCACCAAATAAAACACCAAAATATTAATTACTTTAATAAATAAACATATTTTATTACTTTCACCTACCATCGCCAACTGTCAGCTGTCTGCTGGCTCAAGTTGCCGTCAAAATCTCCCAAGGGCTACTCAATGTGATGCATCAACATATTGTGAAGCAGTGAAATTCTATATATTCAAAATAAAAAAGACAAGGCTGTATGGCGTAGTTCATTTGCCTGCTCTCTCGAGCGAATAATAAAAACAACAACAACAAGAAAAGTTCAGTTTCAAGTATTAATTAGTGATTTATGAATATTTTTAGAAAATAATTTTAAATTTTTCAATGCAGCTGAAATTGCATGGGGGCTTGAGATAAGACCCCTTGACCCTTGACCTCCCCATAGTGACAGACTCTAATAATTTTATTGTTATTTTGTTTTTGTATCATTTTTAAATGGATATAACCTCAAAATTATGATTATCGATATCTCGAAAACTAAAGATTGCCGGCATAAAAGGCAGCTAGATGGTAATCAATAGCATCATTGCCTATAACCTAATGCTAAAATGATCACTTAAATCGTGCCGCAGATTACTAAAGCCGACCCAAAACCTCAAACTCACATTGGATCTCCACCAGTCGTTTCAAGAATGCTGTTCTTGACTATTATAGAGTGACTTTTTATACGTGGTAGAGCCATGCTGCAGCTATATGTAGCACGAATGGGTCGGCTCGATCGGAGCAGGACCACGCTCTCACAGAATACCAGCGTAAAATAGCTGCTTAATGCTGCTGTATTTCGTATGGTGAGTGTAGAGAACCGGAGACCCATTGTACTGGAAATGGCATTCCATCTTAGTCCTCATGGGTGACGACGCATCTGCATTTTGTTTCTTTATTGAGGATAAATGTAGATGTCTATGGGTCACAGCAACCACTTACCATCAGGTGGACTGTGTGCTCGTTTGTCACCCTATCCTATAAAAAAAAACATCATACGCATGAGTACTACTAGTGCAGTTGACAAAAAATGATTATTTTAACACATTCACTGTCCGGGTTTCAGAGACAATAGTAAGACAATAATAATGACCTACATGTAGTGCACGGGACAGCAAAATGGCTAAATTACAAAGGCATTTTACAAGGGTATTATTTTGATGTTGAATATAAGTATGCAGAAGTAAATGTAGTTAGTTATACCTCATTTCTGTGTTATTGTACAATAATATTACATTGATAGTATACCTATAATGGGATAATGTATGTATTCATGTTTCTAAATATTTTTTGCATATGTGTGATGGTAATAGAAATGTATAGAGTCACAAGGAAAAGGCTTTAGAATAGAATAGCATCATGTTTATTTAATGTAGTACTAATAATACTGGTTTGGATAGAACCTCTGTCCTGGGAAGAACCAGCAAGAAAACCAGTGGGACTTTTCTGTTAAATAACATTAATTTACAATATATTACTTTATACAATTAGGAAATAATGAAGAACAGCGCTAATAAACTATAAATTGTAATAAGACTTTTGTAGTTGAGAATAATAATTAATTTGTTTGCACAATGTGTCAAGGATGAGATAGTAACTAAATACAATGAGCAAAACAAGGTCTGCAGTGTGTATCCCTAACTACAAGATTATTTTAAATTTTAACTTTCAACCTGACTCATCTGTATTCAGGTGGGTTTTTAGCTATCTTAGAGGCAATGTTGTGGAATATTGTAGTCTGGAAAGGACTCTCATTTTCTAAGACTCCCTCAGTTGCCTTCAAAGCATAGCATCCAATCCTTTTCACTCTAAGATAAGATACACACTAATTTTAAACATTAGAAAGTCTCTGTACAACTGCCATAAAAAAAGGGCTGAAAATTGTCTGCTTGGACCCCTAGAAACTGCGGGATTCAGGGTAATGAATATGCGGATCATTTAGCTAAATAAGCCACCAAATCTGGCTCCCTCCCTAAACAATGCCTCTATACATATGACCTCCTACCAAAGTCTGGTTCCAGCCTTCTGTCTACATGGCAAAGTAACTGGCATTTTAAACTTTTAAAATGTAAAGACTATTCCAAAGTCTAAATTAATATCCCATCAAAACCCTGGTTCTTTCAATATCGCCACTTTAGTAAAACAATCATGTCTATTGTTTGTCACCTTTGCTTTGGACATGCTTGTGCTCCGGTACACTTGGCTAAACTAAGGATTAGTGATAGCTCAATCTGTAAATGTGGGCTTGACAAAGGATCCATAAATTATCTGTTCTTTAACTGTCCTAATCTTTCTCACTCTCTTTATGATATCCTGCCCAATTACATCCCGTGTCCTGTAAATTTTCAGTATTTGTTGTCCCTAGTTTATACTCCTTTCGTAAATATTTTGTGTGATTATATTCGTACTAATAATATTAAACTGTAAAATTACTAATCAATTTTGGTGATGGTATTTAAAAATGTGATGTCTTTTGTTGTAGATTGTGAACCCACTCGTAAAATTGAGAACTCTTAGTGTAATAAATATTTACTTCTCACTCCATTGACTGACTTGACACTGGCAGAATTCTATCAAGACAAGCCATAATTTAAAAGAAAGTAAATTCCTTGTCTTTCTAGTCCTACAATGTCAAGATCGTATGTGTTTGGTTCTTCGCCCAAAACAGGTAAGTTTGTTATAAAATAAATTGTACTTTTATAATTTTAACAATACTCGATTAAAACTTAGACTAATAAAATAGGAAAATTTCGTTTTGTATCATGAATATAAAGGTTTATAATAAATATTAACAAATATATTTTGTTATCTTGTTCACTTGGGTTATTTTATCATTAGACAATACCCTACATATTTTTTACTACTACAGGGACTGCAATGCAGCGTTTTCAATCCTGTGAGATCTAGCATAGGTTTTTTAGATTTTATAAAATTAACATTTACTTTCTCATCGATTAAATCGAAAAGTAAGAAATCAACAATCTAACTTTGTAATTACTTTATCTTTGTTAACTTTTCAACTGACTAAAAAAGAAGGATGTTCTCAATGTGTGTTCAGTGTTTTATGTTCTTTACCACATTGCCGATTTCAATGATTATATTCTTTCCGGGGTATCCGGGGGGATTCATGTGAATTTGGTAGGATCTGATGATGTCCATGAGTTTTTTTTTAAAGTTTAATATTGTTGATGCTAGTAATTTTGGGCAGCTATATATAGTCTATCACTTGCCCTATTATATATTAAAATCAATATATAATAGTACTTAACTAGGAGATGGGCAGAAACATCTTCCTATTAAAAACTGAAAAAAAAAATCTGCAGTTGCCAAGTTGCCTGCTAAGCGTGGCTACTTTGGCAAAATTCTCCCTATTTTTTAATTTGATAAGACAGATTTACTTTAAATTCTCTGGAGTTTTTTACAGTGTAAATACAAAATGTATTAACATAAAAAACATAACATAATATTAAACCAACATGATATATTGTAAATATGAATAATTTTGGCCCATAAACATAGAATTTGTTAACAATTTGTCTACGGTGCCACAAATTGAATCCTAACATAGTTATGAGACATCCTCTCGACAAAATAAATATTTGTTTGAATATATGTACCGTTGATAAAGATAGATTTCACATTGTAGACCATAATTTATAGTATGTGGGGTGTACCTACTGAAAGTTTAGCATAACTCATGAATAAAACATTTTATGTGTAATCTAATATATTTACTGTTGCTCTTACTGTTACTTGTTGCCTTCAAACACCAGTACAGAAGACTGTGGCTTTCTTTATAGAATGTAACAAAACATTCATTTTTTTATAGTACAAGTGTAACAAAGGACCACACAGTCCTCCTGATGGTAAGTGATTTGTGGCCCATAGACATTTTTATTTTCGATGAAGAGTCATCAATATACAGATATGTCGTCACCCCTGGGGACTAAGATGGAATGCTTCATACCTAGTAAAAAGGGTCTCTAGTTCTCTACACTCACCATACGAAACACAACAGCATTACAGTTTGAACACAAAAACGTAGCTTGATTAATATACAAACCTAAAACTAAATAATTATGATCGAATTTTGATCAGACCATCACTAAATTTAATTGATTATATAATAATTATTAATTTAAATATGCATCTTTAAGCAATTGAACAATGTTGTCCTATTTCTGAGATGTTTCTTTGAACTCACTTTTCCAGTATGTATGGATGGACTAAATTAAATTGTTAGCATTCAGGTTATTCAGTAGTTATTCCTTTAATTTTTCTTATTACAAAACTAGCTGTTCCTCGCGACTTCGCCCGCGTGTTATTTGAGGTTTTAATTTTTTTTTCGTGGAACCATAATTATTATATAAAAGTAGCTTAAGTTACTCCTTGTGACATCAGCTATCTGCCAGTGAAAATCCCGTCAAAATCGGTCCAGCCGTTTCAGAGATTAGCCGGAACACACAGACAGACAGACGGACGGACGGACGGACAAACAGACAGACAGACAGACAGACAGACCGACCGACCGACCGACAAAAACTTTAAAAATTGTATTTTTGTTATTAAATGTTTGTTATTAATGTTTAGTACCATATATACTGTCATATGCATTCAGTAAAAAACTCTAATTTTATCATTACAAACAGACTCTTCAATTTTATTTATTTGTATAGATTTGTTATGTCAACAGTAAGATTTTTCTCTTGTATCATGGATGTAGTTAACATACATAAATTATTGTACAAAGACAAACATACAGCCAACAAATTTGAAGGCCATATAATTTTTTGTTCCATGTGGGATTAGAACCCGTGGCCCTCGGCGACGCAGTTCAATACTAAGTTACTGCACCACTGAGCTGTCAACCTTATTGCCTGGCTCCATGATAAATCAGCACTATCAAATATGCAAAATTGCAATTAACTGTTTCATGGGTGGAGGCTGTGATCAAACCAGGGGTGCCTGCAAACTGTCAAATTTATGGTGAACACTCAGCGTCACCAAGGCTGAAAATATAAATTGAAATTGTGACTAATTTTTATTTATAGGTGATTTCCATCACATCTTTCCAAATCCATTGAGGTTTCCAGAGTAGCTTATGTCGATACAGTAAAGTACAATGTGTTAACTATCAAATATCTGATACTAATTACAAGAAAAACAGGGTATATAACCTCCATTTTACTGAAAGAGATAGAAATATAAATAATTACCTTAAATCTCTAAATTTACCTAGTAAGTACACAAGTTGCAAAGTTCCCTATGTTACCTGACTACTAGACAACAGTATAGGCTATTACACCCATTTTCGAATAGCGTTTTTTATATGATTCCTAGAGTTATAATGAACCACAATAATTTTTATATATATTTTTTAAAACTGAATGGTGCCATAAAATTCCTTTTAATCTATCACTGCTAGTAAATAAAACGATTTTATTAAGGAATAAGTTATTTTTGGATGTTTAATAATGAGTTATCATCGTCATCATTGGTGTGTTGTGCCTGAATGCAAAAATACTAGCATAAAAATGCAGGCGAAGTTATGGATTCAAGTGCCAACCGATTTAAATATGAGAAATACTTGGTTAAAACTGGCAAGAAGAGACCCGAAGACATTGTCTACAAAATCTAGACTATATTTCCGTTAAGATAACATAAGTCATACTTACATTAAAGTGTGATGTAAGCATGACTTTTGTTAAACTATCATTTATACAAAACAAAAGATCATGAAGTGATAGGGTATTGCAAGTCAAATTTTGTAATAGATTAGCAATCATTAGTATAAGAAAACCTAAAGATTTCAAATGCCATAAAGATTATTGCTGGATAATTAAAAATTAAAAATTTTGTACTGCCTACTTCAATATAAGTTATTAAGAATAACTTAAAAACTATTGGTCTGACCTTGATCAAATTAATATGGGACCACACGAGAAGTACCAGCTTTCAAATAAATAAAAGAATCATCGAAATAAAATCACCCAGTAAAAAGTTATGCGGTAACACATAAAAAAAAACATACAGTTGAATTGAGTACTGTCTCCTTTTTGGAAGTCGGCAGAAAATGACATTTTTTTAATTCAATAAAGGTGACAAATGAACACATAGTCCACCTGATGGTAAGTGGATGCTGTGGCCCATAGACATCTACATCTACTCTCGATTAACAATCAAAATGCCGATGCGTTGTCACCCGTGAGGACTAAGATAGCATGACTCGTTTCCAGTAAAAGAGGTCTCCGGTTCTCTACACTCACCATATGAAACATAGAAGTGCTAAGTTGCTATTTTACGCCAGTATTCTGTGAGGTCCTTCCCCAGTCGAGCGGACCCATTCGTGCTACAACAATACTACTAATATAGTTGCAGCATGGCTCTGTTGTGGACATACATATACTAACTCTCGAAAAACATTACCTCCTTCCGGGGCAGTCAGATAAATTGATCTGCCATTCTTTTAGAAAATTATGATGAACTTCTAGAAAGTCAAAATAGTGTTCATTTAGGTATTATTTTCTTTTTGTAAATTCTTAATTATTTATTATTTACTATAGATAATGCTGCTGATAAAACACAATCACTCCACATAACCACAAGCTTGACAACACCACTAAAAGATTTTCAAGTTCCTTCCACTCTAAAAGAAGTAGTAAGTCTATAAAAGAAATTTATTTTTGAATAATCAATTTAACATTATTAATAATATTACATTGAACATTTAATAACCTAAAATTAAAAATTTTTACAACCGACTTCAATATAAATTATTAAGAATAACTCCAAAACTATTGGTCAGACCTTGATCAAATTCATATGGGACCACATGTGAAGTACCCGCTTTCAAATAAAAAAGAATCATCGAAATCGGTTCACCCAGTAAAAAGTTAGGAGGTAACACACATAAAAAAACATACAGTCGAATTGAGTACCGGCTCCTTTTTGAAGTCCGTAGGGAACCCCCGAAACAAAAAGAGTTGATGCTTTTCAAACGGCTGAAAAGATTTTCTTGAATCAGCTAACAACACTCGATCAAATCACATTTCAATCAAAAAAAACTAAATCTCAATTGGTTCATCCATTTGAGAGCTACGATGCCACAGACAAACACAGATACAAATGTTAAACATATATTAATAGCATTTGTTCGAAGTAAATGAGAAACTGTTAACTTGTTTAAATAATAATTTCATTAATTCATTCATTAAAGCATCGCAAAAGTCCACTGCTAAACATAGGCCTGCATATTGATTCATATAGATTGCTTCGTATGATGGATATTTGCCACAGTTGCTACTCTTTGCAAGCTACTGCATTTTTAAATATTGTTATTGAGATGTTATAAGGAAGATGCAGCTACCTGAAGTTCAAAAAAGGAAGAGGTTCTAATTTTGGTTTCACAGAATTGGCTGAATTGAATTAAATTGTTATTTATTTATTATTAAATAGGTTATTTCTCAAATTTATAAATAGTCCTTAAATTTGAAGAATATTTAATGTATTTTTTTCGACATTCTAGACGTTACTTTGAACTTATATCTATATATCTATACCATAAAATTGAAGTGTCTGACTGTAATATCGAAATAACTTCTTTATATTGAGCTGAGGGGGTTATTGAATGCCATTGAACCAAGCAATTTTTTTGTCTGTCTGTATTTTTGGGATAATCTTCGGAATGACGTAACCCATTAATATTAATAATTACCTAACTGACCGAAATTATTTCTGTGGTCGTTTCTGCGAATGGGCTGATCCCAATCAGCCTCTCAGGTCATCTGAGGCGACTGCGACTCAGTGACGGACCGCTCCGGACTCAGATGTAGAAGGCGGTGCTCCTCGATATCGTCCGCCGGTTTCTTTCCATTTCTTCCTAACTCTCGGCCATTTAGTCTCCCCTGCCGAGGGCTTCCATCTGGGGTTAGTTTTTTATTTATTTATATACTTTTATGTATTTATTTTATTTTATTGATATTTATCATTTTCATTTACATATATATATTTATACAGCCCGACCAGATGAGAAAGTTTAATAAAATATTAATAATTTATTGCATGTCTAAATAATCCAAGATTATATTAGAATCTCTGACTTCTAAATTAGGCAGGGCCTGTATCATAAAATTCAGCACTCTTCACAAAAGCAGTGTCGACTAGATAAAAGTAAAATAAGTATATATTAAATAATTGAATAATTGTAATGAAACTTCCCGAGTAGATATAAAATAATGCCAGGACAGATGTGGGCTATATTTTATCTGGCAAACTTGGACATTAAAAAAAGCATGTTCTTTGATTATCTTAATCATGAAATACATATATGAATAATAAACATATAGATCCCAGGCAAAGCCAGAGCGGGTTGGTAGTTGTGAATGTGGGTCACTTTGGTCCATAAATATAAAATTTATTAATAATTTGACTAAAGCGTCACCTATCGCCGTGTTGTGGCCGTGGGTAAAGGATATGGGATATGCCAAAAGTATCTAATAGCTTTTTTAAAGATAAGGGCGCAATCGAGCATGCAGCTCACTTGATGGTAAGGGTTAACAACTGCAACACCGGCGGAATTGCTTTTAAATACGAGTTAACTCGTTTTTTATGCTTCCGATAGACGGCGTTACCATCACGTTTTTACGTAAGGCGTAAAATACAAAGACCGGGGACGGGGAGCAGCGACAAAGACTCGAAACGTCTGTTATTGCGAATCGTCGATTCGCTGCGCTAGAGCATGGCTCTACCACATATAAAATCATAATGTGCATCGTGCTTTACCACATATAATATATTTTTTTATAGGATAAGGGTGACAAGCTAGCACACAGTCCACTTGATGGTAAATGGTTGTTGTGGGCCATAGACGTCTTCATCTATCCTCGATTAAGAATCAAAATGCAGATGCGTTGTCAGCCGTGAGGACTAAGATGGAATAAAAAGGTTTCCAGTGAAAAGGATCTCTGATTCTCTACACTCACCATACGAAACACAGCAGCATTAAGCTGCTATTTTATGTAGGTATTCTGTGAGAGCGTGATCCTTCCCCGGTCGAGCCGAGCCATTCGTGCTACAACTATACAATTAATATAGTTGCAGCATGGCTCTACCACGTTAAGCCATTTAATATCTATTCTATATCACGCCATATGGAATAGTAGCAAATCCATTTTGTCAGTTATTCTTAATTTTGTATTGTTTACTTTCAGCCGAACCTTCATTACTGAACCAGAACACACTTTTAGATCACAATTATTGTATTTCAACTAAAATGACGCCGCATAAAGTGAAAGGTAAGTTTTTGAATAAATATTGCTAAAATTAATTTATTATTTTTGAGACTTTACATTAGGAATCTTATTTAGTTATGTATCTTCATATTGACAATATATTTTTTCAGAAAGAAAAGTGACTCCAGTAAAGATTTATGATAGTGCTGTTAAAAATCTGTGGAGGGAAATCACACGCCTCCGTAAAAAGGGAAACTGTTTCAGTCAGCGCCTGAACAATGCTAAAAAACTATTGAAAGAGCCTTCATTCCATAAAGTTTTTAAAACAATGAGCATACCTGCAAAGTTTTTCAATATAGTTCAATATAAACAAAATAAAAGGAAGCAATTTACTGTTGACGAAAAAGTGTTAGCACTGCGTTTATTTATAAAAACTCCTAAAGGTTACCTCCTATTGGCGAAATTATTTACTTTGCCTTCACACACATCCTTAAAAAGATTGCTGGCACAAATTAAAATAAGTCCTGGGCCAAATAATGTCTTATTGTTTGATAATTTAAAAACACTCGCAAGTGAATTTACCGTCGAAGACCGTTTATGTTCCTTAATTTTTGATAAAATGCCAATTAAACCTCAAATACTCTATGACGCCACAAAAGACGAAATTAAAGGTCTTGTAAGTAATGGAAAAAGGGATATTGCGAGCCATGCCTTAGTGTTCATGATAAAGGGCATTAGAAAACAGTATAAACAGCCCGTCGCATATTACTTTACAAATTGCTTAAATAAACTAGAACTGAGATTTTTTATATTAGAAGTTATAAGAAAAGTACAAGAAGCCGGTTTCATAATTATCTGTACTGTGTGTAATCACAGCACTACATATGTTAGTGCTATAAATGAACTCATACGTGAAACCAAAGTTAATCTACTAAACAATCCAAAAGTAATGGAATATGAATACGATTATTTTGAAGTAAATGAGCAAAAAATTATTCCACTTTATGACACATCCCATTTGATCAAAGGCCTAAGAGACAATTTAATTTTAAACAATTTAATATATATTGATACAGAGGACAACAGAGAGAAAACTGTAAAATGGGAGTACTTCCAGCAGTTGTATTTGGCTGATAAAATGTTTGGTGAATTAAGGTTTTTGCAGAAAATCACTGAGGAGCATGTGGTGCCGGAAATAATTAAAAAAGTGCGAACTAGGACAGCTGTGCAAATATTTAGTCATTCAGTGGCTGTGGCTACTGAACATTTGTCAGCCCGTGGGAAACTGCCGAAAGCATGTCGAGAGTTAATTCCTTTTGTTTTAACAATAGACAATTTGTTTGATTCGTTAAATGTAACATCGTTTAATGATATGGATGGTAAAATTTTCAGATCCGCTCTGAGAATCAATTCTCCACATCACTGTCTTTGGGAAAAGTCAATTAAAATGCTAAAAACCATTAAATTTACACATGGTAAGGCAGAATTTGTTCCGCCTTGTGTATTTCTTTTTATTAAAACCATTCAGGGCTTCCAAGCTTTGTCGCGACTTTTATTTGAAAAATATTTCTTTCACTTTGTGATGACTGGTAATATGAATCAAAGTCCAATAGACACATTTTTCGCCGATATAAGGAGCCTCAGGGCTAGGAATGTAGCTCCAAACACTGTGGCATTTGAAATAGCATATAAATCGCTGCTATTAAATAATTACTGTGTTCAATCTGTGCATGCAAGTTGTGAGCATGATGACAGTAAATATTTACTAAGTTTAAAATTTTCGTGTAAAGACATTGAGACTGCGGCTCCAAATGCTGCTGAAGAAAAGGAAATTCCATTCAGTGAAGATTTGGCTTGTCCTATAGAAGATAACACATTTAATAAAGGTCAAAGAAACTATTTCTGTAGATGGGTTGTGCAAAAATGCTTAAAGCGTGTAACAAAATCGTGCAGGTGTTGTAAAAATGATCTGATTGATACAAATAATAATGGCTCTAATACTTATATACCTTCAAAAGAATATGTTCCAAACAAAAAATGGCGGCATTATCCGCGTCCAGCGTTAATTTATTGTTTTACACAAATTCAAAATCTGTGCATATCGCACTTAAAACGTGAAGTCCCTTCTGTAGATGTAAAGAGGTATATTAAATGTTGTGTGGATAGATTTCTTAAATTCCATTTCAAATGTAAAACACATAAAGAAAAATTAAAAAAATGTTTCGTCGAATCAACCATAAATATATTAATTTACAATTGGTGCCGAAGCTTGAATAAAATTTTGTATGGTAAAGTTTCCGGTACTGATTCAGAAGATGCATTAAAGGTTGTAGTCCAAACGTATTATAATAAACGTAAACATAAATTATTAAATTGATGTCCTGTGGCCACACTTTGTGTTTTTTCTATATAAATTAGAAGTAAGCTGTCGCCTGTAGACACTTTTATACACACTTATCTATTTTCATATATGACGGATGCTTTGTTACCAGCTTGCATTTTGCTGCTATTTTCTACCGAATTCAAAAAGAGGAAGAGGTATTCAATTCGACTGTGTTTTTTTATGTACGTTAACTTCCTAACTTTTTTCTTGGTGAACCGATTTCGAAGATTCTTTTTTTATTTGATAGCTGGTGGTTCTCATGTGGTGTCTTTGATCTGAATTTGATCAAGGTCTGACCAGTAGTTTTTGAGTTATACTTAATAATTAATATTGAGGTCGGTTGTACAAAACTTAATTTTACCACTTGTACAGTAGTATTTTGTGTGATCATTGTCAATCCCTCGTCTAGCCCAATTACTCTTGGTGTGCTCCCATAATATGAATATAGCGGCTTGTGAACTTAGTTCAGATTCCTAGTTCTAGGCGGTAGGGCTCTCTTTTTTACCTTTTCTACCATGGGTAGATATCACGAACGGAAGTGACAAGCGAACTACAGTGCACCTGACTGCAAGTAGTTACAGCAGTTCAATGTTTAACTTTAAACAAAGAAGGCTACAGATGAGTTGTCACCTCGTAGGACTAAAATGGAATGCCTCACAGCTTGTATTCATACCGTCTCTCTGTAGTCTTTAGACCGGAACTCAGCAGTGCAAGCACTTCTATATAGCGGCAGAAACAGGTGAGAGGGTGTGTACCTGCCCAGTCGGACTTTTAGGCAGAAAACAAGTCTTACCGCCAGTAAAACCCTCGTTAAGTATTTCTGTGACCAAATATAGATGCTTGCACTGATGAGTTCGGCAGGGTATAGACTATAGAGTGACAGTAACATTATAGAATTTGAGGAATTCCATCTTATACAAAATTGATGTGTAAAAGTTTTTATGTTAATGATAGATTTAGGTTGTGTGTTGAGGGATACTATAAGCCTCGTTCTGGTAAAAATTATAAAAGAATCAGCAGTCTATCCTGTAATAGTTGGGACAAATATGTCCCAGTATGCGTTACTGGCTACAATTAATGGATTTTATAGATTTTGTAAATTTAGGTACTATATAGATTTAAGGAAAAATAACAACAGCTTTTAGTTAAAAAAGTATTTATATGTAGGTATATTTATTTATGAAACTCAACAAAACAATTTCTGTTTGCTGTGAAACATAAATTCACATTACATAAATCACACACATTGTTAGTGCGTTTCTCAACACCGATCTTAGTACATTGCACACATCTTTTACGTGAAGATTCTTTCTTCATCACTTGGGATGGTAAGGATCGCTTGAATCCAATATTTTGGATTCGTTTCTTTGTCAGAAAGGTTGACGGTAAAGCATGCTTCCTTATGGAAAATGTCACGATCATCGTCCTCGCCACAACTTGGCGATATTCTAGCGACAAAAGTAAACAAACTTCGATTAGATGTTTTCCATGCAGTTTTTCATACATTATATACGAATTATTTATTGCTATGACTAGTAAGTTAAAAAAAAGCCGAAGGTAATATTTTATTTTAGATTTTCTGTCAATTTCATAGGTCACTTTTTTTATCCATTAGATCTACTCCTCCCATATTTATATTATCTTTACGAACAGTATCGGGACATGTAACCTCTAAACATTGTGCCCAACCTACTTGTTTACGTTTCACCTTTTGAGAAGGTATTGGCGACAAGACGAAATTGGTGAGGAGAAGCACCGCTTTATTGTCTATCCACTTGATGAAAGAAATTCCCTCGAAACTGGTTGCATAGATATCGCCTCTCTTCATATCTTTATCTAATGGTAAATGTTTCGGAGTATGTTTCCGCTGAGTGCGGACAGTGCCGCAAGATTTTATATTTTGCTTGGCCAAGTTGTATTGCAACAGAGGATAATTGAAAAAGTTGTCGATGAACCTTCCTAGTCCGATCAAAGGTTTTGTGAGATCTAGTACGACAGTCTCTCCTAGTCCTATTTCTGGTCCCGATCTTTTTTATCGGTGTTTAAGTCGAACTGGAATAAATATCCTATTTTAGAATCGTCGCGGCACAATTTTGAAACATTTTGAACATTTTGAAACCTCTTTTCACAGGTTTATTTTGCATGTATTGCGAGAATAAACGCTTGGTCTTCTTCGTCCAAGATTAGTGCATCTTCATCACTATTATCAGCCATGAGATACTCCTCTACTTCTTTTTCATTTAAATGAAATATTCTAGTACCCCTCCGGGCCTGAAACAATAAATAGTTGTATAAATTTACTATTATTATTGATTACGGAATATAAAATATAATATTCGGAATGTTAGCAGCTGTTGACCTTTCATGCATATTGGGACACCCATGTCCCTGCTAATATATCTTGTATTTTCATTGCTTTTGTACGTA
This sequence comes from Parnassius mnemosyne, assembly GCA_963668995.1. NCBI lineage: Eukaryota > Metazoa > Arthropoda > Insecta > Lepidoptera > Papilionidae > Parnassius > Parnassius mnemosyne. The sequence goes on along the minus strand of CAVLGL010000082.1, from coordinate 18,829,531 downwards.
ACATTATAATAAATTCATAATGACTACTTACCATTCTACTACAATCAAACACAAAAATTATCTAAACTGCAAAAACTATATTTTAATTAACTATTGAATATTATTTACGAAGCGCGCCATAACATCCAAAAGTAATAAGGAGATATTTGTTCCTTTTTATACGCACCGTACTACCAACCTTAAAATATTAAGTTTCGTTCAAAACAATTGTTAAGGACTACTGTTTTGTTATTAATTATTGACTATATCAGTAAAAATGTAAGTTAAAATTTAGGGATACCGGTGTCCCATTTACGTCAAAGGGTTAATGAAATGACGTATTTGTTAATAATACAGAGTAGTTACATGTTAAGTCGACCTAGATCCTTTAGGGCAGTTGTTTCTAACCTTGTCAATATTGCTACCACTGTGACCTATGAGGAATACTGATTTTACCCCGACATTCAAATGTTATTAAAACAAATAATAAAAATAAATACAAATATCTTTATTAATTACAAATTACACAGTAGTCTTATGTATTAACTGTCTTCATGTAATAGGAACGAATATGAATACGTACTTATTAACAATGAATATGAATGAAAGCAAAATAATACCAGCCTTCCCACTGACTTTTATAATAGTGGCTTAATAGTTCAGTTTACGATGGTGAACTGTTTGGCGACCGCTACAATGTGTATAGAAGGGATCGTGAAACTAGTGGATTTCATAGGGGGAAAGAGGGCGGCGGGGTACTTATTGCCGTTGCAAAAGATATCACCTCTTATAGACTTTCGTCCTATGACAGCCTGTCCGAGGATGTATGGGTAGCCCTGATTTTTAAATCACCGTTCAGAACTGAAAAAATACACATTTGTTCAGTATATATACCTCCTCCGGTACAAAAAGAAATGTTAGCTGAATTTATTAATAACTCTAATCGTGATATGGAGGCACAAACGAATACAATTATTGTAGGTGACTTCAATATGAACTCCTTAGTTTGGAACAATAACTTACCATGCAATTCGAGTACTGCGGGCACTCTTAATAGTATGTTAATAGATTTTATTAATTTAAATGACTTAAAACAGTATAATCCCTAATTGTAAAAATAAAATCTTGGATCTGATATTATCTAACCTTGAGGTTGCTAATCCTACAAACAGCACATGCAGCCTTAGTGTTATAGACCCATTACACCCAATTTTAGAGTTCTCCCTATCAATGCGATCTGACACGAAACTTAAAGATAAAAGTAGTGTACCCCGACATAATTTCTACAAGGCGGACTATGAGGAAATTGTTTCGAGTCTTATGGGTACCTCGTGGGACCAAGAATTTCGATGGTGTTTAGATCTAGAAGACAAAGTTAAACGTTTCTATGACATACTGAGAGAGGAGACATAACTAGTCATGTTCCATTGTGCAAACCGAAAAACACAAAATATCCTATTTGGTATTCGAAAAGTTTAATTCAACTTCTTCGTGAAAAACAAAAATATCGAATGAAATTTAAAAAATACAATAACCCTCTTGACCTGTTGTACTTACAATCCTTGAAGAAGAGGTGTGACTCTTTAATCACGTTGTCATATAAAAAATATTTATCTGACATAGAAAACTCACTCTCTAAGAATCCCAAACTGTTCTGGTCGTTCATGAAACATAAAAAATCTAACAGTAGTAATTTCCCCTCTATAATGCACTATGATGGCGAGACGGCTGATTCTGGAAGGAATATAGCTAATCTGTTTGCCACTTGCTTCATGTTAGCTTATAGTGTGCCCTCAACTGCTAAAAGACAAGTGGTTCTCCCACCAGTGGTGAATAGCACTTATAGTATTGGGGAAATTTTATTTTCACCGCGACAAATTGAACTTGTCCTAAAGAAACTTGATCCCGCAAAGGGTGCTGGTTCTGATGGGATACCTTTTTTTTATATAGGAGGGGGCAAACGAGCATGCGGCTCACCTGATGGTAAGTGACTACCGCCGCCCATGAACAACTGCAACACCAGAGAGGGAATTGCAGATGCGTTGCCGGCCTTTTAAAAAGGAGTACGCTCTTTTCTTGAAGGTCCCTAAGTCGTATCGGTCCGGAAAAATCGCTGATGGTAATCGATTCCACAAGGAAGTTGTGCGAGGAAGAAAACATCTTCTAAATCGCACAGTGGTGGACCGCCAATCATTCATATGGTGTGGATGGTATCGGGAGTTCTGCCGCGATGTGCGTTCGTGAAATTTGGCGGCTGGGATTAATCCGAACAATTCCTCAGAGCACTCCCCATGGTAGATGCGAAAGAAAATGCAAAGGGATGCATGTGTCTCCGGTGTTTCTAATTTACTGTTCAGAGTGTTTGTCATATCCGCTTTCATTGATCTTTAATGAATCATTGCGTCGAGGGGAATTTCCTACAGTTTGGAAGAGAGCCCTTATTGTGCCAGTATTTAAGTCTGGTGATGATAAACTAATAAAAAACTACAGACCAATTTCACTGCTACCAATCATTGTTAAAGTAATCGAATCAGTTCTTTGTCCTATTTTATCCTGGCACATTAAACATTTTATTACGGCTCGACAGTTTGGGTTGGTAAGGAATCGCTCGACTGCGTCGAACCTTGCTGAATTCGTCTCAGATATTAGTCAGTCAGTAGACAAGAATAATCAAGTTGACACTATTTACACCGACTTCAGCAAGGCTTTTGACAGAGTGGACCATAGAATTCTGCTGACAAAACTGGCAGAATACGGCTTCGGGGATGGATTGCTTAAGTGGTTTTCTTCCTATTTATCAGGTCGAGTGGCAAGTGTATTCCTGGAAGGTTTTACTTCTGATCCACTGCCAGTTCTTTCAGGTGTACCCCAAGGTTCTCATCTTGGCCCTATCCTATTTAACATCTTCATAAATGATATAGTCTCGATTTTAAAATAATCAAAGGTCTATCTGCAGATGACTTAAAAATTTGTAGGGAAATCAACTCAGCTACTGATGTTGTGCTTCTTCAAGAGGATGTTGATAGTCTAGCAATCTGGGTCAATCAAAAAAAATGTTGATAAATGTAATTTTATTAGATTCTCACGGCACAGGTTGCAAGCATCACCTTCGTACCACATCAATGGAAAATAACTTAAAGAGGTAAATTCTATCCGGGACCTAAGCGTTATTTTGGATAAAAAATTTCGATTTCACAAACACATTGAAGACATAACATCTAGGGCCTTCAAAATGCTAGGTTTCGTAATTCGTAACTGTAAAGAGCTAAAACTAGCCACTAAAACTTTATTATATAACGCATATGTTCGTTCGATTTTGGAGTATTGCAGCCCGGTTTGGTCACCATACTACGAAGTATATGTTAAGCGACTAGAACGTGTGCAGAAAAGATTTTTATGGAATGTCTCATTTTTAGCTAAGCAGTTGCCTTCGTACGTCGATAGACTTTCAAAATTCAAAATGAAAAGCTTAAAAAATAGGAGGATTTTATTAGATCATTTGTATTTATATAAAATTGTAAGAGGTGGTCTGGATTGCCCTGGACTGTTGGAACAGGTTCGGTTTAATATACCCTATAAAATCTCGCGAAAAGGGAAATACACAACATTTTCTACTTACTTCTGTACATCACGCGATCATGAACAGGCTGCAACGACAATACAATGAACTCCAGAAGAAAACAGACGTAGACATTTTTTCAAATAGGCTCTCTAAATTCAAAAAGTTTTTTCTAAGTGCAAGTTTGAGTACGGAATAATTTTGGATTAGTTTAGTTTTTTTTTTAGCTTTTTTTTATATTTTTTAAATTTCTAATAAACATTAAACACTCACATTTGCAAGTCGTGGCAGCCTGTAATTGAATCTGCACTTAGCTTAAATCTTAGATAATAGCTTAAGAATTTAATGTTTTTGGTGTAAGATTTGTTGGATGTCCTTAATAAATAAATAAATAAATAGTGTGAAGGTTGGTATTATTTTGCATTCACAAGTTTTTTTTATGTTAGGTTTGGTTTCACTCAAGGCGCATTTCAAGTCATATTCTACGTTGAGACGATTTGTGGCCTTTGTGTTCAATGTAATGCAAAGAGGATTAGCATTTTCAAAGCTCTGTCAGCTATAAGAGGATATTCAGCCTCTTTACGGCAAAATGTGCTCAGATCATAATTTTGAAATTCTATTTAAAAGTACTATTCTCGTGTAGTCCGAGAAACTGTACTTTGGCCGCTACACCTTCGTCACTAATAATGTCATTATTAGTAGAAAATGTTCTTAATATCCCATAGTTTGACTGACGATTATTCATGTCTTGCTTCAATGAGTCTATTACAGCAGATAAATGTTAAACGACGGAATTTCCAAACGAGATGTTGTTTAATTCGTTATTTACCAATTGCTCACATATGTAAACATCGACACATCGCCAGCTTGCTCTCTGACTTGGTAAAGTTCTAATTTACGCACAAAACTGGCAACTTTATCTTGCGTTGTCAAAATATTTATCATATTAGCTTGCTACATATATATTTATCTATGTGTCATATTTCCTTGCAAGGATATATTAAAACCGTTTATTTCATTGCAAAAATCAGCAACATACGCCATTGTATATTATATTATCTTTTATTTTTTAGAGAAAGTCTTTTTCTGTTTATTGTTTTTCTAAAAATTATCCAATTTCTTCACGGAGCTCGTAAACCCTGTTTAGAACTTTTCTTCGTGACAACCAACATACCTCCGTGTGGTATAAAAGATAAATTTGGCACCAAATTCATCACATCAAACTTTAAATAACGTCGAGTTTGTAGCGCTGCCATGAATATTTTTATACGTGGTAGAGCCATGCTGCAGCTATATTATGGTTGTAGCACGAATGGGTCGGCTCGACCGGGGAAGAACCACGCTCTCACAGAAAACCAGCGTAAAATAGCAGCTTAACGCTGCTGTGTTTCGTATGGTGAGTGTAGAGAACCGGAGACCCTTTTTACTGGCAAAGAGGCATTCCATCTTAGTCCTCACGGGTGACAACGCATCTGCATCTTGAGTCTTTATTGAGGATAGATGTAGATGTCTATGGGTCACAGTAACCACTTACCATCAGGTGAACTGTGTGCTCGTTTGTCACCCGATCCTATAAAAAAAAAAAAAAAAAAAAAAAAAAATATAATTTACAATTTTCACTGCGTCACTCAAGATGCTTAGCAAATCTGATGGAAGCGTATCGGTGAAACATGCGTACAGCCAAAACGTATCGGTGAAACATGCAATGATAAGATAAAACTTGAGGACCAACTTGTTTCACGAGTGCTTGAAATCCAAAACGAGCGCCCATCGTAGAAGGTGCCCCGTCTGTACCAACACCAACCAGCTTTGACCAGTGCAGTCCGTTTTCCTCAATAAACTGTTTTAGCTTTTCAAATATATAATAATCAAATTGAATAAAAAATTATTCTATTCTAAAGAAAATACGTCTTCGCCGTGAGTAGTAGTGGGTAAAGACTTGGAAAACAGGTATTCCTCTTTTACATGGTCATCTTTGATATACCGAGTAAATACCAGTAATTGTGAACACGAAGCTACATCCGTAGACTCATCTAATTGCAACTCAAACATGGAATTTTCTTTAATTTCATGTATAACGGTCAAAATATCGTTACTCAAGTCTAAAATGCGGCTTTGAACTGATTTCAGTATTTGCGTATTTGAATGATATTTGTTTAATCTAAGCCACATGTTGCTCACCAATAACGAGCGGTACTGCATCACTCAAACAAGGTTTGATGAGATCCTCTCTTATATTGTGCGGTTTTTTGTTCATAGCAATGCGATAAGAAATTTGATATGAAGTTTGGGAACATGATTCATTTGCCTTTTGCATTATTCCCGTGGAATCCAATCGGGAAGCCTTCAAAACGCTTTCTTTTCTCTTCAAAAAATCCTTGTCCGCTATGTTCATCACCTGGGTAGTAACACGTTTGAGAGCGGCTATTACTGCAGCGCCTAATCGAACTAGTGGATTGTCTTCACGCCAGTTGCAGTGTAATACATTATTCACTGTGGTACTTTTGAAATTGGCTATGATTTTAGCGTATATCATAAAGGGGTTAGCTAACCCCTCCGAAACCATGAGCATAACGCGTAATATATGCCCGGAAGGTGAAGTTAACTTATCTATATACGAAAAAAAGTCGGAAACTTTGGAAAACGATACCCTAATTCTAGGCAAGTTTGATGTTTCTTTAAATTGTAATCGGCTATACCGTTACGGCGAAAAATCTCCTTCTCTTCTTCTTTCTCGGAAGTCATGTATTCGTTCAGATATATTTTCCAATTAGCGCGAGAAATTACGAAGCAAAGACCTTCTGAGTTCGCTGGAATTATCGAACGTGAGTCTATAACCAAATATTCATCCGACATGATAAGATATTCCTCAGGGAAAATAAACTCCCCTTCCTCCAAAACAATGGACGTGAAATAGCTACATATGATTTGTTTTTGCTCGAGCACTCCTTTTCGTAGATAATCAATTATAAAGCTTGGCGAATTCCAATCGATGCAGAACAATGTGATATATCATTTGGTATTATATACAGATGACTCACGAAAGAAATCAGATTGGACTAGTCTCATGCCTAGACAGTTAGTCATTAGGTCGAGATCCGTTCCAGCCGTCGAACGCTGTTTTACGTTCTCCAGTAAGTGTAAGGCATTTTTGCAGGCATATGCGTCAATATTACGTCCTCTTTCATATGAGCGACTGCTCTGATTTCAAAAATGTCTCTATTTGCGCAAAGGGGCTGTAAATAGAATCTCGTATTCGCAGGTAAAAGGTACTGCTCTACGCTCCTCGTGTTTATTTTTATCTGAACTCTACGAATCTTACCTCGTAGCGCACTATCGCTCATTATATCATTTAAGACCAACATTTCTGAATGTATCTCCCCAATGCGCAACTTGAGGTCCTTATTAGAAGAATAACCGCGCACATCCCAAACAAGGTCAAAAAATCAGAGCATATGTCATATAAATCCGAACTACGCATAATAAGGCCTGATCCATTTCGAGGTTCCATACTTTTTTAAAGAAAAAAACACAGAAAATTCAAATTTAATGGCGAATGTTTATTATCTTTTGAAAGAACATTCTTTGGCATTTATTTTTTGAAGATTATGTCTGACAAATGTTGGCCGTTACTACGTCGCAGATGGTCCATCCGTTGAGTCCAATTTTCGATGACTCGTTCGAGCATTTCGACAGGTAACTGGTGAATGACACGCGTGATGTTTTCCTCCAAGGCCTGAATCGAAGCGGGTTTGTCCGCATAAACGAGACTTTACATATCACCACAGGAAAAAGTCTAACGGTGTGATATCACACGATCTTGGTGGCCAATCGACCGGCCCAAAACGTGAAATTATGTGCTCACCGAAATGTTCTCTCAATAAATCCATTGATTGATGCGATGTGTGGGAAGTGGCGCCGTCTTGCTGAAACCAAATGGCGCCGAGATCACGAGCATCAATTTCAGGCATCAAATAGTCTGTTATCATGGCACGATAACGGTCGCCATTGACGGTTACGTTCGCACCGGCATCATTTTTAAAGAAATATGGACCGATGAATAAAGCTTGGCGAATTGCAATTGATGCAGAATAATGCGATATCTAATTTGGCTTTATATAGAGATGATTCACGAAGGAAATCAGATTGGACTAGTTTCATGCCTAGACAGTTAGTCATTAGGTCGAGATCCGTTCCAGCCGTCGAACGCTGCTTTACGTTCTCCAGTAAGTATAAGGCCTTGTTTGCAGGCATATTCGTCAATACTACGTTCTCATTCATATGAGCGACTGCTCTGATTTCAAAAATGTCTATTTGCGCAAAAGGGCACGAAATAGAATCTCGTATTCTCAGGTAAAAGGTACTGCTCTACGCTCCTCGTGTTTATTTTTATCTGGACTCTACGAATCTTACCTCGTCGCGCACTATCGCTCATTATATCATTTAATACTGAAATTTCTGAATGTATCTCCTCAATACACGACTCAAAGTCCTTATCAGAAGAATCACCGCGCACATTCCAAACGAGGTCAAAAAATTCAAGATCTGAGCATACGTCATACGAGGGCGGCACTGAAAATTTCGGGAATCAAGGAAGTGACACAACATTACTATTTAAAAATGTATTTATTGCTTTTCGAAGCATTCTCCGCGAAATTTGACACATTTTTCCATACGATGGAACCAATCATTGAAGCAACCATTCCATTCGGAAGTTGGGGTCTCCAAAATGGCCGTTTTGTAGGCGTTCACAGCTTCTTCAGGTGATGAAAATCTCTATCCACGCAATTTATTCTTTATTTTAGGGAAAGTATAGAAATCATTAGGGCTTAGGTCGGGGCTTTACGACGGATGGTCTAATAATTCTATATTTTCTTGCTCTAAAAACTCTTTTGTTCTGTGTGCGGTGTGAGAACTCGCATTGTCGTGATGGAGGATGATGCGGCGGTTGCAGTTCTCTTTATAGAGTTCAGAAACGATCTGTGGCAAACAAATGCTAGCATACCATTCTGCATTAACCGTTCTTTGTCCCTCAAGAGGAATAGTCGTAATATGGCCGGTTTTGGAGACAAACGTGGCCACCATTTTTTGCAACACTCCGTGAACGAACAATTTTTGTTGGCTTTAACTCATTTTTAAACACCCAAACTCGTGACTGGTTTTTTGTTTCGGGTTTGTACGCGTATATCCAGGATTCGTCACCTGATACGATGTTGTATACAGCATTTGAGGATCCTGCGTGGAATCTTTCGAGAGTTCTGACGCACCAAGTAACGCGAGCCGCTTTTTGCTCTTCACAGAGCGAATGCGGTACCCATCGGGAAAGCAACTTTTTTACACCTAATTGTTCATGCAAGATTAATTGTATTTGACTCATGCCAATGTCTAAAGTTGCCTGAATTTCGCGGTATGTCACATGTCGAGCTTCCTCAAGCAGCTTACGCACAGCATCAACGTTTTCTTGGGTGACTGCAGTTTTTGGACGACCTTGACGGGGATCATCTCTGAGCTTGACACGTCCACGTTGAAATTCAGCAAACCCGCTGGTTTGCTGAATTTCAACTTCGCTATCTATTCTATCTATTATATCGCTATAAATTGTGGTTTTGGATGGGGCTTCATCAGCAAATGCAGAAATCATCCGGTTAACACACTGTTTTTGTGTTAAATCACTCCGAAAGTCATAATAAATCATCGCTCTTGAATTTTCTCGAGTCAATTCCATTTTCTCAACGACTAAACAAGTTTGACAAAACCTTGTGACAAGACCGAGTCTTTTTTTAAATAAATAAATGGCATTCGATTTTTAAAACCAAGGACTTTTCAATTAAAAAGATTTTAATATGACAGGAACAGTGGAAATATTCCATTCCCGATACTTTTAGTGCAGCCTTTGTATAAATCCGATTTACGCATAATACAACGATCATAATGTTTGATATTTAATTCTGAATCCTCTGGGATTACTAACGGTCTGGGATTAATCGCAAAGCGCGAATCCACCCTTCTCCAGGGGCGCTACCTACATATATTATGGGTACATGAGGTGAAGCGAAACCTAAAATGCAGGTGAAGAGCTTCTTTTGACCTTCTGTTTCCAAATGCGCCAGTTCAGTCGCCATTAATGGCGGAATTCCTACGTTTCCATAATTTATTCGCGATCCTACAACATCCCCAACTATGTTATAGTATTCGTGTTTCGGAGTTTTACCATTTATTTCGATGGCGTTTCTAACGATATTAACGTTGGTTGACACGTTAATCATCATGGGGCCACCGGTGACCACATGCGAGATCTAAACTTAACTTTGACCCTCCCGCGTGCTGTAGGAGTTATTACTACGTGCTAAAAGTAACTTTCTCTGAAACGCCCTCTGCGTACCTACGATACCGTACACGGTCGAACAATACGCCACATTAATTTCTAAGCACGACCCTCATTCGACTTAATCTACGTAAGATTTTAAAGGTAACACACATGTAGAACAGACATGTAATCTAGAGATATGTTCAATGCTCGCTCTCTTTAGCAATTCGTAAATCTCAGTACCTCGCCGTCAAGTTCTAATACATTCAACTAAACGGTGCTCGATTGCTGCCACCATGGGAGCAATACTCGGCACCATATTGGCCGCAGATTTGGCTCCTAAAATCCATTCTTCGACTCCATGCAATACGGTGGTGTCCTTGTCCTCTATGTTCTTCGCCTCGGTAGTAATACTGGTACGTTTGAGAGCAGCTATTACTGCAGCGCCTAATCGAACTAGTGGATTGTTCGCTTCGACATTATTCGCTGTGGTACTTTTGAAATTGGCTATGATTTTAGCGTATATCATAAAGGGGTTAGATAACCCCTCCGAAACCATAAACATAACGCGTAATATATGCCCTGAAGGTGAAGTTAACGTATCTATATACGAAAATAAATTGGGAACTTCGGAAAATGATACCCAAATTCTAGGCAAGTTTGATGTCTCTTTAAATTATAATCGTCTATACCGTTACGGCGGAGAATCTCCTTCTCTTTCGTTTTAATATAGTATGTCTCGGAAGTCATGTATTCGTTCAGATATATTTTCCAATTAGCGCGAGGAATTACCAAGTAAAGACCTAACTTCGCTGGGATTATCGAACGTGAGTCTATAATCGAATATTCATCCGACATGATAAGGTATTCCTCAGGGAAAATAAACTACCCTTCCTCCAAAACAAGGGACATGAAATAGCTACATATGATTTGTTTTTGCTCGAGCACTCCTTTTCGTAGATAATCAATTATAAAGCTAGGCGAATTCCAATTGATGCAGAACAATGCGATATATCATTTGGTATTATATACAGATGACTCACGAAAGAAATCAGATTGGACTAGTCTCATGCCTAGACAGTTAGGCATTAATTAGGTCGAGATCCGTTCCAGCCGCCGAACGCTGCTTTACGTTCTCCAGTAAGTGTAAGGCTTGTTTGCAGGCATATGTGTCAATACTACTTTCTCTTTCATATGAGCGACTGCTCTGATTTCAAAAATGTCTCTATTTCTCTAATGTAATGCTCGCTCTCTGAAGCAATTCCTAAATCTTAGTACCTCTCCGTCGAGTTCTAATACATTCAACTAAACGATCCTCGATTGCTGCCACGGCTCGAGTACTCCTTTTCGTAGATAATCAATTATAAAGCTTGGCGAATTCCAATTGATGCAGAACAATGTGATATCTAATTTGGCTTTATATAGAGATGATTCACGAAAGAAATCAGATTGGACTTGTCTCATGCCTAGACAGTTAGTCATTAGGTCGGGATCCGTAATACCGTATACCATACGTAATATCATTTTACTGTCATAACATAGGCACACCATCCTACCGTTCGACGGCTAACAATACAATTGCACCAATACTTTTTAATTGTACTTCTACCATAATCCTTGCCACTAATTATTAAAATACGTGGTAGAGCCATGCTGCAGCTATATTAGTACTATATTTGTAGCACGAATGGGTCGGCTCGAACGGGGGAGGACCACGCTCTCACAGAATATTAGCTCAACACTGCTGTGTTTCGTATGGTGAGTGTAGTGAACCGGAGGAGGCATTCCATCTTAGTCCTCACGGGTGGCAACCCATTTGCATTTTGTTTCGGAAACGAGGATAAATGTTGTTGTCTATGGGCCACAGCAACCACTTACCATCAGGCGGACTGTGTGCTCGTTTAGCACCCTATACTATAAAAAATAATTAAATATATATAAAATATACTTTACCAATACGACTTTAGATTCTAGCCCTATGTAAAAAGCAGCTAGGACTTAAGTTTATTCTTTCCATAATGCTGCTCCTGTGGTTATTACATACTTCTATCCGGTAGCAACTATTAAATCTTATATGCTGACCATAATAGGAGTGAGCTTGCTTTAATAGGTATGTGCCACAAGCAATTAATATTAAGTCGCTCTAAGTTAAAACAGGAAATTTCCTAACACCATCAGAGTCTACATTTATATTGCGTACCCTAACATACTACAGATAAGTCATTATTTGCCTCCATATTTTGAACTATTTCTATCATTTGAACCGCATCATCCCTGTCACTTATTTTTTTGTGGAATTTATTAATTTAAGCAGCAGCTACAGCAACGTCTATCATTAAATGTGTAAAAGGCCTGTTAAAATAATTTTGGATTTTTTTTTAAATCCAGTTTTAATAATGATATTTAACATCTCTGCTACCCATCGACACGGTTCGTGGCTTATTGTTATATAGCATCTCTTGTCGTTAACTGAGATTCATCATCTGCTGGAGACAAAGGTACATGAATCCCTAAAGCCTCTATCTACGAAAAATACATCTCCAGATTCAAAATATTGCCTTGATAAATTGGATTCATCACCAAATTCATTATTTACGATATCCGCATCTGAGGTTGTTGCAGGATAAGGGCCCAAAATATCTATGATGTAACCATCACTACAAACAAAAAGGAAAGGCTTTATATAAGACTGCGATATTTGTGTAATGAGTAAGTTTTTTTCTGATATAAATAATCGTAACTTTTTTCTAGGTCTATGTATCATCGGCAATTATGATAGGCCTCCTATCTTCTTCCCCCATAAAGTCCATTTAGAATAAGAAGGTTTCTTTGAGCTATTTCTGCTAGGGATATATGATTTGTGCCCACATTTATAAGAACAAAATCCTTATTTAATATTTCGCCTGCCATATTCATGAGGCGCTCTAACGTGCTTTTTGGCACATGCAATAATGCCGACATGCGTTCGTCATCATCTCCTGTTGTTAACTTCATCAAAGATGCAGCAAGTGCAAAAGAATTTTTACACAGTACAGTCTCATAACTTCAGACAAAATTTGTTGGTATTGTGCCTTTGATAAGCCTAGATAATAATGTACAGTATGCTCAGGCATACTGTGATTATTTTCAAAGTCTATATGATGATGCATATTATATTTTTAATAATGTAGCAAAATCTTCAATTTGTGTTGCACTAAATGTTTTAATACGATTATGTATTGATTCTAAAAGTATATCCCTAGAGTTTTTATTTAAATGGTAGTTACAGATTCTACATTCTGGAGGTAGGTACACTCGCAAAAAGACGTACCTGCAATGCTGATGAAATAGTGAGTCGATTGGAATCGTTACAACCAGGGAAAAACATTGATTTTGTGTTAGTGGTGCTCTTACACAATTTGGCCGCAGTATATTTTGTGTAATGTATGTTAGATCATAGTTTTGTTGGTCTGGATGCAATACATTGCTCACTTTAGATAGCAACGAGGACAGACTAGATGATTCAGATGGTTCCCGTTTTGAAGTTGAACGTGATACTGCTCTATCAGTCCTTCGCCAGCAATTACGATACACACGAGATGACGATGGCAACTGAAACACTATTAAATACAAAAAATGAAGGCAAAGTGAACGAAATAAAAATAAAATAGATTTGTTTACTCAAATATACAGGGTTACAGGTTAAGTCGACCTAGATCCGTTAAGGGGGGGGGGGGGACCGTATTCCCACGGAAGACAATAGACGCAACAAGGAACATAACGAAACATCGTTATTTGTTACTACTACCTGGGAGCCATTCATCTAAGTTTTTTGTATTAATTAATAATAATACCCTTAAGTGTACCTTTTTGGATAGCTGGAGAAACGAATTCATGACAATATCTGCAGCATAACTACTGTAGACTATTTTTATTTCTGAAAGAAAAAAAATACTTTTTACGAATTACTTACTTACTTACTTACTTATCTTCACGCACAATCCCTGACGGGGTAGCCAGAGAGAACAGATCGCCAAGTGTCACGATCCTTACAAACCTCTTGTTTTTTTACGAATTTATTCCTTTTTCTAACCTTCATTTTACGAGTACGACCAAATTTGTTTAGTTACTTGCAATTTTGGTTTTGAGAATAATAAAAAAAACTTCTACTACACAAAATTAAAAAATCAAATAAATTAGAGTCACTAATTACAAAATAAATGGACAATAGATAAAAATTCGTCTATTTTATAAAACACTTTAATGTCCTGTATTATTTTTTTTAATTTTGTTACTGTTAAAAGATATCATACTTTACTGCTGCGATTTGATACAGAGTGAAGTGTTCCTCTTAATTTATAGTTAACATATATGTAGAATTAAAATATATACCGTGTGTTAATTTTACACTTGATCAAACGAAATGTGCGGATACTAGATAAAAAATTATCGTTAAAAATAGAAAAAAAATTTTTTTTATGTAAACTATTTAAAAAATAAAAGCTTTTTATTTATTTTTTTGGTAAAATTCCCATCCTTCGGTTTTAAATTATTTTCTCTTTAAGTAAACGGTGTTCAAAGTAGTTTTATTTGAAAGTTAGAAAGATTAACTAGCAATAAAAATTTAAAAAAAAACCTACGATATCAAGCAGGAAATTTGTCAAAAAAATAATAAGAAAATTTTTTTTGTTAAAAAATACTTTAATTTTTAATTTTTGGTCTGTAACTTCAAAACTAGTACGTTGAGATAACCTTTTTAGCATGTTTTATTAAACTACGTAGCTTACTGTACAAGTTATCCAAAATAACATGCGTTCTATCTCTTTTCGTTGTTAAGATCACTAAAAATAAGGTAGGTAATCTGAACACAAAATTCAAAAGTGATTTAATAATGATTTAATTGACAAAATTATGGAATAAAACAAAAAGTCCGTAGAAAAATGATTTAATTTATTAAATTTTCAAAATGACCACCATTTTCATCCATACATACAGTTGCACGTAATGCCACACTACGTACTGTTTTTTTTTAATAAAGTACGATTTTCTTTTATTTGACTAGCCGCAGCCATTATTTTTTGTAACAATTCTTCTCTTGTAGTAATTGGAGTACTGTACACAATCTGTTTCATGTGGCCCCACAAATCTAGGGGGGTCATATCAGGGCTTCGTGCCGGCCATGCTACTGGTCCGCCTCGTCCAATCCATCTGTCTCCGTATCGTTCGTTTAAATAATCACGCACGATGGTGCTGAAGTGAGCTGGAGCGCCGTCATGCTGAAACCACATCCTCCTCTTTGTTTGTAGATCCACATCACTCATCAGGTCAGGTGACTCTTCTTGTAGAAATGTTAGGTAAGCTAGGCCTGTCAACCTTGACGGAAGAATACATGGTCCGATTAAGTAATCACTTATCATTCCAGCCCAAACATTAATCGAAAATTCGATTTGAAGGGACGCTGGCCGAACTGCTAAGGGATTTTTTCCTCCGGCATCCACAAGTGAAGGTTTCGAAAATTCGTGATTCCAGATCTGTTAAAGTTTGCCTCATCGGTCCACAAAATACGGTCACAGAAGTTCGGGACTAATCGTCTTTGCCGCAATAGCCAACTGTTCTCTTTATAATAATATATATTTCTTTATAATAATATATTTCTCTTTATAATAAAATAACTGTTCTCTTTTACCACAAACAACATTTTCATCTCAAGATGTCATCAGCCGACGACGACGCTTAAGCCGTGCTTGGCTTATTATTAATTTTAAAAAATAAAAAATACACGCAGAGTGGTGTAGAGTGGTTAAAAAAAAGGAAATTTATTCCCATCTTAATTTATTATACGAACTAAAAATTGTTTCGAAGGAAGTTGTTTACTTCTTGTAAAGGTACAGACATTTCAGGGATTCAAATTTGTACTGTTCCTGTATTGTTGTCTAAAAGGTATGGCTGAAGTAGGTATGCTCTGTGATTCTGCTGTGTTTGAATTTATTTGTTGTATTGATTCTCGATCTGATATTTTGTGGCTAATAGTCAATCTATCCATTTCAGCTAAGAATAGAGCTTCGTCTATAATACCTTCGGCTAATATGCGCTGTTCTTCAGGAAGATCACGCAACTTCATTGCCTCGTTTTTCCCAAAATATCGAAACGATCATCCCGCTTTATGGGACGTTTAAAATGATCCTGGACAGTTAATAAAACGTCATTGGTTAAATTTTGATTGAGATTCCTTTTTGTCGGTCTCGGACGGTGAAGTGGAGCCGACGATGATGTTGAATTTTCTGTGTAAGATTCAGATTAGTTTCAAGCCAGAGGTGAACCCGGTCTAGAGTTTAGGCCTTCATTATGTAACAATAATACGTACACAATTAATAATATAATGTTTTATTTTCAATTTCCCAAAACGGAACAAGATTGGAAAAATATTGCTGAAAAGAGATGGAACTTTCCACATTGCTTAGGAGCAATAGATAGAGAGCATGTTTCAATTGTTTTACCCCCTGGATGTGGATCAGAATTTTATAATTATAAAAACCGACATATTATGGTTTTAATGGTTATTGTGAGCATTCCACATACAACTGACAGTGGGAGAAGCAGCTTTCTCTCAAGTCTACTCCCGCTAAGTTAAGGGTTTGACCATGAGCTTTGTTTATGGCAAAGCAGATTTATAGGAAACTGCACTCTCTTGAATTCGAAGAGGTAATTCGATGGTATTAGGGGAATCCTAGGAATAAATACAGACTCTCCTCGAGAACAACCTGTCAGTATAGTTGCCTCGAATACATTGCGATGCAATGTTTTCACTTGCAATCTGGTGCCATTGAATAATTTTGGTGGATTTATATTGCGTGGCAACAAATCAGCACATTGTGCCCAACACTCATGTAGGAGTTGCTCCGCGTCACTTTCCATCCACTTTCGAACAATGAGTCTTAGACAATTTCGATCGGAATCCAACTGGGCGCATGTTTAGAGTGAGGCATAGAACAATACATCGAGTGCTAAAAAGGACCAAACTACGTCTTTATAAATATGCAAAAGGATTTTACTGCCACTGGGTACTAGAAAAAATGTCTCATCTTTTCCTATCAACTATGTTTTGGACAGATGAAAGCACGTTTACTCGAAACGGCATATGGAACCGACATACCATGCGTCACTGGAGCTACACGAATCCCCATTTATTTAGGGTTATCAATACCGATTTTCCATTAATGTTTGGGTAGGCATTTACTGTTTTTATTGACGGAAACCGGAATGCACAGAAGTTTCTCAATATTCTTAACGGCCCAACAACAGAATATTTAGAAGGACTGTCTGTGGTAACTAACCAACAGGTATGGTTCCAGTTAGATGGAGCTCCTCCACACTCCGTACTCCTCGCGAGAGAGCGGCTTAACACCATGTTCGGTGCACAATGGATAGGGCGCTATGTCCCTCGCAGGTGGCCAGCTCGGTCGTCCGACCTCTCTCCGCTAGACTTCTTTTTATGGGGCTTTATTAAAAATGAAGTGTACTCAAAGATCTCCGAAATCGTATTGTTGCCGCCTTTGATAAATTAAAAGCCCTGTATCTGGATCCTGAAAGAAATTTGTTGAGCAGGCTACGGGACGACATTATGCGGCGATGTAACTTGTGCATTCAAGAACGTAGCGGACATTTTGAAAATTTAAAAATTTAGGTTTCCATTAAATTTTGCATATAATATGCAATAATATTTATTTCGTTCAGTTCTATTATCGCGAAATAAAAAAGTAGCGGTAAAAATACCTAAACAGTTTAGTGAGTAAGTTTTTATTTCGTCGCACATTGTCAAATGAATCAAAGGCCGGGCCCACAATAACGCTGCCGGCCGTCAACCGCCATGCCACCCGCGTGCAACGTTGCCACTCTTCCAAGGGGGCAAGGTACGTAGTCTAAACAGAATGTTTACTTTTACTTAATTTATTTTAATATTTATTTTGTTTAATAAATTCACTTTTTTAATTTACGGGTTTTAATTTCATATTTAATTTTTCTACACTTCTATAGACCAGTATTACTTTTGATTTCATTTATTGCATATAATATGTGGATGCCTTACTGTATAAACGACAACATCACATGAATGCTTTTGTAGCTGTTTTTGTTGCTTAGCGTTAAGTCGATTAATACAACATTTTATAATATATCGAAATTTATACGAATTCGATACTCTAAAATAAATATCGATATATTTCTATTAAAAATATCGACGATATATATCGATTTTTTTATGAGAAAATAGCGATATTTTTACGCAAGATTTCGTCCAGCGCCACGGTCGGAGAAAGACAATGACTGCTGACGTTATGAGTGCCGACTTCTGGGATTTCCCATCTGTGTTGTGTTCGTGTGTTTAGATTTACGTTCAAAAGAACATAACATAATAATTTTTACACATCAAGTGGCGTCCAATATTGATATAATTACAAAATACTCATGTCTGATTTTGTTTTACAGGAAAGATTGAAGAGAGCCAGTCGATTTTGGCTTATATTTGTAAACACAGGTAGTTATTTCGTTGACACCTCTATTTGCGTTAGACTCATTCCATACATAACTCTCAATTGAATTATTTTGTAAGTCATAAATTGTTAAATTAAGTACATTTAGTTTTGACTTGTAGTAAAAAACTGAGACGTCTCCTTTGGGGCATTGGAATACTGCTTGAAGATCATAGATCGCTTCTAAAATATTTTTGTTGTTCATATCTTTTTCTTTTTCAATACGAGACAAATTATTTTCCTTAATGTGTAATTTATAATCTTGTTTCTTAGATTTTTTCTCTTCATCTGTGATGTTTTATAGGCTTCGCATATAACGCATAAATCCTTTTTAGAAGTGAAAAACGAAATGTTAAAATCTTGTATGAAAATACAATAAAATGTAATGAAGGTTCCATAGGGGACGTTTTAGGGTTCCACATAATCTCTATGAATATCTGTGACAGCTTTGCTACCATCAATATAATTTCGTCTTGAGTTAGCCCGGATATAATGTGACTCAATCTTTGGTATAGACTCAATGAACAATTTGATGCCATTTTTAATGATTTCGTCCAATGCATAATGGTTTGAATGAGTACGTCGGTTATCGTTCATGGAAGAAATATTAGTGTTGCTATTTTTCTTTTTCAAAGCAGTCTCTATGGGTCGATTATTAATCCCCAAAGTATTTTTGAAGAATAATTTACAAACTCTTGTTTTTTCACCCGAAGTAGTCAAAAAGAAAGCGTTGTTGTTGTTTCGAATAGTTGCAACATTTCCATCCGAATCAACTTTAACGTAACGTTGTTTTGGGATGACTATGTCTACGCTATTAGCAATAAACGTCCATTGTTTTTCTATTGCACCTAAGCCCCAATAGTCATTTAAAAGTTCTCTCTTTACTCCCCTGTAAATTTAAACCCACATTTAAATTTACATTTATCTTTACAAGAAGGTTTCAATTTACGACTTGGCATGATTTTTTTTTATTTGGTAGATTGATAAGGCTTACCACTATTTCTCAGTCGTTTAGCTACATTGACTTTCCAGTTTGCTTCATTTAGTCTTCTTTTTTTACTAGTTTTAGTTGGACTAGAATTATACACTATTGGACTTACAGCATTTCCGTTGCTTACGTTTTCAATCGCAGAAAGTTCACTGTTCTCTATGACACCGGGATCGTTGAATACCATAGCATGTTCGCTTGTAGACGAAAGTGGTTCTTCGTCGTTTTCAATGTTTATTGAAACCATATTAGATGTTACCAAATTTTGATCATCCGAAATATTTGTATAGCTGGTAGTGATATTTTGTTCCTCGGCAGTATCAGAAGAATACTCAGCATGTTTTGTTGGTTGGGCTTCATAATCAGGATTCTTTACTGAGTCGTCGCTGTCTGAAACGTTATAATTGCAATCAAATTCTTGAAGTATAGTGGTGTGGTATTGACTTTATTACCCTCGAATTTTGTGAGACTAGTGGAATATAAATTAACTTACCTTGATACATAGATGGGCCACTGCTTGAAGAACTGCTAGAACTAGAGGAACCGCTGCTACTAGTCGAATTACTACGAGGTCAGATGGAATTTACTGCGATGTCTTTGTCTACAAAGAGAATTGAAATAATGAAATTATAGGAACATAACTAAAAAAATATCAATACAAGTAAAAAAATACCTTCTTTTGATGTCTGAAATGTATTGGTTGAGCTGTAATGTATTGTGTTAGTGATTCGAAATCCTAATAACACCGTAGGTCACACTGAGTATAGAAAAAAGACCCATACAAACCGATACTTAAACGGTGAATCCCACCATCACCCTTTACAGTTAGCTACCGTGGGCAAATCTTTGTTGCAGAGAGCACGAGGGATCTGAGGGAACAGCAAACACCTGGCCGCTGAACTTCAGCACGTCAAGCAGGTTCTGCACGACAACAAGCTTCGGGTTCCGCGCCTACGTCACAGTGACCGAGTGAAGCCGGCCACAGTCGAGCGTGTGCTTGCTGTACCTGCTGGCTACATCTTGAAGCGAGCTTCTATTAGAACATTCTTCAAGCCGCCGAAGAAGATTAGTCAGTTCTTACCATCCGTCAAGTGCAATATTCCTCTACAAGATGCAGGAGTATACAAGCTTGCTTGTGAGTGTGGTCTCTCATATATAGGGCAAACAAAACGATCATTAAAAACCTGCGTAAAAGAACACATAGCTGACGTGAAGCACCAACGTTCTGGGAAGTCTGCAGTTTGTGATCATATCCTAGACGGCCCCCGTCATTACATTAGATTTGATAAACCACAAGTTTTCGCGAAAGAACATCGATTCCTGCCAAGCATGATACGTGAGGCTATTGAAATTAAAAAACATCCTAATTTCAATATAGAGGGAGGCTGGGTACTACCACCTGCTTGGGATCCTGTAATTCATAAAATTAAAGCATACCACTGCAAGACTTCAAGACACAGTTAGTTCATTCTGCGTAGATCGGACCAAAACTAATAATTAAAAAGCTGAAGGTACTCCGGGTTAACTTTGACATCGGGACGTCAATCACCTCAGCCCCCGTGACCGCGGTTGCTGGAAAGCAACCGAAACATCGGGAATATAAAATAACTTAATTAAACGCGATAAAATCCGTAAAAGTAGTTTTATTCAATATGTAGTGTTCGCGTAAATATAAGAAATCATTAACCAAACTTAAAGGTTTTCAAAAATAATGATGTAAAATAAAACCCATAGTATTTGAAAACGATTCATCAACAACATGGTTACATTCAGATATCACTAAGAAAACTTGTAACTTTTTCATCAATATTGTGACCATATAAATTATCTCATTCTCAATACTCACGAGTTTTACAACAAAAACGAGTTAAATAACTATAGGTAAACCACACAACTGGCGGATCGCCCGCGGGGTATGAAGTTGGTGGGGGTGGGTATCGATACACACGTAATAATTTTTGCAGAGATAAATCCCGGGATAATATTCGCCGATTGCAAATATAGGATAATGTAAATAAAAGTCAACTTTGCTAGATCAATGATTTTGTAGCATGTTAATTTTATTTTACTGTAACGTATTTTTTTATTATTTACATGAATATAAATAAGACAATGATTCATATCAGAAATATTTATTAAGTTTTAAGCAAAACACTTTGGAAAAGCAGTACTTAACCATTTTTTATAATTTTATTTTAATAATTATTATTATATATTTTCCTCCTCGCTAATATCAATATTCATATCACTTGAACTACCGTCTTCGCTATCAGTGCAACTGGACGAGTCAGAATTATCTTGTAAATTAATTATCATTTCGTCCATAGCGTCGTCGAGTATTCGATCGTGTTGACAGTACTCATCTTCAATTTTCTGGACATGTGTGTCATATGCTACCCATTTTTCTACTGGAAATTCACTAAATAATTTCTCTAGTGCAGTGTTCTTCTTATCTAAATTACTGTCAAGTTCGTTTCTCGAAAGTTGTCCCTTGATATCCCCCCAAACCAGCTCTATGAGATTTAGTATTATATATATTGAGAACCTTGTATGTTAATCTGATCAGATGTGACACCTTTGTTCAAACGCACTGCCGATATGAAGTTGTCTCTAGTAATTTGGCTGGAAATTTTGACTATTACATTCTTCGGCCGTGAGCTATTTTTGTTACTCTGGGGACACGATGGATGGAGATGATATCACGTACAGATACAGGTTGTTTTATTACATTTGCGATATTTTCAATGATAGACATAAGGTTCTCTCCACGTTTCTCTGGAAGATTACTTATTTCTACATTACAATTCCGCGCTCTCTGTTCTATGTAGTCTAGTTTCGCCTCCAAGTAAGCAATACGTGGTTCATTTGTTTGGACGCTCTTTTCAATTATTTTTATTCGGTTCTTCATGCGTACATTTTTCGAGATCATCGTATTTATCGCTAATATATCTAATGGATGTCTTCACACTCGCAAACTCATTGAGCAATTTGATGAATTTGTCATCTTGCTTAGTAAACCAGATCTCCAGCATGGACAACATATTTTCTTGGAAGGACTTAAACTCATAGCAGAAATCGATATCTTAGCTAGATAATCTTTTACGAAACGTAATGTATGGTGGCGGAGACTCCTTATCAACAAGCGATCCATCTATACTAATTTCACGTGACCTCGGTTTATGTTCCACTTCATGAATAAAGGTACTGTTTGTAGTGTTCGTCACATGGAAATACATGTACTTCGTACAAACTGGAACCCGCACTCTCGAATGACATAAAAAATACAAGAAAACGACCTTGAAATTTTTCATTACCCCTCAGTCTCTAATTAGGGTGAACACACAATAAAAGAATTTGGGATATTATCGGGAAAAATCAGTTTATTTTTATTATATTCATTTATAAAATTTTAATTTAATTGAAAATAGTAGAGTTCCATTGAAACGCATGATATTAGAGAAATTCATAAGGACGAACCTGCGGGCGGAAGTTTATTAAATAATATTATTTATTCGTGTACTTCTGTTGTCAATAAACGAATAAACGAGTGAACGGGCACAGTATACAATCCTGAGTAAGGTACTGAAGGAATCTTTTTGTGCAAATTAAAAAAAATTTGACTTCCCATACAAAATTGTGACCGATACATTTTGTATGGGAAATCGAATTTTTTGTTCATTTTCGGACAAAAATTATTTTAGATTTAGTTAAAGCTTTATTGTTAGGAAATAATAAAACTAAAATAATAATCGTTTTTTTTTTACATTTTTTATTACAATAGCAATAGTGTCTCCAAATTTAAAATATACAATAATAATAATAATTAGAGGTAAAGGTTTTTACAACAATTCAATTTTTATACATGATTGAATAGTTTTGTGAAGTTTTTGTCGCTTGGTACAAACAGCACTCAACTTTAGGTCCATAAAATATTTTAGATGCGTTCTGAGACGCATGGTCAAAAAAGAGTTTAAAATTCACAGCAACCATTTACCATCAGGTGGACTGTGTGCTCGTTTGTCACCCTATCCTATTAAAAAAAAATTAAAATTCTGGATTAATAAAATTCAGAGCAATTAATACTGTCATCCATAGGCTATTTTGTTATAGAATAAGGATGACAAACGAGCACACAGTCCACCCGATGGTAAGTGTTTGCTGCGGCTTATAGACATTTACATCTATCCTCTATTACAAATCAAATTACAGATGCGTTGTCACCCGTGAGGACTAAGATGGAATGCCTCATTTCCAGTAAAAAGGGTCTGTGGTTCTCTACACTCACCATACGACTCTCAATGGCGTTAAGCTGCTATTTTACGCTGGTATTCTGTGAGAGCGTGGTTCTTCTCCGGTCGAGTCGACCCATTCGTGCTACAACTATACTACTAATATAGCTGCAGCATGGCTCTTAACACGTATAGAATACACTATAGAATACGTATAATAAAACATTGGTCTCAACTGTGGTGTGAAGTGTTGAATAATAATATTGATTAATACATTTTAATATTAGGTTGACTCAGACTATTCATATTTGATGCCCTTTTAAATATTTTATCCGCAAAAAGTACAATTTTGTACACCTCTGCGGATGGAATAAGCAATTTACCTCTATTTACAAATGTTGTAGATGATTGATATTTATTTATATTCAAAACGTATAAATGCTCTGTTTGTAAATGATCTGCAGCAATTAGCAAATTTTTACAATCGTTACATTTCAACTGTTTGACAACATATTTTATTATATAACCGGTAATATAATAAAGAATAGTTTTTTGATAATCCGTATGGGTGTTTTGTGATTCCAAAGCCTGCAAGTGACTTTTTATTTCATCATTAGTATCTGTATCATCAGTATTTGAGATCGGATTTGGACCAGATCGGTGAAAAGCTCCACAATGCAATTAAATAAGGCCAAAGAACGTCTTTAGGTCTCAACGTTTGGCAAAGTTGCATGTTGTTTAATAAACTCGTACGCTTTTGACGAGTAAAAATTTATGTTAATAGTTAGCTCTTCTTCTCGTGATAAATTAATCCTTGCTTGCACACTTATCAGCGCAAAAGATTTGAATGGGGGAAGTGCTTTGGTCCATGACCTAAAAGCTCTTACAACGAATATGTTTATAATAGACTAGTTAGTTGTGAAAATGCTGTAGTCAGAACTAAAATCACAATTGAACTTTAAAAACTGAAACACTGAAAAAATTTAGACATATGTAGTTAATTTAATAGACCAACAAATCATGCTGAAGAAATTAAAAAGATTACATATAATATCATCGATGTTCATATTTTCTTTTTCCGTTTCCATAATCTTTCTAAGTAAAGACCGTGGTTTTTTCACAAACGGGAACATTTACATTTTCTTTTGTAGCATCACGCAGCGGTCATGATTCCTGAAAAGAAACGAAAATTGGATCGTTTAGAAGCTGCACTAGTTGCATATTCGTCATTTGACTGCAAATATAATTAAGTATTAAACTAAACATGTGACAGTGTTTTCTCATCGTCACTTTAACATATACATACTTTTATTAAAATATTCGATTCTTTATCATCCTGAACCGTATCAGGTAAATCTGATGGTTGATTTCCTTTGTTTACATGTGTCTGAAATTAAAAAATATAATAATTTGGTAATAAAAAATATAAAAAGTAACTTAGAACTACATTTAAAAATATTAAAACAAAAATTGTTTTTTTATATTTATATCTTTATTTATAGCGATCGCACTTATGTGTAACAAAATTATCAAAAGAATTGATTTCATGAGCCCGCAATTTTGAGTAAATATGTGTAAATTTTCATTTAAAAATTAAATACAATTAAAAACTTTGCAAAATGTTGTACAAAAATAGCTTGTAATTATTTTTACAAAATATAGTCTAGAATATAACATATCAAGCTGTTCCTATTTTCTAGGTAACAGAACTCAAAGAAATATTTTTTGTGATAATTTTTTAAATTACTTTTCTTCCCTTGGAAACAAACCATCGCTTTGAAATAAGAAGTGACAAGTACCTAACAAAAGTTCATACCTGTACCACAGAGCAATCTGCTATTTAATTTAAAAACGGTGTGACTCCTTGTCTCAGTCGTTTCCCAGTAATCATGTAATTGGTTAATATATAATAGATAACAAATCTTTGCTTTTTCAAAAAAGGGTTTTTTTTAGCTCCACATCATTTAACCATTTATTACGTTCTGTTAGATTGGAAGGAAACCTGCAAAAAATTAAGTAATAAAAGATATAAATTTATTTCAATTTTGATGTTTCAGTGTATCATCATTCATGTAAACAACGTTTCGAAATTTCATGCAAATCGAGCAGAGAGACCATTCGAGAAACCTTTTTCGTTTGTAATTAAAATAAAACAAAAATTACAATGTATGGTCACCCTAGTCGAAGTTATAATACAAACATGAATCGTTAATTATTAAGCAAATAGCGAAATAAAATTGGAAATAACAAACCAAAATTAACATCTAAACCAAAATACCCATTAGTCTATACAGAAATAATAGCAATTAAAGTCGAAATATCACTAAAAATTAGTTTCAGATGACGCGCAGTATTTGCATGGTGTTTTGTTCTTACGAATGAAATATAATATTACATTCTGGATGCTACTCACTTTTGCAACCGTGCACAATACATTTTAATGACTATTTTACTAGTTTTGCCTCTGCATTATTCCAAAATTCAAAAACAAACTTGCGAAATGAACATAAACATCCGCCATGTACTGTAAAAATTATTTGACAAATAGATTTTGGGTTGTCATATAACGGCTTTTAAGAATAAATCTAAAACAAGGGAAATACGTAGGAAGCTAGGCAAATAGTTCATCGTAAATCTTTATTAAGTGTTTAAAAGAAAAAGCAAAAACTAGCTTGAAAATCGTTTTGTTAAGTTTTGTTATCATTTTTTACTTATAATTCTTGCCATACTGACAATTAAACTTATACTGAAATTCATGATGGCTGTCAATGGGGTAATATCAATCGTCACACTGGCTATCCTGTAGGGAAAACAGGGGTTACTTAAGGTCATTTAATTATTCCTAATGTTGATATTAGGAGTGTGGGTTCCAGTTTGTCTATACTTCCGTGCAACAGATTCAAATTACTTTTACTTAAAGCTTCCAAGCTCCAGAGTGGCCCTCGAAATTCAAATTTTCTTGCGTTTTTTGGAATTTGTAGGTCAGGGTTAGGGTGTATATTTAACAAAATATGATTCGCGACCGTAGCGATTATGTGTTTACAGAATTATTACCATTAAAATCACCAATACAACCCCGTAAGTTCATATTAGCCCTTTGAATGAGTTTTTCAGGAAAAACTCATTCAAAGGGCTAATATGGCCTTACAATATGAACTTTCTGGAAAAAATGACGGCAACATGTTAGGTATCCGAACCTAGGTACACGAAGTATCGCTAAATTGTTAAGACGTCGGGATGGAACAAGTGAGTCATACTGTCCAGTGCACAAAGTGTTGAAGCGTAACCGAATGCGCCCATACAAATTGCACAAAGTGCAATCACACGCCCCGAGCCGATCACGACCGCCGACGAGTTTTCTGCCGTTGGTTCTTAGACCAGCAACAACGTGTGCCTGGTTCCATTGAGCACATTATCTGGACGGATGAGTCGACATTTACCAGAAACGGCCTGTGGAACCGAAGAAATACACACGTGTATTCAGAGGTTGACCCGCACGCTGTTCGACACACCGGGCACCAAACTCGATGGTCGGTTAACGTATGGGCAGGTTTATTTAAGGATCGCATACTAGGACCAGTGTTTCTGCCACAGCGACTTAACGGACAGCGATATCTAAACTTTATAAATGAACAGTTGGTTGACATTTTAGACGACCTATCTATGGCTAAATGTCGCCGCACATGGTTCCAGCATGATGGTGTACCTCAACATGTCGTGAGGTTCGTCCGTGAGCGCCTCACCGAATTATTAGATGATCGCTGGATTTGACGGACTAGGACCATACGCTTGGCCAACTCGCTCACCAGATCTGACCCCGTTAGACTTCTTTCTGTGGGGTATGTGAAAAAAAGGGTTTTTAATCGTGAGTGTGATAGTGCTGACGAAATGCGCCAAAGGATCGTGGAAGTTTTCCACAAACTACGTACAGACTGTGTCGAAGACCACACGATGATGCCCCGCCTGCATGAGGAGACGCAACACTGAGCCCAAATCTGCCTTGAAATGAATGGAGCACAATTTGAGCCGCATCTCATAAGACCATGGAGGATTTAGAGCGGTAAGCTGTTTCATAACTATTTTTTTTAAATAACTTAGTACTGAACTAATCTTAATAGGTACATAACTGAATACATGAGAATAATAAACATACCTACACGATGAATAAAAACGCATGACTCTAACCTTGGTTACATTTCATTTAAGTATTTTTTCACTAGCGGGGAATCGAACCAGTTATTTGGTTTATTTAACCTGTAAATTCTGATTAAAGTGGCTACGTGGAGACAAGTACAGTGGCAAAATAGTAGGTTAAGTAGATAAGTTAGGTATTTAGACAAGTGTTGTAAATTATTAGGTATTGTGGTATGGCCCGCTAGTTGCGAGCCGCGCGGATTCGCGTTCGCGCGTACATTGACCTCTAGTCAGCTGATATCAATTCAGTAATTCCACTGCTGGTTTTATGTTTCAGTATTTTCATGATTTTTTTTATGAAATTATCGTTTCATTTAGCTGTACTAACATGATAGAGAATGAATAAAGCTAATAAAACGTTGTGAAAAGATTATTTTTCTTTCATTAGGATTGATTTTATATTCCACCCATCATCTAAGTTATAGTTGGTACTGTCGTCTGTCTTCGTTTTCGGGAGCGTTCCAAAAATAGCCTGTATATTACAATATTTACAAAGAGCGGCAATAATGTTTACTATTGTTTTCACAGGTGGGAGTCTTCTATGGAGTCTTGATTATCTTGATTTACTTGATTCTTCTTTCTTGAGTGCCGCTGTCGAATTGAATGACTCGGAGCCCAAAACGCCCTTTTTATATTCCCGTGGAGGGTGTCTTGACACGAGCGTGTTCTTACGAGGTGTGTCGCACGCTGATTGGTCGTCGGCATCACTTGATGTTCGGGCGGTGTGCCGGGTGTGCGGGGTGTGCGGGGCGTAACGAGGTATGAAGGGACGATGGGGCGGCGACCCCCCTCGTCGTCCGTAACACTTAGTAAAACTTCTTTCTTTAGCTCTTGCGGTATTTGACTTATAGTGTCAACATTGGTTAGAGTTTTACGAATAGTTTTCAAAACACACTTTTCTATTTGTTTCGTTAAATCAAATAATTCATTGCTTGCATATATGAGTTCACCATATGAATCTATTTTATTAATGACATTATTTCTCTGTAATTGCTAACACCATCTGCCGCAATCATTTGTAAAGCTTGTAAGCAATTCACGCATTTCGTAGTCTTTCGCAATTTGCTGACTATGTAACCAGTAATGTATGATTGAACAGCATTGCTGGTTACAGCCTCATTGTAATCGTGGTCTTCATCGATTGAAGAACCTTCCAATAATGCTTCAGAACTTTCAACCATAAGATCAATATTTTGTAGCCATATTTCCTTGTCTTTATTGGAAGAAGTTAAAATTCCTTGAGCTCCTATTAAAGTTTTTAGCAGGTCTTTCCCTGAAATATTGCATCCTTTTGAAGGACGTACGAGAGAAAAACAAGAAGCCAAACGATACACTTGTACAAACATTTTTAGATCAGGGTGGTCGTTTCCTCCACACGAATGTCGCATAACAGAAAAAAAGTCTCTGAAATTCCAAATAAATAATTGTTCATAAAGAAATAAAATGAGTAAAGTCAATTATAGTGACTTGTATATTGTATAATTACTTCTAAAGGATCTTGTGACAAAGTTGTTGTCATTACATACTCATATTTTCAACATTTGTAGTGTTGAGTGCAATGTTACTTTTAATACTAGTAACGTACTCCTTGATACAGGTATTTTTTGGTACGACTTTCCATTGATGTTCGTCGAGTTGGGGGTTGATATTTTCACAGAAAGGTTACATTATTATAAGTACACACGCAAAGTTTCAACATGCGGAAATGCGTAGTTTTTGAAAAAAAAATTATTGAAAATAAATTATTTTTGCAATATTTATGCCAATCCCCGTGACATCCGCCGAGTTGGAGGTGATATCTCCAACAGTTGTACATATTAAATTACTTCTAATACATGCCTTACATCTACAAATTACTATGTACTACCAATTATAGGAGAACACATCTTTCTAAAACAGTGTTTATAATTTGCCTATTTTAATGGTAGTTGAAACAAAAATAACAAAAATATAAATAATGAGTAAAGTCAATTGATATATATATATATATCAATTGCTACCGTAAAACTGACGCTATTTTGTATTGTCGTTGTCAGTAGGGATGTCGATAGTTGTGTCTCGCCAGCAACGCAAAGTCGGGAAACTTGCATTTGGAAAAATCCAAAATTAGGGGCTTTTTAGGTGCTAATTAAGTACAAAGTTTAAAAATTCGACAATATACACATATAACAATACAAGAAAAACAAAAGAAATAACAAGAGAAATGACAAAAATCAACAATAAAAAATAACAATAAAAATAATAATAACAAGCGGAGGTCAGTCAAACCTCCCCGCAAGGAGACAGGGGGGCAAGAACTGTTAGCGTAAAGGACTCACCAAGGCGTCGACGCTGTACAGCGCGAGCAGGACAGCGGAGGCGCGAGAGCGAGATAGCACTACCGTACGGGGACGAAAGCGCGGGCTACCTGGACACAACCGCTCGGGAGCGGTGGCACAGGCAGAATAATGATGACTCGGAGCCCAAAACGCCCTTCTTATATGGAGGGTGTCTCGGCACGAGCGTGTTCTTACGAAGTGTGCCGCGCCAGGCGTAACGGGGTATGAGGGGGTGACGGGACGGCGGCTCCCTTCGCCGTCCGTAACAATATGTGTAGCACCGTTTCACATCTTGCTTACATATTACGCGCGACGCGGTTCCTTGTAAGACCATCCAAACAACGTTCTACCGGCAATGGGTTGCTTACGGCGTCCTATTCGAAAATTACGCGTTATAATTAAATGCCAATTATTTGAACCTATCAGCACTTTCGGTTTCGCATCGTTATAACGCACTTCACTCGGTAAGCCACGTAAATGTTTCAAACGTAGACACTCCTTACCGACGGACTGCGAACCTATTATCAAATTGCTTATCGTTCGAGTACTTATAAGGTACGTATCGTTTCTCGTTTAACCACGTATCCCTATTTTAAGTACGCGGCTATTAGCCCCACGTTGGCTATTCGATACGCCTCGGATGTTCAGTGGCTTTGTCGCTCCTAATTCGTCATCTAATTCGCAAATTAATTCGTCATCTATCAGCGAGATTGTGGACCTTTCATCGAGGAGCTCGTAGGTCTCTATCTTCTTACCTCGCGGTCCGCGCACTATAATAGGACACACTTTTAAAAATACCGTCTCATTGTTAGCTGTATTAGACACGACGAGCACTGTTTCACCTGGATTTGCAGATGCTACCGGTGTCTGAATCTTGCGGGCGTGAAGTAACGCGTGATGAGGGGCGGTGCAGCTATCGCCGCATTTCTTGGCCTTGCACCTCAGACGCAGATGCTTACTGCTTAGTCACTTGAAGCACACTCCCTCTTCCTTCACCCACTTCCACCGGTTACCCACGTCCATCTGTATCAGTTTTCTACACTTGTTTATCAGATGTTCTCCACTACAACACAAACACTTAACACTTTCACTATCATCTTTTGTGGTGAATGTCCTTACTTTGCGGAGCCTATCCTCTACGCGGCGTGTGACTACTAGTCGGCGTGGCGGACGTGTAGGCGTGGCTTAACTAACGGTCAGCCTCTCTCATCATAAACCGTGATAATGTGACGATATTCGGATCGTCAGCACTTCTGTAGTGCTCCGCGTAATCGCACCAACGCGACCGTCAGTGAGGACTCAACTTGCTAGTGACCTCTCTCGTTAGCACACGATTCTGTAAATATCCTTTACCGTCGACGTTCTTCACAATACGGACGATATTCTGTAACCTAATTGCGAACGCGTTTAACTCCTGAACGGTTTTACCCGGGCGCGGAAGGCGTAAAAAATCGCGTTATCCAAATTACAATCTTAAATATGCCTGACCTACATTGTCTGGCCTGCTAACTGGGAGCAAAGTTTATAATGAGAAATGGTAGCTACATAATATTATGTCAAGCAATATACTATTAAAAACTGAAACGACAAACAATCTCACAGCTTATCTGACGGTAAGTGACACACAAACGCCTACGTTGTCATCTAAGATGGAATGCCTACAGTCTGTAAAAAGAGTTCCCCATTTCATGTACCTACACCAAGTATTATTTGAAAAAAAAAACGTGAAGCTTATTGAAATACCGCAAGTCTGCCGCTCACTGGCTCTTAGACCAACACAAAATTTCAAGCAAACCCATCCAGTAGTTTTTGTGTGAATTGTGAATAAAGACACAGACTGGCAAAAATTCTCAAAACCATCAATTTGACTTCAGTGACCGTTGTTTAGTCTCCTGGACTTGTTTTTCTTTTCTTAAAAATATTAGAACTGTAATAATACACATACCCTCTAGTCGGGTAAAAATAGTTACTAAATTATGTCCAGCGATTGCTAGCGAGTCGACTTACGAGTATGTGGCTCCGACAGCGCTGCGCAAACTATGTTACTGTAGCATTATGCAGAGTCGCTTCTATTTTATTTGAAAATAACTTGACAATGTTAATAAAAACATATGAGCTTGATCTATTTTCTTATCCATTTTGGCCTTATGACATTATATACCACTCTCCTTTTTATACATTATAAAGAGAATAAGAACTTCATGCACATAGCTCAAATCCATGATAATATATCACTATTAAAGTTTCTATATACTGTATTATAACTTACTATGTAAGTGTGTAAGGTGGCCTTTTTGTTGCCGCAATACATTTTTTTATACCGAGTTCAAAAAGGAGATGGTAATCATAACACCCAGTAAAAACTGGGTGTACCGATTTTGATGGTTCTTTTTTCATTTGAAAACTGGTGCTTCATATGTGGTCCCATATAAATTTGATTAATGCCTGAGTCGGTTGTACAAAATTTTTAATTTTAATTTATTTAATATTTAGTTATGTTTTCTGTTTGATAAATTCATTTTCTGCAAGTTGTAGCAATAAATTAATATGTTATTTCTTTCTTGTTTCTTTCAAAAAATAAAAATCCCCTATGTATTTTTATATTTTATTAAAGACAAACAAAATTAACATAAACATAACTTCGCCTTAACACGGAAGAAACTGAGGCGTTCGAATAATCAGCACACTGATGTATCAGTTACTAAAATATAGCGTGAGTGTGACGGTGAGTCAAACGCAGAGTCACCAGATTTGCGAATCTATAACATTCTTCACATGGAAGTGTTTAAACCACGTGTTTATTATCTAACACTATATTAAATTTCAAATCTGTAAAAATGACAAATTATTTTGACCAGGCTAGTGGCGTAGCATAAAAGGGCGTGAAGCTAGAGCTATGCATATGACCCCGGGC
Source organism: Parnassius mnemosyne (assembly GCA_963668995.1). Lineage (NCBI taxonomy): Eukaryota > Metazoa > Arthropoda > Insecta > Lepidoptera > Papilionidae > Parnassius > Parnassius mnemosyne. The sequence goes on along the minus strand of CAVLGL010000082.1, from coordinate 18,796,536 downwards.
AACATTGTGGGTATGAGGAGAAAGCCTTAATTTTTAAAATCAAGTATATTATGAAATTATCATATATTTTAATATTTTCTTTTAAAACTTCTTCACAATATGTTCTTAGGAGATTTTAACCGCGGTTTGAGCCAGCAGACAGTCGATGACGTCAGTAAGGCGCAATAGCAGACACGTTGCACAGTAGCAAACATCTTGCAGTTTGCATCACCATCGGAATACTTGTTTCATCGTTTCTACTGATAGTTCAAATACGCAGACATTTAATACACAAAATCGCACCACTTTTACGTATCAAATTCTACTTCAAACCATTGCAACAGTTCAACAGAAAACTTATCTATACTTCTTTAACTTTTTAACTGTCGTTTTTTACTGCACAACCTCCTATATGTCAATCTCTGTCTTCTTAGTCTAATGGTTGTCTAGGATAGAATGCCTTAAGGCATTACATCCGCCATAGTTTTTTTATAGCATAAGGGTAACAAAGGAGCACACAGTCCACCTGACGGTAAGTGGTTGCTGTGGCCCATAGACATTTTATATCTATCGATGATGACGAATCAAAATGCAGATGCGTTGTTAGCTATGAGGACTGAGATGGAGTGCCTCATTTCCAGTAAAAAGGGTCTCCGGTTCTCTACACTCACCATACGAAACACAGTAGCGTTAAGCTGCTGTTTTATGCTGGTATTCTGTGAGAGCGTACTTTCCCGGTCGGGCTGACCCATTCGTGCTACAACTATACCAATAATATAGCTGCAGCATGGCTCTACCACGTAAACTGTACTACTTTTGTCCATAAAAGTTTAAATAAATAAATAAATAAGTAAATAAATTTAGTCCTGTAACGGCGGTGAATGGAATCACTACCCCACTTCATTCCGTGGGTGTCGTGATTGGTGACAGAGAGAACCAGAAACAGATGAGTTGCCAACCCACCCGCCATATAACTGCTATAAATAGATACCTGTAACTATGGCAAATATCCTCCCTATGAAAGCCGAAAGCCATGCTACGTCACTTAACCTGGCAACTCCGAGAACAATTCTCTGCACAGTGCAGATACGCTTAAAGATCTAAGCTGTCCGACGTAAACTTGATGCGACGCGCGGGCAGCTCCCAAACGCGCAGAGTGTGATCGCTGTCTCCCGCTGCTATCTTGCAGGACCTATTGAAAGAAAGATTTCTCTTTTGACGTGAATAAGTCTTTAAATTAACTTCCAAAGCAATTCAGAAAACTGATGATAACAAAATCGGAATTTCCGTTTAGTATAAATGTTGACGTTACTCCCTGGTACTATTTTATTTATTCTGTGACGTGTACATATGTATTCATGTAGAACACGGCCGTATCCACGTCACAGTCTTACCCCGATTTTTTGGTTACTTTTCTTTTATGAAATTGTAGTGAGCAACGAACATACAGTCCATCTGATGGTAAGTGGTTAATACCTGCACCTGCAACCAACTTCAAATAAAAAATAAACTACAAACGCGTTGTCACCTCCGAGGACTAAGGCCCATATAAACGTAATTATTTGATACGCCCTCATTATGATGTCAGCATCTCAAGATAATTAGTAAACACATAAAACAGTATCTCAAAACGCGGTAGGTACTTAGGAATACTGTTCCGTGACTTGCACTCAAGTACAAACACGAGAGTCGAGTTTTCAGTGCGTCACTTAGGTGATATCGTAAACCTAAGCCGCATCTTGACAAATGTTTATTAATAAGAAGAAAAGAAGACCTTAAGATTGTACTCAAGTGCGTGTAATTTGAGGTGAGTAACATTTATTAATACAGGCCTAAGATGTAATGCCTTACAGCCTTTTGGCAGAAATAGGTAAGAGATGCAATTTTTACTTGTATTTAGTTTTTTTTTTATAGATTAAAGTAAACTAGTACACAGTCAACCTGATGGTAAATGGGTGTTATGGCCCATAGACATTTATCCTCAATTGAGAATCAAAATGCAGATACGTTGTCACCCCTGAGGACTAAGATGGAATGTCACGTTTCTAGTAAAAATTTTCTCTGGTTCTCTACACTCACCATACGAAACACAGCAGCATTAAGCTGCTATTTTATGCTGGTATTTTGCGAGAGCGTGGTCCTTCCCCGGTCGAGCCGACCCAATTGTGCTACAACCATAATATAGCTATCACGTATAAATGTATATATGTCCTGCCTTTTAGTTCTGATTAAGCACGTGCCAGGTGGTAAAGTCCATAGTATAGTTGGCTTATTGGTCTTAAACGCGATTGGTGAACATGAAGTGCCAGGTTCGAACCGCGGGTCGGACCAAAATCATTTATTGGGGTTTTGGAACGAAGTTCCTTATCTAACGGTACAAATTTGAAGGATAGGGGCTAGGCAAGAAAAAGTGTAAGATAGCGTAGTGCGAGCGAGATGGAATAATATCTAATCTCCCTCGCACTTGTTCTTAAATTTGCCATGAAAGAACTTTCTTTACTTTATTTACTTTATTTTAAATTTTACTTTATTTTAAATGATGCTTCATTTTAACAGACTAATAATTTATTTATTTGTATTTGTTAATCAATAATATAATGCGTTTATCAATAGTAATATACTACGAAAGGCACTTCGTTCCAACAGAGTGTTCCACGACACCCACGCATGTTTTTTCTCACAAGAAATTCTCTGTAGTAGCCTGGTGTCAGGAATTTGGCAGTATTTTTACCCCAGTGGTTGGTCCTGCGCCTGATCTCTCTATGAGGGAATAGAGAGTGCATCTTTGCTTGCGCGTACACTCGTGCACTATAATACTGTCCCGCGCAGATGGCCAATCTCAAATCGAAATAACGCTACTTTAATAGATCCTATGCAGGTAAAAACAGGTCAAGTCGTTAGTATGTAATAAAAAAAATTAAACATTTGCACGCTTAGGATTGAGACAGAACATATTACTTAGAACCATGTACCAAATTTCATTATTTACTACCTATAATCAGCAAACAAACTTCATTCATTCGTTCGTTCATTTAAAACCATCCGTTATAGTTATTTTTTTATATAATAGGTATATAAGTGTGTTGGCAAATGAGCATGCGGCGCACCTAATGGTAAATGTCGACGCCGCCCATGAACAACTGCACCACCAAGGGAATTGACGGCTCCTTTACGCAGTGACTTGGCGATGAGTTGCAGTGCTAAGGATCGCGGGTTCGATTCCCACACGGAATAAGTATATTGTATGGCCTACAAATAATTGTTCCGAGTCTGTCTGCATGTTTGTCCTTGTGTGTAAACTGTCCCAACGATACAGGAGTAAATTCTAGTAAGGTGGTGACTTTAAAAAAAAAAGAATGAGTATCGTGGAACACTCGGTTGGAACGAAGTTTTTTGCGTAGTATATTATTATTGATAAACGTAGGTATTATATAATTGATTAACAAATACAAATAAATGAATTACTAGCTTCTATTAAAATTCGTCCACACGACGAATTTTAATAGACGCTGGAGTGGACGAAGCAAAACAAGTAGGTATGTAAGGATCGTAGCAAGTGGAAAGAATTGGTCTCTGCCTACCCCTACGGGAAAGAAGCGTGATTATATGTATGTATGTTAAAATGAAGCGTGATTTGAAATAAAATAATATTTCTTTCATGGCAAGATAAGAAACAGTGCGAGGGAGATGGATATTATTCCATCTCACTTCCTTATTTCGCCGCCAAGGCCGTCTACACTATGACACAAGGGGTAGTGACGAAAAAATCTTACACTTTTTGTCGCCTAGCTCCCATCCGCCAAACTCGTACCGTCCGATAAGGAACATCGTTCCAAAAATACATTGCCGACCTTTTAATAGGAGAAAGCTCGTTTCTTGTAGGTCCATAAGTCGTTATCGGTCCGAAAAAATCGCCGGTGGTAAACGAATCCACAACGTAGTCGTGGGAGGAGGGAAACTCCTAGTTAATGTTATATAAATAGCTAGCGACCCGTCCCTGCTTCGCCTGGATAGGATCCATTAATGTGGCGTTATTTAGACTTAAGATAATCAAAGACCACTTATTTTATAAATTTTTCATTTTTACAAAAAAGAAATTATAGGATAGGGTGATAAATGAGAACACAGTTCACCTGATGGTAACTAGTTGCTGTGGCCTATAGACATCTACATTTATCTTCTATAAAGAATCAAAATACAGACCCGTGAGGACTAGATGGAATGCCTCCTTTTCAGTAGAATGGGCCTCCGATTCTCTACACTCACCAGAAACACGGACGTGTTAAACTGCTATTTTACGCTGGTATTCTGTGAGAGCGTGGTATTTCCCCGGTCGAGCCGACCCATTCAAGCTTCCACTATACTACTAATATAGCTGCAGCATGGCTCTATCACGTATAAATATATTCAAGTTTTTCGGATTAAATATAGCCTAGATCCCTCCTGGCATTGCTCTCTATCTATCCGTAAAGTCTTATCGGTTCATTTATCATTTTTCACAGCCATTCCGAACATTAACCAGGACAGACAGACAGACAGATAAACATTTGAAATGTCGTTATTTATGTCTTCAAAACATGTAAATAACCGACTGAGTTTAATAGAAGCCGGTTATTTCAATATTACAGACAGACACCTCAATTTTATTTATATGTATAGACTAGCTGTTCCCCGCGACTTCGCTCGCGTGTTAGGGTTTTTAGGTTTTTGCACAGAACCCTTATTATTTTTCTAAAATAAAAGTAGCCTAAATTACTCCTTATGAAATCAGCTATCTGCCAGTGAAAGTCCCGTCAAAATCGGTCCAGCCGTTTCGGAGATTAGCCGGAACAAACAGACAGACAGACAAAAATTTAAAAAAAAAAATAGTATTTTTGTTATAAGTACCGTAATACGTTCATATGCATTTAGTAAAAAGCTGTAATTTTCACATTACAAACAAACACTTCAATTTTATTTATTTGTATAGATGTACAGATATAGATAATAATTTAAAGTACATACCCACTCTGACTGACGGCAACACAGGTAACGCAGCCTCCGCCGAGCAGACCCTCGATTGGAACGACTTTCCCGCTCGACACGTTGTACCCGCGCAGGGCTTCTTTCTCCGAGTCTGTCAGGCCCAGAACTACGCAGGGAACGTGTCCCAACCACGACATGCAACTGATTGCTACGTCGAGGCAGAAGATCTAAAAAAAAAAGAAAAACATACGGAGTGTCGTGGTACACTCGGTTGGAACAAAGTGCCTTTCGTAGTATATGATTATTGATAAACGCATTATATTATTAATTAACAAATACAAATAAATTAATTACTAGCGTCTGTTAAAATTAAGCATCATTTTATTTTTTTCATGGCAAGATATATATTGTATACGTGGTAGAGCCATGCTGCAGCTATATTATTGGTATAGTTGTAGCACGAATGGGTCGGCTCGACCGGGAAAGTACGCTCTCACAGAATACCAGCATAAAATAGCAGCTTAACGCTACTGTATTTCGTATGGTGAGTGTAGAGAACCGGAGACCCTTTTTACTGGAAAAGAGGCACTCCATCTCAGTCCTCACAGCTGACAACGCATCTGCATTTTGATTCGTAATCATGGATAGATATAAGATGTCTATGGGCCACAGCAACCACTTACCATCAGGTGGAGTGTGTGCCCGTTTGTTACCCTTATCCTATAAAAGAAAACCTACAGCAGGTGGCGCGCGTATCGCACCGTCACATTTACTTGAAAGTTATATATCATTCAACTTCAATTGAGTTATTATCATTGCTAATTAAACAATGTAACTCTTCCAAATTCAAAACAATATATTCGCAATTATTTCTTCTGCGGCTGCAACGCGCCGGGTACCAGCTAGTCTATTTATAATTAACTAGCTGTTCGCCGCGACTTCGCCCGCGTGTAATTTAGGGTTTTAATTATGTTGCGCGGAACCCTAATTCTTTTTATAAAATATAACTAGCCTAAGTTACTCCTTATAACATCACAGCTATCTGCCAGTGATAGTCCCGTCGAAATCGATCCAGCCGTTTCGGAGATTAGCCGGAACAAACAGACAGACAGACAGACGGACAGACAGACAAAAGTTTCAAAAATTGTGTTTTTGTTCTAAGTACCGTATATACTTTCATATGCATTTAGTAAAAAGCTGGTATTTTGGCATTACATACAAACACTTCAATTTTATTTATTTGTATAGATTACATAGTAGTGTTGAATTGAAATTAATTTTAATTTAATATTTGCTTGGCAAAATGGTAAAATGTACGGATCTTTTATGTACTCTGTCAACACCTTATTGTGAACACCAAACATTCAATGCAAATCAATAAATATTCTATTCTACTCTAATCCCCATTTAAAAACATATTCATCATCATCATCATCATTACACCTCACAAGTCCACTGCTGAACCTATGCCTCGCCAAAGGAATGCCACAAAGCACCGTTCCAAGACACCCGCATCCACTGACTTCCTGCATATCTTACCAGGTCATCACTCCGTTTAATAGGGAGCCGTCCTACACTTCGACTACCGGTATAAAGTTGTCACTCGAGAACGTTTGTTCCCATCAGTTGTCGGTTGTTCAAGTTTTATGGCCGACCCATTCCCACTTCAGCTTACTAATCCCTTGGACTATATTGGTTACTCTGGTTCTACAGCGGATACCCTCAGTTCTAAGTCTATCAGGTAGAGAATCTCCGAGCATAGCCCTCTCCACCGCTCGCTTAGTGACCTTGTGCTTCCTCATACGGCCAGCAGTCGGATCACGACTCAGATTTGCACGTCATCATCACTGGCACGACGCACTGGTTATACAATATTGTTTTCAAGTTTTGAGGTATACGTAACTAAATGTGTCGTAATCTCCCGAACGCTGCCCAGCCGAGTTGAACCCGACAATTGACCTATAGTAGAAGTTGGACTTACGAAGTCTGTGTACTAGGTAATAAACGCGACAACGTCGAACATAGTGCTCGCAAGAACTACTGGCATAGGATCGAAGAACTAATAGAATGTAAACAATTTTCACTTGACTAAGCTTCACAGGTTCTTCTAAGCCTATTGTGTGAAATTTTTTTTTGTTCGTTTTAAATCTTGAAGCCGACTCTTACTTTGTATTAAAAATCAAATTTGTTGAATATCACAAACTCGAATGTCGTTTACATAGATTAAAAAAATCATCCCCTTTCTTTTCAAATCCTCACAGAACATGGTGATTGCAAGTAGATCTACTGCGATCTATTGCGGATAGAACTTCGACTTCGTCCTCGATCAAGATTTAAATTGCAAATGCGTTGTCACCCCTGACTATTAAGATTTAAGATGGAATGCCTCGTTGCCTATCAAAAGGATCTCCGGTTCTCTACGCTCACCATACGAAAAACAGCCGCATTAAGCTGATATTTTATATTCTTGTATATATATATGCTTTTTGTATTTCTTTTTACACTTACCATTTTATCTCTGCACTACTCTAAGGCAGACTGTTAGATAATGCCTTAGGCATTAAGTCCGCATACATATATTACAGTGTATATATGTAAGTTAAATAAAATATTTTAAAAAAGTATCTCACGCTGGTATTCTCTGAGAGCGTGGTCATTCCCCGGTCGCGTTACAAATATCTAATATAGCTACAGCATAACTACCCTGTATATTATATACGTGTCTCAGTAGGATAACTTATAAAACTTGTCATGTTTAGAGTTTGGAGTACAAAATATTTTACCTTTAACGGACCGGGTTGATTGATGTTGTAAACCCTTAATTCCGAGTCCATAGAGACGGAAACAAAGGTGCCAGGCTTCTGGTAACTGAACGCGACTTCCAGCACACAGGAGGAATGGCCTTCCAGCACTTGATACACAGGATCAACCTCGCCCTCCTCGTGCGCCTTTATTTTACATAAATACAGCCTTCCAGATTTAGTACCGACTGCAAAAACGTCCGCTAGGATCCTCTCATCGTACCCTCGTAAGGGAAAGCTCTTGATAAAGTCAAAGCAGGTTATATCTGGAGCATTTTTTCCCGCGTTCAAAGTGTAACAAACCACATTCTCGAATATCTTGAGGTTTGCGTTTACCTGCCAAACGTTGATAGTACCGTCACTTCCAGACGAAATTAAAATTTGGTCGGAAGCTCCTCGACGTCTCCCCTTGCAGTTTATCTGCATAGTCAGGAACGTATTAGCTAACGTCGCGTCAGCCCAGTAGAGAGCTGACACGCGTCTGGATCCATGGCAACCTGACGGAGAAGTCAGGCCTTCGTCGTAACAGTTCGAACTGGGATTGGTTAGGTTACAAAGTACAACTTCGCCCGAAGTCGTACCATACGCCAGAAGCGCGGCCACAGTCGGATGATATTTAAGAACAGTAACACAGTTCTTCTCGGATATATCCAGCATGTGGACCAACTTATCGCCTTCCGATCGCTTCGTGGTGTACACTTTTATGAGGCCCGGATTCTGACACCAAGTCTCGTGTTGAGTTTGACCGATGGAAAGTGCTAAAGAATTACCAGCGCTGCTCCAAGTTACACTTAATATCGAGGACCGGTGGTCCCCAGCACCCAGCCCGTCGCCCTCGACCTTCATCTCTTGGAGAAGCTTTGCCGCAACCGGCTCCTCGTCTTCTGAATCCGACGAGTTGTATAGCATCTCTTTATCATTCTGTTCCAACTGTTCCATCATACCTGGCACGACTCTCCTCAGAAAATCATTGAGACCTGAAGGTGGATATTCCTTGGGGACACCGTCATCGGCGTTCAGCTCTCCAGGAGCAGCCATGCAACCAATATCTTTGGATAAAACAGTCTGCGAAGCGACCCCGCATTCACTGAACTCGCATGTTTGCGTAGATATTTCAATTCCCGATTTTTTTATTGGTGCAACACTTTCAAAGCCTACAACCTCGCTGTCGAATCCACTTAAAGCCGACATTTTTGTAATTGTTATTACTATTCTCGGTTTCTCTTATGATTATATTTTGTTTATGTTGTTGTTACTTGATGCGTTACTATGACAACAAACTATTTTCATAAAGCTTATGTGTAAAACGTAGTGGTTACATAAATACTCCTTGTATAAGGGGCTACTTAAATTATGTCAAAAGTTTTCATTACTTTAAAAATAAGAAAATTAAATATTTTTTGAAATAATAATAATATAATAATAATGTCCTCCAGACCGAGTTCAGGTCACAGCGGCCAGCCTCAACGGAGACTAGCCATCGGCGCAGTACTGGATTATAGGGCCAAGTGTGTGCGCAAGCACAGGTGCACTCTCTATTGCCTCACTCTCGTAGTCCTATGAGACGGTAAACCGACAAGACCGGAGAGAGATCAGGCGCAGGACCAACGGCTTTACGTACTTTCCGAGGCACGACGGTGAGACACCGCCAACTTCCTGGCTCCGGGCACTGAGAATTTCTTGATGGAAAAACTAAATACCTGATTTTTTGGTCCGACTCGGGATTCGAACCCGGGACCTCATGATCAGCAGTCGCACTACTACAACCACTAGACCAACGAGGCGGTATTTTTAGAAATAGTATGTACATAATTTGGAATATCATGACAACTTAACTGCCCAAACTCACTCTCTGTTCTACTCAACGTTAGCTGGTTGAGAATGCCATATAGCTTTAAGCTCGCCTTTTGTACAAATATTTAGTGCAATAAAGAATAAATAAATAAATTATAATATAATTTATTTATTATTAATTGTAATAATATTTTATTTTTTAGAAAATTAACTTAAGGGATTTAACTAAAATGGTTAATACTACAATGACCTTAATACGAACAGTGCAGTGCTTAGATTTCTAATCTAAGTTTTTTTTATTTTATTAACTGTTCACAGTCCAGCTGATTGTAAGTGGATGTTGTAGCCCATACACATCTACGATTAATGGGGGCCGTTCGTAAAGTTTCATCGCAATTGGTTCAGCCATTCAGAAGATTATCCCGGTGTGACACACAACACACCGAACCCTAAATCACGCTATCAAAGTTTCAAAGTGCTACGCTATATATATATATATAGAAGAGTTCTATACTAACACACGGAATGTTGAGAACGTGAGAGAACTCCCCTTTGCACTCCACGGCCAGTTCAAATTGTCATCTCTTAGTTTTAATTATACTGGCACTCTTGCTTTATACCCTTCAGAGCGACACACAGCAAGGTACCATTGGCGGCAGAAATATGAGGGTGGTATCCACCCTCCTAAGCAACAAAGAGGATACCTGCCAGGTAGTTATATCACCTTCTAAATGGATATGTCTCTCCAGTGGCGAATTATCCCTGAGACAAACTAAGCACATGCCTAGGGGCGCAAGGTTACAAAGGGTTGCGTGGGGAAGTTATCACCAGGGAAATTGCAGGAGTTGCCGGCCTTCAAGAAAGAGTAAGCTCTTTTCTTGAAGGTCCCTAAGTCGAATCAGTCCGAAAAAACCATTGGCGACAGTAAATTAAACAGTATGGTCGTACAAGGCAGAAAATTCCGAGTAAATCGCACAGTAGTGAACCCGCCCACCATCGAGATGATGAGGATGGAATTTCGAGTTTTTTCGCAGTGTAAGATGGTGGAAATTGAATTATGCAGCTGGTATTAACCCAAACAACAACAACATGGTATATGAGGTAGAAGATGCATAGAGATGCAACGTCTCTTTGCACGGCCAGTGAATCAGGCCGATTGAAATGACTTGATGTCGACGATTCGGGCCGCTCTCCGTTGAATACGGTCAAGTTGAAGGAGCTGATACTGAAGTGCCTCGGTCCAGAGCTAATAATAGTATTCAATATGAGGCCGAACCTGCGCCTTGTAAAGCTGCAAGCGGTGGGCCGGCATGAAATACCATCTCGATCTACTGAGCACACTAACCATTTTGTGATGCCAGTTTAGCCCTCCCTTCCAAGTAACTTCCGCTGTTACTTGGAATGGAGGGCTAAACTGCGGAACTGTACGTCTGTCGAAATGTCGGCGGCAAGGATTCCGATGCTGGTTGCGGCAACGAAGGGAGTGCCCTGAAATTGAGGAGATTCGGCAAAGGGGTTGTGATTGCATCCCGGGACATAAATAATGTTTGATGAAGAAAAATAGAATAATTTATAAATTTGGCTCAAAGGATTTCGATGAAAATTTTTGTGTTTGAGTGGGTCTATGGATAGTTTGGAATCACAATTGGACCCTGTAGATGGCACTGTTATCTCTTGATAACAGGATCTCAGGAAATCACCCGTGCGAAGCCGCGACAGGTCGCTGGTACATTGTGTTGCAAATAGTTTTAAAATCGGGCTAAATTTATAATTAGATAACTTAGGTAAGTGTTACTAGATGCTTGGTAAGTTCATTTCTAAGTGTTAAGATCCCTGTTAAGCAGTAAGATTTTAATTTAGATAGTAAACATTTTTAATAATGATACATTTTCGTCGATAAATTATTGTAGCTTAAAAATGCAAAATTAGGTACCACTAGCGACCCGCACCGACTTCGCCTAGATGGGATCCACTAATGTGGCTTTATTTAGAATCAAGGTAATCAAAGTATGGACTATTTAGGTAGTTTACCAATCTTTAATTTTTTATTTAAAATAATCAAGTTTTTTGTATAACATATAGCTTGCATTACTCTCCAAATATTCGTAAAGTTTTTGTTACAATCGGTTTAGCCCTTCCAAAGATAAGCCCGAACACACATACAGTCAAAAAATTTGAAAATGGTTGTTTGTCTTATTAGAATGCAAATAATTCCCTAAGCGTAAATTACCTAAAGACACTTCAATTTTACTTATATGTATAGATTAGACAAAGCTTGTCACATTTAGTATGAAATAAGTTATCAGCTGTTAGGTACCATTTAGGTGCCTAGTTTAAATGAAACACAAACAAGTAAATCAAATGTATTTTATTTAACAAATTTACACTTATTGCACACTGTACACATGATATTTTCTCTCAAAATCATCGATATTTTTAGTCACGATATAAGTAGCGATATTTATTTTAGAGAATCGTATTCGTATCAATTTCGATATATTTTAAAATGTTATTTTTATTTTGTATTTTAATATTAAATCAAAAACATTAATTTGCTGTTTTTTTCGTAATCAAAACGTCCTGTATAAAAATGTTCTCCCTTATCCTACTACATCATTCAAAACGTGAAGATATATCGATATTTATAATGCGATAGTTATCGATAGTTTCAAAATATCGATATATTTTATTCACTTGCCCATCCCTACAAAAAAGACGCTGACTCCAGTATTATCACTACAGCAATATTGTTATTGCTGGTCGAATCAAGGTGTCATACTTTCAGTCAACAGACTTGTTTTGACCATCCTATAAAAGCCGTTGCGATTATAATTGTATTCGTTATAGTTCTCATGGTAGTAATGTTAATCATTTAGATATTATGGAAGTCAGTACTGCAATGAATTACATTTAATTTTGTTTATTTTTGTAACGAAGTTCCTTATCGGACGGTACGGGTTTGGCGGATGGGAGCTAGGCGACAAAAACTGTAAGATTTTTTCGTCACTACCCCTTGTGTCATAGTGTAGACGGCCTTGGCGGCGAAATAAGGAAATGAGATGGAATAATATCCATCTCCCTCGCACTTTTTCTTATCTTGCCATGAAAGAAATATTATGCCGTGCCCCCAGATTATTTCATTTCAAATGACGCTTCATTTTAATGGACGCTAGTAATTCATTTATTTGTATTTGTTAATCAATAATATAATACCTACGTTTATCGACAATAATATACTACGCTAGGAACTTCGTTCCAACCGAGTTGAGAACCACACTCACGCATTTATTTTTTATTTTTAAGAAGCTTCAGCACCGCTCCCGAAATTTAACTAGGTACATTTAATGCCTTTACGTACTACCCACTACAAGTACGGTCCATGGAGTGGTGAAAATCTGACGTATAACAGTTCCATTGCCCGAGAAAATCAATCTGTTGACAACTCGTCCGATTGAATGAAAATTCGATCGTTTGAGATTTTATGCACCCGTGTGAGAGTCAGTCGCATACAGATAGACGGCAATCAGACCACGGGTCGCATATCTCGTCATGTGCGGTCAGTGTGCCCTATGCCCCTTTTTCTATCGTGTCTCCTGTGTTATCCCCCGAGCATCACCCACGTCTCGAGTGTCCTCTGTGATCCTAGTGTCTCCCGTGTCCCCTGTGCCCCGAGTATCCCCCGCGCCCTTCTTGCTCCCTTTGCCCCGCTTGCCCCTCTGGCCGCCGTGTACATTGATGCGGTGCATGTGCAGAGAGTTGTTGGCCTTGAACCGCGCCGGGCACTGCGAACACTGCAAAAACACAGTTAGTCACCGCACAGGTTAAATACACAATAACCAGCGTAAAAATACCATCATAACGCCGATGTGTTCCTTATTTTATATGGAATAAGGGTGACAAACGAGCACACGCTCCACCTGATGGTGAGTGGATGCTGGGGCCCATACACATATACATGTGAATACGATTAAGAATCTAAATGCAGATCACTCTCCTCTGATCACTAAGATGGGAGACTTCGTTTCCAGTAAAAAGTGTCTCCAGTTCTCAACACTCACCATACGAAACAGTGTGTGTCTGCATTTTGATTCTTAACCGAGGATAGATGTAGATGTCTATGGGCCACAGCATCCACTTACCATCAGGTGGACTGTATGCTCGTTTGTAAAAAAAATTTAAAAAAATTTAAAAAAATTATAAAGCTAGATTTACAAGTGATAGTGTAACGTTTGAGAGCAATTTCAAAATACTTGATAATAAGTATTCATAACACGGAGCTTCAAAATACAAAATTACATAGGTGAAGAAGGGCCTTTTGTGTTAAGGCATCTTGCTTGAAGAAGAACAGGGGGAGGAGTAGTTCTCCCTTGAGGGATTGCCAAAGGTCGACTGACAGTGGAAAGTTTTAGTTGATGCAAGTCCCAAATTAACGCGCGGTTTCAAAATACCAACTACACCCTATCATCCCGTGGGTGTCGTAAGAGGCGACTGAAAGAAACAAATTAGATGGGCAGAAAATCTATTCCTATTACGGCGGCTCTTCACGTTGGCCAACACACTGGCGAATGTGTTGGCCCACAACGATGGCCATCGTGTAGAGCGGGTGTTTAAGCTACGTTGGTATGTATTGGAACGATGGCCCAGAAGTTGGCGCGAGATCCGTGTGGTGTCGGTTTTTTGCAAAAGATCAAAGGGTTGTGGCAGAGTATTGGTCGCGTCCACACGTTGGGCGCACGTTCAGTTTGCTACGAGCTTCCAGACTGATTGCACGCACCTGATTTAAATTTTATATGCACGCATCGTAACTAGTGTCTACATAACGGCAGTAACAATGACCAATGAAAAAACTTTTCGCTTTATAGAGCCCTACCAAGCCGAAAATTGTTTGTAAAACACAAGTATTTTTAAAAAAAAATGTTATTATACACTAGGATTTTCTCCTGTATCGTGGAGGCAGTTTAGAAACATAAATTGCATAAGGACAAACATCCAGACCCGGACAAATTATGTGCAGGCTATACAAATACTTGTTCCGTGCGGGATTCGAACCCGCGGCCCCCAGGGCAGCAACTCATTGCTAAGCCACTACGCCACGAAGCCGTCAAGAAATAAAATTTCTTTTTTCCATTTCTTTTTGATCACCCTTATCTTATACACATTCACGTTGTAGTGATTAATTGTGTATTAATTTATTTATTAAATATCTTAAAATCTATAATATATATTAAAATCAAATTAAAAAGTAGGATACTAAAATCATGTTTTTACTGCTTTATTATTCACTATTAGTTACTTTATTTCGTTAATAATACTGTAATTTTTAGCTATGGACGAGCGAAGTCACCTGTTACAGGCATTATTTTGCTTACTAGGTGACCTCGATCACTGATCATATAATGTAACTTTAATGTTTGACGAAATAAATTATTTATTATAATTATTAAGTTTTATTCTATAATTATATAATAAGAATAACCCTTTTTAAAAAGGTTTGGTTTAATAAAATTTGACAACAGTTTCATAGACAGGTTTCGAATATTTTCCAGGCCTTAGTTGTAAAAGTGTTAATTATACCTATGCCTAGGTGTGTTAATGTTTATATAGTTCACTTATCTGTATAACGTTAGTGTATAATAAAGAATTTTTAAAAATTTATATTAAAAATATTAAATATAAAAAATAGTGAAAATTAAATAAAAAAAATAGTTGTATGCTGTGAATAAATAAACCGCAGCAGCCGTTAGCGCATCAATAATCATTTTAATGAATTCGTCCACACATTGGCCTGAACCGAAGCAAACTGAACGACCTTCCAACGTGTGGACGCGATCACAATTTCTTGGCCAATAACTCTGCCAACACATTAGCGACTGTGTTGGCCAACGTGAAGAGGCGCCATAACATGAAAAATAAAAAAAAACATGCGTGAGTGTCGTGATACACTCGGTTGGAACGAAGTTCCTTTCTTGGTATATTATTATTGATAGACGTATTATATTATTGATTAACAAATACAAATAAACTAATTACTAGTGTGGAGGTTTTGCGGGTTGGATGGTTTTGGAAACGAAGTTGCTTATCGGACAGTACGAATTTGGAGGATGGGGGCTAGGCGAGAAAAGTGTAAGATTTTTCCGTCACGACCCCTTCTGACGTAGTGTAGACGACCTTGGCAGCTATAAGGAAGCGAGATGGAATAATATCCCTCTCTCGCACTTTTTGTGTTTTATCTTGCCATGAAAGAAATATTATTTTATTTTAAATGACGCTTCATTTTAATAGGCGCTAGTAATTCATTAATTAATTTGTATTTGTTAATCAATAATATAATACGTTTATCAATAATAATATACTACGAAAGGAACGTCATTCCAACCGAGTGTTTCACGACACTCACGCATGTTTTTTGAAATTTATTTTTTTGTTTTTTTTTTTATTAACTAGCTGTTCCCCGCGACTTCACCCGAGTGTTATTTGAGTTTTAATTTTTTTGCAAGTAGAAAGAAGGCACTATTTATTCGATTCGATTCGATTTTACGTGGCAGAGCTATGCTGGAGCTATATTAATAGTATAGATGATGTAGTACGAATGGGTCGGCTCGACCGGGGAAGGACCACGCTCTCATAGAATACCAGCGTAAAATATCAGCTTAATGCTGCTGTGTTTCGTATGGTGAGTGTAGAGAACCGGAGACCCTTTTTTGTGCAAACGAGGCATTCCATCTTAGTCCTCGCGGGTAACGCATCTGCATTTTGATTCGTAATCGAGGATAGATGTAGATGTCTATGGGTAACAGAAATTTCACTTACCATCAGGTGGACAGTGCTCGTTTGTCACTCTAATTCTATGAAAAAAAAAACACACATTTCTGATCTAGTCTTTCTTTGACTTCGTTTCTAATCTTAAACTGGTGCATGCATATTTTTGCCCCTTGCGTCTGTATATTTCATGCTCACCGTGTATGGTCTCTCTGTGCGGTGCGAGTGCTTGTGCTGTGCGAGTAGGTAGGCTGCATGGAAGTTCGCTCCGCACCGCTCGCACACAAACGGCTTCTCGCCGCGGTGACGTCTCTCGTGGTTCTGTGGCCACGCACAAATATACGGTCTATAGGTATATATCTATAGGTGTATATAAATAAAATGGAAGTGTCTGTCTGCAATATTTTTAAAAAGTTTATCCGTATGTCTGTGTATGCAGGCTAATCTTCGGAATGGCGAAGCCTGACAGTCAGACATACAGCAGGATATTTTATCTATGTCGATATAAACCCCCAAGTTTCATAGAAGCCAGTTATTTCAATATTACAGACAGACGCTCCAAATTTATTTATATTTATAGATAAAAAATTGTTATTTAAAATACATGTTTTTACTAATACTTGATTAATCATTTAATAAAATCAGAAAACTTTTGAAATCTGGCAACACCGTCGTATCGTTGAATGTGTTGAGACCACAGTGAAGAAAATCGCGAATGCGTAATAAAAGCATCTCGCAACACACGCACACTAGGGCAGGGTTCACATTTAGAAGCACACATACAGAACTTGATGCGGTAGTACCGCGTGTACGTGCGTGTGTCACGTGTACGTGCACGTTCGTGTGTGTGTGTATGTATGTGTGTGTGTGTGTGTGTGTGTGTGTGTGTGTGTGTGTGTGTGTGTGTGTGTGTGTGTGTGTGTATGTGTGTGTGTGCGTGCGTGCGCGTGCGTGCGTGCGTGCGTGCGCGTGCGTGCGTGCGTGCGTGCATGCATGCGTGCGTGCGTGCGTGCGTGCGCGTTTGTGCATGAGTGTATGCGTGCAAGTACTTGTGTTACGTGTGGGTGCGTGCAACAAACATACGCAGTTTGTGTGTGTGTGCGTACTTATGCGTAGGTACCGTCATGGCGAGCAGGCTGGCGCTCTGGAAGTGGCAGGAGCCGCACTGGAACTTGTCGTGTCCGTGGCGCGCGCGGCAGTGCTCCAGCAGACGCAACTTGTTGCCGAAGCGACGTCCGCAGTGCTGTGCAATTGATCATCCTCATCATTACAACCTTTCACAAGCCCGAAGCTGAACAAAGGTTTACCCCAAAGAAAGTTATAAAACACGGTCCTGAATATCACTTGCACTTTTTATATAAAATAAGGGTGACAAACGAGCACTCAGTCCACCTGATGGTAAGTGAAATTTCTGTTACCCATAGACATCTACATCTATCCTCGATTAAGAATCTAAATGCAGTTGCGCTGTCACCCCTGTGGACTAAGATGGAGTACCTCGTATCCAGAAAAAGATATCCGGTTCATTAAGTAAAACTAATTTTACGGATTTTATCGCGTTTAATTTAACTTTTTAATTCCCGTGCTTTACAGTACTCGTGGTCAGGGGGGGGGGGACTGAGGTGTTTGACGTCCCGATGTCATAGTTAGCCCGGCTATCCTCAGTTTTTGAATATTAATTTTTGATCCGATCTACGCAGAATGAGCTTACAGTATCTTGAAGTCTTGCAGTGGTATGCTTGGGTTTAGATTTAATTTTATTAATTATAGGATCCCAAGCAGATGGCAGCACCCATCCATCTTCTCTATTGAAATTAGGATGTTTTTTTTTTAATTTCAGTAGCCTCGAGAATCATCCTTGGTAGGAATCGGTGTTCTTTTGCGAGGATTTGTGGTTTATCAAATCTAATGTAATGGCTGGGGCGATCTAGAACATGTTCACACACTGCAGACTTCCCGAAACGTCGGTGCTTCAAGTCAGCTATATGTTCTTTCACGCGGGTTTTAATAGATCTTTTTGTTTGTCCTATGTAAGAGAGACCACATTCACAATCCAGCTTGTACACTCCTGCATCTTGTAGCGAGATATGACACTTGACGCATGGTAAAAATTTACTAATCTTCTTCGGCGGCTTGAAGTATGTTTTAATGGAAGCTCGCTCCAAGATGTAGCCAACCTTTTCTGTGACTCCTCTGATATAGGGTAGTACACACGCACACGCTCGACTGTGGCCGGCTTCACTCGGTCACTGTGACGTAGGCGCGGAACCGAAGCTTGTTGTCTTGCAATACTTGCTCGACGTGCTGAAGCTCGGCGGCCAGATGTTTTCTGTCACAGATCCCTCGTGCTCTCTGAAACAAAGATTTTCCCACAGTAGCTAACTGTGATGGATGATGGTGCGATTCACCATTTAAATATCGGTTGGTATGGATCTATTTCCTATATACAGTATGACCAATAGTGTTATCAGGATTTCAGATGACTAAAACATCTAGGAAAGCTAAAGAATTGTTTGCCTCTAACTCCATTGTGAATTGTATTTTACAAGCGGTACGTAGACGATACTTTCACAATTTTACCATCTGACAAGGTAACTGCAATAACCACCTTAATTCCATAAACTCTAAAATTCAATTCACAATGGAGTTAGAGGCAAACAATTCTTTAGCTTTCCTAGATGTTTTAGTCACACTATTGGTTAACACTATTGGTCACACTGTATATAGGAAATAGACCCATACCAACCGATATTTAAATGGTGAATCGCACCATCATCCATCACAGTTAGCTACTGTGGGAAAATCTTTGTTTCAGAGAGCACGAGGGATCTGTGACAGAAAACATCTGGCCGCCGAGCTTCAGCACGTCGAGCAAGTATTGCAAGACAACAAGCTTCGGTTCCGCGCCTACGTCACAGTGACCGAGTGAAGCCGGCCACAGTCGAGCGTGTGCGTGTGTACTACCCTATGTCAGAGGAGTCACAGAAAAGGTTGGCTACATCTTGGAGCGAGCTTCCATTAAAACATACTTCAAGCCGCCGAAGAAGATTAGTCAATTTTTACCATCCTTCAAGTGCCATATCCCTCTACAAGATGCAGGAGTGTACAAGCTGGATAGTGAATGTGGTCTCTCTTACATAGGACAAACAAAAAGATCTATTAAAACCCGCATGAAAGAACATATAGCTGACTTGAAGCACCGACGTTTCGGGAAGTCTGCAGTGTGTGAACATGTTCTAGATCGTCCCAGCCATTACATTAGATTTGATAAACCACAAATCCTCGCAAAAGAACACCGATTCCTACCAAGGATGATTCGCGAGGCTATTGAAATTGAAAAACATCCTAATTTCAATAGAGAAGATGGATGGGTGCTGCCATCTGCTTGGGATCCTATAATTAATAAAATTAAATTCAAACCCAAGCATACCACTGCAAGACTTCAAGATACTGTAAGCTCATTCTGCGTAGATCGGACCAAAAATTAATGTTCAAAAACTGAAGGTTGCCGGGCTATGACATCGGGACGTCAAACACCTCAGTCCCCCCCCCCCCCCTGACCACGGGTACTGTAAAGCACAGGAATTAAAAAGTTAAATTAAACGCGATAAAATCCGTAAAATTAGTTTTACTTAATGAACCGGATACCTTTTTCTGGATACGAGGTACTCCATCTTAGTCCACAGGGGTGACAGCGCAACTGCATTTAGATTCTTAATCGAGGATAGATGTAGATGTCTATGGGTAACAGAAATTTCACTTACCATCAGGTGGACTGAGTGCTCGTTTGTCACCCTAATTCTATGAAAAAAAAAACACATTTCTGATCTAGTCTTTCTTTGACTTCGTTTCTAATCTTAAACTGGTGCATGCATGTTTTTGCCCATTGCGTTTGTATATTTCTTTAAATATGTGTAAAATGTGTATATCAAACAAATAAGTGCTTTCATTCTGTCCGTAAAGATGCTATAGTGTATGGTCTCTCTGTGGTGCGAGTGGTTGTGCTGTGCGAGCAGGTAGGCTGCATGGAAGTTCGCTCCGCACCGCTCGCACACAAAGTGTGTAGTCTTCGCGTAAATATACGAAATCACTATGGTATCCAGTTCTCTATGTTCAATATACAAGGCACAGCAGCATTGAGGTGCTATGTCATGCTGGTTTTCTGTGAGAGCGTGTTCCTTCCCCAGTCGAGCCGAACTATTCGTCTTCAACCATAATATAGACTTCTTGCATATCCTACCAGGTTGTCACGCATCTAGTGGGCGGTAGTATTGGGCGACAATATAGACAACTTTAGAGAAGAATGGTTCACGAACAGTGCACACTTAGACTACCTCTATGCCTCTTTATCGGAAATTAAAAAGTTAAAATTAAACGCGATAAAATCCGAATAATTAGTTTCATTTAACAAATAAAGATACTTTAATGTTCAATGTTAACATATTCTACTCACCTCACAAACTGGTCCAAGGCCGGCGTGTTTGACCGCCTTATGCAAACGCAAACTCCCCCTCTGCATCTCCTTGTGACACACGTCGCACTCTGTCAACTTCCTACCCTACAAAGAACAATGGCCATTTTGGACTACAAAAAAAATAAATTGAGAACATTATCAATTTAATTAATTGATATCATCAGTTATTTTGAGAAGTTGGAGAAACATAAATAATCATCTTTAAAAACTATAACTTTGCATGTCAGAATGCAGCACTAGCGTCGAGACAGCTAGATTAGTTTATTTCAGTTCATTTCCATAGCATAATGATTTTGCTATGGTCAAATGCGGCTGATTTAGAAACTATTTTTGTTTTACAGAAGAGGGCCATTAGAGCTATTTACAACCTAAAACCGAGAGTATTCTTAAAAAATTTAAAGAAATAAATATATTAACTTTGGCCTCTCAGCATATTTACGAAAATTTAATGATGTTCACAAAAACTAAGGTAGTTTTAGTAAAAATGTCCTGAGCCACTGCGTCACAGAGCCGTCGAAGTTTGTTTAAATCTTTAGTTTTATAAAAAAAAATATAGCTCTAAACAATACATAAACTTACCGATTCATATTTTTTCCTTTTCTTCTTAGCAGAACATGTTGAGACATGTTTCAGCAGTGTTTGCTTGCTGTCGAATTGTAGTTTACAGTGCTGGAAAGATAACAAATAAGAAGATAATATTTAAGAAATACAATTTGTTTACAATTCATAAGTTTTCCGTTATTGTAAATATTTAACGATTTTATGCAATAACGAGTTATGTATGTGGTAGCTATATAAATATAAAAATATAATGATAAGAAATATAGTGATTTCTTATTTATTTACATGAACACTGCAAATTATATATAATTATGTCAAACGCTAATCTATATCTGTACTAGTCTTGTGTAGTTTGTGAACAATAAAATTAAACTGGAATAAACACATAAATAAAGTCTGTATGTAGTAAGCTCAATAAATTTGTATTCGCTCTTTGCAAACTAAGACTCACAGCCAGTAAAGAAAAAGTCCTCAGTGCATATCATTGGTACATCTCTTCGATACTACGCTATGGTTAGCAGTATTAGTTATATGGGGTAATTCAGTGGATGTAGGCCAGTGTAAGCCATTATTTCATAAATTAAAGATACTTTCACTGCTCTGTCTCTATATTTATAAAATTTCTTTGTTTGTTAAGAGATATTCCCTATCTATTTTCAATAAATGAACGTGTTTCCAAAAAGATCCAAGACGGAAACCCAAAACAACTAGTGGCACCATCCCAAAGACTTCATTTGTATATTCGTAATGCCCACACCATGGCAATAACAATCTATAATAAGCTGCCACAAACAGACAACAGACAACAGATCAGAATGCCTATAAATAAATTTAAACATGCAATTATTTTCATGACTTTGAATATGTGTTTCCAGTCTGTTAAGAGTTTCATAGATTATAAATTTATAAGTTATATATATAATTTAAATAATATATTTAATAAAATTAATAATTTCTATGTAATGTTGTAAATGTATAAATTTGCCTAAATAAGTATTATAAAATCTTAAATTTTATTTTAATTGTAATATGTCTACACCAGATATGGTAGTATGTGTGAACCATTCTACAATTTCAACATCTGTAAATACCATATACTAAGAAATAAACGATATTCTATTCTATTCTAAAAGATTAGGAAATGTATTTTAGCCCTGTACTAGAAGAAACGTTTGTGAACGCTGATTGTTAATCAGTCTAATAGCTCCTCGTACTTACGCCAGACCGCACGCGCGAACGAGAACTTGCGAAAGCGAGTGAGCGAAAGAGTCGGTATGTCATTCGGACAAGAGCCAACCAAAGCCTGAAATACTACCATTTACCAATGATTAAAAATGGTATTATATTATATTTATGCTATTTACTAGCTTCTAAGCTCAGGGGGTTACTTGCATGGTATTAATACATAAATAGCCATTTTAAGTCTTTTTGTCTGTCTGTATGCCCAAGCTAATCTGCAGAATGACAGAACTGATTGTGATGAAACTTTATAAACACATAGAGAATAATGTCTGGAAGGATCTAGATTATATTTCATCCTTGATTATCATAGCTATACTTATGAGATCTTTTATTTTGCCAACCTCCTGACCAAAGGCTGCTACTGTGAATAGCCTTTGGTCAGGATAATAAAAGAAAATATCATTTTACGTGGTAGAGCCATGCTGCAGCTATATTAATAGTATAGTTGTAGCATAAATGGGTCGGCTCAACCGGGGAAGCACCATACTCTCACAGAATACCAGCAGGAAATAGCAGCTTAATGCTGCTGTGTTTTGTATGGTGAGTGTAGAGAACCGGACACCTATTTTACGGGAAAAGAGGCATTCTATCTTAGTCATCATGGCTGACAACGCCATTGAGCTATTATGTACTACGTACTAGAGGCGATGGTGCATTTAGTTACGATGTCCCATTCAATTGCGGTGATGACGCCGCACTTTACTCAGTCACTCGCTTGGTGTTAATGAGTTGACACGAGCTGTGTTGATTATATAAAAAAAAAACTCTTGATAAAATATGCCATGGTGTGTTTTGAGATATCGCACAAATAATTAAAGAAATGTAAGCAAATACAAAGGAATAACTTTTCATCCGAGAAAAGACACCTAATTAATAAAAAAGTATTATAGGTTAATAATCAAACAAATTATTCCTAAGACGCCATCTCGTGTCATGGAATATAAATTGTGAAATTAATTTGTTCAGATGAGACGTTTCTGTAGGTAAGTAACACGATTATAATATACACAATTTTTTTTGTAGAAAAAAAATAGGAGTATTTATAACTAGGCTAAATTTCGCTGATTATTCTTTTATTTAATTTTTAGGTTTCCAAGTGGAATAAGTTTGTCCATTTTTGACTCTCGCGTGCCCAGCATTTATGAACGACTCATAATCTAATCTAAATAAATATATTTTTAAATTAAATGTTATATTAATAAGTTTTGTTAAACATACATTTAGTGTTTTTATATTTTACATAGTTACCTCTTAAAATATTCAAATTAAAATGTAATTGTGATATAATACTATGTAATATTATATTAAATTAGCACATAATATTATAAGTAAAATAAATGACAAATTTTAAAAATTTTACTCGATATAATTTTTGTAAATAACAATAAAATCTATTATTACATACTGATCGATAATTCTACCTACGTATAATCTGTGTGAGAACTACCGCGCATGCGCCACATTACTCTCCCCTGCGCATGATTGAAGACATGAGTACATTTTTTGTTTGAAATAGCTGTTCTAGTATGTAAGTATGTATTACTTCAATGGACAATGCATCTAAATTTTAATTGGCAAATGAAGATAGATGTAGATGTCTATGGGCCATAATCACTTACCATAAGGTGAACTGTGTGCTCGTTTATCACCCTAATTCTATAAAAAAAATCTCAATATAACTGGTTTTGACCTGACTCGAGATTCAAATTGGGGACCACATAATCAGCAGTCGCGCTTACAACCACCAGACCAATGAGATAGAAAGAAAATTATATAGTGATTACTAATCCACCCCAGGTCATCTGGATCTCGACAATAGGCCACCTATGGGGTTCAACTTAGACTCACACTAAACCATCCAGAGAACCACTCAAACACAAAAATTTCATCAAAATCAGTCTGTTTTTGTATAACAACATGTATAGAAGAATTATATATATAAAGATAGTTACCGCACATATTTTTAAATCTGGGCCGTGCATCTTCAACTGATGTATTCGTAATCTGTCTCTCAATACAAATTTATCACACAGCTCACACTTGACCTTCCTCTCGTCAGTTCCTGGGTGACACTTGTTCATATGCACAGCTATGCTCCTTATCGATAGATTTTTCTGACATATCTTGCATGTCACTCGTTTCTGTCTTAATTGTGGTTCAGTATTATGTCTTGTTTCTGTATTACCTTTTTCAATATGATTTTGAGTGTTTTCGTTTTTTAATTCTTTTGTGCTATCTTGGGAATGAACAGTTTTTTCATTAAGAACATTTGAAACATCTGAGATTAAGTCACCATTACTTTCACATTTTATTGACGTTTCAGAGTGTGTCTTAATTGTATTTTCAGAGATATCAAGCTTAAAGTCATCAAATGAGTTTACCATTTCTATCATAGACTTTAAAGGTTTGTCATCTTCATCCTTTGTTTCATCATTCTCTTGTTTAATCTCCACATGTTCATCTGGAAGTGTTTCAACTTTAAATTCAGTTTCTAGTTGTCTTTCTATAACTTTGTCATGTATTCCATTTTTAAATTTTAATAAGTGACTTTCTGTGGTTATACATAGCTCTCTAAATTTAATAGCATCATTAAGGGAGCTCACACAGTTCAAGCACAGGTTCTGTGGGAAACCGTCGTTATATTCAATCTGAAAAATAATATAATAACTTAACTGCTGAAAGATGTGCTAAGTAGTAACAATGTAGTGGCGGTGTTAGAATATCAACTACCCCATATCGTATCATGGGTGTTGTAAGAGACGAGAAAGGGAAACCGAAACAGGGGATGGACAGCAGAATCTTCCCACGAGTGGTATGTTGGAACTGGAATGAGTTCCCTTCCATTTAGTAGCAGAAAGATTTTTTAAATAGAATAACAGTAACAAACAAGCACATAGTCCATCTGACGGCAAGTGGATTCTATAGATAGAGATATAAATTTATCGTAGATGAAAATGCATGTGTTGTCACCCCTGTGGACTAAGATGAAATGCCTCGTTCCCATTAAAAGGGGTATCTGATACTCTACACTTGCTATATGAAACAGAAGCATTGAGCTGCTATTTTACAGTTGTAATCTGTGCATGTGGTCCTTGCCCGGTTGAGCGAACCCATTCATCCTACAACTAAAACATACCTACAGTATGGCTCAAGTGTTTCTTTTACTTATTATAAGCTAGTGTTTGACCATAATCCCACCTGGTACTGGTAGTAAGTGGTGATCAAGCCCTAGATGGTAAATCACACCCAGGGTTAAATTTATTTGTAATGATGCTTGTTAAAAAACTGGCAGTTAGAAAAAATGTAAATTTCTCATCATATCTTTATATAATTCAACATTATTCTCATTATGGTGCAATTGGCAATTATGCTCTTGGGCATGACATACATGAAAAGTTTACGAGATAAAACAAATGCAGTTTTTGTAGTACCTTAACACCAGAAATTAAGTAAATATCTTTTGAGTATCGATCGGTTGAATTCGAAAATAAAGGGTTTAGGGTTGTTTTCCCCAAACAAGTCCGACAAACGGTTTCTAGCTCCATTTAAAATGATAATTTCAATATAATATATAATTATATATGGTCATCGATCACATTAAATTGCTTAAATTAAGGAGTAATACGTATCATACTCTCTAACTTTTACTATCACTCACTACAAGCACAGGTAAAATCATAACAATTTAGACATCTTAAACGCTAATCAACTCTGTGAGTGAAAACCGAAAGTAACCGAAAGTTTGACTAGAACGTAGTGATTTAATTATAAAGAACACTACTATTAATTTCTACCCGAGACCTCAAGTTTAACCAAAACCTTACAATTTAACACTTTTTATTAATTTATTTATATCAAAGAGTAAACTCTCCTATACAAGGAAATTTATATAAATATTTACAATTACATATTTAATTTTGCTGTTGTTGTTATTATATGACAGACAAAGTTCTTTAGCCATACAGGCTAGTCTGATTTGTATTCTGTTCACAAAATTCTTTAACAAGTTGCTGATGCATCACATTTCCATTTGTTAAATTTCTGGGAAATTTTGGCGACAGCGTAAGCCAGATTATTTCTCAGGGGCTCTAAGCGGATACAAAAACCTGACATTTATATCACTACCATAGCTCTTGTTACATCTTCAACTTCACTTTTATGTATTCCCCTTCTAACCCTGTTTCAACCAATAAAAATGGAGCAGCAATCTGCTGGCGCTGGCGGTCAAGTTTCCGCCAAAACTTTCATATTTTACTATCGGTATAAAATATATATAGCTCGAAGAGCCGACAACCGATGGGGAAGAAAGGTTCTCGAGTGGCAGCCTCGTACCGGCAGGCGAAGTGTAGGGCGTCCCCCCACTAGATGGAGTGACGACCTGGTAAGATATGCAGGAAGTCGATGGATGCAGGTGGCTCAGGACCGTGCTTTGTGGCATTCTTTGGGGGAGGCCTATGTTCAGCAGTGAACTTGTGAAGGGCTGTAATGATGATGATGATAAAATATAGACTGTTGACAAATTTACACGATTTCTTAGTCTCAGGACGCTTCCACAAGTACCAAGGCTATACAAATGCTAAACTCGCATTTGGGAGTTATTTACGTGCATGTGAATGCGTTAATGTGCTCCGAAGTCCGAAAACACAAACAAGCATGGCGGACATCAAACTTGTTTCAGCTATTGCAGACTTAGATTATTTACTCTCTAGATAACGCCTCACGCAATGAGCGATGCAAGCAACAAAAACTGGCCAGTGTTTACAAACGTGTGTACGCACTCACGCTAGCGGTTGCTATGTCTTACACCAGCGTCATTTGTATCTGGGAGTTACCAGGTAATGAATCTATCCCGATAAAATGGGGAAAACTGTAAAATTATGTCATGTTAATAAAATCATAATATTTTAATATGGTGCTTTCAATTGTGTGTTTAGTTGTCTGTGCAGTTAGAATCTGAATTTTTTTGTATAGGAAAATATTATTTCTTGGCCAATATCTCTGCCAACACATTCGCCACTATGTTGGCCAACGTGAAGAGCCGCCATAACACGTGTCTGTACCTGGCACAGCATTATGGTTTGTTGTTGTTACGACCCCTCAATTAAACCCGGCAAAGGTCTTACACCTTACATCCTTGTTCGATATGTTGTGCGTTCACATAACTGTTCACAATATGCTGATTCATAACATAACGAAATTCTTGAGAGATAATGACGACAGCTTAACTCAATGAACAGATGGTGAGGATAATATCTTTAGGCCCCTAAGCGGAAGCACTTGTTACAACGTTTCCACAAATCGCTCACGTACGGAGACATTTAGTACACAAATTAAGCGAATAAACTGGAGCAGCAATTCGTTATTGATTAAGATTGCGTCAGAACCGTAGTGATCTTAATAGTCTTGAGCAAGAGATATAATAGTATTTGTTGTTTTTATTATTTATAAGCGTAAGGAACTATGCTAATACAGCCCAGTTTGACTTATTCTGTTTAGAGCTCTCTTACCACATGTAGATGTGACCGTGGTCACATTGTGAAGGTTCAGTAATATTTTGACTATAACTTAATCGAACAGACCGTAGAAGACGAAGGCATTTGAACGGATAAAATTAATAGAGGCTTACATCACCATGTGTCCCATGCTACATGAATACCTACTCCAAACCATGATACATATATGGTTTTTTATAGGATATGGGTAACAAACTAGCACACAGTTCACCTGATGGTAGGTTGTTGCTGTGGCCCATAAGAATCTACATCTATCGTCGATTGAGAATCAAAATGCAGATCGAGTACTAAGATAGAATGCTTCGTTTCCACTAAAAAGGGTCTCCGGTTCTCTACACTCATCATACGAAAAACAGCAGCTTTAAGCTGCTATTTTACGCTGGTATTCTGCAAGAGCGTGGGTTGTCCTTCCCCGGTTGAGCCGACCCATTTGTGCTACAACTTTAATATAGCTGAAGCACAAATGGAAGCAATATATACTGGAGTAGCAATGCACCCACTGGTTACCTTATTTTGCCGTAAAATTTTCAAAATAATTTCGATCTTTTAAATATAAAACTGAACTACTACTGCAACCCAAGGAAACCAGCAACCAACTTAAAACAAAAAAGGAAGGATACAAATGGCAATGTCTCTATTAAAAGGCAATTTATTTTCCACGCAACAAGAAATAAAAGAAATACATAGTAAAAAGACTTTTATTTTAAGCAGTATGAAAAACGCTACGTGCTTTCTTCTCTTTCTTTTTCTTCTGCATCCTTCTCTTTTGCTTTTCAGTGCTCTTAAGAAGTTTCAAAATTTTGTCGTCTTTATCCTCTAAGCTGTCTTCTAGATCGACGTCAGTGCTGCCCTCTGTGGACGGTTTCATCTTTTTCGCGTTGTCAGAAGCCACGGATTCGTTTGATACATGCTTCTTTCGAGGTTTTTCTCTGTGAAGGAAATGCTACCGATTTCAACATAATATTAATAATGATTTCTTATATTTACGCGAACACTACACATTGAATAAAACTATTTTTTACGGATTTTATCGCGTTTAATTTACTATTTTAAAATTTTATATAATATTAATAATATAGAATTACAACCACTTTTAATTTTTTTTTAAGACTAGAAAAGCAGTTGCTTGAGCATGTGGATGTGTGTTTAGCAGGGATGAAAGATATGAACAAGAATATAGGGCGACGAGTGAACGGTGCTCTTCACCCTATTCTGGGAAGGCAGATTGTGTCGAAAAGGCACGTACGGCAATTCACAATGATGTGTTACTTCCTACCTTCATGTGTGGCAGTGATTGTAGGCTGTGGCAGAAGAAGCAAGAGAGTAGAATAAATGGTGAATAAGCAGATAAGAATTCAGCATTCCGATTCAGTCCTAAAATTCTCTTTAATGACCGCATCGAGGAGTATTTTAGGACTGCATCTGAATGACGGTGAGAAATTGTGTGATAAAAGAAATATGTGGTATCTTCTTCTATAAAAAAAGAAGAAATAATTGTGGAAATATCATTTTAAATATGGGACAGTTATATTGTTAAATTACGCATGATAATACAATCATTCAAACTGAATGGTCTATAACTTTCAAATGAATTTGCCGGTACGATACGCGCGCCACCTAGTGTAAGTTAATTGTACTATACCTATAACCATCGCGCAAGTGCAATCAATAAGTTGACAAAGTTTTACCGTAATCTGATGAACGGATATGGCACCGCATAAAATACGAACAAACAAATATTAATTTTATACATTAGATATTAAATAAAAAAGGTTCTACTTCTGTTTGTAATACATTAAATGTAACTGACATAAAACTTGAAAATCCTTGTAACTTTTAACATACTAATAAGATGCTAACACATGTGTTTTGTCATTTGGTCTAAGTAATTCGACAGATAAATTTCTTAAAATTCTAGGAGGAAAACTAAATCCTTGTACTATCACAAACTCTTGTTTTAATTAAACCCATAAGCTTTCATCTTCCACTGAATACGTCGTTGGCGAATTTTACCAAACCTCCACCCACAAAAAGGAAAAGAAAATAATTTAAAATTAAAATTTTTGTTCAGCAGACTTCAATATAAACTATTAAGAATAACTCAAAAACTATTGGTCTGACCTTGATCAAATTCATATGGGACCACATGTGAAGTGCCAGCTTTCAAATAAAAAAGAATCATTGAAATCGGCTCACCCAGTAAAAAGTTATGAGGTAACACACATAAAAAAAAAACATACAGTCGAATTGAGTACCGTCGCCTTTTTGAGGTCGACAGAAAAGAAAAAAGTGTAACTGTCATATTTAACTTTATATAGTTCTGGAAATCTATTGTCTATCGTTAGGGGGCAATGTGCAGTACCTTGTGTGTTTGTTGTGTGCTTGAGCTCAATAAAAGTAATTCAAAATATTACACGTTTGGTTTGTCTGCGCAACAGCAACAACATCCTATAGCCTACGCTCTCACCCAACATTAGTACTTCCTGTGGAATCTCAATCAGCGACGGCTCCGTGGCGCAATGGTTTAGCAATGAGTTGCAGCGCTAAGGGTTGCGGGTTCGAATCCCGCACGGACCCAGTATTTGTATAACCTACAAATAATTGTTCCAGGTCTGAATGTTTGTCCTTGTGAAACTTATGTATGTAAACTGCACCCACGATACAGGTGAAATTCTGAGTGTGGAGGTAACATTTTTTTAAAAAGAAAGAGAAGGAGACCTATAGATATGGAGGGAGGATATCAACTCTTATGGTCTGTTGTATGCAACAAACGATACCCACTCACCCGACAGTTTCCATGCTGTCGAACAGTTCGTCCAGCTCATCCACTGGCTGACTCTCCGTCTCCTCGAGTTCCTCCTTCACGTCGACTTCCGAAGATTTCAACAGTGGCGTGGAAGTCTCTGTCTGGACGAGAACGCTGGACAGCTTCGAAGTTAAGTATTGCTGGGAAAGAAATATCGTTACAACTTTTTTATAAAGTAATTGTGACGCTTCATTCATTCATTCAGTCAAACATTTTTTTATTAATACTTTGTTGTACACCAAAATACAGAAAATGAGTAAAATACATTTTAAGTATATACAACAGGCTGTCTTATCACTCTGAAAGTGACCTCTTATAGACAACCTTTGCGTAGAGGACTGACACAAGCAATGGTTAAAATAGAGGGATGTGTACAAAAGAAAATTATTTAAATACATATAAATACAAGCTGTAACCACTGTTTTTTACGTGGTAGTGCCATCCATGCTGCAGCTATATTACTGGTATAGTTGTAGCACAAATGGGTCAGCTCGACCGGGGAAGGACCACGCTCTCACAGAATACCAGCGTAAAATAGCAGCTTAATGCTGCTGTTATTCATATGTTGAGCGTGGAGAACCGGAGACGCATTCCATCTTAGTCCTCACGGGTGACGACGTATCTGCATTTTGATTCGTAGTCGAGGATAGATGTAAATGGCTATGGGCCACAGCAACCACTTACCATCAAGTGGACTGTTTGCTCGTTTGTCACCCTTATCCTGTTAAAAAACCTATTTGACACCAAACTCCAGAGGTTGAATTTTTCAAAATCCTTCACGCCTGAGTGCTTTTGTTAAGCAGTGTACTTATGAAGGGTTGTAATAATGATGATGATGATACACAGACGCAGGTGAAGCTTACAAAAGCATGCAAGCTTACAAAAGAAACTAACTTTATACAACAGTTGCTTAGTGTCGAGGCTGTGCACTCGCAGATGGCGGTCCAGGCTGACCGTCACCAGCATTCGGCGTGGATGCAGAGCCAGTGATGTCACAGCTCCCGCACACCCCTTGTACCCCTTGTCCGGTCTACCCTTGCGCAAGTCCACCTGGTGCACTTGCCCGCGACCGAACCCCACCAACACCTGCCTAAAAACATTTATTTCTTAAAAAAAAACATGCGTGAGTGTCGTGGAACACTCGGTTGGAACGAAGTTTCTTTCGTACTATATTATTATTGATACACGATATAATATTATTTATTAACAAATACAAATAAATGAATTACTAGTGTCTATTAAAATGAAGCGTCATTTAAAATAAAATAATATTTCTTTCATGGCTAGATAAGAAAAAGTACTAGGGATATGGATATTATTTCATCTCGCTTCCTTATAGCCGCCAAGGCCGTCTACACTACGTCAGAAGGGGTCGTGACGGAAAAATCTTACACTTTTTGTCGCCTAGCCCCCATTCACCAAATTCGTACCTTCCTATAAGGAACTTCGTTCCAAAAACATTACACCCCACTGGAATTTTCTCCTGTATCGTGGAGGCAGTTTATATACATAAATTTCACAAGGACACATCAGACAGACACACATCCTGACCTGGAATGATTATTTGTAGGCCACACAAATACTTGTTCCATGCGGGATGCGAACTCGCGGGCCTCATTGTCGTAACTCATTACTAAGCCGTAAAAATTACTGTTTCAGTTTCCCCTCGGTCGCCTCTTACGGCACCCACGGAATGATATGGGGTAGTGGATACTCTTACACCGTCGCTACACATCTGTTCTATTGTGTGTACTTTGTACAAGTGCTATTAATGAATAATTTCATTTCTTAGTTCTTAAATCTTTTAATAAACGTTACCCCCACACTAGGATTTTCTCCTGTATCGTGGAAATACAAATTGCACAAGGACAAACATGCATACCCGGAACAATTATTTGTACGCCATACAAATACTTGTTCCGTGCGGGATTCGAACCCGCGGCCCCCAGCGCAACAACTCATTGCTAAGCCACTGCGCCACGGAGCCGTCATTAAACTATCTAAGTAACTAATCTAGGTAGAATCATTACCTTGTTTGTTTATGTTTTCGAAATTAGTTAAATTACAAATTTATAAAACCACCGAAACAAAAAGAGCTGATGATCTTCAAACGGACTGAAAAGATTTTCTTGAAACATAGCTAAGAACACTCTCGATTAAGACACCTTTAAAACGAAAAGAAAACTTCATCAAAATCGATACAACCGTTCAATCGATACAATAAAATCGATACAAGCTTATAACATTTTCGTCGAGGGTTTAAAAAATCTAGAAATTCTTGTTTAGTAGAAATATAATAATCATCATATAATTATCAAAAATCAGATGCATGTTATCCCCTAAGATCTAGATGGAATGCCCAATTATAGTCCATTCGCAATAACATGTTTTCTTCCTCGCACAATTTCCTTGTGGAATCGATTACCACCAGCGATTTTTCCGGACATATATACGACTTACGGACCTTCAAGAAAAAAGCCTACTACTTTTTAAAAGGCCGGCAACGCATCTGCAATTTCCCTGGTGTTGCGGTTATTCATGGGCGGCGGTAGTCAATTACATGCGGCTCAGCATGCTCGTTTGCCTTCTCTCCTATAAAAAAAGTGGGTCATCAGTGCAACTACAGTGTAAAGGTGTATTCGCATTGGAGTAGGAATGAATGTAGAAATGAAAATGTTTGAATTTTTACTCCACTGCAAATACACCTTTACCATGTAGTTGCACTGATGACTCACTATTTTGTTAAACATGATGCATCTAATTTTTGATTATTGTATGATGATTTTTGATTATTATATACCACGAACTTTTCGAGTTAGAGAGATTCCGCCGTATTTCTTTTATTATTAGTAATGGGTGAATAGAGTAAAAGAAAAACGTGACATGTGCATGTAGTTATCAGTTCACTCACCGTTCATCCAAGCCGGGTTCGATGCACGTCGCAGCCATTCCAGGAAAGTTCACGTTGCACACCGGCCTCCGCTGTGCTCTTGTATCATAGAGCCTGCACACACACACATGAATAATCTGCTGTTATAAACACAAGTGGTAAAATTAAAAAAATCTACAACAGACTTCAATATAAATAAAATGAGAACATCATCAATGTACTCATCATCATTATTAAGGATAACTCAAAAACTACTGGCCAGATCTTCATCAAATTTATATGGGACCACATGAGAAGCACCAGCTTTTAAATAAAAAAGGAATCATCAAAATCGGTTCACCTAGAAAGAAGTTATGAGGTAACACCCAAAAAATACACTCGACATGAGAACCTCCTCCTTTATTTGAAGTCGGTTGAAAATATAAGTTCTGCAAAGAATCGCCTGACGTGAGAATTACATTATTTAGATCTATCTATCAAGCGTTTTACACGTGTCAACTCTGTGTTGACTACAGTAATGAGGGCATCCACGGATTTTTCTGCCACCAGGGCGGCGCCACTGAGAATTGAGATGAAATATTTGACAGATTTCATAGCATGTTTCTTTCTGAAATATTAGTTATTTTTAACAGACTTCAAAAAAGAGGCGGTTCTCAATTCGAGTGTTTTCTTTTGTATGCATGTTACGCGATATCTTCGCAGATTGTGAACCAATTTTGATGATACTTTTTTTATTAAATAGCTTATAAATACTTCAATGCTGGTCCCATATAAAATTGGAGAAAAGAATTCACCCCTAATGGTACCAAATAAATATCTTAATTTTTAACAATTTGAAGTCGGTCTTAACTTTTTGTTATGTTATTATTATAAATGTTATAATTATTGTATAAACTAGATTAGAAATGGATAAAGTCAACTACGATTTTTTTATAGGATAAGGGTGACAAACGAGCACACAGTCCACCTGATGGATACGTTGATGCCGTGCCCCATAAACTACATCTACCCTCGGTTAAGAATCAAAATGCACACATGTCACACGTGAGGACTAAGATGGAATGCGTCATTTCCAGTAAAAAGAGTCTCCGGTTCTCTCTCTACACTCACCGTACGAAACATTGCAGCGTTGAGCTGCTATTTTACTCTGTTATTCTGTGAAAGCGTGGTCATTCCCCAGTCGAGCCGACCCATTCGTGCTACAACTATACTATTAATATAGCTGCAGCCTGGCGTATACCACGTAAAAAAGATGCGGAATTCTTCTTAAAAGTAGAAAAATTAAAAAAGTGAAAAATTTGTAAAAAATTAAAGCATGCCGTACTGAGGTATTGCTTTGGGTACATACATAAATTAGACACAGAAAAACTTATAATTATATCGCAACCTTTCATTGATGAAAGAGCCGTGGTGGCTCAGATGGTTAGCGCTCGCTGCAAGCTTCACAGTACGCGAGCAACCCGGGTTCGATCCCCGCCGGCAGCAATGAAATTGTTAAGTGCAATTTTAAATGCTGATTTATCACGTGCTCGGCGGTGAAGGAAAACATCGTGAGGAAAACTGCATGTGTGAGAAATAAGAAAAAAAATATTTCGAAGAAATGTGAAGTTCGCCAACACGCATTTGCGCGGCGGACATTTCCTTACCCTAAAACCCTCTCAGAAATGAGAGGAGGCCTGTGCCCAGCAGTGGGACGTAAATAGGCTGTGAACATTTGCGTAACAAATAAGTTCAAGTTAGTCCCAACTAGAGACATCTGGTGAGCGAAACATTATTGGGTGATTGCTCAAGAAGGGGTCTTCTTGAGCAATCGCAAACTAAGGCCTAATAAAGACCTACTGTTCAAATTTCTTGCAGTCTATCCTATCCTCTCAGTTATAATCGACCTACCTCACATATCCATGTCTGGAGCAAACGGCCAGCAAATGGCCTCCCTCCCCCGGCATGAAGGCTAGGTCTGACACCCAGACCGGCTGCCTCAACTGCAGCCAGTCGTGCGGAAGGTTCTTCGCGATGAACACTGGCTGTGTTTCACCGATCCGCCAGACCTTCAGGTCGTTCTCTTCACCACCTTGTTGTGAAGAAATTTATTTATTCAACTATTCAATTATTAAAGTGGAAACTTCTTTACAATCGTTGTGATTTGAAACTCGATGAAATGAAAAAGCGACACTAACAAGAGACGAACATATACGTCTATAGGATTTGGAATGCGATAGAATGAGATAGAATACAGTATACAGTGTTCCCTATTATATATGAAGACTAGCTGTTCCTCGCGACTTCACCCACGTGGATTACGATTGGATTTTATAGGTTTTTTTTTCGCGCGGAACCCTAATTCCTTTTTTAAAATAAATGTAGCCTAAGTTACTCTTTATAACATTAGCTATCTGCCAGTGAAAATCCTGTAAAAATCGATCCAGCCGTTTCGGAGATTATCCGGAACAAACAGACAGACAGACAAAAATTTTAAAAATTGTGTTTTTGTTATAAGTAGCGTATATACTTTCATATGCATTTAGTAAAAAGCTGATATTTTGACATGAGAAACAGACACTTCAATTTTATTTATTTGTATAGATGTGATCTATGAGCAGTAAGGATTAAGGACGAAATTTCTTAATTAGAAAAATATTTAATTTTAAGATATATTGTAGGGCTTAAAATTAAATATAAGAATATTTAATTTTAAGATATATTGTAGGGCTTAAAATTAAGTATAAGAATATTTAATTTTAAGCCCTACAATAATCCTACTGCTGATGCAGAGTGCATTCGTCTCATTCTCTCGAAGTTTAGTTTTCTGAACGTTTCACTTCTACCGCGTCTCAACTGCACACGTTTTTTTATTTACTATAATTAATTATTTTATAAAAAAAAATTATAAAACCGACCTCAATATAAATTACTAAGAATAACTCAAAAACTATTGGTCAGACCTTGATCAAACTTATATTTAACCACATGTGAAGCACCAGCTTTGAAATAAAAGAATAATCATCGAAATCGGTTCATCCACAAAAAAGATATGAGGTAACACAAAAAAAACGTACGTTTGTACTTATGTACGCACGTAAGAAGTTATATTTCTTTAGCGTAACAAAACAAAAATAACTAAAATAAAACACGTTTTATAGATTCATATATATTTGAATAACTACCTTGAATATAGTTATCGGTTCTTACGAAAACTTGACAGTTGACATACTATTACCAACTGAAGCTGTTGCTTTTAGGTTTCCGTGTGCACGCGTAACAACGCCATGGTGTCGTTTAGGTGTCTCATAATTTTTCTCAAACGCACCAAAAGAAGTATAATTTCAATAAAAAAAAGAACATACAATCGAAAGAAATCGAATTGAGTACCGTCTCCTTTTTGAAGTCGGTAGAAAAGAATACAAACGGACTTAATGCCTTGATAAGGCATTCTCTACCAGTCAACCCATGGAATGGTGAGAATTTAACGTAGGTGTAACAATACAGAATAAAACAGAATAAAAATGATTAACTACGTAATACTTACACTAATTAACCGATTAACTACTAATTACTTACATAAATAAAAATATACACATTTGTATCCATACATAATTAGTATATACAAATAAGTGTGGATATATACGTCTGTTTAGCAATATGACATGGATGTTTCATATAAAGGCGGCTGTTCACGTTGGCCAACATAGTGACAAATGTGTTGGCAAATATATTAGCCAAGAGTTTGTGATGGCGTCCACACGTTGGAAGGTCGTTCAGTTTGCTTCGGTTCAGGTCAATGGGCAGACCAATTTATTAAAATTGATATTGAGGGGCTAACGGCTGCTACGGTTTATTTACACATAGCATATCGCTACTACGTGAATGCAAAAAAAAAATTATTTCTTGTGTTCCACAAATAATTTTCGACTTGATAAAGCTCTATAAAGCGAAAAGTTTCTTCATTGGTCATTGTTACCGCCATTTTGTAGATACTAGTTACGATGTGTGAATATAAAATTTAAATCAGGTGCATGCGATTACTCCAGAAAGATCCCAGGAGCTCGTAGCAAACTAAACGTGCGCCCAACGTGCCAATTGCATGACATATGTTGACATGACATGAACATTTAGCTGACTTGTAGCACCGACGTTCCGGGAAGTCTGCAGTGTGTGAACATGTTCAAGATCGTCCCCGCCATTACATTAGATTTGATAGACCACAAATTCTTGCAAAAGAACACCGATTCCTACCAAGTCGAAACGTCGGGAATTAAAAAGTTAAATTAAACGCGATGAAATTCGTAAAAATTAGTTTCATTTAATGGGATAAATGTAGATTTCTATGGGCCACAGTGCCTACTTACCATCAGGCGGACTGTGTGCTTGTATATCATCCTTATTATATAAAAAAATAAAACTTTTTGTTTAAAGTTAATTTCAATAATGTTTAATTACCAGTAGCAAACAGTGTGGTGTCATCTCCACAGACTCTCATCCTGTCGATCTTCCCAGTCTCAACAGTTGTTTCCTCCTTCTTGCTCCAGATCTTGACCACACCGCTAGCAACGGCCGCAAGAAGTTTCCGCTTGTGGCGACCCAGTCCCACCACATCTCCAGTACCGAAATCCGCCGTGTACGTTTTTGTGAACTCCGCTCTTTGGGTATTGTAGATTTGAATCTGAAAGTTAATCAAATGGAATATTTATATAAAATAAAAATCAATTGCCGCATGTATGAAAGATCATCACTTGAGAACGGCTGGACCGATTTTGATGAAATGTAGACCCGGTAGATGGCGCTGTTGTTGAGATCCAGAAATCACCCGTGCGAAGCCTGAGCGGATCTCTAGTAAATAATAAAGTAAAAAGTTAATTACCAACCTATTTACGGCCAACTGACCGTGTGGTGACTGTAAAAGAATATCCACTATCCCATATACTGTGGGTGACATAACGAGGCGACAGAGGAAAACAAATCATGAGATCGGCAGCAGCGTCTTCCTAATAACGACTAAATATAAAAACTGGTATGGTACTTGCCAAGCGTGGTAACCATGGCAATCTATGGGGGAGGCCTATAACGTAATGTTACAACAGTAACGGTTAGGTCCCACAGCTGTAAATAGACTTTTATTAATTTATGAGAGGGTTATTGATTACTTCAAATATCTAGGCCTGGCTTGCGAGGTGACTGACTTGTGGCGTGGTCTGCCGATGGTAATTATTGCTGTAGTCGTCGCTGCGAACGGGTTAACCCCGGTCGGCCTCTCGGCTCATCTGAGGCAACTGGGATTCTATGACGGGTCAATTATTTGTAGTCCTACAAATACTTGTTCCATGAGGGATTTGAATCCGCGGCGCCCGCGCTGTTTCACATTGCAAAGCCACTGCGCCTTGGATCAGTCTTATATTCTTGGTGTTGACTTATTGATTTACTAATTGTATATTGATTGATTGGTTACATACATAAAAATTTAATACTTTGTTACACAGCATGAAATAAAAGAAACAACAGGTCCCATCCGCAGAGATCGTGATCCTTGGCGATTTTAACGCCCACCATGCCGAATTCGGCTCGGTTCACGTTTAACCGATCATGCGGGGAGATCTGTTTATGACTTTGCCTTGGCATATGGTCTGACACAACTGGTTACTTCGCCTACGCGGATTCCAGATGTGGAGGATCATACACCTTCCCTGTTGAACATTCTGCTGACCTCTCATCCGGACGGATATCAGGTTTCCGTCGATGCCCCTCTCGGCTCTTCGGACCATGGTCTGATCCGGAGTGTGGTGCCACTCACGCTCCCTTCGCGGTTGCGTTCTGCAGGTTGCCGCCGTGTTTGGCATTACAGGTCGGCGGATTGGGATGGAATGCGGTCTTTCTTTGCATGCTACCCATGGGGGCGGGTTTGCTTCTCGCCGGATGATCCCAGCGCTGTTGCTGACTCTGTCACTGATGTGGTGCTTCAGGGATTGGAACTATTTATTCCATCATCTGTGGTACCCATCGGAGGCAGATCTCAGCCTTGGTTTGGTCGCTCCTGTAGGACTGCATTACGCAGTAAGCAGGAGTGTTATCAAGCCTGGACTGCGGCTTCGGCGACTCGGGATGTAAACACCAGCACACTTAAAAAGAAGTATAACTTCGCCTCCAGGTCCTTCAAAAGAGTTATTGCCAAGGCAAAGTCAGAGCACATAGGCAGAATTGGTGAGAAACTAGTTCGCCTTCCTTCGGGAACCCGTGCATTCTGGTCTCTCGCCAAGGCTGTCCAAGGGAATTTCTGTAAGCCATCATTACCATCTCTACACAGGGAGGACGACTCACTGGCCCAAGACGCAAAACACAAAGCTGACCTTTTAGGCTCCCTTTTTGCGTCCAACTCAACTCTTGATGACGGGGGGAAAACACCGCCGACCATCCCGCGGTGTGAGTGCTCCATGCCGGATATGCTGTTCTCACAGCGCTCGGTTCGCAAAGCACTTCTCTCCCTGGACATCCAGAAGTCGAGTGGGCCTGACGGAATCCCCCCAATTGTGCTGAGGACGTGTGCTCCGGAGTTGGCACCGGTTCTAACGCGTCTTTTCCGGTACTCCTACTCCCAAGGCGTAGTCCCGAATTCATGGAAAACAGCTTTTGTCCACCCGATCCCTAAAAAAGGCGACCGCTCAGACCCGTCCAACTATAGGCCTATCGCGATCACCTCCTTGTTCTCCAAAATAATGGAATCCATTATTAACTGCCAGCTCATCCGGTACCTTGAGGATCACCAGCTGATTAGTGACCGCCAATACGGTTTTCGTCGGGGTCGATCAGCTGGTGATCTTCTGGTCTACCTGACCCATTGATGGGCGGAGGCAGTAGAGTCCAAGGGGGAGGCGTTGGCCGTTAGTCTGGACATTGCGAAGGCCTTCGATCGGGTTTGGCACAAAGCGCTTGTTTTGAAGCTCCCTTCCTATGGGCTTCCCGAGAAATTGTGCAATTGGATCACCAGCTT
Source organism: Parnassius mnemosyne (assembly GCA_963668995.1). NCBI lineage: Eukaryota > Metazoa > Arthropoda > Insecta > Lepidoptera > Papilionidae > Parnassius > Parnassius mnemosyne. The sequence continues at coordinate 18,755,773 of CAVLGL010000082.1, read as the reverse complement.
CCTTGCAGATCGGAGCATCAAGGTCGTTGTAGACGGTGCATGTTCTTAGTTCTTACTACAAGCCTATTAACGCTGGTGTTCCACAAGGCTGTGTGCTATCACCAACGCTGTTTCTTCTGCATATCAATGATATGTTGCTAACTGGTAACATTCATTGCTATGCGGATGACAGCACTGGTGATGCTCTATACACCAGCCTTGCCTATATTTCTCGGGAAAACGTCGCCGAGTACCGGAACAAACTTGTGTCTGAAGTCGAGTCTTTACTGAGCAAAGTCTCGGATTGGGGGCGACTAAATCTAGTACAGTTTAATCCTCAGAAGACACAAGTTTACCGCTAAAAAGAACCCCTTTGTCGTATCTCCTCAGTTTCAAGGCACTCCCCTTGTTACCTCAGTCAGTATCGGTATCCTCGGAGTCGACATATCGAGTGACGTGCAGTTTCGTGGTCACTTGGAAGAGAAGGCCAAATTGGCCTCTAAAAAGCTTGGCGTGCTTAGCAGAGCGGGACAGTATTTCATGCCGGCACACCGCCTGCAACTTTACAAGGCGCAGGTTCGGCCTCACATGGAATACTGTTCCCATCTCTGGGCAGGTGCTCCCCAGTGCCAGCTCCTTCCACTTGACCGCATCCAGCGCAGAGCGGCTCGAATCGTCGACGACCGAGCCCTTTTCGATCGGCTCGATTCATTGGCACTGCGAAGAGATGTTGCATCCCTTTGCATTTTCTTTCGCATCTACCATGGGGAGTGCTCTGAGGAATTGTTCGGATTAATCCCAGCCGCCAAATTTCACGAACGCACATCGCGGCAGAACTCCCGATACCATCCACACCATCTGGATGATTGGCGGTCCACCACTGTGCGATTTAGAAGATGTTTTCTTCCTCGCACGACTTCCTTGTGGAATCGATTACCATCAGCGATTTTTCCGGACCGATACGACTTAGGGACCTTCAAGAAAAGAGCGTACTCCTTTTTAAAAGGCCGGCAACGCATCTGCAATTCCCTCCCTGGTGTTGCAATTGTTCATGGGCGGCGATAGTCACTTACCATCAGTTGAACCGCATGCTCGTTTGCCCCCTCTCCTATAAAAAAAATGACTAACATGTAGAATGAATGAGGAAAGTGAGACTGCACTACAGAAGTAAGTGGCAAAGTCGGCAAGGGACACCCTAGACAAAAGTTTATGGATGAAATTGACAATATATTGAAAATAAGCCAAATTGAGAGTACCGTTAAGGGTACATGTATGCATAGGTGCATAAATGGGAAAGGTGTGATAGTTTATGTTATGTTAACGAGGAGGTTCTTTAAACCCTGATATATAGACGTGAACCAAGTTAACCATTTCACTGTCCCGTGAGACATATATGAACATTTCAATTGTTTAACTATTGTCTTTTCGTGGACAGGGAAATTGCTAATGGACCATATAGTATACTAGTAGTAGCTCTAAAAGTTTATGCACCTGGGTTGTTTCCTGTGCTTAAACTCTTGCTCCACCTCTATTACACCCATATTAATGATACTACACTATAGTGGTACTATACTAAAATATTCATCAAATAGAATCAAACCTGTTGATTTTTCTTTCCAATTAGTATTTCAGTCTGCTCAGTGTTACCCCACACCATAGATGTGATTGTGTCATCTTTTTGTAGGCTTTTTATGTCAACAAGGTTCTCTACACGTTTCTTACTGTTTTTTGTTGGGTCTGTGTGGTACTTTATGTCTGAAATATTAGGAAAACAGTTATTATTGGAAACATAAAGGAATAATTTACTATACACTAAAAAACTTTGTGAATAAGGTGGGATTGCTTGCTACAATTATGATTTTATAAAATTAATTTTATGAATTTTAATATCATAGTTGGCACAGCTACCTTTGGCTTGTGAATTATGAAAATTAATTTAAAATGTACTTCAGAGTTAATTTCATCATCGTCATCATAATCATATTTTTTACTTATACAGGATATAATTAAAATCATTAGCATCTTTTTAAACTCAGAAGGTACACATGATGCAAACTATGATGGGTTCTTAAACTTTTTAAATCCAGCCATCCAACAATTTTGTAGCCGGGCCAACTATGACATTGGGACGTCAAACACATCAGTCATGGCTATGTGTTTCAAAAATAAGCTATATTACTTAAAAATGCATTTAGTGTTAAAATCCGAAAAATTTGTTTTATTCAATATCAAGTATTTGTGTAAATATACAAAATCACTACAGTGATATCATATAAAAGGCATTTATTTAAACATATAGGGATATTTGCCAAAGGCTATGGCCATACCTGCCAAGTGCTATGCTAAGCTGTGGCCCAAAGCTGCTACACTAATGTAGTAAGTGTGTACATTGACCCTCAAATAATGGTGATGGTAAAATGAGGAATGATTTTTCACACATATCGTAACTAATTAATTTTAAGATCTTTAATATAATGGATTTCTGCAAGGTTGCTCCTGATTCTATTAATAGGTGATTTCTAAATCTCGATATCACCACATGACGAGTCCATTGTGAATCTAAACCATCCAGGGACCCACTCAAACACACAAAAATTTTAATCAAAATCAGTCAAGCTGTTTTCTAATTTTAGCGAGACTAATCAATAGCAATTATACGATAAATACGAACCACCACATGGTACGCTGCCGTTTAAAAAAGCATTCAACAAAAAGAGGTAGAAATAACATTGAAAATAAATTGACATTAGAACAACACAGAGAAAAAATAGATCCTTTGTTCATCAACACACTGAAAGAAATAGTAAACTCGGACAGAAGTGTCACAGAAAAATATGGTTACCTGGATAAAGAACTATCAAAATTGAGGAAAGTAAAGGTAGCTAAAGATATGAAGTTTGGTGAGAAGACAATAGAGCTCCTAGAAGAAAGAAAAGCACTAATGACAGACAAATCAAAAACTGAAGAAAATATTATAAAGGGTAGGAAATTAAGAAGAACGAAAAAACTAGAAGATGAAATCCAAAGAACAAGGGAAACAAAAAAAGCTTTCAAAGAATTAAGGGAATATGGAATGGAATGGATACCAAAACTAAAAAGAAACATCGTAGAAGAATCCAAAGTCTTGCCACAGACTACTATCGAACTTTTTACTCAAACAATGACACCGATCGAGAAAATAATGCCAATAACGATCCTAATACAAGTTATAAAAAAGTCCCATCAATACTCTTGCAGGAAGTACAGAAAGCAATCATGTCACAAAGCTAGAAAAAGCTCCAGGGCCTGACAACATAACAAATAAGCTAATCAGAGGCACCAAAGAAGAAATAAGCCCAATCCTAACCAAGCTATTCAATGATATTATAACAACAAGCACCATCACAAAACAATGGAATGAATCACATATCATTCTCCTACATAAGAAAGGGAATAAAGATGACATTTGCAACTACAGACCAATTAGCCTAATATCAAATGTGTACAAAGTATTAACAAAAGTAATTCTAGAAAGAATAACAAGGGTCTTAGATGAAAACCAACCAATGGAACAGGCAGGATTTAGAAAGAACTAAAGTACTATAGACCAAGTCAAATCAAACAAGTCTTGGAAAAATACAATGAATACCAGAAGACATTGTATATCTGCTTTATAGACTACTCCAAAGCATTTGACATCCTAAAACACAAATTTATCTGGTTGAGTCTAAAAGAACAAGGAGTGGACGATGTCTATAAAGAGCTAATCAAGTCCATCTACTAAAAAAACAAAAGCAGTATTAAATTAGAGTTAAAAGGAGACCCCTTTTCAATAAACAGAGGCGTGAGACAAGGAGACCCATTATCACCAAAGCTTTTTAATGCTGTGCTGGAACACACATTTAAAAAATTAGACTGGGATAATTATGGTATTATAATCAATGGAAGCCGCATCAATCATTTGAGATTTGCAGATGATATTGTCCAGTTAGAAGAAAATCCTAAGAAACTAGAACATATGGTAAAAGACATAGCAGAAAAAAGCAGAGAAGTAGGTTTAGAAATTAATGCAGATAAAACAAAACTTATGACTAACTCAACAGAAAGCAACATCTTTCTGTTGTGGTCTACGGAACCAAGTTCGAATATGTGAAAGAATATGTTTACCTAGGACAAATTATATCTGCTAAAGAGTCCATGTCCAAGGAAATAAACAAAAGAATAGCCTGCGGTTGAAGGAAATACTGGTCCTTGAAATAAATAGTGAAAAACAAAGATCTAGGATACATATCAAGAGAAAGACTTTCAACAATTATATTCTCCCCTGCATGACATACGGCTGTAAGACATGGACATTAACGGACAAACATAGAGAAAAACTTGCTAAAACAGAAAGAGCAATGGAAAGAAGCATGTTGGGAATCAGGCTTAGTGACAGAATCCCAAATGTGGAAATAAGAAGGAAAACAAAAGTAACAGATATAATAACTTATATAGACCATCTAAAATGGACCTGGACAGGACATATCACATGCTATGTTGCAAAATAAATAAATGGAGCAAACAAGTAATCTTATGGTATCCAAGAGGAGACATCAGAAGACAGGAGTCTGAAAACAAGATAGAGTGACTGCCTAACTCTAGGACCATACTAGACCAGAGTTGCAGAATATCGGGCTCAATGGAGAGAGCTGGAGGAGGCCTATGCCAAGAGGCACGCTGAACTATAAGATATAATATAATAAATAAAATTCATAAAATCAAAAATCTTAAACTGCATGAAGTTTGGAATAAAAGGGCTTTATTATTATTATTAATAATGAGATAAATGTGAAGAGAAAGCTTTGTACCCCTTCTTAAATATATTGCACGCACAACCGCACCATGTAGTGGTGGTGTAAGAATAGCCCCTGCCCCGTGTCGTAAGACGAAGACAAAAGGAAACTGAAACAGGAGATGGGTATCAGTATCTTCATGATAACTTCAAATATTAAAAATCTGCAGTTACCAGTTATGTGTGGCAACTATGGCAAATATCCTATGAAGCAAAATCTATGGGGGAGGTGTGTGTTCAGCAGTGGACTTAGCCATAGCGTGTAATGGATGAATAATGAATATTGATGGACCAAAATGATTTATTTGACTCAAAGTTTTTCCGAGACTAACGCCCGAAAATTAATTTTTATATATAAAGATAGATGTCCGGTAGTGGCAATTGTTATTACAGAACTATTCTATAAAATCCAGGACGATTATTTATTATGTAAAATTCTTCCTTCACTGCAAATGAGACGTGCAACCGACGTTCATATTTTTTATTTTTTAAGAACACCAACTTACGCTTGAATGAGCCGATTCTACTACCGACGAAAATATCGAATTCCCATTCGTTTGACAATATCATTTTGCTGTTATACACATATCTTTCACAAAAATTGTTATAATAAATCAATTATTTTGAACCACAACACGTGAATATTTACGTCAAGAATAGATTTTTTTTAATAACTTGTTTTACGGCTCTGGGTTCTAGCTCTTCTGAGCCTGAATTTACAATGTATAATTATTATCCTTCATAGTATAGTGCTTCACAATATGTTGATGCGTCACATTGTGCAGCCCTTGCGAGATTTTGACGGCAACTTGCGCCAGCAGAAAGCTGAAAGTTGACGATGGTATCTCAAGGCGGCTAAGCAGACAGACACCATATCTTGAGAATCACATCACCATCAGAGCACTTGTTTCACCGTTTTCATTAATAGTACACATGCGTAGACATTTAATACACAAAATCGCACCACTTTTACATATTAAAATCCACTTCAAACCATTATTTAAACAATAAGACACACTACTAAACTAAACAGGAGCAGCAATCCGTCGCCGGTCAAGTTCCCGCCAAAAGATTCTTGTGGTGCCGTTCACACGTTGGCGTGTTTCATTCTGCGTTGGTAGCTAGATATAGATATGATAGAGATAGAGATGATGATGGACGTTAATGATCGCGGCCTTATTTTTATCTTGCTCATGTTTGGGGTTCTATATAACTGATTCATTGTGATAAGAATCAATGAACCTAAATATTTCCTCATTAGGCGATATCGCCATGTTCGTGAAATAATTTTTGTAAGCCGTAAAGCGTAACTATGAAATGAACACTCGGCCAACGTGTGATCGCTATTTGCGGCTTGCGCCAAATTTCTTTGATGTGTGCACGGAAAACCGACACTACTTGTCAGCAAGTGTTGGCCGCAAACGCCAAGTACACACAAAACCGGCCAGTACACGTTGGCCGAATGCACTCGGCGAGCGCGTTCGACCAACGTGTACTGCTACCTTTACAGACACATGTGACAACTTGACATGACAACAATGACCAGTGTTACCAACTCCAAAAAATATTTACCCCTAAAGGTTAAGTAAAAAAAAAAACCTAAAATCACCTTATTTACTTGGAATTCTCCTAAAATTAAGAATATTGCTTTGTAATGTTCTTTACATATAAATTATTTCCTATTTAAAATGTTATTTCGTTTTCTTCTGACGATTCCGACATATTAAAATCATACATTTGGATATTAAATACCCACACATTTTAGTTAATGGATTAAACGTTACAAATGCTCTATTTCATGGCTGTGTGAATCAGATCATTATCACTAAATAGCATTTCATTAGATAACAATAAATAGCAACCGATAATTAAATCAAAAAAACTATTGTTAAATCCAATTGTGCATGCCTTAAGCGCATTAAAAAATTACGTATAACATAACATGATCATACCTAAAATTTTAAAGTAGTTTAAATACACACGAGTTTTTCACTAATAAAATTATTACTATACTTCCAATTTTCCGATAATAATATGTCAAACTTCAATTAAAATATAGTTTGGAAAATCCATCAGTGCACGACTCATAATGCTCATATGATAGTGAAAATTTAAAACAAATATTAATTGTAGTTCTATTCGTCAAAGAGTTCCAGTCATCACCGATGCCAGCAGTCACCGAAGTAGACTTTCAAGTCACTCCGACAAGTCCGGAGGTAAGGTCTATTCATAACTAACAAAACGAGCCCAAGCTTGGCACATCTTCTTCTGCTCGTCAAGGAATTCCAGTAGCAGTCATCAAAGTCTACCTTCAATCCACTCTATCAAGTCCGGAGGTAAGGCCTCATCATAACTAACAAAACGAGCCCGAAATCGGCACACCTATTACTACTCGTCTAGGAGATCCAGTAGCAGTCATCGAAGTACACATTCAGATCATTCTTTCAAGTCCGGAGGTAAGGTCTCATAACTAACAAAACTAGGCCAAGCTCGGCACACCTACTTCTACTCTTCGAGGAGTTCCAATAGCATTCATCAAAGTACACTTTCAGGTCACTCTATCAAGTACGGAGGCAGAAGTGGATTAAACGTCGACTGCGCCCTAGGCTAGCCTAGCACCTCATCGGGGTACTTTCTAGGGGCTATATTATATCTCTTAGAAACTAAATATACTAATTTTGCATATAAACTATATAATAATTTTTGATATAATTTAATAATTACAAAACAAAAAAAAGTGATGAGATAGTAAGAGCGATTTAGGAGTTATCAAATACGACGATTTTTTTTGAAGTTTTCAACACGTGCCTTTTTAAGCTTGCGCCCCTAGACATGTGCCTAGTTTGCCTTAAGGATAACCCACCACTGTCCGGAGGTAAGGTCTCATCATAACTAACAAAACGAGGCCAAACTCAACACACCTATTACTACTTTTCGAGGAGTTCTAGTAGCATTCACCGAAGTACAACTTCAAGTCGGGGTAAGGTCTTATCATAACTGACATAACGAACACAATCTCGGCACACCTAGTCTAGTCGTCGAGGAGTTCCAGTAGCAGATAGTGAAGTACACCTTCAGGTCTTCATAAAGTCCAAGACGTATAAGTATATTTATACAGGGTCATTTTTAATTTACTAAAGACCTTTTGGGAATATATTGGTTACATAATTACAAACAATTTTAGCGAGATCACTCTACTCTCTCTCTACTCACAGAATATAATACATTTACGAAAAAAACTATTTTTAAGTTTTTGTTGTTATGTCTGACTCCTTTTAAGTCTGTATTTTGTAGTACCTAAACAATGTCAGAATAAATCGTCAAGGAAAATGCCTTATTTATTTTACACTTGATTTCAGTATCACGTATTGTGTTGAGATCATCAAACATAATTAAATAAGCAAATGAATTTTTAAATAAAACTAATTTTACGGATTTTATCGCGTATATTAACTTATTTTTATATTCTCGTGACCACGGGTGCTGGAAAGCACCCGAAACGTCGGGAATATAAAAATAAGTTACAGTATACACTAATGTCTTTACATGCCCCCGCAAATAAAAATCCATTGGTGTGATATCTGGCGATCTGGGAGGCCATGCACAAGGCCCGTCACGACCGATCCAGCGACCAGGGTATTCTGTTTAAATAATTTTTAACTTGGCGAGCATAGTGCGCTGGCGCCCCGTCATGTTGGTAATACATATTGTGTAGAGGTGCAAGTGGTATGTCCTCTAACAACTCTGGCAGCGTGTCGGTGAGAAAACTATGATAGCTTTCACCGTTTAATCTTTCTATGAAGAGCGGGCCCAGTTACGTTGTATTAATAACGCCTGCCCACACATTGACGCTAAACCGGTGATGAAAGCTATGCAGTCTTGGTTCATGTGGATTTTCATAGCACCACAAGTGTCCATTGTGCGAATTAAAAAGTCCTATTCTGCCAAATGTTGCTTCATCAGTCCATAAAATGTTAGTTCGTTCAGCAGCCAGTTACAAAATGTAACTCGCGCTGGTTTGTCAGTTTCGCTGAGTGCATGAACACGATGCAGGTGGAAAGTATTCGTACTTCCCTTCATTCTGTATGACACTCCATGCGTAGTACTGTGACACATTGAACTGTATGTGAAGTGCTCGCTGGTGGATTTTGTTCAAAAAACTGTAGTATGTCTTCCTGCTCACGTACTGTGCGCCGCGGTGGACGACCACGATCAATTGATACAGGCTGGAATTGCCCGTAATCTCGCAATCGCTGTGTAGTACCTAGTATCATCGTAGCGTAGCTCGGTGCACGTGAGTTGGGAAATCACCTTAAATATTCACGGCAGGCTTCACTAACGTTATCATTGCAAATTGCTAAAATTCGCACCATTTCGGTATACTCAACATTTGAGTATCGGTCGGTTTGAGCATCGTAACAACGTAACGTTCGCGATATTAATCTCACAACGGAAGGAGAAACGTCACGGGCGCACCAAAGGCAACTGACGACACAGGTAATTAGGTCAAGTTGAAATGAGCAAGCGCCGCCTCCTACACCCCTCCACCCCTACCACGACACGCACTTTCTTTTGCTAACTAGGACTATTACCGTTTAGAAGGTCCAATTAAAATATTTTTATTTTTGTATGAAAATAGAAATTGAAGAAATATAATTTTTTTTCTTACAGATGTTGTTGTTATGATGTAAATAATATATTCCCAAAAGATCTTCAGTAAATTAAAAATTACCCTGTATATATAAATCCTGCGTACTTTTAGCGAAACAAAATATTCTAATAAAAATCTATGATTATAAAAATAATAATATCTTACCTTGGTCAAGTATGTATCAAATTTGGTTTTTGGAATATTTTGTATTTCTAAAGCGATCGATGTTTTTTTGCAGGAAACGCTGTAAACAAATGACCATTCACGACGGCGACTGAGCCCGGAGTAAAAACTACTCTGTGGCCGGGAGTGGTGCAGAGTGTGTTTAGTAAAATAAATTAATATAAGGCTGCTCAAAATACCGAAACTTTCGCTATTTCTCAGCCGAAAAAAAACAAAAGAAAGCAAAATTAAACTGCCATTTATATTCCATAGCTTCCCACATGATAGATGAAGTGTTTAAAATAGATTGAGATGAAGAATTGATATTTTCAAAGATTATCGTGTTTACGCCTCCATGCGGACTTGATAAATCTACACCTTATGCCACTAAAACTGCTTTTTAATGTAAAAATTGCAATTGATCGATTTAAAAAATAAATAATAAGTTTAACATCCATTTATCTTTCTGACAATGCCCTTTTTTATATGTTCAATGTCATTGTTAGATACGATTTCATGCGTCAAAACGTTAGAATCTTGATTTTTAGGCGCTAGTAGAACATATCTATGTGCTTTGCGCTTAAGACATGCAACATACAACCCGAATTTTGAGAAGTTTTCAAAAGGTTTACAGCTAGCTGCGCCGCAATTATCGTAAAATTCTAAACAATATCAGCTAAAGTGGAAAAGAAATATATAGCCCTAAACATAAAAAGCTTCTAAAAATACCATCTCACTTATTTACCCCAATTTAGGGGGAAAATCCCTAAGTTGGGAGCCCATGAAATTACATGAGCAATCATAGTTTTTTTCTGTGCTAAATGGTAATAGACTAGTGCGGATGTACTTTTGGCAGTACCAAGTAAGAAATTAAATAAAAATAGGGAAAAAAATAGATTATTCGTAATATTACAATAAAAATAGTTTAAAAAACGCAAATAATTTAAAAATCGAGCTTTAATAATATTGATAACCAGTGGCGGCCTTAGGGGGTGGCGAACAGGGCAATCGCCCGGGGCCTCGCTCTTGCAGGGGCCTCGCGCAACAACCCAAGTAAATTTAAAAAAATATAAATTTGTTAACTATATTTTTTTATTAAATACTTTTCATTTTCATCCTTAATTACTCATTAAGGTTATAACATAACGGTAAATTAAAATAAAGTTTGTTAATTAATTAATTAATTCAAAACATAATTGAAAAATTAATTATGTAGTACTTGAATATCCCGCTTGAATATATAATTATGTAGTACTTGAATAGGAGGTCATTGTAGAAGCGTGCTCGTCGCGACCCCTGCCAGCCCTTTTCAGGGCTGCAATTCTACTCAGCTGCGCACCCATGTCAACGAGGGTTAGGGCGTCCCCCCAAGGCGACGCACACCAGCTCGTCCCCGTTGGTGTGGAATGCAGCGCGCAAAGCGGCGATGGGGACCGCCACCCGTCACGCACAGCCCGACACGGCGGAAGGTGGAGGACGGAGTGCAGAGTTGGCACGTGGAATGTTAGAGGAGGCATGAGAGATAAGACGAATGAGTTGATCGAAATAATGAAAGAAAGAGAATTAGATGTCGTGTGTATGTCGGAGACCAAACGGAAGGGCAGTGGTACTGAAGAGCTCCCTGGCGGGGCGTTTGCTCTATGATCCGGAGTCCCGGAGAGCGAGAACGCCTGCCAGGGAGTGGGGGTGCTGCTGTCTTCTCGGTTAGTCGATGTTATGACTGAATATAAGTTTGTGAACTCAAGCCTTCTCTGGGTTCGCTTTAAATTGGGACTGACGAAGTTATTCCTTTTGGCTGTTTATGCGCCGGTGGCTTCGTCGTCCAGGGCTGAGCTGGAGGAGTTTTGGGAGAATGTAAGAGAAGTTCTAGATTTTTGCTAGGGGAAACGAAAGGATTGTTGTATGTGGTGATTTGAATGGATGGGTTGGTACCGCTCGACCAGGGTACGAGTCGGTACTTGGAAAGTTTGGCGATAAAAGGGTTAATGATGCTGGCAAGCTTATACTGGCGGTATGCAAGGAAAAGGGTCTTCTTGTGACAAACACTATGTTTAATCACAAGAAAATCCATATGTATACTAGAGAAAGAAAGAATGAGAGAAGTATGATCGATTTGTTCCTGGTGGATGACCGACTGCGAAAACAGGTTATGGATACGCGAGTGTTCAGGGGTGCTGACCTGGGAACGGATTACTATCTAGTGATTACTAGATTTAGGGGTCTGTTCGCGGGTTGGCGCTACCGGACGACAGTGACAGAACCACAGTCGGTCTGTCGCATCCGAAGCTGGAAGCTTCAGGAAGCGGATACTAGGGACAAATATCATGCGAGGGTAGCCGAAAAGCTTGACACCATCGATGGCAGAAACGAATGTGTAGAAAGAACATGGCAGAACCTTAGGGATGGAATGGTAAGTGCAGCGGAAGAAGTGTGTGGAACAATAAAAAGAGGCAGTAGTAAAAGAAGAGATGCATGGTGGAATGATGAAGTGAAAGAAGCTGTAAAGAAGAAGAAGAAAGCATGGTTAGACTACTTGGCCTCTAGTAATGATAAGGATATGAGAGAGAAGATGAAAGAAAGATATAAGCTGCAGAAAGTTCACACGAAAGCATTGATTGAGGAAGTGCGTGAAAGGTGTAGAATGGAAGCGGATGAAAGGTTGTCGCACAACTTTAAGGAGAACTCCAAACTCTTCTGGAAAGAGGTTGGAAGGACCCGAAGTGGTGCGACGGCCTTAAGAATGAACAAAGTGCTTTCGAGAACTAATGACGTCCTCTCAGAAAAATCGGATGTCATGCAGCGATGGAGCGAATTTTATAGAGAAATGTATGCGTGTGATGATCTTAGTGAGGGATCCGGGGATGACGCCGTGACTGGCACGCCCAGACCCGGACCTCGATGACACTGAGGTCATCAGTATGAAAGAGATTGAACGTGCGATTCGAAGTTTGAAATGTGGTAAGGCTGCGGGACTAGACAGAGTTACTGCTGAAATGGTCAAGTATGGTGGGCCTCGCGTCTGGGACAGCTTTCATCTGCTGTGCAATTTGTGCTGGCGGACGGGGGATGTCCCGGATGATTGGCGATCCGCAGTCATTGTGCCTTTATATAAAGGTAAAGGTTCACATTTTGACTGCGGGTGCTATCAGGCGATCAGCTTGACCAGTTTAGCAAGTAAAGTTTACTCGAAGGTTTTGACACGTAGGATGCAAGAGAAATCGGAAAGATTTCTATGGGAGGCACAATGCGGATTTAGACCTGGAAGAGGATGCACGGATCAAATGTTTTCTCTCCGTATGATCACGGAAAAGCTTCTGGCTGTTAACCAGAAGATTTTCTGTGCTTTTGTGGATCTTGAGAAAGCATTTGATAAGGTTGTAAGGAAGAAAATGTGGGAACTGTTGCCGGGGTATGGTGTGGATGGCCGATTGCTAAGGGCTGTGCAGTCTCTTTACTGTGACTGTAAAGCCTGTGTGCGGGTAGGGCATGACCTGTCACCCATGTTTAGCGTCCAAACGGGCGTAAAACAGGGTTGTGTCATGTCTTCCTGGCTGTTCATACTGTATCTCGACAGCTGTTTACAAAAGCTGAAAGATAGCTGTTTGGGTGTGAAATTGGGTGACATAAAAGTAAATTGTCTGCTGTATGCTGATGATGCAGTGCTTATTGCACCATCAGAGGCAGAACTGCAGGCATTAGTCACGTGTATGAAAGAGGAATGTGAAATTAAAGGTCTCCGTTTGAATGCTAATAAAACTAAGGTTCTGGTATTTGAAAGGGACGAAGAGAGAACGAAGTGTGAAATATGGGTAAATCAGGAATGTCTAGAACAGGTAAATGAAATTGTATACTTGGGGAGTGCTTTTAGCCGGGATGGAAGATGTGATTTAGATGTGGACAGGCGTGTCGCTGCCGGGAACAAAGTCAATGGTGCCCTGACTGCGTTAGTCAAAAGGCAAGGCGTAGCGAAGAGTGCACGCCTTGCAATACATAACGCAGTGTTGGTACCGACTTTGTTATATGGCAGCGAAACCTGGGTATGCCAGAAGAAGCATAAAAGTAAGTTGAATGCAGTGGAGATGCGATCTCTTCGTAAAATGTGCGGCGTTACTATGGCCGACCGAAAGCGAAACGAAGAGATTCGCAATATGGCAGGTTTGAAAGATGACCTTATCACAAAAATTGATAAGGGCGTGCTTCGGTGGTTTGGGCACGTTGAGCGAATGAGTGAAGACCGAATGGTGAAGAAAATATATAGCGCGAAAGTTAATATTAAAAGGTGTCGAGGTAGACCGAGACTAACTTTCGAAGACCATGTGAGCAAATTGCTCGAAGAGGGTAGGGTCAAGAGTACTCGGATACCTAGACGTGCATGTATGAAGAAGATAATGAATCTGAAAGAAGCGAAAGAGATATGTAAGGATCGTGACACTTGGCGATCTGTTCTCTCTGGCTACCCCGTCAGGGATTGTGCGTGAATATCCCGCCTCGAAACACTTGAAGATCGGTTTTTTAATCGCATAGCACTCGGGTCAGCTCGGGAGTCGAGACATAATGTTCTGTTCCTCTATCGCTCGGGGAATCCTCGTGTTTCATTTCGTTCCTCAACTCCTATCACCTTGGAATTAGTTTGCTTGCAGTATACAAACAAAATAGTTATAAAATCGTTACTGTACTGTACATATCTTTAAATTTTATTGAATATTACGTTCTTATAGTATTTAAATTATTGAGTGAGCTGAAAAAGTGTAAATTATAGTATTTGAAGTATTGAGTAAGTTGAAAAAGTGTAAAAAAACTGTGTGATACTTAAAAATTATTTCTGACTGTTTGTGCGAAACAAAACAAGATTTACGAAATGAGTTCGCGTGATCGTGATGTCGGTAGAAAGTTTGAGTCAGGTAGTTCAAAAAGGAAACGAGCTGTCAAAAGAAAGCAGTTAAAAGAAAATCTACGTGGATATTTATATAAATATATAAAAAGAGATGGTCACGAAATACAAAACATTTATTGACTGAAAGTGACTCTAATCCTGACCCAGCTGAAAACATTTATTCCACATCATCATGGGTGCCGCCGCCGACAATAAGTAAAAAACAGTGAGGATGATGATGAATTAACTACATCATTGTCTCTTAGGTCACCGGTGCCGCCGTCAACGCTATTCCGTCAAGAACACGAATCTGAGCCTGAGTCTATGTCTACATCCATGATTGCTGAAATGGAAAATCTGAATCCTCAAAATGACCCCGGTTTGTGGCCTAAAACAATTACTGATGTAGATCAAACTGAGATTGTATTAAAAGGTCCAATCCGGGTTAAAGTTGATTTATTTCCCGTAAATGATAATGGACGGCGATTCAGCGAATATCATTATAATAAGATATTAGCTAACGGTGAAAAGTTTGACAGGCGCTGGATGATTTATTCACAAACAAAGGATGCCGTTTACTGCTTTCCGTGTCGAATATTCGGGCTAGAAAATTCGACACGGATTGTTAAATACAAAGATTGGATCAAGTGAAGGAGTGTGTGATTGGAAACACTTGGGTGATTAACTAAAGTCTCACGAATCTAGTCGACAGCACAAAAATTGTATGTTGAAATGGATTAATTTAGAGAATGGTTTAAAAAGCTGTTCTACTATTGACTTCTTGGCCCAGTCACAAATTGAACAAGAAAAGCAGCGTTGGAGAGATATTTTAGAACGATTGCTCACAATGTTAAATTTTTTAGCATCTCACAATTTGGCATTCAGGGGTCATAGAGAGAAATTAACATCTGACTCAGATTAAAGTGAGACAAGCGGCGACTTTATAGATTTAGTAAAGTTAATAGCCCGATTTGATCCCGTGATGAGACTTCACCTAAAACAAGTAAAGGGTAAGACGATTAATGACCACTATATAGGAAAAAATACTCAAAACGAGCTCATACAATTAATGGCAAGTCACGTGAAGACCCAAATTGTTGAACAAAAATAATAAATAATAAATATTACTCGATTATTCTTGATTGTACTCGCGACGTTTCTCGTGTTAAGCAACTTTCAATTATTATAAGATTTTTTAATACAAATACAGCTGAAATTGAAGAACATTTTATTGGTTTCTTAGCTGTCGAAAAAACCACAGCTGAAAGTTTGACTAATTACATAATCACAGAATTAGAACAGTTAGGTATATCATTACTAAACTGCAGAGGCCAAGGATATGATAATGGTGCCAATATGCGTGGTGAAAAAAGTGGTGTACAAAAACGTATTCTTGAAATTAATCCACTTGCTTATTTTTTACCTTGCGGGAGTCATAGCTGGAATCTCATCCTAGGAGATGCAGCATCGTCTTGTGTCCAAGCGAAATCTTATTTTGGTTTGCTACAAAGGTTGTACACTCTGTTTGCCGGCTCAAGTCAGAGGTGGGCTATTTTAAATGCTCATGTAAAATCGTTATCGCTAAAACCACTTTCTGAAACTAGGTGGGAGTGCAGGGTAGCATCGGTGAAGGCCGTTCAATACCAACTAAGCGATATATGTGATGCTTTAAAGGATTTAGCAGAAAATGCAACAGATTGTCAGTTCCATTCTATAGAAAACGAAATAACTACCTACGAATTTGTAGTTTCACTAGTCATATGGTATGATATTCTAACAAAGATAAATGTTATAAGTAAAATGTGGCAAAACGAACACATGCACTTAGATGTGGCTATACAACACCTAGACGCATTCACAAATTGGCTCGATAATTATCGTGAAAATCGTTTTCAGTCATCGCTTGTAACAGCGAGAGAAATAGCCGAGGAAAATGATATTGACAGACAGTTCAAAGAAGTCAGAAGAAGACGTAAAAAAAGGCATTTTGATTATGAAGGGGAAGATGAAGCTCATGAATTGAATGTGGAACAAATTTTCAAAATAAACTATTTTTATGTCATTGTCGACAATGTGCGCGCTGCCATCCTAGGTTTGAGGCTCTTAAACATCATGAAAGCATATTTGGTTTCATGTATAATATAAAAGATTGAAGGAAATGAGTGATAATGAAATTTTGAAGCAATGCAGCGACTTGCAAATATCTATGACAGTAGGAGACTCATGTGATATTGATGGACATGAATTGTACGAATAACTCAATATGTTCATCCATATGTATGACGGAAACGACGATATTATCTCGGTGCTGAAATACATAATAGAAAAAAAATTTATTGAAGTTTACCCCACTATCGAAATAGTCCTGAGAATTATTGCTACCACACCTGTTACAGTTGCGTCTGCTGGAAAGAGTTTCTCGAGACTTAAAATTATTAAAACATATTTGAGGAATTCGATGATACAAGATCGGCTTTCAGCCCTTGCTATTCTTTCAATCGAAAATGATGTAGCTCATTCGTTAGATTATTGTGCTTTAATTAAAGATTTACTCTTAGGAAAAGCCGCCAACATCAATTTTAAAATTTATCATCTCTGTATTTGTTAATTTTGTAAATTTTTTGCAAATTTTATTTATTTATATAACCTTAGTATTTCTCCTCAAACATGACTAATACCTAAACCAAACAACCAGACCTACTTTCGCATCACATACTCACGAAGGACAAAGGGCCTCGCAAAGACCTGCCGCCCGGAGCCTCGCAATGGGTAAGGCCGCCTCTGTTGATAACTTAGGTAATTAAATGACTAGATGCTTGGTAAGTTAATTTCTGAGTGTCAAGATCAGTGTTAAGTAGGAAGTAAGATTGTAATTTCGTTTTTTTAATATTTTCTCGTGTAATATTATTACGTAAATTAGCGGGTCAGTTGTTTATTAATCGGGGAACTAAATAAGTAACCGAGCTTTTGCCGTAGATGTTAGTATAAAACCGATTTTGTGTGACCGCTCCCGTGAACACGGTTTCAGTAAGATTTTTTATTAAAGAATAGTTTTTTAAGCAATATTAAAAACTATAATAATAAAAAAATTACTAAAACTAGAAACTTAATTATCATATAGTCCCCTCCCCGTATCGTGCCAAGAACGCTGGCTGCGTTTCCCCGCTGAATGTCTATACTTAGCCTTTGAGCGAGAAAAGAACCAGCCCTCTTTATCACCAGCAGCAACGACCAGCCGCTTATAGTTCCTTTAGGAACTTCACCGCACGTGGACCCCACGGACCGATAGTGTCTACAGCAAATGGCACAAATATGTAGTCATCTCTCAGAGACTTTATATTTGTGCCACTTACTCAGTTCAGCTGCCTCTGATGCTGCCCCGGCTCTAAATGAGTTACCCCTGAGAAGAGAGGCCGCCAGAGTGTCTACACAAGTAGCATCCCACACTAGGGCTTTACCTCTCTCCCAAGGGACCAATATCATACCGTCGGGTCTCCTGCCATCGTCTCTAAATATTGCACAAGGCTCTAAAACCGAGGGAACATTTATAGAGAGAAAGAACCCTTCAGATGACATCATTCAAAGAACTGTGCCGTGAAAACCTACCAGAAATTTTCTTACATGAAAGTCCGTGAAGCCCAAACTTGTCGACGCTGCTACCACAGAGGCACTGATGGCGTTGACAAATCGCCGCTCCTAGTACGATTCCTACGGCGATGCGCAAGCTTTCCCCATCAAGTAATGTGCCGAGATTACTTGATGGTAAAGCGTGTAACCAGTGACTACATAGTGACAGACGATTGCTTTTGTGTGCGCAGATTTCCCCCGAAAAAAAAATGACAGACAGATCTGTATCGGAGAAAAACACTATTCCCCTCCGGTCCGCCGGAAGCCCATCCCTATGTAATAAATAGGTCGGGGAAAAGTTTCTTCGTATTTTATATACAAATTCAATACATTTTTTTAAAGTATAATAACATTTCATTATAATATATGTGTGCCATTTTGTTCGATAACTTGTTGCCATCTTGTAGGTTGTGACATGATCCCGTTGCTGTAGAAATCTTGGGATTTTGATAAAAAATGCGACAAGTAGTTTTGAGAGTCCTTTCTTGATATTAAACCTAACACTACCCGAACAATTCTGAAGAAATCGAAGTAGGTGAAAATCTGAGGGTGCAAGGTCAGGACTATATGATGGATGCAGTAACACTTCCCAACAAAGTTTTCTCAATTTTTGCTGAGTGGCCAAAAATGAGTGTGGTCTGGTGTTATCATGATGACAGACCACTCCTTTTCTATCGATCGATACCGGCCGTTTTGTCTCAACTTCTTGCTTGAGTTTCATTAGTTAATGGCAGTAGAGATCCGAATCGATTATTTTGCCCGACGGCAAAAGCTCATAATAAACGATGCCCTTTCCAAACTTCCCACCATACACACAGCATTACCGTATTGCGTGTTAATCCGGGTATCGCCGGGGGGTGTCGGCTATGTCGTAACTACTAATATGCCGATATTGCTCCACTTTTTAAGGTCCCATAGTTACATAACAAGGAATCCTTATAGTTTCGCCATGTCCGTCCGTCCATACGCGATTTTTCTCAGAGGCCCTAGGTGCTACAAATCTGTTATTTGGCATAGTTATAGATATTAATCACGCCTAGAAAACTGTAAAATAAAATCTTAAAAAACAATTTTTATTTTGGGTAAGTACTTCTCATAAAATAAATGGTGGATGATTTTTTTATCCGTCTATTTCATCATGTGTCGTATCGTTGGATAGGTTTTTCAAAAACATTGGGGAGTGGAACAAAATCTCTTCGATTCATTTCCATAATTTAACAAATAATGTTGCAAGTGTTATACCATTTTAATCCTTATTCAATGCGCAATCTTTTAAAGTTACTTGCCCGACTCGTGCAGTACATTTTTTTTTAGTACAGTCTTTTAAAACTGGTCAAAGTATTAATTTTGAATACTTGTTTGGGAAAAAAATTACATTTCCATCTGAACTGGCGCAGTTGGCTGTAAATTTTAAGCAACAGTTTTCAGAAGCATTATTCTGAATTACACATTAAAAAGAAAATAAAAAAAAAAGTTAAAATGTGTAGCAACAGGAGTTAAAAGACCCAAGGTGTAGATTTTCTCGATCTTTTTATATTTTTCTGTTAACTATTATGACTTGACCTATTACCCGATTCCGGCTTGTAGCAAGTATCAGCAAGATCGGTTTATTAACCTTTGAGATAAGACAGAATAAACAAGTCATAGCCTTTTTAAGCAAAGCAGAGACTCAATTGAAGACGATCAGCGCTCAGGCCGACCGATTGAGGCAACTTCCTCAGACCTTGTCGAAAAAGTTAAAAAACTTGGTTCTTAAAGATGCTCGTGTGAAGAAAAAACAGATCACAGAAATGACTGGGGTAACATCTAAGACCATTTTTAACATTCTCCATGACCATCTTGACTTGTCTAACGTCAGGATGAGCAAGATGGGCGCCAAAAATGCTCATACCGCTTTAGAAACAGCAGCGAGTCAAGCATTCGCGCGAGTTTTTCGACCTGTGTAGTAAAATAAAGGGACGAAATTATGAACCGAATTGTGACTGGGGATGTGCCTAATGTCAAAGCAGGAGTCCATGCAGTAGCATAAAAAGGCGCAGCACTGCTTAAGAATTTCAAGGTGTCACAATCGGGTGGATAGACTATGGGGTTCGGTTTTTTAGGACTCAGAGGGGATTTTATTGACCGATTACAAAGATAAAGGTGTCAATATCACGGGACAGTATTACGCTACGCTACTAGAAAAATTAATAGATGCGTTAAAAAAAAACTGGTCAAGTGCGTGACGGGCCACGCACAATAAAGAGGTAGGGTTCCGTAGTTTCCAATCACAATACATGGGCTTCTTGATAATGAGCATAAGTGAGTTCGCGGTTTGACCGCTGTAACGACTAAAAATAGGCCCAAATAGGAAGATCGTAACTGAAAGACTTACGAGGGCTGCACTAAAAGTATCGGGAATGGAATATTTCCACTGTTACTGTCATATGAAAATCATTTTAATTGAAAAGTCCTTGGTTTAAAAATCGAATACCATTTATTTATTTTAAAAAAGATCCTCGGTCTTGTCACAAGGTTTTGTCAAACTTGTTTAGTCGTTGAGAAAATGGAATTGACTGGAGAAAATTCAAGAGCGATGATTTATTATGACTTTCGAAATGGTTTAACACAAAAACAGTGTGTTGACCGGATGATTTCTGCATTTGGTGATGAAGCCCCATCCAAAACCACAATTTATCGCTGGTTTGCTGAATTTCAACGTGGACGTGTCAAGCTCAGTCATGATCCCCGTCAAGGTCGTCCAAAAACTGCAGTCACCCAAGAAAACGTTGATGCTGTGCGTAAGCCGATTGAGGAAGATCGACATGTGACATACCGCAAAATTCAGGCAACTTTAGACATTGGCATGAGTCAAATACAAATAATCTTGCATGAACAATTAGGTGTAAAAAAGTTGTTTTCCCGATGGATACCGCATTCGCTCTGTGAAGAGCAAAAAGCGGCTCGCGTTACTTGGTGCGTCAGAACTCTCGAAAGATTCCACGCAGGATCCTCAAATGCTGTATACAACATCTTATCAGGTGACGAATCCTGGATATATGCGTATGAACCCGAAACAAAAAACCAGTCACGAGTTTGGGTGTTCGAAAACGAGTTAAAGCCAACAAAAATTGTTCGTTGACGGAGTGTTGCAGAAAAAATGGTGGCCACGTTTGTCTCCAAAACCGGCCATGTTACGACTATTCCTCTTGAGGGACAAAGAACGGTTAATGCAGAATGGTATGCTAGCATTTGTTTGCCACAGGTCGTTTCTGAACTCCGTAAAGAGAACTGCAACCGCCGCATCATCCTACATCAAGACAATGCGAGTTCTCACACCGCACATAGAACAAAAGAGTTTTTAGAGCAAGAAAACATAGAATTATTAGACCATCCGCCGTACAGCCCCGACCTAAGCCCTAATGATTTCTATACTTTCCCTAAAATAAAGAATAAACTGCGTGGACAGAGATTTTCATCACTTGAAGAAGCTGTGGACGCCTACAAAACGGCCATTTTGGAGACCCCAACTTCCGAATGGAATGGTTGCTTCAATGATTGGTTCCATCGCATGGAAAAATGTGTCGAATTTCGCGGAGAATACTTCAAAAAGCAATAAATACATTTTTAAACAGTAATGTTGTGTCACTTCCTTGATTCCCGAAATTTTCAGTGCCGCCCTCGTATTTTCAAATCAGACTTATAGGGAGTGGTATTCAAAAAATATTTAAAAAACTTTTCAATTTTGATAATAATACCCTATCTATCCAGCAAATGAAAAAATAAACCTAATAATAGTAATGCAAATACGTAGGCTTGGGCAAAAAATATTGACATATATCATAAATATTTTTAGTCGCGATATATCGATATTTATTTTAGAGTATCGAATTCGTGCTGCCGTGTAGTGGCGGTCAAGAATATCCACTACACCATATCTTCCTGTGGGTGTCGTAAAAGGCGACAAAGGGAAACAGGCAGGAGATGGGCAGCAGCATCTTCCTGATAGTAGGCGAAATTACAATAAAAAAAATTGCGGTTGCCAACCCGCTCGCCAAGCGTGGCAACTATGGCAAATACCCCTCTATGAAGAGAGTAACAAAGAAACGGCCCCCAGTCCCCGGCGGCCCCGCTATTCCTGGCTACGGTGGCGACCATGGTAACGGCGGGGCAGGGGGTGCTAAGAATCTCCGGTGGAGGTTCGGTTGCCACCTTAGACGACTCGACCTGGCAACGTACAACGCACGCACCCTGAGGACTGACGAGAAGATCGTGGAGCTGGAAGAAGAGATAGACAAGTTACGCTGGCATATTATAGGATTATCCGAAGTCCGGGGAGGACACGGTAATCCTCGAATCCGGCAACTTGCTCTATCACCGGGAGGGCGACCATCTGTCCCAAGGAGGTGTCGGATTTATCGTCCACAAGTCTCTCGTTAACAATGTTGTAAAGATCGAGAGTGTGTCGACGAGGGTTACGTACCTTATACTCAGAATCACCAAACGGTTTTCGCTGAAGGTCATACAGGTTTACGCACCAACCTCGGCACACCCCGATGAGGAGGTGGAGGAAATGTATGAGGATATCTCTAGAGCCATGCATTCCTCCAAAACCCAATATACGGTGTTAATGGGAGACTTCAATGCAAAACTAGGCACAAGGGAGAACGGTGAGGTGAAAGTAGGGAAATTTGGAATAGAGCAACGGAACCCAAGGGACCAGCAGTTGGCCGACTTCATGGAGAAAGAGGGACTCTTTATGATGAACTCTTTCTTCCAGAAGCGGCCCCACAGGAAGTGGATCTGGTCGAGCCCCGACGGTTCGACAAAAAATGAGATTGACTTCATTATGACGACCAGACGACAACTGTTCAGTGATGTCTCCGTGATCGCGAGGGTGAAAACTGGTAGCGATCACCGAATGGTTAGAGGCACACTGAACCTAAACGTTAAGTTGAAGAGGTCTCGTCTAATGAAGTCAACGCCCCGTCCCCCTCGTGCTCTGTTCCAAAGTCCTGAAACCTTTCAGCTCGAGTTACAAAACCGTTTCCAGTGCCTAGAAAACTGCAATTAAGTGGATGATATGAATGACAAGCTCATGGAAACTGTCCATGCGGTCGGAGCTAAGTTCTGCAAGACCCGCCACAGAAGAACACAAAAACTCTCCGATCACACTCTTAATCTCATGGCTGTTAGACGGAAGATGAAGCTACATTCTTCAACAGATTTGACAGCATACAGGCAACTGAACAGACAGATCTCCAAATGCATGCGGCGGGACTTACGCAACTTCCATACAGCTTGTATTGAAGAAGCAATCGAGCGGAACCAAGGCTCCAAAGTCTTTGCCAGAGATCTGTCTGCCAGAAAGAGCCAACTGTCAAGGCTGAGGACCGAGTGTGGCAGCATCGTTTCCGGGGCACCTGAGATTTTGAGTGAGATTGAGAGGTTCTATGGGCAGCTGTACACGTCATCATTGGAGCCACACGCAAGTGTGAGTAACGATCCAAGAGCGAGTCTTATCCGACACTATTCCGAAGATATCCCGTACGTCAGTCTGAGCGAGATTAGAATGGCTCTCCAGCATCTTAAAAACGGCAAGGCCCCAGGCGAGGTTGGAATTACAGCGGAGCTTCTGAAAGCGGGTGGAAAACCGGTCCTTGAAGTCCTTCAGAAGCTCTTTAATTCCGTCCTCCATGGTGGCATTACACCAGAGGCGTGGAGCAGAAGTGCGGTGGTCTTGTTCTTCAAGAAAGGTGACAACGCTCTCTTGAAGAACTACAGACCGATTTCCCTTCTGAGACGCGTCTACGTGCTGTTTCCGAGAGTCGAATTACGAATCGTCTCGCGGGCAGACTTGACGACTTCCAGCCTCCCGAACAAGCCGGTTTCCGAAAGGGCTTTAGCACCATAGACCACGTACATACCCTTCGGCAAGTTGTACAGAAGTCCGAGGAGTACAATTTGCCACTATGCCTGGCGTATGTGGACTATGAGAAAGCCTTTGATTCCGTCGAAATTTGGGCGGTGCTGCAGTCCCTTCAGCGGTGCCAACTTGATTGTCGGTGTATCGAAGTGCTGAAGTGCTTGTACAGTAGGGCTACGATGGCTATCCGAGTACAGAACCAGAGTACGAAACCTATCCAATTGCAGAGAGGTGTAAGGCAGGGTGACGTTATATCCCCGAAACTCGTCACCGCTGCATTGGAAGACGTTTTCAAGCTTCTGGACTGGAAAGGATACGGTATTAACATCAATGGCGAGTACATCACTCACCTTGGATTTGCCGACGATATAGTCCTTATGACAGAATCGCTGGAGGATCTAAGCACCATGTTCAATTACCTCAATAGTGTCTCCCAACGGATAGGTCTTAAGATGAACATGGACAAAACAAAGATTATGTTCAATATCCATGTCACACCTATGCCGATAGTTGTTGGGAGCACTAAGCTCGAAGTTGTTGACGAGTATGTTTACCTGGGACAAATAGTCCGACTAGGTAAGTCCAACTTCGACCGAGAGGTCAATCAACGGAATCAACTCGGCTGGGCAGCGTTCGGGAAACTACGACACATCTTCTCGTCAGACATTTCTCAAAACCTTAAAACGAAATTATACAACCA
This sequence comes from Parnassius mnemosyne, assembly GCA_963668995.1. Classification (NCBI taxonomy): domain Eukaryota; kingdom Metazoa; phylum Arthropoda; class Insecta; order Lepidoptera; family Papilionidae; genus Parnassius; species Parnassius mnemosyne. The sequence goes on along the minus strand of CAVLGL010000082.1, from coordinate 18,731,063 downwards.
GTGCGTGTTGCCAGTGATGACTTACGGATCTGAGACGTAGTCCTTCACTGCTGGCCGTATGAGGAAGCTCAAGGTAGCTCAGCGAACTATGGAGAGGGCTATGCTCGGAGTTTCTCTGCGTGATAAACTTAGAAATGAGCATATCCGCAGTAGAACCAGAGTGACCGACATAGCCCATCGGATTAGTAAGCTGAAGTGGCAGTGGGCCGACCATATAGCTCGAAGAACCGACAACCGATAGGGAAGAAAGGTTCTTGAGTGGCAGCCTCGTACCGGTAGGCGAAGTGTAGGGCGACCCCCCACAAGATGGAGTGACGACCTGGTAAGACATGCAGGAAGTCGATGACGACACATGATTCTAGTGAAAAGTACCATTTTAAAGCAAAATATTTCGCAAACTGACCCCTGACTTTAAAAAGACGGTGTTCCACACCCCCAGTGTTTTTAAAAGACCTATCCAACGATACCACACATGATGGAATAGACGGGTAAAAAAAATCATTCTCCATTTACTTGTATGGGAAGTACCCAAAATAAAAATGTTTAAGATTTTATTTCACAGTTTTCTACACGTGATTAATATCTATAACTATGCCAAATTACAGATTTGTAGCATCTAGGGTCTGTGAGCAAAATCGCGTACGGATGGACGGACGGACATGGCGAAACTGTAAGGATTAGTTGTTGTGTAACTACGGAACTTTAAAAAGTGGAGCAAGATCGACATATTAGTAGTTAGTTAACGACATAGCCGACTCCCCCCCCCCCCTTTGGGTTCCTCTTTGTTCACCACGGGTGACCAAGCCACGGCTACTAAGCCCCCCGCCACGACAAGTCGGGAGCCCGTTCGGGAGGGACCCTCTCTATAGTCTAGATTAGACCCAATTACATACATAATTATTTGTTCCCAAATATCAAAAAAGAACTCCGGGGAAGGAAATTTACAGATGACAACCAAGTGAAGTTTACCTATTTTGAGGGCTTTGCCAAAACATTTTTTTCCAAAGTATAAATAAGTTATTTGAACGGTCTGGGAACTGTATTAGGGTTAATGGAGAATATATCAAAAAGGAAAAATAGTTTCATGTTAATTTCACCCCCTTTCCCTTTAATTCCGCGAACATTTTACCTCACCTCGTAGATGTGTATGGGCCACAGCATTCACTTACAATCAGGTGGACTGTGTGCTCGTTTGTCACCTTACAAAGAATACTAGATCATCCAGCTTGAAGTGAGGAAAGTGACTGTTAGAAAATTAAATGAAACAGTGCATACTTATATTTATTGATTCAGATAGACATTTCATTATTAAACTCTTCTTCTCCCATGATCAATTGGGCACCATGTTCTCTTTATCGTTTATCACCGGCCAACCTTGGGTAGCTGTGTTCTTAATGAGCGTCCAAAGTGCTTCAGTGTCTCCGACGTCGTGTTCGAACGCCTGGAGGAGTCTTCGGGCTTCATTCTTGACATCTGGTCATCGTTGAGGAAATTTATTGCAGAAGTGGGCCATAAGAGTAATCAACCAACCAATCAATAAATTCTTGATTCTATACTAAACACATTAAAATTAAAAATAAATTATATAGAAGGTACAATACACTGTCTTATTTCTCAGGAAGCGATTTCTTCCAGATAAACTTCTTGCGCAAAGAATTGTTGTTTACAACGAATTGCGAATATGGAAGACGTATATAAAACACAATATATGATTTAAAATCTAAATAGTCTCCAAAACAAAAATTTAAGTAAATTTAATATATTAACCTTGGCCTCTCAATATATTCACCAAAATGTAATGTATGTATACAAAAATGCAAGTAGTTTTAATAAAATAAGTATTCCTAATAACGACGTAAAATAAAAACCTGCGGTTGCCAACCCGCTTGCCAAGCGTGACAACTATGGTAAATATCCCTCCTATTATTTCAATAAAAAAAATTAAGGTATGAACGTTAAAATTAAATAATTAAAAATTAAAGTTTTTTTTTTAATTTGTACAACGGACTTCAATATAAATTATTAAGAATAACTCAAAAACTATTAGTCAGACCTTGATCAATAAAAAAAGAATCATCGAAATCGGTTCAACCAGTAAAAAGTTATGAGGCAAATAACATAAAAAATTCCTTTTTGAAGTCGGTAGAAAAGATGGCCGCGCGCTGGGTTCCTCGAATGTTAACAAACGCCAAAAATAATACAAGAGTTAACATTTCAAAGCTAAATTTAGCAATAATTGAAGAAAATCCAAATTCTGTTTGCGCTATTTTCGTAACCGTAGATGCAGATAAATACACCATTTTGATCCGGAGACGACAAAATTGTGCAAAAAATTAAATAGAAAACCACTGAGGCATCGTTTTGTGTATTTACATCCTCTAGAAAGCGATAAACTTTTATCGCAACTTCTCATTTTATTACATAATATAATAAAAAAAATATTACCACAGCCCCCTACTAACGACATCTAGTGAGCGAAAAATCATTAGCCCTTGTTGTGAACATATTTTAATTATTCTTTTTAACACGCTTTTCTTAGCTTTGCTTGTATCCATCTATCTATGTAACGGAATCTAGTAATGTAATTTTCATCAACTTGTAGACGGCCGATTGACTTGCACTTGTATCATGGACCGATAACAATACAATAATTTAATAACTTCATCCTAGTATCCCAATCAGAATCACTAGGATAAAATGAAATACCTATCAGCATCATCACAGCTCATGATCAATGCGTGTTGTTTAAGTTTTTTTCAACTCATATTATTTTTTTTTTATAGGATAGGGTGACAGACGAACACAGACCACCTGATGGTAAGTGGATGCAGTGGCCCATAGACGTCTACATCTATCCTCTATTACAAATCAAAATGCAGATGCGTTGTCATCCCTGAGGACTAAGATTGAATACGTCGTTACCAGTAAAAAGGAAATCTGGTTCTCTACTAGACATTAACAATACCACTGCAAATTCTAAAATTGTAACAATTTTTCTCTTCTTTTAAAAAACGTTACCTCCACACTAGGATTTTCTCCTGTATCGCAGGGACAGTTGACATACATAGATTTCACCAGGACAAACATCCAGACCCGGAACAATTATTTGTAGGCCATACAAATACTTGTCCTGTGCGGGATTCGAACCCACGGCCCTTAGCGCTGCTATCATTGCTAAGACACTGCACCACGGAGCCGTCACACAAATCCTACGCACCTGATTTTTTTTATTCTGGGATAGCAGAAAAATGCCTTCCTATGCCTGTTAATAAAAAAATACAATAAGTAATGCTATGGTTTGTGGTATGGTCATTAAGACATGGTAAAGTCACGCTGCAGCTATTTTACAGTTGTAGAACTAAATGGGTCAGCTCGACCGGGGAAGGACCACACTCTCACAGAATACCAGCATGAAATAGCAGCTTACTGCTGCTGTTTCGTATGATGAGTGTGGAGAATCCGATACCTTTCTTTACTGGATACGAGGCAATCCATCTCAGACCTCAGAGGTGACCACACACCTGTAATGTGTCTTGATTTTTAATTGAGGTTAATTGTAGATGTCTATGGGCCACAGTATTCACTAACCATCAGGTGGACTGTGTGCTAGTTGGTAACACTTATTCTATAAAAATAAAATAAAATAAATAACAATATCATATCATACTATACTATTTAACAAATAAAAGGATACAGCCTTTGGCGATGTTTAGCGGAGCACTAAAGTCCGGCCTTAATCCTGTCATTTCCTTTGCCACCTGATACATTTCCCTGATAAAATAAAAATATATATAAGGTAAACTTTTTATAATCTGTGTAGTGAAGGTGTGAGAATATCAACAATAACCCATTCAGAGAGAAACTAAAATAGAGGATGGGCAGCAGCATCTTCCTGCAAACAAGTCAATATAATAAAAACCTGCGGTTGCCAACCCTGCCAAGTGTGGCAACTATGACAAAGTCCCCTATGAGGCAATCTATGGGAAAAGTCTATGTTCGGCAGTGGACTTGTTGTGGTGGATGACTATAGAAACAGTCAAGAAAACTACATGCCCCCTAACCAGATCCACATACAGAGAAAGTTTTTTTTTTTTTTTAATAAAACAAACAACACAAAGTTAAGTTAAAAATAACACAAAGTTACAAAGAAACCTGAAGTCCACTATAGCGGTCAAACAACAAAATTACTTCATCATCATCATCATCATCATTACAGCCCTTCACAAGTCCACTGCAGAACATAGATCTCCCCGAAGGAATGACTCAAAGCATGATCTTGTGCCACATGCAACCATCAACTTCCCGCGTGTCTTACCAAGTCGACACTCCGCCTAACTCTAATGGAAGGACGCCCTACACTTTGTTACCAGTGCGAGGCTGCAGTGCAAGCACTGCTGTTTGGACACAAAAATAGGTAAGAGGCTGGCACCTAGCCAAACGAACTCCTAGGAAATCATCCTACCATCTAGTGTCATAGTAGTGTTTAGATCTAAATGTCAAATACCTTCAGCACATGTAATTATGAAAACTTACGTATGTTATGACTTATGAAATACTCTCAAAACTATTTAAACATTAACATTTCTTTCTAGGTTATGACATAAGATTTTAAAATATTTGTGGCACACATTAGAAGTAATTACTATATATTAAAATAAATAAAAGACAGTTGACGCGCAGTAGAAGTGAAACTAAATTTTGAGAAAAAAAAAGAAATGCAGAGAATCTTGAGTAGGATTATTATAGGGTTTATGTAATGATTTCTAATACGAACACCACACATTAAATGGTACTAATTTTACGAATTTTATCACGTCTAACTTTTTAATTTCCAATATTTGGACGACTTTGAATGACTAAAACATCTATAAAATCTGCAAAATTTTTTGCCTCTAACTCCATTGTGAATTGTATTTCGTCTTTGAATGACTAAAACATCTAGAAAAGCTAAAGAATTTTTTTGCTTCTAACTCCATTGTAAATTGTATTTTAGAGGTTATGGAGTTTAGGTGGTCTAAAAATGCAGTTACTTTGTCAGATGGTAAAATTGTGAAAGTGCCATCTATGTACTTATAGAATCTCTATGCTTGTAGAATCTTGGATTTACAGAAGCAGTAAGAAGGGCTTTCTCCTCAAAGTCAAATTAATATTCAAAACCTGAGGATAGCTGGGCTAACTATGACATTAGACCATCAAACACCTCGGTCTCCCTCATAACCATAGTTGCTCTAAAGAACCCAAAACATCGGGAATCAAAAAGTTAAATGAAACGCAATAAAATCCGTAAAATTAGTTTAGATTTAGGGTTTATTTAATTAAAATGTAAATACAGTAAAACTCGCTTAAGTCGATTTTAAAGGGACCCAGCCAAAATCGCGACTTAAGCGGGAAAGCGTATTATGCGTGATAGGGAAAATAAAACATATAGTTTACAAATTTTGTGTAGGTATAACACATTTATAGTGTCTTATAAATGTGTTAGAAAGGTGTAGATATTATGTATACGTATTTAAATATGTTAACATCATGTTTAATTGTTATTTATAAACTAGCTGTTCTCCGCGACTTCGCCCGCGTGTAATTTAGGGTTTTAATTATGTTGTGTGGAACCCTAATTCTTTTTCTAAAATATAAGTAGCCTAAGTTACTCCTTATAACATTAGCTTTCTGCCAGTGAAAGTCCTGTCGAAATCAGTCCAGCTATTTCGGAGATTAGCCGGAACAAACAGACGGACAGACAGACAGACAAAAACTTTATCTGCATTTAGTAAAACGCTGTTATTTTAAAATTACAAACAAATACCTCAATTTTATTTATTTTTATAGATATATAACTACATATTCAATTCCATCATTGTAAAATCTTAAATATTTTCAAATGAACCAATTTCATCCTTAATCTTTACTGCTCATAAATCACATGCATAATCTCTATATATAATAGGAAACATTGTATTGTAACACTGTATTCTATCTCATTCTCTCACATGCAAAATCCTCTAGACTTATATATTTGTCTCTTTTTGTTTCATCCAGTTTCATAAGCATTTAGTAAAAAGTTGGTGTTTTGACATTACAAACAGACAATTTTATTTATTTGTATAGACTAGCTGACGCTTGTGAGTTTGTTCGCGTGGTATTTACTACGATTTCAAGGGTTTTAATATTTTTCCATGCAACCCTGATTCTTTTCCTAAAGTATCCTAAGTTACTCGTTATAACATCAGCTATCTGCCAGTGAAAGTCTCGTCAAACTCGGTCCAGCTGTTTCGGAAATTAGCCGGAACAAACAGACAGACAGACAAAAATGTTGAAAATTGTCTTTTTATTACTAGTACCGTTTATACTTTCACATGCATTTAGTAAAAAGCTTTTATTTTAACATTACAAACAGACACATATTTTGTTTATCTGTATAGATATAGATGACATTACTTAAAGTATTTACTTATTTTTGTTTGAGAAAGAGATTTTTATGCATATTACAATAAGCCTCTTAGCACGCCTTTCCATTGAGTCCAAAGCTGCTAGGTGGCATTTTGCAGCACAAGCCCATAAATGGAAGCAATACTCCATGCACAACCGGACTTGCGCTTTATAAAAAAAGCAGCTGTCCCAGCGTGAATTATCACCGCACCTATGCAAGGTCTCCCATTCTTGCCGTGTAGGCACCCACACAAACCTCTACTTGTAACAAGCGATAAATTTATTATTGTGCAAACAACTTCAATATGAATATAATTTATGATCGATTTTTTAAAAATCCCTTGGTAGATTTCGATAAAATTTAAAGGAATAAGAATTTTCCAAATTGGTTCAGGCCTTTTAGTAATCACTCATGAACTCTGGCTATACACATGCAGTGTCATAGTGTTGTAAATATATCCACTACCCCATATCATCCTGTGGGGTTCATAAGGGGCTACAGCTGGAAACTAAGGAGATGGGCAGCAGTCTCTTCCTAATAACAACTAATAATAAAAAACTGTATTTACCAAGCATGGGAACTATGGCAAATATCCCTCTATGAGGCATACTATGGGGGTGGCCTATGTTCAGCAGTGGACTTTAATAGGTTGTAACGGTATTAGTACTAACACTTGTTTCATTAATATTAGGGTCTGAGAAACACAACCAGACTGGTTTATTATAAACAAATATAATATTTTGTAAGGTTGACTAAATATACATGCTTACTTGGCATTATCTAGCCGATTGCGATCGCTTTCTGTAATTGTAAGGGATTCAAAAGTGGCACACACTCGCTCCAGCTCTCCACCGCGCCGATTAAGCTCTTCTAGCTGCTGGGTTAACTCCGACTGAAGAAAACACAGTTATAAGATAGTAAAACTTTAAGGTATGATATAAATTGTTAACTGAAAATACTATTGTAAGAAATATCCTACATTTAATTTCATTTCCTGTGCTAACTTCATTTCTAGTTCATATTTCTTCTTGCAAGCTTTTAGTTGTTGTTGTTCTCTTTCAATTTTCTCTGAAAGTTCAAATCTTTATTAGTTTTGGAAATAAAATAATAGGTTTGATATAGTGATATAGTACCTTCAAATTTGATACAAAATGCGTCAAGTTCTTCGGTGATTTGTAAATCCCATGTAGATGTATCCATCGTTTTATGAACACAAAAATAAAAACTTAGCTTTTAACTTCTATTTTATTTACAAATCACAATTATACATCTAGAAATCTAGATCAATAGAACAGCTCAAAACTCACTCGAAAATATTTTAAATAATTATTTACCAGTACATATGTTTGCCAGTGTGCAAATTTACGAATTTGTTTTAAACTGGATTTAAGACTCTGGGTTCAAGCCTTTCTGAGCCTACTTTACGAATGTCAAAGTCAAACAGATAAATATTTCACGATTACAATTTATTATAAATAAATATGTACTGTGTATTTTACGACAGACGACATATTATTATTGAAAAAAAAAACTACTTAATATTTATTACGTCTATTAACTGATTGATTGCTCTGCTTAAAGACCAATATGTTTATGAGGCTTCATCATGCTTCATGTTTATATTCTTTCATATGTCCCTGCAAAGTATAAAGTAATAATAAACTTATTATCATTTTAACTGCATGAAGTTTAAAAATATAATGCTCTTAACACAGTAAAGTGGACTAAGTGTCTGAGGATACAGATGCACTCTCAACTCTCAACTCAATCTCAGTATATTAAGAAAATGGTCACTCATTCATCGGCTGACCGCGGTAAGTGCAACTTAGTCTCGAAGATCTATTGATATGCGAAGCTATTACTTAACCACGAGTTCCTCTTCTCTACGACTAACGCTGTAGGCGATAACCAAGCTATTTAAGCCCTCGGCACAATGTCGTTGGCCATCAAGCTTGAATTGGGCATCGACCGTTGTTAGTATCAAATACTATGGAATTTGTGCCGGATGGGTGAAACTCTCCGGAGTAAGTGTTGACGAAGATACTCCCGCGAGTCGCTCACGTCCTACACCTATAGGTTCTGGAGGGTACTTCTACTGCCATCTTGTGTGTACTGCTGGAAAACTGTGGACTGAGTTTCAAAATTAAAATGCACGATTTATAATTACAAATAGCAAGGGAGTGGCCAGCGGTTCGACTGATCAATTAGTCGCGAAATTTTAATAACTATTATTTATTGACCATGGTTGTTGAATACCGTTGTTCAACTACGGTTGCTCACTATCGGTTGGTCACTATATATTTCAAAAGATTTCTTTAAATTGTTCGGTAGTATCAAAATATCTATTGGTAGTAGCTGGTTTTCTGACACTACTGACTAGCAGCTATTAATCTACTGAAACAAGTTGATTTTATCACTTGTGTAACTGCGAATTTCAGTTACCATTTTTTTCGGCTAGCTAACACTTTCACTATATACTGCTGCTAGTCACTTCAGCTGCTACCAGATACTACTGCTTCTTACTGGTAGTCCTTCCTATTACCGCTGGTTGCCACTGATAGTTCTTTACACTACTGCTGGTTGCCACTGGTAGTTCTTCACACTACTGCTGGTTACTGGTAGTTCTTCACACTATCACGTTACTCTTTTTTTTCTCTTTTTCTCTTTATTTAAAAAACGTTACCCCCACACTAGGATTTTCTCCTGTATCGTGGAGGCAGTTTACAAACACAAATTTCACAAGGACTAACATCCAGACCCGGAACAATCATTTGTAGGCCATACAAATACTTGTTCCGTGCGGGATTCGAACCCGCGCCCCCCAGCGCAGCAACTCATTGCTAAGCCACTGCGCCACGGAGCCGTCGTTACTGGGTCCCGAGCCCATAAGGTAGACTTCGGCTATACTTTACAGTGAGCCGCTTGCCATGTTCCGTTTTGCCTCTTTATTGCATAAAATTTTCACTATACAGGGTAATTTTTAATTAACTGAAGACTGAACTTGACCTAATTACCTGTGTCGTCAGTCGCCTTTGTTTTTTGGTGCGCCCGCGACGTTTCTCCTTCCGTTATAAGATTAATATCGCGAACGTTACGCGTTGTTACAATGGCATACCGATACTCAAATATTGAGTATACCGAAATGGTGCGAATTTTAGCAATTTGCAATGATAACGTTAGTGAAGCCTGCCGTGAATATTCAAGGCGATTTCCCAACTCACGTGCACCGAGCTACGCTACGATGCTAGGTACTACACAGCGATTGCGAGATTACGGGCAATTCCAGCCTGTATCAATCGATCGTGGACGTCCACCGCGGCGCACAGTACGTGAGCAGGAAGACATACTGCAGTTTTTTGAACAAAATCCAGCAGCGAGCACTTATGAGGCAGCCCGACAGTTCAATGTGTCACAGTACTACGCATGGAGTGTCATACACAATGAAGGGAAGTACCCTTTCCACTTGCATCGTGTTCATGAACTCAGCGAAGCTGACAAACCAGCGCGAGTTACATTTTGTAACTGGTTACTAGCTGCTGAACGAGCCAACATTTTATGGACTGATGAAGCAACATTTGGCAGAGGACTATGAACACTTGTGGTGCTTTGAAAATCCACATGAACCAAGACCGCATAGCTTTCAACACCGGTTTAGTGTCAATGTGTGGGCAGGCGTTATTAATACAACGTTACTGGGCCCGGTCTTCATAGAAAGATTAAACGGTGAAAGCTATCATAGTTTTCTCACCAACACGCTGCCAGAGTTGTTAGAGAACATACCACTTGCATCTCTACGCAATTTGTATTACCAACTTGACGGGGCGCCGGCACACTATGCTCGCCAAGTTAAGGATTATTTAAACAGAGAATACCTTGGTCGCTGGGTCGGTCGAGACGGGCCTTGTGCATGGCCTCCCAGATCGCCAGATATCACACCAATAGATTTCTATTGTATGCATGTAAAGATATTAGTGTATACTGGTCGAGAATTCAAACCCGCGACATGTTGAAAGAAAAAATAATTTGGGCATTCGATCAAATCAAAATGAATCATCAAGTATTATCTCGTGTCGGTGAACAGTTAAGGTTTAGGTGTCACCTATGCATAGGATGTGGAGGTGATTATTTTGAACGCTATGTGCGCGATACTCACCGCCATCCACGGACAAGTACCTAGGTAAGTCTAATTTTTAAATTTGTATTTTAATATTTTTATTGAACCATTATACCTTAATATCTTTATTCAATTACTGTTCATTTGTATTTAATCATTATAAATATTTTATTGTAATATTTGTAATTATTTTAACCTGCATCCATTTTTTAAATACAACTTACATTAAATAAAAAAATTGTTAATAATACTCATTTAATTTGCACGTGCTGCAAACATCGATCACCAAATCGATGCCTGCATACCGAAAAGGGCAGGCGGCGCCTTTGATGACGGTGACACCTGTGTCGACGTTATAATAAATCTGTAGCGGACAGCGAGGACGCCGCCGCCTCGTCGCCCCTTCACACCCCGTAGCGCCCCGCGCACCCCGCACACCGGCAGCAGATCACGCGATGTCGCCGACCAATGAGCGCGCGGCATCGCGGACGACGCTACTCACGAACCGAGAGGCTCTCTGGCGACATATAAGAAGGGCGTCTCGGTCTGTGAGCGGTTCATTTCGGAAGCGGCACTCGAAGAGAAGAAACAGCAAGAGAAATCAAGGAGAATCAAGACTCCATAGAAATTAAGAAGAATCCCCTCTGTATAGTGTAGTTAACTGTGCCACATTGTAAATAGTTTGAATACAGTATAGTTCGACAGTACCATCTTTTCTTTAAGCAGTTTCCCTAGCGTAGTCAATAATACAGTCCACTGCGATCCCTAACAAGTTCTTGGTCCATCGTCGCCGGATTCAAGCCAGAAGAAAGAAGAAAGAACATATTTATAGAAGAAAGAACATATTTATAGAAGAAAGAACATATTTATAGAAGAAAGAACATAATTATAGAAGAGAGAACATAATTATAGGAGAGAGAACATAATTACAGAAGAAAGAAGATCATTACAGAAGATCTTCGAGGAAGAAAGAAGTACGTCGACGAAGAGAGAAGATCGTCGGTGCTAACTCCTTCCTCGTTTCTTGCTTACATCTACGTCATATATATTGTCTGTTTCCAGACAATTCCTGTTTCTTAAACCGCGTTTACGCGGCCGGGTGGTTGCTCCCTAACGGTGCCAAACTGTGACCATCTGGTAACGCCCTTGAGGCGGGAACGGCGTCCAATACGTGCGTCTTTTTGAAGACGATCGGAGGTCGCAACGAGGGACACCATCATATGGAAGACAAGAAGCCAGAAGACACGGAACGACGACGAAACGCCAGTAGGAATGCGGATATTCGAGGAAGCACCCGCGACCCCGTCCGCGTTGGCACAAGCGCCCTCCGCCGCGCCGCAGCCCCCGCTCGCGTCCGCATCTATGCCCGCGCCCGCGCCCGCGCCGCCGCGCCCCGCTATGTCCGTGTCTACAACCGATCGCTTTGGAGAAGTTAGTACATCCGCGCCGCGCACAGAAACGCTCGCCGCGATAATAGAAGATCTTCTGACTACAGAAACTAGTTCGATAGTGCGTACCGTCGCGCCTGTAGCAGACGTTGTACATAGGCCCGCGTCCCTCGCCCCGTCGGTCCGCTCAGTCCGTTCAGCCCGGTCGACAGCTAGCGCAGTAGCAAGATTAAAACAAATCGAATATAATGCCGCGGAGGAACTAGGAAGCAATTGCAAATCGAGGAAGATCTCATCAAGAAGAAGTATGATAGGGATATCGCGCAACTGCAAGAAGAAACCGATAGGGAAAGTCTAAACGAGGACGAATTAGTCGAAAATAGGGTACGCGTTGATAGGTGGTTAGAAAACGTAGAGACTGTGCGGGGGGAGCCGCCCTACCGCCCGTCTCAGCCCGCGCCCCGCATCGAGATAGAGCAGGCCCCGCCGAGTAGGGGAACCGGTTACGACCACGCTGAAGATGCCCAGGGGAGGTTGGTTGCGAATGACGTTCAACCGCGCCGCGTAAATACGACACAGAGGGATAATGGAGTCGCCGTAGAAATGAACCCGGTGGATCGTCGTGTACGGGCTACGTCGCCGTCGCGCATCCAACGCCGCACTCTATCGCCTACACATAGATCGCCACATCGCCACGCGGATCGTAGATCACCGTCGCCGTGTAATGATGTAGGCAGAGATAAACCGCCACATCGCCTTGCGGATCGTAGATTACCGTCGCCGTGTCATAGGGATGTAGGTGTACATAGGTCGCTGGCGCCACAGAGTAGGCTAGAAGGAAATAGGGATAGAGATAGGTCGCTCACCCCGCGAGGGAAGGATAGGGGTATAGAACGGCTAGCGGAAGCGTTAGAAAGCATGGTTAGGGTTAGACCAGCCGCCGCGAAACAGACGCAGGACTTGCCTATTTTTAACGGCTCGGCCGCGGAATGGTTAGCATTTAAAGCCGCGATGAATGAATCCACGCGTTTATATGGATTCACAAACACGGAAAATATGGCAAGATTAAGGAACTGTTTACGCGGTGAGGCTAGAGAGGTAGTATCGGCTTTGCTGTTTACCGCAAAGGATCCGGCAGACATTATGGGGACACTGGAGCAGTGTTTCGGCCGCCCGGAAGTAATTATAGATCGTGCGTTAGAAGAATTAAAACGCCTTCCGCGCCCGGGTCAAACCGCCCAGGAATTAAACTCGTTCGCGATTAAATTACAAAATATAGTGTGCATTATGCAGAACGTCGACGGCAAGGGTTATTTGCGTAATCCAATGCTGACTAGGGAGGTTACTAGCAAACTTAGCCCTCACTTACGGTCGCGTTGGTGCGATTATGCGGAGCACTACGGAAGTGCGGACGAACCGGACATCGTTACGTTATCCCGGTTCATGATGAGAGAGGCTGACCGTGCGTTAAGTCATGCCTATACGTGAACACCCTATCGTCAAGTGTAAGAAGTTAGAGCTCGGACGACCGGTGGAAGTGGGTTAGGGAAGATGGGGTATGTTTCAAGTGCTTGAGCAGCAAGCACCGACGTATACGCTGCAAAACCAGGAAGTGCGGCGTTGACGGTTGCAACGCCCCCCACCACGCTCTCCTTCACACCCGCAAGGCCGGTACGCCTGCAGCGTCGGTTAAACCGGACGAAACCGTGCTCGTCGCGTCGAGTGTTAGCAGTAGTGCGTCCGTATTGTTAAAAGTGTGCCCGATAACCGTGCGCGGTCCCCGCGGAAAGGAAGTAAATACGTATGCGCTACTTGACGAAGGCTCTACGATATCGCTAATCGACGACGACTTAGCTCGCGAGTTAGGAGCGGAAGGACCGGTAAAGCCGCTCAATATTAAAGGCGTAGGTAACAGTCAACGCGAGGCTAATAGTAGATTAGTCAATATAGGGATACGTGGCAAGACGCGCAGCGAGATGTTTAACATAAACGCGCGAACAATAACCGACTTAAAGATAGGCTTGCAGTCTGTGAGTAGGGAGTGTTTACGATTAAAGCACTTACGTGACTTACCGAGTTCGGTGTGTTACGACGACGCGAAGCCAAGATTGCTATTAGGCGCCGACAATTGGCATTTGATAATTACCCGTAGTTTAAGGATAGGACGTCGAAGGCAGCCTATAGCTGCACGAACGTTATTAGCATGGGTAATCCAGGGAACCGTGCCGCGGTTAACGTGTAGGGAAGACGGCGAGACCGTATTACACGTAGAGAGCACTAGCGGACGGTCAGATAGGGACATCCGAACGTTTGCCAGTCAGGACGAGGAGCTAACGGAACTCCTCAAACGGCAGTACGAGATAGACTCTATAGGTATCTCGCTAAAGAGTAGGCCGCGACGGGATGAGGAGCGCGCTGTCGACATGTTCCTGCGCACCGTCAAGAAGGTCGGCTAGCAATACCAAGTTGGACTGCCGTGGAAGGACGACAACGTGCGGATGCCGCCCAGCTACGAGATGGCAGCTCGAAGACTACGGACGATCGAAAGGAAGATGGACCAGTCGCCGGAGTTTCGTGACGCCTACACAGCACAGATAGACAACCTCTTGGCGAAGGGATACGCAAGGGAAGCCAAGGGGACGGAACGAGAGGATCCCAAGAGCTGGTACCTGCCACACTTCGCAGTACGGAATCCGAACAAGCCGGGGAAGACGAGACTAGTGTTCGACGCGGCAGCGCGTGCATCCGGCAGATGTCTTAACGATTATTTACTCGACGGCCCCGACTTATTACGGAACTTACCGGGCATACTGTTTCGATTTAGGGAGAACAAGATAGCGGTGTCCGCGGATATTAGGGAAATGTTCTTGCGTGTGAAAATCGACCGTCGCGATCAGCCCGCGCAGTTGTTTCTTTGGCGAGGAGACGAGCGACACAGCCCACCGCGGGAGTACGTTATGACGTCTATGATTTTCGGTGCAAGAAGCTCGCCGTTTCTCGCACATAGTGTTCGGGATCATAACGCGCGCGCACACACAGAGACACACCCGTTGGCACTTAACGCTATCGTACGTAGCCATTATATGGATGACTATCTAGACAGTTATGCCACGGTAGAGGAAGCGGTAAATACGGCGAAGCAGGTTTCGGAAGTGCACCAGCAGGCCGGTTTCACCTTGGCAGGATGGAACTCTAACCACGTAGCCCTGTTAGAAGACAAGCCGGAGGACTTACTGGCACGTAAGCCTAAGGAAGTAGGCTTAAGACAAGACAGCCCAGGCAGAACCTTAGGGTTATTATGGATGGCTGATGAAGACGCCATAAAATTAGACTGCCCCAGTTTACTAAGTAAAATTAATTTTCGAGTACCACGCAGATATCCGCGTACTGCTATTACTCCGGTCATACCTCCACGCACCAGGACGGTATTCGGCGCCAACTCCACAATCCCTCGTTTATGTAAAATATATAATAAATTCAGTCAGTTAATTGACATCAACATTAATTCGCCTAACACCTTTCGTAAATTAATTATAAGCAACCTAGTCAGCCAGTCATCCTGAGTGTGATTTTTTTTTTCTCATATTAATTATAACGTATATTTTCTTAATATATATTTAGTTGGGTTAGATTATGATAGTTGTTAAATTAAGTTGTAATTTTGATTGAAAGACTAATTATTAGTTTGATTAAATCTCTTTTGTTGTTTAAATTGATAAGGTTTTACAGGCTTTTACCAAAATTACTATTGTGTTTTTTTTGTTTGTTTCTGGTTTTGTTTTTTTTTTCTGTTATTAACTTACTTTTAAATTTATTCACTAACACTAGCAAAAATAGCATGTAGTGTTTACCTTTAAATGATTTTACATACTCTGTGCATGTAATATAGTAATTATACTTTAAGAAATGTATGTAACGTATGTATTGTAAAATCGCTGGTAGACCCAATAAATAAATAAATAAATAAATAAAATAACATTCAACACGTCAATGAATAGGGTGCCGCAAGAAGTAAAGGCGCTACAGCGACCACCGACCAAGAGGGAAGCATTAAGCGCAGTCATGTCCGTTTTTGACCCGCTTGGACTGCTAAGTTACCTCACCATCACCGCCAAGATCCTGCTACAAGACTTATGGCGTATGAAGAAGGTCGGATGGGACGACGAACTACCCGAGGAGGCAGCAGTGGAATTCCAGAGGTGGCTGCGAGTTGTCGAGGAGGTATCGCGACTACGACTGCCAAGGTGCTATGCTCCTACGGGGGGAGTGGTAGAGCGTCAACTTCACGTGTTCAATGATGCGAGCGAACGTGCGTACGCATCCGCGGCGTATTGGCGTATACGATATCGCGACGGAACGATTAGGGTACGATTAGTGGCGGCTAAGGCGAAAGTCGCTCCAATTAAAGCGCAAAGTATACCGCGGTTAGAGTTGCAGGCGAACTTAATAGGCGCCTGACTCGCGGAGTTCGTACAGGACGAACACAGAGTGGTAGCAGATAGGGTCGTATATTGGACGGACTCTACTACGGCGCTCCACTGGATACAGAACGACACGGTGCGTTACACTCCATACGTGGCTCACAGGTTAGGGGAGATAGCTGAGAAGACATCACCCGAGCAATGGAGGTGGATACCGACTGCGGAAAACGTAGCGGATCAAGCAACGCGTATGAATTTCACAACCAAGGAAGAGAGCGACAAGTGGTTTACAGGACCACCCTTGCTCTACGAGCATGAAGACAGATGGCCTCACTGACAGGAAGAGAAGGCGGGGAATGACGAAGAGTTGGAGGAAATCGTGGCGCACCAGAGCGACACCCAGGAAGCTCCACACCTGCCAGACATAGGGAGATTCTCTGCCTACGAGAAGCTAATCAGGGCCACGGCAAGAGTACTACAATTCCTCGATGTGGCACGAGGAAGAGCACGAGGACTGATCTTACAGCACATCCAGAGAGCAGAACGGATGTGGATACAACACAGCCAGCGGGAAAGCTTCGCTGTAGACATCGGCCGCCTTCAGCGGGGAAAGAATATGACCACCGGCAGCGCACTAAGGAAGCTCGACCCCATTGGAGGATGGAGTGCTACGAGCCAGGGGAAGGATCGACGCCGCCGACGTGGACGGTCAAATGAAGAGATCCACTATCCTGAATAGACGTCACCAATTTGTAAAGCTGCTTGTGGAGAAGGCGCATCAGGAAGCAAGCCACGCCAATAGAGAGAGAGTGGTGAACGACCTGCGCACTAGGTATCATATCCTTCGATTACGGCCTAGAGTACGAGAAGCGGAGCGGAGATGCCTACGATGCAGAATACGGAAGGCGACACCACTACCTGCGGTTACAGGAGACCTAGCACCTGAACGGTTAGGGGCGTTTGCGCGACCATTTACGAACACCGGGATTGATTATTTCGGGCCTCTGACGGTTACGATAGGACGACGGCACAAAAAACGGTGGGTGGCACTGTTCACGTGCCTAACGACGCGTGCAGTACATCTAGAGATAGTCTACTCTCTGACCGCGGACTCGGCGATATAGGCATTGCGGCGCATGGCGGCTAGGCGTGGGTGGCCACGGGTTATTTATTCTGATAATGGGACTAATTTTCATGGGGCAAGCACAGAACTACGACGGGCAATGGAAGAGTGGGCGCCATAGTTGAAGGATTACGCGCTGACTCGGCGCGTCGATTGGAAGTTCATCGCACCGGGCGCGCCTAACCAGGGAGGCGCATGGGAGCGTCTCGTGCGCTCAGTGAAGACCGCACTCGAAGCCACTCTCCATCAGAAGAGCCCACGAGAAGAAACGTTGGCAACGCTTCTGACTGAAGCCGAAAATACTGTAAATTCTCGACCGTTGACGCACGTACCGGTCGACATCAACGATGAAGAGGCGCTGACACCCAACCACTTCCTACTGTTGGGACCATCGGGCCTGCCAGTCACCGCGCCGTGCACACCCATGGTTCGTCGGGCGTGGAGAGCGGCGCAGGGGCTCGCCGACGAGTACTGGAGGCGCTGGGTAAAGGAGTACCTGCCGACGCTGGTCGCACGCGGGGACTCCCGAGATGCTCAGCAGCGCCAAATACAGGAAGAGGACCTCGTCGTGGTTGCAGACGGCAACCTACCCAGGAATGTGTGGCCGCGGGGCATCGTAACGAAGACGTTTCCTGGACCAGACGGCGTGGTGCGCAACGTCGAGGTCCGGACCAAGGGAGGAGTGCTGCGGCGGCCCGTCAGGAAGATCGCCGTCCTCCCGAGAGAAGCTTAGGCTCGCAGGCTACGCCGGGGGGAGGATGTAGCGGACAGCGAGGACGCCGCCGCCCCGTCGCCCCTTCACACCCCGTCGCGCCCCGTGCACCCCGCTCACCGGCAGCAGATCACGCGATGTCGCCAACCAATGAGCGCGCGGCATCGCGGACGACGCTGCTCACGAACCGAGACGCTTTCTGGCGACATAAAAGAAGGGCGTCTCGGTCTGTGAGCGGTTCATTTCGGAAGCGGCACTCGAAGAGAAGAAACGGCAAGAGAAATCAAGAAGAATCAAGACTCCATAGAAATTAAGAAGAATCCCCTCTGTATAGTGTAGTTAATAGTGCCACATTGTAAATAGTTTGAATACAGTATAGTTCGACAGTACCATCTTTTCTTTAAGCAGTTTCCCTAGCGTAGTCAATAATACAGTCCACTGCGATCCCTAACAATATCGTTGGCTTGGATTGGGCCGCCGCATGTGCGACGTTGAGGCGTTGCCTCTTCGATGCAGGCAGAGTTGCTAGCAAACAGTATTCGTAAAAAAACTACCTAAATGTCTATTAATTCTTAAAGAAATTAATAAAAGAATCAAATAGTTCATCAAATGGTTTAAGGGGCTACTCCATGCGAACGACCTTGAGCATTTGACCGGCGCGCCGCTCGCTACAATACGGCGCGCTGGAAGAAATATGTAAGACGCCACCTATTGTACGAAAGTAGTATTATTTTTTCAACATCAATAAACTATTTTATGGAAATACACATAGCGTACAAAGATAAATGTATTTTAATTTTTTTATTCTGTATATATTAGTTGCATTATATTATGTATTATCATATATTATCTAATTATGAAATTTTATAATTAATTATATATTAAAACTGAAGCATTGAAAATTGTGAGTTTAAAAGATACCTATTCACTATAGGTAAATAAATAGATAGCTCGGCTTTTGTACAAATATTTGGTGCAATAAAAAATAAATAAATAAATAGGATGTTTCGCATATGTGTTTTTGATTATTGTTAATTTTTACGTGTCACGTATTGAAAAGTTACCTAGGTACTAATTTTTGAACTGAGCACCTTGTAACTTAGCCTGCTTATACTTATGCTGGCAGACATTATCCTCACCCCAATGATTGATGAGGATGAAAATCAATTTTATTTCTACATACGTAATTATATTTATTTATACATAAGGGTAACTTTAATAAAGGTAATACAAAAATCAACAAGAAGTATAAGGGTTCAATCTTTCAATTTCAGTTGTAAAAAAACGTTACCCCCACACTAGGATTTTCTCCTGTGTCGTGGAGGCAGTTTACAAACATAAATTGCACAAAGACAAACATCCAGACCCGGAACAATTATTTGTAGGCCATACAAATACTTGTTCCATGCGGGATTCGAACCCGCGGCCCCCAGCGCAACAACTGATTGCTAAGCCACTGCGCCACCATGAAGCTAATACAAAGACTAACTTTGTATTTGCTTCATGGTCGCCGGGTTATAGCTAAAGTGACCATACGTCCCGTTTTGAACGGGACTGTCCCTTTTCTCGGTCTCCTGTCCCATTGCCCCCAACAAAGCTCCGGGACACAAAATTGTCCCGTAACTCGTTGGATGGAAGTATTCAAAGTCAACAATCTTCAACATAATTTTTTTTAATCGAATATATTTTATGTCTACCTGGTACGAATGCTCCGGTAGAAAGAGTATTTTTTTATTTTGCATAAATTGTGGACGTCTGAAAGAAACACTTACGCTTCCAGAGTTCTAAAGGCGATGTTGTTTACAAAGATAACAATAAAAAACTTGAGCAGAATTTTATTCTTATTTAAAATCATCACCAACTTTATTAAAGCAAATTTAATCCACTGACAAATGTAATTAATAATTAAAAAAAATATGTTGCATTTAATAATTACCGTCTATACCGAATATAATTTTATAGTGAACACTAATTGTATAAAGTTATAGTTTTTAGAGTATAAATAAACCCATGTCCTGTTATGAGTTAAAAAATAAATGGTCAGTTTAGGTTTTTTAGTTAAATTTAGTGTTAAAATTTTTTAGTTTATAGTAAAAAGTAGGTATATTAGTACTTTTTACCGAATTATAAGTATAGAACACCTTATGTACTCAATTATTTTTTGAAAAAGAAGAAAAAAACAAGCAATAAATAATATACTATGTTTTAGCAAAAAACTATAACTTAGTAATACTAATTATAACTTAGAACATAAATGAAAAACTCATAACTATCTTTTCGGCCCGACCCAGGATTCGAACCCGGGACCTTATGATCAGCAGTCGCACTACTACAACCACTAGACCAACGAGGCAGTACTATACCTGATAAGATATTGTGGTTGGGTGATAATATTGAATTAGCCTTTTATAGTGTAAATTATAATATTTGTCGAAATTTTAATTATGGATTCGAACCTTACATGCTAATGGTGCTTCATTTTTTTATTTGCATTTACTTCAAAGAAAATACACGCAAAAAGCTTCATCGCGCAGTAAAAAACACAACAAATATATGTATAACTAATACGAAAAATTATACCCAAAACAAACAAATAATACTACCTATTAATAACCTAATAAGTAATATTATTATCGACTCATATGACGTGGCGTATGCGCTGGTCGACGCTCTAACGACACGGGCTTCACGTCGAAGAGCTCAGCGCTCACTGACTTTAGCAAGCCCGTGAGCAGTAAATATGCCCAGATTTTAAAATAATTTCTTAATAAAATCAAATTTTGGTCTTTTGAAAAAAAATTTACTATAGAAAGGTTCATTAATAAATTGCCTATCCATTGGTGTAAATCGCAAAATAAAATAATACTTAATTTACGAGGAGATGCATGTTATCAATAATAATTTCACATATATGTGGTTTCGTTGTAAGGTGATTATATTAATATTTATTCCTTTAAAAAAAAATTGGATATAGCTTTTATGGAATCAAGATTATGTAGAAATATAATGTGTTTTTTATTTGTTGATATATCTTTTAAATAAAAAGTAGATAGCTCCTAAAAATCGCACAAATAACGACTAGCGCGACATTTTGCTCAACCTGCGCCTTAATGCAAAATAAAGAAGTATATGAAAAGTTAATGTAAAGTCATTTAAAGTGGCGCCCTAGTGCAATAGGCACAGTGATGAATGGTTTAGTAGGCTCTCGCAACTAGGGTTACCATATCTCAGGATTTGTTCTGAGATTTCAGGATTTTTAGACTCTTCTCAGGATTGCGGCTGGACTTTGCAAATCTCATGAAATCTCAGGATTTTTAGAACTTTCAATATAATACAGCTTACATTTTAAAAGATCTCTTAATAAAAAGTTAAACAACTAAAAATAATTTTCCTTTGGTAATAATTCCACAATTAAAATCAAAACTTATTTATCCAAGTAGGTACTTAAACCGTTTTATCATACTTAATATGTGAAAATACCTTTTTAAGTAAGGTTTTCTTCTCAAACTGTAAAACAATCTCAGGATTTTTAAATGGAAATCAGGCCTCTTCTCCGGACTTTTAATTTTTTCATCTGGTAACCCTACTCGTAACGCAATGAGCTGAGCGCGGGCGTCGACCGGCCCGGCGGTCATTCTTAGTTATTATAAATTTTAATATTTGTGTTTTTGTTTTTGAATGTCATTTGCTCATTTAATTATGTTAAATGATTTCAACACAATGTTTGATACTGTATCAAGTGTAAAAATGCCTTATTTAGGCATTTTCTATGACGATTTATTCTGACATTGTTTAGGTACTACAAAATACAGACTTAAAAGGAGTCAGACATGACAACAAAACCTTAAAAGTAGTTTTTTCGTAAATGTATTATATTCTGTGAAGAGTGATCTCACTAAAATTGTTTGTAATGAAGTAACCAATATATTCCCAAAAGGTCTTCAGTAAATTAAAAATGACCCTGTATAATTGGCATAAATTGCAATATTTTCTATACAAGACTAATTTCTACACTAACATGCTATACATAATTAAATCGGCATTTTGGTCCTTTATTAGTATATCATAAAGGTTACTCAATACATTAATATTATAAAAGTTATTAAACGAAATGTCCCAAATTTTCATAATAAATGGGTACATTAATTCTTTAATTTTTCAATAACTATCAAATGCGTTTAATTATACAAATTATTTCTTCACTTTCGTAATCTATATACCATATACTAACTAAATATCATATTTAAAACTTTTTTAGAACACAAAATTATTATCATTATTTTTAGTATAAACCATAGACATCTGTAAGAAAAGAAATTGTATTTCTTCAATTTTTATTTTCATACAAAAATAAAAATATCTTAATTGGACCTTCTAAACGGCAATAGTCCTAAATAGCAAAATAAAGCGCGTGGCGGGGTAGGGATGGAGGGGTGTAGGAGGCGGCGCTTGCTCATTTGAACTTGACCTAATTACCTGTGTCGTCAGTCGCCTTTGTTTTTTGGTGCGCCCGCGACGTTTCTCCTTCCGTTGTGAGATTAATATCGCGAACGTTACGCGTTGTTACAATGGCATACCGATACTCAAATATTGAGTATACCGAAATGGTGCGAATTTTAGCAATTTGCAATGATAACGTTAGTGAAGCCTGCCGTGAATATTCAAGGCGATTTCCCAACTCACGTGCACCGAGCTACGCTACGATGCTAGGTACTACACAGCGATTGCGAGATTACGGGCAATTCCAGCCTGTATCAATCGATCGTGGGCGTCCACCGCGGCGCACAGTACGTGAGCAGGAAGACATACTGCAGTTTTTTGAACAAAATCCAGCAGCGAGCACTTATGAGGCAGCCCGACAGTTCAATGTGTCACAGTACTACGCATGGAGTGTCATACACAATGAAGGAAAGTACCCTTTCCACTTGCATCGTGTTCATGAACTCAGCGACGCTGACAAATCAGCGCGAGTTACATTTTGTAACTGGTTACTAGCTGCTGAACGAGCCAACATTTTATGGACTGATGAAGCAACATTTGGCAGAATAGGACTATTTAATTCGCACAATGAACACTTGTGGTGCTTTGAAAATCCACATGAACCAAGACCGCATAGCTTTCAACACCGGTTTAGTGTCAATGTGTGGGCAGGCGTTATTAATACAACGTTACTGGGCCCGGTCTTCATAGAAAGATTAAGCGGTGAAAGCTATCATAGTTTTCTCACCGACACGCTGCCAGAGTTGTTAGAGGACATACCACTTGCATCTCTACGCAATATGTATTACCAACTTGACGGGGCGCCGGCACACTATGCTCGCCAAGTTAAGGATTATTTACACAGAGAATACCCTGGTCGCTGGGTCGGTCGTGACGGGCCTTGTGCATGGCCTCCCAAATCGCCAGATATCACACCAATGTATTTTTATTTGTGGGGGCATGTCACTTACATTAAATAAAAAAAATTGTTAATAATACTCATTTAATTTGCACGTGCTGCAAACATCGATCACCAAATCGATGTCTGCAAACCGAAAAGGGCAGGCGGCGCCTTTGGTGACGGTGACACCTGTGTTGACGTTATAATATATCGTTGGCTTGGTCTTGGGCCGCCGCATGTGCGACGTTGAGGTGTTGCCTCTTGGATGCAGGCAGAGTTGCTAGCAAACAGTATTCGAAAAAAAAAAACTACCTAAATGTCTATTAAAGAATGTCTATTAATTCTTAAAGAAATTAATAAAAGAATCAAATAGTTCATCAAATGGTTTTATGCAAAATAAAGAAGTATATGAATAGTTAATGTAAAGTCATTTAAAGTGGCGCCCTGGTGCAATAGGCACAGTGATGAATGGTTTAGTAGGCACTCGCAACTCAATCAGCTGAGCGCGGGCGTCGACCGGCCCGGCGGTCATTCTTAGTTATTATAAATTTTAATATTTGTGGTTTTTTTTTAATGTCATTTGCTCATTTAATTATGTTTGATGATTTCAACACAATGTGTGATACTGATATCAAGTGTAAAATAAATAAGGCATTTTCTTTGACGATTTATTCTGACATTGTTTAGGTACTACAAAATACAAACTTAAAAGGAGTCAGACATGACAACAAAACCTTAAAAGTAGTTTTTTCGTAAATGTATTATATTCTGTGAAGAGTAATTTCGCTAAAATTGTTTGTAATGATGTAACCAATATATTCCCAAAAGGTCTTTAGTAAATTAAAAATGTAAAAAGTGTAGTAAATTAAATAGCAAGTTATAAACTATTGCGCAGTTAATTAAAACTTCTGGATAGTTCTACGATACGACGCGCCGTGATCGGTCGATTTTTCTTTATATAATAAAAGTTGTTTATATTATCTATCATCAAAATGATATTCTATACAAATATATTAGAGGTGTAAAACTATATTAAGAAACTATTTAGGTACTCGATTTCGTTGGTAATTTCACTTTTAATACAAAACAATATTCTTTCATAACGTAGTTTCTTAAAGTTGTTTGGCCGTCGCGAACAGAATTTATATGATCATACTATCATTACTAACTATCTATACCTAACTACGCTAAAAGTTTTATCATTGGGACTTGGGAATGTTACGAGCTTGGGGTTCAAGATAATTAAAAACTATCGAGTGAATTGCCAAAATTGACACTTTAATTACAGAACACTAATTACAACTTAAAACCACACTAATAATAAAACACAATTGTACTACAGATCACTTTAGTTCGCAGTTGTATCGCTTAGAAGTTTACGCTTGTATCGCCAATTCAATACTGAATCGTTCGTGGACTATACCGGCCTTATACAGGGTATTTTTGGAACGCTTCCGAAAACGAAGACAGATGACAGTACCAACTATACATTTGATGATGGGTGGAATATAAAATCAATCCTAATGAAAGAAAAATCATCTCTTCACAAAGTTTCATTAGCTTTATTCATTCTCTATCATGTTAGTATAGCTAAATGAAATGATAATTTGATAAAAAAAATCATGAAAATACTGAAACATAAAACCAGCAGTGGAATTACTGAATTACAATCAGCTGAATAGAGGTCGGTCAATGTACACGCGAAAGACGAACTCACGCTGCCCGCAACTAGCGGATCATACCACAAAACTAATAATTTACAACACTTGTCTAAATGCCTAACTTATCTACTTAACCTACTATTTTGCCACTGTGCTTGTCTCCACTTAGCCACTTTAATCCGAATTCACAGGTTAAATAACCCAAATAACTGGTTCGATTCCCCGCTAATGAAAAAATACTTAAATGTAATGTAACCAAGGTTCGAGTCATGCGTTTTTATTCATTGTGTAGGTATGTTTATTATTCTCATGTATTCAATTATGTACCTATTCAGATTAGTTCAGTACTAAGTTATTTAAAAAGAATTAGTTATGAAACAGTTTACCGCTCTAAATCCTCCGTGGTCTCTAGAGATGCGTCTCAAATTGTGCTCCATTCATTTCAAGGCAGATTTGGGCTCGGTGTTGCGTCTCCTCATGCAGGCGGGGCATCATCGTTTCTTCTTCAACACAGTCCGTACGGAATTCCGGCGAACGACATCTAAAATGCGCTCATCTGAGTGAACAGCCACTTGACTTCCACCTCCTGCCGCTACCAGAGCAATGGGCCGATTTTCCTACACTCACTGAAATGCTGCTGTTATCAGACGAGAGTCAGCTGGATGTCGAGCGGTCGGTAATTTCTCTCGGTAAATTCATGATGCACGCGAAGCATTCCCGCGAGCTACTCCAAGGCACATTAAAATGTTACCGTATTCACGAGCACTATAAACGTACGCGTTAGGCATTATAAAAACAAAACAAGAAACTTAAACCGTAACAACAAGAGTAATATCATTAAGTAATAAATAACATGAATAATTTAATAAACAAAACAATTGTAGTGTCTCTCGTGATAGACAACACGGAATTGTCTCTAAAACTAAAATTATTAATTTATTCCGCCAATACAAATGCGCACATAAGGCAAGTCCTTGAAGCACTGGAACTTTCCACACACCGTTAAAGCGTTATGTATGTTAAGACATCGCCAAATGTTATTTTATTTATCCCTACGACTAGCCTTCATATGGAATTTAAAAGTTATGGTTGTCATTTTTAATACAATTACGCAATCAATTGTACCAACAAGCAGTTCTTTACTACAAATCTTATTGAAATTAATAAACGTACCTAATTGGGTACTCAGTACTCACACAATTATAAACACTATTTCATCGTTATCTTTGATTTTGTATAAGAAAATAGAAATGGTACTATCAGAATTAATGTAAAAATAATACTTTTTCTTTATTTTAATTGACTTCCCGTATTTAATCCGGCCAAAACATTGAATTTAAAAAAAGGTACTTACATAAATTATTAAAAATGACTTACAAGTTTTATAGTGATTGCCTCCTCTAATTCTTATGTCACCGGCAAACTAAATTTCAGTGCAACTTGGCAGCGTTGCCAATGCCATACAGTGGAGGTAGTGTCTGCGCATGGGTACAGTCGCGTTCTAAAGTACTACGTTAACGTAGTACTTTAGAACGGGGATAATAATAGTAAGGCGATTATTTTATAATATTATAGTAATTAATTGTTTTATTGTAGAATCATAATAGGTGTTTTAATAGCTACGTAGATCTTTGGAAGAGGTTGGAATTAAAAATGGATAATGTTTACTTGAGCATTATTTGTTATTTCTATAAAAGAATCTAAAGAAGTTTGTAACAAGAAAACTTAAGCTAAGGGTGGCACGCAGTCCATTATGTCGTCTTGGGTCACATGGAAGCCAGATGTCGATGGTGTGTTGGTGTTACTGGATACTAATTCATCATAACTTTCATCTTCGCTTGAGCTTCCGTCATCAGGTCGATCACATGGTAATTTTTTCGGTATTCTTCCTTAACACTTTTAAATTTACTGCACAATTTTCCCCATTCACCTTCTCACATCATATTTACCTTTTCGTTCACTAGTTCAGTCATAAAACAATAGATATAGCTGCCCGCCACTATTAATGTTTTGTTCATGGCAACACTAGTTAAGCAGAACTAGGAGAGTCAAGATCGTTCCAGAAATTTCGGGCCCGATATGTACTCGAACATTCTAGATGTCGCTACAGTAAAAGATTCTGGAAACTATCTGAGGCCCTATATAAGGCCGGTATAGATCACGACCGAGGCAGTATTGAATTGGCGATACAAGAGAATACTACGAAGCGAAATAACGGCGAACTGTGTTATATTATTAGTGTGATTTTAGATTGTAATTAGTGTTGTGTAATTAAAGTGTCAATTTTGGTAATTCAATCGGCAGTTTTTAATTGTCTCGAACCCCAAACTCGTAACAATTGGTGTCAGAAGTGGGATCAAATAATGCCGATTTTACCAAAGGACGACATGGAGGGTATGCGTACCCAAAGTCAACGCCAGCTGGAGGCGGACCAGAGACGATTTGGTAATGCAACGCCGCAAACGTCGGAGGGCAAGATGCTGACCACGCAGGCCGGCCCGTCAGCAGCTCCTGCATCTGCAGAACCTGACTTAGGTGCTCTGATGATTATGTTGTGGGATCAGGCTCGCCGACACGAGGAACAGGCCCGCCGACAGAAGGAACAGGCCCGTCGGTTGGAAGAGCAGCTGCAGCGTGGACAGGAGGAAGAGGCCCGCCAACAGGAGGAACAGGGCCGTCGGTTGGAAGAGCAGCTTCTTCTCATGAAGGACCTTCACGATACCTTCGGGAAAGAGATAAGCGAGGTGAAGGATATGGTTGCTCAACATGACAACCGCCTGTTGGAAGCTGAAACCCGAATCGACCAAGTGAACAATCGGGTTGACAACGTGATGGTTGACGTGAAGAAAACGCTGAACGACCTCTAAATCGGGGATGGAGTTACAGCTCCCGTGGTAGCTACAACACCTTCGCTGCGTGGATTCAAAGTGCCACCGTTCGACGGGACTTCTTCCTGGTCAGCCTACAAAATCCAATTCGAGGCCGTCATGAAGGTGAACGGCTGGAATAACAGTCAGGCCATGACTGCTCTCACCCTAGGCCTGCGCGACTAGGCCCTAACTGTTCTGGAAGCTGTCGGTAAGGAAGTTACGTACGAGCAGCTCCTTGAGGCATTGGAGGCGAGATATGGCGACGCTCACCTGGAACACGTCTTTCGTGCGCAGCTCAAAGATCGCGTGCAACGCAGTAACGAAAACCTGCAGCAGTGGGCCCTTGAGGTGGAGAAGCTGGTTCGGAAAGCATACCAGTCTGTACCTGCACTCATTGTAGGGGACCTGGTGCAGACATTCATCGACGGCATCCGCGACCTTGAAGTAAGAGCTGCTGTGAGGCTCGGGCACCACGAAACGCTTAAGGACGCGTTGGCCCATGCACTGGAGGTGGAAGGCGTGCGACAGGATCATCGTTGCCATCGCTTCAGGGAGGTTTCAGCAGCTACAGTTCGTGACCGTAATAAAGGATACAGCCCCAGGTGCTACGGCTGTGGGGAAAGGGGCCATCTTCGATCCAGCTGCCCTAAGCGAACTGTAGAAAGGGAAGGTGATCGATCCCGAGAGGATAGTGTGGCTAACAGCACCGCCCAGCAGCAGCAGGGAAACTGGCGGGTGCTGACTAATGTTAGAAGAAGTACTCCTAAGATTGTCCATGGGGATCGACTGGCGCGTTATTATGGGGCCAATAATGCTCGGGACGAGCATGTCTTAGGAGGGGGCAGTGTTGCGCGCCACTATTAATGTTTTGTACATGGCAACACTAGTTACACTAGCGTCCTCTAGTGTCGAGTAGCAGAACTAGGAGAGTCAAGATCCTTCCAGAAATTTCGGGACCGATATGTACTCGAACATTCTAGATGTCGCTACAGTAGAAGATTCTGGAAACTATCTGAGGTCCTATATAAGGCCGGTATAGACCACCACCGAGGCAGTATTGAATTGGCGATACAAGAGAATACTTCGAAGTGAAATAACGGCGAACTGTTTTTTTATAGGATAAGGGTGACAAACGAGCACACAGTCCACCTGATGGTTAGTGGTTGCTGTGGCCCATAGACATCTACATTTATCCTCAATTATGAATCAAAATGCAGATGCGTTGTCACCCGTGAGGACAAAGATGGAATGCCTCGTTTCCAGTAAAAAGGGTCTCCGGTTCTCTACACTCACCACACGAAACACAGCAGCATTAAGCTGCTAATTTACGCTGGTATTCTGTGAGAGCGTGGTCCTTCCCCGGTCAAGTCGAGCCATTCGTGTTACAACTATACCACAAATATAGCTGCAGCATGGCTCTACCACGCGTAAACTGTGTTTTATTATTAGTGTGATTTTAAATTGTAATTAGTGATGTGTAATTAAAGTGTCAATTTTGGTAATTCAATCAGCAATTTTTAATTGTCTCGAACCCCAAGCTCGTAACAACATAAATAATTTTTCTTTTCTTCCTTTTTAAATCCATCGTCACTAGTCGTAAAGTAAGCTGTGTATGCGACTGTATTTTGGGAGCGAACAAAGCGCGGGAAGCATGAAACAATAGCATGCGGGCACAGTAATACTGGCGGATTGTTCCCCCGTCGCGCCCCCTTCGTAACAATCAGTG
The DNA here is from genome assembly GCA_963668995.1 of Parnassius mnemosyne. Classification (NCBI taxonomy): domain Eukaryota; kingdom Metazoa; phylum Arthropoda; class Insecta; order Lepidoptera; family Papilionidae; genus Parnassius; species Parnassius mnemosyne. The sequence goes on along the minus strand of CAVLGL010000082.1, from coordinate 18,701,241 downwards.
ACAAAACGCTCAGTGCCCAGGTTCAAGTATCAGTGCCAGCGTTCTTTCTACGGGACCGGACCTATAAGTGTTTATCTTTCGCACGTACATTGACCTCTAGTCAGCTGATTGTAATTCAGTAATTCCACTGCTGGTTTCATGTTAAGTATTTTCATGATTTTTTTATGAAATTATCGTTTCATTTAGCTGTACTAACATGATGGAGCGTGAATAAAGTAAATAAAACGTTGTGAAAAGATGATTTTTTTTCCTTGGGATAAATATTTATTTGTGACCCATGTTCTAAGGTGTAGTACGAGTACCTACTATTATCTGTCTTCGTTTTCGGGAGCGTTTCACAAACACCCGGTATAGGGCCTCAGATAGTTTCCAGATCTTTCTACCGGAGAAACATCTAGAATGTTTGAGAACATATTGGTCCCGAAATTTCTAGAAGGATCTTGACTCTCCCAGTTCCGCTACTCGATACTAGAGGGCGCTAGTGGTAACTAGTGTTGCCATTTACAAGACATTAATAGTGGCGCGCAACAGGAATATAATCCGAAGTTCTGAAGCTCCGCTCAACCCTAAGGTGAAAATAAAGTGATGCTATGAAGATTTTACTAGTATGAACGTGAAGCTGTGCGGTTGGTTAAGTAAGGTTATACATTTATTTTGGGTGATAAAAAGATACTTAGTTGGGTTTATAATGGCTTAAAGAGGATAATCTCAAGATTTTTTTTCTCTTTAATGTACTACAGTTTTATAATATATGAAAATCTGTCTCTATATTTATCTAGGGTTGGATTTAGAATCATTTGGCAGTAATTTGGGGGAGTAAGGTGTTTTATTTGATAGAGGCTTGGTCCCCAGTTATAATAATACCAATCACATTAAAAGGTAATGCACTGTTATCGAATAAATAAATAAAAATTATTATAAAATAAAATGCGTAAAACATGGAAAAATGTATGCAATATTACTGTGAAAGCTGGATAGCACACAGAATTTTGTGTAAGTGCGACAAGGACGTAAGATTAGTGTCACATTATTCTACTGTCTGTACTCTCTGTCAAGTGTCAAATAAGAAATGATCATAATATTATACTGTTATATTACAGAATTGTTTAAAACTGCCCAGAAATACCTGAACACCCAGATGTACTTTCAGTTATAATAAGTTAGAAGTATGTGGCGTGACTACGCAAGGGCGAAAGGGCTGTACTCCATGCTGCGCCGAAGCCGTTGTAGAAATAACTTTGGGTCAATATTCCTGTGTAAAAAAAGGGAAGTTATGATTTAAAAAAACCCATTACACATAAACTATACTTTTCCGCAAGGAGGATAGGGTAGAGGGGCTTTCCCTCGTGTCGGAGACGATAAATGTTATCATTTTGAGGTTAGGTCTATGGGATTTTCTTTTTGATTTTTCTCAAGAACAGTGTATTACCTTTTAATGGTAGTGATGTCGGGCGTAAGGGGACGGTCACCCCCTCCCCTCACCTCACCCCTGCCCCCTCCTGCCAAACGATTCTAAATTTCAACCTTTATCTATATTTATCTAAAGTTTTGAAAGTTAAATTTTGAAGTCTTATTATAACAATATTTTAGTTACTGGTACAAATAATGTAGAAATGACTTCTTTAAATAAATTTGTTTTTATTCTACTTTTTCCTTTATACTTCTCAAGAAAATGTTTGCTGCAAATTGTTGAGTTCTTCTTTGCATTAACCCGTCCAATGAACCTTAACCATTTTTTCTTATTATATAATCTGGAATCTGTTTTACAAACGGCAAAATAAAATTACATTTTAGAACGCAAGCCGAGGATTTATTTTCTTGTTGTGTAGGCAAGTCTATCGATTCATTATAAACATTCAAGGTAAATATCGACATTAATTTTGATATAGTTGAGTCAAACCCAGTAGGGATATATAATGAGTTAAATAAGATTGTTCTGTTTAAAGGCCAATATGTTTATGAGACTTAAAAGTATAAAGTAATAGTGAACTTATTATCATTTTAGCTGCATGAATTTAAAAAAAAAATAATGACCTTAACAGAGTAAAGTGCACCAGGTGTCTGATGATACAGATGCACTCTCTATTATCTCAATCTCGGTATGTTATGAAAATGGTCACTCATTCATGTACTGACCGCAACAAGTGCAACTTAATCTCGCAGATCTATTGATCCGCGCAGCTATAACTTATCCACGAGTTCCTCTTCTCTACGACTAACACTGTGGGTGATGAACCACGCTATTTAAGCCCACGGCACAACGCTGTCACCCATAAAGCATGAATCGGGCTTCGAGCGTTGTGAGTATCAAATACTATGGAGTTTATACTATCCTAGCACATCGAACCGCGCGTCTCATGCGCGGGCGTCTAGTGGCGCTTCAAGAGAATTACTAAATATATTATATTTAACTACGTTAAAAGTTTTATCATTGTGACTTGGGAATATATTGCGAAGCTCCGCGCAAACCCATGGGGAAAATAGCGTGATGCAATACATTTTTTCGATGATAAATAGATATTTGGTTTCATAATGGCTTAAATAGGATAATTTCAAGATATTTTATCTTAAATGTACTACAGTTTTATAATATACAAAAATCTGTCTCTATTTTTATCAAAATTTTTGAAGTTTTATTATTATAACAATATCATACTTACTGGTACCAATAATGTAGAAATGACTCCTTTTAATGAAATTGTTTTTATTCTAATCAAACGCAAACCAAGGATTTATTTTCTTGTTGTGTGGGTGTAAGTCTATCGATTCATTATAAACATTCAAGATAAATATCGACATTAATTTTGATATAGTTCAGTCAATCCCTAGGGTACATATAAAATTGCTTGTCGAATTGCGCCGACCTGTCATTCAAAATCGGTTACAGAGTCATGAGATTTGGTATCCTTTTTTAACCTGCATTTTTGCCATAAGGAATTTTCTTCTCCCTTGCACACATGTCGGTCTATACGCCAGTATATTCTAAGTCTAGGCGTAGAACTATTATATATTCCATCCAATAAAATAATGTAAAGTATGTACAAACTTTTTATTGTAATATTTAAAATTGTTAATTAAATTATAATCAAAGAGTACACATTTTATTTATATATGGGAATTATCAATTATGTTATAAAATTAAATTCACATCCTTTCCTTTTAAAAAATGATGTAATAAAATAAACATTTATATGTAGAAATAAACTTATTTAATAAAACAATTAATAAAATTTTTGTCGCAGACTGCTATAATATTATAAGAAAATTAGTACCAAAGAGTATAGTAACTGTCCTATACAGGAAATTAGTACACAACTGAAGTAAAGTTCTAGATCAGAAAATTTCGATAGTAGCGCCACGTGCTGACAGTTAAGGGAAACTTTTTAATCGCCATATTAGCTTGCTACATATATATTATATATTTATCTATATCTATGCGCCATATTTTGTGATGGCGGCCGATATTTATAGATCCTAAGGGTGTTGTTACTTTTCCATAATAAATGTTTTAAAATGGAGGAAACGAAAGTTATTTACTATATAGACGATGAGGAGACGCCGTATTTAGTTAAAATACCGATATCGCCCGAGAAAGTGACGTTATTGGACTTTAAAAATCAATTGAACAGACCTAACTATAAGTTCTTTTTTAAATCGATGGACGATGATTTTGGTGTTGTGAAAGAAGAGATTGTGGACGATAACGCTCACCTTCCGTGCTTTAATGGCCGTGTGGTCTCGTGGCTAGTCTCCGCCGAGGGATCCAACCCGTCAGATGGGGCTTCACAGTGTACCGACAGTAACGCTGGTAAAGGAAAACCGAATCCTCATGGAGCCCCGACGGTGCCGCTTACCCGTGATACCTGCACTGATACTGACAGCACAATAAGCTCTCGACCCGGACACCGTGCGTCCTGTGACAAATACAAGTACAGAGGGCTCAGAATAAATGGGCATTCAAAGTACGGTAATCATGGCTTGGAATACGAAACAGCCTCTGTTCTTAGCTCAGATCTGGACTCCACGAGTCTATTTGATAGTCAGTCTGAGATCACAACGACAACGGGTCGCCATACGAATGCTTCAGTGGATCGCGCACTCACAGAATGCAGTAGTGTTTCCCACCTTCAGGTCAGTTCCAGGAAGCGGCCTCAGCGAAGACGGAAGAGACCGCAAGTAATGTCGCGAACCTCCTCATATTCCTCCATAACCGACTCTACAATGTCTATGCATATAATCACTGTAACATTGAACATGGATACTGTAAATTTCCTCGGGATATCTATAGTGGGGCAGTCAAATAAGGGTGGTGATGGTGGAATCTATGTAGGGAGTATTATGAAAGGTGGTGCTGTTGCCCTGGATGGGAGGATAGAACCTGGGGACATGATATTACAGGTAACATCTTTATCTTTATTTATATAATTATTTTGTATGTATGTTTGTCACTGAACAATTCGTAATTTCCTAAATGGCTGGACTAATGTTGACAAATGACTACAAATTTTTGTTGTGTGCTTGAGTGGGTCTCTAAATGTTTTAGGTTCACAATTGGACCCAGTAGGTGATTCTGTTGTTGAGATCCAGAAATTGACCATGATCGCCAGAGCAGATTTCTAGTATCTTATATTTTATCTATATATATATATATCCCATTCATGTTTCTATACCATTCATCAGATTATAATGAAACTTTTAAGTTGTTGTGAGTGCCCTTGCAAGTGCTCATTAACCCTTTCCATGTCCCATGAATCTTATATGAATATTTCAATTGTTTAACCGTCCTGTACTTTGCGGACAGGTTAACTGTTTAAAAAAGCCATATGCATAAATGCCTAGTTGACCTAACATTTCATAACTTTATAGAGACCCTTTTTACTGGAAACGAGGCATTCCATATTAGTCCTTATGGGTGACAACTCATCTGCATCTTGATTTGTAATCGAGGATAGATATAGATTTCTAAGGGCCGCAGCAACCACTTACCATCAGATGGACTGTGTGCTCGTTTGTAACCCTTATCCTATTAAAAAAAATGACTGCTTACATTAATTCAGTTGCAATTTGCCATATAGTGGCGATGTAAAAGAGTCACCACTCCATATCCTGTAGGTAATGTAAGCGGAGACCGAGGCAAACTGAAACTGGAGGTGGCACCTGTATCTTTCTGATAACAACTTAATAATATTATTAAATTGTGCCTGATCGAAGCCGGCGGGGCTCGAACCCCGGTTGCTCACATACTGTGAAATTTACAGCAAGAGCATAGCCCCTGCGCTACCATAGCTAGGCACAGTTTTACTTGGATACCATAAAATAACCATGGGTGCTTAACCTCTGATCTTCTTTGACTCAATAATTCTATAATGATTTCTTATATTTACGCGAACACTACACATTGAATAAAACTATTTTTACGGATTTTATCGTGTTTAATTAACTTATTTTATATTCCCGACGTTTCGGTTGCTTTCCAGCAACCATGGTCACGGGGGACTGAGATGATTGACGTCCCGATGTCAAAGTTAACCCGGAGTACCTTCACCTTTTTAATTATTAATTTTGGTCCGATCTACGCAGAATGAATTAACTGTGTCTTGAAGTCTTGCAGTGGTATGCTTGGGTTTAGTTTTAATTTTATGAATTACAGGATCCCAAGCAGGTGGTAGTACCCAGCCTCCCTCTCTATTGAAATTAGGATGTTTTTTAATTTCAATAGCCTCACGTATCATCCTTGGCAGGAAACGATGTTCTTTCGCGAGGACTTGTGGTTTATCAAATCTAATGTAATGGCGGGGGCCGTCTAGGATATGATCACAAACTGCAGACTTCCCGGAACGTTGGTGCTTCACGTCAGCTATGTGTTCTTTTACGCGGGTTTTTATTGATCGTTTTGTTTGCCCTATATATGAGAGACCACACTCACAATCAAGCTTGTATACTCCTGCATCTTGTAGAGGAATATTGCACTTGACGGATGGTAAGAACTGACTAATCTTCTTCGGCGGCTTGAAGAATGTTCTAATAGAAGCTCGCTTCAAGATGTAGCCAATCTTGTCTGTGACACCTCTGACATATGGTAGTACAGCAGGCACACGCTCGACTGTGGCCGGCTTCACTCGGTCACTGTGACGTAGGCGCGGAACCCGAAGCTTGTTGTCGTGCAGAACCTGCTTGACGTGCTGAAGCTCGGCGGCCAGGTGTTTGCTGTCACAGATCCCTCGTGCTCTCTGCAACAAAGATTTGCCCACGGTAGCTAACTGTGAAGGGTGATGGTGTGATTCACCGTTTAAGTATTGGTTTGTATGGATCTTTTTTTTATATACAGTTTGACCTACGGTGTTATTAGGATTTCGAATGACTAACACATCTAGGAAAGCTAAAGAATTATTTGCCTCTAACTCCATAGTAAATTGAATTTTAGAGTTTATGGAATTAAGATGTTCTAAAAATGCAGTTACTTTGTCTGATGGTAAAATTGTGAAAGTATCGTCTACGTACCGCTTGTAGAAACTTGGAGTTACTGGTGCAGTAAGCAGGGCTTTCTCCTCAAAGTCCTCCATGAAAATATCGGCGACAATGGGAGATACCGGTGAGCCCATCGCAGCATCATCTACTTGCTTGTAAAACTGTTCCTTCCACAATAGGTAGCCAGATGTAAGGCAATGTCTGAGTAATACTGCATATTCTGCTGGCATGTTGTTTTCCTCTAGTTTCCTAGTTATAATTGAGATGCAGTCTTCAACAGGTAGGCATGTAAATAGAGACTGAACATCAAAACTGACCATAGTTTCATTGTCAGTAAGACATAGGTATTTTATCACACTGACAAAATGGTATGAATCCTTAGTGTGTGCTCTTGTATGTCCTCTGAGTGGTGATAGTACTTTTGCTAAGTGTTGAGCCAATCTGTAAGTTGGCGAATCGATCTGACTCACTATTGGACCTAATGGAGCGTTCGGTTTGTGTATTTTTGGTAACCCATACAACTTCGGTGGTTTGGCACACGTAGGTATTATCGAATTTACGTCTAGATTCAGTTTCTCGGAGTATTTCTTTATTAGATCGCTAGTTGTTTTAAGCGTATTAGTTGTAGGGTCTGTTTTGACCTTTACGTACGTACTTTCATCCGATAAAAGTTGTTGTATTTTAAAATTGTAATCCGATTCTCCGCGCAGATAAAGGTAATGCTACGGTTATAATGGATACGTCGGATTACAATTTTAAAATACAACAACTTTTATCGGATGAAAGTACGTACGTAAAGGTCAAAACAGACCCTACAACTAATACGCTTAAAACAACTAGCGATCTAATAAAGAAATACTCCGAGAAACTGAATCTAGACGTAAATTCGATAATACCTACGTGTGCCAAACCACCGAAGTTGTATGGGTTACCAAAATTACACAAACCGAACGCTCCATTACGTCCAATAGTGAGTCAGATCGATTCGCCAACTTACAGATTGGCTCAACACTTAGCAAAAGTACTATCACCACTCAGAGGACATACAAGAGCACACACTAAGGATTCATACCATTTTGTCAGTGAGATAAAATACCTATGTCTTACTGACAATGAAACTATGGTCAGTTTTGATGTTCAGTCTCTATTTACATGCCTACCTGTTGAAGACTGCATCTCAATTATAACTAGGAAACTAGAGGAAAACAACATGCCAGCAGAATATGCAGTATTACTCAGACATTGCCTTACATCTGGCTACCTATTGTGGAAGGAACAGTTTTACAAGCAAGTAGATGGTGCTGCGATGGGCTCACCGGTATCTCCCATTGTCGCCGATATTTTCATGGAGGACTTTGAGGAGAAAGCCCTGCTTACTGCACCAGTAACTCCAAGTTTCTACAAGCGGTACGTAGACGATACTTTCACAATTTTACCATCAGACAAAGTAACTGCATTTTTAGAACATCTTAATTCCATAAACTCTAAAATTCAATTTACTATGGAGTTAGAGGCAAATAATTCTTTAGCTTTCCTAGATGTGTTAGTCATTCGAAATCCTAATAACACCGTAGGTCAAACTGTATATAAAAAAAAGATCCATACAAACCGATACTTAAACGGTGAATCACACCATCACCCTTCACAGTTAGCTACCGTGGGCAAATCTTTGTTGCAGAGAGCACGAGGGATCTGTGACAGCAAACACCTGGCCGCCGAGCTTCAGCACGTCAAGCAGGTTCTGCACGACAACAAGCTTCGGGTTCCGCGCCTACGTCACAGTGACCGAGTGAAGCCGGCCACAGTCGAGCGTGTGCCTGCTGTACTACCATATGTCAGAGGTGTCACAGACAAGATTGGCTACATCTTGAAGCGAGCTTCTATTAGAACATTCTTCAAGCCGCCGAAGAAGATTAGTCAGTTCTTACCATCCGTCAAGTGCAATATTCCTCTACAAGATGCAGGAGTATACAAGCTTGATTGTGAGTGTGGTCTCTCATATATAGGGCAAACAAAACGATAAATAAAAACCCGCGTAAAAGAACACATAGCTGACGTGAAGCACCAACGTTCCGGGAAGTCTGCAGTTTGTGATCATATCCTAGACGGCCCCCGCCATTACATTAGATTTGATAAACCACAAGTCCTCGCGAAAGAACATCGTTTCCTGCCAAGGATGATACGTGAGGCTATTGAAATTAAAAAACATCCTAATTTCAATAGAGAGGGAGGCTGGGTACTACCACCTGCTTGGGATCCTGTAATTCATAAAATTAAAACTAAACCCAAGCATACCACTGCAATACTTCAAGACACAGTTAGTTCATTCTGCGTAGATCGGACCAAAATTAATAATTAAAAAGGTGAAGGTACTCCGGGTTAACTTTGACATCGGGATGTCAATCACCTCAGTCCCCCGTGACCATGGTTGCTGGAAAGCAACCGAAACGTCGGGAATATAAAATAAGTTAATTAAATGCGATAAAATCCGTAAAAATAGTTTTATTCAATAATTCTATGTACCCTGATGATAAAGGTAGGTTCGTATGTGGTATCTAAGATAAAATTAAGGGATAAATACCTGTACAAACAGACCAATAATTGGATGTGGTTATGCAAAAAGGATCCAACCCGAGTTTGTGTCAAAAATGTTGACTTGAAAAATAATGTTTGTGGTCTATACTATTATTTGATGTAACAATTTTAGGAAATATAACACAAATAAGAAGAAAAATTACAAACAGACAGAAACTATACCGATAATTTGAGTTTATGATATTTGAAGTATGGATACTTCAAATATCATAAACTCAAATTAACTTATCGCGGGTTGGATCCTTTTTGCATAAATATGTCCAATTTGTATTGCGCATAAATATTGGATTTATAATGGCCTGGTGACATATTGGCTAAGAATATAGCTGCAACATTTCAGTGTTGCTGGTTCGTTACTCACACAGAACTAGTAATTGTATGGGCACAAGATGTTTGTCTTACATTGCAAATAATATATAATAGACATCAATACCGGAGAAAATTCTACTGTAGAAAATAAAAAAATAATAAAGTCTAGACTTAACCATGGGCATGTAGCCATTGTGATTTTGTAGTGTACTATTGTATTGCAACAGTATAACATATAAAATGTTATCTTCAACGTAGACATCCACTGCTCATTATTCTGTTTTTATTCCCGATGAAAACAGAGGGGTGTTAAATGTTGGTAGTATATCTGTGGCATCATAGCTCCTGAACGGATGAACCAATTTTGATTAAGTTATTTTCGTATGAAAGGTGTCTTGATCGAGAGTGTTCTTAGCTGTATTTCAAGAAAATTTGTTCAGACGTTTTAAAAATAGCTCTATTTGTTTTGGGGGTTTTGGAATGAAGTTCCTTATCAAATAGTACGAATTTGGCGGATGGGGGCTAGGCGAGAAAAAGTGTAAACTTTTTCCATCACAACCCCTTCTGACATAGTCTAGATGGCCTTGGCGGCTAAAAGGAAGTGAAATGGAATAATATCCATATCCCTAGTACTTTTTCTTATCTAGCCATGAAAGAAATATTATTTTATTTTAAATGACGCTTCATTTTCTTCTTCCTCTTCTTTCTTTTTTTATGGCGGTTTTTAATTATTCGCCAATGTCAGCGTGGAAGTGTTTATTGAGTACAAGCTCAGTAGTTACAAATACTATGCCCATGTACTAAAGAAGATTGTGATAATACAAGTATCTTATTTTCTTTAAACAATTAAATTTTCCCTTTTTATCTTGTAATACTAGTGGTTGTACTGTTGAATTACCTAAAACAAATGACAAACACAGCTGCTATAACTACATTAGTATATTAGTATTGACAAACATTAAACTTTTATACTATTAGTGTTAATAAAATCACACAGAATATATACATAAGGAGTATTTGTGTAGGTTAAAAGTGAATCAAAATTTATAGGACGAGGGATGTCAGGAGGGAGATGATCATAGAGTGAACAAGATAATTTAGGACAGTTAAAAAAAATATGGTCTGAGGTTCCCTCATCTAACCCACATTCGCAGAGGGAACTATCCCTAATCCTCAGTTTGGCTAAATGTACTGGTGTACAAGCATGGCCAATTCTAAGTCTACAAATAGTTGATGTTGACTGTTTGTTAGCTTTATTAAATTTGAAAAACCATGGTTTTGGAGGGATGGCACATTGTATAGCAGCATAGTGTTTACCTTTTATATTTTGAGTGGCTTTCCATAATGTGTTCCAATTATTACTTAACTTCTTCTTTGCAAGTAACACTATGTCTGAAGAGTAAATTAAATTACATGGCAAACCATTTCGACTTGCATTTTTAGCCATCAGATCAGCTGTTTCATTGCCCTTAATGCCACTATGACCTGGAATCCAAGCTAAGGAAACCTGAATGCCCTTGAGATGACATCTATACAATGTGTGTTTAATTTTGAGGATCAAGGGTAACTTATATTTACTTTGGAACTGGTTTGACAAAATTGCTAACAAACAGCTTTTGGAGTCGGTAAGAATAACTGACTAATTTAAGTTGTGTGCTTCTATATAAATCAAAGCTTCATAAATTGCCGTGGCCTCGCCAGTAAAAGTGGAAGAAATAGAAGGGCATTTAAAATTGAGGATTATTTTGTATCTGGGAATCCAAACTGCTGCTCCAGTGCAACTTTCACCTGACTTTTTGGAGGCATCAGTGTATATAATAAGCCAGCCTTTCCATAAATTATCTATGACTCTACTTAGTTTACTATTTGCTATAGGGCAATCTTTCTCAATACCAAGGTCATCAATCAAATCAAGGATATCAAAGATGGGACAGGACTTGCATTGTGATACTGGGTGTGGTAGATGGAGTAATGTTACCAAACTGTTGGATAAGCAGGGAGATTCTTTATGAGTTCAGTAATGCTTTGTTGAAATATATTCCAAAAGAAGGTGTAATTTAGAAATGAGAGGATGTGAAGAGAGTTGATAGATTTTAAAAAAGAATCGGTCCGAAAGATATTGTCTTCTTAGATAAAGAGGGGGATCTACACATTCGACTTGGAGAGCATTTATTGGGGAAGATTTCATTGCCCCAATGATTATACGAAGGCTTTTCGTCTGAATCCTGTCTAGGATCTTTAGGGAAGACTTATTACATGGTTCCAAGACAAAGCACGCATAATCCAAATGACTACGAATAAGGGCGTTGTACAATATTTTTTGAGAGAATGGATGGGAGCCCCACCAAACTCCCGATAAAGTGCGAAGAATATTTATATTTTTTTCACATTTTTTTGAGACATAGTTGATATGATGAGAAAAGGTTAGTTTGGAGTCAAGAATAACTCCCAAAAATTTTACATTCTCCCTAATAGGGATAGGTTCATTATTAAAGAGAATGTCGATTTCAGGGAGTTGCCTATGGCGAGAGAAGATGACAACACTGCTTTTGGGAACAGACAAGGACAAACCATGATCAGTTAACCAATCTTGTAAATAGGACATTGATAGATTCAAGCGGGAACAAGCTGTAGCAAGGTTATCCAAGGAAATATAGATAGCTATATCGTCTGCATATTGGAGGATGTTACAGAATGAGTTAACAGAAAGTTCTAGATCATAAGTATAGATAGAATAGAGCAAAGGACTAAGTACTGAGCCTTGTGGGAGACCCTTCCATACAATTCTTGGCGGGAGTAGAGAATTTTGACTATCAATATAAATGGATCTAGAAGAGAGAAAGTTAGAGACAAAATTTACTATCCTCACTGGAATACTCAGATTAAGCATTTTTTGCCTGAGCACAGGAAGAAGTACATTATCATATGCAGACGAGATATCTAGAAAGACACCAACAAGGTGTTCATGTTTAGAGTAAGCTATACAAATATCAGTAATTAGAGTACTAAGGCTATCCATGGTGCTTAAGCCCTTTCGGAATCCAAATTGGCTTTTTGCTAGAAGGTTTTTGCTTTCAAGAAACCATTCTAGACGATTTTTTATTAGGTGTTCAAGAATTTTGGCCATGGTACAAGAAAGAGCAATAGGGCGGTAGCTTGAGGGATCAGTGTGAGGCTTACCTGGTTTGTAAATAGGTAAAATAACTTGGGATTTCCATTCTTCAGGAGGAATACCGGACATGTAAATACAATTTAAAATAGAAAGAAGATGGGCTTTAGTAGATTCACTGCTATTAGTAATAAAAGAATAAGGAATTCCATCAATTCCTGGTGAAGAGTCTTTAAGGGCACTAAGAACAGCATATAACTCCTCATAAGAGAAAGGGGAGTCAAAACTGTGTTGATAGTGCAAGGACTGTGATTGAAATACTATACTTTCATTGTAAGATGGTACTGAAGGAGGAGCAAGATTACTAGCAAAATTTTCAAGCCAATAAGACTGATCATTAGAAATTGTGTTTTCAGAGGCCAAAACTGAACATCGGAATTTTTTAATATTTTTCCAGACTAATGATGGATGAGTCCTAGGCGACAGTGACTCACAGAATTTAACCCATCCAGCCTTTTTCTTCCCAGATAATAATTTTAATGTTTCAGCAGCAGTTTTTTTATAAAAAATATAGTTGTCAAAATTCATAGAGAGGGAATATCTTACTTCAGCTTCCTTTCTCTTCTTACATGCTACAGAACAATCTTGATCCCACCAAGGTGGTGAAGGAGCATTATTTTTATAAGGTTTTTTGATGGGGATTGTCTTATTGGCAGCAGATAAAATAGCATTTTTAAAAGTAGAATACACCTGAAGAACATTATCTTTCTGAACAGGAGGAAGGGCTGATAGTTCTTCCTCTAGAACTGTGGAATATAGTTGCCAGTTTGCTTTGGATGTGTTATATTTTAACCTAGGATTAAATGGAACATTGACTGTATAGGAGCTAGGGGGATTAATAACAATAGGGAAATGATCACTGCCATGGGAAAAGGGTAATATTCTCCAAGAAAGAAGGGATGACAGGGCAGGGGAACAGAGTGACAGATCTACTGCACTTTTAGGATTTTGGAGGGGGGATACTCTACGTGTAGGTGAACCATCGTTAAGGAGGCAGAGATCTAAATCATCAATGATGTTTAAAAATGTAAAAGACCAGGGATCACAAAAATGGGAGCCCCATAAAGTATGGTGCATATTAAAATCACCAAGAATTACCACAGGAGGAGGGATGGAGGATACAATCCTCGTAAGTTCTGACAAGATATTTAAACTAGGTTCGGGAATGTAAATAGAGAGAAAAGAAGTGTTATGAGCTCTAACTGCTACAGCATTAATTGAAGGACTATGAGAAGGAAGGGAAATTAATGTATAAGTAATTGATTTTGAGATAAGAATGAAAGAGCCAGCATGACCATCATGCCTATCATCCCTGAGGCATGAATAACCTGAGATCCTAAAATGGGACCCAGGCTTAAGCCATGTCTCTTGGATGGCTAGGATGAGGGGATGGTATTTATTAATAAGGTAAATTAATTCATTTTTCTTATTATTAATGCTCCGGCAGTTCCATTGAAGTATTGGAGGGAAGGTTATTTGTTAATGAAATGAGCTCAGTAAGTTTTTGGCGGAGGGCAAGTGGGAGATCCATATCGCTGAAACGGGAAAGCATACTTATAAGCATGGAGATCATTAACTCACAGAGATTGTCATTAGGGGAAATACTCCGCCCTATTAAAGCACAACCATTAGTAGTTGAAGAAGAAGGGGTCTCTATTATTGCCTCATGGGCAGATTTATCATATCCATGACTTGATGCTGGATTTGGCGGAAGTCTTGGAGTAAATGTAGTTTTCCTGTAAGAATGAGATTGTGAGGGGACAACTGAAGGTAAAGTGGAATTTAAAATAGGATAGAGACTCTGGTGATCATACGAAGGAAGGATTCTTGCAGCATCTGCATAAGATCTTCGGACTTGAGGGAAACGGGCAGATGCTTCTAGATAGGAAATATTTTCCTGTGACATGGTAAGTTTGATAGATCTCTGCCTAGAGTGTTCAGGGCAGGAAGGATCTTTAGCCGTGTGAGATCCTGAACAAAATAGGCAAGTGGGAGACTGTCTTGTGCATGATATTCCTTCATGATTTTGAGCACACACAAAACAACGGGAAGATGACCTACACTGTGAGGTTACGTGTCCAAAACGACAACATTTGTGACATTGAATAAGATGTAAAATGTAGGGCTCAACAGGCATTGAGGTGAAAAAACAATAAATGTTAGAAGGAAGTTTCTGGCCGGAAAAAGTTAAAACAACCGTTTGAGAGGGAATCCACACAGTACTTTGGTTTTCATTAACTGACTTTCTATAAAATCGGCGAGCTTTAATAATTGAGCCAAAACCAGCTGGGACCTCAATTGATGATATGAGTTCCTCTAATGTCCACTCTACAGGGACCTGCCTTACTATTCCCATGCGTGTGACATTATAGGAAGGGATTACAGTATCATATTCAGCACCTGCAAGGGCTGGGTTCTCAATAAAACAATTCGCATCAGCTGCACTTTTAAACTCGACAGAAATTCTATTGCGTCCTATTCGCTTAACACCATCACTAACAACATTTTTAATATTATTATGGTAGAGAAAATTACCAAACTTTATCGGTTTTAAAACTACTCCAGTTGATAAATCATCTACTCTCTTACTTACATGAACAATAAACGGCGCATTGTCGTTATTAGAATATTTATGTTTTTTTTCTATGTAGTCAGGATGGGTATAAGAGGTCTGAATAGATGGTACAGGTTGAGATGGATCTGTAATTAATCTTTTCTGAGGATGAGCTGAGTTATTGGTTACTTGCAATCTTTTACGCTTCGACTGATCAATTTCGATAGGCATATTATTATGTTTTTTGGTAACAGTATGGGAGTCACATGGAACCCCGTCGGGATCGGGAGGATCTTCCTTCATTTTATTTTAACTAATTACATATAACACAGCACAATTACTAAATACTTACGGATTTATAACTACTAAAACCAACACCAATAGAAATAATAAACAAAAAAGTAAATCAACAGCTCTCAGAATAAGAAATAGCCAAAAACACAATGACACTTGTACACCTCACACCACTCCTCTCCTAAAATTCGACGCTTCATTTTAATAGACACTAGTAATTTATTTATTTGTATTTGTTAATAAATAATACCTTTATCAATAATAATATACTACAAAAGGAACTTCGTTCCAAGCGAGTGTTCCAGGACACTCGTGTATGTTTCTTTTTAATTTAAGATATAACTATTAAGGATTAATTGCCTTGTTTGCCATACAAGGTTACATATCCATTGCACTCTGTCACCAAGGATTATTTTAGGTCTATTAAGTCAACTTCTGATATAGCTGGTGTGATGGGTTCTTTGTTACCACATGGCATGGATAGCTTATGTGCCATTTCAACTCTGGTCAAAGAAACCTCATGTTGTGAATTTATGAGTCTAAAATTTGTTTTTTATAGAATAAGGGTGAGAAATGTGCCGCACACAGCTCCCCTGATGGTAAGGGGATGCTGTAACTGATAGACATTTACATTTATCAAATGTAGTTGTGTTGCTGAGGACTAGGATGGAATGCCTCATTTCCAGTAAAAAGCGTCTCCAATCCTCTACACTTACCATACGAAACACAGCAGTATTAAGCTGCTATTTTATGCTGATATTCTGTGAGAGCGTGTTCTTATTCAGGCCGACCCATTAGTGCTACAATCATAATATAGTAAAAATAGAAATTATCAACATACTAACTGCAGTATTTTTAACTGCTATCCATTTATTTTATTATGTTATTGAATATTTCAATTTTCGATCTTATTTTCTATCTTCTCTTAGAATATGTCCCATTCTATGAGGAAAGACATCTAGGCAGTTAATGTCTTTCTGTACTTTAGTCTCCGTTGAGATTGGCCGCCGCGACCGAAATTCGGTCTGGATTTATTATTGCGTAATATTATTTGAATAATATTCCTGCTGGTACTTACAGGTGAATGACGTTAACTTTGAGGATATGACTAACGATGAAGCTGTGAGAGTGCTGCGTGAAGTGGTGCAGAAGCCAGGCCCAATTAAGTTAGTTGTGGCAAAGTGCTGGGACCCCAACCCCAAGGGGTATTTCACCATACCCAGAACAGAACCAGTTAGGCCAATTGATCCTGGTGAGTGTGACCCAGTTATGTTTCATATTTGAATGACTTCTACTAGTCTCCCTCATACTGTTTTTTTTATAAGATATGAATGATAAGTTAGCACCCAGTCCACCAGATGGTAAATGGTTGCTGTGGCCCATAGACATCTACATCTATCCTGGTTTGCAAATTGAAATGCAGATGCGTTGTCAGCCGTGAGGACTAAGATGGAATGCCTATATTCCAGTAAAAAGGGTCTATGTTTGATTTCATGCAGAATATGGTAATAATTATGTTTTGATAGAGCTGTCTTCTAAAATTGGTGTATTTGGTATTAAAAAATCATTATATGCAAATAACTCAATGAAACAATATTATTTAAACGTCTATAAAATATTATGTAGTGGCCGTGCAGTGATGGTGTAAGAATATCCACTACCCCATATCATCCTGTGGGTGTCGTAAGAGGTGACAGAGGGAAACAAACCGGGAGATGGGTAGCAGCGTCTTCCTGATAACAATTCATAATTATAAAAAACTGTGGATGCCAACCTGCCTACCAAGCGTGGCAACTCTGGCAAAATCTCCACTATTAGGCACTCTATGGGGAAGGCGTGTGTTCAGCAGAGGACTATTATAGGTTGTGATGATAATGGTAATAGTCATCAAATAAATGATGCAGTATTAGCATTCACTTACTTGTTCTTTTTGAAGTGAAAGTTTCTTTAGAATCATTGTGATTTAAACTCAATTAAACGAAAAAGCGACACTAAAAAGAGACATATATTATAAATCTATAGGATTTAGCCTACAAGAGAATGAGATGGAATCTATTATACTAACAAATATAGCGGAAGAGGGGTTTTTTGTTAGTTACATGTTAATCTATGAAATTACCAGTCCGATTCAATAAATACTTCTTGTTTTTTGTTTTTATAGTAGAGACGGCAAACGCGCATGCGGCTTACCTGATGGTAAGTGACTACCACCGCCCATGAAAAACTGCAACACCAGGAAAATCACAGATGTGTTGCCGGCCTTTAAATTTTTTTGTATATGATAGCCAAATTCACATGGAGTAGTATAGGCTATTTAGCACTATATATTATTTATTATTTAGCATTACATCTCAGCTAGCCTTAAATTGATTTTTTATTGAAGAGAACAAACTAGCCATGTAATGGTGGTGTATGAATATCTACTACGCCATGTGGTGCTGTAGGTGTGGTAAGAGGCGATAGATAGAAACTGTAATAGAAGACAAAAACACAAAATTTATTATTCAGTTACTGCGGTTGCCAAAGCGCCTGTCAAGTGAGGAATTTATGGCAAATATGAGGGATATTCTCTATTACTATATACTATGGGGTAGATATGTGGGAGGCCTATATTCAAATGTGGAATTTTATAGGCTATAATGGTAATAAAGACATGAATTCCGCCGCCCAATTGCAATACCCGAGAAAATGCAGATTCTTGGCCTATTTTGAGGAAAGAATAGATTCCTTATCTTGAAGATTCTTAAGTTGCATGTTGCAAGTTGCAGTTGCACAGGTGGTACAGATTGTTTTTAGGAGTTTTGTAATAATGTACAATGGTGAAACTTCATGGCAAGAATTATTATATTCAATTACTTGAAGCATATCCTGTAGCAAAAATGCAATAAAATACAAAAGATTGTGTGATGTGTTTAGTATAGTGAGTGTAGTGGACCAGAGATATTTTTTACTGGTAATAAGGCTAAACTAAGTTCAATATTAGTTGGCACCCGAAAACAGTGTATTCTAAGAAATTCCTAGTGTGTTGGGGTGGAGGTGGTATATTTGTGGAAGTATCAGTGTGGTACAGTGGGGTGGTGCATTACAGGCGCGTGGGTGGCGCACACGCAGGCTCTACGCGAGGCGTACCCGCCTCCCAGCAGTGCGGGCGGCGGAGTCCCCACTTCAGAGCCGGGCGCTCCCGAGCTTCCGCAGCTCTCCGTTGCCATGGACATGGCGCTTGTCGTGCGCGCCATGCTGCGACCTGACAGCGGTAACCTGACACACACACACACACACACACACACACACACACACGTAGTGACACAGTGACACACGCAGCGAAACACTGACGCACGCAATCGTACAAAGACATACTCAAATACACAGTGACACGTTGACGCACGCAGTGACACACTGATACATGCTATGGCACACTAATGCTCGCAGTAACATTCACGTGGTGACACTAGCGTAAGCAGTCACACAATGACAGACACATTAAGACGGGGACATTATTGACGCACGCATCAACACACACGTTAGCGACACACTGGCGTACGCTGTGACACATTGACACCCAGTAATAGATAACCTGACGCATGCAGACGCAAATTATTTTATATTTTAAAGTTTAACGAATTACATAAAATGTTGTATTTATGTAATGTTTTACTTTCAAAGTTTATCTAGATCAGTAGACATCTCTGAAAAAAATATGGGCATTGGAATTAACATTTTGATCGTCAACACAAACACTCTAAGGGGAGCCTTTACTAAAAGCTCAAAGACAAGTAATTCTAATTTTACAATTGTTGTGTTCGAAGGTCTGGAGATCAGGGACCGGATGTGGCTAAAGATTACGATTCCCAATGCGTTCATCGGCGCTGACGTGGTGGACTGGATCCTGCAGCACGTGGCGGGCGTAGCGGACAGGCGAGACGCACGGAAGTACGCCTCGCACATGCTCAAGGTACTCGATCGCTCGCTTACGCTCTCGCACACTTACGCGCCCACTCACTCACTAAATCAAACGCATTCACTTACTTGTTCACTCAATCGCTCTCTCGCTCATCACTCACTCAATTATTCATAAACGTGAACATACGTGCACGTGGTGCGGTACCAATGTGACCCTTTTAGATCGGATTGGTTTTATCATTTTGTGGACATTTTACTTTTGAACACTAATTGATTCACACAATATAATTGTTTTGTCGAGACAATATTTCATTATATGGTAGGTAAGTTCTGATAGATGGAGCTGTGGTCAAGATATTAATAATTTTATATTTATCGACCAAATAGTTCTTATTTAACAGTAGAACAGGACGAAAGAAATATTTTTTTATTGAATATAGTTTATGTAGAGTTATTTTGCAATAACCGGCCAAATTTGCAGAGGACGTTCAGAATAGATAACATAAGCAAATGGTGAAAAAAATAAACAAGAAAAAAACTGAATCATTTTATCCTTTATATTCAAAATGTGTGGAAATGCATTATTTGATAAAATATGACGCGCCTACTATTTTATACGCACGCACACATTCGTAAGGGAGTGTTGAGTTCGTAAGCAGTCGGTGGCGTTCGACGCTCGCGCTCGATTACAGATTTAGGTATCTAATAGTTATTTTGACTCGGTAAAAACAAACACGTCTCTCCGTACTTTCCCTTCCATTACACTGCGGCCAGTCGGTCGGCCATGGTGAACGTACCCAACGTTCACCTGACCGATCGACTGTTGACTTGACCGTGACCTCATTACGTAACGAGTGTCCTATTTTTAAACTAGCTGTTGCCCGCGACTTCGCCCGCGTGTAATTTAGGGTTTTAATTATGTTGCGCGGAACCCTAATCCTTTTTCTAAAATATAAGTGGCCTAAGTTACTATTTATAACATCAGCTATCTGCCAGTGAAAGTCCCGTCGAAATCGGTCCAGCCGTTTCGGAGATTAGCCGGAACAAACAGGCAGACAGAGAAAAGTTTAAAAACTGTGTTTTTGTTATAAGTACCTACTGTATATACTTTCATATGCATTTAGTAAAAAACTGTTATTTTGACATTACAAACAGACACTTCAATTTTATTTATTTGTATAGATTTTCGTAGGTAGTATTATTTGTCACAGTCAGTCAGCTACTTATGAAAACTACTAAATTATTCTGGATATCACCCATTTCATTACCAACGAGTGCAAGCACTGAATAATAACGATTGTCTACCTCTAAAACATTTTTGTGAATGATTGTTGTCAAACGTTGATAATACTATATAACATTATGTGGACTGACGAAGCCCTATTTACTCGTGTAGGGCTTTATAATAGTCGCAACGAACATTAGTGGGCCGTGTGCAACCCATATGCTATAAAAGATAGTTATCATCAAGTGCGATTTAGTGTAAATGTTTGGGCCGGAATTATTGATAACATAATTGTGGCCCATACTTCATTGAAAGACGATTAACCCATTTACAACGACCGATCGTTAAGATCAAAAAAATATAGGGGGAATACCCTCAATTTTAAAATAACAACCAACGGATAACTCTTGCTTATTGTTTACCAATCGCCGCAGTGATCGTTTGACAGTGTTTCGGTGCATAGATAATTATCTTATGATCATAATTTTGAAGTGCTTTTGTATTTTAATTCGTATTAGCGTTATTAACTTTCACAATGTCTTCAAAACGGTAAGTGTTTACAAATTAGCTTGACTTTGAATTTTATTTTATGCACATTTTTTATAAATTTATAACCTATCTAACAAAACTGTGAAATAAAATTCGATCTTATCATATCTTTTATAATAAACAAATGATATTATAACTGATGATCGTTTTAGCGATCGGTAGTAATTTGGGGATGTATTTATGACTTTCAGACCTAGGGATACCAGTAAACCATTGTCTCTCAATCAAATCATTGATGAATTGGAACAATTAGATGATGATGCCCCTCTTCCAAGAGATATAATCATTTTACCACCAGATAACGCGAATGCTGATATCACCGATGAAGATTCTGGTGATGAGGAGTTTGTAACTCTGAACAATCTTCCAGGTTTGATATAGATCTCGTCTAAATCTTTACGTTATTTTCTCATGTCAGTTGTTATATACCTCTATATATATTTATATTTTTCTATCTAGGTTCTCAGCTAAGAGCTCATGCTGAGATAAAATACATGTGTTCCGACAGTGACGAGGACAGTGTACCTTTGTCTTCTTTAGCAAAAAGAAGTCGAACCACCGATGAACCCCTGATTGTGGAAGGTCGTCCACCTGAGCCATCTACATCTAATTCGGCTCCAGTTATTAGCAGCACGTCAGCAGTTCCTTTTGTTGATCCAACCGTACCAAAAAATCAAAATTATACTTGGAGAAATCGCCATAATCCTCACGACCGACCGCAATGGCAAGAAAACCATGGGCCAAGACACCTTCAAACGCCCATGTATTACTTTGACTGTATGTTTGATGACTGTGTTATCAAATTATTGGTCAAATATACAAATATTTACGCGATTCAAAAGAACAAAGTGGGTAATGTGACAACGAGTGAAATGAAGTGTTTCCTTGCTATACTTCTTTACAGTCGATATATCGTAGTTCCCCGAAGATACATGTACTGGGAGAAATCAACAGACGCTGATTTTATTATTATATATAACGCCATGTCGAGGGATAGATTTACATTTATGATGACTCACCTCCACTGTTGTGACAATGCTCAGATAACTACTGAAAGTGACAAATTTGCAAAGTTGAGACTGCTTTTCGATATCCTGAACGAAATATTCCTGAATATGGCTCCTTTAGAAGAAATTTACAGCATTGACGAGGCTATGGTACCTTATTATGGAGGACACAGCTGTAAACAATTTATACGTGGAAAACCGATCAGATGGGGATATAAGTTCTGGGTTGGAGCGACTAGATTGGGATACATACTATGGTTTGATCCGTACCAAGGCCATGCAGCAATTATTCCACCGGCTTATGGGCAGTTAGGTATGGCAGCTGGTGTGATTTTACGTTTTGCTGATTATTTACAATTTCGTCACCCAGGTGCGCCTTGTCATTTATTCTTTGACAATTTCTTTTCTTCTATTCCACTCTTCCACGAATTGAGTAACAGAGGGCTCAAAGCCACTGGAACAATTCGTGAGGACCGTACAAAAAAGTGTCCTTTGCCGTCCAATAAAGAATTCAAGAAGACAGAAAGAGGCACATTCAAGTATAAGTCTAGCCAACCAGGGCATATTTTGGTTTGCAAGTGGAATGATAACAGTGTGGTGTCAGTAGCATCCAATTCAGAAAACATTGAACCCTTACATAAAGCTAAACGGTCCTCGCAGCAGCAGAAAAAATGTGTATACATTGATCAGCCTGCAATTATAAAAAGCTACAATGAAAACATGGGGGGAGTCGATAGGTCCGATCAAAACATCGGTCTATATCGTACATCTTTCATCATCAGTATTTCTCATTGTTTTCTCACTACTTGGACATGGCGACACACAAAGCGTGCCAACTTTATAAAAATAATGGAGGAGAGTATGATCATCTCACATTCCGGAGAACTATCACTAGAGGAATCTTGGAAACATAAAAAAAATGAGAAACGCGGTCCTTGTCCCACTTCTAGAACTTACAGGGAAACTTCACGCTATGATAGAGTTGATCATCTAGTAGAGTACAATGACTCTCAGCTTCGATGTTCGCTTTACAAAAAAACACAAACTTCACTTGTCAAAAATGTAAAATCCATTTGCACCCTAAAACATGTTTTGCTACTTACCATACTCCACATAGGTAGATTTGTTTGTTAATTAAAAATTTTCAATTAGATAATAAAGCCTTTTTCATAGTAATAACTGTGTTTCTTTAATTTAAAATTGGATACAATCGATAAAGTGGTAGTTATTATGAGCGTTAACCTACCTGCCTATTACTACTGATCGTTAAAACGATCCGCATTTTCCGAGCTTTCCTGAAAGCTCGGTATTTTTTTGTATTTTTCCATGTTTACCTTATGCATCAAGGTAACCATATAAAAAAATTACTGTAATTCGAGGTAAAAAAAAGTTTCAGTAACAACTGGGTTAATGGGTGGTAATTATTTGGACATGTTACGAGGTGTTATTCAAGATTTCCTGGACGATATACCCCTAGTGCAGTGGTTCCCTAACTTATCCCTAACTCATGACGCGCCCCCTTTCTACCAAAAAACTATCCGCGCCCCCCTGCTCAAGATAATTTTGATTACTATCAGGTTAGAAAAATATAGTTATATACTATAGTATATAACATATAAGTTTTTAATGCTTATTAAAGTTACACATAACCATATAAAATGTGATGAATGAGCTTGCATGGTTTTAACAAGGTTTCTGATTCTCGCCTTGAACACAGAAATCGCACAACGCAACTCACTATCAATGTTAAGTTTATTTCTGTACTTAGTTCTTATTGCTACAACAGCAGAAAATTCCCTTGCGTACAAATATGTATTGGAAAAAGGTAAATACAATCGAAGTGCTTTCTTTGTTATTTTGGGATAAATTGCGAAATATTTTTCGAAATTATATTTACTAGCAGATCAATTTTTAATTTCCAAGGCTGTTGAAGTGTTTCTGGCATGGTTATATGCTAACATGGAATGAATCCGTCGTCAATCGATCACAATCATCATCACATGAGGTAGGAAAGTAACGGTTGAACTCATCAGTAAGGCGCTGCAAATTATTTGATATTTGTTTTCTTGGTTTCAGAATCCTCAAAAACCTTCATAAAGTGCTATTCTTCTGAAATACTGCATAATTTGGGAAAATAGGAGTAATTTGGTGGCTCAGCTAATATTATACGATCCCAAAGTTGCAACTTTTCAGTAAAACTTGATGACATCTCGATGATAAATTATATTTGAATCTCCATCTTCAAGTTTCAAGTTTAAAGAGTTCAACGAATTAAATATATCGGATAAATTGACCAACCCCACTTGGGCTTTTGAATTCGTTGTATAGCTCGCTGTGGTTTTCTAAAAAAGTGTTACTTCGTCGCGAAGTTTAAATAATCTTGCCATCATATTACCTTTTGAGAGCCAGCACACTTCTGTGTGAAATAATACTTAGTCAGGTCATAAGTTCTGTCAAAAACTTTTTATAAAATTAATGATACACTTGTTGATAATTATATAGAAATTATATATGAAATGATTAGGTAATTTAATTTAAAATACAATTTTATTTACATTATTAAAAATGCCATTTCCTATTTTGAATACATGCCCTTAATCGTCGCGGCCAATCATCAATCGTAGCACGCAACTACATTCATATGTATTTCTGCCACTGCTTTAGCCAAAGACGCTCGGAGAGATTCCAAATTCTGATGAGGTTTAGCGTATTTTTAAAATTGATTGAGCCAGTATTCAAAATTTTTAAATAATATTTTGACAGAACTTATGACCCGACTAAGTAATGGTTTATGCTCGGTGCCCAAATCTTCACAAAGAGCTTTAAAAAGTCGAGTAATTAACGCACTCTTTTTTTATAGAATTTACGACTTTTATACATAGTTTTAACACGTCGTATAGATTCGCTGGGTAGTGTTTTTGCCGCCAATGTTTGGCGGTATATAAAACAGTGTATCGTTATTATATTGGGATTTTTTTTGTTTAATCAGTTGTATAATCCCTCACCGAGATCAAAGCATTGCCGGAGCACCATCTGTGCAGACGCTTATCAATTTTTCCCACAAGAGCTCGTGTTTGGTGAAGAATTTACAAACTGCAGCCATCACATCATCATTCAGCAGAAAACAACAAGTCGTCGTTTCAATTTGAACAATGCAAGACGACTTGTTGTTAACGTTAACGTTAAACTAACGTATTATATTATTGACTAGCTGTGCCCGCGGCGTAGCTCGCGTATACAGGTTTTACATAAACAATTTGTCGTTTAGGTAAGAGAATATTAAACGATTTATTTCATTACTGTATCAATAAGTGGTAACTAAATAAATCATTATCATCAAAGTTCTAAGTCGTTTATGATAGAGCTTCTGTGTAAACGACGTGAGAAGTAGGCTTAGCCGGGGTGTACACTAAAAGGTTACGGGGGCTACTAACGCGGGAAAAAGCAACATAGAGTTGGCCATGTACAAAACAGTCAGTACTGAGGTACACTCCTACAACGCGTAAAGTTTGACCTTGCGCTTTATTTACGGTCATCGCATAACACACGCTCACTGTAACTGGGAACTGAACGCGCTTAAAACTGAAAGGAAAGTTACTTCTTAATAGAGGGTTTTTGGGCAGTGATGCCAGATAAAAAAAACTAATTCAGCTCTAGGACAACACAAAAAGCGCTAGATTTCATGAAAACAGCGCTTTAAAAAAGCCCTAGATTTCGCGCTAAATTAACTACAAACAAAGTTTGTGTTTTTTTTATATAATCATAATAAAGAAAACAACATTAAGTTTTTTTTCTGGCAATATTTTTTTGATGTATCAATACTTCGCAGGACATCGACTTATAATTATGGCAATTGCTGTCAACAGTAGTTAGTACTGTACGAACAATAAAAATGTCATTAATTGTTTTAAAGTGCAATGTATTTCGCAACTTAGTTTCAGATGTCAGCATCTGATTGCGGTTGCTACACAGTTTCTTTGTGTTATAACTTCTAAGTAACTTTTAACTTAGCTGTGCTCTAAGCAACTGACTGAAACTGAATAAAGCAAAATAAATGCGTTGCCAAAACCATGAACAAAAACTTTAATAAAGGGGTTTCCCCGCTTATAGTCGTCGGTAAAAAAATCAAGTTGATCATCCTAAAGGGGAAGCCAGGAGATCCATAGCACAGGGTATCCTAGTTTGGACTCGTCTTCCATGCTCTTTGTTTTGTGGAAAAAATATGTTTGAAAAAGATAAAATGCAATGTACTATTTGTGGGAAAAAATAATAAAGGTCATTATTATTATTATCGGTAATGTGGACTAACAGTG
Organism: Parnassius mnemosyne; assembly: GCA_963668995.1. Lineage (NCBI taxonomy): Eukaryota > Metazoa > Arthropoda > Insecta > Lepidoptera > Papilionidae > Parnassius > Parnassius mnemosyne. Next base: position 18,674,858 of record CAVLGL010000082.1, on the reverse strand, counting down.
CTGCTATAAAAGAGTTAATAACCCGCTAGTCGCTAAAATATTGAAATGTGTGCTAAATACACCAAAAAGCGCTGGATTAAGCTAGGGCTAAAATTTCGAAATGCGCGCTATACATTCCAAAAAAGCGCTAAATCTAGTTCCCAAAGCGCTAAAGTGGCAGTACTGATTTTGCGTATATTATAAATACAATATCACGACATTTCGTTGCAAAATTTTTATTTTTGGTCGGATTCCGTTGTATGGCTTCGATGGATACAAATTTCTTCAGTAAGTCTCAATACGATTCATCGGCGAAAAATCTCAACACAGCAATTCAGAAAAGTTTGTAATTTGTACAACTCCATCTACTACGTCCTTTGTGTGAGAAAACATCCTTTTTAAATCTCTTTTTGTGTTTTAAGTATAAATATATTAATTATTATGGAACGTTTTTTTTACACACAAATCTTTTTATTACTATTTCTGAGATTTTATGGCGCCATTGAACAAATTCGAACCTACATTTCAAAATAATAATCATTACTTTCGATAGAATTAACCAATTTTAATAAAACAAAGATTAAATGTAACTCGAAAATACGCTTTATGTTTTTTTTAACGATTTCTTTGAAAATAAAAGATGTTTACTTTAGACGTGATGCGTTCATATAATAACAGACAAATAGACATACAGACAATTCTAAAAATTATAAAATGTTCTTATTTAATTATTTTCAGTTCCCCATAATGATTTTAGCCACCAAAATATATACCTATACAATGTACAGAAAGAGACACAATATGTTATCATCATTTTTATTATATGTATATATTTAAAGAGAGATGGCGCTGCTAACATCAATTCTAAAAATAAAAGAGATTAATTGACGCGATTGATACATTATATAAAACGCAAGAGTACTTATAAATCAGTGCCTGCACAGTAAGCAAAAAATAAAGTTTGACTCTCGCCAAAACCAACGATTTGTTAATAGCTCTTTTAAAATTTGATTTACCACATAGAGTACTCGGCGGTAAAGAATATATTGAGTTTATCTACACGCAGTAGGGCAGCGAGTAATATAATAAAGATTAGCAGTAAATATGAAAACTCATCTACAGGAAAAAAAACCATTGCAATTGCATTACATTTTCACAACACCACCATCTATCGAAGAAATGGGAAAACTATTGTGCTTCAGATTTAGTTAATAAGGTTAATATATTTTTGTATAATATATTTAATACGTTTTTTAATACTTTTGTTTACTGCGTTTTAGATATACATAATTATATCATTATTTTACATAATTTAACTATGATTTATGATATGATATTAGTTTAAAATGCACCTGATGACTCAAACAAAGCCACCGTTGAGCAAATTCGTACCTATACTTCCCTACCCATACTTCAGAATATTTATCATAACTTTTGATGGAATGAACTGATTTTAATGAAATAAAGACTAAATGTAACCCGAAGATACACTTTATAATTTCCTTAACAATTCTTATGATATAAATTAGTACTTTATACGTGATACGTTAACAAACAAACAGACAGACAGACAGACAGACAGACAGACAGAAAATTCTAAAAATGGTAGAAATGTATTTAATTACTTATTTTTAGTACCCCTCAATCACTTTTATTACAAAAATATAAAATGTACAGACATCTGCTATTTACAGTTTTATTATATGTATAGAATTATATGTATAGATTAACAAATACAAATAAATGAATTACTAGCGTCTATTAAAATTAAGCGTCGTTTAAAATAAAATAATATTTCTTTCATGGCAAGATAAGAAAAAGTGCGAGTGAGATGGATATTATTCCATCTCGTTTCTTCATAGCCGCCAAGGCCGTCTACACTACGTTAGAAGGGGTCGTGACGGAAGAGTCTTACAATTTTCTCGCCTAGCCCTCTTCCGCGAAATTCGTACCGTGCGATAACTATATGTATATATATATAACTTCGTTCCAATAATAATAATCCTTAGTGTCTTTATTTATAATTTATGTAACATTTTAGTAATGACCTTAAAACTAAAATACTAGTAAGTTGTAAGTACTTACTAGTTACAAGTATCATCTACGATTGTCATAGCGTGTTTTGTTAAATTGATTAAGACTGTTTGCAGTTATTTTGATAAATTTATTAAAAAATTCCGTAGTTGCTTAGCCCTCGTAGTGTTTCGGTGTTGAAGTTAGTTAGTTGTTTGCTTTGTGTAGGCGGGGTTGATCCGGCACACCGTGAACAAGATCACCTTCTCCGAGCAGTGCTACTACGTGGCGGGTGAGGTGGGGGCCGGGGGCGAGCTGTGCGGCGAACTGGCGGCGCTGCGCCTGCGCGACGCGGACAGCCTCGCCGGCGACACGCTCGCGCCGCTGCCCAACCCCAAGTGAGCGCGCGCACACACACACACATACCCTCTTATTCACTTATCTACACACACACTCACTTATCTCCTCACGCATTCACTCACTTATCTCCTCAAACACACACTCTCACTTATCTCCTCGCACACCCTCTCATTATCTTCTCACAAACCCTCTCATTATCTCCTCACACATCCACTCATTTATCTCACACACCAACTCACTTATATCCTCACACACCAACTCACTTATCTCGTCACACACCCACTCACACACCCTCTCACTTAGCCACACACACACACACACACACACACACGCACGCACGCACGCACGCACGCACGCACACACACACACACACACACACACACACACACACACACACGAGTTTTTTTTGACCTCTGCATTTTGTAATTAACAAATAATGAGTAAAATCCAAATCCATGACATTTTGTTTAATACACACTTTTTGGTTTTATCAAGATTGGACATCAGTCCCCCGCGCGACATTTGTATGTTTCTTTAAGCTGAGTACAATCCAATTGAGAACAATGAAGGTAAATAAATAAATATTAATCACCCACTGATACAATTAACATTTTTTTTATAGAATAACGGTGACAAATAAGCACACAGGCACCTGATGGTAAGTGGACGCTGTGGCCCGTAGACATCTACATTTATCCTCGATTAAGAATCAAAACGCAGTTGCGTTGTCACCCCTGCGGACTAAGATTGAATGCTTCATTTTCAGTAAAAAGGGTCCGGTTATCTACATTCACAATTCGAAACACAGCAGCTTTAAGCTACTATCCTATTCTATTTTATTAGTGACTCACTGATACAATTTACTTAATATTCACAGCATGATGGGACCCGGTTACATGCCATATGCAGGCTCGTATGGTTACCAGCCCATCCCATTCAAGTACACCTCCTGTGTTACCAGCGAACACACCATCTATGGGTAAGTAATTTAATGTTTCTTAATTATGCATTTAAACTGTGTGTTTAGTAGATATGTTAGGGCTAAAAGTCGAATTGCGAGATACACCTACATTTAGCCAGCTACTGCTAGGTGCAGCCTATTGTGGTTGGTTAAACTTAGGTGTACCATAAATAATTTATAAATTAGATTAGGTTTATTTTGATACGTATATCCGTGTTTTTACAAATTTAACAGTACACCAAAATTTAACCAACCACTGCTGGCCAAGAGTATTTTTGATATCCTACAAGAAAATAAAAAACCGTGGTCACCAACTAAGGGTGGCAATTACGGCAAATGACTCCCCAAGAGTGACAAGATGCTCTCTCCCTATCTATACATATAAATAAAATTGAAGTGTCCGTCTATAATATTGAAATAACTGGCACCTGTTAACCGATTCTGATCAAACTTTAGTAAATTAGGCTAAAAGGCTCTGGGCTCCGAAAAACCTGAAGTTATATTTTACTAAAATCTAAAAATTGTCAAAATAAATGGTACATTGATGATTATTAAAAAAGAAATGACATAAGACTAATACCACCCTACCCAGGCTAATCGCGGGGCGGATCGCTAGTTTAAAAAAACACGTGTGCAGTTGACACGCGGTAGAAGTGAAACGTGCAGAAAACTAAACTTCGAGAGAGTGAGATGAATGTTAAGTATCAGGAGTAGGTTAATTGTAAGGTTTATTTATCGTAATATTGTTACCAAGTTTCAAAATTGTTTAAAATTTTATTCTACACTAGCTGTTCCCCGCGACTTCGCCCGCGTGTTATTTGTGGTGTTAATTTTTTTGCGCGGAACCCTAATTCTTTTTCTAAAATAAACGTAGCCTAAGTTACTCCCTGCGACATCAGCTATCTGGAAGTGAAAATCCCGTCAAAATCGGTACAACCGTTTCGGAGATTAGCCGGAACAAACGGATAGACAGACAAAAACTTTAAAAATTTTATTTTTGTTATTAGTACCGTATATACTTTCATATGCATTTATTAAAAAGCTGTTATTTTAACATTACAAACAGACACTTCAATTTTATTTATTTGCATAGATATATAACATTACATAATATTCAATTCCATCATCGTAAGATCTTAAATATTTTCTAATCAACCAATTTCGTCCTTAATCTTTACTGCTCATAAATCGCATGTATAATCTCTATACATAATAGGGAACATTGTATCCTGTATTCTATCTCATTCTCTCGCATGCGAAATCCTCTAGACGTATATGTTTGTCTCTTTTTGTTTTATCGAGTTTCAAATCAAAATGATTCTAAAGAATTTATCACTTTAATAAAACAGGTTCTGATATTGTTCCTCCATTTGCAGATACAACCGTGAGGAGAGTGTCCTCTCTGGAAGCGGAGGCTCCAGTGCTGGCTCGGATCACCTCACTGCTAAAGAACACCCAGGTACTGTCAACTCTTTGTTAACATGTACTGAAACGTGTGATATATGATGATGTCAACCAGTGGCGTAGCGTGCCTTAAGCGGGCCCTGTATCAAAATTTATTAGGGGGCCCGAATCAAGAATGAAGATTTTTCACAAAAAGAACAAAAACGCTCGCATTGAATTAAATAATTATATATTGGTTATACGTTATTACTTACAATTAATACTCCTAGGAAATAAACTAGCCAAACAATTCAAATCAAATATATACTATTTTACAAATATTCAATATATTATATTATATCATTCATAGCTCAAGACGATTTCAGTTTTTCTAAATTTTCTGCCTCAATACACAATTGTGACAAGTCTGATAGCCTTTCCTGCCCTATAGAAGTCCTTAGAATTTTCCCTTACACGTATATACACGTTCGGGGCCCTGTAGCTTGGGGGCCCCGTATCATTGATACGGCTGATACGGCGGTAGCTACGCCCCTGATGTCAACGTCTGACTGACTGATTGTCCTCTGCATATAGGTAATAATTTTCAAGTGAGATATTGCTTTTGTATAAGGATGCAGCAATTGCCAAAAAGTATCGATATATATAGCGTATCGTTCGTTTTTAAACATTTTCGATTGTTTTAAACGATTTTTGTTTTGCCGCGTAAAAGGAGGTAGATATGAAACAGTTTATGGTGTGATAAAAAAAGTGTATTGAAGGGATGTGATTTTTTAATCTCTTGATATAATGTTGTATTGTTAGGCAAATAAAACAAATACCTTTTTATATAATGGCTTAATTTCATAATACACTTTATGTACAAGAAATCGGCAAAATTACGTCGATACATATACAAGGTGTCCCAGAACGTAACGATCAAATGAAAGGGAATTGTAGACCATGGAAGACTGTTCCAAAAAAATATTAAGTCAAGTTGCGTGGTTTAAAAGATAAAGGCTGATTTATAAATTTTCCAGAAAATCACCCTTTGCGTCAATATTTTTGATGCTGCAGCTGCAAATGAAGACCGATTATAATTTTTTTTTCTATTTTGTATAGCCTAATTATATGCCTACTATACCTACTATTTTATTTTTCAGTACCTTTTACGGTTTGGTAGAAATAAATCCATAAAAATTCGTAAAAGTGTAAGAATGTAACACTAAAGTTTTATCGAGTAAGTTGGACCCTTCACCCTGTAAAACAATGTACCCACATGGACCTGGCAACTGTATTCAAAAGTTGGCGCAATTCATGTTGATTTCAAAATGGTATAATGCCTGGTACTTTTATTTCAATTTTTTGTATTATAATATTTTTTCTCGCAGGAGGTAGATTTTGTGAAAATAACTCAATTAGATATTTTTTTAAATAATTCCTCCGTTCGATTAATGTAAAGAAAAATAATTTGTTTTCACGCATATCATCCATAGAAAAGTAAAAAGTAGTTAATTTTTTATGCAATTTTGGTATTAAACAAAATACATTCAAAGTTACAATACATACGATGCTTATCAGCTTTGGTTGCTATGACGCATAGAATTAATTCTTGCACTTGCACTTACATGTAAGTGTAAGCGAGACAGAAAATAGGAAAGTAACTAGAACTACGCACAGGTCAGGTAGGTAAGATCGCTTCCCTTACCGCAAAGCGATTTGTTTTCAACAAAGAAATCAAACAAATAAATAAATAGCCAGTACTTTGCCCTACTTTGTTCGCATCGCACGTTTCTCCTGTTTTCCTGTTCTCATCGGTGTTTTAGTACTATCTGACTCGACTTTCTATTTGACTTTGTGGCTCTTCCTTTGGTAACGACCTTGGCTTTCTACTGAACTTTGTGGATACTCTCTTGGCGACTTTGGCTATCTACTGGACTTTGGCTCTTTGTGATTGGATATTGTTAAACAATGCCGACACTACACTCCAGTTCAATATGCCAACTAACCATTTTATTTATGATGAATGTCGTGGTAATGCTCGAGCTGCAGCTAGACTCTATCGTGAGAGGTACCCTGACTAGGAGCGATATCCTGAGTATCGTGTATTTATGAATGTGCATTGGAGGCTAGCTGAAGGTTTTTTTACTGGAGCGGTAGTACCTGCACGTGGTAGAGAAGACTTTGTCATTGAAAATATTCCTCGAACTTCTGTTCGTAACATTGCATTGTTGACAGGAATACCTAAGACAACTGTACATAGGGTGCTCCAACGCAATAGGTACCACCCCTACCACTACCACAAAGTGCAGGCTCTTTTGCCACGGGATTATGCTCCGAGGGTAGCATTTTGCAGGAGGATGCTAGAAATTCATAGAGAAAACCCAAATCTTCTAAATAACTTTATGGACGGATGAAAGCACATTCAAGAAAGATGGATTTATGAACATGCACGACATCCATAGTTGGAGTATGTTCAACCCGCATTTAGTGCGCGAATAAAGGTCTCAATATCGGACTTTTGGAATTTCCAGAAGCACTAAATGGGCAGTATACTCCACATACTCCACCTTTCTTTTTTAAAGGATTGTCATAATATTAAGGAACGTATAGATTGTAATAACCCCTATCGTCTTTTATTACACTTATGATATGGGGTTGTTTCTTTTACTACTCAATTAATGATTTTATTACCGTGTAGTGGCGGTGTAAGAATATCCACTACCCCGTATCATCCTGTGGGTGTCGTAAGAGGCGACAGAGGGAACCAAATCAGGAGATAGGCAGCAGCGTCTTCCTAATGACGACTGAAAATAAAAAAAAATGCGGTTACCAACCCGCTTGCTAAGCGTGACAACTATGGCAAATATGTCCCCCATGAGGTATGTAGTTCGGTTTTAATCAAGGTTTGTTTTTGTGTAAGGGGTCGTCCTTTAATCACGTAGGGTTCGAACGGGGGGTCGCTCGGAAAAAAATACTATGGGGGGGGGGGGTTTAAATATGAGCGCCGAAGGCCAATTCCACGGCGGCGGCGTGGTCTGAAAATTTTCTCGGCGGCGGCGGCGTCACGGCGGCGTGGCGTGGCTGGCCATAGGCCAATCAAACTTAAAGAAAACCATATTGTTGGTACCAAAAGCAGCTTTATATTTTTAATAAAGCCTTGGGGAGCCCAGCCCAGTGATGGGAACAGTATTTCATGTGAGGCCGAACCTGCGCCTTGTAAAGTTGCAGGCGGTGTGCCGGCATGAAATACTGTCCCGCTCTGCTGAGCACGCAAAGCGTTTTAGAGGCCAATTTGGCCTTCTCTTCCAAATAATCACGAAACTTGCACGTCACTCGATATGTCGACGCCGAGGATTCCGATACTGGCTGAGGCAACAAGGGGAGTGCCTTGAAACTGAGGAGATGCTCCGATCTGCAAGATAGCTGGTGATTCAATTGCACAATTTCTCGGGAAGTCCATAGAAAGGGAGCTTCGAAAGAAGCGCTTCGTGCCAAACCCGATTGAAGGCCTTCGCAATGTCCAATGTAACGGCCATTGCCTCCCTTGGATTGAAATGCCTCCGCCCATCTATGAGTCAGGTAGACCAGAAGATCACCAGCTGACCGACCTCGACGAAAACCGTATTGGCGGTCACTAATTAGCTGGTGGTCCTCAAAATACCGCATCAGCTGGCAGTTTATAATAGATTCCATTACTTTGGAGAGCAAGGCGATTGCGATAAGCATAGCTAAACGGGTCTGAGCGGTCGCCTTTTTTTAGCCAGCCTGCAGAATGCAACCGCGATGTTAGTGTGAGTGACACCACACTCCCGGACTAGACATGATCTGAGGAGCCAAAAGGGTAGGTGTACGGAGACCTGATATCTATCTGAATGAGAGGTCAGCAGAAGGTCCAACAGGGAAGGCATGATCTTCCACATCTGGAACCCGCGTAGGCGAAGTTACCAGTTGTGTCAGACCATATACCAAGGCAAAATCATGAACAGATCTCCCCGCATGATCGGTTAAACATGAACCGTACCATTCGGCGTGGTGGGCGTTACAATCGCCGATGATCACAATCTCTGCGGATGGGATCTGCTGTAGCAAGGAATCTGTAGCCAATTGGACGTGGTCGATGAATCGGTCTGTTTCAGCATTACCGCTATGGGACCTATAGAGGTACCCGTAAACATGCGGATGGTCCTCGCTGTCTACGCGTAACCAAAGGATAGACAGACTGCCGAGGCGTCGAGAACAGATGTCCTCTCTGATGTATACGCAAACTCGAGCCCGAGGCACAAGGAGTGTTCCAATTTGTACCCCGGTTAGGAGCGATACGAAGTATCAGCCGGAGAGGACACCTGCGTCTCGGTCAGAAAGAGCAAGGCCGCCTTCGCTGTCTCGAGATGGTAGTGTACGGCGTTTAGGTTCAAGTGAAGTCCCCTGTTGTTACAAATAGTCACGTGGCAGAGGTCGCTTTGGCCTTGTTACTCAGTTTGCCCCGGGCAACTGCTAGTCTTGAGCGGAATTTGGCCCCCTCCCCCCCTCCCCCCAGAATACGTGGGGTAGCCTGAGCACCCAGGAGTGGTAGGTCCCTCCTCAGGAGTGGAGTAGCTTGATCGTGGATGCCCGGTAAGGGATTCTCCATTACCGGGGTGCTGGTACCCTCCTGGGATAGTATTTATTACATTTAATTCCGTTACCACCCCGGCTTGAGCCAGCCCATACGTGCAACAGTCGAAGTTGCTGCCATTGTTAACACCACACAACAATATACGTTCACTCGGTGAAATATTCGACTCGACTGAGCGAGCGACGAGCGTGGCGAGGCGACAAGGCAAACTAATGCGGCCGAGCCGCGCGTGTGAGCGGTAAAGGAACCCCTGGAGAATCCCTCGCTGAGCATCCATGACCATGTTATTCCGATTCTGAGCGTGGGTGCTCAGGCTGCCTGCGCTGTTGCTGACTCTGTCACTGATGTGGTGCTGCAGGGAATGGAACTATTTATTCCATCATCTGTGGTACCCATCGGAGGCAGATCTCAGCCTTGGTTTGGTCGCTCCTGTAAGACTGCATTACGCAGTAAGCGGGAGTGTTATCAAGCCTGGGCTGCGGCTTCGGCGACTCGGGATGTAAACACCAGCACACTTAAAAAAAGTATAACTTCGCCTCCAGGTCCTTCAAAAGAGTTATTGCCAAGGCAAAGTCAGAGCACATAGGCAGAATTGGCGAGAAACTAGTTCGCCTTCCTTCGGGAACCCGTGCATTCTGGTCTCTCGCCAAGGCTGTCCAAGGGAATTTCTGTTAGCCATCACTACCATCTCTGCACAGGGAGGACGACTCACTGGCCCAAGCCGCAAAAGACAAAGCCGACCTTTTAGGCTCCCTTTTTGCGTCCAACTCGACTCTTGATGACGGGGGAAAACACCGCCGACCATCCCGCGGTGTGAGTGCTCCATGCCAGATGTGCTGTTCTCACAGCGCTCGGTTCGCAAAGCACTCTCCTTGGATATCCAGAAGTCGAGTGGGCCTGACGGAATCCCCCCAATTGTGCTGAGGACGTGTGCTCCGGAGTTGGCACCGGTCCTAACGCGTCTTTTCCGGTACTTCTACTCCCAAGGCGTAGTCCCGAATTCATGGAAGACAGCTTTTGTCTACCCGATCCCTAAAAAAGGCGACCGCTCAGACCCGTCCAACTATAGGCCTATCGCCATCACCTCCTTGTTCTCCAAAGTAATGGAGTCCATTATTAACTGCCAGCTCATGCGGTATCACCAGCTGATTAGTAACCGCGAATACGGTTTTCGTCGGGGTCGATCAGCTGGTGATCTTCTGGTCTTCCTGACCCATAGATGGGCGGAGGCAGTAGAGTCCAAGGGGGAGGCGTTGGCCGTTAGTCTGGACATTGCGAAGGCCTTCGATCGGGTTTGGCACAAAGCGCTTCTTTCGAAGCTCCCTTCCTATGGGCTTCCCGAGAAATTGTGCAATTGGATCACCAGCTTCCTTGCAGATCGGAGCATCAAGGTCGTTGTAGACGGTGCATGCTCCGACTACAAGCCTATTAACGCTGGTGTTCCACAAGGCTGTGTGCTATCACCAACGCAGTTTCTTCTGCATATCAATGATATGTTGCTAACTGGTAACATTCATTACTATGCGGATGACAGCACTGGTGATGCTCTATACACCGGCCGTGCCAATATTTCTCGGGAAAACGTAGCCGAGTACCGGAACAAACTTTTGTCTGAAGTCGAGTCTTTGCTGAACAAAGTCTCGGATTGGGGGCGACTAAATCTAGTCCAGTTTAATCCTCAGAAGACACAAGTTTGCGCGTTTACTGCTAAAAAGAACCCCTTTGTCGTATCTCCTCAGTTTCAAGGCACTCCTCTTCTTGCCTCAGCCAGTATCGGAATCCTCTGAGTCGACATATCGAGTGACGTGCAGTTTCGTGGTCACTTGGAAGAGAAGGCCAAATTGGTCTCTAAAAAGCTTGGCGTGCTCAGTAGAGCGGGACAGTATTTCATGGCGGCACACCGCCTGCAACTTTACAAGGCGCAGGTTCGGCCTCACATGGAATACTGTTCCCATCTCTGGGCAGGGGTTCCCCAGTACCAGCTCCTTCCACTTGACCGCATCCAGCGCAGAGCGGCTCGAATCGTCGACGACCGAGCCCTTCCCGATCGGCTCAATTCATTGGCACTGCGAAGAGATGTTGCATCCCTTTGCATTTTCTTTCGCATCTACCATGGGGAGTGCTCTGAGGAATTGTTTTTTTCAATTTCAAATTTCACGAACGCACATCCCCTTGAAGATATTAATAACTAAACACAATGTTGCTATTTCATAATATGGGCATATGACGATATCATTAAATCGTTTTTCACCGCTACCGGCGCTGATAGCGCATTTTTTAACAGAAATTTTAAGAGAATTGACATCACTTTATTCCTTATTGATATAATAAATAAATGTTCGCTTCTATTGCTGATATTACTAGATGGTATAGTTTTGGCTTTCATTATTTCATCTAATATTAGCGCCACCTACTTACTTCTAAATAAACTAAAATGGGAAGTCATTGATAAAATGAAATAATACAATGCTACTGAATAAACGATGTAAATAATTGAATCATTTACATTACATTCATCCCGCGTTGGAATCAGCGCAGCGAACACTTTTTTGGCCAAAAACACTGCGGCCTGTGCCCAGTAGTAACATGTATGTAAGCTGCTGCTTTTTTACTTTTCATGGGGCAATATATGCATTTTATTTCATTCGTGTTTTAGGGCATGTTACTTTTTGTTTTCACTCTGTCGTAAATATTAAGGCTTGCAAAGATGAGTAGAACTCATTATCGTCAGCCTATCAAAAGTTCACTGAAATTAATATAGGCCTCCCCCATTAATTGTCAAGTAGCTGGATATTTGCTAAAGTTGCCACGCTTGGCAGGCGGGTTGGCAACCGCAGCTATTATTATTTTGATCTGTTGTCAAGAAGATGATGCAGCCCATCTCATCTTCAGTTTGTTTTCATATGTCACCTCTTACAACGGGACGATATGAGGTGGTGGATTTTATTTCACCGCCACAACAGGGCGAACATTTTTCTACTCCTGTTCATGGGTGTAGTGCTCCTCACGTTCACTGTGAATAAAATGTATATAAGGAATAAAACTAATTTTAAGGAATTTATTGCCTTTAATTTTAACTTTTCAAATTCCCGATGTTTTGGGCACTTTACAGCAACCATGGTTACGGGAGGGACTGGAGAACTGAGGTGTTTGATGACCTGATGTCATCGTTAAAATAGAATAGAATAAATGCAGTAGTAGTTTGAATTTAATTTTATTAATTATGGGGTCCTTAGCAGATGGTAGCACGCAAACATCTTCCCTATTAAACTTAGGATATTTTTAATTTCAATAGCCTCGCGAATCATCATTGGTAGGATTCGGTGTTCTATTGTAAGGATTTGTTGTCTATCAGATCCGATATAATGGTTGGGACGATACTAAACATGTTGACATACTTTAGACTTCCCGGAGCTTCGGTGCTTCACATCAACGATATGTTCTTGTACTCGGAACTTTCATCCAAGATGCGTAAAAAAACCCGTAACATTAGTTTTAATCCATGTGCAGTATTCATTATTATAGAACTGTATATATAATGTTTTTAAGTCTACTCCAAGTAAAAAAAATCTACATCTATTTTATGGTGCCAATCAATATTAAATAGGACCAATGATATGAATGTCTGTCTCAAATAAATAATATATTACTTTGTTAAAACTAAATTAAAGTTAATTAGTTAGTTAGTTTAAAAAACTATGAATAATTTGTAAAGAGTAAAATGTAAATAATAATAATACATTTTGATTTCAAGACTATTTACCTTTCTTATAGATACATCGGAATTGGAAGACACGCCCGATATAAAAAATAGTAGGTGTTTCTAGACATATGTATATATTCACGTGTTTCTGTAGCATGTTACCAATCATATACGACTAATATTTTAGAATGAAAAAAAAAATCTTTGACAGACATAGAGACATGGACATCGCGGTGACTAAAAGTGATCGGATTTTTCTAAATTTGGCACAGAACAGCATTTAATGATGTTCCTAAATTCAAGCACACGCGAGCGAAGCCGTGGGTAAAAAGCTAGTAGAATAATAAATAAATAAAATTGAAGTGTCTGTTTGTGATGTCGAAATAACAGCTTTTAACTAAATGCATATGCAAGTTTATACGGTATTTATATAAAAACACGGTTTTTAAATTTTTTGTCTGTCTGTCTGTCTGTTTGTTCCGGCTAATCTCCGAAACGGCTGGAATAATTTTTACCGGACATTCACTGGCAGATATCTGATGTTATAAGAAGTAACTTAGGCTACTTTTATTTTAGAAAAAGAATTAGGGTTCCGCGCAAAAAATTAAAACCCATGAAATCCAATCGTAATAAATTATGCGCGGGCGAAGTCGCGGGAATCAGCTAGTCAAATAATAAATCTGTAACTATGGCGTCAATAACTAAATACCTAATTATCTAGATCTACCTATAAATAATAATATTTTACTTTTCGGTATGCTTAGGATAGGAACAGTAAAGAATGAAAAGTGGACAATCCTATTGTTATTTAAGCACCCGCATGCTATGCAGTACCTTTTGGCTTTTTGAGAGGCCATACTTGAAAAAAAAAACTAAAAAATAAATATCAAAAGTGGATAAAATACTTATAAGAGAAAAATACTTATTTTTAAAATAAGGTGCGCCTCAACTTGAGCGCGTGCGTGACAACCTCACGGAATTAGCCTCTTGTAGGCGGTCGCACATATTTTATTTCATTCATATTTTCGTACCTAAAGCGTGGAGTGAGACAGGCCTGCTATCACTAACTGAATTCGCAATTTCATTAATAACTAGCTGTTCCCCGCGACTTCGCCCGCGTGTTATTTGGGGTTTTTATTTTTTTTGCGCGGTACCCTAATTCTTTTTCTAAAATAAAATTATCCTAAGTTACTCCTTGTAACTACAACAGGCGGCAACTACAACATTACGGTGTAAAAAATTTGGCGCTTAAACTTATTACTTCATATTTAAGTAACAGAACTCAAAAAGTCGTCATTAATGGTAAATGTTCCTCCGGATCGGTAGTATCAATGGGCGTTCCTCAGGGCTCGATTCTTGGCCCATTCCTGTTCTTAATCTATATTAATGACTTACCTTATCTTGTAGGGGACAATCACGATATAGTATTATTTGCTGACGATACCTCTTTAATTTTCAAACTGAAACGGCAGTCAATTAAATATGACGATGTAAATAATGCTCTATCGAAACTAGTACATTGGTTTAACGCCAACAATTTGCTTTTAAACGGCAATAAGACAAAATGTATTATATTTACAATACCTAATGTAAAACATTCGAAAACCAATGTGCTCTTAAATGGGGAGGAGTTGAGTCTTGTGGATACCACTGTTTTTCTCGGTATTACTATTGACGCGAAACTTCAATGGGGCCCCCATATATCTAAATTAGCAAGCAGACTTAGTTCTGCAGCATATGCTGTAAGAAAGATTAGAAGTCTCACAGATGTTGAGACAGCTAGGTTAGTGTATTTTAGTTACTTTCATAGCGTAATGTCTTATGGAATTTTGCTATGGGGTAATGCGACTGATATTGAAGCTATATTTGTTTTGCAAAAGAGAGCCGTACGGGCGATTTATAATCTAAATTGTAAAGAGTCCCTTAGAGAAAAATTTAAAGAAATAAACATATTAACTTTGGCATCGCAATATATTTATGAAAATGTAATCTATGTACATAAAAACATAAATAGCTTTAATAAGAATAAGGATGTTCATACCTTAAACACTAGGAACAAACATAAGCTTGTAATGCCACTTACAAGACTCCACAGAATTAGTAATTCATTTATGGGGCAATGTATACGCTTTTACAACAGAATCCCAGAACATGTTCAAAGTTTGTCAATAAACAAGTTTAAAAGTTTTATTAAAGAAAAACTGTACAAAAAGGGTTATTATAATATCAAGGAATACATGAATGAAAATAACCCCTGGGAATAAGGTGATCGCCACCATGCTGGTTCTATGAAAATTCATTTAAAATTGTATAAACAAAATTATTGTTAAGTGAAATTATGTTTAAAAAAAAAGTCCCGCTGGGTTTCTTGCTGGTTCTTCCCAGGACAGAGGTATTTTCCGAACCAGTGGTAAATAAAATAATGACTTTCAATAAGTATTATGTAATAATCCATATTGAATAAAAATCATTCTATTCTATTCTATTCTAACATATGCTATCTGTCAGTGAAAATCCGGTCAAAATCGGTCCAGCTGTTTCGGATATTAGCCGGAACAAACAAACAGACAGACAGACAAAAACTTTAAAAATTGTATTTTTGTTATTATTACCGTATATAATCAGTCGTGTTCGAAGCTTGTTGATGAGCGGACCTGTGTCGGTTAGATTCGGTATTGAAACACTGACAGTGTGACTTAAACTATTACCTTATTACGTTGCTACAGTGTTCATTATCTTGTGCAGTGCAATAAGACTATTGACAGTGTAATCCCTTCCTCTGTATGTGAGCGAAAGAAACGGCTAACATTCTTATTACGTTTACTTACGTTACTACGTTTACTAATGCGCCCCCTCGTAAGCGTATCGATTAACCTCTGAATACTTCGTGAATCTTTCTTTTGATACCTTCGCTCCACCTGCCGTCCACGTCGAGCAACCTACCTGTACGCTACCTGTGCATACAAGTATAATCTCTCATAAACATGAGTTTGCAGCGCAGTCCTCCTACTGGATCGCACCTCGACCTCACCAAGCTACGGGATTTTGACTCTTCACAAGGCTTTTACAAAAATTTTTTATGGATGGATTTCCGCAAAGTAACGCCTGATTCTATTAATTATCTTCACAAGGCATTACCCGCAGAAAGAAAAAATCCCCCGAGTGTGAAATTACTGGTTTTCACGAAGAGCTGAGTAACTCACTTTCTTCATATCGCCGCGACATGTCCGAGACGTTGGCAGCTTTTCAGGAAAGTATGATGGCATCGCTAAAGGAACTGCTTGACCAGCAAAGTGACAAAATATGCAAGTTGTGTGAGGATGTCAGGCATGATGTGAGGCAGCATATGTCTTACCTGAATAAAACTACCGAAAACATGTCCTGTGAAATTAATGACGTTAAACTTAACATAACGGCCCTGAATAAACAAATAGAATCGACAAATGTCAGAGTATGTACCCTAGAAAAATAATTGTCTGAAAAAAAACCACATCATTACCTCTCTATTCTCACAGCTCGGCGACAGAGAGCCGCAAGGTCGCTTGAATAATTAAAGATTACCAGAGTCCCGTTCAAGAGAAGCGAAAACCTCAATACTATCCTAAACTGTATCGCAACTAAGGTTGGATTCATAATAACAACTTCTGATGTCGACTATACTCACAGAGTCAGGCGATATCCTCGTAATGATGATAATAAGAAATCATCTGACATCCCGAATATCATAGTACGATTTACTCAAAGAAAAAATAAAACCCGACATGTTGGCAGCAGTGCACGTGCGCCGCGGCCTGACTACTAGCTGATAGGCGTGTGTATCTCTTTACGGAAACGACTCACTGATACGAATCACTGAAGTGACACAAAAGATTGGTTCAGTAACAACGTTTCAAATGTATCATTTGTATCTGGAACAGTGAAACATTGCTCTTTGCTCATTTCGCGCGACGCGTCGCTTGCGAGGCGACTGAGCCACGAGCGAGAGAGAGAGACTGAGACAATGATTAACTTAACTATTGACTCACGAGTGGCGAGTGAGCGGGCGAAATAATTAGATAACAAATAAGAAGTGTATCACTCAACTCGTACGGATTTTCGCTGACGTTATTCATGCACGTAAAAATTACCACTAAGGCGCTTATGTGTCAAATACTATACGGTCGTTTTTTGTATGTAACGTTTGCATTAACAAGTTGTCATTTTACGTTGATGCGGCACTTGTCAAATTGTTTATATTCATTAGCGCCTGTTTACGAAAACATACTGAGTTATGTTTAGGATTTCTTTGCGTAGTGATTATTGTGACTTTACTTTCTTCCTTTTCATCATAAAGTTTAGAGTTATGATACTTTACGAGTAAATTCTGTGTACATAGACATTGCTGTTTTGTGTAAATGGACATTTTTGTAAATAATGAATTGACATAAGTGACATTTTTGTTAAAGTATGAAAGAGAATCGATTTTATATACAATCTTATTACGGTACTCAATAAATAATCTAAGCACTTATAATTATTCAGCATTGTTGCCACATAACATTTCACGGATCAGTCAGTAATAAACGCCCGCGACGCAAATTAATGTACCTATTCGGAACATTCTTTCTTTTATATCTTTTGAGTCGATGATCATATCAGTGTTTCGGAACATTTCAGTGATCAAGATGCAAATGTTCCACTCGCAAAAATGATACACTTTGCCCACCTCCACTAGCAGACTTAAGCCTGGACGGCGCCTCAAGACCGGTTTTTATTAATAACCATCTGGCACCACATTTATTTATTTATTTATTTAGAAAACCAACAGCGTATATAGAAAATATTAACATTAATGTAACAAACTAAAAGTATGGCCAATAACAGGTTTCCCTTATATTGTTTGATGGTAGGTGTATTGTTGTTAGAAGAAAAGGAAAAAGAACAATCTAATAGATAAATTATAAGCAAAATTATAAGCAATTCAATGTAATGAAGGTGGTCATAAGTTTACAGATCAGGAGAGATAGTCAGGTAGAATTATATATTACATTACCTTTATAGATATATAAATATATATATATATATATATATATATATATATATATATATATATATATATATTTACTTATGTATATATACATATTAAATGTTTAAATATATAAACATAATACAAATAATTAATTATAATATATATTAAATAAAATAACTTAAGTACTTATATTTATATTAGTAGCCTCAAAAATACATATAGAAGAAATAGATGAGAGAATATATGATTGTATGTGATTTTAACTTCAACTGCTCTATTTCGTAATAGCTTTCTTGATGTAATCTTTAAACGTAAGTTTAGATTTCGCAAAGAGGTCAATGTGTCCAAATTGTTCATTATATGTACGAGCAAGCCGCGAAAGAACAGTGTTTCGACAGTAGTTTGAATGATGCCAGGGAGTTAGTAACAATGTAGTATTGCGGGTACCGAATTTTGGAGTACGAAAGGTGATTCTTGTGACAAGATATGGACAGTCAATATTACTGTTTATTATATCATATAACAAAGCCATGTCAAGCAAAATGCGCCTGTGTTCCAGAGATAAGAGATCGTGCTCAGTGCAACTGTCTGTGTAAGTATCGATTTTATTCCGACAGCGAAAGTTAAGGTGATTAACAAATATTTTTTGAATACGCTCAAGGCGGCTTTTGTAGACATTGTACTGTGGAGACCATATTGAACTAGCATATTCCAAAACACTTCTGACATATGCAAAATAAACCATTTTAATTGTATTAATATTCGAGAATGGTTTACAGATGCGAAGAACAAAACCAAGATTTTTATAGGCTTTACTGATAACGTAATCAATGTGTTCGGATAGTATCATTTTATGATCAAAAATTACGCCTAAATCCCTAACACTTACTTTTCGGCTGATAATAAAATAAAAAAATAATAAAATCTTATTTTAAAAAGCGCGTAAAGTAGGTAAAGAACTCCATTATAAGTATTTGTGGTCACGGGATTGTAAAATGTTTTTGCGCAAATCAAATACATCATCTAAAATTATACAAATATCCAATGAACACGATTTAAATAAAATATGACTACTTATTGATAAGACATACATGGTTAACATTGTGTCGACTTTTTGTTTGCATTTATATGTTTATTATATTTGGGCCGTTGTACTGTATTTGATTTTATTACTCTTAACAGTGTATACGATAGTCAATATAAGCATGCATCATTAGGCTGGCTTTTCACTATGGGATATAATATATATTATATCCCGAAATATATATATTATATCCCACAATTGGCTTTCACACTGTGAGATATATCTTTTTAACTAGTGTGTGTTCGTCATTGGTCATTGAATTACCCCCCTTTACCCCGTATACCGTTCTGCTGGGGCGCGGAACGGTGTGCGGTGTACAGGGGGCGAAATTTAATATGAAAATATCGCTCGGTCGATCGAAAAAATATTTATAGCTTGAGATGTAATATATATTATAACTCAGTGTAAACGGTTCCATATGAAATGTATGGTGAGCGATATTAATTTATATCTCGAGATGTAATATATATTATACTAGCTGACCCGGCAAACGTTATTCTGCCCTTTCTGGTTGATGGCGCGATGAGTTTATTTTCACACACACACACACACACACACACACACACACACACACACACACACACACTTTTCTATAGATCTATCATACGTATAACTAAATACTCTTTAAGACTAATGGAACCATTAGGAGCCATAATGAGAATAAACTAAAAATAAAGGCAAACAGACAACCTCTTCCGTTTACTCTTTCGTAATCCGATAAAAAGTTGCCTATATGTTATATTCGGTCATTTACTGTCTAGATACAAAATTTCATGGAAATCTGTCCAGTACTTTTTGCGTGAATCGTGAACACACAATTTTTCTACAGATTTATTATATGTATAGATTATATCCCATAGTGAAAAGCGGACTTTACGCTGTGAAAATTCAATTACGTGCTATTATTTACTTTTTAATTAACAAATATCTGATAACTATAATTTTTCTAAAATCCATAAATTGCTAATTAAATCAAAAAATAAATATTCTATAGGTGTCACTACAAGATATAGGGAGATTCAAAATAATTATTTTGAATTGAAATACCTATCTACCATCTTAATAAGCACCAAAAAAATTAAAAAAATGTGGTACGAATGTAAAATTGTTTTTCTATTATTTTCTATAATAAATAACCTAACTTTATGAAATGGCTACTCGTAAAACAATATCAATTTATTACCAAAACGTTAAGGGCTTGCGAACTAAATCTCACGACTTTCTTAAAAGCATTCTAAATTGTAATTATGATGTGATATGTATCACTGAGTCATGGCTAAATGAAGGTTTTTTCACTTCTGAATTTTTTGACGAGCGCTTCGAGGTATTTAGATGCGATCGAGACTCTTTTTCCACGCAATCCACGCGTGGCGGTGGCGTCATAATAGCAGTGAATCGCGAGCTGTGTCCAAGCTTGCGCTCGCGCTGGTGCGCACCGCCGCCCGCCGACGAGCTGTGGGTGAGCATTCCGTTGCGCACCCGACCTATACCTACTGACGACGTTGCGAACGCGATATCGTATTTACACCTTGCCTGTACCTATATTCCTCACGGCGTTCGACATGAATCTCTACTAGCATCATTCTACGATAGAGCTAGTGATCTAATTAACACAAACCCTAACGATTTATTTCTTATTTTAGGTGACTTCAATGTGTCACATGCAGAGTGGTTTTATGATGACGACATAGGTAGCCTGGACATAAGAACAAGTAATGATCACTCACTGGCGATTTCATGAACCTTTCCCTATTATCACAAATTAATTATGAATTTAACGTAAATAACAGACTACTTGACTTGGTTTTTTGCACGACTGCTTGCTGTTTACGGGCCTGTGACAGTCCCTTAATAGCTGAAGATTCCTTATCTTCATGCACAATCCCTGACGGGGTAGCCAGAAAGAACAGATCGCCAAGTGTCACGATCCTTACATACCTCTTTCGCTTCTTTCAGAATCATTATCTTCTTCATACATGCACGTCTAGGTATCCGAGTACTCTTGACCCTACCCTCTTCGAGCAATTTGCTCACATGGTCTTCGAAAGTTAGTCTCGGTCTACCTCGACACCTTTTAATATTAACTTTCGCTGTATATATTTTCTTCACCATTCGGTCTTCACTCATTCGCTCAACGTGCCCAAACCACCGAAGCACGCCCTTATCAATTTTTGTGATAAGGTCATCTTTCAAACCTGCCATATTGCGAATCTCTTCGTTTCGCTTTCAGTCGGCCATGGTAACGCCGCACATTTTACGAAGAGATCGCATCTCCACTGCATTCAACTTGCTTTTATGCTTCTTCTGGCATACCCAGGTTTCGCTGCCATATAACAAAGTCGGTACCAACACTGCGTTATGTATTGCAAGGCGTGCACTCTTCACTACGAATAATAATAGCTGAAGATGCCCATCATAAATCTTTATGTATTGAACTTCCTCTTCAATTACACAAATCCCTCAAAACCAACACAATAAACAAAAAATTGTTCTTTCGGTCAGATTTTGATAGTATTAGAAAGGGATTAGTCTCCGTAGACTGGGACGTAAAATTTTGTACTATGCCTGACGTTGAGGATAGAGTTAAATATTTTTATGAAATTATGATATGATAATGTACCATACCGCATTGTACACGATACAAGTAGATATCCCCCGTGGTATAATCGTCCCATTATTAAGCTCGATAAAGAAAAACGCAAATACCATAAAAAATGGAAAACTTACCATAATGACGCAGACTACAATACATTTTCTATGCTAAGGTCGAAACTGCGCAAGATGAAAAGTGAATGTTACTCAAATTTCATTACCCTCTCTGAGCAGAAAATAGAATCTAATGCTAAATTCTTTTGGTCTTACGTCAAATCGAAGAGAATGACTAGTACCATCCCTCAAAAAATGACTCACGAAGGTGAGACCCTGTCTGACAGTAACGACATTTGCGATGCTTTTAACCATTATTTTCAATCTGTTTTTGTTAGGCCGTCCATCAATTATAATAATAGTAAATTAGATAATAATGTAAATACTGATCCGCTCGTATCCATAAATACAATTTACTTAAGTGATGAGATCATTATTAAAGAACTAGAGAATGTCAATATATAGAGTTGTTAAAACCGATATCTAATATTTTTTCGACTATCTATGAAAACTGGAATCTCTCCTAGTGTATGGAAACGGGCTCTCATTACTCCAATACCAAAGAACTCACAAAAAGATCAAATTACTCAGTATCGGCCAATTTCTAAGATATGTGTCCTTAGTAAAATTTTTGGGAGGATTGTAACTAACCAATTGTCATATGTTGTGCGTAATCATATCGATGAAAATCAACATGGCTTTATGAAGTCGCGCAGTGTGGACAGCAATATGATCATGTTTACAGACTTCCTTCTTAATGCAATGGATAATAACACACAGGTTGATGTCGTTTACACCGACTTTTCCAAAGCTTTTGACAAAATTAACCATGACATACTTCTAAAAAAGCTTTGGAGATTAGGAGTATATGGAAGTCTGCTTAGATGGATCGAATTATATATACGAAATCGCTGTCAGGCAGTCTGTTTGAATGGTTACTGCTCGTCCTTTCTTGCGGTCCCTTCTGGGGTTCCACCTGTGCTTTTTTCCTTGTACATCAATGACATAGGTGATGTCTTACATAACAGTCATTATCTATTATATGCAGATGACACCAAACTTTTCAGGACAATAAATTCTATTGAAGATTGGCGCAAACTACAATCGGATATTGAGAGCTTATGTAATTATTGTGAAAGTAATCACTTGTACCTCAATGCAGATAAATGTTTTATAATAACTTACTCTAGAAAATCAAACCTCTTAACTTATAATTATACTCTTTTTGAGAAGGCTCTTAGTCGTGTTATAAACATTCGTGACTTGGGCATCAACATGGACGATCAGGTTTCTTTCAATAACCACATAGATTTAGCTATAAAAAGAGCTTTTAGAAGCTTCGGTTTCATTAATAGAATAACTAAACCATTCAATTAGACTATCACTCTTAAAATCCCTATTTCGCATTTGTAAGATCCATTCTTGATTTCGGCTCTATAGTGTGGTCGCCCTCAACGTGTATTTCAAACATTCGTACCACCTACACTTCGAAAAAAATATACACAAAACTGTTTTATCTCCCGTTCGTTAAAATTATACAATAAAGAATTTGTAAATCTCTCTTCGTAATCTTATTTGTATAGATTATTGTTTTTCAGAATCTAATTTTAATATATTTGTTTATTGAAAACGGATTTAAGAAATATCTGATCTTCTCAATAATAAAAAAATACACGTGATATTAGAAGGGGTGAGAGAGGTGTGGTAACGTAAAACCTCACGGCGTAACATCAAGGGGGGTAAAATACTGGGAGTGAGTGAGGGGACAGCCTAAAACTTCACGAGATATCGCTACTAATCTGTTAAAGCGTATAATACAGGTACAGTATGTGGTGTTGTTGCAGTTGGGGCAGGTGGGGAGGCCAAATCCGGATCGAGTGGATCGGGCGGCTCGCTGCCAGCTGACGGTGGGGGTGGGGGCGCGGGTGGAGGGGGCACTCGCCGCTCGCACTCGAGTGGAAGTGAGCGCGCAACTGACAGGCCGGTGTTGTTCCTATAACCGCATGCGAGGTCAGTATTCACTACACACATACATATTATACACAAAAGACTACACTTCTGCGTACACATAGAGGTTGTAGAAAACAAAAAAAAATATTTGGTAAATCTAATTGTGCACGCCCTAAGCGCATAAAAAAAATTACGTATAACATGACTATCCGGATTTTTTTTAAAGTAGATTTACATTTCGACAGCCCTATCGGCTTCAGCTCCCTCGAAAACCATGAAAATGACACCCAAGATGAAAAAATTGATACCTATTCCAGTCGCCACCTTGGATTTACATTTCGACAGCTCTATCGGCTTCAACACCCTGGAAACCCATGAAAATAACACCCATGATGAAAAAATGTATACCTATTGCAGCCGCAACCTTGGATTTACATTTCGACAACCCTATCGGATTCAACACCCTCAAAACCCATGAAAATGACACGCATGACGAAAATATTGATACTACTTACTTTTAGTACGTACTACTATTATTTATTCTGTGCTTTTACAATATTGTAATAAAAAAAAATCTCTCATTATTATTATAATCAAGTATTTAAGAAATTTGGTTATTCTTATATTGTGTATTTGTACAGCGATCTTTTTGAGCCGCTGCAAACAACCGAAACAATATCCACTCACGACGGCGACTGACGCCGAACTAAGACTAACTGAGTGACACAGTCTCTATTTATTTAGTAATAAATAAATTATTCATACAAGGCTGCGGAATACACCGAAAATTTCGCCATTAGAAATTATTATAACTAAACTAAACAAAATTAAACTGGCATTTTCATTCAATGGCTTCCCACATGATAGATGAAGAGTTTTAAAAATATATTGAGTTGAACAATTGATATTTTCAAAAGTTATCGTGTTTACAAGCCTTGCGTACTTGATAAATCCGCACCATAAGCCACTAAAACCCCTATTTTATTTAAAAATAGCAATTAATCGATTTAAAAAAATATTAATAACTTCAACAATCATTTATCTTTCTGACAATGTGCTTTTTATATCACTCATATGTATAATATGATTGCTAGATACGATTTCATGCGACAAAACGTTGAAATCTTAATTTTTAGGCCATAGTAGAACATACCGACGCGCTTAGAACGCTTATGGTATGCAATAAGTCTTCTGTTCTTTTGACTTCTTTTCATAACCTTATAAATCTTATAGAGATAACCTACATGTATTTAATTTTGTTAACTTAGCACACTTACTACCATAGCACTTTTATGCGTCATTCATATTCATATGTATCATTCATTCCTTACTAGTGATCTGATCATAAAAGTATTGATTCGACTTACGAACCGGGTCATTCGGGTCGATCCTTCAAATGAATCATTTCGAGTTTCGAGTATAGCAATCTTTATAATAATAACAACAATTTATTTTATAGAATAAAGGTGCCAAACGAGCCCACAGTACACCTGATGGTAAATGGATGCTGTGCCCCATTGGCATTGGCAAGGGAGATGGATATTATTCCATCTCGCTCGCACTGTTGCCGTATAGAAAGTAGGTCGTGACGGAAAAATCTTACACTTTTTCTCGCCTAGCCCCCATCCGCCAAATTCGTACCGTTTGATAAGGAACTTCGTTCCAAAACATGAAGTTCGCCAACACACATTGGGGTAGCGCGGTAAAAAGTACCAATGGAAAATTTACAAAATAACAAAAACTAACTGTAAGACATGGCTATAATTTTATGGAATTATCTAACACAACATAAGCACAATTTATCATTCAATACAATATCCAAAAAATCTCATATATCAATAACCCATATTATATATAAGCGAAATATTACTGACTCACTACCTCATCACGAGATGTGATAAAATAGGATGTTACAGCTTGTATAAAATAAATATTGTATTATTTCTTGTTCCAGGACCGCACTGTGACCAGTCACCCGCCACTGCCAAATACATGGAGCCGTTGTAGTGTGTATTGTACGTTTGTACGTATGTTATAGTGTGTTTGTACGTACGTCTGTAACTCTACGCTACTGCACACTGCGGGGAGGAGGGAGATATTTCTGATGACAACACACGGCTCCCCCCACCCGTTAATATACTATTCTAAGTAGTGTCTGACCGAAGCTCGATTTCTGACCGAAGCGGAAGACTTAAAAACCCTAAGATTTCAGTTCAAGATTGGCTGACTTTAAAACTTAAATTAAAAGTTTATATTGTTAATCTAGATATGATAAAAATTGCGTAATCAAGGCCATTTTTTGCTCATTCGTAACAGTTCCTTCAATTTCGGCGCTTGCTAGGCAGCTTCGGCTTCGGCCAAAACTTTGGCCCATTTTGGCCGAAGCCGAAGGTTTCGCACAGTGTTTTTTTGGCGAAGGTGGCCCAAGCCGAAGCCGAAGCTTCGGTCGGAAACTAAATCTAAGTGACAAACGAAGTCAATGATATAGCTTCGTATAGTTGTAAGCATTAATTTTGGTTTATAAATTATTGGATCGATTTTGAATATTATTTATTTACGATATACAGAGTGTTCTATTACTCTTCTTAGTTTAAATTAAATAAATTCTTAGTTTAAATTAGATTTTGTGCAGATCGATGAAGTTTCTTATTTAGTAAAAAAAATGAATACAGTGTTGCCAAGTATGAACACTGGTCTGTAAGCTAAAAATTTGCAGCAGCAAGCACATTGTGGTCTGTTGTTATAAACAAAATATTAGGTGAAAGAGTTCTCTTTTTATCTATATAAAAGTGAAGTGTCTGTCTGTAATAGTGAAGTAACTGGCTTCTATTAAGCTCGGGGAATTATTTGCATGCTATATTAAGACATAATTGACTATTTTTAAATTTTTATTTCTGTCCGGGTTAATCTTAGAAATGGTTGGCTGAGCCGACTGTGATGAAATTTAACCAACAGTTATAGAGCAATGTCCAGAAGGAGGATATATACTATATTTTATCCAAAAAAATTTAAGTTATTTTTTATTTTGTAAACGAAATATTGATAAAATAAATGTTCTTTGAGCATCTTAAATCTAATGAACTCCAATTTAATAGAACCTATCTAGGCGCAGCCGAGGCGGGTGGCTAGTAAATCCAAAAAAATCTATAGTTGGATATGTGTGTCTTCTATTGTAACAGAAACAGACACTTTTTTATTCAACATAGATTATAAATAATACTTATTGAAATTCACTCTTTTGTTTAGTTACCACTGGTTCAAAAAAACCTCTGACCTGGGAAAAACCAGCAAGAAACCCAGCGAGACTTTTTTTAAATAACAGCTTACAATCATGTATGTTACACAATTAACCACACAAAACAAATTAGAAATAGCTTGGTAGCGATCACCTCATTTCCAGGAGTTATTATCATCCATAAATTCCTTAATATTATAATAACCCTTTTTATACAAATGCTGTTTAATAAAGTTCTGAGCAGGTCATTTGTATATTTTATTGTAGGGATGATTTGTTTTAACCCCTCTGTGGGTATTACCTCTTTGAAAGTCGAATCTTACGACAAGACCCGGTGTACCTAACATACTTATATTATTACATACTTTACAAGTCAGTCGGCGCATTCTTTATTACAAGACGGTTGATATTATATTTTCTCGATTTGATTATTTGATGGCTCCGTAGCGCATTGGCTTAGCAATAAGTTGCGGCGCTGATGGCCGCGGATTCGCATCCCGCACGGAAGAGGTATGGCCTACAATAATTGTTCCTGGTCTGGATGTTTGTCCTTGTGCAATTTATGTTTGTAAACTGCTTCTGCAATACGGGAGAAAACCCTAGTGTCTTATGTACGGGGGTAAACCTTTAAAAACAAAATCAAGACAAAGTGAGTTCTAATCGGAAACAGAATCGAATTCAATTTCAGTAGTAAGCCTGTTAATTTGATCCGCCACGGTATAACTTAAATTGTAGAGATCTCTTTTTGAGAGTAGGTACCGCCCCCTTACCTAATCCTGCCGTCCCTGCTCTGCTACGTGGGTGACAGGAAAATACTTTAATAATAATTAATTTTATTTTGTAATTTTATAAAACTAATATTTGAAAGAAGTAAAAAATATGAACAAGATGCTAAAAGCAAATAAATAAATATGTATGAGTCGTCATCACTACTATGGAAAGGGCTTCTCATCATAAGTTCATCAGTGGACTTTGCGAGCTGAAAAAGCATACTGGTGCCATATTTGCATTTTATTTTAAATTTTAATAAGAGTAAAATACATGTAAGAATTTTAGAGCACTCTGTATAAGATTAAATTTCGATATTTTTTCCTATAAGATTAAATTACGATATATTTTTCTTTTAGAATCATGTATTATTAATATTTTAGAATGTTTCTTCCATTTTGTATATGTATTGATATGTTGTCATATAGACTATCGTCGGGAGTACTACAGGTCGTGTATATAGGGATCATAGTATATAGCACTAGGTGTATAGTAGCGGTTGTCTCGGCGAGGGGAGTTTCAGGATTTTTGAGCAAAAATTAATTTTTTGTGAATTCAGAGAAAACAGTCCACCTGATGGTAGGAGGCTTCTGTGGTCAAAGGCTACAGATGCATTTGTATTCTGTAAGGAATCAGATGAAACGCCTCAAATTTATTATGTATACAGACTAACTTTTGGAACTGGACTTAACCGTTGGAAAAAATAAGGGTGTAATAGATTGACGAAGTAGAGCCTATGGCATAAGTATTTTCATTTTTTTTAAGTATACTTTTTAATTTTGTCGTAATAAAAATAGCATTAACAATAAAAACAATTATTAGTAAATACTAATAAATTTCAAACTTCTGACCTTGAACAGACCGTAAAAATTATTTATTTATTTAATATTCTTCTTTATGGCATTTTGTTATTCGTTATGCCGAACAAATACAAAGATGGAAACAAGTTAACTTCCCACCAATTAGAAAAACAGCAAAATCTTATTTTCGGCAATGAACAATAAAACTACTATAGCGTGCTGGTAAACCTCCTCGTCAAACCGAGAACGCCTGTTAATAACTTTTAGGAACGCCATACAAAACGAGTCGTTTGATGTAAATTTAGCTGTAAATGTAATCGAAGCCTATGTACCCAGTAACTTGGTTATTTTTTTTAGTTTATTAGCGTTAGGTGCTGTAAGTTATTTATCGATTTAATTAACATTGGTGTGAATTATATTGAGAATGAGGGCTGATATTCTCACAGCCGCTAGATGTCGCTAGTTGGGAATAAGTTGAACTTATTTGTAACGTAGATGGTCACACAGTGTCATCATCATTGAAAAGTTATTAATTAAAAAAATCGGTTACACATAACAATGCCTTACGTGCTGTATTAATACTTCTACTTTTAGTGATATCCCTAGTGTGGTTTATCTATTTCTAATCTAATTAATATTTCAGATTAACATTTCAGAAAGAAATTAATCTCTACACTTTTCAAACAAACGAACTTCCCCCACTATGAAATCTGTCAAATATTATACCTCATGCCTGAGTGGCGCCGCCCTGGTGGCGGAAAAAGTGGATGCCTTCATTGATACAAAAATATTATAGTGATAAAAATAAAGATGACGTTTATGTTTAACCTTTAATGTCGCGTCTAGTTAAATATGCAACGTATCAGCTCGGGGTCATAACTTTGACCTTTCAGAACCTTTCCGAAGACCCTTTGTCGTATAAAAGATCCTTTAATAATAAAAAATAGGGTTACATATCGGGATAAAAACTATTCTATATCTCAACTTGGAGCGAGCAATACACAAAATTTCATTAAAATCGGTTGAGCGGTTTCAGACTAGCGTGAACAAACATTGTGACACGGGATTTTCATATATGAAGATTTTATTTCGACACATTGCCTTTAATATTCAACATGAAATCAATGTAATTCGACAGTGATTTTTACGATAAAACTAACCTATTACTTCCATACCTTGAGTCCATTAAAAAGACTTTCTTGGCAGCATTGAGATTCTATATCAAGGATAGATTTAAGTGTCTATGGGTCACAGCATCCTTTTTCTGGATTGTCAGCAATATTTTTAAAAAAACTTTTTTTTTGTCACAGCCACATTATTGGTTATTATTCAAAAATCGTAAGTTGCCGGTTGGTCCAGCTAGCAGGAAAACGTGTTGTGACTTGTTGTAATCAAGCAGCAGTGTTACCTCTTGTCTTAAATATCGATGAAATTTGCACAATCGGGGAATTACTTAGTTATATGCAAAATTATGAGTTGAGGTTTATTGACTTTGGTTTTCTTATTAATTAAAATGATAACTTTACAATTCCAAGTTACGAGTTCATATCAAATTTACAGAACATTAGAAAAAAAAAACATGCGTGTGTGTAGTGAAACACTCGGTTGGAACGAAGTTCCTGTCGTAGTATATTATTGATAAACAAATACAAATAAATGAATTAATAGCGTCTGTTAAAATAATATTTCTTTCATGGCAAGGTAAACAAAAGTGCGAGGGAGATGGATATTATCCATCTCGCTCGCACTATAGAATATAGGGGGTCGTGACGGAAAAATCTAACACGTTTTCTCGCCTAGCCGCCATCCGTCAAATTCGTGCCGTGCGATAAGGAACTTCGTTCCAAAAAACGAATTCTTCTTGTTATTTCATTGGCATCTTTCTTTAAATTTGTCGATCCCAATACTTGAATACTAAATCAGACATTTTTTGAACATTCAACATGAGATCTCTTTGATTTATTTTTTATTTGATTGTAAAGTAGTAATATTTTATTGTTTGCGAAATTCCAGTCATTTCTATGAGTTTTTTTTTTCAATCTAATACTTCCATATCAAAAAGGTTAGCACTAGGTACAAAATAAGGACCGTATTGTACCGATTGTTGGTATTTGGGAGACACCTTTAAGTAACTGTTATGTAGTAATGAAACTCTCTCAAAGTAAATTTATTGAAGGTGTCATTTAGATATTCTTACATTACGAGGTAAATACACATTAATGTAAGCGTCTGTATGCAATTTTGGAATGACTGCCTTTTATTAAGCTCAGGGCATTTGCATGGTATTAAGACAAACGACTAGTTTTAAAATGTTTTTCTGTTTATCTGTATGTCTGCCGGGACATATCTTCTGAATGGCTAAACCGATCATAATGAAACTTTACGAGCAATACCTTGAGGGATCTAGGATATATTTTATCAGTATACCTTGAAGATTTTTTGAAATGATAAATTGATAAAAATAAATGGTCTTCGATCATCTTAAATCACAGTAACGCTACATTGATATATCCTAACCAGGCGTAGCCAGGGCGGATCGCTAGTATATAATTAAAAATTTTGTGCAGCCGACTTCAATATAAATTATTAAAAATAACTCAAAAACGATTGGTCTGACCTTGATCAAATTCATATGGGACCACATGTGAAGTACCAGCGTTCAAATAAAAAAAGTATCATCGAAATCGGTTCACCCAGTAAAAAGTTATGAGGTAACACACATAAAAAAAACATACAGTCGAATAGAGTACCGTCTCCTTTTTGAAGTCGGCAGAAAATACAATAGATGTTACTGATAGTGTTGGTTTAAAAAGATGTCCATTTGACGTGGCGTCAAAACTCTTTGACACTAATTTTATTCTACTTTTGAAGTGAAAATTTATTTACAATCGTGATTTGAAACTCGATGAAACGAAAAAGCGATACTAAAAAGAGACAAACACATATACTATGGGATTTAGCTTGCGAGAGAATGATATAGAATACAGTATGCAGTGTTTGCTATTATATCGGTCTCAGTAAATTAATAATAGAAATTAATTAAAACAATTTTTTATGAATAAAAAATAAAGTTTTAGCTCTACTGAGTTTGAACTACGCACGTGTTTTTTTTTTTGTTATTTTTGTCAGTGTGACATTTCGTAAGTATTACGAGATTTAGGGCACATAAAAAATGGAATGTATGTATACGTAGAAATAAAAGTTGTTCGAAATTAAAACGTAATTGTATGAGGGTAATTAAATGTTATAATACGGATATGTCTTTAAAGAGAATGAATGTTAGTAACTTTTTAAATGGTCGGCATAAATATACCGAGTATTGTATAATCTGTAGTGTTCTTTATAATCTATCATAGAGTATAGACTATAGAGAGTTTGCGCTGGAAAAGTTGACAATGTCTCAAAGATTGGTTGATTGTGAAGCGATAATTAATCTACAAAGACGGTTGTCTAAATCTAAAACTAACTGGTCGTTAAGACGTATTAATTTTTTTTTTGTTTTATTTTATTTTATTATACACAAAATATACATTGAAACACACTCTTATAAAAATATTGAGTCTAACATTACGTCATAAATGTAGTGTTTTCTTTAATTATAATTATAAACGTAACGTGTATTACTTTGTAAACATATCAAGCTTTTATGTAAATTAATGAATTGAAATCAATTTATCTTTTAAAACTTCTTGATAGCGGCAGCAAAGTTCTAATAAAATGTCGAGTGGCGCCCAAACCTATTTATTATTATTTCTATTTATTTCATAACAATCATCTACACAAATAAATAAATTTAAAGTGTCTGTTTGTAATGTCAAAATTACAGCATTTTTAGTAAATGCATAATATGAAAATATATACGGTACTTATAACAAAAAAAAACAATTTTCACAATTTTTGTCTGTATGTATGTTTGTTCCGACTAATCTCCGAATCGGCTGAACCGATTTTACGGGACTTTCACTGGCAGATAGCTGATGTTATAAATAGTAACTTAGGATACTTTTATTTTAGAAAACGAAATAGGGTTCCGCACAATAATTGTAAACAGAATCCGATTCAAATGGGGAAGTATATAATAATAAATTACAAAACATTATTCTATGCTAACAAAGACGCGGGCACAGCTAGTCATACAATAATTACATTTATATTTTATCTCACATTACAAATTTAAGATAGTACATCATTAAAAGGTATGCATGTTACGCCCTGCAAGGACAGCAATACTAAAGGGCTAACTATTTTTGAATTATCTATATTTTAAACATAAATTATAAAATATCATATCGTAAACATTCAATATTATTTTATATAAATTAGTTAAATTTAGACATACAATAGCCGAAGTATTATTTTTTGCCTTTGCTTTACCGTATACCGATGCTATCAACACCATACATATTATAATTCTTATACCCACTAATTTATGTCATACGTCATAATATTATGTTACATGCATTGAACCGCGCTCCCTCACGATATTTCTTGACACGCACTCGCCCACATATCTTCCCTCCTTTTTACTAACTGCTCCAGAAGGAGGGTGAAAAAACCCTGTGGTTCCCGTTAAGTGCGTTATCAGAATAAGTATTCGAACATATTGAAATAACTTTACTCTAGAAACCTCGACCATAAAAAAATTAATGTAATTAAAAAAATATTTGCAAATTGTGTGTGGTTTTATTATTACCTCTTTGGACAATACTCTTGCCAATGCAGAAGTAATAAATCTACATACAATTTTCGAAATGAACTTCCCGTATCATGAAATCTGTTCTATCAAATGTTTCACCTCATTGCTAGAAAAAGTCGTGGTCATGTACACAGCGTTGCGTGTATATTTCTTTGTTGAGGCGGCAGCTTAATGTTTGTTTACAAAATATTTAATATTTATGTACTATAAGTAGTGGACTCGTGTATATCCAGTGTTTAACGTAATATAGAACCTTATTCTTAACAAAATACGTTATCTTTCCCTATAGAATTCGTTCTAGTCTTTCACAATTAGTTCAATGCGGATTTAGTAACTTCTAATTATCAACAGTTATAATTTATAAATGTAATTTTATTTGTTACGCAATACCGTAATCAATGATTTAAAGAAATGATTTCTAATTTTAATTTTAACCCTTTTAATTTTGAATTTAGCATAATACTTTTAACTAGAGACTGATTATAGACTAGATTTTGCCCTTGTATTTTGTAACCTAAAGCATACATTTTGATTTTTGGTCAAAAATTTAAAAATGAGAATTCTTTGTATTAAGTACACAACAATAATTATTTACTGTAAATAGAGTGAAATTTTAATTTGTCAATACTCAGTTGCTTCAACTGTTATAATTCGTACCATTTATTTTTTAATTTACAGGCGCCATTTTCTCGACATCCAGCAGTCATATTGTGACTGACAAGTCGACAAAATGGCGGCCGACTTTTTGATTGCAATCACCTAGATTTTGATACGAATAAATTTATTTCGTACTTTTATTGTCTGTATATTATACATTAATGTTTATTTTGAATAATTGACGACTTTTCATGCGACTATAACGTGTAATTTTTAATAAAGGAATAGCATTTTGTAATTAAAATGTAGTTTTATTTGTGACTTATTCTTTGTCATAGATATGTTAGGGACCAAGTAATTAATAGAGCATTATTCATAATGTTCAGACAGTTTGAAAAATTCCCAACGTAAGTAGACAATATGATAAAAACTATTGAAATAATTAAAGTAATAAAGAAGTTTAAATCAGTATTATTTACGTAACCCGATGTGACTTGTCATTACTCATCTTGCCGGGCATTATAAATAGTGCCCTGATTAATCACTTAGTCCATAACAAATATATGGGAAACAGGCCACCAGATGGTACAGTAGCGGACCTTTTCTTGTTTAACGGATTGATTCCTCCCATTCTATTCTATAATGGTCACCAGATATTCAGCTGGTCTCCGTGGTAAAGGATTGTAATAATTTACCAGCATCTGCCTCTCCATCCAATTATGTTTTTCATAGAATAAGGCTCACAAGCGAACACGCAGTCCACCTATGTAGATGCGTAGACACCTATGACTGAGGACTAAGATGGAATGTAAAGTTTCCAGTAAAATGGTTTCCGGTTCTCTACACTCACGCTTTATTAAGCTGCTATTTCACGCTGGTATTATGTGAGAGCGTGGTCCTTCCCCGGTCTAGCCGACCCATTCGTGCTGCAACCATAATATAGCTGCAGTGTGGCTCTACCACGTATAAAGTGTAGGTGGTATTAGATTTTTTTATAGGATAGAGTGACAAACGAGCATACAGTCCACCTGATGGTAAGTGGTTGCTGTGACCCATAGACATCTACATTTATCCTCAATAAAGAATCAAAATACAGATGCGTCGTCACCCGTGAGGACTAAGATGGGATGCCTCTTTTCCAGTAAAATGGTTCTCTACACTCACCATACGAAACACAGCAGTGTCAAGCTGCCATTTTAGTTAAGGAACAGGCTTTTACTAAGCTAAGTCAGTGCGCTTCACCATCTTCTGCTGCATCAAGACCCCACCAGGTGGGACAGTTGTCAAACACTGGCGTATAATAGTCACAATAAAGATTGTAAGTAGCCAATGCAAAATAAGGTGCCCGGCTCTAAATAATTACTTGTATATTTATTTCTGTTAGGAGTACCAGTGTTAAATACCTCACAGCCTGTAATCATACTGGCTCTTCATATTATGTTAAATAAGAACCTTCTAGAAGCACCGCAAAGATAACAAAAAGCTTTTTTCTGTTACCTTACCAACCACGATCTACTTACTTCATTACTTGAAATAAATGTATGTTTCTGGTTCTTCCTAGTTAGCTAGGATATTTTTATTCTAAATATTTATATAGAAGCCCTATGTTCAATAATGGACTTGAGTCCATTATTGAACATAGGGCTTCTCCGTAGATTGCCTCATTGCTTATAGTTGCCACGATTGGCAGGTAGGTTGGCACTTGCTGTTTTTTATATTTTAGTTGTTAGGAAACTATTACCGTTTTAAAGACATCTTTAAACAGTATCGATAAATATCAATACTTCGTCGTATTACTGGACTTTTTGACGACGAAAAAAAAACAACAAATGAATGCTTTTGTGCTCCTTAATTGTTTTGTCTGATAAATTACATTGTCTATTACATTGTAAAATCAATTTATAATCTATACAAATAAATAAAATTGAAGTGTCTGTTTGTAATGTCAAAATTACAGTTTTTTACTAAATGCATATGAAAGTAAATACGATACCTATAACTAAAATACAATTTTTAAAATTTTTGTCTGTCTGTCTGTCTGTCTGTCTGTCTGTCTGTTTGTTCCGGGTAATCTCCGAAACGGCTGGACCGATTTTGACGGGACTTTCACTGACAGATAGCTAATTTCATAAGGAGTAATATAGGCTACTTTTATTTTAGAAAAAGAATAAGGGTTCCGCGCAGAAACATAAAAACCCTAACACGCGAACGAAGTCGCGGGGAACAGCTATTTTAAAAATATATAGAAATTGATACGAATTCGATACTCTAAATATCGAATATCTCTATACCGCGATTAAAAATATTGACGATAAATATCGATAATTTTGTGAGAAAATATCGATATATCTATATTTTTTACCCAAGCCTAAGGAAGACGCTGCTGTCGCCTCTTACGACACCCGCAGCACGATTATGGGGTAGTGGATATTCTTACACCACCACTACACAGTAAGTCAGTCAGTAAGAATGAATAAGAAGAGTGATAAAGCAACAGAAGTCAACGGCAGAGTCGGCAATCGATGTCCTAGACGAAAGATTACCGACCAAACTGGCGATATATTGAAGATGGTTCAAATTAAGAGTAGGTATCCTTAACTGAAGAACATGTATGCGTATTTGGATGTAAAGGAGGCGAGAGAGGTGTGTCAGGTTCGTGCCAAATGGAAGTCCGTAGTCTATGCCTACCCCTCTGGGGAACGGACGTGAGTATCCCTGTATGTATGTATTATATACTAGTAGTATGTATATTTACATATTATGTTATGTACACACAAAAAATTTCATCAAA
Source organism: Parnassius mnemosyne (assembly GCA_963668995.1). Lineage (NCBI taxonomy): Eukaryota > Metazoa > Arthropoda > Insecta > Lepidoptera > Papilionidae > Parnassius > Parnassius mnemosyne. The sequence goes on along the minus strand of CAVLGL010000082.1, from coordinate 18,638,269 downwards.
ATCGTTTGAGCCGTATTCGAGCTTTAGCGAGACTAACGGACAGTAATTGATTTTTATGTATAGAGACTTGTTTTTAATAAAAGTAAGGATGATATACTCGTACGGTCACATATTTAGAATACAAACACATAACTGCAGGCTTTTTCGCTACCCTAGATGACATAAAAATGATTGTGAGTTTGTAGTACATTGCGTTGATGTTTTATGAGCCGTGGTAGTTCTTACAGAAAAGCTATAGCATACGACGCAATGTACTGCAAAGTAACCATCATTTTGATATCAGCAAGTTCCGCGAATAGTCCTGCTAATGCTGCGGCCCATACACACGTGCAATATTCTCGATTAGGAATCGAATTGTCGATGTGGTTTCGCCCCTAAGGGCTAAGATAGAATGTCTCGTTACCAGTGAAAACTCTAGATCTCAGCTTCTCATCATTTATCATACGAAACACAGAAGCATTTTGGTAATACATATTTCACGCCTGTGTACTGTGCTAGCGGGATCCTTTCTCAATATGGTCAAGGCCTAAGAAGGATATGCAGACATGCCCCATATCATGTCGTTGGTGTTGTAAGACGCGAAGGAAGGATACATATAATATTTAATGATACATACATTATTCACATAAATATTAATTCTTGGACTTAAGAAAATAATATTTTGGATTATTCTGTCATTTAAATAATATTCAAATATAATAATACAATATTCATTATCTTAATGAATAAAGTAAAACTAAGAATTTATCATACAGTCCTACTCTTCGCGGTGGATGCTCGCTGAATGGCAATACTTAGGCTGGTTTCACAGCTGTACGGGACTACCGGAGCGGAGACAGACGTGAGGCGCTATAAGATCGTTTCACAGCGACGCGGATTGTTCCGTACGGGACTCGCTCCGCGTAGAACCCGTACAACACCACCTGCGTCCCGCACCCGGACCCCCGCACATGCAGACGCGAGCGCACCGCTGCTCATCCATCGTTTCACAGCAATGCGGAGCGCCCGTGCTCCGTGAGTACAATCGAGATGAATCGATTAATTGACACGGGATTTGTCATAGACATATATATTTCTCATAGATATATATATAGACATAGATAGCAGCACGAAACATGTCTTGATGTTTTCTTCAGTTCTCCAACCTGGAGTCATCAAAACTAATCGACATACGAATAGTTTTGATCTATACTAATCGACATACTAAAATAATTAAAAAATTTGCGCGGATCGTTCCTAAGTTTATAGTTTAAGGTTACAAATGCACTTTTGAAACAACTTGCTTCGATGATGGGATGTACCCATAGTCTCTTTCTCTGTCGTCGTCGTCTCTCACAAATTAAATAAATACCAATAATCTATACCTACTATAATAAATCTGTAGAAAAGCCGTGTCTGTAAAAGTAATATATTTTTGAAAAAACAAGTCCATATTACTAAATAAACGGTGCTGAAGCTAAATTAGTGGTTTTTAGAATTTTTGTCTGTCTGTCTGTGTATTACCGATTCACGCAAAAACTACTGGACCAATTTCCATCAAATTTTATATGTAGGTAGTTAGTACCCCGTGGCAACTTATAGGCTACTTTTTATCTGATTACGAAACTTAAAAAAGAAGGTTAAGTATTTTTCTTCACTTCACACGATTCACCAAGTAACGCGAGCCGCTTTTTGCTCTTCACAGAGCGAATGCGGTATCCATCGGGAAAACAACTTTTTTACACCTAATTATTCATGCAAGATTATTTGCATTTGACTCATGCCAATGTCTAAAGTTGCCTGAATTTCGCGGTATGTCACATGTCGATCTTCCTCAATCAGCTTACGCACAGCATCAACGTTTTCTTGGGTGACTGCAGTTTTTGGACGACCTTGACGGGGATCATCACTGAGCTTGACACGTCCACGTTGAAATCTAGCAAACCAGCTATAAATTGTGGTTTTGGATGGGGCTTCATCACCAAATGCAGAAATCATCCGGTCAACACACTGTTTTTGTGTTAAATCACTTCGAAATAATAAATCATCGCTCTTGAATTTTCTCGAGGCAATTCCATTTTCTCAACGACTAAACAAGTTTGACAAAACCTTGTGACAAGACCGAGAATCTTTTTTAAAATAAATAAATGGTATTCGATTTTTGAAACCAAGGACTTTTTAATTAAAAAGATTTTAATATGACAGGAATAGTGGAAATATTCCATTCCCGATACTTTTAGTGCAGCCCTCGTATTTCGTGAAATGGTGTCATTTCACGAAATACGATAATATTTATCACTGTTTGCTGACCATGTCATAATATAGCTTAGCCAAACAAAGAATAGAGATCGTTTAACGATATCACTAACTTAATACAATATTGCTATTTCATGACAATATCTTCATATCGTCAAATAGTTTTTCACAGCTAGCGGCGCTGATAGCGTGTGTTTTAACGGAAACAGATTTTTAACAGAATCAACATCACTTATTGCCTTTTTTATATAATAAATAAATGTTCCCGGTTTTGGGGTGGCTCTTGAGCCTTCTTTCTTCTATAGCCGATATTACTAGATACTATAATTTTTACTTTCATAGTATTGATGTAATTTAGCGCCCTCTACTTTCTCTAAATAAACTAATGATAAATAACTGATAAAATTAAATTTTAGAATGCTACCGAATTCTTATTCGTGCAGCATCAAAAATTGTCACACTTAAAAATATCTAGACCGGTGGTTATTATCGGCATTATTTATCACAATAGCCACGTTTGGCAAAATGGCTAACATCACTGTTGTACACAAAACTGAGATTAGGAGAGAAGCTCTTTAGTTCAATATATTGCTTGTCTGTCGGCATAGGTTTCATTTTACCTACTTCATATGCTATCACGTTATCTGATGTAAATAATTGGAAATGAAGTGCACTGTGTGATTTTATCTCTATTTGATGGAATAGTTCGTGGTATCGTTGGGTTTCTAATTACGCGGTAGATATGGTCAACAACGGTACAAAAGCTTTGTTTCAGTTTTTATGAATTTTATTTAAACAAATACGAGAGCCGTGTAGCTCGCCGTGAGATTTCATCACGGCAAGGGAGCGAAACGTGTACGAGTCCTTTCAGGACAAATGAATCTGTTATGGGGAATTTTACGCATTGACTTACTACATAGGTACCCAGTGAAGTGGTGAAGAAAAACTTCGTGGGCAAACCTAAATGTCGGAGTAGTAGTTGAAGGATAGCGGCATACTCTTTTCTGCTCACAAACACTATAGGTAATGGGGAGCCCTGTGCACAGTAGTGAGACGTATGTAAGCTGCTACTTTAGTTTTTATATCTTTAATGAGACTTATAAATCAGTTTGTTGGATTTTTGTGACAGTAGTGGTTTCATAGCTCACACTAGATATGAAAATGAACAGGCTGTTGCGAAAAAATACTTTAAATATCGAAGATTGCAGATTTTACTTAAACAAAGATATATTTTATTTTACTTGTCAAAGGCAAAGGTAAATTTCATAGTACACAAGCATTATTATATATTTTTACATATATGTTAAATGCAATTTGAAGTGTCGATTTACCACGTTCTCGGCGGTGAAAGAAATCTGAATATCTGAGAAGTTCCCCAGCTGAGGTGATCCAGCGTTGGCACTTTTTTTGGCCAAAAGCTCTGTGGCCTGTGCCCAGTAGTGACATGTATGTAGGTCGCTACTTTTTTTAGTTTTAATGGGGCAGTTATGCTGTTTTTATATCATTTATATTTTCGGAGATGTTACGTTTTTGTTTTCACACTACCGTAAATATTAACGGTAGTAGCAAAGATTCGAAAGAATAGAACTCATCACCGTTATCATTACAACCTATCAAAAGTCCACTGAGCTGAACATAGGTCTCCCCCATAACTTGTCAAATAGGCTGGATATTTGCTATAGTTGCCACGCTTGGCAGGCAGGTTGGCATCCGCAGCATTTATAATTTTGAACTGTTGTCAGGAACATGAGGCGATAGAAGAAAACAAACAGGAGATGTTCCCCATCTCCTGTTTGTTTTCTTCTATCGCCTCTTAGGACACACGCGGAACGATAGGCGGATTCTCTTTCGCCGCCACAAGAAGGCGAACATTTTTCTGCTTTCGATCATGAGTGTAGTTCTATCTACGTTCACTGCGAATAGAACTTCATTTGCAATAAAAGTAATCATAAGGATTTTAGCGTGTTTAATTTTAACTTTTATAATTGATGACGTTTCGGGCAATATACAGAACCCATGGAGAGGGGGGCGGGGGTTTATTTGTTGTCTATCAGATCTGATATAATGGTTGGGACGATACTCAACATATTGACACACTTTCAGACTTCTCGGAGCGTCGGTGCTTCACATCAGCAATACGTTGTTTTACGCAAATTTTTATGGAACTTTCATCCAAAGATGTGTTTTGTACAACCAGCTTAAATAGAAGTTAAAATGTAACGTAATTTATTACAATTTGTTTTATCATATGTGTAGTATTCATCATTATCAGAACTGCATTTATGAAATTATGAAGTCTACTCGAACATAGAAAAAAGAATCAGAATCTATTTTATGGTGCCAATCAATATGAAATGGAAACAATGATATGAATCAAATATCGCATATAAGACCATGAACTCATCATTATTTTGATAAAAATAAATTATGAATGAATGTAAAGAGTAAATAATAATAGTAAATTTGGATTCCAAGACTATTTATCTTTGTTATGGATGATACATCGTAAGACAGGCCCAATATAAAAAAAAATTGTAGATATTTCTAGACATATGATATTAATGCAATTCTGAAAAACTTATTTCTGCACGTGTCCCTCAATCATCTAGGTCCAATAGTCTTTGGGCATTCAAAAAATTCTTTGAGAAACTGACATAGATACACAGACACCGACTTGACTCTAAAAGTGATCGAACTTTACTAAATTTGGCGTGGAATACATTTAATGATGATTCTAAAAAAGAAGACCACGCGAGCGAAGCCGCGGGTAAAAAGCTAGTTTTTAATACGTTCGCATTCACTTTCATTTGCGACTGTCTTCCGCTAGCACCCGTATTTTCAGTATATAAAAAGTACTCTGTGACCCGTATCGTACTAAACACTCGTTTCAGAGCACTGCGGGCGCTAACCGTAAGGGTCTCCCGCATTACGGGCTACCCGTACGGAACTCCCGTACAGCTGTGAAACCAGCCTTAGCCTTTGAGCGAGAAAAGAACCAGAACGCTCTTATCGCTTCTCTCTCCTCTCTTGTTAGTTCCTTTAGGAACTTCACCGCACGTGAACCTCACGGACCGATAGTCTACAGCAAATGGCACTAATATGTAATCATATCTCAGAGACTCATATCTGCCTCACTTAGTGCAGCTGTCTCTGATGCCGCTCCGGCTCTAAAATGTGGTGGACTTAAAAAATATCCTACTATTGTTGCGAAATGAATTCCTCTATACGGAGAAGAAACGGCGTAGGAAACTCCGCGGGTATCCTTTATAAGAAAATAAATTTTTGGAAGTCATTGGAAGTAAAGACTAGAAATGAGTTGGGAGGGGGGGACTCGAACTTTAGGTCTAGTCAGTTTGAATAGCCTATCGTGTAGAGGATGTCATGGGGGTCATGGTTGAATAGGGGCAAAACGTTCTCATTACACTCCTGGGGGGTCAAAATGGCAAAAAACCAAAAAATTAAAATTTCCTTCGGAGGTTATTACAGTCTTTACTTCCCACGTCCCACTTGTTTAAGAATAAAATATAACTAATGACTGCACGAACTAATTATGACAAAAAACTCTATTCTTGTTTCTAGCACAGCTGTTCAATAAATTACTAGATGTCAAAAAAACAGCAATAACATGAAATTGTTCAAAATTTCACTTAGGAAATACGCAGTTACAGGGTATAGTGTAATAGTGTAATATCTTTAATAGGCGGTATCTAATATGTATAAGTAAATAATCTAAGACTATTTCGCTTCCAAACTAAAGGCAGATGTGATAATGTTAGTAGTATATCTATACAAATAAATAAAATTGAAGTGTTTGTTTGTAATATCATAATAACAGCTTTTTACTAAATACATATGAAAGTGTATACGGTACTTATAACAAAAACAGAATTTTCAAATTTTTTGTCTGTCTGTTTGTTTCGGCTAATCTCCGAAATAGCTGAACCGATTTTGACGGGACTTTCACTGGCAGATAGCTGATGTTACAAGGAGTAACTAAGGCCTCTTTTATTTTAGAAAAATAAATAGGATTACGCGCAAAAAAATTTAAAACCCTAAATTGAACGTAGCCGAAGTTTGTAATATAATTACTTTGTATCTCATTACATAAGTGAACCATAGTATGTAGAATCATCGTATGAGAAATAAAATTGTTTAAACCGATATCTTGCGTTATTTTGCGAAAACCCATTATATTAAAGATTTTAGAGATTAATAAGTTAAATTAAGTAAAATAAAATGATGCGTCTCACCTAGTTTGTAGAACACCTTCCGCCCTCCCTCAATTGCTTGTACTATCTTTATTGGGATTAGTGGTGACGGGGAGTTTTTAAGCAGATATTTTTTTAAATCTTTAACTCTCTTTTTGTTGTTTCTTGAAATTAGTAGTAAATAGTTAATATCGTTCAATGATGTGCAGTATGAAAAATAATAACTGCCATCTTTAACTGGAGCGTATTTTATGATGCACTCAAAAAACATCTTAGAAGTCATTGATTTTTATCTATACAAATAAATAAAATTGAAGTGTCTGTTTGTAATGTTAAAATTACAGCGTTTTACGTATAAACGTTAACGGTTTTTAAAGTTTAAACTGTACTTATAACAAAAACACACTTTTTAAAATTTTTGTATGTCTGTTTGTTCCGGCTAATCTCCGAAACGGCTGGACCGATTTTGACGGGATTTTCAGGACGCCTCCATAGGATAGCACATCTCTAGTGGTAAAGCACATTTAATGCCAGAAGATATAGGCAGTATAAACTACAAATATCTTTCAAATTCAATCACTTTTCTTGGAATTAGTCTCTAAGCAAAACTTTCATTAAAACACTACAAAACAAAAGAAAATTTGAAAAAATCGTGGGATAGATCCACACAACAACATATAAACTGTTATGCTGAAGTTCTAAGTACCACGTACAACGAATACCCCAAACGTTACTGTTGGAGCAATACCCTCAAGGCATTGTTGTACCGCACACGTAGATCGCTGCCTGCTCGCTGGGTATAGCTAACCCATAGGCTACAACAGTAGAACGTAGTGTACTAGTAGTACGCGTACCTATATATAAAGCGTTAATTTAACCTGTCCACTAGAACGCGTAAACCTGCGAGCCGGGATATTACAACGAATCGCCAACGATCGACGCTCTCTCTTCATGTCCATATCGTCTTTTAAGGCGACACCGCGAAAAAATGCACCTCCTTTCATCGAATAGTATAGGAGTATGACACGACTAACGAATGATTTCTTATATTTACGCGAACACTACACACTAACGAAACTGGAATTTTGATATAGGTAAATTCATATCTTTATCTTGAGTTTGCTTGCTCAAAAACACGATTGTAAAATTTTTACTCGATTATAATAATTTGCGAAAACACCTCTAAAAAATCACTATAGTTGAAATTACTTAATCTATATGCTTGGAAACCACTAGAATACATTCAATACATCAATATTCGTAATTTACTTGCTCATTATTTTGATTACTAAAATCAATATTTTTTTTACGCGGTTTTAATCGTCGCGGGCGCTATGCAAATTTAGACCTTATGACGGTGTTTTTGAAGTTTTTATAGAAATTATGTTTTACTCTGGTTATATATAGCGTATGGTATATATAGCGATAGCCCGCTTAAACGGTTTTCGATGTGTCGCCTTAAATCAACTTTAACCCAGTGGCTCAGTTACTTAAAACTAGCAAACCGTATCAAAGGTTTCCCACACAATGAAATTTCCGGAAATTCAGTATAGTTAATTGAGCCCAACTTAAAAACAATCCACTCACTTTTACTTGTGTTGTACCCAGCGTGGGCTGGCACCCAGGTCGGTTTGCTATCAGCACCCCCCAAAATAAAACGAAAAATGCTAAACATGCTTGCGGTACTTTATTTTGCTAAAATATTCTATTACCTTATCAATATTTACATTCTTGTCTTTTTCGATAGATAAAACGGAAGGATTGGTTAGTCGCGCTTGGCTCATTGCGGACCTTAAAATTTCATTAACTTGAGTTTCAAAAGTTTGTTTCACATGAAGTTACCGAAAGACACACAGTTTAAAAAAATCTTAGACAGCGCTAGATTCGGAATAGACTCAGCCCCATTTTACGATGAATCTGAGAAGTTCCAATGAAGTCCACTGAACCGCTTCTTGGGAAGAAATGTTAGCGATTGACCGGGCACAGTCAAGGATATTTAGGTCGACACATTATACACACATACACATAGACAAAATATCTGGATCAGGCTCACGAGGTGACCGACATGTGGGGTTGTCTGCTGACCAAAATTGTACCTGTGGTCGTTTCTACGAACAGGCTAATCCCGGTCAGCCTCTCAGGTCATCTGAGGCAACTGGGACTCAGTGATGGACCACTCCGGGCTCAAATGCAGAAGGCGGTGCTCTTCGATACCGCCCGTATCAACCCCCGGTTTCTTTCCCTTTCCTCCTAACCCTCGGCCGTTTGGTCTCCCCTGCCGAGGGTTTCCATTTGGTTGGCTTTTTATTTATTTACGTATTGTCTATGTATTTATTTCACTAAATTAATATATTATGTATATTTATATGTGGCAGAACCAAGCTGCAGCTATATTAGTAGTATAGTTGTAGCACGAATGGGTCGGCTCTACCGGGGAAGGAGCACGCTCTAACAGAATACCAGCATAAAATAGCAGCTTAACACTGCTGTGTTTCGTATGGTGAGTGTAGAGAACCAGAGACCCTTTTACTGGAAACGACGCATTCCATCTTAGTCCTCACGGGTGAGACAGCACATCTGCATTTTGGTTATTTGCCGAGGATAGATGTAGATGTCTATGGGTCACAGCAACCACTTACCATCAGGTCATCAGGTGGACTGTGTGCTCGTTTGTCACTCTATCCTATAAAAAAAAATGTATATTTATCATTTCCATTTATACATGAAATCAGATGAGAAAACCATTTAAATATCCCATAGTAACAATAATAAATATAGAAGAGGCGCATGTCCAATACGAAATGAAAAATAAATTTTTGACGTAAGAAATTATTTTGTTTGTTATACGTCAACAGGTTTTCTATTCTACAAATAGCCATCCCGTCCCGGCTTCGCACGGGTGATTTCTGGTTCTTGACAACAGCGCCATCTACCGGGTCCAATTGTGAATCCAAACTATCCAGGTACCCATTCAAACACACACAAAATAATTCATCATAACCGGTCGAGCCGTTTTTGAGTTTTAACGAGACTAAAGGACAGAAATTGCTTTTTATATATGTATAGAGGTAAAATTACTCGTTTAAAGCCGGACTGGTTATCAGAAGTAGCTGAACTAAGTGGCGCAAATATGAGTCTCTGAGAGATGATTACACATTAGTGCCATTTGCTGTAGAGACTATCGGTCCGTGGGGTCCACGTGCGGTGACGTTCCTAAAGGAACTGTATCTGCTACTAGTCGTCGCTGCTGGTGATAAGAGGGCTGGTTCTTTTCTCACTCAGAAGCTAACTATAGTCCATTCAGCGAGGAAAAGCAGCCAACGTTCTTGGCACGTTACCACGGGTAGTAGGATTGTAAAAGTTTTTAATTGTAATTATTTAAGAGTTTGTTTCATAAAATAATGTAATGCATTCTGAATGCAATATTTAAAATAGACAAAGACATTTATGTAGTAGTTATATATTTAAATCTCTTTGAAAATAGATAATAGATGTCACTGCATAAAATATGAATTGAATAGTCCATGGAATCAATTCATATTTTATGCCGTGACATCTTGGGCACATTATGTATCTTTTTATCCATACATAGAAGTGTAACTCTAAGTTTTTATCAATCAATACTACTTATTATGTACGTTTGACATTAATACCATTAAAATATAATGTTTTTATTTAATTTCCGATAATAAATGAACACTAGTAGATTTATTAACAAAATTATTTTTGTTGTATATTTCGTAGTGCCTTATCTAGTAACGTACAACTGTTTTCTGAATTCTGAGAAAGTTTGGTGAAATATAATAATTTCTGATTAATTTGTGTTTCCTGTTATATAACACAACACATACACAAATGTGTATATAATATTATATATGTGTATGTGTTTATGAATATATATTTATATTGTAAATTGAAATACATGTACTTTGTTAATGTTTGAAACTTAGGTTTGAAATATTTTTAATAATCAGATATGCAAGTTCCCTCACAATATTTTCTTTTACAGCTTAGCACGTGGTAACTAATAAACAATTTCATTGATGCCGGCGGGATGGAAAGGAGATAGAAAGAAAGAACGAATATGTTTATTTATTGCCGCAACATGCAGAAAATCAATTTAATAAACAAAAAAAATACTAACTAAATATTAAAAAAATGTATTGCGGCAACAAAAAAATAAGTCAGCATAATGCTACAGTAACAGAGTTAGCGCAACGCTGATATTGCCAGAGCCACATAAGTTGACTTGCTAGCAATCGCTGGACATAACTTAAAATCTCTAATTACGTACCTAAGCAAAATTAACATTAAATATTGGTAGAGATAGAACCCAGGTTACTCGTTCACAGTGTGGTTTATGGTGAGCGCTTTAACTGCTGAACTAGGCGAGTTAAGTAGTAACTATTAGCCTATTGGTCTTATATTAATTTCTTTATTTATTTATACATAAATATTTCGTATAACAAATGTTTAACTATTGATCACATACAAAAGCAGTTCAAATCTACCAACGGTTCCATTGAGATCTATATCACTAAACTCACTATATCTCACTCAACTTTACGAAAAGCTAATATTCAGGGTTGAAGACTTACAGGCTTAGTCTAATTTATTCTGGGATAATGTAAAAAAAAAAAACAATATTTTAATTTCATTATTTTAATCTATTTTTTTATTTTCTTTAACAAAATATTATTAATTATATGAAAAAAATAAATGTATAAATGCTAGAGGTAATAATTAAAAATAATACTTTTGATACAAGGAAATAGTTGCTTAACATTAACTCCAATATATAGCTGTTTAACTTAATTAAAACTAAATTATTTGTAGACAATAATTTCAAGTTACATAATTAAAATATATTTGAGACATTTAAATTGAGGTCGACCAGTCTTTCGCTCTAATAAAAATCTCAATTAACATTTTGTTGCATAATCTATATTTTATGTCATTGATACAGATAACAACATGAAGTATTTGTCCGTGATTATCTTTTTATACCTGAAAGATGTGTAGAAAATAAACGGTTTTTGAGGGAACTTGAACACAGATTATTGCTTTTGTTTTATCTTTTAAACGATAGATTGAAAAATGAATTTTGATACGTAAATTTGACGAAACAAGTGCTCCGATTCCGATATTGATGTAAACCTCAAGTTATTTTGTTTGCATGAGAAAAAGTTTATCATCGACATTCTGCTGAGTTAAGCTGTCGTACAAATCTCACAAAAACTTCGCAATGTGACACATCAGCATTGTGAAGAGGTATTTTTTAATTTTTTATAGATAATTTCTAACTATTTGACAATGGCAAAAGTACAACCGCACGAGTCTATTACCAAAGAAAAAAGTCTATGTACGTCTCGCGACTGGGCAAATAAATGTCCGCGGCGCTGCCCGAAAGCGTGTTGACGAACATCACATGTCTTCGAAATATTTCTTTTTCTTATTTCTCAGACATGCCGGTTTCCTTACGATGTTTTCCTTCACAACCGAGCACGTGGTAAATTAGCACATAAAATTGCAATTAACAATTTCATTGGTGCCGGCGGGGATCGAACCCGGGTTGCATCTGATCTACCGCGGCTTTTATGTTTTATATTATGTGCATGTAAAATTATACGGAATCCAACGTATTACTTTAAACGAATATCTATTATATTGCATTATTTGAAACGATACTATCACATTAAGAATGACAATATCCATTAGTATTAACAACTTCTTTTGATAATCTAACGCGATAAAATTGCACATTATATTTACAAGGTACAGTATCAGTATCCACAAATACTTTTACTTTTTTAAACATAATGTTTGCATGGATATTCGTACTTGGATCTATTTTAATAAGATGCCCTTTCATTTAAAAACAAACGGGTTGTATCAAAGGCGTTAAAAATAAATTAAAGAAAATTAAAAATTGTCAATCGTGTTCCATAAAATATAATTCTGCAATGAGTTTATAATATGTATATTTAAAAACGGAACTGTAATAAATGAGGCGAATTGGACAGGGACATGAATTTAAATCTAAAACATGATTACAGTTGAATATATTCAACGATCATTAAGGGGCTGTTTAAATTGTGACATCTTTTTCCGCCAATTTATGACTGTTATTGATCTAAATATCAAGGCTCCAATGAATTTACATTATTTACGACGTGCCGTTGTCACCTTCATTGAGGGTTAATCTTACGCTCCCCAGATGTCGCTAGTTCGAACTGAGGTGATTTTATTTATCACGGAAATGGTCACACCGAGTCATTTACATTGAAAGGTTGCGTTTTAAATAATAGTTTAATCGATTTATAGTATATGTATAATGTGCCCATATACAAAAAAAACCGGCCAAGTGCGAGTCGGACTCGTGCACCGAGGGTTCCGAACAAATCCGTAGGTATATAAGTTTAAAAGTATTAAAAATACTTTTATTATACGAAGTAACTAAAAATTTATGCTTTTCGCAATTTTTTCTTTATCTGTGCTATAATACGTTGCTTCGTACCAAATTTTAAGATTCTGAGTTCACGGGAAGTACACTGTAGGATTTGATTCCCTTGCGAATATCGAAAATTTGCGGCATAAACGGCTGTATCTTTTGATTGCGTTGGCTTAGAAGTTTGATTTTTTCACAGCTCCAAAGGACAGTAGACTTGAGTATTCGATATGAATTTCAGCTTGATACCTCCACGCGTTTCTGAGAAAAAGGGTCGTGACAGACAGACAGACGGCCAACAAAGTGATCCTATAAGGGTTCCGTTTTTTCCTTTTGAGGTACGGAACCCTAAAAACAATAGCTCAATGGTGTGTTCTTTAATTTTTTTTATACATTTGTAACTTTTTGTAATTCTTCTCGAAATATACGTAGTTTGGCTTACCATTTCTAGTATAATTAATATAAAATTGAACTAATATTTCTGAAAGAAACGTCAAAGACATTAAATTCATTCGTGTGATATAAAACAAAATTATCTTATTTTAAACAAACGAGCACACCGTCCTCCTGGTGCTCAGGTAGCATAATTAAAATGAAACAAATCATAATAACATTTGCATTATCAATAGTTGGGCTGGTGAATTATCTTTCCGTGTATCCTTTTGGAATTTACAATGAGTCACGCATTTCGTGGTAGAGGCTGGGCTTAATTGCAACAAAACGTCTTGCTAATACATTAGCAAGGTCTTTTTTTTTTAATTAATCCCTACAAACTGCGTCATAAATACAATATTGTTTTAATATAATCACATTTTTATTATGTACATATAGTACACACAAATCGTATTTGTAGGGTAGGCAGAAAGGATCGCCCGCCAAGAGAGCGATCCTGACATAGGTAGGTACCTACAGTTTCGCTTATTTCCAACCAACTACTACCGACGAGAATTAATACACGGATAGCGAATATAACCATTTTTATAAGTACTTGGCAGGTAAATGATTTGATGATATTTTGATGTAAAACGTATTCTTTTTCAAAATCGATAAGTTTTTTTTTAAATATTTTTTGAATAACACTCTATCCCTATATCTCTGCTTGGAAAATAAATCCTTTAGTTACTTCTACCCTTTTTGGGCCCATTTTTAGTCGTTATGATATTAGTCGGCCCAACCGCGAACTCAATATAACCACAGAATCAAGAAGGCATCTTCTAAGTTTACGTATTGTGACGGGCAACTACGTAACCCTACATCGTGCGTGGCTGGACATGCACTTGGCCGATTTTATTTTATTTTGTATAAAAAGCGATTTAAAGCAACTTTCTCTGATAGTAATAAATGTGCGGAAAGAAAATGCAACGAAATGTAACGCTCCACTGGTATCATTAATTTCCCGCGTTTTTGTAATAACAAAAATGTTCTTTTACCGCGAAAGACCGGTCAAGCGATAATAATACTAACATAATTCTTACATTAAAATCTCTGCTATTGTCTTAAAAATTACATATTTTTTGTTGAATTGAACTATTTTTACGGATTGAACAGAGTTTAATTTCAGTTATTTTTAATTCCCGATGTTTATTGCTTTGTGGCACCTAGATATTACTGAAATTAACCACGAAAAAATCCGTAAAATGGTTTTTTTTCAATATGTAGTTTTTATAAAACATTAAGAAATCATTATTACATATTTTAGTTTAGGATATGAAAATCTGGTTCAATTTAATTATACCTTACTTCGTTTAAATAAACTCTAAGGCTTGTGCAGACAGTATAGTAAATAAAAGCGAAGATTCATTCAAGTACAAACCAATAATACTAAAGCGGTCAATTCAGAGGATCACAAGTCACATCAATAAGTCATTACGGAATCTTAGATGAACAGAGCAAGATATACCGAGCACTGCGTATAATTCCAAATGGTTCCAAAACCATGCTCAAATTGACACGCACTCAATCACGCATCTTTCCTTTTAAGACTCTTAAGTCTTAACTTCAAAAGAACGTTAATGGTTAAATAATATTTAAAAAAACCCGACCGCGTAAAAAATTACTAATAAACCACAGCTTATTACAGCTTCATTATAAATTTTGAAAAACATCAGTATACATAATATACAGTGTTTCCAATTATCTCGGTCACCTTTTCTGAACGTTTCACTTCCACCGCGTATGAATAGCACACATGTTTTTTTTTAAATATCAGCCCGTCAAAGGTATTGCGGCACACATTCTAAAACCACATTTTTGATTGCAAATGAGTTTAGATGCATATGTGTAAGTAAATGCGTGTTTTCACAATAAGTTGAACATGGTTTTAGCTTGGTTTTGCGTCATTTGAAATGTACGCAGCGCTCGGTCCTTGTTTGTTTGTTGCTCTAAGCATAAAAAAATCATGTGCTTCTAAAAATATGATTATGTTAAACAGGAATAGTATAATATTTTTCAAATATGCAAACCATTAAAATTGTTTTAAATTAATTATTCATTATAATATGTCAAGTATATAAATTACGTTACGTTAAGTTATAAAAATTACTTTAAAACTATTAATATTATTATACAGGCTGAAATTATAATCCTTGACATCCCTTGAAAATAAGAATATACGCGATATAAACTACGTTGGAACTAAAGTAACGCAAATATAAAGTTTTAATGTTGCAAGTAAAGAAAACCCTCTGAGGAAAACTTTATAAATAATATAGGTAATGTTTAAGCGACCATTACGGCAAAAATACACGAAAAATTAATTAAAACAAAAGAAAAGCATACCATAGTGAATGCGAGAAACACTGGTAAGAGATCATGAAGTCATAAGGCTAAGCGTCCACTAGGCTCGCCGAACAGAGTCGAATATAATCGCAGAAAGTCGCCTCCTATATATTTACTATGAAACTGCGTCCATTAGCGACGAGCCGCGGTGCGCCGAATTAAATCGACTCCGCGATTTGCTTGACATGCGAATTTCTTCGCCGGTGCGATTCGATTCAACTCGGCGCGCCTCAGTCGACGCGGAGAAGTGGATGCGCGCCAGCGTATTTTAATTAATTTCTATTTCGTTTTTGTAAAAATATTTTTGTTTAAATAAAAATGAATGAAGAACTATTGATATCACTGGTCCAACAATATCCAGAATTGTTTAATCATGAAGATCCACATTATCACGATGAAATAAGAACATCTCTTCATCCGAGCTGTCCATGACGTAAGAAATACCTATTTTGATGAAGAATTTGCGATGAATGAACAATTCGATTCGATTCGTCAGAGATGGACGCACTACGAATAAATGCGATTCGCTTCGATTCGACGCATTTCTGCTGTAGTCGACGCCAGGCTTAATACTTTCCTTTTTATAGGGTAAGGGTGACAAACGAGCACTCAGTCCACCTGATGGTAAGTGGATGCTGTGGCTCATAGACATCTACATTTATCCTCGATTAATAATCAAAATGCAAATGCGCTGTCACCCCTGAGGACTAAGATGGAATGCCTCGTTCCCAATAAAAAGGGGAAATCTTTTTCTGATTCTCTACACTCATTACATTACTCACCCGAAGCGATGGGATCGCTACGCCACCGTCCTTGATGTCGGCATGGAAGTACCCGACAGGCACTCCCGCAGACGTCCAACGTGGTGGTCGCCGTGTCGTACAGCCAATGCCATGGGCAACCCTCGAGCCCGAAGAAGCTCGACCAGCGCTCTATCAGTCACTGTATCGAACGCCTTCGCGAAATCGAGGATCACCACATGACACTCCCTTAACTTTTTCCTGCTATCCGCCCTTGGCTGCTCATTTGTGGGTTTCGGAATTCTTCCAGGCACGCTTGTACCAGGAGTTTGTATTCCTCACAGCGGCTCTTTCCCTTGATGGCCTCTAGGGTACGCTCGGACCCCGACAGGCTTTCAAGCAGGTTTCGTACAACTAGCAGTCGCCTCAAGTAATCGTACAATCTAAGTAGAATATATTCAATTGATGCCAATTACTTTAATCTCAGCCTGTATACCTATTCGATCTAAACTCCATACGATACAATTGTTCATAATTATTTGTTATTGCTTACAGAAACATGTAACTTATTATGATTTACATTTATAGTGGCAGTAACTAATGCTGCTGTTCAATCAATATCTGTAGTAGGAGTAGGCGATACAAATCGTATACACATACAATATTTATACAGGATTATTTTGCAATAACCGGCCAAATTTGCAGAGACCGTTCAGAATGACTAATATAGGCAAATGGTGAAGAAAACTTGATTGAAAAATAAATCTCAAACATTCCGTTCTTTTTATCTTTTAAATTCAAAATGCGTGGTAATGCATTATTTTAACTGATTTTATTTGACTGCGCACGCACACATTCGTAACGGTCGATCGGTAGGCAAAAACGTTCAACTTGGAATAATTTAAAATAAAAGTAGAAGCCTTATTTACTCGTATTTTCAAAAACTGCATTAACTGTATATCAAATTATTCCAATACATACGATTTGATATAGACTAAGAGTGGTATTGCCCATGTCTAGCCTGTAGCATAACTTGTCTACGATAGCTCGTAATGTGGAAGGAAATTAATAATGTTGAAGTTTCGTTATGTGGAAGTACCTTAATAATTTACTTTTCATTATCCTCAAACCGTGAATACAAAATGGCGGGAGTAAATTACAGCTCAGCATTTAATTTTTATGTCTTCTATTAGAATAGTGTGTACGTTTTTAAATTATCCTTATCAATATATTGTTCCTCTTGATTCTGCTAACTAAAGTACCTGGAAACAGAGAAAAGAAGATTAATAATTATGTTTTTTTTTCAATTAATATAAGCCAGTGCTTGACCACAATCCCATCTGGTGGTAAGTGGTGATGAAGCCCTAGATGCTCACCCTTGATGACTAAGATGAAATGCCTCTTTTCCAGTAAAAAAGGGTCTTCGGTTCTCTACACTCACCTACGAAACACAGCATTAAATTGTATTCTGTTTCTGTGAGAGCATGGTCCTTCCTTGGTCGAGCCAACAGATTCGTGCAGCCACCATAGTAATATAGCTGCAGCGTGACTCTACCACGTACAGTTTTATAAATAACATTTTTTATATTCTTTTATGGTTATATTTCAGTCTTCTAGCTGATATCGTTAGCGACAACTTCTAGGAGTCAACGGAAATTATGAAATAAAAAAAAAGTTTAAGTTACAACCTATATACGTCCCTCCGCCTGGCACAGGTCTCCTCTCATTTACCTGAGAGGGTTTTAGGACAAGGAAATGTCCGCCGCGCAGCTCCAATGTGTATTGCCAAAATTCACGTCTTCGAAATATTTTTTCTCTTATTTCTCAGACATGCCAGTTTCCTCAGGATGTTTTCCTTCCCCGCCGAACACGTGGTAAATCAGCACTTAAAATTGCAATTAACAATTTCATTGGTGCCGGCGGGAATCCAACCCGTAGTAGCCGTGGTAGCTGAGATGGTTAGCGCTCGCTGTAAATTTCTCAGTACGCGAGCAACGTGGAAATTATGAACTGAACAGGTAATTATTATTAGGTATTTACTATAGCGTGTAGACAAACAGTACAACTGTATTTATGATGCAAATATAATATAGCGCTATAACAAAAATTTAATTATCGATATATGAAAAATGTTTTATACGATGCATACACGCTGCTATGGGTGAAACACGAATGAACGGCTCGAACGGGGAATGAACACGCTCTCACAGAATGCCAGCGTCATATAGCGACTTAATGCTGTCTTTCGTATGTTGAATGAAGGGAACCGGACACGCTTTTTACTGGAAAAGAAATTTCATCTAAGTAACGAAACGAGACATTATTTATCTTAGTCACATTCGTCTTTGCTGAGTTGGAATGAATGCCTTTGACGCCGTAATCAGAGACTCTTAATTTCAATTTTTTAATTTCGAAACGCACTCAAAGTGGGTAATGCGTCTTTGACAGATATTACTTTTAATTTTAAAACAAAATTATCTAGAGTAAAAAATGAGGCAAATTAAAATATGTTATGTTATAGATAATTTTTATGTCAAATGAAAAGATTGATAATGCCAATAAAATGTCTATATGTTCTTATCTGCGAGATACGAATTGATTGAATTGATTCATAATAATATGTAAAATAGGATATTTAATGCGTCTCAAATTTATTCGTGTTAAGTTAATTTCGTCGATAAATGTAAAGGTTAATGTTGCTTTCTGTACTAATAGTTATATTTTATATTAATTAGATGAGAAATAAATAAACCAAACCACAGATATTCACAAAAGTAAAAATTAAAAAAAAATAATAATGACATATGGTGAGCTAAAAAAAGTTTTAATCTCACCAGATGTCGCTAGTTTTATTGACACGTAATGAGTATAAGGGCAAGGCATAAGTTTTTTAACTTTGAAGTAGGTGTGCGATTTTTTTAACTTCTACGTGGTAGAAACCAGGCTGCAGCTATATTATAGTTGTAGCACGAACGGGTCAGCTCGACCGGGGAAGGACCACGCTCTCACAGAATACCAGAGCAAAATAGCAGCTTAATGCTGCTGTGTTTCATATGGTGAGTGTAGTGAACGGGCAACACTGTTTACTGGACACGAAGCATTCCATCTTAGTCCTCAGGGATGACCACACATCTGCATTTTGATTCTTAATCGAAGATAGACGCAGATGTCTATGTGCCACAGCATCCACTCACCATCAGGTAGCCCGTGTGCTCGTTTGTTAGCATTATTGTATAAAAACAGGCCTCACGAAACGTCGGGAATATAAAAAAAAATTGAAAAATTCAAAAGTACACATCTCGAACGGTCATGTAATGTTTTGAATACAATAGTGAAATTCAAAAGGCTTCCTAACTACTCAACCGTCCACGGTGACTACAGTCCTCAAAAAAAATTATTGCCTCACCTATCCATGGTGACTATAGTCACCAAACGACATCTTTTGGTTTAAATGTGTATGCGCAAAAGAAGGATTAAAATCTAAAGCTAATAAAAAAAAAATCATGGTGATAAGTTCAGTTTTTCGAAAGCTATCTTCTTCACATCCAAACCGACCAACTGACGTACAAGTGAAATTATTTTCAATTACCTTTTTTTCTACTAATAATCGAAATAAATAATCTTATGTCAGAAGTGTTAATTGAAATCTCCTCTTGCTACTGGAGTACTTTTTTTTTATTAAATAAGTGCAATATAAAGCTGATGTAAGTGATTTAAGTTGAGTGGATTGCGATTTCTTGATTGGGTGACAATAGAGCACTACATCTCCGCTTCGCGTTCGATGTGTACAATAAGTTAATATACGCGATATAATTAAAAAATTTGTACAACCGACTTCAATATAAATTATTAAGAATAACTCAAAAACTATTGGTCAGACCTTGATCAAATTTATATGAGAAGCACCAGCTTTCAAATAAAAAAGTAGACAAACGAGCACACAGTTCACCTGACGGTAAGTGTTTGCTGTGGCCCATAGACATCTACATCTATCCTCGTTTGCGAATCAAAATGCAGATGCGTTGTCACCCGTGAGGACTAAGATGGAATGCCTCTTTTCCAGTAAATAGGGTCTCCGGTTCTCTATACTCACCATACGAAACACAGCAGTGTTAAGCTGGTATTTTACGCTGGTATTCTGTGAGAGCGTGGACCTTCCTCTGTCAAGCCGAGTCATTCGTGCTACAACTATACTACTAATATAGCTGCAGCATGGCTCTACCACGTACTAAAACACATTCACACATAAAAACATACAGTCGAATTGAGTACAGTCTGCTTTTTAAATTCGGTAGAAAATCCGTATAAATTTGTATCATTTAAATATGTAATGTTCACGTCAACATAAGAAATCCAAAATGTGGAACCCTAAAACGACGTAGAGCGGGCCTTATCGTGCAACTGTGTCGCAAACGTTTCCTGTACGTGATAGTGCTAATTGATATAATTATGTTTCGTTATTGTTAATGATTGTGGCCCACGTGGCTCATTGGTTGGTGTTTCTAATGGGTCATTGGCTCGATTCTTTTTAATTATTCAATATACTAGAGCTGGTACCCGACGAGTGGCTTACACAGAAATAATTGTGCAAATATCGTTTTCAATTTGGAATAGTTATACTTTAAATGAAACTAATCTTTACGGATTGTATCGCGTTTAATTTAATTTTTTAATTCCCGAAGTTTCGGGTGCTTTACAGTAACCCATGGTCACGGGGGGTACTGAGGTGTTTGACGTTCCAATGTTATAGTTAGCCCGGCTACCTTCAGTTTTTGAATATTCATTTTTAGTCCGATCTACGCTGAATGAGCTTACAGTCTTGAAGTCTTGCAGTGGTATGCTTGGGTTTGGATTTAATTTTTACATCCCAAGCAAATGGCAGCATCCATCCAGCTTCTCTATTGACATTAGGATGTTTGTTTTAATTTCAACAGCCTCGCGAATCATCCTTGATAGGAAACGGTGTTCTTTTGCGAGGACATGAGGTCTATCAAACCCAATTAAATAGTTATACTGTTTAATTAGGAATGTTATTACATTCATTGAAGTTATATGATATGTAACTTTCAAATAAATTGATCGATACGATACGCGCGACATACTGTAACTTAATTGAACTAACCTTCGCGGAAGTGCAAGCAAAAAAAAAGCAAAAAAACGTCTGGGATTATTTTTTTGGAATTATATAAAAACTAAATTAAACGATAAAAAAGAATTCAAGTTGCCAAAAAAACATTTTTTTATTTTTTTTGCAAATGTATGCTGCGCAGTAACGAAATAACCGCAAACGGTCCGCCAGACTCGCGGGACTGGATTCGCCAATTGACGAAATTATATTTTTTCACAATTTCAACTTGCCCAAAGGACGTTCCCAAAATTCGTCGCCAGCTCTCAGACTATATATTCAAATATATATGAATCTATAAAACGTGTCTTGTTTTAGTTATTTTTGTTTTGTTACGCTAAAGAAGTATAACTTCTTACGCTCGTACATAAGTATACACACACGTTTTTCCTTTTTTGTTCTTATTTATATATACTTTTGGCGTACAATAAAGCGTTATCTATCTACCTATTTCACGTTGGTATTTTGTGACAACGTGGTCCTACCCCGGTCGCGTCGACCCATTCGTGCCACAACCATAACATAGCTGCAGCGTGGCTCTACCACGTAAAAACGACTATAATAATTTAAAAAAGTTATACGTACGATTCACGGAGATTTTTTTGAAATCAGAAATTTTTACGTAGGCGAGCAACCTGAGTGTCATATAGACATTAAGTGGGTATGATATACTCTGGCTGAAATTATTAATATGAAATAATTGATAAAATTATTGAATAAAATGAAATTTTTTGCCTCTTTAACACATTCAGTACCACCGACTCGCCCGGAGAGTTCACGTAAATCTTATTCTAGTGCCGACGACTCGTCTGGCGAGTTCAGTGTTTTTCACTAATATTTCCAAAATGCATCCGTATTTTCTGCTTAAAATTATAGTTTAGACTAAATATATGCTAAACTAAAGATTTACGTGGTGGGCCGGGTGTGGAGACTCCGTTTAAATTTGAAAGGAAACAAACTATTCTGCAATGCCTTGAACTCGCTAGGCGAGTTCCCTGACATAGATCCTCAACCATTTACATGTTAGATAACGACGTCAACATAGTAGCATGGACTACCTACATACTTGTGATATGGAACTAATGTTCACAATAAAAATAATACATACCATATTCTTAAAACTGAAAGCCCGTATTATAATAATAATCGTTTATTTCCAATCAAAAGTAGATAAAGAATGTGTGTAGGCGTGCGTGCGTGTTGTTGTTGTTGTTGTTCTCGAATAAGTTCCTTAAACATTCTATTAACATCAATTTTAAATGTATCGAATTCATCCTCACGCTTCCTTTTGGTACGGTAAGCTGGCAGTGTTTGCGATGTAAAGTTGATGGCCGCCGTCGAGACGTAGGTGTCGGTCGCGCTAGTAGCAACAATATTCTGCGGCTGCGAAGTAGACTGCAGTGGCGAGCGAGAAATCATAAAGCGACGTTAAAACAATGTACCAG
This sequence comes from Parnassius mnemosyne, assembly GCA_963668995.1. Taxonomy (NCBI): domain Eukaryota; kingdom Metazoa; phylum Arthropoda; class Insecta; order Lepidoptera; family Papilionidae; genus Parnassius; species Parnassius mnemosyne. Next base: position 18,615,290 of record CAVLGL010000082.1, on the reverse strand, counting down.
AGCAATATAAACAATCAGGTATTACGTATTTATTGCAAGCTCCAATGTTTCGTTACTATTTGCTTAGAGGTCAAGCAACTGGTCGTTGATCGACGATTCTTATACAAAAGGTCTTTCCGTCTTATATCACTTGATCTCTCGTCCTGTGCATACAATATTCATTTATGTTATCCCTGTTTTATTCAATGACGCAATGATTAAGCGTTTTTTTTCTCGTTTGAACTATTTATTAATTTGCAAAAAAAATTATAACACTTCAATAATAAGGCTTTTACTCACACAGCTGCATGGGAATTTAGTAGGACTAGTGTTGAGAGTTAGTGAACACTTCTTCACTTTTATGCACTCCTAATTATTTATTTGATTTTGTCGGAATTTAACATAAGTTAACTGTATTTAACTAACTAAACCACACACGTCTGGTCTCTTCGAGAGTCCGAGGGGAAGGATATATATTAAATTATTTCATGGTAAAATTGTCTATTCACAAGTATTAGAAATTCAAAATATAACCTTAACAATAACCACAATTTAAAAGATTGACAACCACTGCTTAAATTACGAAACAAACTACCTTTTATTTTATCCAAAGAGTTTTTTGCCATTTTTACAAGCCGAATAGTCCTGAAACACTTTTTAATTGCGTTAAACACGTTAAGTACACTGTGACGGCCACAAAAATTACAAAACATAGAATTTACCCTTACTTAGTGCCAGTGAACTCGCGTGGCGAGTCGATTCAATTTATATTGCAGTGCCGGCGACTCGCCTGGCGAGTCAACCGTAAAATGTAGACGGCATCCGAGAAGACATCATGAAAATCGTAGTGGTGATGAATGTGTTAATGTTTGCCACACAAAGGCAAAATAAGAGAAATTGTATAATAATCATGTTTTGTTAACATTAATGACGTTTATCGAGTAGTGGTGGTGGAAGAATGTTCACTACCCCATATCGTCCCGTGGGTGTAAGAGGCGACACAGGGAAACAAATCAGGAGATGAAGAATCGTCGTTCTTTTGAAACTCGATGACACGAAAAAGCGACATTAATAATTTAAAATGAAAAATGTTGTACAACCGACTTCAATATAAATTATTAATAATAACTCAAAACCCATTGGTCAGACCTTGATCAAATTTATATGGGGACCACATGTGAAGCACCAGCTTTCACATAAAAAAGAATCATCGAAATCGGTTCACCCAGTCAAAAGTTATGAGGTAACACCCAAAAAAAACGTACAATCAAATTGAATACCGTCTACTTTTTGAAGTCGGTAGAAAAGAGACAAATATACATTTAACATCTATAGGATTTATCCTGCGAGAGGATGTGATATAATACAGTATACAGTGTTTCCTATTATCTCGGTCATAATAAAATAGTAATAAAAATGATTTAATAATAAACTTTTATTAGTAAAAGATAAATAAGCGTTCACTTCTACAGACACGTTACGTATGCATGTTGTGCAGTGAACTGCACACATGTTTTTTTTTTGAAATGCTAAGTTTTAACCGATGTTTAGCTGTTGATAATTTTTACACGGCTCCGTGGTGCAGTGGCTTAGCAATGAGTTGCGGCTCTGAGAACCGCGGGTTCAAATCCCGCACGGAACAAGTATTTGTATGGCTTACAAATAATTGATCCGGGTTTGGATGTTTGTTCTTGTGAAATTTATATATGTAAACTGCCGCCCACGATACAGGACAAAATCGTAGTGTTGAAATAGTACAAAAAAAAATTAAAGAACAAAAAAGAACATAGACGTGCCACCTGAGTAGGTAACAGAAATGATACCAAGTTGGTATCATCTAGGCCAGAATCAATGAAATCATTAATTGCAATTTTAAAAAGGCAAAATAATAGATATAATTTATTATTGAGATCGTCGTCACTTGGTGAAAGTCCAGCTTAATTTTTTGCGATTTGGATAAACACTTTTTTTTATATAATAAACCTAGCAAGCTAACAGCATAGCAAAGTGGCGAAGCAATCAGCTTTGTAGCGGTTTCTAACGGTTGCCGTTGAGCAATCAGTTTCAAAATAGGAGGTTCGGATGCCTGGGTGATCAGTAATCGATTGCTGAAAACAGAATTTAAAAATTCAAAACCGTTCTCGAGATAATCGTGGGACAGACGGACAGACATCGTTAAATCAATAAGTAACTTCGCAAGCTTCGCCACTTAATAAGGGTGACAAACGAGCACACAGTCCACCTGATGGTAAGTGGTTGCTGGGGCCCATAGACATCTACATCTATCCTCGATTAAGAATCAAAATGCAGTTGCGTTATAATTGTCTGAAGACTAAGGTTCCAGTAAAAAGGGTCTCCGGTTCTCTACACTCACCATACGAAACACAGCAGCGTTAAGCTGCTATTTTACGCTGGTATGAAATAAAATAAAATGTTTAATGCTTTGAGAGGATTAGTTCAAAGGAACTCATATAATAGTGTGTTTACATTAAGCAAGTCATAAAATCAGCCCAGGAGAAAATATAATTAAACAGAGAAAATAAAAAAACTTGAAGTCGTAAATCTTAAAAAAATTAAATAAGCTCCATTATATATGAGAGAGCTATGGAGAGGGCTATTGCTCAGGGTTTCTTTGCGTGATAAACTTAAAAATGAGGATATCTGCTGTAGAACCAGAGTGACCGACATAGCACTACGGATTAGTAAGCTGAAGTGGCAATGGTCCGGCCATATAGCTCGGAGACGAACAACAAATAGGGAAAAGTTCTCGAGTTGCAACCTCGTACCGGTGAGGGAAGTGTAGGGCTACCCTCCACTAGATGTAGTGATGACTTGGTAAGACGGGCAGGGAGTGGATGGAAGCACGTGGTTTAGTATCGTGCTTTGTGGCATTCCTTGGGGGAGGCCTCTGTTCAGCAGTGAACTTGTGAACAGATGATGACGAATGAATGAATGAAAATACACATCCATTAAATAATAACGCAAGATTCACGACACAGCGATCCGGCGCTACCACATCAATAATCCGTGCGCTTGTCAACACTATTCTTATCATAAATCTATGAAGTCGCGTTGTTTTACAACTTTCTGGCATTAGAATTTAAAAAGAAAAATTATAATTCATGATAACAAATGATACAACTAACAAATCTAATAGAGATACGCACGTTGATATAAATTTGCAATGCCTTATCTAATCGCGACAAGCTTTTATAACATAACATTTATAAATTGCGTTATGTACTAATTGGTTTGATTTAATTTAAAGTTTATTGTCTTCTTTTTAGAGCATTTCATTGCATTTAGAGTTTTTATTAACTCTCTTTCGTGTATGTCCGTTCGGGTGGAATTTAGTAATTGATTTTAAACTAACTTCCCGATGAGCTAGACTTGAAATTTTGAACACAGATCAAAATCGGATGACAATGTAAGAAAAAAAACGTAGTACATATTTTTTTTATAAATAAGGGGAACAAACGAACACACAGTCCACGTGACGGTAAGTGTATGCTGTGGTCCATAGACATCTATATTAATCCTCGATTAAAAATCAAAATGCAGATACGTTTGTCACCCCTGAGGACTAAAATAGGAATGCCGCATTTCCAGTAAAAAGGGGTCTCCGGTTCTCTACACTCACCACACGAAACACAACAGCGTTGAGCTGCTATTTTACGCTGGTATTCCGTGAGAGCGTGTTCCTTCCCCGGTCGAGTCGACCTGTGTATTGTCATCGGTTCCCAATAAGTCTGTAAAGTTTAAGATTATTCAGACGTTCGAGAGTGGTTGACATCTAAATGACAATGGTATATTAGTGTACCTAATTTTCTATTAAACATAATACAACGTTTTTGAAACGAATTTCCTTATCAGACGGTATGGATTTGGCGGATGAGAACTAGGCGACAAAAAGTGTAAGATTTTTTCGTCACTACCCCTTGTGTCATAGTGTATTTTATTTTCAATGACGCTTCATTTTAATAGACGCTAATAATTAACTTATTTATATTTGTTAATCAATAATATAATACGTTTATCAATAATAATATACTATGAAAGGAACTTGGTTCCAACCGAGTGTTCCACGACACTCACGCATGTTTTATTTTTAAATTAAACTGAAGTGACAAACGAACTTACATTGCACCTGATGGTAAGTGGCCACTGAAGTTCATGGACACAAGCAACCAACTTCAAACAAAACACTCTTCAAAGTACATCCTCTCTATTAGGCAATCCACGGGGGAGCTCTATATTAAGCAGTGGACGTAGGTATAGCGCACGCTTACGTAAGATGGTCATCCGGTTAATATAGTCACTTTCTTACTATGTGATATGATAGCTCTTCATCAGTCAATCAAATAATAGAACGTCAAGCATTCGCTGCTTTATTGACGCCATTTTGACAATTGACAGTACAATAAATATGGCCATTAACTGTTTTTTTTAAGATGCTATGCTATTTTTTGGTGACACTATAATATAAACTACTGTAAATAACATTAATTCAGCTAGCGACATCTGAGAGGCAAATTATTAACCCTCATTAATAAAATGTATTGTATAAATAAAGGTTGCCTCGAACAACTCGATCACGCATCCGCCAAGGTGAATCACCCAAAAGACCTCGGCCAAATATTTCCTCCAGCCCAATTAGAGAACAAAATAACTGGTACTTGTCGAGGTGACGCGGATATGATACTGTAAAGTGCAAGCTAAAAACTTTGAACTTTGCACTTAAGAGTGTGTATTCAAATATGCGTAACTTAAAATCTAAACGATCGCTCTAAAACGGCGTAAAAAATGAAAGTCGATGAACTATGTCATGTGCGGTATCATTGAATAAGTTTTTGAAAATAACCTTTAGGTTTATTAAATAAAAATTATAATTTTTCAATTTCATTGACCATGTAATCTATCTCTACCGATTTGATTTGAATCTATACCGGTTTAAAGTTTGCGAGCAAGCATTCTTAGTTAAATTTACTAAACTTATAATAAAGCTGTGATAAAGTTGTTATAAAATCGTATTTTTTAAAACAGTATTTAACCATTAAGCTTGTTATGATTTAATTTTGTGTATTATAATTTGTATCGTATCGCGTAACATATTACGTTTCGCGATATGATATAAATTACACGTTGGCCTTTTACGATAACTCCCAGCTTAGGTACGGCTTATCCCAAAAACATACAGTCGAATCGAACACGTCCTTCTTTTGTTTTGAACTTGGTTATAAAAGCTGTCAATGTGAAATTGTTATCGTGAAAACCGGAAAAGGACCACGCTCTCACAGAATACCAGCTTAAAATACTCGTAGCAGCTTAATGCTGTTGTGTTCCGTATGGTGAGTGTAGAGAACCGGAGACCACTTTTGCTGGCAACGAGGCATTCCAGTCCTCAAGGGTGACACAACGCATCTGCATTTTGATTATTTATTAAGGATAGATGTAGATGTCTATGGGCCTGAGTATTCACTCACCAGCACTGTGTGCTGGTTTTTGTGCTCGTTTACCACGCATATACCATATTATCCTCAGCGCACGCCGAAAAATAGTAAATTTTATAGGCAAAATGTTGCTACTGGTCTTTGAGTGACATGATTGCAATTTTCTTAAGGATCTTCAATTTTTTTGAAAATAAACTATAGTTTATGTTACTTCCTGATAATTCAGCTTTCTATTGGTGAAATAAAAATATAATTTAAAATTAAGTTTTGTACAACCCACTTCAATATAAATTATTAAGAATAACTCAAAAACTATCGGTCAGATCTTGATCAAATTAATATGGGACCACATGGAAAGCACCTGCTTTCAAATAAAAAAAGAATTATCAAAATCGGTTCACCCAGTAAGAAGATATAGAGATAACACACATAAAAAAACATACAGTCGAATTGAGTACCGGCTCCTTTTTGAAGTCTGTAGAAAATGGTTAAAATCGGTCTAGTAGTTTCGGGCTTATTCGGTACAAAGCAAAAAACAAAAAAATTTGGTAAAAAATGTTTTACTATTAATTATTTTTTTTTTAGTTATCGCTGGACATATTTGTTAAGTCTGTAAATTTCATTTATTGTATCTTTGTTGGTATTTGATCGCCATTTTAGATCCGCCATCTCCAAATTTTTTATCGCCAGCAGTTGACCCTTATAGGTCCCTATAACATTTGTTCGAGCACCATTAAACTATCCCTAACCTTTGCCAAGTTATTACTCTTTAAAATCGGTATGACGGCCATCTTGCTTTCCGCCATTTTTTTATTTTATTCATCACCGCCTGAATTTGCCCAGGGTGTAGGTCGATATTAGTCATGATCTCTGTAAGTCTTAACGTTTAGCCGGGCAGTAGTACACCACCTGGAAGTGCTGAACACTGACATAATTTTAGTCGTATTCTTCTCAGCAAATCCTTCCATTTGCTACCCATATCATGGGAGTGCATAGAAAATAAATAGTACGCCATCTTGGGCGGTCCGCCATATTGGATTTAGAATGACGTCGCTTAAGTAACAATGCATTGTCATCCAAACTAAACATGTAAGCAAAATTTCAGCTCAATCGGTTGAGGATAACTGCTTTAAAATTCATTTGCAAGATTTGATCCTAACAAACGTTAGGGTCAAATCATTGCATGTTAAATTAAAACTTAAAAATGGATGTGCTACATGTTACATGTCTTAGATTTTAGTTTTAAAAAATGAGGATATTTAGCATTATCTGTATTTTGATAACATAATTATAATAATTATTATCATATTCAAACACACGTGAAAAAAAAACATGCGTGAGTGTCGTGGAACACTCGATAGGAACGGGGTTCCTTGCGTAGTATATTATTATTGATAAACGGATTATATTATTGATTTACAAATACAAATAAATGAATTACTAGCGTCTACGTCATTTAAAATAATATTTCTTTCATGGCAAAATGGAGATGGATATTATTCCATCTCGCTCGCACTATAGAAAGGGGTCGTGACGGAAAAATCTTATACGGAGGTTACACGTTAATTTTGGCGTCAGTTCAGTCGTGTGACCCTGATCACGTATAGACTGATGGCTGAATGATGGATTGACAGGAGGTATTAGACGGTAAGTCAGACTGACGATCAGTCCAACCGAAAACTTCTACGCATACGCATTAGGTATGGATTTTAACAAGAAAAAATCAAAGAATACACGGCGATAGTTGGATCTTAGGGTTGATTTTTAATTTTCTTTTTCACGTTTTCTACATTAGCTTGGGGTTTTATTTTTTTTTAAATTCCTACATAGGCTGCACTAAAGGTATCGGGAATGGAATATTTCCATTAGCATTATTTATTATTAGCTCAGTGATGATACCCGTCAAGGTCGTCCAAAAACTGCAGTCACCCGAGAAAACGTTGATGCTGTGCGTAAGCTGATTGAGGAAGATCGACATGTGACATCCCGCGAAATTCAGGTAACTTTAGACATTGGCATGAGTCAAATACAAATAATCTTGCATGAACAATTAGGTGTAAAAAAGTTGTTTTCCCGATGGATACCGCATTCGCTCTGTGAAGAGCAAAAAGCGGCTCGCATTACTTGGTGCGTCAGAACTCTCGAAAGATTCCACGCAGGATCCTCTAATGCTGTATACAATATCGTATCAGGTGACGAATCCTGGATATATGCGTAGGAACCCGAAACAAAAAACCAGTCACGAGTTTGGGTGTTCGAAAATGAGTTAAGGCCAACAAAAATTGTTCGTTCACGGAGTGTTGCAAAAAAATGGTGGTCACGTTTGTCTCCAAAACCGGCCATGTTACGACTATTACTCTTGAGGGACAAAGAACGGTTAATGCAGAATGGTATGCTAGCATTTGTTTGCCACAGGTCGTTTCTGAACTCCGTAAAGAGAACTGCAACCGCCGCATCATCCTCCATCACGACAATGCGAGTTCTCACACCGCACACAGAACAAAAAAGTTTTTAGAGCAAGAAAACATCGAATTATTAGATCATCCGCCGTACAGCCCCGACCTAAGCCCTAATGATTTCTATACTTTCCCTAAAATAAAGAATAAATTACGTGGACAGAGATTTTCATCACCTGAAGAAGCTGTGGACGCCTACAAAACGGCCATTTTGGAGACCCCAACTTCCGAACGGAATGGTTGCTTCAATGATTGGTTCCATCGTATGGAAAAATGTGTCAAATTTCGCGGAGAATACTTCGAAAAGCAATAAATACATTTTTAAATAGTAATGTTGTGTCACTTCCTTGATTCCCGAAATTTTCAGTACGAGGGGCGTTCAATGTATTCTCGGTATTGGTATGTTTGAAAAAAGATAAAATTATGAAATTTTTATTTTTTATTTTTGCTCATTTACAGCGGACTTGAGCTCCCATCCCTTTTGTAACCGACTTTAAAAATGGAGAAGTTTCTCAATTCGAGATAATAATTTCAGGTTTTAAGGGAACAATATTACAAATTGAGAGATTGTATTGTATAGATGAAGTCATCGGTGAGCGCGCACGAATCACGACGCGACCTTTAACTGAATTTACACACTGTTATTTAAACTACGTTTATCTATGGCATTTAGATGAGCAATAACAGTGCGTATAATTATCTTCTTAATTGGCCTATACAAGTTCGCAGATTGACGTGCGCCTAAGCAGTTGCAGGGAGGATTTGTTTTAGACCGGCATTCAAAGGTTACAGTGTGTAGGTGCGGTGTAAGAATATCCACTACCCCATATCATCCCGTGGACGTCGTAAGAGGCGACAGAGGGAAACAAATCAGGAGATTGGCTGCGTCTTCTTATTAACCCCTAGAAAATAGGATAAACTAGGAAATGAAAATAGTTGTCTGTACAGCTGCTAGACGTTGCGACTATGGAAAAGGGGAATCCCCTTATAAGACAATCTATAAAAATCAAAATACGAAGCGAGTTTAGCAGTAGCAAAGGGAGGGTTATATGGTCATCCGGTTAATAATTAATATAGTCACTCACTTATAACAAAAACTAGCCTTGTTTGCATAGATGGCTCTGTGATACGATAGCTCTTGATCAGTCAATCCAATAATAAAAGTACACTTTGGCACGTCACGACGCCATTTTGCTGCGCTGAGTTGTTGCGCTGGGGGCTGCGGGTTCGAATCACGCACGGAACAAAGTATTTGTATAGCCTACAAATAATTGTTCTGGGTCTGTATGTTTGTCCTCGTGCAATTTATGTTTGTAAACTGCCCCCACGATACAGGAGAAAATACTAGCGTGGTGGTAGCGTTTTTTTCAAAAAATTAATTTAAAAAAAACATAGACTCTATGCACTCTTTGATGCTATTTGTCACCGGGGTTGAGCATCACGCATGAGGTGTCAATGCTGACCATTATTGGTGCATGACGAATTGATTGAATTACCAGTGTTTCACCGAACTGAAACCTCGACCTCCATTCCGGTTGTGAAGTAAGGTCAGCAGCGAATCTAGTAATTGGGCATCCATTCATAACGTGAGCTCAAAATGGGAGGGGTCCCTACTGAACTTGTTCCTCCGCAAAGATTTCCACTTAGGGGGGATTTTGCAATAGTTGCCACGCATTGCAGGCGGGTTGGCAACTGCAGTTTTTGAATTTATACTTCTTTTGGGGCGTTTCGGAAAAATTATGAGTGAATTCTTTCGAAACGCGCGCACACTGATCCTTAAAAACGACACCATAAAGTTGTTACGATGCGCTCGCACACTGACACCTAAAAGCGACAACTTCAGTGGGTAATTGTCTCTCAAGTTTCTTTGTTTTCTTACACAAAAGAAGTTAACTTCCTACGTGCTACATAAGTACACACACACATTTTTGGAACGAAGTTCCTTATCGGACGGCACGGGTTTTGCGGATGGGAGCTAGGCGACAAAAAGTGTAAGATTTTTTCGTCACTACCCCCTGTGTCATAGTGTAGACGGCCTTGGCGGCTAAATAAGAAAACGGAATGGAATGATATCCATCTCCCTCGCACTTTTTCTTATCTTGCCATGAAAGAAATATTATTTTGTTTCATCAATAATAATACAATATTTGTTAATCAATAATATAATACCTACGTTTATCAATAATAATATACTACGCAAGGAACTTCGTTCCAACCGAGTGCTATTAGGAAGCCCATCTCCTGTTTCAGTTTCCCTGTGTCGCCTCTTACGACACCCACGGGACGAAATGGGGTAGTGGATATTCTTACACCGCCACCACTGCACGGTCTAATTTATATTTATAATTGTAACTAATTTATTTTATTATTTATTTATTATAATAGTTAAATTATACAACGGCAGGTTGACCCAAGTGGACCATGTTTAAAAACAGTCTCGTCACAAAGCGCACATGTTCTCTATTAATCACATCATTTCCGGCGGATTCGGGCACAGTTTTTTTGTCTTGTTTTGCTCAATAAACAAGTTTAAATGATTTATTAACCAAAAATTGTCCAAAAAGGGTTCTTATTATACCAAAGAATGCGTAAATGAATGAGATGATCGCCACCATGCAGGTTCTATCAAAATTCATTAAAAAATTGTACTAAATTATTCTAAAGTACAATTATGTTTTTAAAAAAAGTCCCCCTGGATTTCTTGCTGGTTCTTCCCAGGACAGAGGCAGTTTCCTAACCAGTGGTAAAAAAATGACTTTCAATAAGTATTATGTAATAATCTACATTTAATAAAAATCATTCTATTTGATACTTTATATATCAATTAACTTCGTAGTAGTTATTCAAATATATATGAATCTATAAAACCTGTTTTATTTTAGTTATTTTTGTTCTGGACTGTTGTTAGACTTTAAAAAATAATAATTTATTTTTATTTTTATTTTTTAGCTGGTAACCAGCGCGCTGCTGCCGCAGAAAATAATTGTGAAAATATCGTTTCAAATTTCTAAGAGTAATATTGTTTAATTACGAATGATAATACATTCATTAAAACTAAATTATATATACTTTCAAATAAATTTGTCTGTACGATACGCGTGCCACCTAGTGTCAGTTAACTGTACTACGCCTATAACCTTCGCGCAAGTGCAAGCGCTAAGTTGACAAAGTTTTACCGCAATCTGATAAACGGTATGGCAGCGCATAAAATACGAACAAACAAATATTATTTTTATGTATTACATTATTATTATTTAAGAGGCGAACAGTTAAAACAACTGATATAAGCCTATATCCTAGTTTCAAATGTGTAATTGTTCTATTATCCAATCTGTTCTTAAATTGGTTTATGATTTATGCTTGTTCCATGCTTCAACCGCTCTGGCTAAGAAAATGCTTGTGTGTCACTTCTGATGGCAACTTGTTCAATGGTTCAACCGCTCTGGCTAAGAAAATGCTTGTGTGTCACTTCTGATGGCAACTTGTTCAATGGTTCAACCGCTCTGGCTAAGAAAATGCTTGTGTGTCACTTCTGATGGCAACTTGTTCAATGGTTCAACCGCTCTGGCTAAGAAAATGCTTGTGTGTCACTTCTGATGGCAACTTGTTCAATGGTTCAACCGCTCTGGCTAAGAAAATGCTTGTGTGTCACTTCTGATGGCAACTTGTTCAATGGTTCAACCGCTCTGGCTAAGAAAATGCTTGTGTGTCACTTCTGATGGCAACTTGTTCAATGGTTCAACCGCTCTGGCTAAGAAAATGCTTGTGTGTCACTTCTGATGGCAACTTGTTCAATGGTTCAACCGCTCTGGCTAAGAAAATGCTTGTGTCACTTCTGATGGCAACTTGTTCAATGGTTCAACCGCTCTGGCTAAGAAAATGCTTGTGTCACTTCTGATGGGAACTTGTTCAATGGTTCAACCGCTCTGGCTAAGAAAATGCTTGTGTCACTTCTGATGGCAACTTGTTCAATGGTTCAACCGCTCTGGCTAAGAAAATGCTTGTGTCACTTCTGATGGCAACTTGTTCAATGGTTCAACCGCTCTGGCTAAGAAAATGCTTGTGTCACTTCTGATGGCAACTTGTTCAATGGTTCAACCGCTCTGGCTAAGAAAATGCTTGTGTCACTTCTGATGGCAACTTGTTCAATGGTTCAACCGCTCTGGCTAAGAAAATGCTTGTGTGTCACTTCTGATGGCAACTTGTTCAATGGTTCAACCGCTCTGGCTAAGAAAATGCTTGTGTCACTTCTGATGGCAACTTGTTCAATGGTTCAACCGCTCTGGCTAAGAAAATGCTTGTGTCACTTCTGATGGGAACTTGTTCAATGGTTCAACCGCTCTGGCTAAGAAAATGCTTGTGTCACTTCTGATGGCAACTTGTTCAATGGTTCAACCGCTCTGGCTAAGAAAATGCTTGTGTCACTTCTGATGGCAACTTGTTCAATGGTTCAACCGCTCTGGCTAAGAAAATGCTTGTGTCACTTCTGATGGCAACTTGTTCAATGGTTCAACCGCTCTGGCTAAGAAAATGCTTGTGTCACTTCTGATGGCAACTTGTTCAATGGTTCAACCGCTCTGGCTAAGAAAATGCTTGTGTCACTTCTGATGGCAACTTGTTCAATGGTTCAACCGCTCTGGCTAAGAAAATGCTTGTGTCACTTCTGATGGGAACTTGTTCAATGGTTCAACCGCTCTGGCTAAGAAAATGCTTGTGTCACTTCTGATGGCAACTTGTTCAATGGTTCAACCGCTCTGGCTAAGAAAATGCTTGTGTCACTTCTGATGGGAACTTGTTCAATGGTTCAACCGCTCTGGCTAAGAAAATGCTTGTGTCACTTCTGATGGCAACTTGTTCAATGGTTCAACCGCTCTGGCTAAGAAAATGCTTGTGTCACTTCTGATGGGAACTTGTTCAATGGTTCAACCGCTCTGGCTAAGAAAATGCTTGTGTCACTTCTGATGGCAACTTGTTCAATGGTTCAACCGCTCTGGCTAAGAAAATGCTTGTGTCACTTCTGATGGCAACTTGTTCAATGGTTCAACCGCTCTGGCTAAGAAAATGCTTGTGTCACTTCTGATGGCAACTTGTTCAATGGTTCAACCGCTCTGGCTAAGAAAATGCTTGTGTGGGTTATTATGTTACACGGCTTTAGTTAATTTGAGGTGATGCCCCCTAAGAAGTGTGTTGTTAATTTCCACATAATAACTTCTGAAGACGGTGCTAATGGGCTATCCATAAATCAACGTGGTTCTCTACAAGGGGCGAAGGGTAATTTTTTTTCTTTTTTTTTTCTTTTAAAAATCGTCACCTCCACACTAGGATTTTCTCCTGTGTCGTGGAGGCAGTTTACAAACATAAATTGCACAAGGACAAACATCCAGACCCGGAACAATTATTTGCAGGCCTTACAAATAATTGTTCCGTGCGGGATTCGAACCCGCGGCCCCCAGCGCAACAACTGATTGCTAAGCCACTGCGCCACGGAGCCGTCAGATGCTTTCATGTGCGGTATGCTCTCATGTGCGGTTACGTGGGAGGTGGGTAGGTGCGACCCGGTGTCAGGTAACGCCGATACATTTTTTTTTCCTGACCTGACCTACCTAGTGTACCTCAGTCTACAAGGTTTCCCAACCTTTTTTGACCAGGGACCACAAGGTGAAAGAAAAAATATTATAAATCTAACAATAAAATTTTATAATAAAATTCCTAAATGTCTACAAAAAGAAGAATCATTAAATAAATTTCAAAGAGAGCTTAAAAAATATTTAATTGAAAAAAGTTTCTATTCGTTGTCAGAGTTTTTCGGCGAAAAATAATAATTGTTTAATTGAATATATGTATATAGGTTAACCTATATATATATGATAATATCATTGTATTAACAATTATTGCAAATGTTTATTAATCCTAAAAGTAATGTTTAGCTTAAGTAAATAAAATAAGTAAATCTGCCTTCTAAATCAATTAAATTAAATTGATATATAATGTTGCTATGCCCTATCAGGGCTCATGTTTGGCTCTATTATATCCAACATAAGAAATATTTATGTAACCACACTAACGCAATAAAATGTTTAAGTTTGAGTTTGAATAAATTATAATCACAACTTTTAACATACATAATTATGTGAGAAACGGAAAAGAAGCATTCATTAACAGTATTATTTGCCCGTGTGACGAGAATATAATAAAGGTGTTATTTACAACGATTAGGTAGATCAAATATTTAAATGTTTCGCGGACCATATTTACGCTTTTGCGGACCACTGGTGGTTCACGGACCACTGATTGGGAATCACTGATATAGTCGGTATAAATAACACGTTTAAGAGCCTTACAATATCTTCTTCAATTTTTTTTTATAATATAGGGTGACAAACGAGCACACAGTCCACTTGATGGTAAGTGGTTGCTGTGGCCCATAGACATCTACATCTATCTTCGATTATGAATCAAGATGCAGATGCGTTGTCAACCGTGAGAACTAAGATGGAATGCCTCGTTTCCAGTAAAAAGGGTCTCCGGTTCTCTACACTCACCATACGAAACACAGCAACGTTAAGCTGCTATTTTACACTGGTATTCTGAGAGAGCGTGGTCCTTCCCCGGTCGAGCCGACACATTCGTGCTACAACTATAATATAGCTGCAGCATGGCTCTACCACGTATAATAAATTAAATTGATTACATTTATAAACTATATTTATTATTTCAATCCGGTACATATAAAATCTGATTAATCTCTGGTTATTTTTATAGAAAATATTTATGAGAGAGCGGGTAGACTCATGTCTACATGGCGTATCAAGGTAGGGGGAGGGATTAAAAAAAGTACGGAAAACGCGTTACGTGGTTTATGGATGACCCCTAAGACTATGTGTCGAAGAAATAAAACTCCGAATTCAGAAGCTATTACGTGAAAATTTTATTATTTATTCGGCTTGAAGTTATTGACCGGTCTAATACATAACAAGTTGAACGTTACAACTGGAATAGTAAATAACATCTATAAACAAAAAATACAAAAAATCAAGTGCAAACAATATGAGTACTACCACAGAATAAATAATAGTTAAAAGAAGTAGTACATTATAAAGAAATCATACTAGTTTCCTACAGTATGACAGACACATTAAGTACTATAAATACTCCGAACAAGCACTAACTAGTTATACCAGTTACTCGACTCCAAAGAGTCAGTAACACCTTCATGGAGTAATGTATACGCTTTTACAAAAAAAAAGAGTGCCAGAAAATATGCAGGCCTTGTCTATTAAAAGATTAAAATTTTTACTAAGCAAAAATTATTATACTACTCAAGAGTACGTGATTGATAATAACCCCTGGGAATGAGGTGATCGCCGCCATGCTGTTTCTAAATGTTTTCATAACAATTGTATTAAATATCATATTGTACATTATTAGGCTTTAAAAAAAGTCCCGCTGGGTTTCTTACTGGTTCTTGGACAGAGGTATTCTCTGAACCAGTGTTAAAGCTTAAGTTTACTTTAAAAGTATTCTTGTGATCCATATTTAATAATAATTTAAAATTAAAAATTTTGTACAGCTGACTTCAATATAAGTTATTAAGAATAACTCAAAAACTATTGGTCTGACCTTGATCAAATTCATATGGGACCTCACGAGAAGTACCAGCTTTCAAATAAAAAAAAATCATCGAAATCGGTTCACCCAGTAAAAAGTTATGAGGTTACACACATAAAAAAACATACAGTCGAATTGAGTACCGTCTCCTTTTTGGAAGTCGGTAGAAAATATATGTAGTTTGCATTACAACAAAAGCAAACAAATAACTGTCAAATTAGTGTCGCTGAACTCATGTTATGAATACACCAACAAAAAAAGCAATAAATCTCACAGACATAAGTAGATTCTGTGAATAAATTACCTTTGCCTCTTAAGAAAAAAAAATGTAGAGTAGTGTAGTTCTAATCTATAATACCGTTCGCGGCCATTGATTCGAAGAAGGCATGCTATTTTTTTCTTTATTTCGTTTATATTCTAGCGGCGTACGGCTATGTAATGGAATGTAACGGAATGTGCGACGGATCTTAATTAAATTAAGCTTTTTGCAAAATGCTTTGACTTTAAATTGGTTTCAATAATGTTACCCAAGTCTGAATTTCGGTGACGCCGGCCAATCGCAACGAAGACTGGGAGTACAGGATTATAGGGTTCGAATGTGCAAGTACAAATGCACTTTCTATTTTCCAACCGCGGTTCAATGCTTATTTATTTCTTATTAGACGTGGTAGAGCCACGCTGCAGCTATATTAGTTGTAACACGGATGGGTCGACTCGACCGGGGAAGGACTACGCTCTCACAGAATACCAGCGTAAAACAACATCTTAAAGCTGCTGTTTCGTATGGTGATTGTAGAGAACCGGAGACCCTTTTTTCTGGTAACGAGGCATTTCATCTTAGTCCTCAGGAGTGACATCGCATCTACATTTTGATTCTTAATCGAAGATAAATTTAGATGCCTATGTCATGCCTTATTATACATTAAAAAAAACTGCTCAACATTCATGCTTTAGAATGGAGCTACATGTCCTTTTTTTTTCCTTTTTTTTCTTTCAATAAATAGTTACCCCCATACCAGAATTTTTTCTTGTATCGTGGAGGTAGTTTACATACTTTATACTATTGCACAAGGACAAACATCCAGACCCCGAACGAATACTTGTAGGCCATACAAATACTTATTCCGTGCGGGATTCGAACCTGCGGTCCTCAGGGAATAACTCATTGCTAAGCCTCAGCGTCACGCAGGCGTCAAATAATGTATTATTTGACATTTTCTTTATAGGAGAGAGGGCAAACAAGCATGCAACTCACCTGAATGATAAGTGACTACCGCCCACGAACAACGGCAACACCAGGGGAATCGCAGATGCGTTGCAGGCCTTTTAAAAAGGAGTAGGCTCTTTTCTTGATGGTCCCTAAGTCATATCGGTCCGGAAAAAATCGCTGGTGGTACTCTATAGTTACCGCACTTGGCAGGCGGGTTTCAACATGGATGTCGGTCGTGTAAGAGCAGCTGCCGCTTTCATAGTTTCATGCATCTTCTCTGAGCGCTTTATTATGATAAAAACGACTTTTGCTATTCCACAGCAGATCTTTTAAACTACATATATAATTGTATTAATTTACGGCAACTTTTCTTATCCATAGCTCACAACGCAACGAATACACAAATAAAAAAAAACTTCCCAACTAGCGCGCCCTAAGGACGAGTGGGTAAAGTGCTTTCCTCCGTGGTTCCATCGGATGCAGCGATGTATTGATGTAAATGGACGCTATTTTGAAAAGATATAATAAAACTAATAACTTGCTAGTTTGTTCAGTATTTGATTTTTTAAGAACTTTCAGTGTCACCCTCGTATGTGTACATAATAAATTCGCAAACAGATAAAGGCCTTGACACATTATGCAACGACTACCTTTCCAAACTTAAAAAGCATAACTTTACAGTATTGTCTTTACACTGAGTACGTTTTTATCTTCACATTTGTTATATTTGTGTTTGGTTGATGCTATGGTTGCTTGTTATTACTTACAATTTTTTTTTATATAATAAGGATGACAAACGAGCACACAGTCCACCTGATGGTAAGTGGATGCTGTGGCCCATAGACATCTACATTTATCCTCAATAAGAATCAAGAATTTGACGACGCAGTGGCTTAACAATTTGCAGTGCTAAGGGCCGCGGGTTCGAATCCCGCACGGAATAAGTATTTGTAGGACCTACAAATAATTGTTCTAGGTCTGGATGTTTGTCCTTGTGAACTTAATGTATGTAACCTGCCCCCACGATACAAAAAAATCCTAGTGTAGAGGTAACGTATTTTTTTAATTAAGAAAAAAAAACGCAGATGCAGAGTAGTGACAACACCCATGAGGACTGAGATAGTATGCCTCACTTCCAGTTAAAAAGGTATCCGGTTCTCTACACTCACCATACGAAACACAGTGGCATTAAGCTGGTATTCTATGAGAGCATGGTCCCACCCTGGTCGAGCCAACCCATTCGTTCTACAACCATAACATAGCTGCAGCGTGGCTTTACCAAGTAAATATAATTACTATCATTATCATGTTATTATAATCCAGTGCTTAACTACGATCCCATCTGGACCGCCCCCAGTCCCTTCTGAGATTTTGGAGCAGGACTGTGAGTTATTCCCACCGTGTAGTGGCAGTGTAAGAATATCCACTAACCCATATAGTCACATGGATGTCGTTAGAGGTTGCATTATCTTGATAAAAACTGAATATAATTAAAAAAAATTGTACTTGTAAAATCACAACCCAAGCGAGGCGCCTACGGCAAATACTCTATTATATCTATTGGGCAAATATCTATTGGGACTGGGAGGCCTATGTTCGGCAATGATTTAGATAGGCTGTAATAGATAGATAGATTGATAGTATATTTCTAATAGATAAATGGATGGTATGATTAATAACAAAACTGTGGTTATGAAATCGTGTATGAAGCGAGGCAGTAAGTAGTTAAGATCTAATGTGGATATTTGATAGGATGCAATGAAAAAATTGCAAGTTTATATGTGGTAGAGCCACGCAGCAGCTATATTATTGTAGTAGCACTAATGGGTCGTCGACCGAGGATGGACCATGCTTTCACAGAATAGCAGAGTGAAATAGCAGATTAATGCTGCTGTGTTTTGTATGGTGAGTGTAGAGAACTAGAGACACTTTTTAGAGGAAATAAGGCATTCCATCTTAGTCCTCAGGGGGACAACATATCTGCATATTGATTCCTAAACGGGGACAGATGTAGATGTCTACGGGCCACAGCATTCACTTACAATCAGGTGAACTGTGTGTTCATTTGTCACACTTATTCTATAAAAATAAAGTTATTTTAATCGTTTTAAACAAGCTTCACTCAAATTTTACGACTACATAAAGTAGACATTTAATAGTAAGAACTCATTTACTTTATATGCTATAAAATACAATACAAACACACTAAACTCTAACTACTGATAACGAGCATTGTGTTAAATGCAATGTATAATAAACATGTTTATTTAATTACAAATGAATTTAGAAATCTGTAATCTTTCTAAATTTCTTGCTTTGTTTAATAAAACATTATATGTGGTAGAGCCACGCTGTAGCTATATTACGGTTGTATCATGGATGGGTCGGTTCAACCGAGACAGGACCATGTTCTCACAGAATACCAGCGTAACATAGCAGCCTAGATCTGCTGTGTTTCGTATCCATCAACTTCCTGCATGTGTTACCAGGTCGTCACTCCTCATAGTGGGGGGAGCCCTACACTTCACCTGCCGGTACAAGGCTGCCACTCGAGAACATTTAAATCCCGTTTGGAACAAGTACTTGTACATTTGGGTCTGGATGTTTGTCCTTGTGCAATTTATGTATGTTAACTGAATCCACAATACAGAACAAAATTCTTATGTGGGGGTAACATTTTTTATAAAGAAAAATAAAGAATGATATACACAAATGCTTTTAAAATTTGAATTTTATATCAAGGAAAGATGTAGGTGTCTGTGATTCACAGCATCCACTTACCATCAGTGGCAGTGAGTGCTTTTTAGTCACCCTTATGAAATAGGCTGAATGTTAGTAGTACAAGGTGATTGCTACCAAGCTATTTCTAATTTGTTTTGTGTGGTTAATTGTGTAACATACATCATTGTAAGCTGTTATTTAAAAAAAAGTCCCGCTGGGTTTCTTGCTGGTTCCTCCCAGGACAGAGGTTTTTTTTTTTTTTCAAACCAGTGGTAACTAAACAAAAGAGTTTCTGTTTCTGTTTCATTAAAAATCTTTTATGTATAACTCTTTTGACAGTATTCACAAGTATTATTTCTGTTTAGTTTGAAACATCAGAATCTAAATAATTTCGTGGATCATTGGTATTACATAGACATTTAGCTACATACGAAAATATGTAGCACATATAAGAACAATCAACTATGTCCTACCTTGTGGGCATACTAAGTACAATATATTTTGCATAACATTTCAAGTAGGTACCAAAAAATTACTGGATCAAATGCCAATGAAATATAAACAAAATATTAGTGGATACAGAGTTTGGAAAAAAAAGTTATGCATGTCGTAAATATAATTATGTCGTAAAAATAATGATTAATGACCATGCAAAATTTATTACATTCTTAAATAATACCTTGCAATATTTTAAATGTAAATAAATAGTGACACATTTAACCGTATTTTTTATTCGAATTATTAAATTTATTTTTAAATAAATTCAATAAAATCATGATCAATTTCTTATGTAGTTTGAAGTTGTCTTAAATATTTACAGGGCACACAAGTGCAAACAATAAGAGTAGTACATAATAAAGAAACCAAACTAGTATCCTACAGTATGAGAGACACATTACTCACTGTAAATATTAGAAACAAGCACAAACTAGTTATACCAGTTACTAGACTCCAAAGAGTCAGTAATTCTTTCATGGAGTAATGTATACGCTTTTACAAATATGTCCCAGAAAATATGCAGAAAAGATTTAAAATATTTATTGGAAAAATTGTTTAGTAAGGGTTTTAAGATTATACAATTGATAATAACACCTCGGAATGAGGTGGTCGCTTCCATGCTGTTTTTCTTTTATTTCTTTCATACTTAATTGTATAATATATTATATTGTAAATTATTATTTAAAAAAGTGCTGCTAGGCTCTTTCCAGACCAGTTACTTTTTCAAACCAGTTGTAAAACTTAAATTACTTTCAATATTATTCTATTCTATAATTAAATGTTTAAAAATTATACTAGTATAAAATTTCATACAACTGTAAAATTCAAAATGTAATGAAATATATTTATTTATTCATTGTAGGTACGTATAACAGAAAATAAATTTAATTTGTCGGGTTATTCTGTTTATCCACCCTAAGGTCAAAATAAATAAGTTAAATATATTCTTTATTATTAGTGCAATAAGGTAACTGTGTTAGTGGTGCATCTCATGGCGGATTTTTTAGGGTGGATAAATGGAATAATCCAATTCGTCAAATGTCATTTTAGTAAACCAACTAAATCTACAGCAATGGTGATAATGGAATATAAGGTCTTCAGCTTCCAACAGGATGTTTATGCAGGCTTAAACTATCCAGACTGGCAAGGGGCCGTCCATCTTTAACCTTGGTGATACATGATGACGTTTACGACTAACCCCCTCCTCCCCCAAAATACACGTGTATTTTTTAGTATCTACAAAGAATCTTAAAATTTTTAGAATATTAACTTTAAATACATCTATAAAGTATAATCTAATTTTATTCTGAAATTAAGGACCATGATAAAAATGTCTAGACAGAAAGGTTGCAGGTTGTTATTGACTGGCATAAAAATAATATTAAAGGAATGGTGTAATTCTGCCAAAAACATATATTGTACCAGTAAGAAAAGAAAGAAAGAAATAAGTTTATTTGGTACATAAATTATAACAACAAAGAAAATAATCAAATAGAACAATTTTTAACTTAACAAAAATATTTAAAAAAAATATAATAAGTTAAACGTAATATATGCATCAAAATGGTCTCCACTCAGCTTTAAGTCACGAATTGAAGATATAATTACATCAATTCGTAACGCTGATTTTCAGTGGAGCCATTGTACTACACTGTCCTTGGACCACGGATTATCAAGACTTTCTTCAACACTAACAACTTGATAAGCATCTTGCAAGTCAGTTGTTGGCACTGTGCTTTGTTGAAGATCAAAAGTTTGACGAAAAAAGAAATACACGTGATATGTTACTGGGTGTACCCTCCCACTTGTGATAGTTCATGATTTTTGACAAACCCCCTCCACCCTTTCGAGCCTCACAAGGTAAATGGACGGCCCTTAACCCTTTAACGCACACCCTAACTTTTTTTTGAATTTCTAATATTTTGTGATACATATATATTCCGTGCCGTAAATCATAATGACAAGTTTCAGAAAAAAAACCTGAAAATCATTGTTTTTCGAGAAAATCCCAAAAATCATGTGGCCAATAAACTGGTCACTGAACGTTCTGCATCACTAATCATCACTGCAAAATCACTGGCCAGTAAAGTGGACACTAACGAAATCTATATTATTTTTGTAAAGGGATATAAAAAAAAAAGACTTCAGTTATGAATTTCCTAGTCAGCATTTAATAATAAAACTTATTATACTTCACATAGAACAATAAGTCATCAATTACAAATATAATTAACATAACATTTTTCTTCTAAAAAATAATATTTTAATTTTTCTTATCACGGTCCTACATAGTTATAGATATTATCAATTGAATGATCACCTTCGGTTTTTAATTTGCCCTTCAGTACGGAATGGTACAAAGCATTCTACACATATGGCTACATCACATTGAACGCATTCATAGACACTTCTCTTTGGATTAGACGTGGTACTGCAGTATCTACATCTACACAATTTTTTCTTAGATTTTATAAGCTTATGATCGCTCTGTTCATTTTCTCGAAAAGGAAGGCAAGGTATCGTATCTCCTGTGAATTTAGATCAAATTCGGTTTGTACGAAGTATTAGTATAGATAGAATATTAGTATTATTCAAGTTACTATTCCTCTACATTGGTGGATCTCGAAGTTTTTATTACTCCACTTATTTAGATTTCCTTTTACTAAATTCTCTTGAAGACCTGCGTCTTCGGGAGAAATTAACTCGTAATACCTTGCCGGGTGCGGTGATAGCGGCGGTGGTGGTGGAGATAGCGGCGGTGGTGGTGGAGATAGCGGCGGTTGTGGAGGTGGCAATGATGGTATAGATGATGGTGGCGGAAACAAAAACTTCTGTGGTGGTGGTGATGAAGACGATGTTCCAGGACCTGATCCGTCACTTCGACTATCTGTGCTCAGAATGCTGGTATCAAAGTAACACTGTTGTTGTCGAAACAATCATCAGCATCTGAATTACCACTGACGTCCGATTGGCCTGGTCATCTGTTATACCTACGACATTCTATCAGTCTTCATCTAGTTACTCCAACTTCCACTAAGTGTATATGTGTCTAAAACAATGTGGAAATTACAATGCAAAACTATTATATAACGATTTTCGTAAGTACCTGCATACCTGCAAAAAACATGGAGAAAAAAAAAACCAAAACGCTCATAATAATACGTTATAACTACCAAGCAAGTTTGGTTATGGTAAATTTCTTATTTTATTATAAGAAATGGTTATATACTTGTTATAAAACGATATGGTTCAAACGTATTACTCGAAAATAAATACTCAATACAACAGCTCAAAGTTAGGTAGGCAATTTTTAGGGTATATTTTTTCAACAGACCTGTTTGTATTCAATTGCCTAAAATACATGTTTTTCTTACTATCATCGATTACATTTGCACATAACATCAAAGTATATACTATAAAATAATAGTTTCACTTACTTTTTCCAAGAAGACAAGTTTTTTTATTGCCATAACACTTGTAAACACGTAACATACACACGCGATGACATCAAATATTCATGCATATTCATGCGCGGGTGCACGGTGGCCAGTAGACAGGCCATCTTGAAAAAAGGCGCGAATCTGTGATTGTACGTGACGAACTTGAAAACTGGTCTGTCTACGGGCCAGTGTGCTCTAACATGAGTCGTAAATGTTGATAAGATTCAATATTTACATAAAAATCTATGAGATAACGACCTTCAAGTGACTGTCCAGTTTACTGGCCACTTTGTATGAGCCGTCCTATAAAGGGTTAAGAGGAAGCAATGTCAGTGTTGTAAATTGTCTAGCACTACAACATGTGACAGTTAAAACGACTCTGTGGCCAGTGGCTTAGCAATATTTTGCGCCGTTGAGAGCCAAGGGTTGAAATCTCACACAGAACAAGTACTTGTATGGCCTACAAAAAAAAATTCAGGTCTGGATATTTGTTCTTGTGAAATTTATGTATTTAAACTACCTCCATATGTAACAAGCATTGAGAATCCCATGTCCAGTTGTATACTGACAAGAAAAAATTCCACAATAGAACATCACAAGTTAATAATGATGTGGTATGTATGAATAGGTCGGCTCAACTATGGAAGCACTACACTCTCACAGATAACCAGCATAAAATAGCAGCTTAATGCCTCTGTTTTGTATGGTGAGTGTAGAAAACCGGCGACCCTTTTTAATGGAATTGAGGCATTCCATCTTAGTCCTCAGGGGTGACAACGCTTCTACATTTTGATTCTTAATCGAGGATAGATGCAGATTTCTATGAGTCAAAAAAGAATATAATAGAATAATTTTTATTCAATAAGATTACAAGAATATGTGTTGTAAGTAATTTAAGCTTTACCACTGGTTTGGAAAAATAACCCCTGTCCTGGGAAAGACCAACAAGAACACTTATTATCAGGAGGACTGTATGGTTATTTGTAGCTTTTATTGTGTAGAAAAATAAGTTATTAAAGTAAGTAACAAGCATTTAAGAGTGTGTGTGTGTTAGTTATCACTTACATAATATATCCTATGGCAATGTCTGGCTCCCCTGCGCCCTGATGCTGCCGGTCCTTGATAATCTCTTGCCAATGGTCTGCACATGGAAACCCATATTCAGCAATGCCTCGTGATCCAATATCTTTCTTCCATCAAATATATAAGCTGGCTTCATCATTACTTCATATATTTTTTTGTAATCCAGCTCTTTAAATTCATCCCATTCCGTGCACAAAACTAAAGCATGCGCCCCAGACACTGCCGAGTAAGCTGTGTCATGAATCTCAACATTTTTACGTACCACTTCCGGTTCTGAAGTGACATATGGTGTTGTCAATTCAAAGAATATCTGCTCTGTTTCTACTTTTGGATCATATATGTGCAACTTTGCTCCTTCATCTAGTAAGGTTTTACAAACAAATATTGCAGGGGATTCCCGAGTGTCTCCAGTATTTTTTTTGAATGAAAAACCAAGTATGGCAATCTTTTTATCTGAGACAGTATTAAATAAAGATTCTATAACTTTACGTGTGAAACGGGTCTTTTGGTAGTCGTTTAGACTAACTACTTGCTGCCAATATGCCGCAACTTCAGGCAGATTCAGGCATTCACAAAGATAGATTAAGTTTAGAATGTCTTTTTGGAAACAGCTGCCACCAAAACCGATTGAGGCTTCTAGGAATTTTGGACCAATTCTAGAGTCCCTTCCAATTGCACGAGCTACTTCTGACACATCAGCACCAGTGGCTTCACACACAGCTGATAAGGAGTTAATACTTGATATTCTTTGAGCCAGAAATGCATTTGCAGCTAGCTTGGATAACTCTGAACTCCATGTATTAGTAGTAAGAATGTTTTTAGCTGGGATCCAATGTTCATAGACCCAACAGAGCTCCTGAACTGCTCTCTGACCCTCGGGCGTGTCTTCTCCTCCAATCAAGACCCTTTCTGCTTCAACTAAATCCACTATAGCAGTGCCTTCGGCCAAAAATTCAGGATTAGAGAGGATCTGATACTCTACTCCAGGTTTGGTATTTGCTCGGAGGATTTTCATGATAATTTCGGCTGCTTTCACTGGCACTGTGCTCTTTTCGACAACAATTTTGTTGCTCGTAGCCAAATCCGCTATCATTCTTGCTGCACCTTCTATGTACTTTAGATCAGCCGCCCTGCCTTTACCGTTGCCAAAAGTTTTCGTAGGAGTATTCACAGATATGAAAATTAAATCGGCTTCTTGAATGCTTTTTGCGATGTCGGTAGAAAAGAAAAGGTTTTTACCACGACATTGTTTCACCACATCGTCCAAACCAGGCTCATATATTGGCAATTTGTCCGAGTTCCACTGATTGATGCGTTCCACGCTTTTGTCGCATACAGTGACCTTAATATTAGGGCATTTTAAAGCGATGACACTGCAAGTAGGGCCCCCCACGTAGCCCGCGCCAAGACAACATATTTTCTCAATAACCATGTTGATGCTTTAATTGAAAAATTACTTTTAAACAGCGAATTTATTCTATTATACACTAAATTAAGTTTATATATCACACTTTTGAAAGCACAATTGGTCGTTCTTTCTTATTGTTTCAGTACTTTTTGGTGGATAATGATAATTATAGTTTATTTTAAGACACGCTAATAATTCTCAATACTAATATTCTACTAATATAATATAATAAATATATATATGGGAGGCAGCGCGGACCGCGTAATATATGCACCTACACCACCACGAAACATCAAATAACGGCGCTCCGAGACTACAGAATTATTTTATAGTTTCATTTAGTGAATAGTGATGCGTCAACTCGAGTTAATAACTCGAGTTACTATCTCGAGTTGAATCTCCCTAACTCGAGTTTGGGCTGCTGTACATGAAGGGATCAAGTGAGTCAGCAAAAAAGTAAGAGCGCGATTCGTTATTTGTGTGCGTGCTTTGTGTTTCAAAGAGTATTTAGAATTTGAATTTATTTAAGAATATTTTGACTGTGATAATTAAATTATTAATAGCTTATGTACCTACATATTAAAGCTGGACTAATATTGTTAGGTGAAGTTATATATACTAAATATACCTTTTTATTTCAATCCTACATAATAATTTTGGTAAGCTAGAATAGCTATCCCAACCCACCAAAGACTAGACAGAAAAATAAATTTATAAAAAAGTAATTTATAACAAATCATTTACTCTGTTTCGTAGTGTTAACTCGAGTTCCGTGAATTTCAACTCGAGTTAACTCGAGTCGTGATTTTTCCGAGTTGGCACATCTCTAGTTTCAATCACTATATGTAATTTTTTTTTAAATTGGCTTTACAGCTCTGGGTTCTAGCCTTTCTGAGCCGGAAACTACAATGTATAATTATCCTTCATAGTACAGTGCATCACAATATGTTGATGCGTCACATTGTGCAGCTTTTGGGAGATTTCGACAGCAACTTGAGCCAGCAGATAGACACCTTATCTTGATAATCACATCACTATCGGTATCGGAGCACTTGTTTCACTGTTTCCACTAATAGTTCACATGCGCAAACACTTAATACACAAAATCGCACCACTTTTACATATAAAAATCCACTTCAAACCATTATTAAAACAATAATACAGGAGCAGCAAACCGCCGCTGTTTTTTTCCCGCCAAAAGTCCAGTATATGAAATGTACTCTGTGGCCAAAGAGTATAGTAATTGTCCTACTTGGCCTAAAGGTCTAGATACCAGGCCATAAACTCCTAAAAAAGTAATTGTCCTACTGTGGCACTTCCTGTATAGGACAGTTACTATCAGCACAGTATAATAAACATACAGTAGGACAACTCCTCTGATCTCGTGGGAAATGCCGACAACTACTAATTTAATTATTTATTTTATATCTACATAGTCATCAACAGTATGATAACTAATATAAAAATGAGTAACAATTTGTTTTTAGATTTTTCCTAAAAGTACTCAAAATGTTAATTGCACGCCTCACACCGTGAGGGAGTGCTCTACTCTCGATATGTGGCTATACCTCAATTTTGCTACATAAAATCGTTCTTATACTCTCAGCTAGACATCAAATCCATATTATTATTAACGTTACAATGACTACAGATATTGAATTATTGGTTTATTTTATAATTGATTCTTTAGGCTTTCGAAAGTTCTTCCAACTAAATCAGGTCTTCTAATAACTTCCATCCGTAATTTGGATGTGAAATTTTTAAATACAATAGTTATTAATAAATTTTCATAATTATCACCCCCAGAAACCTTAAAATTGACAACCATATTGTATTACTAAAAAAAATTACCATCTTGGATATGAAAATTGATGCCGTTTTCGTAATTGGCACCCCAATAAACCTTGAAATTGACATCGATATCATACATATATTAAAAAATGACCGCCATCTTGGATTTAAAAATAAATGCTATTATCGTAATTAGCACCCCGACAAAAATAAAAATTGACCCCTAAATCTTAATATTTTATAAGAACCTTCGAAAGACCGAAGACGAGGCACTATAGTATGGTCTAAAACCTTAGCCTATCCAACCACACGATTTAGATGAAGGAAAAAATTAAACATCGAAACAGTAATGCCCAGTGACTAGTACCTATTTTTTACGTCCGCACTTTTTTTTACGTTGGCAATTTGGTATGACATGACAAAATACACATAATGTAAAAATAATAACAATATTTATTTACCTTTCTTCCGTGTGCGGGATTTGGTGAAATCGCAGATGACGACTTGCAATCTCTCACAGCACACGTCGTATGAACTATTTTAATTATAAGTATCAAAACTAAATTTAAAAATTGTAAAAGCAAACGCGCGTTAACCCTGGAAGTCGTATCCCGAGCTACAAATACGATTGGCATGAGCAGCTCGGGTTCGTCCTTCCCGCGTCTCACCCCTCACACCCCGCACGATTGCCCTGTCTAGACGTCTTCCTCGGACGACTGTATGGATTTATACACTGTGCTATCAGTTACTATACTCTTTGTGTGGCACAAACATAGAGCATCCACGACCATGTTAATCCACTCCTGAGCGTGGGTGCTCAGGCTGCCTAGCGTATTCTGGGGGGGGGGGAGGCAAATTCGGCTCGAAAACATAACTGCTCGGGGCAAACTAAGCAACAATACCAAGGCGACCTCTGCCACGCTATCCTTGAATTTCTACAACATCAGGGGACTTCACTCGAACCTACACGCCGTCCACTACCATCTTGCTCCTTGCCTTGCTCTTTTTGACCGAGAGGCAGGTGTCCTCTCCGGCTGATACTTCGTATCTCTCCTACCCGGGGTACAAATTGGAGCACTCCCCTGTACCTCGGGCTGGAGTTTGCATGTATGTCAGAGAGGACATCTGTTCTCGACGCCTCGGCAGTCTTGAAGGTTCGGACCTGTCCATCCTTTGGCTACGCGTAGACAGCGACGACCATCCGCGCGTCTACGGATGGCTCTATAGGTCCCATAGCGGTAATGCCGAAACAGACCGACTCATTGACCACGTCCAAATGGGTACAGATTCCTTGCTACAACAGGTCCCATCCGCAGAGATCGTGATCCTTGGCAATTTTAACGCCCACCACGCCGAATGGCTCGGTTTACGTTTAACCGATCATGCGGGGAGATCTGTTTATGACTTTGCCTTGGCATATGGTCTGACACAACTGGTTACTTCGCCTACGCGGATTCCAGATGTGGAGGATCATACACCTTCCCTGTTGGACCTTCTGCTGACCTCTCATCCAGACGGATATGAGGTTTCCGTCGATGCCCCTCTCGGCTCTTCGGACCATTGTCTGATCCGGAGTGTGGTGCCACTCACGCTCCCCTCGCGGTTGCGTTCTGCAGGTTGCCGCCGTGTTTGGCATTACAGGTCGGCGGATTGGGACGGAATGCGGTCTTTCTTTGCATCCTACCCATGGGGGCGGATTTGCTTCTCGCCGGATGATCCCAGCGCTGTTGCTGACTCTGTCACTGATGTGGTGCTACAGGGAATGGAACTATTTATCACATCATCTGTGGTACCCATCGGAGGCAGATCTCAGCCTTGGTTTGGTCGCTCCTGTAAGACTGCATTACGCAGTAAGCAGGAGTGTTATCAAGCCTGGGCTGCGGCTTCGTCGACTCAGGATGTAAACACCTGCACACTTAAAAAGAATTATAAATTCGCCTCCAGGTCCTTCAAAAGAGTTAATGCCAAGGCAAAGTCATAGCACATAGGCAGAATTGACGAGAAACTATTTCGCCTTCCTTCGGGAACCCGTGCATTCTGGTCTCTCGCCGAGGCTGTCCAAGGGAATTTCTGTAAGCCATCACTACCATCTCTGCATAGGGAGGACGACTCACTTGCCCAAGCCGCAAAAGACAAAGCCGACCTTTTAGGCTCCATTTTTGCGTCCAATTCGACTCTTGATGACGGGGGAAAACACCGCCGACCATCCAGCGGTGTGAGTGCTCCATGCCGGATGTGCTGTTCTCACAGCGCTCGGTTCGCTAAGCACTCCTCTCCCTGGACATCCAGAAGTCGAGTGGGCCTGACGGAATCCCCCCAATTGTGCTGAGGACGTGTGCTCCGGAGTTGGCACCAGTCCTAACGCGTCTTTTCCGGTACTCCTACTCCCAAGGTGTAGCCCGAATTCATGGAAGACAGCTTTTGTCCACCCGATCCCTAAAAAAGGCGACCGCTCAGACCCGTCCAACTATAGGCCTATCGCCATCACCTCCTTGTTCTCCAAAGTAATGGAGTCCATTATTAACTGCCAGCTCATGCGGTACCTTGAGAATCACCAGCTAATTAGTGACCGCCAATACGGTTATCGTGGGGGTCGATCAGCTGGTGATCTTCTGGTCTACCTGACCCATAGATGGGCGGAGGCAGTAGAGTCTAAGGGGGAGGCGTTGGCCGTTAGTTTGGACATTGCGAAGGCCTTCGATCGGGTTTGGCACAAAGCGCTTCTTTCGAAGCTCCCTTCCTATGGGCTTCCCGAGAAATTGTGCAATTGGATCACCAGCTTCCTTGCAGATCGAAGCATCAAGGTCGTTGTAGACGGTGCATGCTCCGACTACAAGCCTATTAACGCTGGTGTTTCACAAGGCTGTGTGCTATCACCAACGCTCTTTCTTCTGCATATCAATGATATGTTGCTAACTGGTAACATTCATTGCTATGCGGATGACAGCACTGGTGATGCTTTATACACCGGCCGTGCCAATATTTCTCGGGAAAACGTCGCTGAGTACCGGAACAAACTTGTGTCTGAAGTCGAGTCTTTGCTGAACAAAGTCTCGGATTGGGGGCGACTAAATTTAGTCCAGTTTAATACTCAGACGACACAAGTTTGCGCATTTACCGCTAAAAAGAACACTTTTGTCGTATCTCCTCAGTTTCAAGGCACTCCCGTTCTTGCCTCAGCCAGTATCGGAATCCTCAGAGTCGACATATCAAGTAACGTGCAGTCACTTGGAAGAGAAGGCCAAATTGGCCTCTAAAAAGCTTGGCGTGCTCAGCAGAGCGGGACAGTATTTCATGCCGGCACACCGCCTGCACCTTTACAAGGCGCAGGTTTGGCCTCACATGGAATACTGTTCCCATCTCTGGGCAGGGGCTCCCCAGTGCCAGCTCCTTCCACTTGACCGCATCCAGCGCAGAGCGGCTCGAATCGTAGACGACCGAGTCCTTTCCGATCGGCTCGATTCATTGGCACTGCGAAGAGATGTTGCATCCCTTTGTATTTTCTTTCGCATCTACCATGGAGAGTGCTCTGAGGAATTCTTCGGATTAATCCCAGCCGTCAAATTTCATGAACGCACATCGCGGCAGAACTCCCGATACCAGCCACACCATCTGGATGATTGGCGGTCCACCACTGTGCGATTTAGAAGATCTTTTCTTCCTCGCACGACTTCCTTGTGGAATCGATTACCATCAGCGATTTTTCCGGACCGATACGACTTAAGGACCTTCAAGAAAAGAGCCTACTCCTTTTTAAAAGGCCGGCAACGCATCTGCAATTCCCCTGGTGTTGCGGTTGTTCATGGGCGGCGGTAGTCACTTACCTCAGGTGAGCCGCATGCTCGTTTGCCCCTCTCCTATAAAAAAATTAGAAACACTACCATAGATTACTACAAAGAAACATTACCATACGCTCTGTGGTTTCAATGCATTTCAAAGCAAATGAGAGTTTTTGGCGGGAACTTGCACGATGGATAATTGCTGCTCTTGTATTATTGTTTAAATATGGTTTAAAGAGGAATTTGTCTTGTAAAAGCGGTGCGATTTTGTGACGACTTGGCCTAGAGGTCTAGATACCAGGCCATAAACTCCAAAAAAATAATAGGTAGGTATTTGGGGAGTTTTGGCGGGAACTTGACCGGCGGCAGTTTGCTTCTCCTGTATTTTATAGTTTAAATAATAGTTTGAAGTGGATTTTCATATGTAAAAGTGGTGCGATTTTATGTATTAACTATCTAGGCATGTGAACTATTAGTGGAAACGGTGAAACAAGTGCTCTGATGGTGATGTGATTCTCAAGATAAGCTGTTTGTTTGCATAGGCGCCTTGAGATACCATTGCCAACTGTCAGCTGTCTGCTGGCTCAAGTTGCCGTCAAAATCTCCCAAGGGCTGCACAATGTGACGCATCAACATATTGTGAAACAGTGAACTATGAAGTATAATAATTATACATTTGGGGAAATTATAATAAACCGAATAAAAACACTCAAGACTTGGTCTAAAGGTGTAGATACCAGGCCATAAACTCCAAAAAAAAAAGAAAATAAGTACTTGTAAGAAACGGCGAACAATAAAAATGAAAACTTTGATTCTGTTTAAAAACCGAATAAAATTAAGAACTAATGAAATATGAAATAATTTGTACTGAATTTTATTAAATAAATGAAGAATATTATATAGAATTTAAAGAAAACTGAACTGATTACCACATTTAAAATATTAAATAAAAATATAAAGGCAATTAAATGCTAAATATTGAATTAAATTTTATAACTTAATATTATTTGAATCTAAATATTCCATAAGGCAAATGAAAACATTTTTACTTTTTTAGAATAAATTAAAAGAGAAGGAATTTCTGTAGGAAGAGGTATTTTAAGTTTTACCAAATTGTTTATTAATAATGAAGTATGATCACAGATCATATAGAGGACACGAGAAGACAATATGGTTGAGGTCACCAATATCTAAACCACACACACATATAATTTTTTTTTAATATGAAGCTTAGCAAGGTGAACCGAATTACAAAAGTGATCCAAGCGCATTCTACATAACATTGATGTATGTTTCTTAAAACCAAGGCTTAGAAGGAATGATGGGTTGAATTTTGTCATAGTGACAGCCCTTTGTCGTTTCTGGGGGCACAGCAGTGCCCTCGCCAAGTCGAGCAAAAAAGCGGCACGGCCGTACCATCCTTTTCTCGAAGCAGTTCAGGCCATTTCGACCCCCTATAACATTGATTTATATGTTACACTAGATAAGTTGCGTTGGGGTAGTACCGGACAGATTTTCGACTAGTTGAAAGAGTCTGGCAAAAACTTTATTTTCTCGACATCCGTAAAATCTGCCTAAAAATGTGTTTAACGATATATAATATAATTCCTAGTGACATCAAAAATTTAAATATTAATCAATTTAAGGCTTTAACTAGCCGGAATGACCTTGACGAAACGGCGATCGCAGAGATTTTAGCCGACGTCAACACCGTCTAGCAACTACGTTCTACGTTCTGTGTTCTGTGTGTCTACGTCTTATAAAAGTGCAAAGATTAATAGACTGCAGAGAGACAATTATATAAGTGACATACTGCCTGTTATGCTTGCGCATCACTGAGAATTATGTCGCGGTTAAGCATCCTCAATTACATTGTGCTGTAGCTTTGTCCGGTAGGCATCACGAGCTATCAAGTGTTCAAGTTTCAAGTACGTAAGAGTTTTAATTGTATATGTTAAATCGTATTTATTTGTGTCGTATTAGTAGATCTGGGTCAAAGCGTTCGCTGTAAATTTTTCCCGGGCTTGATCCTCGACAGCATGAATGAAATTTGTAATTGCGATTTTCGTCAATACACATTGGGGCAGCGCGGCGGACATTTCCTTGCCCTAAA
The DNA here is from genome assembly GCA_963668995.1 of Parnassius mnemosyne. Lineage (NCBI taxonomy): Eukaryota > Metazoa > Arthropoda > Insecta > Lepidoptera > Papilionidae > Parnassius > Parnassius mnemosyne. The sequence continues at coordinate 18,581,754 of CAVLGL010000082.1, read as the reverse complement.
ACTCTCTCAGAAAGAAAAAAAGAGTCCTGTGCCCAGTAGAGGGACTTGCATAGCCTATTACTTTACTTTGTAGCAATATTCTTATTCGTTTCATACACAGAAGGGTACCTTATGCTGACAAAAATATCATGTGGAGGCGACGAAAACGTAAAACATCTTTGTATCTGGATAAAACGTTCGAGAGATTATCAGTCATGTCATACGCCACATTTTATATAGAGCGTAGAACATTGCAGATAGGGCAAAATAAAAAATATTATGGGAACTATTCATTAATAATATATACATTTATAGGTATTTATAATAAAAATAATGAACAAGCTGCAAGGTTCAACTAATAATGTTTCTTGTAAACACAATTGTAAAATTCCTGTTTTAATTTTTACCAATGGTTAATTGACGAAACGTAGACAAGATCACTTCTGTTCGCGCCAAACGCTAATTTCAGGAACTAACGCGAGAGAGCGCGCGGCTCGGTGCCATACCGGTTTTGACGTCGGCCGAGCGGTGGGTTGAGAACGCGTAAAGGCGAAAGAGTCGTCTTCCAGCTGTGCTAACGCTAGCACACTGTCATTTTTGTTCAGGAACCGCGGAATAGTTTAGACGTCTAGTAAACATCCTGTCTAGGATTTATAACGCGAATTCCTTGTTGGATAGCCTTTCCCGGGACTTATTGGGTCCGACTCAGAATCTGTATAAGTGCATTCGACAATATTAGCTAGTGCGGCCTTTGATATTCTAGAAATAACTGTTGCTACGCGAAACGGTAGTGACCTTTGATCCGGACACTCCGTGTTCGTTTTGTGCTTTAACCTTATAACAAACGAGAGTTAGTGGCTTCTGTAAGTTAATTAATCGTACGATAGAGTTAATGGACTGTCATCGTGACGAACGAAGAAGTGGTCCGGCGCCGAAGCAGTCTGAAGCGGTGCAGCATTTTGGAGCAGCCTGGAACTCGGCCGCTACTGGTCGCCCATGCTTGACAAGGCCCCACACATTCACACCTCACTGTACACTACTCGCCATCCACTATTACACACACTCACGGCCTGCCCAAGCCTTGGTGCGAAGTTAGCTTCGGATAATGGTAACTACTATGTGTTTCTAGCTTCCTCCCATATTGTTTATTCTAATTAGGAAATTCCACGTGACCATATTCTGGCCCCGTCCCTCTGCTGCTCGTCGATGGGATTACTCATGGGCCCTAATCCCGACATCCTTGATTGGGGCAGCTAGGGGCGTGTACAAACTGGTAGCAGAGCGTGGTTCCGATTCGATTCCCCGGTCGATCCCAACCATAGTGTTTGATAAAAATTAAATAATTCTGGTGGCAGGGAGCGTTGGTTTGATTGGTTTAATTTGTATCTACAATCACGCCCGTCCGTAATACGTAAAAATATTTTTTTTGTACGTAATAATAAAATTATTTTCCTTTTGTTGCTTTGTTGCTTGCCTTTTTTGGTTAGTGAGTGGGTAGATTGAATAGCTGCGCCCTAGGTTGCGCAAGCGGGAGTTTTTCTAGAGGTATACGTCATGTAGGTAGATGGTTATTTTTACGTAATCGGTTAATTATCGTTGTCGGATAGTTGTAGTGGATCAATTATCGAAGGGTCGATTTCCGAGCTAGGCATTTTTTCTTGATTGACCGTGATGTGTATCTTCGTTTGTATTGTAATTTGTATTTGAACTAAAGAGTAGTAATTTGTATTTGCGCCATTTGAATTTAACTTGATATGATCGCACTAGTATTTGTTATTTGTTAATTTGATTTGTGTCTTTTCTTTTGTGCTAACTTATATTTGGTTCATCATCATCATCATCATTACAGCCCTTCACAAGTCCACTGCTGAACATAGGCCTCCCCCAAGGAATGCCACAAAGCACGGTCCTGAGCGACCTGCATTCATCGACTTCCTGCACATCTCACCAGGTCGTCACTCCATCTAGTGGGGGGACGCCCAACACTTCGCCTGCCGGTACGAGGCTGCCACTCGAGAACCTTTTTTCCCCATCGGTTGTCGGTTCTTCGAGCTATATGGCCGGCCCATTGCCACTTCAGCTTATTAATCCGTTGGGCTATGTCGGTCACTCTGGTTCTACTGCGGATATCCTCATTTCTGAGTTTATCACGCAGAGAAACTCCGAGCATAGCCCTCTCCATAGCTCGCTGAGCGACCTTGAGCTTCCTCATCCGGCCAGCAGTGAAGGACCACGTCTCAGTTCCGTATGTCATCACTGACAACACGCACTGGTTGTACAGTCTTGTTTTCAAGTTTTGAGGTATACCTGACGAGAAGATGTGCTGTAATTTCCCGAACGCTGCCCAATCGAGTTGAATCCGTCGATTGACCTCTCGGTCGAAGTTGGACTTACCTAGTCGGACTATTTGTCCCAGGTAAACATACTCGTCAACAACTTCGAGCTTAGTGCTCCCAACAACTACCGGCATAGGTGTGACATGGACATTAAACATGATCTTTGTTTTGTCCATGTTCATCTTAAGACCTATCCGTTGGGAAGCACTACTGAGGTCATTGAGCATAGTGCTTAGGTCTTCCAGCGATTCTGCTATAAGGACTGTATCGTCGGCAAATCGAAGGTGAGTGATGTACTCGCCATTGATGTTGATACCGTATCCTTTCCAGACCAGAAGCTTGAAAACGTCTTCCAATGCAGCGGTGAAGAGTTTCGGGGATATGACGTCACCCTGTCTTACACCTCTCTGCAATTGGATAGGTTTCGTACTCTGGTTCTGTACTCGGATAGCCATCGTAGCTCTGCTGTACAAGCACTTCAGCACTTCGATATACCGACAGTCAACTTGGCACCGCTGAAGGGACTGCAGCACCGCCCAAATTTCGACGAAATCAAAGGCTTTCTCATAGTTCACATACGCCAGACATAGTGGCAAATTGTACTCCTCTGACTTCTGTACAATTTGCCGAAGGGTATGTTGTCTATGGTGCTAAAGCCTTTTCGGAAACCGGCTTGTTCGGGAGGCTGGAAGTCGTCAAGTCTGCGCGCGAGACGATTCGTAATGACTCTCGAAAACAGCACGTAGACGCGGCTCAGAAGGGAAATCGGTCTGTAGTTCTTCAAGAGAGCGTTGTCGCCTTTCTTGAAGAACAAGACCACCGCACTTCTGCTCCACGCCTCCGGTGTAATGCCACCATGGAGGACGGAATTAAAGAGCTTCTGAAGGACTTCAAGTACCGGTTTTCCACCCGCTTTCAGAAGCTCCGCTGTAATTCCATCCTCGCCTGGGGCCTTGCCGTTTTTAAGGTGCTGGAGAGCCATTCTAATGTATTTGGTTGATACGTAGTAATTCGTATTTGTGTAATTTCTATTCAACTCGATTTGATAGGAACTGCATTTATTAACTGTTAATTTTTTGTTGTATTTTTTATTTGTTATCTTAGTAATTTGTGCTCGAGCCGCGTCGTAATTTGTATTTAGTAGTGATGTCATCGCCCAAGCTACTAATCCGTTGCCTGCGGACTGAGTTACGCTGGGCCACAAGCGCCCATGCTTTGATAGGTCGACCGGATAGGGTCCATAACTTGATGAAGCGGTTCGAGCAGGTGGATGCTCGAAGGGCCGCAGTGGAAGAGGCTTACGCCGAGCTCGAGGATTCGGATGTGGAGAAGGGAGTCCTGGACGCCTGCTTCGCGGACTATGAGCAGTTCTTTTCGCTCACGGACGAGTTGATCGAGGCTGAAGGCAGGTATGCCGAGGAGGCGCGAGAAGCTCGGACGAGTGGCCTGCCCGAGTCCTCTCGGGAGCAGCTTCAGCCGGAGCTGTTGGCACGACTCCCAACTCTGGACCTGCCAAAGTTCTCCGGGGCCCTTTCCGAATGGCTGACCTTCGTTGGTCTTTTCGACAGCCTAGTGGACGCCCGGAGTGACTTAACCCCGAGCCAAAAGATGGCGTACCTCCTGGCCTCACTGGAGGGGGAGGCCCTGGGCGTCGTCGGCCACTTGAGATTGTCGGACGACGCCTACCAGACTGCTCGGGACCTTCTAGCCAGAAGATACGCCAACTAATATATATTTGAACGAAGTCGCTCCAACACCAACGCGCGGTCCACCTTCGACGATGTCCGAAAACGGACTGACAGGGCGAAGGAGCATGCGCGCTCGCGTAAATATATTCAATTTCAGAGGAAAATGATATATTCTCTTATAAAACGGGGAATAAAACTAAAACTGTCAATTAAAAATATTAATATTTTTAAGACTTTTTTTAGTGTAAGAACTATTTAAAAAGCTTGTGCCGTTTTGGAGAAATTTTGCAAAATATGACAAAGATAGGTACTCTTTGGGGATTTTTTTTCTAATAAGGAGTTGACAAAAATACAATTTTGTTCAATTAAAAACATTTACCAAATTCTCTTCTGTTACCCTGTATTTTTTCTTTGTGGTTTAAATGAAAAGTTATTGAGATTTGTTTACTTAAATATTCAAGATTTAGGCATTTCAACCACTGTTAAGGCCTATTTAAGTGGCTCATTGACAGAAAAATATATGACTGTGTAATTACTCTAAGTATATGACATTAAAGACTTTATTGACATCAATCCCTAATAGTATTAATGTTATATGACATATTTTAATTTATCTTTAATTCAATGTAATTTATTGTAATGAGACTTTGTGATATTATTTTTATGATTATACAAGATAATAATGTTAATTTTACATGCTATTTGTAATAGCGAGACATGTGCACCTTTTTAACATGTACCACCTTTATATACCATGTTCTTGCGCAAATAAAAATTCTGATTCTGACTCTGATTCTGTAAAATGGCAAAACATTTCTCCTGTAAAAACTGATGATTCGGGAGGACTTTTCATTTTTGAATTATTCTCCAATTTTGATGGTATATTGCGTAGCCAGGAAATTCTTGTCCAAGGCAAATACAATTTTTTATTTGATTCAATAGAAAATTTATTTAATCCTACAACTAATATATCATTGGGTTTGAAAAGTGCAACATCAAATGAATTAGAGAAAACAGGCAGAGTCACCGACCTATAAATAGGATCTAGTAAGGAATTATATTGTTCATAGCTTTTTACTAGGTTGGGTGTTTTTTATTACGTCAGTATTTTCCTAAATTAATTAAAATGTAATGAGAAAGTAAACGAATTGTAGGGATTAGTGGATGATTGAAAAATTGAAGAACCCGAAAAAAAGCCTCCGATAAATATTGTCGTCTAATAAAAAGTGGAGGATCACCGCATTCAATCTGCAAGGCATTGATAGAATTCATAGCGCCTATAATTAATCTTAAGGACTTGTATTGAACGATATCTAATTATTAGCAGGTTCTTCAGCTAGGTTCAATCCTTTTTTATTAGCAGGTTCAAGAAGGAAGGACCAGACGTTTTTGAGTTATCCATAACAACGCGTATTTAATTAACTGTAATTGCACTGAAAATTACATGTTATTCTTGTCTCTGTAATGATGTATTCGTGAAAAAAGAAAGTCTGAGAAATGTTATTTTTTTTTACATCACGCGTAAAAGGGATAAACGGCAAAATAATTATCAAGAACAGTCAGGGAAGTCGTCCCGTTCCCTTTCTCCAGAGCCGGCGGGGGAAACCTCACCTTGCGAGTTGAAGTATTGAAATAATTGTGCTGAAAGTTAGATGTTTATCTTGCCTCTGCAATAGAAAATATTCGACTATATTGATGAAAATTCAACTATATTAATGATGTTCTCATTTTATTTATATTGAAGTCTCTCAGTATATTTATGAAAATTTAATGTATGTTCACAGAAACAAAGATAGTTTTAGTAAAAAAGTGATAAACACTCTGTAAACACTAGGAACAAACACAATAACAACAACAACACAGAACAACACAGAGTCAGTAATTTGTTCTTGGGGCAATGTATACGCTATAGTAATAAGGTCCCAGAAAGTGTATTTTGTTAAGTTGAAACTATATAAAAAAGGTTATTATAATATAAATGAATACATGGTTGATAATAACCCCTCGGAATGAGGTGGTCGCTTACAAACAGTTTCTAAAATACATTTTGTAAATAGTTGGTACAACCATAAATGTAAAATTTACTTTAAAAAAAACATGCGTGAGTGTCGTGGAACACTCAATTGGAACGAAGTTCCTTATTATTGATAAACGTATTACATTATTGATTAACAAATACAAATAAATGTATTACTAGCGTCTATTAAAATGAAGCGTCATTTAAAATAAAATACACCATGACACAAGGGGTAGTGACGAAAAAATCTAGCTCCTATCAGCCAAACCCGTACCGTCCGATAAGGAACTTCGTTCCAAAAAAAGTTCCGCTGGGTTTCTTGCTGGTTCTTTCCAGGACTTGTTTTTTCGAACCAGTGGTAAAGTAAATAATTTAAAATTAAAATTTTTGTACAGGCGACTTCAATATAAGTTACTAAGAATAACCCAATACATAATTATTGGTCTGAGCTTGATCAAATTCATATGGAACCACATGAGAAGTAACAACTTTCAAATAAAAAAAGAATCATCGAAATCGGTTTATCCAGTAAAAAGTTATGTAACACACATAAAAAACATACAGTCGAATTGAGTACTGTCTCCTTTTTGGAGGTCGGCAGAAAATGACTTTCAATTATTTAAAATTAAAAATTTTGTACAGCCGACTTCAATATAAGTTATTAAGAATAACTTTAAACAACTGTTGGTCTGACCTTGATCAAATTCATATGGGATCATACGAGAAGTATCAGCTTTCAAATAAAAAAGAAATCATCGAAATCGGTTCACCCAGTAAGAAGTTATGCGGTAACACACATAAAAAAGCAGTCGAATTGAGTACCGTCTTCTTTTTGGAAGTCAGCAGATAAGAATTACACACGTGATCTATATTGAATAAAAAAAAAATTCTTTTCTATTCTATCAGGAGTAGGATAATTGTAGGGTTTATTATAGTATTATTAAAAAGTCAAAAGTATATTTTATTCTACTTAAATTACATTTTATATTATTATACGAGTAGAGTTTTCTATTTCATAATCGTAAGTACTTAAATCGGTGTAAGTATATGTACTACCCCATTAATTATCCTGTGGGTGTCGTAAGAGGCGACAAGCCTCCACCTCCCATGGTCCCACCAATCTTGCGGTTATACGGGCCGAATCTCGCTCTGGGCTCTGTCCCACGTGCATTTTCTTGACTCTCTATATTTATTCTGTTAGCGAATAACGAATGCCCCAGGAGGACGCCGACACCCGCGACATTTTTGCCGAAGCACCTCCCGGCCCTATCTTATGTCCTTCGCATGCTTAATTAAAGACTGACTATTGTCCTTAGTCGCCTCCACGCTTTTTATTGAGTTGCTTCCAATCCTTATCACAGGTGGTCGCAAGAACCTGCACTTGAGGGTCATTGTGCATGACTTTGGGAAAGAAAAGATAGCCGATTCCTTTCCCCCCATGACTCAACCAGCGCCAGTGCAGACTTGGCCGTTCCCTCTATGTCAGCACTAGAGTTCGCCTCAATCAAGAGCGTTACGTCATCTGCATAAGCTATCATCTCCGCATTGGAGAGGAATGGCAGCTTCAACAATTTATCTAGCAGTAAATTCTATAGGATCGGTCCTAAGACCGATCGTCGCGGACAGCGCATGATCGAGTGTTTACATTCCACGCATTCGCTTACAAAGATGCCCACCGGTCTGTTGGTGAAGTAATCTACCAACTTTCGATAGATGTTGGGTGAGATCCCGCCCTGTTTAGCCTTCAGAAGTATCATTGGCAACCTGCATTGTCGAATGCCCCCGATATGGCTAAAAAGACGGCCTGTACATACTTGCGCTGCGATTCGCTTGTAATACGAAGGACGACTTGCGGCGCCGTGACAGTGGACCGGACTGGCGAAAACCCATGCCGGTAGTCTGATATGCCCCTCATTAATCTTAGGGTACATCGGAGCAAAACCCATTCCAACTCGTCCCAAAAATGGGAAGAAGCGTAATCGGGCCATACGCCTTGGGTTCCGTCAATGACCTGCCGTTACCTTTCGGAATTACTACCAACCACCCATTCTTTCATACATCCGGGAAAACTCCTGTCCTCCTGTGAAAGCACACAGTCCACCTGATGGTAAGTAGTTGCTGCGGCCCATAGACATCTACATCTATCCTCGTTTGCGAATCAAAATGCAGATGCGTTGTCACCCGTGAGGACTAAGATGGAATGCCTCATTTCCAGTAAAAAGGGCCTCCGGCCACCTGCACTCACCAACCGAAACTCAGAGGTAAACCTGTACTTCACGCTGGTATTCTGTGAGGTCGTGGTACCACCCCGGTTTGAGCCGGCCCATCCGTGCGACAGCAAAAGATGCCGCGTGGCTCTACCACTGTTAGACTGGCTCTGCCGCCATAAGACGCACTGGCCCATGATACTTAGTGTCCTTGTACGCATCATCGTCCGGGCACAAAGCCACCCCCCCCCCCCTAGAATGTTGTTTCGCAACTCAATTGCATTTATGACGTCACCAAGGGTCGGTCTTTCATGTCTCTGCCAATTTTCTAAAATGCAAGGCAAGCTGCGTGTCCTCCATCAGCTGTCTATATCACGATCTTACACTATGGAAACATTCTATAGCTAGTTCCTCAGACCTGCCTCCTTTCCTTCTAGTCTTCTGGCCGTAGGCTCGTTTGCCCCCCCTCTCCTTTAAAATAAATATATATTAGATTCACCCATTGCTCCCAAAAAGGTGCTTGGTTGGCCTTCGACGTTGGCCACCACAAGTCCCCTCGACATGATGAAGTCTTCCATCGCCTTTCGTCGGTGCTCTGCTTCATGGATTCAGAGTGGCGAGTGCGCGTTGCAATCCACTCCGATTACAACGCGCTTGCATTTCAACTGGTCAAGTACGGTCTCTAGATATTGTAAGTGATGGTCAATATTGTCGCTGTATTTGAAGTATGCTGAGACGATGTAGAGACCGTACTTCTCTACATGGCATACCACGCAATAGGGGTTACTGAACTGTAACAATCTAGCAACAACTATACTATTGTTGCAGACCTTAATGCCGGCCTGCGGTCCCTCGCCGAACTGGATAATTTCCTGCGACCGGTTCCTGGACTAAGACAAAATCCAGGCCCATGTCCCTGGTAAGTACTGGGAGCTCTTTAGTAGCCATCTTGCCCCACCCCAAATTAAGCTGACCTATCGTTAAATTGCTTTTAACCGCCATGTTGAGTAGTGTTGACCGCCCTTCCCTCCGCGTACACCCTAGCCGGGCACGTCTTCGCCATCGTAGCATGGGACTTTATACCCGGCTTGTCCAATTTCCTACAAGTGGCACAGCACACATAAACTGAAGTGCAGTCTTCCCTGGCATGGCCTTCCTCTCCACATTTGCCACACGTTGCCTCTGGGCCTACAGTATTTTGCCGGGTGGCCGTACTGCTGGCATCGCTGGCAGCAGGTTACGTCTACAAAATCACATGGTCCAAACCACATCCCACCCTATTGACATTCTCCTTCCGGCCGTCAACGCGTCCCTCAAAGCAGAGGTACACTGCAGCGCCACACTAGTCCTGCGACTGCCCCTCCACGGGTTTTTGAACTCCACCTTACAATTTTTCTCTAATTCTCCCAGGGTCCATTTCTCGTTATCTCCACAATTTTGGTCATGGAGGTTATATAGGCCTATCGCCATCACCTCCTTGTTCTCCAAAGTAATGGAGTCCATTATTAACTGCCAGCTCATGAGGTACCTTGAGGATCACCAGCTGATTAGTGACCGCCAGTACGGTTTTCGTCGGGGTCGATCAGCTGGTGATCTTCTGGTCTACCTGACTCATAGATGGGCGGAGGCAGTAAAGTCTAAGCTTCTTTCGAAGCTGCCTTCCTATGGGCTTCCGGAGAAATTGCGCACATGGATCACCAGTTTCCTTGCTGATCGGAGCATCAAGTTTGTAGTAGACGGTGCATGCTCTGATTTCAAGCGTATCAACGCTGGTGTTCCACAAGGCTGCGTGCTATTACCAACGCTGTTTCTCCTGCATGTCAATGATATGTTGCAAACTGGTAACTCATTGCTATACAGACGACAGCACCGGTGATGCCTTATATACCGGCCGTGCCAATATTTCTCAGGAAAACATCGTCGAGTACCGGGACAAACTTGTGTCTGAAGTCGAGTCTTTGCTGAACAAAGTCTCGGATTGGGGGCGACTAAATCTAGTCCAGTTTAATCCTCAGAAGACACAAGTTTGCGCGTTTACCGCTAAAAAGAACCCCTTTATCGTATCTCCTCAGTTTCAAGGCACTCCCCTTGTTGCCTCAGCCAGTATCGTATTCCTCGGCGTAGACATATCGAGTGACGTGCAGTTTCGTGGTCACTTGGAAGAGAAGGCCAAATTGGCCTCTAAAAAGCTTGGCGTGCTCAGCAGAGCGAGACAGTATTTCATGCCGGCACATCGCTTCCAACTTTACAAAGCGCACATACTCTTGGGACGTGGTCTGGACCATTACTCCCGCATTAATTTAGTGAAACTTTATTGATTTCTGATTTATTAGGTTTAGAGCCTGGACTAGAGACGATCCACATGATAGTCTTTATAGGCGCTCGCGTATGCTCAATAATTTCTACGGGTGTAGCCTTGGAGGCATCAAACCCCTCCTCCAGTGTCTCCAGGTTCCTCTCAAGCGCCTGCCTAATCGGTTCTGAGGCGGCTGCGACTGGGACCGCAGTCCCTCCTTTCTTCTTTTCCTTATCCTTATCCAGTTTCTGCCGCTGCGTCATGGACTGCTGCTGGTCCGGAGACGTGAGCGGCAGTTTTTCCGCCACAGCACTCGAGCCTTCCTTTGGGTTCTGCATGCTGGGACCTGCAGGCCTCGTCGGAGCACCCCCGGTGGGCGTGCGCGCCAAGGACTTCCGCGGTACAAATAGGGGGGTTCCTCTCCCAGTACAATGGTCTAAATAATGACTTATAAAGTCTCTGACACGGTTTAAACACGAAAAATATAAAATTATGAGAAATCTAAATTTGCCGGAGAAGCATATCTAATGTCCTACAACTATGAGGTATAGTATCACCAGCAGATTTTTGGAAACATTTCAAAAAGTTTTATAATTTGAAATCGCACCACAATGTATCAGGCCCAGGCGTCACCTAGCGGCACCAGGCACAAATTATATGAAGTACAAAAAATTATAAAAAACTAAGTGCCACTGTCACAGGCCTAAATAAAAGTTGTCGCTAGCCACTCAGTGCTATTGTGGCGGAGTCAATCTAAACTAAGTAAATGCGATCTAAGCTATAACTAAAATTAAACTAGTGTCACTGCCACAAAATAGTATAGAAAGGGTTCAACTTGGCCAGCACATGCGTCGCCGAGGCGCGGAAAGTCGCACCTAGCGCCACTCAGCGGCACGTGTCGCAATGACCTCGCCTCGCTGCACCGCCAAGCACAGATAACACAGGCCATGTCGGTTGCGGGCACGGCGCTTGCAGATGGCGTCGCAGTGCCGGAAACACACACTATCGCCCCCTGGTGGCGAGTAGCTGCATATAAATTGAGAAAGCTCTCGAATGACCTGTCAAACTCGAATTTTGTATTTGACAGCAACGTGTTAGCACTACCCACTGAGGTTACATCATAGTCACAAAATATCATATTAATATAATACAATCCGATTCAACCTCGCAAACAAAATTCGCAACAATTACCACTGCTATGAACACTATATATCTGCCTACAAATGTCTTTGGCACCCAGCGTTTACTAGCCGAGAATGCCATATGGTATTAAGTCTGCCCTATGTACCCTTTACCTTAAGGTGTTACATTTAAGTTTTTAAATAAATATACTGAAATAAAAGTATCTAAAACATCAAAGCAACAAAACACAGCAAAAGAACAACTACACAACTAAAACTACATAATGAAAAACTAAATAAAATGCGAGTATACGTTAGCGCGAGTTCACGACACGTCCGATCATTACGACGACCGGAACCGAACCGCCGTAAGAGGCGACAGAGCATAACAATGGCAAATATCCCTACTATGAGGCAATCTAATAATACTAATCAACAAATTTCATCCTTAATCCCTATTGGTATTGCTCATAGATCACACGCACAATCACCAAACAATCGAGAACACTGTATACAGTATTCTATCTCATTCTCTCGCAAGCTATATCCTATTGATAGACATGTGTGTCCCTTTCTAGTGTCGGTTTTTCGTTTCATCGAGTTTCAAATATCAAAGCTTCAAAAGAAGTTTTCACGTCAAAAAAATTACACAAGAACTAGAATAACTAGAATTTATTTTTAATTATTTTTATAATATATAGCGATTGGTCTTGGATTGTGTTAGGGCTGGTCTCCTGCACCGAGCACGGCCCTACTGTAGGCCAGGTCCCAGTAGTGCTCCACGCCATGCTTCTGGAAGTGTTCGCGCGCCTGCTTCTCTGTCGGCATCACCTGGAATCAAACCTTCACTGTATTATTTTTATTCTATTTTACGATGAAGTTTTGACTTTGGTTGTTGTTAGTCGTGCACATACACAATACACAAACACAATGTGTATGTGCAGTGTGCACGACAATACAAAAACATGCGTAAGTGTCGTGGAACACTCGGCAGAAACTAAGTTCCTCTTGTAGTATATTATTATTGATAAACGTATTATATCATTGATTAACAAATACAAATGAATGAATTACTAGCGTCTATTAAAATGAAGCGTCCTTTAAAATAAATTAATATTTCTTTCATGGCAAGATAAGAAAAAGTGAGAGGGAGATGGATATTAGTCAATCTCGCTTTCTCATAGCCGCCAAGGCCGTCTACACTACGTCAGAAGGGGTCGTGACGGTAATATCTTACACTTTTTGTCACCTAGCCCCCATTCGTCAAAATTCGTACCTTGCGATAAGCAACTTAGTTCGAATAACTTTTATTTAACTACGTGAAGATTATTATAAAGTAGCACTCGTAATTCGAAAGCTAGCGAAGAAGAGTAGCTCGAAATGAACTTTATCCGTGTTTAAAATGTTTTGTTTGATAGTATAGAATAGAAAGACAACTTGATATAAAAATAATTCATCGCAATAGCAACTATATTACAATTAGTATTGTACCTAATTTTATCAATTAATGTTGCAGCTTTATTTAGAATTTTATTTAATAGACAAAACGTAAAAAAAGTTAAACAGTCCGGCCATTGATTAAGCCAGTCAAGTTTTAGGCCGTCTTTTGCTTGGTACAATAATGCAACGTTGATATTGTCGAAGTCTTACATAATTTTTACCTGTCTCGTTGGTCCTTTTTTATAGAATAAGTATGTTAAACGAGCACACAGTCTCCCTGATGGTAAGTGGATGCTGTGGTCCATAGACATCTACATCTATCCTCGATAAATAATCAAAATGCAGATGCGTTGTCACCCCTGAGTAATAAGATGGAATGCCTCGTTGCCAGTAAAAAGCGTCTCTAGTTCTCTACAATGACCATACTTTACGCTGGTATTCTGTGAGAGCGTGGTCCTTCCCCGGTCTAGCCTACCCGTTCGTTACACAAGCTTAATATAGCTGCAACGTGGTTCCGTTTAAAACATGGTCTAGGCGTAAACAATTACGGGTCGGGTCAAATATTAGTTACTGGATTTTCCTGTTATTTTTTTTTTTATTTATTTGGTTCACCAACAAATGTTACACTGATATATGTATATGCTTAATTCTAAAATAGTAATATAAACTAAGTGCACATTCAATAATAGGTGAACACCGCATGCTTAGTGTTCACAGCATCTCCTACAAGCCGTTACCAAATAGCTAAAAATATACGATACAAACTTAAAATAAACAAAATTATAAAATTAATACAAAAAAAAAAATTTTTTTTACAAAGAGATTAATATTTTGATAAATTTTGTGCCGAAAATCATTAAAAGAGTCGTGGTGAATATCTACTACATTATTATAGGTATTTAAAAGTCTGGAAAGTCTGGATATTGGGGAATTAAATCCTAGTACAGTTCTACGAAGAGGCGGCGAAAGAGGAGTAATGAATTTACGAGGATATCTACTTGGGATACGAAAATTAAATTTACGTAGTAATAAAGGGCAATCTAAGTTATTTCTAAATATTTTATATAAAAGTTGCAAATCCAGAATGTCCCGGCGTTTTGATAGTGATACCATTTTAAATGACTTTAATCTATCTACATATGATGCATTTTTATATGCTTTTCGTGTTGAAAAGGCAAGATACCATAAAAATCTTTTTTGTACGCGCTCAAGGCGAAGGTTATGGGTAGAATAATGGGGACGCCAGACTGTGCTACAATATTCTAATATACTTCTAACAATTGAGAAGTATAAAAGTTTTTTTGTGGTAACATTACGGAATTCTTTACTATTTCTTATAACAAAACCTAATGCTTGAGATGATCTTTTAATTACATTTTCTAGTTGTGGTATAAATGTAAGCTTTTTATCAAATACTACACCCAGGTCCTTAACTGTTTCCACTTCCTGGATAACTACACCATTGAGGGTATAAACTGATGGGAAAATATTATTTTTGCGAGTGAATTTAATATGTGCACATTTGTTCTGGGTCTGTTAATTAGTTCTGGGTCCAGAGTCAGGAATTTGGCGGTAGTTTCACGCCCATGCCTCGGAAAGCACATAAAGCCGTTGGTCCTGAGCCTGATTTCTCTCCGGTCGTGTCAGATTGCCGTCCCATCGGACTACGAGAGTGAGGGAATAGAATATACCTGTGCTTGCATACATACTTATGCACTATGATCCTGTGCTGTGCAGATGGCTAGTTTTTGTTGAAATTGGCCGCCATGACCGAAATTCGGCCTGGACAACTTTATAAGTCGTGAACTGTGTTACGGGATATCTTCGTGAAATCATCCAATTGTGGACAGATTTTGATGTTTATTTTTAATTAAATAGGTTATACTTCAGTGGTGATCTCGTATAAATTTGCTGAAAAATTCCATGAAGATGCATAGCTTAATGCTGCTGTGTTTCATATGGTGAGTGTAGAAACGGACACCATGGGAATGACGTGATAGCTACTATACTATTTCTAAATGTTTTCATACTTTACTTAGGGAAGGTATTATTTCAGCCAACATAACTAATAAAATACATCCGCTTAAAATACAAAAGGACAAAAAATGTGGGCGCTGGCACAATCAAAGTTTTTAATGTCATTATTTAGACAATAATATTTACGTGGCAGTCACGCTGCAAGCTATATTAGTTGCAGCACGAATAGGTCGGATGGACCGGGGAAGGACCACGCTCTCACAGAATACCAGCGTAAAATAGCAGCTTAATGCTGCCGTGTTTCGTTTCTTTTTATAGGTAACGAGGCATTCCATCTTAGTTCTCAGGGTTGACAATGCATCTGCATTTTGATTCTTAATCGAAGATAAATGTAGATGTCTATATATATACGATACCTATTGTTGCGCGCCACTATTAATGTCTTGTACATGGCAACACTAGTCACCACTAGCGCCCTCTAGTGTCGAGTAGCAGAACTAGGAGAGTCAAGATCCTTCTAGAAATTTCGGGACCGATATGTACTCGAAAATTCTAGATGTCGCTACAGTAGACGGTTCTGGAAACTATCTCAGGCCCTATATAAGGCCGGTATAGACCACGACCGAGTCAGTATTGAATTGGCGATACAAGCGAATACTTCGAAGTGAAATAATTGCGAACCAAAGTGACAATTGTGTTTTATAATTGTGTGGTTTTAAATTGTAATTAGTGTCTGTAATTAAAGTGTCAATCTTCGTAATTCAATCGGCAGTTTTTAATTGTCTCGAACCCCCAGCTCGTAACACTATTAACTTAAAAATATTAAATAACATATTATTTAAATTAATTATATCAGTGGTGGATTTTTGTAGCCATAAATATTAATGTATAATTGATTATTGCATAAACGTGTTAGAGCCATGCTGAAGCTATATTAATTGTATAGTTGTAGTTGTATTAATTGTGTAGTTGTAGTAAATGGGTTGTCTCGACAGGGGAAGGACCACGCTCTCACAGAATACCAGCGTAAAATAGCAGTTTAAAGCTGCTGTGTTTCGTATGGTGAGTGTAGAGAACCGGTGACACTTTTTACTGGAAACCAGGCATTCCATCTTAGTCCTCACGGGTGACAACGCAGATGCATTTTGATTCGTAATCGAGGAGGAAGGACCACGCTCTCACAGAATACCAGCGTAAAATAGCAGCTTAATGCTGCCGTATTTCGTATGGTGAGTGTAGAGATCCGGAGACCCTTTTTACTAACGAGGCATTCAATCTTAGTCCTCATGGAAGACAACGCATCCGCATTTGATTCGTAATAGAGGATAGATGTAGCCACTGACCATCAGGTGGACTGTGTGCTCGCTTGTCACCCTTATCCTATAAAAAATGCTATGTATAACCGTAGCAAAACATGCAGTACAAACATGTGTAACGTTACGTAAAATCTTTTATATACGATGTTTTGTGCAAATAACATATTATTATTATTAAAAGCTTGGGGTTCGAGACAATTAAAAACTGCCGAGTGAAGTACCAAAATTGACACTTTAATTACAGAACACTAATTACAACTTACAACCACACTAATAACAAAACACAATTGTACTATTGATCACTTTACTTCGCAGTTGTATTGCTTGGAAGTATTCGCTTGTATCGCCAACTCTACACTGACCGGGTCGCAGTCTATACCAGCCTTACCGGTCTCTGATAATTTCCAGAACCTTCTACTATAGAAACATCTAGAATGTTCGAGTACATACCGGTCCCGACTGACTAGGTGTCGATACTTCTAAAAAGTTTTTCCATGGAAAATTCTAGAAGGATCTTGACTCTCCTAGTTCTGCTACTCGATACTAGAGGGCGCTAGTGGTAACTAATTTTGACATGTACCAGGCGTTAATGATGGACACACTATTATTATTAAAAAAAATACCTTGAATTTTATCTCCCCGAAGGCTCTCTGCTTGGCGACCCCCTCCCACACAAGTTGGCAACTGTTCGGGACCTCAGCGCCTTCCGCGTCCTTCACTGTGTCCTCTTCCCATTTGATGCGGTGCAGCATCAACCTGGAAGATCAGATCTCACGTGAATAACTTTCTCACAGTCCAAGAGCTGTTGCTAAAGAAGCACTCACTCGTGTTCGACCCACAACAGTATTTAATGTGGCCATTAATCAACACCTGAGGTTGAACAAATGTTTTATTTTTAATATTGTTTTAAAAAACGTTACCTCCTACACCACGAATTTCTCCTGTGTCGTCCTGGTTTGTGCAGTTTACATACATAAATTGCATAAGGACAAACACCCGGCACAATTCTTTGTAGGCCGTACAAATTCTTTTTCCGTGTGGGATTTGAACCCGCGGCCCCCAGCGCTGCAACTCATTACTAAGCTACGGAGCCGTTATGTTGTCTTAACACAGTTAGTTTCAAAAGAAAAGCACATCAGCCCCCTGACGGTAAATGGTAAATGCAACCATATGTAACAGTTTTTTAAGATTTACTTATAATCTCTGGCTTTGCAATGAGAACATGCAATGAGGGTTAATAATTTACCGCTCACCAGATGTCGCTAGTTGCGACTGAGGTGAAGTTTTTTATTTCACATTTTTTATTCATTCATTCATTACATTCTATAAGAGTCCACTGTTGAACGTAGACCTCCCTCATAGATTGCTCAAGGGGGGATTTTGCGACAATTGCCACGCTTGGCAATCGTGTTGGCTACCGCAGTTTTTTTATAATTTTAAGTCGTTATCAGTTATCCTCTGTCGCCTCTTACGACACCCACGGGATGATATGGGGTAGTGGACATTCTTACACCGCCGATACACGGTTACGGTTTGTTTCACAATTCCATTCAATTGTTAGTTAATAATTGTTAATCAGTTTCTAAAGTATTATATAAATACATAAAAGAAAGCCTCATTGATTTGCTCCATGATATTTTGGAACGAAGTTCCTTATAGGACGGACGGGTTTGGCGGTTCGGAGCTAGGCGACAAAAAGTGTAAAATTTTTTCGTCACTACCTCTTGCGTCATAGTGTATTTTATTTTAAATGACGCTTCATTTTTATAGACGCTAGTAATACATTTATTTGTATTTGTTAATCAATAATGTAATACATTTATCAATAATAAGGAAATTCGTCCCAACCGAGTGTTCCACGACACTCACGCATGTTTTTTTTTTCACATTTTTAATATCTGTATTTTGTTTTTTTTTTTTAATTCTAAAAATCTAATGTCATTTGAGTAATGTGAGGTGTGAGTGTGAGTGTTGCGAGGTGCAGGTGGCAGCACTGCGTACCTTTTGTACTTTTGGTGCTGGCGCGGGCCGCCCTCGACGACGACGAGGCAGCAGCCGCGGTGCAGAACCACGCAGCCCGTCATGTGCAGCTGTCGCGCGTTCACCTCCACCTTGAACTTGGCCGACGCGCACTCGAACAAGTCTTTCACTCTATCGTGCAACACACCATATATACCGGATGTTAGTAAAACACTCCCGAAAACGAAGACAGACGATAGTACTAAGGATACCTTTGATGATGGGTCACAAAGAAATTCGATCCCGAGAGAAAAAAATCATCTTTTCACAACGTGTCATTAACTTTATTCACGCTATATTTATTCATGTTACGTACATGAAACGATAATTTTATAAAAAAATCACAACATAAATTCAGCAGTGAAACTTAAAATAAAATCAGCTGACAATAGTGTCAATATTCTCGCGGACGTCGAACTCTTATCTAGCTCGGTGCGAAACAATGCCTACTCACTCTACCCTTCCCTTTCACACACACGCCACTGCAGCCCGCCCGGCTAATGTCGCCTAGCGCTGTGGAATTAACCTTTTCTCAATAAATCTAAATAATTATCTTAACATTTTGATAGGTTACTTATGAATATCAAATGACTCCATTTTTTAATTAACTTCATTGCACCACATTTAATTTTCCGATTTATTTCAGCAACTTTTTTGTATCATTTAATGCATTACATTACTTTATTTTGTAATTTTAAAGAAAAAAAAATTGTTAGTTATAAAATAAATCTTATAAAATTAATTGAAAATTGATTCATTTCTTAAAATTTAATTGTGGGGAATTTGTGGGGAATCTGTTGAAGTTTTGTACTTAAATTGGGGAATTTCACATGCATTTTCGGGGGATTTGATAAATTGGTGTTGCAACGCTGACACGTTGCACCGAAATTTAGTTTGCCGGCGACATAAGAATTAGAGGCGGCAATCACTATAAAACTTGCAAGTAATTTTTAATAATTTTGACGTACTTCTTTTTAAATTCAAAGTATTGGTCGGATTAAACACGGAAAGTCAATTAAACCAAAGTAAATATTTTTACATTAATTCTGATAGATTAATTAACTGTCGATCATAATTGCAATTGATTTTAACTATTAAATTATTCAGTACCATTTCATTTCTATTTTCTTATACAAAATAAAAGATAACGATAAAATAGTGTTTATAATTGTGTAAGTGAGTACTGAGTACCCAATTAGGTACGTTTATTAATTTCAAAATAATTTTTGTAGTAAAGAACTGCTTGTTGCGTGAGGGTACAATTGATTGTGTAATTGTATTAAAAATGTCAACCATAACTTCTAAATTCCATATGAAGACTAGTCTTAGGGATCACTAAACTTATAAATAAAACCAGCTGCTCCCCGCGGCTACGCCCGCGCGGAATATATTACGATTTGGTACAATATATTTTAATATTTTTGCGCGGAACCTGATTATTTTTCTAATATAAAAGTTACTCCTTATAGCATCAGCTATATGATTGTCGAAAATAATTTTATAGGGCGCGCGTTGAGACACAACCATCCGCAATAGCCCGCTCGCGCGTTCTGAGCTGTGGTTCTGAGCCCGTATATCGTATACCGTATATCTATTATAACATAACATAACATAAACACTCACGCCTGTCACCCAGAGGGGTAGGCAGAGATTATGGACTTCCATTTGGCACCATCCTGACACACCTCTCTCGCTTCCTCCACATCCATATAC
Source organism: Parnassius mnemosyne (assembly GCA_963668995.1). NCBI lineage: Eukaryota > Metazoa > Arthropoda > Insecta > Lepidoptera > Papilionidae > Parnassius > Parnassius mnemosyne. Next base: position 18,561,645 of record CAVLGL010000082.1, on the reverse strand, counting down.
CTACGCATACACGCTATCTATTATATCTTATTATTATATTATTATTATACTTAGTGTTTACATTCGATTATGTTGAATGTATATTATATATTATTATTATTATATCTACCTTTATTAATTACCTTTGAATTAGATTTTGTTCACAATTTCAAGGCTTTTAATTTTTTTTTCACGGAAACCTAATTTGTTTTCTAAAATAAAAGTAGCCTAAGTTACTCCTTATAACATCAGCAATCTTCCAATGAAAGTTCCGTCAAAATCGGACCAGCTGTTTCGGAAATTAGCCGGTACAAACAGACAGACGGACAGACAGACAGACAAAAATTTTAAAAATGTCTCTTTTGTTATAAGTACCGTATATACTTGCCTATGTATTAAGTAAAAAGCTGTTATTTTGATATTACAAACAGACACTCCAATTTTATTTATTTGTATAGATAAACGTTGGCATCGTCGTAACGGTTTTACGGTCTGTGGAAGTGCTTAGTGCTTCAAAGACGTTACGAATGCCTCTTGCGTTGATTTTTAATTTTATTTTTTGAGACAGTTCCGTGTTGACTATTACGTGCGCGTGAGCAACAGTTCAATCGTTTTGTTTATTAAATTCTTGTTGTTACGTTTTGTGTTTCTCGTTTTGTTTTAATAATGCCTAATGCGAAGGTACGTTTATAGTGCTCGTGAATACGGCAACATGTTAATGTGTCTTGGAGAATGTCATAAGGTCACGGAGAATTTAGATCGGTAAGCTGTTTCATACCTATTTTTTTTAAATAACTTAGTACGGAATTCATTTGAATATACATAACTGAATACATCTGAATAATAAACATACCTACACGATGGCTAAAAAAGCATGAGTCTAACCTTGTTAACATTAATTTCATTTAAGTAATTTTTTTATTAGCTGGGAATCGACAGGTCAAATACCTGTATTTAACCTGTGAATAAAGTGGCTAAGTGGTGACAAGGACAGTGGAAAAATAGTAGGTTAAGTAGATAAGTTAAGTATTTCGACAAGTGTTGCAAATTATTAGGTATTGTGGTACCATCGCTAGCTGCGGGACGCGCGAATTCGGCGTCCGGGCGCACATTGACCCCTAGTCAGCTGATTGTAATTCCACTGCTGGTTTTATGTTTAAGTATTTTCATGTTTTTTTTTTAATGAAATTATCGTTTCATTTAGCTGTACTAATGATGGAGCGTGAATAAAGTTAATAAAACGTTGTGAAAAGATGATTCTTTTTTCCTCGGGATCGAATTTATTTGTAACCCACGATCAAAGGTACCCTTAGTACTATCATCTGTCTTCGTTTTCGGGAGCGTTTCACAAACACCCGGTATACTTAGTACTAGCTGTTCCGATTTATTACGATTTTAATTTTATACGTTTTAATTGTCTTTTTGCGCGGAATAAGGAGTAACTTGGGCTACTTTTATTCCAGAAAAGGATAGGGCCTTTTCTGGAATAAAAGTAGCCTAAGTTACTCCTTATAACATTAGCTATCTGCTAGTGACAATCCGTTCAGCCATTTTAGAGATTAGTCGGAACAAACAGACAGACAGACAAAAATTTTAAAAGTTGCGTTTTTGTTATAAGTATCGTAAATACTTTCATATGCGCCTGATTCCGGTCGTGTCGTTTTGCCGTGCCATCGGACTACGAGAATGAGCCAATAGAGTGCACCTGTGTTTGCAAACACATTCGTGCACTATAATCCTGTCCTGCACAGATGGCTAGTCTCCGTTTAAACTGTCCGCTGTAACCGAAATTCGGCCTGGAAGACATTATTATAATTTATTTATTGCGAAAACACTTTTTTTTACCTAAGTAGAGATGATTTGCATACATACTTGAAGTGTCTTCTGCAGTGCCTAACATCTAAATCTACCCTCGACTTTTTTAAATTGTTTTCATGATTTAATTTTACATTATACTTTCTAAATAATAAATGGATACTGGTGGCTCAGGACCGTGCTCAGTGGCATTCCTAAGGAGAGGCCTGTGTTCAGCAGTGGACTTGTAACGGGTTGTAATGATTTTGATTTTCATTAATGTATAATATATATATATATTATATATAATACATCAAAGGGTAGGATATTTACCATTTCTGCCATGTTCGGCAAGCGGGTTGGCGATCGCAGTTTTTTTTAAATTCTTTAGTTGTTATTAAGAAGACGCTGTTGCTGATCTTCTGTTTCAGTTTCCCTCCGTCGCCTCTTACGACACCCACGGGCAATACGGAGCAGTGGTTATTCTTACACCGTTACTACAGGGTAATTAATGTCTTAATAAGCATGCAAACAACCCGTCAGCTTAATATAAGGAAATTATTTCGATGGTACAGACAGATAATTCAATTTTATTTATGTTATGTATCGATTTATGTTAATACTGACACTATAATATTTCAACCTTAGTTTGACTTACCTATATACTGCGACATGGACCGCCATGCTAGTATCCTCCCTGATCTTCCTGTCGATCTGCAAGGAGAAAAACATATTTCCAGTTATGACGTAAGTTCATTAGAGTTATAAACGGGTTAACGGTCCACCTAAAGTGGCTACTGGGTTGGTTCTCATTTTAAAAAAAAGGTAAAGGCATCCAGCTCGAAGGACCACTATTTACTTGTATATTTCTATTGATATGGCTAGCAGTGAAACTTGGATACTTGTAAAAATATTTATTTTAACCACTTGAATTTATAAAATACTAGCGAACCGCCGCGGCTGCGCTCACGGGTGATTTCGGCATCTTGACAGCAGCGCCATTTACCGGGTCCAATTGTGACTCTAAGCCATCCAATGACCCACTCAAATACACAAAAATTTGAGAGTTTTTACGAGACTAACTCACGGGGTAATTGATTTTTATATGTATAGTGCGCAGAAATAGTGTCTGTCGACAACTACCTACTTCGTACAGGGACTCACCTTCTCCCTCTTCTGTTCCTTGGTGAGCGCTCTGGCTTTGTTGGCTTCGAGATGTGTCTTCTGCCGCTTGGCGATCTGCTCGCGCACTTTGGCCTCGATGGCGGTGGGATCCTGCACAGCTTCCGTACCTAATGCACGCATCAGGTTCGATATCCTGGTGAAGAGTTTTACTTTATCGAATAAGAGTGACAAACGAGCACACAGTCTACCTGATGGTAAGTGGTCGCTGCGGCCCATAGACATCTCCATCGGTAGTGAAACCTCCATAGAAGCCGAGAAACGGGCTTTTGGTCTGAAGTTAGGGGCGCTTGGGCGACGTTTGCAAGTTCACTTCACATTTCAATGTTTAGTCTGTGTGTTTACTTGGGCGAACGAATATTGCGGGTTGAAAATTTAGGTTTTCTTAGATTTTTAGTGAAAATGGAGGATAATAGTGTTTCTTGTAATGAATTAAAGTGAGTTAAAGCGCTAATCCGCGAGGAAAAGGCAAAATCTTTAAACTTTGTTGAGAAATATACTCGTATATGCATATGAATTCACTAACGACGACGACTTAAGAAAGAGATACTATTCGATTTAGATTATGAATATTTTTTTTTAATTTTGTACATACATAGTTTGTTTGTACTTTGTTCATGCTTTTCTTTTGTTCATGTATTATATTGTACGTAAATATTTTTTTCTTTCGCACAAGCAAATCCAAACGGCTTTTTTCAAAGCCACCAAAGGTATGCAATTGCTGATATGTCATAAAATCTATCGAGCAGTAGTATGCCTTTTGTGTGCTTTAATAAACACGTCCTCCACAGCACTGAATATGAAGCTGAAGAGGGGAGACAGATCAAGATTGGTGTATTTTTATAAAACTGCTAAAAACAACAAAACCATATCTTGGGCTTGCCCTAGTTTGGAGCACTAGCTTTGCCACTAATCTCCATCTATACTCGATTACGAATCAAAATATAAATACGTTGTAAACAGTGAAGACTAAGATGGAATGCCTCGATTCCAGTAAAAAGGTTCTCCAGTTCTCTACACTCACCATACGAAACCACAGCATGAGTTGTTATTTTACGCTAGTATTCTGTGAGAACGAAGTCCTTCCCTGGTCTACCACGTATGCTCTACCACGTGTCTAGCATGTCTAGCATGGCTCTACCACGTATAAAAACACACACTTATATTACCAGTTCTTGTTGGTCACATACCTGAGCTTGGGTTCAGGCGGTGCTTCCAGACCGAGGCGGACCTTCTCCTGCTCTTCTTTCCACGCCTCCCGGCGGCTCTGGCGGCGCAGCTTCTTCATCTCCTTTTTGGTGAGGAACACCGGCATGTACGTGGGCTTCAGGGGCTCCGCTGTGGATGGTTTATACTAATTTGAGACCACCCGTTAAATCACATCGCATTATATAACTTGTATGAAAACTAGTGTTGCGGCTGAAGTTTCTAGCAAGCGCCGAAATTAAACGAACTGTTACGAATGAGCGAGAGCGCGATGGACGTGGCTACGCAATTTTCATCAACTTCTAGAAATTATTAAAATTACTTCTTCATATAATATAGGCATAAACCTTTAATTTGTTTCAAAATAATTTTTATTAATAATTTTAGCCAATCTTGAACTGAATTATTAAGAGGTTTTAACTTCGACTTCAGCCCGAAATCGAACTACGATCGGGCACTAATGGACAAGTTAATATATTATCTTCTTACTAATTATAATATACTTAATATATAATGTTATTGTTACTGTGAGTAAAACTGCCCAATAGGACGAGAAATAGATGTATTCTGCACACACACAGCAAGAAAACAATGACGTCGTCCAAAATCGCCAAGCTTCTTCGGCGAGGTTCTTAATAATTGCAGAAGTCATAGTTCGATTGCTTATTTTTTTTATAGGATAGGGTGACAAACGAGCACACAGTCCACCTGATGGTAAGTGGTCGCTGTGGCCCATAGACATCTACATCTATCCTCGTTTGAGAATCAAAATGCAGATACGTTGTCACCAGTGAGAACGAAGATGGAATGCCTCTTTTTCAGTAAAAAGGGTATCCGGTTCTCTACGCTCACCATACGAAACACAGCAGCATTAAGGAGCTATTTTACGCTGGTATTCTGTGAGAGCGTGGTCCTTCCCCGGTCGAGCCGATCCATTCATGCCACAACTATACTACTAATATAGCTGCAGCATGGCTCTACCACGTAGAAAATATAATCGCTTCCCGAAGTAGAGTCCACTTTCGCTTTCCCTAAAATAATTGATACTCCACGAAACACTGCATGAAGAGGAATATAGAACATTCTAGGTCTAAATAAAGACATTTAGTTAAATGAAGTATTTAAAAAAATCATTCCGCCATCCGTCCTCGCTTATCTGTTGCACCGAGACGGACACTTCCGGTAACACTACGAAATTAAACAAAATAATAATTTAATCTTCACTTCATGTGAAGTTTGTTGATTGACGTTTGGTTCAAAACTTATTAGATAATTTTAAAAACTAGCGATCCAACCCGGTTTCGCTTCGGTCACGATAACAGCGCCACCTACCGGGTTCAAATAAGAATCGTTTAGATCATCCCGAGACCCACTCAAACATACACAGAAAATTTCATCAAAATGGAATTTTCGAATTTTTGCGATACTAACGGAGAGCAATTGATTTTTATATATAGATATAACATATTATACCACAAAACAAATTAGAAATAGCTTCGTAGCGATCACCTCATTCCCGGGGTTATTATCATCCATAAATACAATAACGAAATATAATTCGACTGAATTGATTCATTAGTACACTGTAAATCGTCAAACCGATATGGAAGCGGAAACATAACAGTAATATATATATAAACATTGTTAAAATTACTGTCTATTTTAATATCGTTACAAGTATTGCGTACATATCTTTATTGTTTTACGTTATATTTATATATTTATCCTCACATATAAATACAATTGAAGTGTATTGTTGTGTTTTTTTTTATAGAACAAGTTTGGCAAACGAATACACAGTCGACGTGAAGGTAAGTGGATGTTGTTGGTCCGAGAGTTCATGACGCATTTTTCATGGAGTGTTTGATGGATCATGAAACTTTGTTGAAAAGTATCAGTCCATTCAATAAATAGGTATTTGACTGTTTGCCTGGCCTGTGTAGGCCAGGCAGACAGTACCAGGTACCAGGCAGTACCAGGTGTACCCAGGTGGGTACACCTGGTACTGCGCATACAAGGAAGTCGCAAAAAATTCGCCCATAAAAACTGTATGATTCAATTATTAATAATGACTATGCGTCAGCTAAGTTGATAAAGAATTAAGAAAAAAAAGTGGCAGACACTTCTGAAGGTATTGACATAGGGGCAAACTACCCCTAAGTTTTGTTTTCAAAAATTAAAACAGAAGTGTTTGATTTTATCTACCATTTTTACACCGTGTTTATTATACATAATAAAAAAATTCTCACAAAAGCGCACACAGTTTCTCCGGGGGTTAATAATTTAAATAAATTATTTAAATAAATTAATTTAAATTATTAACCCCCGGATTATCTTAGCCTGTGCCAACGTCGGATCTTTCGAGTACCGATTCCCAATTCACACAGTAGCTTTATCAAACGCCACTCACCGTTTCTTCTGCCTAGCATTTGCAACAAATTCTGCTGTCTCTTCCCAGATTTGAGGTCTTTGTCCACAAGCAGAGTCAAACACAAAATAACAACCTGGTTGCTACATGCTTCTTATCAAGAAACGGAAAACTTACTTTCCTTTCATAGTTGACCCCATACATGCACACGCGTAGACTTACACTCACTCACACACACACGCAAGCACGCACCCCCCCTCCCCAGACACACACACGCTCGTACGCACGCAAGCACTCCTAGAGTAAATTAGCAATTTTTTTTCTTTCTATCATGCATTAATTTATACAAAAAAATTTTTTTTGCTTTATTTTAATTTAATCGGAGTCCTATGTATTTATCGGTGTAAACGGTGTCAGTCAATGTTCTTGGTTCCTGCGATACAAGCCTAGAACGTGCAGAAACCAGTGTATTGTTTAATTATGTAATATTTTTTGGTTAAATAAATTTCATTTTCTATTTCTATTTTCTAAATCTTGCGTATAACTAATAAGGTAATTAAAAAAACTTACTTCTATCAACCCGACAATTACTTCTTTATTACCATTAGCTGTAATTATTGTTGCAGGAGGGATCTAGGTTATTACTTTATTTATTTATTTTTGAAAACATATAAAAAATAAATAGTCTTTGGTTATCTTAAGAATAAATAGCGCTACATTAATAAATCCTATAGAGACGAAGACGGGGCGAGTAGTATATAAATAAAATTGAACTGTTTGTCTTTGATATCGAAATACGAGTACCTGCCCTTTATTAAACGCAGGGGGTTTTTGAATGCTATTAAAGTTAAAGCATCTAAAGTCCACTGATGAACATAGGCCTCCCTCATAGATGGAACATTTGCCATAGTTGCCACGATTAGCAAGCGGGTTGACAATAGTAGTTTCTTTAGACGTTTTTATGAAGACGCTGCTGCACATCTCCTGATTTGTTTATCGCCTCTTACGACACCCACGGGATGAAATGAGGTAGTGGATATTCTTACACCGCCACATCACCTCCAATTGTCTAAATTTATTTAAAACTAGCACCCGCCCAGGCTTCACTTGTATCTATTAATGTGGTGTAATTTAAAATTAAAATAATCATCAATTACGATTTATTTTATCAATTTTTCGATTTAATAAAATAGAGCCTACATTACTCCAAAACTTTGCATTTTATCTGTTTGTCAAGTTTCATTGCAATCGGTTTAGCCATTCCGAAGATTAGTCCGGAAAGGCAGACAGGCGGACAGAAATTTAAAAAATAGTTGTTCATGTTTTAAAAGCATGCTAATAACCTCTCAGCTAAATAAAAGGCAATTAATTCGATATTACAGATAGACATTACAATTTTATTTATATGTAAATTTATTTAATATTATTTAATTTAATATTAATAACGACCACAGGCGCGGGCGATCGCTAGTCTCATACCGCACGAGATAAAGCATTACTCAACAGAGTTTAACGCAATACACAATCGACCTCAGTTATATTTAGACTGGATTATTGTTCACAGTGAAAATGTTGTGGCCTCTGTTTGTACTAGCCGTTATAGTTAATATGGGTGGAAAATTAAATAATTACAACATAAAAAACCATCCGTTAGATATAAGAGTGAAGAGAGATGTCGTTGAGAACATAACTAATAACACAGAAGCTATTACTGAAGACAATGCACTGAACGAGACGCCACATGCTCAGAATAATACATTTTCCATAAACGAAACTACTGAAGCATCGACGATTTCGGCGCAAGATGACGAATCAGAAGAAGAAACAAGTTCAGATTCAAGTACTACGGTGACATCTAACAATTATCGATTTAAAAACTGTGATGAACCGACTATACATAAACCAACTGAAGAATATGAAAAAAATGATGATTTAATAGTAGCAGTAATATGTGACAAACATTTAACTTTAGAAAATGAGACCAACAAAGAATCTTTTGAAGAAGCTGGAAAAATTAGTGAAGAAAATGAAGGAGTGAAAAACGATCAAAATACCAAAGAAAAAAGAAATGAAGAAAATATTGAAGGCCGTAAGCAATATCATAGCGAACCACAGGTTAGTTATGTTGACGACGACCGACTTATCAAACTTATCTACAATCCTGGCAGAAATAATAAAATTCTTTTGCCTTCAAAAAAACTTCAAACAAAAAATATAACAGAAGAATCGTCAGATCGGGTGAAACGGAACACACCGTACAGTAATTACGAAAACATTTACAATAGCTATCCATACACGAATTCAAATAGATCATGGGTTCAAAGCGCGTCTTTTCCATATGCTAGGAATTATACTGGACCCATGTGGGGAGCTAATAGGTTCGAGGCACAGTATCCCAGTGTCAATAAAACACCTTTTTATAGCAAATATAATTCTGCTACAGGATACAACAAAACAGATAATAACTACAGACAAATGGGCGAAGGATTTGCAGCCACCTATGTAAACCACACAAATCTGTATTCTAATTATCCTAATTATCCAATAAACACTAATTTGACAAATGTTTACAATCCACGATATAACCAATCTAATAATGGATTTAATAATCTCTACAACAGTGATATTTACAGATCTGCCGCAAATCCGAGTCCGCAGTATCCCGCAGATCGTTACGATAATTACAATAACCGGAATTCAACAAATAACTCTATTAACAATTTCAACGGTTTTAACAGCGTCTTGCCCAGTAACAATCCACAGTACGTTACACCCGGATATACGACGAGTAACCCCGCCGGATATGAAGTTAAAACAACAACACCGCCGCCCATTATTGTTGAGAGTTGTTTTCTGTGCGTTTCGGTTGGGTGTCCCGCGTTCTTCAAGAAAATCGGATTCATGTGCGTACCGGTAGACGAAGTGTAAAAAAATTCTAAATAATACAATTTTAAAAATAATAGACTATTTTTTTTTGTATGGTGTAGAAGAGTGAGAGGGACGGTATAACGGATGATTATGAAGAGTGTTAGTGTGTTTGAGAGTAGAGAGAAGGGAGGTCTCGGATGATTGTGCTGTTTGTATGTTAGAAGCTATGTTCTTATAATTTTAAAAAAAACATGAGTGAGTGTCATGGAACACTCGGTTGGAACAAAGTTCCATTCGTAGTATATTATAATTGATAAACGTATTATATTATTGATTAACAAATACAAATAAATGAATTACTAGCGTCTATTAAAATGAAGCGTCATTTAAAATAATATTTCTTTCATGGCAAAATAAGAAAAAGTGCGAGGGAGATGGACATTATTCCATCTCGCTCGCACTATGGAAAGGGGATCGTGACGGAAAAATCTTACACTCTTTCTCGCCAAGCCCTCGTCCGTCAAATTCGTACCGTCGTTCGTGCATCTGTTACGTGTTGCAGCCACGATGCAGCTATAAACTACGGTTGTAGTACGAATGGGTCTGCTCGACCGGGGACGGACCACGCTCTCACAGAATACCAGAGTGAAATAGCAGCTTAATGCTGCTGTGTTTCGTATAGTGAGTATAGAGAACCGGAGACCTTTTTATTGGAAAAGAGGCATTCCGTATTAGTCCGCAGGGGTGACATGTGCATTTTAATTCTTAATCGTGGATAGATGTAGATGTGTATGGACCACAGCATCCACTTGCCATTAGAAGGACTGTGTGCACGTTTGTCACTGTTGTTCTATAAAAAGTTACTTTTCTATGATAACGAAAGAAGTGAGAGAAAGCCTGTTGCAACTCTTTCTACTTTTTTATAAGAGATGATTGTACTTCTATTTATCGAGAAGCTCTTAATATCGTCTCTGTGACAGCTCGTTGGTCTAGAAATCGTAAACGCGATTACAGGTTATAGGTAATATTGGGCATTTTAGTCACGAAATTGTAAGTAGCAGTCCGGAGTTAGAAAGTTGGCGGTATTTCACCCCCGTGCATTGGAAAGCGCGTAAAGCAGTTGGTCGCTCGTGTCGGTTTACCGTCCCATCGGACTATGAGAGTGAGGCAATAGAGAGTGCACACTTGTACACTATAATCATATCCTGCGCAGATGGCTAGTCTCCGTCGAGACTGGCCCGTCATGACCGAAATTCGGTCTGGAAGACATTGTTATAATCTTTGTGACTTTATTAATTTGTTTTCTTTTAAGCAGGAAATATTTGGGACAAAATACACCGCGAATAACAACATTACTCAATGACTCAGTCGGTTCTACCTAATTAATGTAATATATTTGGTTGGTCGCTTGTAAGTAATAACAGTTCTTGATGTTCGAATAAGGTGAAACATTTGATAGGTTTCATAATGGGGTAATTAATTTGTTACAAAAGTGTAGACATTAATGTATCTTTCTTAAATATTTTATAATAATTAGATTACAAATGGATAAATCAAACTACAGACATTCCCAAATAGAATAGAATATATTTTTTATAGATAAGAAGTAATTCTTGTTGGAAGTCACTTTTTACTTTTACCACTGGTTACAAAACAAAAAATCCCCTGTTCGGGAAAAACCAGTAAGAAACCCAGCGGGACCTTTTTTTAAGTATATTGTACAATAAGTTATATAAACTACTTAAAACATATCTAAGAAGCAATTTGGAGTCTACATCTCATTCCAAAGGGTTATTATCAACCATGTATTATTATATTACAATTACCTTTTTTATAGTTTCCATTTAATAAAATATTTAAATTTGGTAATAGAGAGGTCGTCCAACCGTCAGTAAATAAAATTTTTGACCTTATCTTTACATCATGCAAATGTTGACGATATATCGATATTTATCACGCGATATATATCGATACTTTTTAAAAATATAGATTCGATATATATCGATATATTTTTTCCCCTTGCCCATCCCTAGGTTCAGTTCTTGCCCATTTTATAACATATTGGCATTCAGATTTTTAACACTCATAACGCGAAGCCTTTGAGTGACTCCCGACACGTCAAGGTCAAGCAATTGTGTGTTCTTAAAATGCCTCTGTCATAACTTTATATATAAAATATAAATTGCACTTATACAATAATATGAGTAGCCGTATATCAAGAAAACACTCTAATTAATTCATCTTATATTTTCAAAAAAATCATTTTATATTCCTACTTTGAAAAAAAAAACGGTTTAAAATATGTTTACCTAGACGTCCCGATGTCTGTACGCTACTTAAAAAAAAAATTACGTATCGAATTCAGAACTACATTGATTTTTTTAGCTTTTGATAGACAAAGGACAAATGTACCATACAGACTATATCGATTTTATACTTTGTGTAATCGATTTATTTTGCTAATTTATTATTTTCATCAAAATTAAATGAAACGCTCATATGAATGGATTTTCCATTTTTCTTTAATTTTATTGCATGGTTAATAACGTTAAAATAATACACTGACTTTGATATAGCATTATTCACTTGTTTTAAAGTTTAAAAACAATGAGGTATCATTAAACAATTGAAACTACACAATATCATTGAATAAAACTACTTTGACGTATTTGAAATGTCGGGGATTAAATATAAGTAGTAATAAAAGCGATAAAATCCGTAAAAGTAGTTTTATTGAATGTGTAGTATTCGCGTAAATATAAGAAATCGTTAACACAAAATCATTATTAAGTAGTAGAAATTTAGTTAGTAATACAAATGGGTTGAGAATTGAGAGACACCCATTACTACAGATGACCTGGATGATCTTTTACCATTGATAATCCCATTTTGCGTTCAATTAATAACAAGTCCAAGCGCGTGTTCCTAACACTACAGTGCTGCAGTTCTCCCTCATGTTGAACACAGTCGAAGACCTTGCAAAGGACACACGATATACCCAAAGTAATCTATGAATTCAATTGCACAAAATTATGATTAATAAGCTTAACACTGGCGTCAGTAGTCAGGCGATCCCTTAACCTAATTGATTTTTGTGAAGCAATTAATTTATATTAAAAAAAAAAACTTAACATCTGATCTAAAGTGTTTCTTTTAATTTTACTTACAGTTGTTAGTACAGAAATTGGTCTAAAATGGGCGGGGTTTATGTCCGATGGTACGGCAATCCGACACGACCGGAGAGAGAGATCAGGCGTAGGACTAATAGCGGTGAAATACCGTCAAATCCCTGAGTCCGGGCTGCTACTGAGTATTTCTTGGCAGAAAAACTCGACCACATGACCAACAAGGCAGCTCAGTAACGAGAAGCCTATCGTATCCTAACAGGTAAAACCATGCAGCTATGTTATGGTTGTAACACGGCTCGATGGACCATGATCTCAAAGAATACTAGCGTGAAATATTCAATTAATGCTGCTGTGTTTCGTATGATGAGTGGAGAAAACCGGAGACCCTTCTTACTGGAAACGACGCATTCCTTGGGCCTCAAGAGTGATAACGCATCTGCATTTTGATTCTTAGCCGAGGATAGATGTAGATGTGTATGGGCCACAGCAACCACGTTTGTTATTCTTATTCTATGTATTTATATATTATCTTTACTATATATTTATTAAAAAAGATAGTATCTGGACTCACTGGGTGGACGTAACTGCTGCGGGTGCTCCACCAAGTTGGTGATGGCGTCCTCGTTGAGGTTGTCCACGATGTCGTCGGCGCCCACATTACAATCGTCAACCCGCTGGATATCGGTCCGCGAGTCGCTCGACGGCTTGCCTCGCTTTCTCTTCTCTTCTCGCTCTTCTGGTGTCATCAGGATCACGCTGTCCCACCTGACACGGCGGTTACAGGTGAAATACGAAAGATTTGTATCGACTTAGTAAACTAAACATTACCAATCACATCTACTACTCAAGTAAGAAAGACTCATAAGTGGTAGAGCCAAGCTGCGGCAACGAAAGGTATTAAGAAAAAATAGTTTAGTTCAGTAAGTTCAGTGACGGTGTAAGAATATCCACTATCCCATATCTTTCTGAGTGTGTCGTAAGAGGCGATACATGGAAATTGAAACAGGTGATGGGCAGCAGCACCTTGCTGATAACAATTTAAAAAAAGGGCGGTTACCAACCCGCCTTCCAAGCGTGGAAACTATGGCAAGATATGAGGATATGCCTCCCTTATAGATTGCCATGAGGCAATCTATAAGGGAGGCATATGTTCAGCAGTGGACTTTAATAGGCTCTGACGGATTGATGACTGGAAGATATAGTTATAAAATATATGAGTAATGGGACACAAGTACAAATATGTCATTTAAACTGATACGTCGAAAGCGTTCAATTATTTTAATCCTAAGAGATTAGTAAATAAATGCATACGGTATCAGAGATAAATTTTTGAATTGTATAGCATCATATTTTGATAACCGGAATCAGTGTGGATATTAAATAGATATCTCAATCTAGTTTATTTCCTAGAACTAATAATGAAAAGCTACATTTGTATGATCATATAATAAAAAAGTTTGGTGTTCCTCAAGGAAGTGTCCATGGGCCATTACTTTTCTTTATTTATATCAATGATTTACCAAAATTCGTACGGCAACATAATATGATTCTATTTTCCGATGACAGTACTGCTATAATAAAATGTCACAATGGAAATAAATATGAACATGACATAAATGTTGCTTTTAAAGATATTATACAAAGACTTGACATATATCATTTAAAAATTAAAAAAAAATACTAATATTATGCTCTTTTATCAAAATTCTAAGTTCAAAATCTTAATTTAAACTATAAACTACAAGACTTTGAAGAAGTACAAATTACTAAATTTCTTGGATTTACAATTGACAATAATGTAACTTGGATATCTCAGGCTGCACCAATATGTGAAAAATTAAGTAAATCAGCTTATGCGTTATTTAAATTGTCAAGTACTTTGCGTTATGGTATAATATTTTGGGGAAACTCACAAGAAACGAAAAGAACCTTTGAGGCTAAAAAAATATGATTGAGGTCATAAAAAATGCATTTTTTTTTAAAATTGAATCCACATTAGTTTAGTAAATTAAGAGAAACAAGGAAGAGAATAGAACAAGAGGTTAGCACAATACTGCATGATGAGAAAAAGTGTTACTAGCATGAGACCTATCATCTATATATATATAAATCAATTGCTGTCCCTTAGTCTCGCTAAAATTCGAAAATGGCTCGACCGATTTTGATGAAATTTTTGAAGTGAAAACTTCTTTAGCCGCGCTGAGCGGTTTTAAACTTATGGGCTCGCGTCACCGATGACATTGACATTTAGATAGATAAAGAAACACGGCATAACAAATGTTGGTGAGCTTTTGACGGGTAATTGGTTGCCGGTTGATCGTTGCTTCTGTATTATTATATAAATAATTGTTTTGAAGTAGATTTTGATATGTAAAAGTGTATTAAATGTCTGCGCATGTAATCTATTAGTGAAAACGGTGAAACAAGTGCTGCGATGATGATGTGAACCTCAAGATAATATAACTGCTTAGGCCACTTGAGAAACTGTCGTCATAGACTGTCTGCTGGCTAAAGCTGCCGCCAAACTAAAAACTTCGCAATTCGACGCATCAACATATTACGAAGAAGTTTTTAATTAAATTATTTCATTAAGATAATTTTATAATACTTGACACTGGAAAAAGAACAACCGTACGAGTCCATTACCAAAAAAAAGAAAGATATATTGGTATTTACCATTCGATATCTGGCACTCGGTCACTGTCGGGTGTATCGGACGCCAGGAGAGCCAGTTTGGTCGCTGATGATATTCCAGTTTTGCGCGCGATCTGGCTGATCTCATTTTGAAGTTTCTCCAGTTGAGCCTGGGGATGAAGTTAAATTAGCTCCGAGGGAAATCCTTTTAGAGCTGACAACTCCATATATTTTTATTTTTATTGAAGTAATGACAAAGGAATTTACAGTCCACCTGATGGGTAAGTGGCTACTGCAGTCCTTGAACACTTGCATCCAACTTCACACAAAGAAGGCTCCAAATATGTAAACGTAACAACGTTTGAGGACTAAAATATAACTACAACTAAGATAGAATAGTCCAACATATAATTATACTCGCTCTCTATATCATTCAGAGCGAAACACAGCAACGCAAGCATGTTGGTTGGCGGTATAAAATAGGTAAAAAGGCAGTACCAACCCAGACGGACTTCTACTTGAAAATAAACCAATAACTGATTTGGGTTCGACCCGGGCTTCGAAGACTGTATACTAGACAGCAGGCTGAGTATACTACGCACTACACACTCATACGTTTACGTGGTAGAGCTATGTTGCAGCTATATTATGTTTCTGTCGGCACAAAGGACCAAGCTATCACAGAATACCAGCGCGAAATAGCAGCTTAATGCTGCTGTTTCGTATGATGAGTGTAGAGAACCGAAGGCATTCCATTCCTTCTTAATCCACAGGGGCGACTACGCATATGTATTTTGATTCTTAATCAAGCATAGATGTAGATGTCTATGGGCTACCATCCATTTAACATCTAGTGGACTGTGTGCTCATTTGTCACCCCATATTCTATAAACATTTATCTTTATATATATTAAATATATATATATATATATATATATATTATAAAGATTAAATAATTTATTTATTTAATCTTTATTACACACCTTATAATCTATAAAAATAAATAAAATTGTAGTGTCTGTTTTTTTTACTAAATGCATATGAAAGTATATACCAATACGGTACTTATAAGAAAAACACAATTTTATAAATTTTTCTCAATCTATCTGTTTGTTCCGAATAATCTCTGAAACGGCTAGACCTATTTTGACGGGACTTTCACAGGCAGATAGGTAATGTCGATTTTCTTTTAATAATCAGTGTGGCACTCAGCTGATATCGTAAACCTAAACTGCATCTTGAGATATGTTTATTAATAGGATCATAACCTCTACATTGTACTCAAGTGGGTGTACTTGAGCTGAGTAACGTTTATTAATATCGGCCTAAGTCTTCTGTAACTTTTAATCCCAAATCTGTTTGTACTTTAGCATCTGTAAGTGGTGTGCCGCCCAGTTTATAGGTAAGACGAGGGTTACGGTTTCCTATGTGTAATACTGTACATTTTGAAATGTTGAGATTTATGAGCCATTCTTTGGACCAAATAGCTATTTTATTTAGATCATCCTGAAGGCGGACGTAGTCAATTAGTGGAGTTGCAAATGTTTTAGTATCATCTGCAAAGATGATGACATTACACTGCAGGCAAAGGGGAAAGACAAATGTATAAATAACGTAAAATACAGGGTCTAGAGCGGAACCCTGTGTCAGACAACTATGTATTTCTATGTGATCAGACTTTGTTTCACCAATTCTCACTTGTAGGGTTCTCCCACACAAAAACAGACTCGATCCAAGCCAGTAGTCTTCCATGTATTCCTACGTATTGTAGTTTCTGGAAAAGGCTTCTCGTAGGGACTTTATTGAAGCGCTTTTCGTAGTCGAGATAAATTACGTCAATAGGCTCTCTCTCGTCAGTGTTTGGTCCATGATAATAGGTATAATAATTAAAAATAATTAAATTAAAAATAAAATTAATTATTTTAAAAAAGGGATTGGGGTTCCGCGCAAAAAAACCCCATAAAATTCAAACATACGAGGGTGGATTGAAAAGTACTCGGCCTAACCAAGAAAATAAACAAATACTAAATCAGTTATATTTTTATTTTTCTACATAATCACCATCAAGTTCAATACACTTTTGCCACCGCCCCTTTCAAGCATTTAGACCGTTTAAAAAAATGTTTTGATTCTTCCTTAGAGTCAAAATATGCGTCTACAGCTGCTTTGACCTCGTCGTTTGTCGAAAATCTTTGACCTCCCAAGTGCTTTTTTAGGTTAGGGAACAGAAAGAAGTCTGATGGTGCCAGATCAGGTGAATACGGCGGATGCGGTAACAGTTCAAAGCCACAGTTGTGAATTTCAGCCATTGACTGTACTGACGTGTGAACACGGGCGTTATCTTGATGAAACAGGACTTTTCTTCTGAGCATTCCTCGACGTTTTTCTTTTATTTCCTCTCGTAAACAACGTAGTAAGGTGCAGTAGTAATCAGAGTTTATATTCTGACCCCTTTAAAGATAATCAATCATAATCACACCTTTCGAGTCCCAGAATACTGAAGCCATCACCTTATTTGCCGACAAAATCGACTTAGCCTTTTTAGGGGGTGGTGAACCAGGTCTTCTCCACTGTTTTGATTGTTGTTTTGTTTCCGGTGTACAGTAATGAATCCATGTTTCGTCCATAGTAACAAAACGATTCAAAAAATCATCTGCATCGGCTTCAAATAACTCCAAACAGTCGCGTGAAATAGTCAATCGCGTCCTTTTTTGTTCAACTGAAAGCAGTCGCGGAACCCACCTCGCAGACACCTTGTGGAAACCCAACTCGTTGACAATGATGTTTTGAGTTCGTTCATAAGAGATGCCTATAATCTCGGCTATCTCTCTAATTTTTAATCTGCGGTCTCCCATTATTAAATCAAGTATTTTTTAATATTTTCGTCAGTAGTTGACGTCGAAGGCCTTCCAGAGCGGGGTTCATCTTTCACACTCTCTCTACCACGCTTAAATTCTGCTATCCATTTTTTGACGGATGAATATGACAGAGCACAATCGCCTAATGTACTGACCATGTCATCATGGATGGCTTTTGATGATAGCCCCTTCTTATGGAGGTACTTAATGACGGCACGCTGCTCGATTTGCTCCATTCGCGGAAATTATGTCCGATTACTTTGTTAATAAATTTATAAAATCACAACTAATTATCGCACACGTTTCGAACTTCACACAATGAACTAGTCTGAACTGAACTAAATAATGTGGGTAGATTTGATTTTTAGAATTGAATGGATCTGTGTTAGGCCGAGTACTTTTCAATCCACCCTCGTAATAAACTCCGCGCGGGTGAAGTCGTGTATAGGGCGGAGTTAATGTCTTATGGCATTTTCTACCAGTCAACCCTGTTAAATGACGACTTTCGTTTAGTAGTTCTATCAAGTATTTTATTCTTAGATGGATGCAGCTATATTAATAGTATAGTTGTAGCACGAATGGGTCGGCTCGACCGGGGAAGGACCACGCTCTCACAGAATTCCATCGTAAAATAGCAGCTTAACACCGCTGTGTTTCGTATGGTGAGTGTAGGGAACCGGCGACCCTTTTTACAGGAAGAGGCATTCCATATTAGTCCTCGTGGGTGACAACGTATTTGCATCTTGAATCTTTATTGAGGATAGATGTGGATGTCTATGGGTCACAGCAACCACTTACCATCAGGTGGATTGTGTGCTCATTTGTCACCCTATCCTATAAAAAAAACTGTCAACTAGACATTGGAGTATAGAGACAGAGTACAGACGTACCTTCATGCGCAGCCTCTCGGCCAGCTGGCGGAACTTGCCGGGCTCGTGGAAGCGCAGCGGACGGCGCGCGCGCTGCGGCGGCTTGCTGGCCACGCGCTCGTCCAGCCACGAGGCGCCCCCCGCCGTACCCCCCGCGCCCGCCCCAGCGCCCACGCTGCTCGCGCCGCTCGCCAGCTGCGCGCGGAACTCCTCGCGCCTCAGCGCTCGGATGTTCGCCTACAGTCAACCCCTCATTTACTATATATATATATATACACCAACAATCAATAAATGCTTACACATGACCCAGCTGTATACCACCAATAAGGCAAAAACCCTCAATTGGTACCGCAATAGATTGGAGTGTCAACCTAATAAAATGCGCAGAAAATTTATTCTGCAAATCTTACCAGGTCGAAGTCTATTTTCACTACTCAGAATTGTGTTTTGTGACGTTCCTAAACCTAAGTTCAGAAATGGGCTCAAGAACGGATGTAATTATGATGATAATGATGATGAAATGTACCACGTGATGGTATAAACCACACCACTCATAACTATTGTATATTATATTAAAATATTACAGTTTAAATTAACAAGGTCTTCGTTTTGTAAATTCTCATCTTAATTATAGCATCGAAAAAATCAATGATTTTGTCCTTAGGTGATGTAATGCAATTATGGTGATGTGGTGTAATTTAATGCAACATGATAGCCATCATCACATTACTAGGGGTTATTTTCATTAATATATTCTTAGATATTATTTATAATAACCCTTTTTGTATAATATTTATTTAATAAAACATCTAAATTATTGATTAAATTTAATCTTTTTCTGTACATACATATACACGTATTTTGTTGTAAAAACGTATACTTTGCCCCAAAATGAATTATTAAGTGGCGAAGCTTGCGAAGTCACTTATTGATTTCACGATGTCTGTCCGTCTGTCCCACGATTATCTCGAGAACGGTTTTGAATTTTCAAATTCTGTTTTCAGCAATCGATTACTGATCACCCAGGCATCTGAACCCCCTATTTTGAAACTGATTGCTCAACGGCAACCGTTAGAAACCGCTACAAAGCTGATTGCTTCGCCACTTTGTTATGCTGTTAGCTTGCTAGGTTTTTTAATTCTGTAGAGTCTAGTAACTGGCATTACAAGATTATGTTTGTTTTTAGTGTTTAAGATGAACATCTTTATTCTTATCAAAGCTATTCACGTTTTTATATAGAATTTCATAAATACTTATATTGCGATACTAAAGTTAATATTATGTTTATTTTTTTTTATTTTTCTCTTAGATACTTGTTCCAATTTATGTTATAAATCCAAGCGATTACGGGTGTCTTTTTACTTGTAGTGGATATCCACTACCGCGTATCATCCCGTGGGAGTCATGAGAGGCGACAGAGAGAAACTGAAACAGAATATGGCCGGCAGCGTCTTAATAACAACTTAAAATTAAAAACTACGGTTACCAAACCGCCTGTTAACCATGAAAAATATGACAAAATAAAAAATGAGCCAATCTATGGGCTGTAATGGATTGATGTATTCGTGATATACCTTGAGTGTTGGTACAACATGTGTGAGCTGGACCTGCTTCCCGCTGGTGTCCACGGTGCGGCCCTCGCGGTCCAGAATGAGAGGCGCTGGACCTGAGCCCGCAGCCCCCGCGGCCGCCAGGGCTCCACCTACACACACGCACTATATAGCCCACGCGGCCCACAGCTAGACCCACGCCTCACAATTACAAATTAAATTAAATTAAAAACATCCTAATTTCCATAAGAAGGCTGGGTACTACCACCTGCTTGAGATCAAATAATTAATAAAATTAAAACTAAACTGCAAGCATATTTTAAGACACTAAGCTCATTCGACATAGATCAGACAAAAAGTAATAATTAAAAAACTGAAGATACTCTTGGTCTACTATTAGGTATATATACAGGAGGAAAGGCCCATGTTCAGCAGTAGACTTGTGAAGGGCTGCAATGCAATGTGCTTGGATGATGGTGATGAACGGCGTTGTTGTCAAATGTAGATTAAGAAATGTACACTAAGAAACTATCTTGTAATTCTAGGGTGCGGCCTCCTACCGGCGGACGGAGTGTAGGGCGTCCCCCCACTAGATGGAGTGACGACCTGGTACGACATGCAGGAAGTCGATGGATGCAGGTGGCTCAGGACCGTGCTTTGTGGGATTCCTTGGGGGAGGCCTATGTTCAGCAGTGGACTTGTGATGGGCTGTAATGATGATATATATATATATATATAATACATTGAAATCTGGATAACTGGGACCTTAGAGGACCTCACTTAAAGAGGTATTCCACTTACCCAATGTTTCAGATATCCAGGTATAAATAAATATCTGTCTCATTTTCAGAGGATTCTATTAACAAAGGTGAGAATAAAGGTTATTTCAGGTACGATTATTTTAAAAAAATTACGTATTTTGTATAAATAAGTTGTAACATTTATTAACAATAAAAAAGCTATTAAACAAAAATAATTAAGCACTTTTTTATAAACAATACAAAAATGCATACAAAATGCGTCAATCAAACAAAGTTTTGGAAGTATCAGCTGGAAGATGACAAACAATTAGCCAAGAGCGGTAGAATAAGAATTAGTAAACAAAACGGTACACAAAATATAGTCTCAGTGAAAGAGGTTAAATATACTCGTTGTGTTAATTATAGAGGTAATTATGACCAATAAAATCGAAAGAACAAATCCCTAAAATATAGTCTCAGTAAAAGAGGTTAAATATACTCGTTGTCTCAATCATAGATGTAATTATGACGAATAAAATCGAAAGAACTAATACCTAAAACATTGTCTCAGTAAAAGAGGTTAAATACACTCGCTGTCTCAATTATAGAGGTAATTATGACGAATAAAATCGAAAGAACTAATCCCTAAAATATAGTCTCAGTAAAAGAGGTAAAATACACTCGCTGTCTCAATTATAGAGGTAATTATGACGAATAAAATCGAAAGAACTAATCCCTAAAATATAGTCTCAGTAAAAGAGGTAAAATACACTCGCTGTGTCAATTATAGAGGTAATTATGACGATAAAATGGAAAGAACTAATCCCATAGTTCCTGCTATGGAGGTTTCTCTCTTATCCAGGACCCACTTAACCAAGTTTGACTGTACATATATAGCTACTTAATATAAGTCTGTCACCGCTTGTTTATCCTTAAAAATGATTAATAAAAACATTGACAACTTTTTCATTTTGCTCAGTAATAAAAAAGAAACACGAACAAAATGTTTTAGCACCTCTGTAATTTTGTTGGAATTTTGTGTAATATGATCTCAATAGTCGTTCGTCATTCGCAATAAACGTTCTGTGTTTCTATAAAATTCTCAAATATACAAAATGGCAAAAAGCAATAAATGTACATACCCGCCAACTTCCTCTGTATCCTGGCTTGAAGCTCCGCGATCTTCCTCTGCTTCTCCAACTCCTCGTGCGTCAAATGCGCCGCGGCTGTAACCGAAGAAAAAATAAATGTTATTTTATTCATTCCTTATTCATTTTTATATATAAAAATTACGTGTCACATTGTTTGTCCGCGATGAACACCTAAACTACTAAACTGATTTCAATTAAATTTTGCACACTGTGTGCTGTTTGGTCCAACTTGAGGATAGGATAGTTTTTATCCCGATAAGTGACCCTCAAGTTTTTACTGCTAATTTCAGGGGTTTTTTTTTGGAAAGCAAATGGTCGTTCGGAAAGGTCAGACCAACGTCTGCCTGGTCAGCTAGTTATTTTATATGTGGTAGAGCCACACTGCAGCTATATTATAGTGACAGCACGAATGGGTTGACTTGACCGGGGAAAGGACCACACTCAAGGAATACCAGCGTAAAATAGTAAAAATACCAACAGAAACTGAATAGTAGAGAATGATAGCTTAATGCTGCTGTTTTATATGGTGAGTGTAGAGAACTGGAGACCCTTTTTACTGGAAACCATGCATTCCATCTTAGTACTCAGGGGTGACAATGCATCTGCATTTTAATTCTTAATTGAGGATTGATGTAGATGTGTATGGGCCACAGTATCCATTTACCATCAGGTGGACTGTGTGTCCTCGATTGTCACCGTTATTCTATACAACAATTTAAAATTAAAAATGTTGTACAACCCACTTCAATATAAATTATTAAGAATAACTCAAAAACGATTCGTCAGACCTTGGTCAAATTTATATGGGACCACATGAGAAGCACCAGCTTTCAAATTAAAAAAGAATCATCGATATCGGTTCACCCAGAAAAAATATATGAGGTAACTAACACATAAAAGAAGATACAGTCGAATTGAGAACCGCCTCCTTTTTGAAGTCGGTAGAAAATAGGATACCTTACATGCAGGAGTGCCAAACTTGATTTCTTATAACACCATTTACAAAATTAAAGATATGTGAGAGGGACAGACTTAATTTACGCAAAAAGAAGTGATAAAAGGATTCTTAATTAGTCCGACAAGGTTCTGAATTCGCGTACATGATTTTATTCTTCTCTTTTTTTTTGTATATGTTATGCAAAATTAAACAGGGCAAACTTCATTCGTTATATCTTCTAATGTATATAAATTAATCCGTCAAGTTCTGGACTTATACATGAGATAGTCCAAGGTCAACTTTGTAGAACGCTCCAAAAGGTCTCTGAGAGGTCCTTTTTAAGTATGGTAATATTTAGAAAGGACCTCTCAGAACCAAAGAGTATATAATCACCACGTTTAGTCAGAACCATAGTTAAGAGTGCTCAGAACAATTCTTTTTTAAATGTTATTTATAAGAATACCTAATACAACTAAAATTTTATTACAATTAGTTTCGTTACTAAATTACGCTTTTCTAAATTAAGAAAATTTACTTCAAATTATGAGTTTCCGCCTTTACCTATGCGTCGCGTTTACATCACATACTTTAGTGTATTTCCTTCACCGCGTTAGTGTAAGAAGCAACTACAAAATAAAAATAAAAAAGCGAGTACAAAAGAAAGTTTGTTAATAGATTTTTGTATAAAATGTAAGTAATTACACTGTTTTTAAAAGTTTTTTTGCTTATATTTTGCTTCGTAACAATTTTATACACTCTACAAAATTTCCATTTCAAATGGTGTGTCGTTCACGTATCTAAAGTGATAAGTGAACGATATTTAATAGTCAGAATTAACTGAAAATTAAAAATAAAGTATGAGTTATCACTATAAATCATGTAAAAAACACAAATTTTCATATTCCATAAAGTCTAATGTGCGAAAATTACGTTTTATGTTATAATTTCGATATATAGTGAACGTAGTTTTCAAAAATTATGAAAACTACGTTCACTATATATCGAAATTATGGCGACGTAGTTTTCAACAATAATTTAAAATAAAAAAAATTGTACAACCGACCTCAATGTAAATTATTAAGAATAACTCAAAAACTATTGGTCAGACCTTGATCAAATTTATATGGGACCATATGTGAAGCACCAGCTTCAAATAAAAATCGGTTCACACAGAAAGAAGTCATGAGGTTATGAGTTATGAGGTACACATAAAAAACATACAGTCGAATTGAATACCTCCGCCTGTTTGAAGTTGGCTCCTACTGAGTATATAGATATAATTATATTATATATTTCTTTTCTTTATCAAAATCGAGTGTTTCTATGTCCTTGTTTCTTTCTTGATAGTAGTTATTTGATTTTAACATACAGATATTGAATTTTAACATATTGAGAATTGTGACATATAATATATTAATTTTTTTATTTTCAGTAATTGATTGTTTTTGTTATTAATTACTGTTTTAACTATTGAAATTTTTACGCAACTTTTGTTCAATAAATTGTTTGATATTGATGTTTGATGACTTTTTTTACACACCAAAATATTTTTCAAAAAATAAAATTACCACCTCAATCCTTACAGTTTCCTTCCACTGCTGGCCTAGGGCCATGGAAATACCACCTAGATTAAATTTAGTAAAAATGTTCGTCTGTTTGTCCTCCCACATGTTTTTCTAATCACTATTACAACAAACACCATTACAGCCTATAAAAACCCCCGCTGAACATAGGCCTCCACTATATGCCTCATAGAGGGTATATTTGTCATAGTTGCCAGGCTTGGTAAGCGGGTTGGCAACTACAGTTTTTTTTTTATTTTTAGTCGTTATTAGGAAGACGCTGCTTCGCCCTCTGTCGCCTCTAGACATGAGTGTTAAATAACATCACGGTGAAAAAGTTCCAAAATAACGTTGTTCCCTCGCGCCGCCACCGTACTATTTTCTCCGTTACTCCTGTCACTGATTTAACCAAACAAATAGAACTACGCGTGCCTTGGTTACTGTGTAACAAGGTACGTGTACCGTGGAACAGTGGATCAATCACCTCTTACGAAATCCACGGAATGATATGAATATTCATACACCGCCGCCAATTATGACTGACAATCAGTTCAAATAATGCATTACCAAGCATTCTGAATTTAAAAAACAAAAAGAACAGAATGTTTGAGGCTATTTTTATTTTTTTTTTCACCATTCACCATATTACTTACTCTGAACCTTCTCTGCAAATTTAAGCATACATTGCAAAATAGCCCTGTATATATCTAAATACATACATACAAAGAAACATAACCTTCTTTAAGGATGGTCGGATAAGAAAGAAGAAAACACTCACATGGCTTTGAATACAGAACAGGTTTGATAACACTCGGGGGAGGTATAGCATTGTTCTGCTGCATTTGAACCTTCAGTTGTTGTGCGGCCGCTGCGGCCACGTTCACACTGGGCTTCTGCTCACCCTTCATCGCTATTAGTGCTCTCTTGCGTTCTTCTATCTCTTTTTGAGCGTTGGCCATCATTAGCTGAAACAAGAAGTAATGAAGTAAGGATTTTGATAATTGACACGAATAATCCACGACTTTCTCTGCCACCAGTGCGGCGCTACTTACGTATGATATTTGAAAAAATTCATGGCGGTGGATGTTAATTTGTTAGACAAACGTTACAGAAAAAAATTTCGGTAACGCCTGTATCCTGTTTGTGCACACTAGTTACTCCTTTTGCAGTTTAGAAAGTGATTATCTAATCTATTTTTGAATTGGTTCACATTTTGGGCTGAGACTAGATTCTCTCGCAGCTTATTACACTCGGTGACTACATGGTTACAAATGAAGTACTTGCGGGTTGTTGTTTGAAATCATGGTACATAACTTATAGATGGTGGCCCTTGAGGTGAGTGTTTTCATTACGGACTCTACCGGGGCAGGACCGCACTCATACAGAATACCAACGTAAAATGGTAGCTTGACACTGCTGTGATTCGTATGGTGAGTGTAGGGAACCAGAGCCCCTTTTTACTGGAAAGGAGGCATTCCATCTTAGTCGTCATGGGTGACAACGCATCTGCATTATGATTCGGCATCGAGGATAGATGTAGATGTCTATGGGCCACAGCAACCACTTACCATCAGGTGGACTGTGTGCTCGTTTGTCACCCTATCCTATAAAAAAAAGAAATTCTACATTTATATCAATTTCATAAATTTTATCAATTGGATTTTCAACATAACTGTCATCAAATTTATGTAACTGAGCGTGACGGTCACGCGCGTTCAATACTTTTTCTCCATCCCAAAAGTGCGCAAAGTGCCTAAAGAAGTTTTTACTAAAAAAAACCTTTTATAAACAACTGATTTAGTTACTAAGAAATAACTACGAGCAATCTATTATTATCGTAAGAGGCCACAGAGGGAAATTTTTAGTTAGAAGAAGAAGATATTTTTAGATTATTTTTGTTTTGTTACGCTAAAGAAGTATAACTTCCTGCGTGCGTACATAAGTACACACACACACGTTTTTTTTTTCTCTTAATCGGGAATAGTTGTAGAAAAGTTGGGTTTTGGGTCGCTAATTGAAGAAATGAATTATGCATATACATTTAGACAGTGGTAGAGCCACGCGGCAGTTTTTGCTGTCGCACGGATGGGCCGGCTCGAACCGGGGTGGTACCACGATCTCACAGAAAACCAGCGTGAAGTGGAGGTTTACCTCTGCGTTTCGCTTGGTGAGTGCAGGTGGCCGGAGGCCCTTTTTGCTGGGAATGAGGCATTCTATCTTGGCCCTCACGGGTGACAACGCATCTGCATTTTGATTTGTAATAGAGGATAGATGTAGATGTCTATGGGCCGCAGCAGCCACTTACCATCAGGTGGACTGTGCGCTCATTTGTCACCCTGATTCTATGTAAGGCGATATGTGGAAGAAGTGTGGACTTTTGAAAGTGGGACAGATGGCTGGCTAAATTATTCCACCTCTTTGCTGTACGAATTTTGAATGTCTAAGCAAAGTGTTTGAATCAAATTAGTGGTATGTCGACAAAAAAGAGGGTGGAGACAAGCCAAGCATTTGGTGGCTTGATGATGGATTGGCGAAGTAGGAATTTAATCATGCGTACAATTTGTAGCTATATGATAACTGTCACCTTGATCGAAGTCAGGCTTACCTTAATTTTGTCAGCACTGAGCCCCGCCATCTTGGAACCAACAGTTTCACCTTCAGGTAATATTGATGGTACGTCCATACCATTGCCAAGTTTCTTTTCTTTCTCCTCCTTGTCCCTCTCACTTCTCGATTCGCGTTTCTCTTCTCTTGGCTCTTTGTCTTCATGTCGTGATCTGTAATACATAATGAGATGTAAGCAGAAGTAGCTCAGTATATGCTTTTAATTTTTTTTTAATAAACTCTATAAGCTAAGACATCGGCAGTAACACATCCATTGTCAAACCACTGACAACAATGGACAGCTTCCCTCCCCATAATTCCTTCGGGAAGGCATATCTTCAACACTGGAATTGTAAAGGGCTGTATTGAATTAATGAATTCAATTTCATACAACATTAAGAGATTGTATAAGTTGTTAAGACCCATAGGCGTGTTGATTTCGGATAAGTAGCGGCACGAAAGTCTAGCGGTGACCGTTACAGCGCATAAGTCGAAAATAAGGTATCATTAGGTAGTAAGCGGGTCGCAGGGCCGATGTGCGTCGTTCGCACGCGCTGATTGGCTTTCCAGTCGCATTCGTGCAGTTCAATTCGTGCGCGACAGAACCCATGCGCAGCTACCCCCCTCCACGTTTCGTTAAGCGCTAGACTTACGCGCCACGACTTGTAAGAGGCTACAATGTAATACATCAGAAAGATTTCGCAATAATAAAAACTCTTCACTTTTCTATGTTAGAAATTAAAATTTCGTTTTAATCTACTGTCCCCCCACAATCACAAAAAAGGGAGGAGCCATTATTTGCGTCCTCCGATTTATTTTATGTTATGCAATAGCGGGTGGAATATATGCTAAATATCCAGACCGCAAATTAAAAGCACCAACATATGTGCAAGTCATCTTCAAGAAAACTGCTTTCGCCAATCATTATCACTTTCATCATAACAACCTATCAAAAGTCCACTGAACATAGGCCCCTGAACATAGGAAAATAGCGGGTCCTATAAGATTGTCTCATAGCCAATTGCCATTGTTGCCATGCTTGGCAGGCGGGTTGGCTACTGCAGTTTTTTTATTTTCTTGATGTTATTAAGAAGACGCTGCCCATTTCCTGGTTAGTTTCTCCGCGTGGCAAATATGATAGAAAATGCAAATGGATGCAACATCCCTTTGCAGCACCAATGAATCGAGCCAATCAGAAATAACTGGGTCACCGACGATTAGTGCCACTCTGCGTTGTCTGCGATCAAGTGGAAGGGGCTGGCACTGGGATGCCCCGGCCTCTGGGCCTGAGAAGAAACAGTATTCCACGTGAGGCCGAATCTGCGCCTTGTAAAGTTGCAGGCGGTGTGCCGGCATGAAATACTGTCCCGCTCTGCTGAGCACGCCAAGCTTTTTAGAGGCCAATTTGGCCTTCTCTTCCAAGTGACCACGAAACCGCAAATCATTCGATATGACGACTGAACCAACAAGAGGAGTGCCTTGAAACTGAGGAGACGACAAAGGGTTTCTCTTTAGCGGTTAACGCGCAAACTTGTATCATCTGGGGATTAAACTGGACGAAATTTAGTCGCCCCAACCCGAGACTTTGTTCAGCCAAGGCTCGATTTTAGACAAGTTCGTTCCCGTACTCGGCGACGATTTCCACGAAAAATATTGGCATGGCCGGAGTATAGAGCATCACCAGTGCTGTCATACGCATAGCAATAAATGTTGCTGTTTGCAACATATCATTGATATGCAGAAGAAACAATGTTGGTGATAGCACGCAGCCTTCTATGTGGGAAGTCCATGTTCAACAATGGACTTTTGATAGATATCAATTAAAACATAAATATTTAGAAATTAAGTACCTTTTGGTATCTCTATCTTTATCACTGGACTCGTGTTTTCTTTTCTGTGTTTTAGAGCTGGATATTAGTTCCTGTGCTAACGCCAGCACTTTGTCTGCTAATTTGCTTGCCTTCTTTGAGTCTATGTGAGATGAGATCTTGTCTATTATCTTTCGACGGTCATACCTGAAAAACAAATAATCTGAGTCTCTATATTTAAAAATGTTTCGTTTTCTTTTACAAGCCGTATTGCAGTTAATGAAGTGCATGAAAACCTCTATTTTAAAACAAAACACTAACTATTTATGAATTGTTAAAGGATTTATCATTTTAAGTCATCCTAAGTCGCTGAATGAATAGTTGTAATATAAACTGTTTTAACATGCACCTCATATGTATTAAAACAGATTGTTACGGAGAATGAAAGGTTCCTTGAATATAATAATCAAACAAATGCTTCCGATAAACACTGTTATATCAAATTCTTTAATAACTACATCTAGTGTTAGACATAATTACCCAGGACGACAAATGGGTAAAAGAATTAAAGGTGAGTTTTTTGTGCTAAGCCTGGTACATCAATCATCAAAAGTATCCAAGTAAGTATGCTAATATTATATAATTATTATTTATATATAACTCCATTTGTAAAATTGTATTTATACTACTAAGGAACCTTGGGAATGAGGTGATCACTGCCATGCTGTTTCTAAATGTGTTCATGTTGAATAGTACAAAATATTATATTATAATATTTTGTACTTTCAAAGTCTTGCAGGTTCTTCCCAGGACAGAGGTTTTTTCCAAACCTGGCTTACAATAGTAAAAATAAATTACTATCAGTATTCCTGTAATCTAAAATATTGAATAAAAATTATATTCTATTCTCTTAAGGCAAACCCTCCATACTATGGAAGAAACCCAGGTCCAGCAGTGGACTTTGGTAGTCTGATAAAAAAAAGAAAAATTGTCTGAATAATGTGACATCTGTTATAATGCAATAAGATAGTTGACACCATTATTAACAAATTACTACATTATATTACTTAAAGTTGACTAGGTTTAGTATTAAAAAAAAAGTATGGAGAGTAAATTATAAAAATATAAAAAAATTAAAGGAAAATAAGATAGGTAAAGGGTTTTCCAATAGGGATGGGTCAATGTTGACAGGCTATGGCAGCCATGTTGTTTTGGCAACACCTGTCAAATCAATTTATTCTTTAATCTATTTATTATTTAATTACTGATTACAATGACTATATAATATATAGGAATAACGGATCCAAATTATAAAACTTTATTATCTAAAATTGTGCCTGTTAGTGCAAATGTTACATGCTTACGCCCAGTTTATGGCAGAGGCGGTGGCCTTTCAAAGTCGACTCTGCAAAGTTTGATGGACAAAATCGAAACAATTGGTTCGATAAACAATCAGCCAACACCAGTAAAGGAACGCTAGATCGGCCGAGAACATCGCCGTTATCCGTGAAAGTGTGCAAGAAAACCCAAGGTAGTCAATTCCACACCGTGCACAAGAACTCTGCCTAACACAGACTTCAACTTGGCATGTTTTGTGCCAGGAGCTGGGCCTGCATCCATACAAAACCCAACTGCTCAGGAGCTTAAAGTTAATGACCACAAACAACGCCCTTTTTTGTTAACTGGGCTTCATAGCGTTTGGAAAAGGACCCCAATTTTGCCCCAAAAATTATCTTTAGTGATGACATGCATGGCTATGTTAATAAGCAAAATTGCCATATATGAGGCCACAACCAACACACATGAGGTTCACCATATTACAATGCTCCATAAAAAGTTACTGTGTGCTACTGATTTTGGGCCAGCAGCATCAGTGGTCTGTGCTGTTTCGAAAACGACGGTTGTGAGGTCATCACTGTCAACAGCGAGCTATCTGTAGAGCAATCATCTGTATCGATGATAACTAATTTGATGACATGAACAATCTATGATTCCAGCAAGATGGCGCTATGTGCCATACAGCAGATGCCACAATGAAAATATTGTATGATGATGTGGGGGTAGGGTTATCTCTTACAGAAGCGATGTGAATTGGCCATCAACATGCATGCGATTTGACTCCTTCAAACTGTTTTTATGGAGTTTTCTCAAATTGCTGGTCTATGCCAATTAGCCTCAATCAATTGATGTCCTCAAAGTCAACATATCCCATGATATCGCTCCAATTCAGCCAGATTTATGCTGCAGAGTAAACATTTAAACAATGTCATATTCCATACTTAATTGCATTCTGACCTTTCAATAAAAAATAATTTTATTAATAACTCACACCCAGCTTGTTTTATTGCATTTCAACAACTACCCACTCTTATTAGAAAACCCGTTACTTGTATTATCACAATCTTCTTTTGTACTTAATAAACACTTCCCCTCTGACATAAGCAAATAAGAATGGACATTATAGCTTCTCAACATTGTAATAAGGACTTCAAAAATTTTTGGAAATCCACAAATAAACTAAACCCGCGGCCTGGCCTTCCTGTGAGCATTGATAACACTAGTGAGAAAAAAGAGATTGTTAAAAATTTTAGGCAATATTTTAAAGTTGACTCTCCCGTAGAACCCATAAATGGTAAAACCTATACGGAGGTGTCTCCTGACACAAATCCGGTTCGCTTCACAGCTAAACAAGTGGGTGTAGTGATTATATACATGAAAAGGGGGGAGATCTCCTGGGTATGATGATCTCAGTATTGAGCATTTACATCATGCTGGTGACCATCTTCCTAGGGTGTTGGGTTTGTTCTTTTCACTGTGCCTACGACATAGATATCTAACAAATAATTTAATGAGGACTATTGTTGTTCCAATTCTCAAAAATAAAATTGGTGACATCTCTTTTTTTTTATAGGATAAGAGGGACAAACGAGCACACAGTCCACCTGATGGTAAGTGGCTGCTGCGGCCCATAGACATTTACATCTATCCTCTATTACAAATCAAAATGCAGATGCGTTGTCACCCGTGAGGGCCAAGATGGAATGCCTCATTCCCAGCAAAAAGGGCCTCCAGCCACCTGCACTCACCAAGCGAAACGCAGAGGTAAACCTCTACTTCACGCTGGTTTTCTGTGAGGTCGTGGTACCACCCCGGTTCGAGCCGGCCCATCCGTGCGACAGCAAAAACTGCCGCGTGGCTCTACCACTGTGTAAATGTATATGCATAATTCATTTCTTCAATTAGCGACCCAAAACCCAACTTTTCGCAAATGCAATTTGGTTATTTGATTCGCCTATGCGCAACGCTTAGCGGACGATGTTGATTTTCTATGTGGTCACGATAACTTCCGAAAAAATTGACATATCGAGAGACCGGGTTTTTTTTATTAGCTTCAGAATTACATCAACTGGTTCCCTATTTCATATCAATAGCCTAGTACGCTTAGTTTGTTAATAAAATATTTTAAACTTTTATAAGTTTTTTGCTATAAAAATTTAAATGCACTTTCATATTTTTAGCCCATGATAGACAAAGGCCAAATGTACCATTCAGCCTATATCGATTTTATACTTTGCGTATTAGATTTATTTTGGTAATTTTTTTTAATCAAGATTAAATGAAACGCTCATGAGGATTTGGATCACTTTCGGATTTTCCAAACTATTTGACAACTTACATAAAGACATGGTTATATGATCATCTATGGGAAGCCATAACATTTTTCCGTCATTTCCCATTGCCGCTTCTGACGACACCCACGTGAAGAAATGGGTACACTCTTATACCGCCAACACATTACGCCATAATTTTATCTTTTCAATAGAGATTCGCCTTTAAAAATATTTGACTTTAAAGTTTAAATTTATAAATGAAAATGTGCGATCATTATTTGTTGCTTTTAAAACACATTCTACTAGCTAGCTATGTGGTGAATAAGTATATTAATATGCATAATTCGCATCGCATTTTTATAAGCATAACAATATAAATAAGTAAATAGAAGCTACAAAGTATATTTACCATACGATCACTCACCATATGAAACAGCAGTTTCATACTGCTGTGTTTCGTATGGTGAGTGTAAAGAACCGGAGAACCTTTTTACTGGAAAAGAGGCATTCCATCTTAGTCACAATGCATCTGCTATTTGATTCGCAGGTGACTGTGTGCTCGTTTGTCACGACGTCCTATAAAAAAAATTTTTGGTCGCGACTTTAGGATTAAACGTTTAATAAAGCTATCATTGACGAATTTAATTTAATCCGAAGGGTCCAATATATGTTTGTACTAGAACTAAATGGAGTGGCGATCAGGTAAGGGATGCAGAAAGTCATTGGATGCAAAAGGCTCAGGAGCATGATTTATGGCATTCCTTTGGGGAGGTTTATGTTTAACAGTGATTCAGATGGACTGTAATGATGATAAAACTATTTTCAAAGTGCTGTTAACAGTTCATCAAAATTTAAATATT
Source organism: Parnassius mnemosyne (assembly GCA_963668995.1). NCBI lineage: Eukaryota > Metazoa > Arthropoda > Insecta > Lepidoptera > Papilionidae > Parnassius > Parnassius mnemosyne. The sequence goes on along the minus strand of CAVLGL010000082.1, from coordinate 18,527,936 downwards.
GTGTACTTATCATCTTTTTACCACCATGTAATCTCTTTTTGAATGTTATATTAATTCTATTAACTTATCATTTAAAAACAAACGAGTTATTAATTAATTAAACGCAAGCAACTTTAAAAGCCAAATTTTCGACACAATAAGGTCACCGAAATACAAGTTTACATCACATTAATATGTTTAATTTTATTATGAACAGTTTTAATTATCACACAGAAAATGCGAAGCAATGCTAGAACGATTTCGAAATATTTAATTTTTAAAACACAAAGCATCACAAAATCAGGTAAATATCTCGGACATAACCAACTATAGACCTAAATCGTTGGCTACAATGTTAGCAAAGGTGCTGGACAGTCTACTTGATGGGTATTTAAGAAAACATTTGCAGCTACACGATGCCCAATTCGGTTTCCGGTCTGGCTTTTCAACAGAGAGTGCCATTTTGGCCCACAAGCGAACCGTCAAGTACTATACGGACAGAAAAACACCTGTTTATGCTTGTTTTCTAGACCTGTCAAAAGCCTTCGATATGGTGTCCTATGAAATATTGTGGAGTAAGTTGAAAAAAAAAGCGAGATGCCTGTTGAACTTATCGCGATGTTTGAGTATTGGTACAGCTTTTTTTTTATAGGATAAGGGTGACAAACGAGCACACAGTCCACCTGATGGTAAGTGACTGCTGCGGCCCATAGACATCTACATCTATCCTCTATTACAAATCAAAATGCAGATGCGTTGTCACCCGTGAGCGCCAAGATGGAATGCCTCATTCCCAGCAAAAAGGGCCTCCGGCCACCTGCACTCACCAAGCGAAACGCAGAGGTAAACCTCTACTTCACGCTGGTTTTCTGTGAGGTCGTGGTACCACCCCGGTTCGAGCCGGCCCATCCGTGCGACAGCAAAAACTGCCGCGTGGCTCTACCACTGTGTAAATGTATATGCATAATTCATTTCTTCAATTAGCGACCCAAAACCCAACTTTTCGCAAATGCAATTTGGTTATTTGATTCGCCTATGCGCAACGCTTAGCGGACGATGTTTTGTATGTGGTCACGATAACTTCCGAAAAAATTGACATATCGAGAGACCGGGTTTTTTTTTTATTAGCTTCAGAATTACATCAACTGGTTCCCTATTTCATATCAATAGCCTAGTACGCTTAGTATGTTAATAAAATATTTTCAACTATTATAAGTTTTATTGCTATAAAAAATTTAAATGAACTTTCATATTTTTAGCCCATGATAGAGAAAGGACAAATGTACCATTCAGCCTATATCGATTTTATACTTTGCGTATTAGATTTATTTTGATGCGTATTAGATTAAATGAAACGCTCATGAGGATTTGGATCACTTTCGGATTTTCCAAACTATTTGACAACTTACATAAGACATGGTTATATGATCATCTATGGGAAGCCATAACATTTTTCCGTCATTTCCCATTGCCGCTTCTCACGACACCCGCGTGAAGAAATGGGTACACTCTTATACCGCCAACACATTACGCCATAATTTTATCTTTTCAATAGAGATTCGCCTTTAAAAATATTCGACTTTAAAGTTTAAATTTATAAATGAAAATGTGCGATCATTATTTGTTGCTTTTAAAACACATTCTACTAGCTAGCTATGTGGTGAATAAGTATATTAATATGCATAATTCGCATCGCATTTTTATAAGCATAACAATATAAATAAGTAAATAGAAGCTACAAATTATATTTACCATACGATCACTCACCATACGAAACACAGCAGTTTCACACTGCTGTGTTTCGTATGGTGAGTGTAGAAAACCGGAGAACCTTTTTACTGGACAAGAGGCATTCCATCTTAGTCCTCACGGGTGACAATGCATCTGCTATTTGATTCGCAAACAAGAATAGATGTAGATGTCTATAGGCCACAGCAACCACTTACCATCAGGTTGACTGTGTGCTCGTTTGTCACGACGTCCTATAAAAAAAATTTTTGGACGCGACTTTAGGATTAAACGTTTAATAAAGCTATCATTGACGAATTTAATTTAATCCGAAGGGTCCAATATATGTTTGTACTAGAACTAAATGGAGTGGCGATCTGGTAAGGGATGCAGGAAGTCATTGGATGCAAAAGGCTCAGGACCATGATTTGTGGCATTCCTTTGGGGAGGTCTATGTTCAACAGTGATTCAGATGGACTGTAATGATGATGAAACTATTTTCAAAGTGCTCTTAACAGTTCATCAAAATTTAAATATTGTGTACTTATCATCTTTTTACCACCATGTAATCTCTTTTTGAATGTTATATTAATTCTATTAACTTATCATTTAAAAACAAACGAGTTATTAATTAATTAAACGCAAGCAACTTTAAAAGCCAAATTTTCGACACAATAAGGTCACCGAAATACAAGTTTACATCACATTAATATGTTTAATTTTATTATGAACAGTTTTAATTATCACACAGAAAATGCGAAGCAATGCTAGAACGATTTCGAAATATTTAATTTTTAAAACACAAAGCATCACAAAATCAGGTAAATATCTCGGACATAACCAACTATAGACCTATATCGTTGGCTACAATGTTAGCAAAGGTGCTGGACAGTCTACTTGATGGGTATTTAAGAAAACATTTGCAGCTACACGATGCCCAATTCGGTTTCCGGTCTGGCTTTTCAACAGAGAGTGCCATTTTGGCCCACAAGCGAACCGTCAAGTACTATACGGACAGAAAAACACCTGTTTATGCTTGTTTTCTAGACCTGTCAAAAGCCTTCGATATGGTGTCCTATGAAATATTGTGGAGTAAGTTGAGAAAACCCGAGATGCCTGTTGAACTAATCGCGATGTTTGAGTATTGGTACAGCTTTTTTTTTATAGGATAAGGGTGACAAACGAGCACACAGTCCACCTGATGGTAAGTGGCTGCTGCGGCCCATAGACATCTACATCTATCCTCTATTACAAATCAAAATGCAGATGCGTTGTCACCCGTGAGGGCCAAGATGGAATGCCTCATTCCCAGCAAACAGGGCCTCCAGCCACCTGCACTCACCAAGCGAAACGCAGAGGTAAACCTCTACTTCACGCTGGTTTTCTGTGAGGTCGTGGTACCACCCCGGTTCGAGCCGGCCCATCCGTGCGACAGCAAAAACTGCCGCGTGGCTCTACCACTGTGTAAATGTATATGCATAATTCATTTCTTCAATTAGCGACCCAAAACTCAACTTTTCGCAAATGCAATTTGGTTATTTGATTCGCCTATGCGCAACGCTTAGCGGACGATGTTGATTTTGTATGTGGTCACGATAACTTCCGAAAAAATTGACATATCGAGAGACCGGTTTTTTTTTTTATTAGCTTCAGAATTACATCAACTAGTTCCCTATTTCATATCAATAGCCTAGTACGCTTAGTATGTTAATAAAATATTTTCAACTTTTATAAGTTTTATTGCTATAAAAAATTTAAATGCACTTTCATATTTTTAGCCCATGATAGACAAAGGACAAATGTACCATTCAGCCTATATCGATTTTATACTTTGCGTATTAGATTTATTTTGGTAATTTTTTTTAATCAAGATTAAATGAAACGCTCATGGGGATTTGGATCACTTTTGGATTTTCCAAACTATTTGACAACTTACATAAGACATGGTTATATGCTCATCTATGGGAAGCCATAACATTTTTCCGTCATTTCCCATTGCCGCTTCTCACGACACCCGCGTGAAGAAATGGGTACACTCTTATACCGCCAACACATTACGCCATAATTTTATCTTTTCAATAGAGATTCGCCTTTAAAAATATTCGACTTTAAAGTTTAAATTTATAAATGAAAAAATGTGCGATCATTATTTGTTGCTTTTAAAACACATTCTACTAGCTAGCTATGTGGTGAATAAGTATATTAATATGCATAATTCGCATCGCATTTTTATAAGCATAACAATATAAATAAGTAAATAGAAGCTACAAATTATATTTACCATACGATCACTCACCATACGAAACACAGCAGTTTCACACTGCTGTGTTTCGTATGGTGAGTGTAGAAAACCGGAGAACCTTTTTACTGAAAAAGGGCATTCAATCTTAGTCCTCACGGGTGACAATGCATCTGCTATTTGATTCGCAAACAAGAATAGATGTAGTTGTCTATAGGCCACAGCAACCACTTACCTTCAGGTGGACTGTGTGCTCGTTTGTCACGACGTCCTATAAAAAAATTTTTGGACGCGACTTTAGGATTAAACGTTTAATAAAGCTATCATTGACGAATTTAATTTAATCCGAAGGGTCCAATATATGTTTGTACTAGAACTAAATGGAGTGGCGATCTGGTAAGGGATGCAGGAAGTCATTGGATGCAAAAGGCTCAGGACCATGATTTGTGGCATTCCTTTGGGGAGGTCTATGTTCAACAGTGATTCAGATGGACTGTAATGATGATGAAACTATTTTCAAAGTGCTCTTAACAGTTCATCAAAATTTAAATATTGTGTACTTATCATCTTTTTACCACCATGTAATCTTTTTTTGAATGTTATATTAATTCTATTAACTTATCATTTAAAAACAAACGAGTTATTAATTAATTAAACGCAAGCAACTTTAAAAGCCAAATTTTCGACACAATAAGGTCACCGAAATACAAGTTTACATCACATTAATATGTTTAATTTTATTATGAACAGTTTTAATTATCACACAGAAAATGCGAAGCAATGCTAAAACGATTTCGAAATATTTAATTTTTAAAACACAAAGCATCACAAAATCAGGTAAATATCTCGGACATAACCAACTATAGACCTATATCGTTGGCTACAATGTTAGCAAAGGTGCTGGACAGTCTACTTGATGGGTATTTAAGAAAACATTTGCAGCTACACGATGCCCAATTCGGTTTCCGGTCTGGCTTTTCAACAGAGAGTGCCATTTTGGCCCACAAGCGAACCGTCAAGTACTATACGGACAGAAAAACACCTGTTTATGCTTGTTTTCTAGACCTGTCAAAAGCCTTCGATATGGTGTCCTATGAAATATTGTGGAGTAAGTTGAGAAAAACCGAGATGCCTGTTGAACTAATCGCGATGTTTGAGTATTGGTACAGCTTTTTTTTTATAGGATAAGGGTGACAAACGAGCACACAGTCCACCTGATGGTAAGTGGCTGCTGCGGCCCATAGACATCTACATCTATCCTCTATTACAAATCAAAATGCAGATGCGTTGTCACCCGTGAGGGCCAAGATGGAATGCCTCATTCCCAGCAAACAGGGCCTCCAGCCACCTGCACTCACCAAGCGAAACGCAGAGGTAAACCTCTACTTCACGCTGGTTTTCTGTGAGGTCGTGGTACCACCCCGGTTCGAGCCGGCCCATCCGTGCGACAGCAAAAACTGCCGCGTGGCTCTACCACTGTGTAAATGTATATGCATAATTCATTTCTTCAATTAGCGACCCAAAACTCAACTTTTCGCAAATGCAATTTGGTTATTTGATTCGCCTATGCGCAACGCTTAGCGGACGATGTTGATTTTGTATGTGGTCACGATAACTTCCGAAAAAATTGACATATCGAGAGACCGGTTTTTTTTTTTATTAGCTTCAGAATTACATCAACTAGTTCCCTATTTCATATCAATAGCCTAGTACGCTTAGTATGTTAATAAAATATTTTCAACTTTTATAAGTTTTATTGCTATAAAAAATTTAAATGCACTTTCATATTTTTAGCCCATGATAGACAAAGGACAAATGTACCATTCAGCCTATATCGATTTTATACTTTGCGTATTAGATTTATTTTGGTAATTTTTTTTAATCAAGATTAAATGAAACGCTCATGGGGATTTGGATCACTTTTGGATTTTCCAAACTATTTGACAACTTACATAAGACATGGTTATATGCTCATCTATGGGAAGCCATAACATTTTTCCGTCATTTCCCATTGCCGCTTCTCACGACACCCGCGTGAAGAAATGGGTACACTCTTATACCGCCAACACATTACGCCATAATTTTATCTTTTCAATAGAGATTCGCCTTTAAAAATATTCGACTTTAAAGTTTAAATTTATAAATGAAAAAATGTGCGATCATTATTTGTTGCTTTTAAAACACATTCTACTAGCTAGCTATGTGGTGAATAAGTATATTAATATGCATAATTCGCATCGCATTTTTATAAGCATAACAATATAAATAAGTAAATAGAAGCTACAAATTATATTTACCATACGATCACTCACCATACGAAACACAGCAGTTTCACACTGCTGTGTTTCGTATGGTGAGTGTAGAAAACCGGAGAACCTTTTTACTGAAAAAGAGGCATTCAATCTTAGTCCTCACGGGTGACAATGCATCTGCTATTTGATTCGAAAACAAGAATAGATGTAGTTGTCTATAGGCCACAGCAACCACTTACCTTCAGGTGGACTGTGTGCTCGTTTGTCACGACGTCCTATAAAAAAATTTTTGGACGCGACTTTAGGATTAAACGTTTAATAAAGCTATCATTGACGAATTTAATTTAATCCGAAGGGTCCAATATATGTTTGTACTAGAACTAAATGGAGTGGCGATCTGGTAAGGGATGCAGGAAGTCATTGGATGCAAAAGGCTCAGGACCATGATTTGTGGCATTCCTTTGGGGAGGTCTATGTTCAACAGTGATTCAGATGGACTGTAATGATGATGAAACTATTTTCAAAGTGCTCTTAACAGTTCATCAAAATTTAAATATTGTGTACTTATCATCTTTTTACCACCATGTAATCTCTTTTTGAATGTTATATTAATTCTATTAACTTATCATTTAAAAACAAACGAGTTATTAATTAATTAAACGCAAGCAACTTTAAAAGCCAAATTTTCGACACAATAAGGTCACCGAAATACAAGTTTACATCACATTAATATGTTTAATTTTATTATGAACAGTTTTAATTATCACACAGAAAATGCGAAGCAATGCTAGAACGATTTCGAAATATTTAATTTTTAAAACACAAAGCATCACAAAATCAGGTAAATATCTCGGACATAACCAACTATAGACCTAAATCGTTGGCTACAATGTTAGCAAAGGTGCTGGACAGTCTACTTGATGGGTATTTAAGAAAACATTTGCAGCTACACGATGCCCAATTCGGTTTCCGGTCTGGCTTTTCAACAGAGAGTGCCATTTTGGCCCACAAGCGAACCGTCAAGTACTATACGGACAGAAAAACACCTGTTTATGCTTGTTTTCTAGACCTGTCAAAAGCCTTCGATATGGTGTCCTATGAAATATTGTGGAGTAAGTTGAAAAAAAAAGCGAGATGCCTGTTGAACTTATCGCGATGTTTGAGTATTGGTACAGCTTTTTTTTATAGGATAAGGGTGACAAACGAGCACACAGTCCACCTGATGGTAAGTGGCTGCTGCGGCCCATAGACATCTACATCTATCCTCTATTACAAATCAAAATGCAGATGCGTTGTCACCCGTGAGGGCCAAGATGGAATGCCTCATTCCCAGCAAAAAGGGCCTCCAGCCACCTGCACTCACCAAGCGAAACGCAGAGGTAAACCTCTACTTCACGCTGGTTTTCTGTGAGATCGTGGTACCACCCCGGTTCGAGCCGGCCCATCCGTGCGACAGCAAAAACTGCCGCGTGGCTCTACCACTGTGTAAATGTATATGCATAATTCATTTCTTCAATTAGCGACCCAAAACTCAACTTTTCGCAAATGCAATTTGGTTATTTGATTCGCCTATGCGCAACGCTTAGCGGACGATGTTGATTTTGTATGTGGTCACGATAACTTCCGAAAAAATTGACATATCGAGAGACCGGTTTTTTTTTTATTAGCTTCAGAATTACATCAACTAGTTCCCTATTTCATATCAATAGCCTAGTACGCTTAGTATGTTAATAAAATATTTTCAACTTTTATAAGTTTTAATGCTATAAAAAATTTAAATGCACTTTCATATTTTTAGCCCATGATAGACATAGGACAAATGTACCATTCAGCCTATATCGATTTTATACTTTGCGTATTAGATTTATTTTAATGCGTATTAGATTAAATGAAACGCTCATGAGGATTTGGATCACTTTTGGATTTTCCAAACTATTTGACAACATTTTCAAATGTGCGATCATTATTTGTTGCTTTTAAAACACATTCTACTAGCTAGCTATGTGGTGAATAAGTATATTAATATGCATAATTCGCATCGCATTTTTATAAGCATAACAATATAAATAAGTAAATAGAAGCTACAAATTATATTTACCATACGATCACTCACCATACGAAACACAGCAGTTTCACACTGCTGTGTTTCGTATGGTGAGTGTAGAGAGCCGGAGACACTTTTTACTGGAAAAGAGGCATTCCATCTTAGTCGTCACGGGTGACAATGCATCTGCTATTTGATTCGCAAAAAAGGATAGATGTAGATGTCTATAGGCCACAGCAACCACTTACCATCAGGTTGACTGTGTGCTCGTTTGTCACGACGTCCTATAAAAAAATTTTTGGACGCGACTTTAGGATTAAACGTTTAATAAAGCTATCATTGACGAATTTAATTTAATCCGAAGGGTCCAATATATGTTTGTACTAGAACTAAATGGAGTGGCGATCTGGTAAGGGATGCAGGAAGTCAATGGATGCAAAAGGCTCAGGACCATGATTTGTGGCATTCCTTTGGGGAGGTCTATGTTCAACACTGATTCAGATGGACTGTAATGATGATGAAACTATTTTCAAAGTGCTCTTAACAGTTCATCAAAATTTAAATATTGTGTACTTATCATCTTTTTACCACCATGTAATCTCTTTTTGAATGTTATATTAATTCTATTAACTTATCATTTAAAAACAAACAAGTTATTAATTAATTAAACGCAAGCAACTTTAAAAGTCAAATTTTCGACACAATAAGGTCACCGAAATACAAGTTTACATCACATTAACATGTTTAATTTTATTATGAACAGTTTTAATTATCACACAGAAAATGCGATGCAATGCTAGAACGATTTCGAAATATTTTATTTTTAAAACACAAAGCATCACAAAATCAGGTAAATATCTCGGACATAACCAACTATAGACCTAAATCGTTGGCTACAATGTTAGCAAAGGTGCTGGATAGTCTACTTGATGGGTATATAAGAAAACATTTGCAGCTACACGATGCCCAATTCGGTTTCCGGTCTGGTTTTTCAACAGAGAGTGCCATTTTGGCCCTCAAGCGAACCGTCAAGTACTATACGGACAGAAAAACACCTGTTTATGCTTGTTTTCTAGACCTGTCAAAAGCCTTCAATATGGTGTCCTATGAAATATTGTGGAGTAAGTTGAGGAAAACCGAGATGCCTGTTGAACTTATCGCGATGTTTGAGTATTGGTACAGCAATCAAATAAATAGTGTTAAGTGGGCAGATGAGTTTTCTCATCCGTACGGGCTAGAATATGGAGTGAGACAGGGGGGGTTTAAGTTCACCAAACCTGTTCAGCCTGTACATTAATGACTCAATTGGTGAGTTGAGCAGCATGTATATCGGATTCTATGTAGATGGAGTATGTTTAAACAATTTAAGTTATGCAGATGATATAGTGCTGCTTGCTCCATCTATCAGTGCTCTTTGAAAATTGTTACGTGTTTGCGAGAATTATACTGTTAGACATGGTTTAGTATACAATGCTAAAAAAGCCAGTTTATCGTTTTTAAAGCTGGAAATAAGTGTCTGAAGTATGTGCCTCATATTGTACTTAATGGTACTGCTCTAGAGAGTTTAAATATTTAGGCCACTACATTACTGAAAATTGTAAAGATGATATGGACATCGAGAGGGAGCGAAGGGCACTGTCAGTCCATGGAAATATGTTGATTTGTAGATTTGCACAGTGTAGCAACGAAGTCAAGATTGCACTTTTTAAGACCTACTGCCAATCTTTTTACACATGCAGCTTATGGACAACATATACAAAGCGCGCTTACAGTGACCTTCGTGTTCTATATAATAACATTTTCAGAGCCCTGTTGGGGTTGCCTCGCTTTTGTAGCGCATCAGGTATGTTCGCAGAAGCAAGAACAGATGACTTCTTTGCAATAATGCGTAAACAAGTGTACTCCCTGTTGATTAGAATGTGTGGCAGCCACAACAGTATTCTGAACATGTTCACCGAACAATGTGACGGGCATATGCTAAGTCACTGGAACAGTATATTAAAAAGTAATTTTACATATTTAAGAAACTAACATTAGTATTTAAGGTGTATAATGTATTACTAACAAATTATGGATCAAGGTCTGAAATAAAGGAATTATTATTATTATTATAAGCAAATGATCAAAACCACCAAAAAGAATAAGAAGTTGGAGAGTATTTAAAACAATTTTTTTTTATAAAATCATAGCAGCAAACAAACTTACAATTCACCTAATAGTAAGTGGTTACCACAGCCCATGGACACCTATAACAAGCTTTTAGTAAAGAATGCTAGTTAACTAGTAGTTACTCTATATCCTTCAGAACCCGAACACAATAGTGCAAACACTGCTATTTGGCGACAGAAATAGTTAACGAGTGGGAGTCCTACTACTAGTTAATTACATCTGGGGTACATAATGTGAGTTAAGAATCAAAATATAGTATTATAATAAATATGTCAGTACTCTTTTATGCATATTAGGTCATAGGAATTACAAAAGCTCTTGTAGTCTGATTCTAAAATTAAATTTATATGTAATAGGATTGATAATTTAACTAATTTTATTAATAATATCAAACTATTTGAGGCAATAGCTACAGTGCTAAATATGAGATTTCGTTGCGCAGTTTACCCTCCTGAATTCTTCCCTGATTTCAACAGCATCCTCATGTAGTATACTGGAAGTTATATTAGTAGTTGGTAGAACTTCATAGTTTCTTACCCATTCGTTAGACAAGACGAAACTGTTGACAAGAGTGAACTGTCGGATTTACCAATTGTCCTGTAAATAGCACGGTCGAGTGACGACCGCAAGTCTTCCACTTCGCGTCTAGACAGCTGTAGAGCCATGGTTACTACTGAATCTTCAGATTCAGACTAGATAATTTATAAAATTTGAGGTTACACTTTGAGTACTACACAAAAGCTGATAATTAAATATTAAATGCTTTAAAGTGCAAAAATCAATCCTTATGAACGATCATTTCCTCATTATTTAAAAAAAATCAATATGTATGCATCTTTTTTGTAAATAAAGCAGTTTAGTACGTTTTACGTAGGCAATAGACAAAATTTTTTATTTTGAATTTTGATATTTTTTGTAGGAGTTTATGGCCTGATATCTAGACCTTTAGGCCAAATTTTGATATGGTCATTTCCGTTGGATTATTAAATACTTTTTTTCATTTTTTGTAGTCACTTTGCTCCTTGTTGATATATTAAATTAAATACGACGAAAGTACATAACTTATTATTTATTTGCATAGCTAACAATGCTCTTTTACTTTAAATTATACATTTTTAAATATAGCGCTAAGCTGTAAATAATAATTGGTTAGCAAGTTAATGTTTTCCCATGTTCTACGGAAAATAAGTAGTATTATGTACCCGTTTTTAATTTTATAAACATTATGGCGAAACGTTCCAATTTTACTTCCTTTTAAAATTAAAAATTAATTATTAGCTATATTTTAAAACAGAAATATATAAATAATAACAAAACAAATACTATCTTACTTCAATTATTGGACTTCTTATTCATCTTCACCGGTTCAGTACGAATGGCACGCCAAGCGTGCCATCGATTATTTTTATGCGTGGCGTTTGTCACGCGAGTCGTGTCTTTTTTTTTAAATTGTGATAACTCGCTCAAATTGCGTTTTGGAAAATTTATCAAAAACAAAATATTTATTATTTTGCAAATAGTTCATGCCTACATCTTCGTTTATGGATATTTTGAAAATTTGAAAGTTTTAGGGGTTAACAACCTTTTTTTAACTTGTACATGGTACTCTTTTTACTTTGTGGGTTTTTTAAATCATGTTGTGGAAAAATAGTCTAATAAGTAACAAATACTAGCACTCATTGCGATCGCTCACAAACTCAAGTTGTAAACAAGTTTCTGGAAAATAAGTCTCCTGTTAAAAAAAAAAACAATGCGTTTGTCTTATTGTTTAATTTTCCTTAAAATGGTTGACCTGCCGTCTTATGACTATTATATGGCTGAATAGACCTATGAAGTACCATGTGCTCTTGTGATGTGGTATAAGTTTTGTTTATGCTAGAAACAGTTCGGAACCGTTCATGCATAAAAAAGCTCGCTAATAAATATTATTTTGTCAATTCGCCGCCGTACAGCGCTGGCGTTTTTTTCCTTTTGAAAACACTTGTTTTGCTATTCTTACTAATTAGACAGTTTCAGATCGACTTTACTTTTACATTTGTATAACATTAAATAATATTTAACATTTGTAAATTTCAATGAATCATAAAACTTTTTTTCCCAAAATATGGCTCTTGATTGCTTGATTTTACAAATTTTATTATTAGGTGAAAATTTAATTTAATAAAAGCCAAGGTTTTCCAGTGTGATTTAGGTGTACCTACTTATACATATGATTTTTTAATAAAACAAAAAATAGTACAAAATGTTTGTAATATCTGCATAAAAAAGTCTCTTACTCTCAATTTCAAAGAAATCACGTAGAAAAACACATAGCTACCCACCAAAAGCATGTATTCTTCCGTGTGTAACTGATGTTTGATATCCACTAAACTTAATTAGGTCTAAACAAGTGAAAAAAGCATAAAAAAGAAAATTACTTTTATACATGGCGGATGGCACAAAAGGCGTGTCATCAACTTCTTTGGCCTTTTTGGCATTCGCCGCCACAGCTAAAAGTTGTTGAAAATCGGTGCCGCATTGAGTCGGTTAAATATTCTCTTCTGTATATTTCCAATGCTTAATTAATAATACTTTCATACTTTCAATCAACTTCAATGTAAATCTGCTCGTGCGTTAAAAGTATCGTTATGTAATACTATTATTTATTCTATTGTATCGTGTATGTAGTCGTAGTTGTTTAGGTAGATATAAATATTGTAGTCTTTATTATTAAGATTTGTAAGGATCGTGACACTTGGCGATCTGTTCTCTATGGCTACCCCGTCAGGGATTGTGCGTGAAGGTAAGTTTATTATTAAGGGCAGCGGATTGCTGCTCTTGTATTATTGTTTAAATATTGGTTTGAAGTAGATTTTGATATGTAAATGTGGTGTCATTTTGTGTATTAAATGTGTACATGTGAACTATTAGTGGAAACGGTGCATTGATGGTGATGTGAATCTCAAAGTAAGGTGTCTGCTTAGACGTCTTGAGACACTATCGTAAACTGGCTGCTGGCTCGAGTTGCCGTCAAAATCTCCCAAAAACTACGTATTATCATTGGCGAATTAAAATGCGGATGCGTTGTCAGCCGTTAGGACTACGATAGAATGCCCCGTTTCCAGTAAAGAGGGTCTCCGGTTCTCTACACTCACATATACATATTCTGTGTGAGTGTGGTCCTTCCCCGGTCGAGCCGACCCATTCGTCCTGCAACTATACTATTAACATAGCTGCAGCATGGCTCTACCACGTTTTATTTATCTATGGTCTGGTTAGTTGTTGTTTGCTTGTTTGTGGTTGTTTGCCAATTGCTTCATAGTTCATAGATAAATATCGTAGATAGAGGATTGACTAGATAAAGCATTCGCGTATGCTTTTCAGATAGAAATAGGCGGGAGGTACTTTCACTGGGTTACCAGATATTGTTCCATTTCCCCCGTTATGGGTTTATTTATATTCACAGCACTTACATTCATACAAAAAACTTAATTGTTACCATAAAAAAATGTTCTTTTATAATTCAGATGATTAATTAATTTCTCTTGAAAATACATTCTGTGACTAAAAACTACGGGCGGAAACGGCGTAAAAACAGAATCATCACTCTTTGGATTTCGACGGCACTAAGTGAAGGCGCTAATAGTACAAAGTGTGATATCGCTAATAAATAACAATATGTTATGTATGTGCTTAAATATTAATTGAGAATAAAAATATTAAATAATAAACAAAAATTTCCTTGTGTCGAGTTTTGTTGTTTTTACAAAAAAAAAAAACAATAATGTTTTAACATACCATTCCATCACAAGTTCAGTGCTGAACACAGACCTTCGAAAGGAAAGGGTTTCCACTTAGGTTTTGTAGTACAAAACACGATTATGAGCCTACTCCCGCGATTTCCTGCATGTTTTGCTAAGTTAGTGTCTTGTGTGCGGCAAGTTGTGGCGTACAAGAGAATTTGTCTGTACACGAGATGATATTATCCCGCGTCGTAAGCAATAATACAAGATGGGGATGGGGCAGAAGCACTTTCCCGATGAAAACTTAAAATAATAAATAACTGCGTTGGCTAACCAGCATAACACATATTTTCACGCAGGCGTGGCAACTATGGCAAAAGTCATCCTATGAGGATATCTATGGAAGGCCTTTTTAGGTGACTTACTTATGGTTAGGTGGCTACTGTTTACCTTGGTTAGCTATCTACTTATAACTGATTGTAGGGAATTGAGACCGGCCGTTAATCATGTTACCTAATGGTTAAGGTGGTAAAATGTTTAGTTAATATAAGTTGTAAAGCATTAACAAAGGGTTTGTTTTTGTAATATGTTGGTATATAAAATAAAAACGAATGTTTTATAATATTCTATTTTAATTTACCATGCAGTGTAAGATTATCTGCTATCTCATATCATTCCATGGGTGGTGTATGAGGCGACATAGGGAAACATCAAAGAAGATAAACAGAAGCATTGTCCTGATAACAGCTAAATAAAAAAACAGTGGTTGACAACCCGCTTTCCAGGCGTTGAAACTATGCCAAATAACTATAATCATGTTTATGTTCAACAGTGGACTTTTGAGAGACTGTAAAGATATATATTCTATTTAAATGAAAATATATTGAAATTTAAAAAGGAAAAAGAACTAAATTTTATGTACTTACACAACATTTAGAAATATTAACAATGTTACATTAAGTAAAAGAAATGAAAACACAATTATATATAAATATAATTAAATAAAATCAAAATAAACAAACGATTACTTATTAATTTTTGATCACATTAATAAACAAAAAATTTTTGTCTTCTTTCCTTGTAATTCTTGGTTTGAGTAGCTTTAGAATTTCTTAAAAAATGTGCATTTGTTAACTTGATTTATACTTTTGCATGGCAGAAATTCTTGGGTGCTGGTCGTTAGAATTGGATGAGAAGGGAGTATATATATATATATATATATATATATATATATATATATATATATATATATTTATTATTTGCCTTGTATATAATATATTGTAATGGTATAAATAATAAGGTACAACTCCTAAACTATACTTAGATAGATAATACTTATCTCTAGTCAAAAACATCTTAAGTACATTATTTATGACAATTTAATAGAAATTATCATAATTATTACATTTATTTCTTAATTTATTTACACATTAATGTTTATAACACCTTTAAAAGGCATTAAGGGTGGACTAAATGTCCCATTGGTAGGCATTCCCAGTCAGTTTTACAATTATTATTGCATAATAAATTATTCATTTGTATATTTAGGTCAGGGCTTTAAATTACTTATTTATTTCTTTTATTTAAATCTTTATTTGCATAAAACATGGTAGTACAGATTAAGTTCCAACATTTGTAAATAAAGATTAATGTTTAATCAATATATCTATAAGTAAATATTTTGTCATTGTCATGCCACCCAATTATTACAAGTCATAATAATACAGAATGTCAGCATTTGAAAATAAAATAAGCAATACTAGTCAATTTTTAATACATTCAGAACAATTTCAAAAATCATAACTACCAACAAGATCAAACTTATATCACTTATGGAGAAACAACAAGATACAACAAGAAATTATAACATTTAAAAAAATTATCTTAATTATATTATAAATTACATAAGTTAAGCATATTTTGTCCATCTAAAACAATGAGGCTTAAAATATTTTGAGCTTACACAGCTAAGTTTTGTTGGTTACCTATAATCACTACCAGTAGCGATTATCCAACTGTTACGGATAGCTGATTCCTTAGGAAAGCTGTGAAATAATATATTTAAAAGAAATTAATATATTAAATATATAGTACACTTTTATATCAAGGTATTTAACAAAAAGAAATCAAGTATGTGTATCTGTGCATAAATACAATACCTATAACAATTAAAAAAATATCAATTGATTTAATTAAATAGCAAGTATATGTAAATGTAATGATAATATTATTCATACCAAATATTTAAAAAAATTATGTACATATTAAGCTTTAGATATTGTTAATTAATACATTTACAGTCTAACAAATGTCCTCCACCGCTGAAAATAGACCTCCCACACAGTTTGTCCCCAAATAACTGCAGTTGCCAATTCTCCTGCCAAGCTAGGCAACTATCACAAAACCTATAACTTTTGATACTGACTAATGGTAACGGTAAGTATATTATCATCAAATTTTTTCTACATCATTAATTGAGAATATTATCTTATGTTGTTGTGTTATTGTGTACCTTAAGATTAAGACTTGTTTATTTATTTATTATTTTATCTATATTTATATTTATTTTTATATTAGCATTACATATTTTTTAAAATAAATATTGTAATGTAATTGTTGCTAATGTATAATAGAATTAATGGAATGCAATAAAGTCTGATTTCAGGCAATACATATTTTGTGAAATTAAATATACTTTGCACAATATTTATGTACTTGAATCCAAACGTGTTTTCAGGTTGATACTTACATATTATTTGTGACGTCTATGTAATATGGAAAGTGATTGAAGAGTTGTAGGACAATAAGGAGTTTCCTTTAAAGCTGAATATAAAAGTGTATGTATATGTATAACATTATGTGATTCATATTTATAGACATAACTACTAATTACAATAACAATTATTATTGAACAATGCGAAAACATTATTGTACTCGCTGATATCCCTAAACTGTCTATAATACCAAATCAAAAAGTACACGTTTGTTATGACTTTAAGCTTTCGAATGACCGTTCAAATTAAGGAGCATTATCATGAAGAGTCCAAATATTTGACAAAATATATCACAAAGTTCATTAAAAATATGAAATGTTACACTTTATATTCAAAACAATAGATATTAATCAGTACAAGTAGCAAATGTAAGCACAAAACAAACTTACCGATGAAAGGTAATATTATCAATTTTTCGTTGACTGATGCTGTTGCATCCTAAAATGCTACAACTTACCATCTTTTTCACCTTACCTAATAACTAAGACCCACAAAAAACACTTAATTCAATTACCTGTTTGCTTATAATATCAATATTATTCAAAAGAGCTTGACACCGTTAATGTCAAATAAAGGAGGGAAAACAATCAAAAACGCATACCTAGAAAAAGACAAGAAATATAGATTTGCTTCTCCCTTACTCTTATGTCTAACTGTATACGTGCACTCCTTTCACACGCTGATGACGTCACTGAATGTTTAGTCTATAAGATACTATGTCTATGATAAATATATATGTAGTGTTTCTATATAGCATAGAGTAGAGTAGAGTAATATAGCTATATAGTTTGTGATATGCAGCAAGGCAAGCTAAATTGCTTGCTCCTCTTGTTTGGTTACCTACATATATTTATCTATGGTTACCTATATTGTTTACTTTACTTTATTCTCTTTGAGATCAAAGGTTTTTTACTGATGAAAGTAGACTTTAAAATAAATCAAAATTTCACTTAAGTGTGATAATTTCAATATTGTTACAATATTCATAGGTACTGTTTAGAAAATATAACAAGCATAACCTAAAAATGTCTGATGATGAAGAAGTGGTAATAAAGAAGAGCAAACAGGTTCACTATGGATCACTGGAGGAGCAAGAAAAGGCTCGGCTGGCGGCGCTTGCTGCAGCCGCCCGGGAAGGAGTTGAAGAATCAGATGGAAAAGATCTTGGAGATATTCAGATATCCAGTGGTAAGAGTCAGAATGAACTATAAAAGTTGAATATTTTATCATTTGGCACATAATCTTTCATAATTTTCATCCAATATAGACATAAAACGCAAATTTTCTTTTATATGTATTTGAATCATATTGGACACACAATTAAAAATTAATCAGTTTGCAGTTTTTTTTAAATTATAGTATGTGACAAACGAGCATACAGTGCAAATCACCAACGTCATTGATCAGGAATCAAAATACTGAAGTATTACTGGTAATGCTGTGGGACTTACATTGAACTGATATACAGTTAACCCCCAATTATTTTTGAAATAAAAGATGCACTGTATAGGTGTTTTTGTCAAGGTCTTAACCTGAAACTTGCTTGGCTGCCAAATGATAGTGGTATACATGACAACGAAATTGTTGATTCCTTAGCAAAGCAAGCATCTACTTCTGGTACCCTCATGCATCATATAACATATACTCATGACCTTATTTCTCTTGCGAAAATCCATCAGATGTCAGATTGGAACTCTCTTTGGAAAAAACTCAGAAGTCTCTCGGTAAATATTATGCAGAACTCCAATCTGACATCCCCTCTAAACCATGGTTTTTTAAATTTAGAAATGGCTCCAAACATAGCACATCTGTCATATGTGGAATTAAATTGGGACACACTTGTTCATCTGTATTTTTGTCAAAACTTAAGATTAAAGATAGCTCAATTTGTGAGTGTGGATTAGACGAAGGTACGATCAATCATACATTTTTTAACTGCCCTAACCTCTCCGTTTCATTATACGATTTTCTTCCTAATAACATCCCTCGTCCTGTAAATCTTAAGTCTTTGTTAAATACACTACTGTAAGGTACACTCGTTTTGTACAAATTTTACGAGAATTCATATCCATTAATAACCTTAAACTATAGTACCTTTGCCACTTACCTATATTCATATTATTATATTAGCAATAATATTGTAAAAATATTATAAAGTTAATTCATTCGAAAATAACTACATAAGTAAGTTCGTAACATAAAGCTAAGTAAGCGCATCTACGGAAACGGAAACTAGTAAATACTCTGTGTGACTGTCATGAAATACTTGACGCTAGCAGAATCCATTGGAAGTTGCTAAACTAGGAAAAAAAACTCGCAGTAATCTGACAAACATTTTGCAAGGTGGTGTTGGATTACCAAATTTGTCTGACTATAGAGTACTGCCACATCAGCACCCTGGCAGTTCTGAACTTTTTGAAAAAGAGTACCTTGTAATCCGATAAATTATATTAAATATAAGATAATAAAAAATAAAAAAATCATGTGAAACACAATGAACACCTAAACACTAAATAATGAACTCCTGCTAGGCCGCTACCATAGTCAAATTTAGCGTTGCCAGGCGTCCGGATAAAGCAGGGCAGTCAGGCTTTTTGCTGTGTGTGAGGCCAAATTAGACAATGTCGGGCATGTCCAGCTTTTGTTGAGAGTTTTTTTTAATTTAACCACCTTTGTTTACATTTGTTATGTGTTGGTTTCCACTACGCCTGCCTCAACTTGTATCACAAGTGAGTGAACTTGCTATGTCTCCAACTTCCGAATGGAATGGTTGCTTCAATGATTGGTTCCATCGTATGGAAAAATGTGTCAAATTTCGCGGAGAATACTTCGAAAAGCAATAAATACATTTTTAAATAGTAATGTTGTGTCACTTCTTTGATTCCCGAAATTTTCAGTGCCCACCTCATAGTAGTTACTGCTAACTATTATTGCAATTAATGTAATGAAAATTGAATTATTAATAATAAAGAAGACTGATTCATTTTACTGTCGTTTCACAAGAATTTAAGGTTTTTCGGTAAATGGTAAAAAATACTTGTTTCACCTCAAAAAAAATTGTGTCCGGTGTTTTTACCCAAAAGTTTGCTAGTGCAAACTAGTTACAATTTGTTTGTCCACATATTTGTTGCATCTTTTAGCAATTGTGCAACTTCTGGATAAGTTGACCAATTGAAATACAATTAATGATAAACATTTATTTTATTGAGGAGATGGTTTTAAACTATACTAGGGTCTAATAGCACATGAGTAAAGAAACCGTACCGTACAGAGGCAAAGCTTCATACAACCGCGCTGTGATAGGTACACTATTACAAGAGGCGTGTGTGTGCATGAGCACTGGCGGCTTGTCACATACAGAGAGAAACTGCTTTAATCCGGCTCGGTCAGTGCTCAAACTCAGGGTTGTGTAAAAATAATAAGTGTCAAATTTTGTTTTTCAAAGAATTATTTGTATAAAATGAAATGTAAAAAAGTATAAATATGGTTTCAACCTACGTGGATTTAAATATTATTGAGGTTGTCGCAAGAGATACTGCTAATTATGTAAACAAAATCAAAAAAAATGCTTGATTTCTTACACTAAATTACACTGCAATCTCCTAATAAATATAAAAGAGTTTTTCGATGCGATAGTTATCAAATGGAGTTTTTAGAAGATATACTAATATTTTCAGGAACTTAAAATCAATAAGAAATGATAGGCAGAAAGACATAACAAACAGCATGAGTTTTATTCATAGATTCCAAGTGTCTAGAAAAATCTTTAATAAAACTTCATGAAGAATTAAAGTCAGAACAAATTAAATTTATTTATATTTACAAGACATCTTAATCAAGATTGTCTCGAAAATTTCTTTGGAAAAGTCAGACAGTCGGGTGGTAACTGCCAGGAACCAACATGTCGACTAGTTAGTATTGCCTTCAATAAGATGTTTGGAACCAATATTTTAGGGAAACCACAAAATACTAATTGTGACAATTTTATTGTGATCTATGTGATCATTTTTTTTCCTGACAATTTTATCGCGTTTGTTGAATTGCTTGAGCAAAAATTTCGCGAATATTTTGACTTCGAAAGAAACATTATAAATGTTGGTAGTGAAATATTAAAACGTGTGCAAGAGTTTATATTTCTTATAAAATGCGAGTGCTTTACAATAGATTATTTAAAAAAGAAACTTTACATTAAATTTAGAAATTACCATTTAATGAGGGCTAATAATCTTCCACTCACTAGATGTCGCTAGTTGTGACTGAGGAAAATTTTTTGTTACACAGTGTCACAGTGTGAGAAATTTGTTTTAAATAATAGTTTATCATTATCTATTATGCTCAATGACCTCAATAGTGTTTCCCAACGGATAGGTCTTAAGATGAACATGGACAAAACAAAGATCATGTTTAATGTCCATGTCACACCTATGCCGGTAGTTGTTGGGAACACTAACCTCGAAGTTGTTGACGAGTATGTTTACCTGGGACAAATAGTCCGACTAGGTAAGTCCAACTTCGACCGAGAGGTCAATCGACGGATTCAACTCGGTTGGGCAGCGTTCGGGAAATTACGACACATCTTCTCGTCAGGTATACCTCAAAACTTGAAAACGAGACTGTACACCCAGTGCGTGTTGCCAGTGATGACATACGGAACTGAGACGTGGTCCTTCACTGCTGGCCGGATGCGGAAGCTCAAGGTCGCTCAGCGAGCTATGGAGAGGGCTATGCTCGGAGTTTCTCTGCGTGATAAACTCAGAAATGAGGATATCCGCAGTAGAACCAGAGTGACCGACATAGCCCAACGGATTAGTAAGATGAAGTGGCAATGGGCCGGCCATATAGCTCGAAGAACCGACAACCAATGGGGAATAAAGGTTCTCGAGTGGCAGCCTCGTACCGGCAGGCGAAGTGTAGGGCGTCCCCCCACTAGATGGAGTGACGACCTGGTAAGATATGCAGGAAGTCGATGAATGCAGGTGGCTCAGGACCGTGTTTTGTGGCATTCTTTGGGGGAGGCCTATGTTCAGCAGTGGACTTGTGAAGGGCTGTAATGATGAATGATGATGATGATATATATATATACTAGCTGGCCAGGCAGACGTTGTTCTGCCCTTTCCGACGACCCTTCCTATGAAAAATTCCTTAAATTCGTAATAAAAAAAATATTGAAGGTCACTTGTCGGGATAAAAAGTATCCTATTTCTCAAGTTGGACCAAACTGCAGACAGTGTGCAAAATTTCATTGAAATCAATTCAGTAGTTTAGGAGTTCATCGCGGACAAACAATGTGACACTTAATTTTTATATATAAAGATATATATTTAATGTATTTTAAAAGTTATCTGTTTTGTTGTCCATATAATAAATTAAAAAGAAAATTAAAGTAGACTATGGTTTGGAGTATTGGCGAACCTTCCAAGTTACCCATGCCAATTGGTGGTTTCAAGATTGAAAAAGTAAAATGCCTATGTGCAGCAGTTGATTAAAAAAACTGCTGAAGAAGATGTATTTATAACAATAGGACAATTGATATCGGTAATTACAACAAGGGACAAGCGAGCACACAGTCCACCTGATGGTAAGTGGATGCTGTGGCCCATAGACATCCACGTCTGTCCTAATTTTCGAATCAAAATGCAGATGCGTTGTCAGCCGTGAGGACTAAGATGGAATGCCAGCTCTTTTCCAGTAAAGGGTCCCCGGTTCTCTACACTCACCATACAAAACACAGCAGCATTAAACTGTTATTTATCCTGAGAGAGCGTGGTCCTTCCCCGGTCGAGTCGTACCATTCGTGCCTATACAATTAATATAGCTTTAGCATGGCTCTACCACATTTGAAACAATATTATTTAACGACGAATTATTGACAGCTTTGTGGCGCAGTGGCTTAGCTTGCGTTTCGGCGCTGAGGGCCGGGGATTCGAATCCCGCAAGGAACAAGTATTTTTATGACCTATAAATAATTTTTCTGGATTTGTATGTTTGTTCTTGTGCAATTTATGTTTGTATACTCTCTCCACGATATAAGAGAAAATCCTAATATGGAGTTAACTTTTAAAAAATTCTTATAAAAAGAAGAGTTATATTAAATTAAGGAACTATTATATTACTTTAGCAATAATAATAATGTCTTCAAGACCGAATTTCGGTCACGGCGGTCAGTCCCTACTGAGACTAGCCCTCTGCGCAGGATACGATAAAAGTGCCCGAGTGTTTGTGCAAGCTAAGGTGTAATCTATTCCCTCACTCTCATATTCCGATGGACAGTAAACACGAGTTCGACACGACCGGAGAGAGATCATGCACAGGACCAACGGCCTTACGTGCTTTTCGAGGCACGGGGGTGAGACACCGCCAACTTCCTGACACTGGGCTGCTACTGAGGATTTCGTGTCAGTATCCCAATAACTGATTTCGACACCAACCCGGTACTCGAACCCGAGACCTCAAGGTTATGAGTCGCATTTAACACAACTAGAGCAATGAGGCAATTATGTCATATTACTTTAAATCTTACCAAAACATAAATTCTTATAATTTTCTACCGACTTCAAAAAAGAGACGGTACTCGATTCTACTGTATGTTTTTTTATGTGTTACCTCATAACTTTTTACTGGGTGGACCGATTTCGATGGCTCTTTTTTATTTGAAAGCTGGTGCTTCTCATGTGGTCGCATATAAATTTGATCAAGGTCTGATCAGTAGTTTTTGAATTATTCTTAATAATTTATATTGAAGTTGGTTGTATAAAATTTTTAATTTTAAATTATGTGACTTTGAATAAGAGACATCTTTTAAAACACATGTTGATGTTATATCACGTTTAATAGTAACTTCTTTAATTCCCGACGTTTTAAAACACCCATAGTTATAAGGGTGAATAAGGTGTTGACTACACGACATCATAGTTAATTAAGCATAGTTGATTCGCTATCGTTACCAGTCATTAATTTATTGATCACTTAAAACTATACATTTTTTTCAGAATACATGGACCTCGAGGATGAAATGTCTAAGGACAAGAAGGCCCTGCTTGAAGAGTTTGAGAGGAGGAGAAAGGCTCGGCAGCTGAATGTGTCTACCGATGATGATGAGGTATTGTTAATACTTAATCATATTAAAAATGGTGTCTGATACATTATTTTGACCGGGTAGTAGCGATGTAAGAATATGATCTTTTTTGAAAAACGTTACCACCACACTAGGATTTTCTCGTGTATCGTGTAAGCAGTTTGCAAACACAAATTTCACAAGGACAAACACCCAGACTCGGAACAATTATTTGTTATACAAATACTTGTTCCGCGCGGGATTCGAACCCGCGCCCCCCAGCGCAGCAAATCATTGCTAAGCCACTGCGCCTACTACTCCATATCGTCCCATGGGTGACGTAAAAGGCGACAGAGGGAAACAATCCAGGAGATAGGCAGCCAGCTAACCTGCCTGTGAAGCTTGGCAGCTATGGCAAATATCCTCCCTATGAGGCAATGTATGGGGAAGGTCCACTGCTGAAGTGGACTGTAATAGGCTATTGGATGGATGTATAGAAGATAATCTACCAGGAGCACATGACCCACTGGGAGGTGAAATTTTCAAATCATTAGTAACATTACAACTATGGCAAATATCCTCCTCCTATGAGGCAGTCTATGGGGAAGGCCTATGTTCAGCAGTGGACTTTAGATGGATTGTAAAGGACACATTATGTTGCGTCATCATTTTTGCTAAGCAGAGTCAATGGCACTCACTATACTTCATAAAGACCCCGGCCTAGCAGTGGACTTTAAAGGCTTATGAAGAAGTAGTAGGTAGATAGGACTACTTTTCTGCCTAATAAAGAAGAGCAAACAGCAGTGTCAGCATACCACCCTCTTAGTTTAGTTTACGACGGGCTGTTTTCCGCAAGTCCACATTTAAGTGCGTATTTTGCGTGTGGACAAGAATAATGTACTCGTAATTATTCGAGCTATGAAATCTCACCGAAGAAGTTCAACAGTCTTTTGATTTTGCGAGTAACTTCGGAGAGTGATCCCGGTGTGCCGAGATGTTAAGCCTTAAGACTCCTCCGGACATGTCAGCAACACGTAGGCCGCCGTTTCTTCCTCCCCAATGCCCTGCACAGGGGACTATCTGCAACACCTATGGTAAATAAATGTGTGTTAAAGGAGCCCTGTCCTTTGATAGCACTTGTTACTATCCTGATCTGTGTATCTGATTGTTCATTTATTAGAACCTTGGTAAAACGACTGTTTATTTCCGGCAGGGCCTCCCTAGATTGTCTATGGTCTACTAGATTTTTCCAAAGCTGAGCGTGTTGATTAGTGATATTTCTACGTACCGGTGAACGAACGTTACCAAAGGTGATTCACGTCAAGGACATCACGGAGTCCTTGTCGGCTCAGATGGCCCGAAACGCCCACCGAAATTAGCCCGTTTGCAGAAACGACTACACCTCGTGAGCCCCGTGAGCCAGGTTCAAATGTTTTGTTTGCTTATCTGTTTTGGCGTTCATAGGGTTCTTGTATTGTGGAATGGTAATGTAGACCAAAAATATCCTTGTCTGTGCCAGTGTGTGTCTGTGTCTGTGCCAGTTTTTTTATAGGATAGGATGGCAAACGAGCACACAGTCCACTCGATGGCAAGTGACTGCTGCGACCCATAGACATCTACATCTATCCTCAATAAAGAATCAAAATGCAGATGCGTTGTCATCCGTGAGGACTAAGATGATGATGACCTAGTCCCCGTAGAGCCTCGCGCGGTCAATTTCGAGCACGGCTTCCTTCAAGTACTTGTAAAGACAATAAGGCAATAAGGCAGTCTCCGATCCACGAGACCGTATTTCAGAGCGAGCTGGTGTAGAATCCTGGCTACTAAGTCGTATCTTGTAGAATAGAATTGATCACCCAATCCAAATCCCGATCAAAAATCCAAAAGTTGTATAGAATTAAAGTAGCACCGTTTTTATTCCTTGTACAGGAACATCAAAAGAACCGCCAACACAGCAAGAACAAGCATCATGAACAAAGCATTGGTAATTCATTAGGTGGTAGAGCCACGCTCCTACTACATTATGGATGTAGGACGCAAGGGTCAGCTCGACTGGGATAGGATCACGTTCTCACAAAATACCAGTGTAAAATAGCAGCTTAATACATTGATTTGTATGGTGAGTGCAGAGAACCGGATACTCTTATTACTGGAAATTTCATCTTAGTCCTCAGAGAACAATGCATCTGCATTTGGATTCGTAATTAACGATAGATGTAAATGTCCATAAGCCACAGCATCCACTTATCATCAGGTGGACTGTGCTGTTTGTTTGTCACCGTTTTTCTATATAAAAAAAAAATATCGTAATTTTATCAATTTATTTCTTTTTGTAGGTGAGAAGGAGTCTCCGTCAGCTTGGTGAACCCGTGTGCCTGTTTGGTGAGGGTCCGGCTGAGAGAAGAGTGAGACTGAGAGATCTGCTCAGTTAGTAAGTTACTGCCACTTATTCAGATTGCCCAATAAGACTACCCCTCTTACACTGAACACTTAGGCCCAATTAATAAACGTTACTCAACGACGAACTCAAGTGCGTAATCATTTGATACGCCCTCTTTACGATATCAGCATCTCAAGATCGTTGCTAATTAATAAACACAAAAAACAGTATCTCCAAACGCTGTACTTTGGAATACTGTTCTGTGACTTGCACTCAAGTGCACACACTTGAGAGTCGAGTTTCGTTTATTAATCAGTGTGGCACTCAGCTGATATCGTAAACCTAAACGGCATCTTGAGATATGTTAATTAATAAGATCATAACCTCGAGATTGTACTCAATTGCATGTACTTGGGCTGAGTAACCTTTATTAATATGGGCCTTTAGAGTTCCGTACCCGAAGGGTAACCAACGGGACCCTATTACTAAGCCTTCGCTGTACTTTCCTCCTTTTTTCAGTCTGTCTGTCAGCGGGCTGTATCTCATGATCCCTAAATGGGTAGAAAATTGAGATTTTCACAGAATGTGTATTTCTGTTACCGTTATAACAACAAATAATAAATATAAATATAAATTAAAAATTAAAGGGGCCTCCCCTACTAGGAACATGTATTACGATGGTACGAAACCCTTCATGCGCGAGTCCGACTCGCACTTGGCCAGTTATTTAAAGACATTAGATGTTAGTTATAATGGTCAATGTTATCATTTGGTTACTTTTATTTTAAGGTTATTTAAATGTTTATGATGAATATCTATTTGTATTTAAGATATATGGGCCACAGCTCCCTCTTACCATCGGGTGGTGGTACCATTTTACCATTGTTGTATGTGATAGAACCATACTGTAGCTATGTTACTGGTATAGTTGTAGCACGAATGGGTCGGCTCTACCGGGTAAGGATCACGCTCTCATAGAATACCAGCGTAAGCAGCTTAACGCGGCTGTGTTTCATATGGTGAGTGTAGTGAAACGGAGGCCCTTTTTACTAGAAGCGAGGCATTTCATCTTAGTCCTCACGGTTGACAACGCATCTTTTTTTTTATAGAATTAGGATGACAAACGAGCACACAGTCCACCTGATGGTAAGTGGTAGCTGTGGCCCATAGACATTTGCATCTATCTTCGTTTGCGATTAAAAATTCATCTGCAATTTGATTCGTAATCGAGGATAGATGTAGAGTTCTATGGGCCACAGCTACCACTTACTATCAGGTAGATTGTGTGTTCGTTTGTTACCCTTATCCTATAAAAAAAGTGGACTGTATGTTCGTTTGTTACCCAGTACCACAAAAAATAAAAAAATAAAATATGAAACTCACTGGTGTTTGCACTGAAGACTCACAACTCTGTCATGATTTAACAGCCTTGGCGAGGATGCCATCCACAAGAAATTGGAAGAGGAAGAGGCGAGGATAGAGAGGGACAGATGCCGCGAGGGCACCTGGTACCACGAGGGCCCTCCTGAGCTACGGGACGCCAGGCTCTGGATCGCCAGATACTCACTGCCCAGGGCCAAACAAAGGTCAGAGAGTGCTTTAGAATTTCTCCACTTAGAATTAAACTACTTTTACGGATTTTATTGCGTTTAATTAACTTATTTTTATTAATTCCCGATGTTTCGGGTGCCTTGCAGCACCCATGGTCATGAGGGGATGTGAGGAGGTACTTGAAGTCGTGAAATAGTTAACCCGGAGTAACCTCAGGTTTTAATAATTA
The DNA here is from genome assembly GCA_963668995.1 of Parnassius mnemosyne. Classification (NCBI taxonomy): domain Eukaryota; kingdom Metazoa; phylum Arthropoda; class Insecta; order Lepidoptera; family Papilionidae; genus Parnassius; species Parnassius mnemosyne. The sequence goes on along the minus strand of CAVLGL010000082.1, from coordinate 18,499,815 downwards.
GTATTTAACTATCAGTGTTTTGAAGTCTTGCTAATGTTTAAGTTTAGATTTAATTTTATTATTTACTAGCAATTCGGCCCCGGTTTCGCTTAGGATCCATTAAAGTGGCATTATTTGGATTTAAGATAATCAAATATATACATAAAATAAATTTTTATAAATTTTTCATTGTTATTTTTCAAAAAAAAATCTTTAAGAGTTTGAATTTCCTTTAACACCCATAGTGAGGATAGCCACTGTGGTAGAAGTCACCCGGACGGACACCATCTCTGTTTTTACAGACTGACCAATATCCGTAAAGATATATCTAATTTAATTTAATGTTTTTTTTTTTATAAAATAAGGGTGACAAACAAGCACACAGTCCATCTGATGGTAAGTGGTTGCTATGGCCCATAGACATCTTCGTTTGCGAATTAAAATGCAGAAGCGTTGTCAGTCATGAAGACAAGTTGGCATACCTTGTTTTCATTATAAAGGGTCCCGTTTCTTTACGCTCACCATAAGAAACACGGGAACATTAAGCTGCTCTTTCACGCTGGTATTCGATGAGAGCGTTATCTTTTGAGCCGACCCATTTGTGCTACAAGCGTAATATAGCTGCAACGTGGCTCTACCATGTACAAACCTGTTACAGTTCACAGCTGGGCAATCACGTCCTCCCTTATAACACAGATAATGTCACATCTATAGTCTCACCGTCACTAGCTGGGTGAGCCCAGTTAATCTTGTACAAACTTACATGCTAGTAAAAACGCTTTTAGAAGGTCTCTAATTATTTTGGTAAACGTACAAGACAATATACATGATTTAATAAAACTAATGATATATATGTATATATAGATAAACTTGTGATAATATAATATTTTATTTACACACACTAAAAATATTTTATAATTTTTTTAGTGTCGCTTTTTCGTTGCATCGAGTTTCAAATCATAACGATTCAAAAGAACTTTTCACTTCAATAAAAATCATTTAATAATTGAATAAAACTACTTTTACGGATTCTATCGCGTTTCTCCCGTGACTATGGGTGCTGTAAAGTACCCGACACGTCGGCAATCAATAAAAAATAAGTGAATTAAACGCGATAGAATCCGTAAAATGGTTTTAATCAATGTGTAGTGTTCGCGTAAATATAAGAATCCTTGTGATTTAATTATGTTTAACACTTAGATTGAGGTTATTATATTATATCAAAGCCACTGTGGTCGAAGTCATCCAAAAGGACACCATCTCTGTATTTATAGACTGACCAAGGCCCGCGAGGAGCTAAAGCTTCCCGGCAGCATCCGAGCGGCTGCAAAGCAGGAGTCGCAGAGGAAAGCGTCAGCCATATCGATATATTGCAGTCAGGTATGATAACTGTATTTTTATTTTATTTTATTCATATGGGTACCGTGTTGTGGCGATGTAAGAATTTTTAGCACAGATTTTTGTATATTTATTATTTACGTGTTTATAATATGGTCCAGATCGGAGATACGAGGCCTATCAGCTTCTGCCGATTCAGTAACGACAGTCAGATGCTGATCACTTCCAGTTGGTGAGTCTCTTGTTGACTTCTTACAGGTTGACTTTAGTGTTATAAGTTAAAAACACTGACTTGTTCTCGATTGATCTTCTCTCATCGGTCCGTTTGAAACTGCAATAATATTGTAATGTTCCCCGTTATCGATGCGTATGACACTTAAAACTGTCTGTAACGGCCCACTGCTGGACACAACGTTCTCTCATTTTTAAGAAATAGAGCATTCGACCAGGACGTCCGGACACCCGGACATTCAAATTTTTTCCTTTTTTTTTTTGATGCTTTCCCAACCACTAAGATTTTCTCCTCTATAGGAGAGCTATCGGAGATGCTTTATATATACATAAATTACACAAGAACAAACCTTCAGACTTAGAACAATTATTACGTCACGGAGCCGTAGTCTTGGAAACATTTTTGATGTGTTAACCATATAGTGGCGGTGTAAGAATATCCACTGCCCCATATCGTCCCGAGGGTGTCGTAAGAGGTGACAGAGGGAAACTGAAACAGGAGATGGGCAGTGGTGTGGTAATAACATTTCAAAATAATAAAAAAAATACATATGGAGTGTCGTGGAACACTCGGTTGGAACGAAGTTCCTTATTATTATTGATAAACGTATTAAATTATTGATTAACAAATACAAATAAATGATTAGGTACTAGCGTCTATTAAATTGAAGCGTCATTTAAAATAAAATACACTATGACACAAGGGGTAGTGACGGAAAAATCTTACACTTTTTGTCGCCTAGCTCCCATCCGCCAAACCCGTACCGTCCGATAAGAAACTTCGTTCCAAAAACTGGGGTTTATGTTCAGCAGTGGACCTTTGATAGGCTGTAAAGATATTTGTAATTAGGAAGCATCGATCACTAATGAAAAACAAGATACACAATATCATGCAAATGTTCTCTAAAAACTGTCGCCAATTGTTTTGACGTAATTCTAGTTGAAATAAATATACATTAATGTAAATTCAACCTTAAACGCATTGCCTAAAGTGGTATTCACAAAGCTACGTAAAAATTAAAAGCGCACCCAAGATGTTTGAGTGGGCGCTTATTCGTTAAGGACATTTTTGTCAGTGATTGTGTATCTCGTTTCTTTATTGGTGATCGATGCGATATTATGTAGATTAGGAATCCTCTTCTGCCGATCCCTCGGGGTGGGTAACAGCGTCTTACCTATTTCTGCCTGAAATCGCAGTGCCTGTGCTGCTGTGGTCCGGTCTCAAAGGTATAGAGGGCGAGTTTAATTACAGGCGATGAGGCATTCCATCTTAGCCCTCAGAGGTGTCAACGCATCTCTGTAGTCTTCTTTGTTTGAAGTTGACTGCTGAAGTCCATGGACTGCAGTGGTCCTTTATACTTGGTAGAGCCATGCTGCAGCTATATTACTGGTATAGTTGTAGCACGAATGGGTCGGCTCGATCGGTGAAGGACCACGCTCTCACAGAATACCAGCGTAAAATAGCAGCTTAATGCAGCTGTGTTTCGTATGGCGAGTGTAGAGAACCGGAGACGCTTTTTACTCGAAAAGAGGCATTATATCTTAGTCCTCAGGGGTGACAATGCATTTGCATTTTGATTCTTAATCGAGGATAGATGCAGATGTCTGTGGGCCACAGTATCTACTTACCTTTAGATGTACTGTGTGCTCATTTGCTATCCTTATTGTATAAAAAAATTTAAACGGCCAACCACTGAGACTTTTTTGTGTATTATTAAAATACTCTAGAAACTGATAAATTTTTATTTAACATTGTGGGACGTGACATTGTGTTGCAAAAAATTTCGCCTAAGTCGCAGCTAGCGTATTATAGAAATCTAACTAACTTCTTTAAATTACATTGTGCTACAAAAATTTTCACCTCATTCACAACTTGACTGTGTAGCGGCGGTGTAAGAATATCCACTGCCCCATATCGTCCCGTGGGTGTTGTAAGCAACGCCGCAGGGAAAATAACAGAAGTTGGGTAGCATCTTCCTGATAATAACTCAAAATATTAAAAGAACTGCGGTTACCTACCCGCCTGTCAAACGTGGCAACGGTGGCGAAACCCTCCCTGTGTGGCTTATGTTGAGCGTAGGTTCATTTGTCCAGGTCCGGGCTGTGCAAGGTGTGGGCGGTGCCGGAGTGCGAGGCGCTGGCGACGCTGCACGGCCACACGTGCAACGTCAGCAGCGCCACCTTTCACCCGGCGGCCGCCATGCCGCAACACTTCCGCGACAAGGTCACATACACTCACACAAGAATACGTTTCTAAGAATTACTTGTAATCTTTATAAATAAAAAACATGCGAGTGTCGTGGAACACTCGGTTGGAACGGAGTTCCTTTCGTAGTATATTATTATTGATAAACGTGTTATATTATTGATTAACAAATACAAATAAATGAATTACTAGCGTCTATTAAAATGAAGCGTCATTTAAAATAATATTTCTTTCATGGCAAGATAAGAAAAAGTGCGAGGGTAATTATTTCATCTCGCTCTCACTATAGAAAAAAGGCGTCGTGATAGAAAAATCTTACACTTTTTCTCATCAAGCATCCGCCAAATTAGTATCGTGCGATAAGGAACTTCGTTCCAAAATTATTCAATTCTAATCTAAAAAAAACTTACCTCTTCGCACGATAGCAAAATACGAGAATGACAGCAGCAAGTAGAAGTTTGACATTACAAACAGACACTAATTTCATTTAGTTATATGTATAAATAAATGGTTTTATTTATTTAATAAATTTCTGTTTTTTTTAACTGTTTATTTTAACAGTTAAAAGTTATATTAACCATCTTTAAAGCACCGCACAAAGAGGAGATAGACATAATATGAAACATTGTATACTGTATTCTATCTCATTTTCTTGCAGGCTAAATCCTATAGATGTATATGTTTGTCTCTTTTTGTGTGTCGCTATTTCGTTTCATCAAGTATTCAAATCGCAACGATCCTAAACAAGTTTTCACTTTAACAATAATAATATCTGCAGATAAAAGACGCGAAAGAAGGTAAAACCGGTACACCGGAGGCGATGGAAACCAACGAGGACAAGTCCGAGGTGTGCACGATGGCTTCCTGTGCATACGACGGCAGCGTACACCTCTGGAACTTCTCCAGGTCAGTTGAACACTAATTACATTGTTTTTATAGAATAATTGTGACAAACGAATAAACCCCAATGTTTTAACGTGGTAGAGTCATATTGCAGCTATATTAATTGTATAGTTGTAGCACGAATGGGTCTACCCGACCGGGAAAGGACCACGCTCTCACAGAATATCAGCGTAAAATAGCAGCTTAACACTGCTGTTTTCCGTATGGTGGGTGTAGAGAACCGGAGACCCTTTTTACTGGAAAAGCGGCATTCCATCTTAGTCCTCACGGGTGATAACGCATCTGCATTTTGATTCGCAAACGAGAATAGATGTAGATGTCTATGGACCACAGCAACCACTTACAATTAGGTGGACTGTGTGCTCGCTTGTCATCCATATGATAACACACACAGTCCACCTGTTAGTAAGTGAATGATGTGGCACACACATGTGCTTGGGCAATTAATAATTATTGGATCCCAAGCAGATGGTAGCGCCCAGTCATCTTCTCTACTGAAATTAGGCCGTTAATGAATGATTAAGCATGTTAGGGATCCTATGATTTATAAAATTAAATCCCAACCCAAGCATACAACTGCAAGACTTCAAGATACTGTAAGTTTATATATAGTGCGTAGATCGTAACAAAAAAACTTCTTCGCGTGTAGATTTAATGTTATTATTTGTTTGCGAATTCTTTTAACTCTGTGAAAGGCCTCTCTCTGTCCAGCAGTGGTCTTAAAATGACTGAAAATGATTCCTGCAGTTGGGAATCAAGCATGCGTAATGCACAGACTGCCACCCAGCATTACATAAATGTGTTGTACATTTCTTTTCAACGAGCACACAGTCCACCTGATGGTAAGTGGATGCTGTGGCCCATAGACATCTACATCTGTCCTCGGTTAAGAATCAAAATGCAGATGCGTTGTCATTCCTGAGGACTAATATGAAATGCCTCGTGACCAGTAAAAAAGGGTCTTCGATTCTCTACACTCACCGTATGAAACACAACAAAATTAAGCTGCTATTTTAAGCTGGTATTCTGTGAAAGCAGACATTCCCTAGCCGAGCCTTAGTTTATACGTTTGTCACCCCTATTCTATAAAATATAGAACTGTAAAGTGTGCTAAGTACAAGAAATAAAGAGAATTATTGGTGACGGCTCTGTGGCGCAATGGCTTAGTAATGAGATACAGCCTTAAAGTCCGCAGGTTCGAATCCCGCACGGAACAAGTATTTGTATTGCCTACAAATAATTGTTTCGTGTCCGAATGTTTTTCCTTATGAAATTTTATATGTAAATTGTCCCCGCGATACAGGAGAAAATCGTAATGTAGAGGTAACGTTATGGAAAAAAAGGGAAAAAAGAATTATTGGTCCAAAGGTTTAAGATGAATGTGTACGATTTAGAAGTATGTTCAACTGTGTTAGGAGAAACACTGTCAGATGCTGCAAATTTTATAGTTTACATGTTTAACACCTTGAATCACTATTATATACACGGTACAAATATCGTTCTTCTCAACAAGGTTATTTCAACTGTGTCATTACAGTGTAGTGGCGGTGTAAAAATTTCTGCTATCCCATATCATCCCGTGGGTGTCCTAAGAGACGACAGCGGAAAACAAATCAGGCCATGGGCAACAGCTTCTTACTAATAACGACTGAAAATAAAAATAAAAACTGCCATTGTTGTCAACGACAACAAAGTGGTGGCAACTATGGCAGTGTACTGTTTAGCAGGGGACTTTATAGGCTGTAACGGTAATGGTTTGGGCACAGCGACAGACCGATGGCATCACTGGGTGGCCATGCACCAGCTCGAGTGGCTCGCGTGGAGTTCCACCCGTCGGGCCGGTTCCTCGCCACCACCGTCTTCGACCACTCCTGGCGCCTATGGGATCTGGAAACCGGTGAGCTCCAACTTCCCAACACCAACATTTTTTAAACACTTGATGTACATTCCGTAAATACTAGGAATAAGCAGAAGTTATTTATACCTACCAATTACTCGATTCCAAAGAGTCAGTAATTCCTTCATGGGGCAAAAAGTCCCAGAAAATATGCTTGCAGGTGTATTCAAAATATTTATATAGCAATAATTGTTCAGTAAGGGTTATTATACCAAAGAGTACATGAATAATAATAACCCCTGGGAATGAGGTGATCACTACCATGCTACCTTTCTTGTTTGCAGTTGGTTGCTAGCGTCCATGGAAAATAGTCGCCATTTTTTTATAGGATAAGGGTGACAAACGAGCACATAGTCCACCTGATGGTAAGTGGTTTCTGTACCCCATAGACATCTACATCTATCCTTGATTACTAATCAAAATGCAGATGCGTTGTCACCCGTGAGGACTAATATGGAATGCCTCGTTTCTAGTAAAATGGGTCTCCGGTTCTCTTCACTCACCATACGAAACACAGCAGCGTTAAGCTGCTTTTTTACGCTGGTATTCTGTGAGAGCGTGGCCCTTCCCCGGTCGAGCCGACCCATTCGTGCTGCAACTACACTACTAATATAGATGCAGCATGGCTCTACCACGTAATACTCATTATCAGGTGCAGTAGAAGTTCGTTTGTGACATTCGTTTTATAAAAAAGTGAACTCATATTATATGGTATGGTAATTTATTAACTAAGGTGCCAACATTTTGTTTTGTTCCTGTCTTTTTTTTATAAAATAAAAGTAAGAAACCAGCACACAGTCAACCTGATGATACGTGGATGCCGTGCCCCATAAAAAATTTTTGTAGCACAATGTAATTTAAAGAAGTTAGTTAGATTTCTATAATACGCTAGCTGCGACTTAGGCGAAATTTTTTGCAACACAATGTCACGTCCCACAATGTTAAATAAAAATTTATCAGTTTCTAGAGTATTTTAATAATACACAAAAAAGTCTCAGTGGTTGGCCGTTTAAATTTTTTATACAATAAGGATAGCAAATGAGCACACAGTACATCTAAAGGTAAGTAGATACTGTGGCCCACAGACATCTGCATCTATCCTCGATTAAGAATCAAAATGCAGATGCCTTGTCACTCCCGAGGTCTAAGATGGAATGCCTCGTTAACAACAAAAAGGGTCTCCAGTTCTCTACACTTACCATACGAAACACAGCAGCATTAACAGTTTCCCTGTCTGCTGAGTAGACACTATAGAATAGAGTGTTCTATACACAAATAAATAAAGTTGAAGTGTCTGTTTGTAGTGTCAAAATGACAGCTTTTTACTAAATGGTATACGGTACTTATAATAAAAACCCAATATTTAAAAAATTTGTCTGTCTGTGTCCAAAATGGCTGGCACGATTTTGGCGGGACTTTCACTGACAGATATGATGTTATAAGGAGTAACTTAGGCTACTTTTATTTTAGAAGAAGAATTAGGGTTCCGCGCAAAAAAATCCAAAACACATGAAATCCAATCATAAGAAAATCCAACGCATGTGAAGTCTCGGGGAACAGCTAGTTAATCAAATATAAATGTTCATATATGTATGGTTCATGAGTCAGGGAAAGGATTAAACTGAAGTTTCTCGTTGGTATTTTGTGATAATAATATGAAACAATATTTGATTTGCGATCTTACCTACTAACATTCGTAAGGACTTTTCAACCGACGAGAAAAAGGAGGAGGCTCTCAATTCGTCGGAATCTTTGTTTTTTTTTATGTATGTTAACCGATTACTCGAAGATGCCTGAACCGATTTGGAAAATTATTTTTTTATTTCAAGGGGTATACTTCCCACATGGTCCCATATACATTTGGTTAAGGTGTGACTGGTAGTTTTTGAGTTATCTTTAATAATTTTTTATATTGAAGTTGGTTGTGCAAATTTTTTAATTTTACCACTTGTAAATACAAGTAATTGTTTCGTGTAGTGAACCTATCACAACATTTAGTCCCGTTACTGTTACTATTATAGCCTATTAAAGTCCACTGCTGAACATAAGCCTTCCCCATAGATTTCATCATAGGAGGGTATTTGCCATAGTTGTAATGTTACTGTTGATTTGAAAATTTCACCTCTCAGTGGCTCATGTGCTCCTGGTAGATTATCTTCTATACATCCATCCATTATAGCCTATTAAAGACCACTGTTGGACATAGGCCTTCCCTATAGATTGCCTCATAGGGGGAATATTTGCCATAGTTGTAATGTTACTGTTGATTTGAAAATTTCATCTCTCAGTGGGTCATGTGCTCCTGGTAGATTATCTTCTATACATCCATCCATTATAGCCTATTAAAGACCACTGTTGGACATAGGCCTTCCCTATAGATTGCCTCATAGGGGGAATATTTGAAATAGTTGTAATGTTACTGTTGATTTGAAAATTTCACCTCTCAGTGGGTCATGTGCTCCTGGTAGATTATCTTCTATACATCCATCCATTATAGCCTATTAAAGACCACTGTTGGACATAGGCCTTCCCCATAGATTGCCTCATAGGGGCGATATTTGCCATAGTTGTAATGTTACTGTTGATTTGAAAATTTCACCTCTCAGTGGCTCATGTGCTCCTGGTAGATTATCTTCTATACATCCATCCATTATAGCCTATTAAAGACCACTGTTGGACATAGGCCTTCCCCATAGATTGCCTCATAGGGGCGATATTTGCCATAGTTGTAATGTTACTGTTGATTTGAAAATTTCACCTCTCAGTGGCTCATGTGCTCCTGATAGATTATCTTCTATACATCCATCCATTATAGCCTATTAAAGACCACTGTTGGACATAGGCCTTCCCCATAGATTGCCTTATAGGGGGGATATTTGCCATAGTTGTCACGCTTGGCAAGCAAGTTCTTTATTTTAGTCGTTATTAGGAAAACGCTGCTGCTCATCTCCTGATTTGTTTCCTTCTGTCGCCTCTCACGACACCCACAGGGTAATGTGGGATAGTGCATATTCTTACTCCGCCACTACATGGTAAATTTGTTAAGAAATGGTTTAATAAATATCTCTTCCTTTCTTTTTGTGTGGGTTGCAGCGACCGAGGTCTTGCATCAAGAGGGTCACGCGAAGCCGGTATACAGTATCGCGTTCCAAGGCGACGGCTCACTAGCAGTGACCGGGTGAGCCTCTTTGTTTTTTTTTTTATGGAATAAGGCTAACAAACGACCACACAGTCCACCTGATGGTAAGTGGATGCTGTGACTCATACACATCTACATCTGTCCTCGGTTAATAATCAAAATGCAGATACGCTGTCACCCGTGAGGACTAAGATGGAATGCCTCGAATCCAGTAAAAGGTGTATCCGGTTCTGTACACTCACCATACGAAACACAGCAGTTTTAAGCTGCTATTTTGCGCTGGTATTCTGTGAGACTGTGGTTCTTTGATCCGTCCCATTCGTGCTACAACTATAATATAGCTGCAGCATGGTTGTACCACGTAAAATAATATATACTTATCTTAAACTATTATATTTAACTTTATATTTTAACATCCTGTTAAAAAAAAGTTACAGCCTATAAAATAGTATACGTCGCACTGCTGGACACAGGCCTCCCCTCATTTCAGAGAGGGTTTTAGGAAAAATGAATATCCGCCCCGCTGCCCCAATGATTGTTGGCGAATTTCACATGTCTTCGAAATTTTTTTCATATTTCTCAGACATGCAGGTTTCCTCACGATGTTTTCCTTCACCACCGAGCACGTGGTAAATCAGCACTTAAAATTGCAGTTAACAATTTCATTGGTTCTGGCGTGGATCGAACCCGAGTTGCTCGCGTACTGTGGAACTTCCAGCGAGCGCTAACCATCTGAGCTGCCACGGCCCTCTTGGACTTTCCTTAATTAGCTAGAAAATATAATTATAATGTCATTAAAAGAGTCCACTGCTGAATATTGGCCATAGATTACGTCATAGAGAGAATATTTGGTCATAATTGGCACGCTTGGCAGGTGGGTTGGCAGCCGCAGTTCTTACTCCACATTTGCCCGTCTCGTGTTTAATTTTCCTGCCTCACTTACGATACCTACGAAATTATATGGGCTAATGGATTCCCTTGCCGCCAGTAGGTACTCTGCTATTTGATACATGCTTAGATGAAGCATAATTTCAAGTAAAAATTTTGTTGGACCGAATTCAAGTTTGAAGTCGGTAGAAAAGCCAAGTAAAAGTGAATTATGAGAGAGAAAATGAATGGAATAATATCATTCTTCATCGTCGTCATTACACCATTACAGCCCTTCACAAGTTTACTGTAGAGCATAACCACAGGAAAGCCACAAATCACGGTCCTGAGCCACCTGCATCCATCGACTTTCTGCATGTATTACCAGGTCGTTACTTCATCTAGTGGGGGGCCGCCCCACTCTTCGTCTACTGGTACGAGGGTGCCACTCGAGAATCTTACTTCCCCATCGGTTTTCGGTTTTTCGAGCTATATGGCCGACCCATTGCCACTTCATCTTACTAATCCGTTGGGCTATGTTGGTTACTCTGGTTCTACTGCGGATATACTCGTTTTGAAATATATCGCGCAAAAAAACCCCGAGCATAGCCCTTTTAACTGAGCTGAGCGACCTTGAGCTTCTTCCTTCATTCATCATAACTTATTATAAGTTCACTGCTTCTACCTGATAGGCAATCTATGGTAGCTTTGCTTGCTTTTGCTTTGCTAGCTTTATGGCTTTCCTTGGGCTGTTCTGATGTTCTGCAGTGGACTTGCGGAGGGTTGTATTGATGATTTTGCCACAGCTGCCGCGGTTAATAGACTAGAACAATCGCGGTTTTATTAACCAAACTAGTGATCCGTCCCGCCTTCGCGTGGATACAAGTTACAGCCTATATACGTCCTACTGCTGGGCACAGGCCTCATCTAATTTCTGAGAGGGTTTTAGGGCAAGGTCCCCCAAGGTGCCCCACTGTGTGTTGGCGAACTTCACATGCCTTCGAATTTTTTTCTCAGCTACACACACACACACACAACAGCTAGTTTGTAAATAGATTGGTAGTAGCAGTAAGTGGGGTGTGTCCGCAGGGGCATGGACGCGTTCGGGCGCGTGTGGGACCTGCGCACGGGCCGCTGCGTCATGTTCCTGGAGGGCCACGTGGGCCCGCTGCTGGCCGTCGACTGCGCGCCCGCAGGTCACCAGCTGGCCACCACCGCCGCCGACCACCAGGTCACCACCCGCCACCCGCCACCCACCACACGCCACCCACCACACGCCACCATACATACCTCCACACACCATTCAGTACAGACCAGAGTAGCTATTGCGTTTTTTTCCGACACGAAACTGTTTGTCATTTTTTGCGGGGAAAATTTGTGCACGCAAAAATAATCGTCTGTCACTACAAAACTCACACGTAACAATCAAAACAGTAAACTAAAAATTTCACACACATACATAGATACATTATAACGCTACCGCTCGGTGACAGCGGACAACTCGGCTACAAACTCTGATCTGTCGCTCGACTGGTCTGCATATTATATGAAGACCAGCGACCTGTATTGAGTAAACAAATTCGAAATAATACGACAGTAGTGTTGTGATTTTTTAATTTAAACAAATAAAAAACATTCATGTGATTAAAAATTACTTATATATCGAAATTAAAGCCATCTTTTTGTAAATTTGACGTGGCAATAACTGTATAATTCGGCAAATTTTTGTAGGACGTCGATTCTATAAAACTAGTGCACATGAAACTTGTTTTATAGACGCGTGGACTTGTACTTTGCCAGAAGGAAACGCCTGCGTACAACTACTCCTCTGCGGTCCACCTGAGGACTGTATTGTACTATGAGAGACACTATTAACATTGTCGGACCCCAAAATACAGAATTATCCTAATTAGGAGTCCAACGGAAAATATTTGTGTCTTTTCTTGAACATTGTTTAGCTCACTATTCTTTTTTCTTAATATGTTATTTTATATATACGAAAACATGTAAAATAATTCCTGCAGTTGGAACTCAATACAAACACCCTGCAGTATTTGGATGCGTTGTGCATTTCTTTTGAACGAGCACACAGTCCACCTGATGGTAAGTGGATGCTGTGGCCCATAGACATATACATTTGTCCTCAGTAAAGAATCAAAGTGAAGTTGTGTTGTCACCCTTGAGGACTAAGATCTTGCCTAAGAATGCCCAGTATCCAGTAAAAAGGGTCTCCGGTTCTCTGAATTCACCATACGAAACACAGCAGCATTAAGCTACTATTTCACGCTGGTATTCTGTGAGAGCATGGTTTTTCGAGCCAATTCATTCATACTGCGACCACAACATAGCTGCAGCGTGACTACCACATCTACAATTGCGTGCGTTTTGTCCACAGACCAAGATCTGGGACCTGAGGAGACGAGCGCCGATCTACACCATACCATCACACACACATCTCGTCAGTGGTGAGTATGAGATATAAGGATTTTTATAAAGTGACAAACGAACTTACAATCCACCTGATGGTAAGTTGCTACTTTAGTCCATAGTCAGCTGCAGCCAACTACAAACAAAGAAGACTACTAGTGAGTTGTCACCCGTCATGACTAAGATGGCATGCCTTGTTTCCAGTAAAAAGAGTCTCCGGTTCTCTACAGTCGCTATACGAAACACAGCAATGTTAGGCTGCTATTTTACGCTGGTATTCTGTGAAAACGTGTTCCTTACCCGATCGAACAAACCCATTTGTACTACAGCTATAATATAGCTGCAATGCGGCTCTACCACGAATGAAACTGCCCCAACAAAGCATTAAGTAATTTCAAAACCCGATAAGAATATAATTGTCTTCGCTGCAGTCAGTTAATATAAACTTCTATATATAACAATATTATAAACAGGTAAAGTTTGGAAGTTTGTGAGTTTGTAGGAAGTATCTCTGGAACTACTGAACCGATTATAAAAAAGATTTCACCAGTAGAAAGCTAGGGTTCTTTGACAATCCTCTTGCTCCCCGAATAAGGCTAAGGGGTTTAATAATAATAAAACCACATACAATTTTTCAATTATTATTTTTTTAATTAACTTAATAATATATTAAATAATATTATTAAAATTAAAATTTTCGATGGTCGTGTTTTTTGAAAAAGTTAATATACGTTTGAATACTGATTCTGATAATATAGTTTATAGACCCTTGCTATAAAATCCTTAAGTTCGTAATAAAAAATTTGAGGGTCACTTATCTGGATAAAAACTATTCTATCTCTCAAGTTGAACCAAACTGCACACAGTGTGCAAAATTTCCATTGAAATCAGTTCAGTAGTTTAGGAGTCCATCGCGGACAAACAACGTGACACGTAATTTTTATATATATATTAGTTTATAATAATTGTATATAGTCTATACCGGTACAGCTTATTGAAGTCCACTGCTGGACTTAGGCTTGGCGTAGTTGCCACGCTCTGCAACTATGAATTTAAATTTAATATGTTAACGGGCACGCAGCCTAATTGTATCCACTGTAATTGTACTTACTACTACTAATTATTTACCACTGGTTCGGAAAATACCTCTGTCCTGGGAAGAACCAGCAAGAAACCCAGCGGGACTTTTTGTTTCAAAATTATTTCACTTAACAATAATTTTGTTTATACAATTTTTAAATTTTTCATAGAACCAGCATGGTGGCGATCACCTCATTCCCAGAGGTTTTTTTTCATCCATATATTCCTTGATATTGTAATAACCCTTTTTGTACAGTTTTTCTTTAATAAAACTTTTAAACTTGTTTATTGACAAACTTTTAACATGTTCTGGGATTTCGTTGTAAAAGCATATACATTGCCCCATAAATGAATTACTGGTTCTGTGGAGTCTAGTAACTGGCATTACAAGCTTATGTTTGTTCCTAGTGTTTAAAGTATGCACATCCTTATTCTTATTAAAACTATTTATGTTTTTATGTATGTACATACATTACATTTTCATAAATATATTGCAATGCCAAAGTTAATATGTTTATTTCTTAAAATTTTTCTCTGAGGGACGTTTTACAACTAAGTGAAATTAGAAATATACTTGCAACAATTCTAAGAAGCTTTATTTTATCTCCCTTGTTCTATCATATTAGTTTTAGTGTACTCGAACAAATAATTTCAATCTACTTATCATATTTTGTTTGTCTTCATTTCTCTCTTAAGTATATGTGGGAAAGGCTTGTGTTCAGCAGTGGACCTGCTACGGGCCATAGTTGGGACCGAAGAGAACTTATTTGTTACGCAGATTGTGCGACACAGATGGTCATACAGTGTCATCAGCAGTGAAAAGTTGCGATATAGTTTTATAAGTTTTTCAGTGCTGTATTCTTTAATTTATTACATATTTTTAATTTTTTTAATTCTTCTACTTTTAAGAATACCTGTAGTTTGGTTTATCGAGTTTATCGATTTATAATGTAATTGATATAAAATGTAACTAATATTTCAGAAAGAAACGTTAATAAAATAAATTTCCTGTCGAATATTTCCTTTCATCCTTTCCTTTCCTTCCATTCCTTTATCACCTTATTGTAAAAGAATCCTGGTGTGACTATGTCGTGGATGCGGCCGTGTACTGTACGTGAACACGTGTCCGTAACGAAACGATCTCATAATGGCGGCGCTCCCCCCACCGTCACGCGATGTGTCACTTTCCTCACTCAACGTAAGGAACTCTGATCCTTCAGCTATTGAATGGTGTAATTAAATTTTGTAATGTACATCTATGCAAATAAATAATTTTGAAGTGTACGTTTGTAATGTCAAGAGCTTTTTACTAAATGCATATGAAAGATATACGGTACTAATAACAAAAATACAAGTTTTAAAGTTTTCGTCTGTCTGTCTGTTTGTGGTTCTGTTGGCCGATAGCTGATGTCACAAGGATTAACTTAGGCTACTTTTATTTGAGGAAAAGGAATTAGGGTTCCGCGCAAAAAAATCAAAACCTCAAATAGCACGCGGGCGAAGTCGCGGGGAACAGCTACTGATAAATAAGTAGTTGTAATACCGAACCGTATCCCCCGACTTTGTTATTATCAGTGTTCTGAATTGCCTCCCACTATGGAAGCAAATTTAAAGACGTATTCACGTCTAAAAGTCGTGGATTGTTGTTTTGTGTGTGGAAAGTGTGTTTGATTCTGTGCTCGACCATGTTCAGACGTGCGGTACCAGCGCAGCCACGGACACTTCCTGGTGACAAGCTCTTACGACAAGACCGCGAAGCTGTGGTCCAACCCGGCATGGCATCCTCTACGCACTCTCTCCGGACACGATAACAAGGTACACCTCTCACTTTACACATTTACAATATACCTGTGCCTGTATAATGCCCTCCAGACCGAATTTCGGTCACGGCAACCAGTCTCATCGATCTTCTCAGGACAGGATTATGGTGCACTCTGTAGTCCCTCTCTCTCGTAGTCCAATGGGACGGTAATCCGACACGATCGGAGAGAGTTCAGGTGCAGGACCAACGAACGGCTTTGTGCTCCTTCCGAGGCGGGTGGAACACCGCCAAATTCCTGACTCAGTGACTGATTTTTGGTCAGACCCGGGCATCGAGCGCGACCACTATGTCAACGAGGCAATCACCGTGTCAGTCAGTCAGTCGTGACCTGTGCCCGTAACCGAGTAGCGGCGGTGTAAGAATATCCACTGCACCATATCGTCTCGTGGGTGTCGTAAGAGGCGACAGAGGCAAACTGAAGCAGCGTCTTCCTTATAACAACTCAAATTTTAAAAAAAAACTGCGGTTGCCAACCCGCTTGCCAAGCGTGGCAACTATGGCAAAATCCTCCCTAAAATAAATTTTCGCCTATGTTCAGCAGGGGGACCTTTATAGGCTGTAATGGAATGTATGGATGGATGCCTGTGTGTGTGTGTGGTTTTCCCATCCATTATCAAGAGGGTGTCGTAAGAGGCGACTTTGGGACATGCATCTATGACATCTTATGTATAAAATGGCCTTTTTGTTGCTATCTAGTTTTCTTTTTTATATTTTGATGATTCTTTTTTTTATTTGAAAGCTTGATCGAGATCTGACCAGTAGTTTCTGAGTAATAATTAATAATGCGTATTTAATTGACTACGACTACATTGCTGATGTTCTAATTTCATTTATATTGAAGTCGGTTGTATGTTGAATTAATGTCTTGTAAAAGCAAGTTGCAGTTGCAGCAATAAATAAGTGTTCTTCTTCTGTTCTTTTAAAAATACTCACACCAGTGACGTTGAGAGATCTCAAAAGTACTTACATCTTGTACTAGGCCTGTCAATTTACTTGCCAAGCGTGTTAAGACAAATGTTGCCTACAACGGTAGAGGCTGATGAAGTACCTAATACAGAACCTAGATCTTACACAGTCAAACGCTGTAAGTCCATTATTCAACAAGCGACATTACAATTATTATAATTATATATAGTAAAAAAATATAATTTGTACTTATATACGAGGGTGCGTTTTTAAGTTTACGGAGTTTAGGTAATAAGTGGGAAGTGAGGACGTCGCTGAATTACGTGCTAATTGAGCAACTCATTATTAGTATAAATACCGGGTTTTATTGTAATTGGATCATTACTCTTTGAGTTATCGTCAACCAAACAAGTCAATCGGGAAGAAATTGTAAAATATGGAGAAAATCGGGTTCCGTGCCGTTATAAAGTTCCTTACCAAGCGCAGAAAATCAGTTCAGACTATACTGGAAGAGATGTCATCCGTTTACGGAAACTCTTGTCCAAGTAAAACTATGGATTACAAGTGGCATACCCTTTTTAAACAAGGCAGAGAGTCACTTGAAGACGACTCACGGCCAGGAAGGCCGATCGAGGTGACCACTTCGGACATTATTCAAAAAGTCGAAAAATTCATATTAGAAGATGCCCGCCTAAAGAAAAAACAGCTCGCAGAAATGGTTGGAGTATCAGATACAACCATTTTCAAAATTCTTCATGACCTTTCGGCATGACTAAAGTCAGCGCAAGATGGGTGCCTAGAATGCTCACGTCGCCTCAAAATCAACAGTACGTGGAGTATTCTCGTGCATTTTTGAACCTCTGTATGGAAGACAAAGATGGAGTGTTAGCTCCAATTGTTACTGGTGACAAAACTTGGGTTCACCATTATGAACCTGAGTCCAAACAGGACTCTAGCAGTGGCACAAAAAAGGCACATCACCGCCTAAGAATTTTAAGGTGGCACAATCAGTTGGGAAAAGCATGGCGACAGACTTTTGGGACTCAGAAGGAATCCTATTGATTAATTATAAAGATAAAGCTGTCTGTCTCCATAACCGGAAATTACTAGGCTTCAATCCTAGAACAATTGAAGGAAGCCATAAAGGAGAAAAGAAGGGGAAAATTGACAAAAGGAATCCTTCTTCTGCACGACAATGCGTCTGTTCACAAGTGCCACGTTGCGATGGCTGCCCTGCAGAAGGTGGGCTTCGAAATTTGCCACCCCCATCCTATAGTCCCACTGGCCCCCGTTGATCATTATCTATTTCCAAACTTTAAAAAAGAACTTTCACTCCTTACCCCCCATTCCGCGAACTTAAAAACGCACCTTCGTATTGCTTAAGTCCTTCGAGCCGAATAAAATAATTTTTCTTGCAGGTGATGAGCGCAGACATATCCCTCGACAACAAATACATAGCGACGTGCTCTTACGACCGTACCTTCAAGCTGTGGGTTCCCGACCTGGCGTAATGATGCGGAAGTTTTTTTTTTAATAAAATATAAATGAATGATCATTTGCGGTTTTTATTTCTGCGAAGTAATCAGCAATGATAGATCCAAACTTCATCGTCATTCGTCTCATATGTCTGAGAGGCGATCCTAGAGGAAAACTAATAATTTTTTTTATAGAATAACCTTGACAAACGTGCGCACAGTCCACCTGATGGTAAGTGGATGCTGTGGCCCGTTGACAGTTACATTTGTCCTCGGTTAAGAATCAAAATGCAGTTGCGTTGTCAGATATGAAAAATGAGGAACGGCTCGGTTTCCAGTAAAAAGGGTATCCGGTTCTGTACACTCACCATACGAAACAGCAGAATTCTAGTAGGTATTATGTTGTAGTGTAATCATTTCCTCTCTTTATTTAAGTTGTAGTATTACTCAAATATAATATCTTCGTATTTTTTCACGCGCTCATAGTTCAAATTTCAAATCTGTCATATCATACATACTTTATCTTCTATACATATAATAAAACTGTAAATACCAGATGTCTGTACATTTTATATTTTTGTAATAAAAGTGATTAAGGGGTACTAAAAATAAGTAATTAAATATATTTCTACCATTTTTAGAATTTTCTGTCTGTCTGTCTGTCTGTCTGTCTGTCTGTTTGTTTGTTAACGTATCACGTATAAAGTACTAATTTATATCATAAGAATTGTTAAGGAAATTATAAAGTGTATCTTCGGGTTACATTTAGTCTTTATTTCATTACAATCAGTTCATTCCATCAAAAGTTATGATAAATATTCTGAAGTATGGGTAGGGAAGTATAGGTACGAATTTGCTCAACGGTGGCTTTGTTTGAGTCATCAAGTGCATTTTAAACTAATATCATATAAATCATAGTTAAATTATGTAAAATAATGATATAATTATGTATATCTAAAACGCAGTAAACAAAAGTAATAAAGAACGTATTAAATATATTATACAAAAATATATTAACCTTATTAACTAAATCGATAGATGGTGGTGTTGTGAAAATGAAATGCAATTGCAAATGTGTTTTTTTTTCTGTAGATGAGTTTTCATATTTACTGCTAATCTTTATTATATTACTCGCTGCCCTACTGCGTGTTGACAAACTCAATTTATTCTTTACCGCCGAGTACTCTATGTGGTAAATCAAATTTTAAAAGAGCTATTAACAATTGCATTGGTTTTGGCGAGAGTCAAACTTTATTTTTTGCTTACTGTGCAGGCACTGATTTATAAGTTCTCTTACGTTTTATATAATGTATCAATCGCGTCAATTAATCTCTTTTATTTTTAGAATTGATGATGTTAGCAGCGCCATCTCTCTTTAAATATATACATATAATAAAAATGATGATAACATGTTGTGTCTCTTTCTGTACATTGTATATACATTTTGGTGGCTAAAATCATTATGGGGAACTGAAAATAATTAAATAAGAACATTTTATAATTTTTAGAATTGTCTGTCTGTCTATTTGTCGCATGAACGCATCACGTCTAAAGTAAACATCTTTTATTTTCAAAGAAATCGTTAAGAATATCATAAAGCGTATCTTCGAGTTACATTTAATCTTTGTTTTATTAAAATTGGTTAATTCTATCGAAAGTAATTTTTGAAGACATTAATTTTGAAATGTAGGTTCGAATTTGTTCAATGGCGCCATAAAATCTCAGAAATAGTAATAAAAAGATTTCTGTGTAAAAAAAAACGTTCCATAATAATTAATATATTTATACTTAAAACACAAAAAGAGATAGGATGTTTTCTCACACAAAGAACGTAATAGATGGAGTTGTACAAATTACAAACTTTTCTGAATTGCGGTGTTGAGATTTTTCGCCGATGAATCGTATTGAGACTTACTGAAGAAATTTGTATCCATCGAAGCCACACAACGGAACCCGACCAAAAATAAAAATTTTGCAACGAAATGTCGTGATATTGTATTTAAAATATACTCAAAATCAGAACTGCCATTTTAGCGCTTTGGGAACTAGATTTAGCACTTTTTTGGAATGAATAGCGCGCATTTCGAAATTTTAGCACCTAGCGCTTAATCCAGCGCTTTTTGGTGTATTTAGCACACATTTCAATATTTTAGCGACTAGCGGGTTATTAACTCTTTTATAGCAGCACTGTTAGTCCACATTACCGATAATAATAATAATGACCTTTATTATTTTTTCCCACAAATAGTAACATTGCAGTTTATCTTTTTCAAACATATTTTTTCCACAAAACAAAGAACATGGGAGACGAGTCCAAACTAGAATACCCTGTGCTATGGATCTCCTGGCTTCCCCTTTAGGATGATCAACTTGATTTTTTTACCGATGACTATAACCGGGGAAATCCCCTTTATTAAAGTTTTCATTCATGGTTTTGGCAACGCATTTATTTTGCTTTATTCAGTTTCAGTCAGTTGCTTAGAGCACAGCTAAGTTAAAAGTTACTTAGAAGTTATAACACAAAGAAACTGTGTAGCAACCGCAATCAGATGCTGACATCTGAAACTAAGTTGCGAAATACATTGCACTTTAAAACAATTAATGACATTTTTATTGTTCGTACAATACTAACTACTGTTGACAGCAATTGCTATAATTATAAGTCGATGTCCTGCGAAGTATTGATACATCAAAAAAATATTGCCAGAAAAAAAACTTAATGTTGTTTTCTTTATTATGATTATATAAAAAAACACAAACTTTGTTTGTAGTTAATTTAGCGCGAAAACTAGGGCTTTTTTAAAGCGCTGTTTTCATGAAATCTAGCGCTTTTTGTGTTGTCCTAGAGCTGAATGAGTTTTTTTATCTGGCAGCACTGCCCAAAAACCCTCTAACAAAGAAGTAACTTTCCTTTCAGTTTTAAGCGCGTTCAGTTCCCAGTTACAGTGAGTGTGTGTTATGCGATGACCGTAAATAAAGCGCAAGGTCAAACTTTACGCGTTGTAGGAGTGTACCTCAGTACTGACTGTTTTGCATATGGCCAACTCTATGTTGCTTTTTCCCGCGTTAGTAGCCCCCGTAACCTTTTTGTGTATACCCCGGCTAAGCCTACTTCTAACGTCGTTTACACAGAAGCTCTATCATAAACGACTTAGAACTTTGATGATAATGATTTATTTTGTTACCACTTATTGATACAGTAATGAAATAAATCGTTTAATATTCTCTTACCTAAACGACAAATTCTTTATGTAAAACCTGTATACGCGAGCTACGCCGCGGGCACAGCTAGTGTTGAATAAAACTATTTTTTACTGTTTTTTCTCGTTTTTTTTTTTTATAGGATAACGATGACAAACGAGCACACAGTCCACCTGATGGTAAGTAGTTGCTGTGACCCATAGACATCTACATCTATTTTCTATTACAAAATAAGGTTGTCATCCGTGAGGACTAAGATGGAATGCCTCATTTCCAGTAAAAAGGATCTCTGGTTCTCTACACTCACCATACGAAACACAGTAGCGTCAAGCTGCTATTTTTAATGTTTAATTACTATTTTAATTCCCAACGTTTCGGGTGCTTTACAGCAACCCATGGTCACGGGGAGGACTGAGATGTTTGACGTGCCGATGTCACAGTTAGCCCGGCTACCTTCAGTTTTTTAATATTAATGTTTGGTTCGATTTACGCAGAATGAACTTACAGTCATCGGGACGTCATACATCGTCAATTTATTTGAAATCGATGTTGGATGTTCTTTAAAGTGACGCTGTGCTGGAGGTAAGTCTGTTGCCCGATGTATAGACATTGTACTTGTATACAATTTGTGTGGCTCACTATTAATCGTCATTAAACGAAAAAGTGTACAGACCTGTATTAGATTTACTGTCATGTTGGAAGAAAACATCTCCGATAAGTAACTTTCTGACAGGTTCGTTTTTAAAATAAGGAATGAAAAATTCTGTCACAATGCCCCTATACTTCTCTAAAAAGTAGGTATACTATACCCATAAGTATCTTAAAGGGTAACCGGGTTGTTTTTTACAGACTGTATACGCATAGTGTGTGCCTCCTAGGTCTGTACACAGTCTAGCGACACGAATCTCTACACAGTAATATGTACGTGGTACACACTCGCTGCAGCTATATTGTGGTAGAAGAACAATGGCGCGACCAAAAAGTTACAAATACAGAGATACGATTTAAATAACACAATATACTTTGGCATATTATGTCAAGTTTAGTTTCTGGTACGAACAAGGAGGGCGCCTCAAATCGGCATAAGCATTGTATGGTATAGACAGTCGAGAGCACTTATATATATATATATATATAGAGATCAGTGATTTTAATTCCTAATCAAGAATAAATGTAAGATGTCTATGGGTCACAGCATTCATTTACCATCAGGTGGACTGTGCGCTCATTTTTCAATCTTATTCTATAAAAAAAGTCGTACATAATGTGCACATGTGAATTGGCTTTTGTCAAGTTAATTCAGTGCGCTCTACCATCGTGGACTGCATCACCACTTACTATCCGACGAGATGATAGACAAGCAATGACTGCATTGTGACTAAGGTATGTAAGGGTAGTATGATTACCTTAGGCTTTGCCGCCTTTGTATAAAACCTTAACTAAGAGGAGAACAGAGACAAAAACGCAAAGTCGTATAACTAACATACTAAGAAAAAAATAAACAAGCTTTGCCAATAATTAGAAACAATTAACAACTCAAAAATCAACTTTAAATAATGTTAATGACCATATTTAAGCTGTCGACTGTCAAATTATCGTCGGTAAAGCAGTAGATCTATCGTATCACAGAGCTATCTATGCAAATAATGCTGTAGTTTTCGAGTAGAAAGTGACCATATTTACCGGATGACCATATTACACTCACGTACGTTAGTAAAATATAAAATATACAAAATGAAACAACATTAACGATTAATAAATTTATTTCCAATAAGAATTTTAATCCCTCATAATTTTACAATAACCAATACAATAGAAAACATACAAAAGTTCCAACTTGTTGATCGTAGAACACTAAAGCCAATATTACCAGATACTGCCGCGATTATTTCCCAATGTTAGTGGGATTTTTTTTTTTTACATCCAATATGTAACGTTATATTTTAATACGTCAATTACATTTTACTATAAACATTACGTAATACATTGCATTGCATTCCCTATTTCTTACAAAACAATACAAAGGGCGGACTGCATGCCATTATTAGCCCATTAGGCCAAAAACATCTATGAATACAACTAGACAAGCGCACCAGTACTAATAATACATTGCGCACTAAGTTACGGTCAATTCTTCAACCGGGCAAGAAGGCTAGTTCTAACCCGCAAACGTTGTTTTAGTGACTTATGTGCGCACTTTGTCAACGAGTCTTTAAGTTTATTCAGATAAATATGTAACTTTATTTTGTATTAGGCTAAAAATGGTGCACCAACAATTGCGTGGCATATTAACCGGGCCAGCTACCCGCCCGCGCGATCAATTGCAAAAATTGTGTCACAGTTTTTGTTCTAAATTGCCGCTCTCGTAGTATATACATAGAAGTCTTTGGTTGATATTAAATTTTGATAAGCTTTTCCCGACAACACTGAAAAGCGATCATTGAATTAAAAGACGTGTGAACATTATTTATTATTATCTCACAATATTAATTATTTAATTATCACTTTATACATACATAGTGACTTTGGAGTGCAAATATTATCATCCTTTTCTATATATAATTTACTATTATTTGTTATATAATATATCCCTCTATAGCTGCTTTCGTTTAGAAAATTCTACACAACTGAGATTACGTCTCATTTTAATTAAGCAAATTCCCAGTCTAACTTTGTGCTTAAATAGCACGTAGCTTTTATGACATTATATAATCTATCTGCTCTCTGAAGGCCTGCGCTCAACAGTAGGAATTATAGAGGCTGTATCTTTCCTTTACTTTTATACAGTTTATGTCATTCCATAAAATATGACGGGAACAGTTAATCTATATTAAATATTAAAGGCTCTTTTAAGGCTTTGTTATCATTAATTATCAATCAGATTCACATATGTAGTTTAAGCTTATAAAAACTACAATCTATTAACCTTTTTTAGTGCACTTTAATTTTTGCGTAGATCGGACCTGTGGTTAATTGTCCTATTGGGACGTCTAACAAACCAGTCATCCGTGACCATGGATACTGTAAGGTACTCAAAA
The DNA here is from genome assembly GCA_963668995.1 of Parnassius mnemosyne. Lineage (NCBI taxonomy): Eukaryota > Metazoa > Arthropoda > Insecta > Lepidoptera > Papilionidae > Parnassius > Parnassius mnemosyne. The sequence continues at coordinate 18,475,306 of CAVLGL010000082.1, read as the reverse complement.
CGTTGAAAATATAAAATAAAATAATTTAACGCGACAAAATCCGTAAAAACTGGTTTCATTTAAGAAACATTTCACCAATAATAATGTGATTTAAATAAAGTTAAAAAAAAATACTTTGACGTATAAACATTTATACTTATCGCTACATATAAAAGCTAAAATCTGCTAATTTATGTTTCATAGCAAACTGCTGCCTTGATGGTACAAGCCTAAGTTAAAAATAATGTTTTTTTTGTCAGTGTCAAGTGTTAATCAAATATGTTAAAAGTCATTACAAATTAGTTGAAATAATAATTATAATTCAAACGTTGAAGACTTCTAGACTTGGTCGTTAGCAATATGTATTAGAGCTCATGGGCTCACACTCACTCAGTCTATGCCATATAAAGGTATTCTGTGCCTCTGACCACGTGCCCCGCATTGCCACACAGTTTGTCCGCGGTGTCTGTTCTAGTAAGTAGTACATATCAGTTCAATTAATTCAAAATGTACTATATTTAAGGGTTTAAAGTTTATAGCTGATCTTTGTACCTACAGACATACAAAGAAGGAAGCTAATAAAAAAGTAGATAAAGAAAACAATAAAAATGATAACTAGTAGTTCTAAATAAAAATAAAATATTTTACAGATTGATCCCTATCTTCAATTTTAACTAGTTCAATGATGAATAATATGTATTTGTATAAGTATAGTTACGTTAGGAATGGCGAAATAACATAGCGAAACTTACCAATTCTCACAGATAAAAAATTGGTTCGTTAGAATAGTTGCCATACTTAAAAGATAATAATTTTTAGTAAAGCCGTATCTTATCGCGAATTTCGCGACATACATAAGAATTACTTATTCCAAAAAAACTTGATTTCTTGATGTGCATAAAAATGTGTCCTGTGTAAATAATCTATGCAAAATTATACAACTCGCACAGAAAAAGAATGGGGTTATAAATGGCGTCATATCTATTCACCTCTCGCTTGCATACTGTCGTTGTCTATACTCACACCCTGTGGTAGCGACTATATAAAAAGTTACCAGCCGTCACGGGACGTCCGGTAGAAATTGTAATTAATGAAAACCAATACATAAAGAAACATGTAGTAAAATAAATTTAAGAAGTTTACTATAGTCGAATTTAAACGTACACGCATAAGAGTCGGTCGGAATCGGAGTCGGTTTTACTGCCAAGGTGCGCCAATAGATGTTTCACAGAAATAATAGTCATGTATGCGTTGCGATAGGTGGTTTTGTCCTTCTAACTTTGTCTAAATAACACAACGTAACTGTTCAATAAACTTTTTAAGTATTGGGTATCATATTTACATAACGTTTTATATGGGGTGGAGCGTAGCATAGCCCTCTTATCCACGACTCCGATGCAATTTATTGTACCAATCTGAAGCTCTCTGATTGTGATAAAACTTAACACAATTAATCTAAGTAATGTGTAAACAGTACGTACATTTATTTTTATAGCTCTAGCTATTTTCATTGATACAAAAATTGAGATTTTCATAATATACACACAAATTTGTACGTGTATAGATAATATGTGGATAGAAAATATGAACTATTTGAGATTTAATTTAAATTATTTGGTACATTTTATTATAACGAATAAGTCTGATCGATACTTAGTTAACAGTATACTGTTATCTATGTATACAAATAAATAAAATTGAAGTGTCTGTTTCTAATGTCAAAATAACTTAAATTACTTATAACAAAAGCATAATTTTTAAAAATATTGTCTGTCTGTCTTTGTTTATTCCGGTTAATCTCCGAAATGGCTGGACCGACTTTGACGTGATTTTAATTGACAGATAGCTGTTGTTATAAGGAGTAACTTAGGCTACTTTTATTTTAGAATAAGAATCAGGGTTCTGCGCAAAAAAAATTCTAATTTGCACGCGGGCGAAGTCGCGAGGAACAACTATTTTGTAATATACGATAACAAGTCCAAATATTAAAACAGTAAATATAACCCGACTGCGTAAAAACATTACTGAAAAAAGAATTTATTTTTATCTATAACCTAAATCACTCACATAATTAAGACGAATCTAACAATACCTCAAATTACGTTACAATCCATCAAGTTGTTTATGCTACAGAGTGTGCATACATACATGCTCTGTAAAAATATTGCCCTATTTCTAGGGCAGTCCGGTATAAAGATTTTTCGCTTTAGGTATCGTGTATGCTGACTGTACAAGCTCGATGAGCCAGAACTACTACAGCAAACTACTGTATACATAGTTTATGGATGGGCCGCCATTTTGAAGCCCATTCTTTATTCTTTATCCGCATGGGAAGTATCTATGTAATTTTAGTATAAAATGCGCATGTGCGTATTCGTCTATTCACAAATAGATAAGTAAATGTTTCTACATGAGTTCAAATTTATATTTAAAATAAATAAAATCATTGTATGTATGTCGCTATGATAGCACTAAAGCTAAATGCACAGGCGATGGATTTAATCCATCCAGTCGTCGCCGCCAAAGTCCACGCTCTCCGAAAAGGACTCCACCTGGACCTAGGGGAATTAAAATAATTATTACCCTGATGATGGCGTGAAGTGAAACTGGTCGGTTTTTGTACTTAGTATGATAATAATTAATTTAAAATAAATATTATGAAACTGGTACAAGTGTTTATCCAAATCATACTGCATTGGCACTTCACATTCTGCACTAATTGCGCTTGCCAGTACGCGGCTGCTACTCGAAATCCTTCCTAATGAGGGCTAATAATTTTCTGCTCACCAGATGTCGCTAGTTAACACTGAGGTAATGTTTTTGGTACACAATGTCATTTAAATGAGAATTTGTTTTTCAATAAAAGTTTTTCAGTTTCTAGAGTATTATATTAATACACAAAAGACAGTGGTAATATGTCAGTGGTTTGCTCTTTAATTTTTATGCAAATCATTTTTAACTTTTTTTTAATTTTTCTAGTTTTATGAATATCTGTGATTTGATTTATTTATTTTTAATGTTATTAATATAAAATATAGCTAATGGTACAGAAAGAAAGTATAAGTTTTACATTTTTGGAACAAATTAACTTCCACGCTATGAAATCTGTCAAATATTATAGCTCACTTTCTAGTGGCGTCGCCCTGTGGCAGAAAAAGTCGTGGATACCCTCATTGGTTGTCAGTTCATTGAGCTATATGGCCAGCTTCGTTGGTATCTATCGGTTACGGATTCTATCGCAGCACATTAAAATATATAAAACAGATATTTATGAATTATTTCATTAACAAGAAATATTAATATACTATTTTAATTTTTCCCTTCCCTCCCTTCCCTTGGAATCCCTTAATTCATCCTTATACGGTAAAAAAAATGCTCACTATTTATTACTGGTCAGGTGATTTATTTTTATTTAATTTCATATAAATATTAATATTCATAAAAATGAGGTGCCAAACGAATTTACAGTCCTCTGGTAATAACTGCCTAACTTTAAGCAAAGAAGGCTTCAGGTGCGTTGCCACCTCTGAGGAATAAAATGGAATGCCTCACTGTGTGTAAGGGCTTGTAGTGAAATGTAAAATAGGTGCCATTTTGTGTATCAAATGTCTGCGCATGTGAACTATTAGTGGAAACGTTGTTTGCTCGGCGCCTTGAGATAATGTCGTTATAAACTGTCTGCTGGCTTAAGCCGCCGTCAAATTCTCCCAAGAAATTCGCAATATGTGACGCATCAACATGTTGTAAAGACATTTTTAAATACATTACTTCATTCAGATAATTTCATAATACTTTCAGTCTCTACTAGCGACATCTGGTGAACGAAAGATTATTAGCCCTTATTGTGGACCGATTTTTTTTTAATAAATAGGTTATATTTCAGGGGTGGTCCCGTTTTTTTATAAAATAGAGTTTACAAAGGAGCACACAGTCCATCTGGTGGGCAGTGGATGCTGTGGCCCATAGATATCTACATTTATCCTCGATTAAGAATTAAAATGCAAATGCCTTGTATGTAGGGGGATGAGTCGCTCGCGTCCGTAGGCTTCGACCACCTAATCCTAGGCCCACCCTACACGTGTCCCCCGGGTGGTGCTAAACAAGCGACAAAGCCGAAAGAACAGACTCGGCTCCTTGCCGTGTGGTAGCGGCGTAAAAAAAATACCACACCATACTTTCGCACCATGAGGCAAAAAATTTACGAAATGGCCCCGAGTTCCCGGCGCCCCTAATCTCCGGGAGGAAAACCGGCGACGAGGTTCGCCACCCGTCACGTTCTGTCCCCCGGAGGGGCGAAAAATGGATTGCGGAAGCCCGTCTGGCTACATTGAATGTATGTGGAGGAATGAATGATAAAATGGATGAAGTATGCGATATGATGTATGATAGAGGAATAGACGTGTTATGTGTAAATGAGACGAAACGGAATGGAAAGGATGCCACTATACATGGCATGTATACCGCGTACTGCTCTGGTGTACACGAGACCGAGCGGGCATGCCAGGGAGTCGGTATCATCCTTTCAGAAAGAATGGGTCATTGTGTGAAAGAGTATGAATGTGTAAGCCCGAGACTGCTATGGATACGAATGAAAGTGGGCTTAAAGAAGTTGTTTGTTTTAGGGGTCTACGCCCCAGACATGTCTAAGCCCACTTATATCCGAGAGCAGTTTTGGGAGTTGGTAAGGATGGTGCTAATGAAATGCAAGGTTAATGAAAATGTTGTGATATTAGGCCTACTTTAATGGAAGGTTTGGGGTGAGGAGGCTTGGTTATGAAAGGATATTGGGAACGTTTGGTGATGAAAGTATAAATGAGAATGGTGAAAGCCTTCTCGCCGTATGCGTGGAAAAGAATCTTGTTGTGACGAACACTTTCTTTCGTCATAAGAAGATTCACACGTATATATGGGAAAGAGGTGATGATAGAAGTATGATAGATTTCATAATTGTTGATGAAAGAATGAGGAGCGCGGTGGTAGATACAAGGGTTTACCGGGGTTCTAACGTAGGGACGGATCATTACTTGGTCTTATGCCGAATTAATGGTCTTTTCAGACGTTGGAGGCATCGGACATCTGTGTCTACCACTGCGTTACAGCGTTTAAGAACAGAGAGGTTACAAGACGAAGGTGTGAAAGAGAAGTTCAAATGTAGATTGAGAGAAAATATAAGTGGTATGGCTGAAATGTGTAGGAATGATTTAGACTTGGAGACTGTGTGGTATAATGTCAAGAAAGGTTTAGTGGATGCAGCTACCGAAGTATGTGGTGTAAGTAAGAAAACCGATGAAAGGAAAAATAACACGTTATGGTGGGATGATGAGATACGGATGGAAGTTGAAGCAAAGAAGAAAGCATGGCTAGATTTACTAGCAACCAAGGCTAGTAATTCTAGCAGTATGAATGATGATATTGAAAGGAAAAAGGCAGTTTTTAGACACCTAAATAAGAGAGTAAAAGAAGTAGTTGACAGGAAAAAGCAAGAAAGAATGGATAAGAATGATAGAAGAATATCGGATAACTTCCAGGCAAACATTAAAATGTTCTGGAAACTCGTAAGAACTACCAGGGGACATTCCAAACAGCTAGGCTGTTAATGAATGCTATACGAGACCAGAATGGCTGTATTCTGAATGACGAAGTTTTGAGTTTAAGGAGATGGAAGGAATACTTTGAAAGCGTGTTTATGAGTGATGAGACGTTTGAATTAAATGAAATAGAAATTCCGAAAGAAGAGGAAATAGATAGAGATATAAGTATAGATGAAATAATGAAAGCAATGAAAAGTATGAAAGTAGGTAAGGCAGCCGGTTATGATAGAGTATCTCTCGAAATGCTAAGGGCTGGAGAAGGAGTGGTGGCAGACCTGCTGTACATCTTGTTTAATTTATGTTCGGAACTTAAGCGGGTACCGGGAGACTGGTGCAAAGCCATGATAGTCCCAATATATAAGGGAAAAGGATCACAGCAGGACTGTAAAAACTACCGTGGTATCAGCCTTCTTAGCATTGTGGGAAAACTGTATGCTAAGGTACTAATTGAAAGAGTTATGAAAGAAACTGATGGAAAAATTTGGGATGTGCAAGCGGGATTTAGAAAGGGAATGGGATATACGGATCTTCCATGCGCATGATCGCGGAAAAGTTTTTGGCCAAAAACCAAAAAGTTTTTTGTGCGTTCAAGACTTGGAGAAGGCTTATGACAGAGTGGACAGGGATATGTTATGGCAAACACTGAACTCATTTGGGTTGACCGCTGGTCTGATACAGGCATTGAAGTCTCTATATAGGGACTCTAGTGCTTGTGTCAGGATCAACGGGGCCTACTCAGACTGGTTTGGCATCCATAAAGATGTCAGACAGGGCTGTGTGGCTTCCCCGTGGTTGTTCAACCTATTTATGGACAGTTGTTTAGAAAATTTGAAAGTAGAAGAATGCGGGTTAAGAACGGGTGAGTTAACCGTCAAATGCCTTTTGTACGCCGATGATTAAGTCATACTTGCATCGTCGGCAGCCGAGTTGCAAATGATGGTCACATTAATGAACAGGACATTAAAAGAAAAGGGAATGAAAGTGAACGCAAGTAAGAAGTTATGGTTTTTGAAAGAGAAGAAAGTAAAACGATATTTTTAATAAGAATAGAAGGGGAGTTGGTAGAGCAAGTAGATGAGTTTGTATATTTGGGATGTGTGTTTAGCAGGGATGGTAGATATGATAAGGATATAGAACGACGAGTGAATGCAGGAAATAGAGTGAATGGGGCTCTACACTCTATTGTGAAAAGTCGGAATGTGTCCAAAAAGGCACGTATGGCAATTCACAATGCTGTGTTAGTACCTACTTTAATGTATGGTAGTGAAAGTTGGGTGTGGCAGAAGAAGCACGAGAGTAGAATAAATGCTGTAGAAATGCGGTCATTAAGGAGTATGTTAGGGATGAATCTGAATGACAGAGTGAGAAATTGTTTAATAAGAGAAGAGTGTGGTTTGCAAGATGATGTGACCAGGATTAAGAAAGGAATGCTTCGGTGGTTTGGCCATGTAGAAAGAATGAATGAGGAAAGAGTGACAAAGCAAATTTATGTTGCAGAGGTGAACGGCATAGTCGGGAAGGGTCGCCCTAGGCGAAAGTTTATCGACCAAATTGGCGATATATTAAAAATGGGCCAAATCAAGAGTACCTTTAACCGACGAGCGTGTATGCGTAGGTATATGGATGTGGAGGAAGCGAGAGAGGTGTGTCAGGATCGTGCCAAATGGAAGTCCATAATCTCTGCCTACCCCTCTGGGTGACAGGCGTGAGTGTTTATGAATGTATTTTATGTATGCCTTGTGAAAAAATTCCACCCCTAAGGTAAAATAGGAATATCCGTAATTTGATTTATTCATTTTTAATCTTATTAAATATAATATACATATTTTCAGAAAGAAACTTTTCTAAAAACTACACTTTTCTGACAAATTAACTTTCCCCGCTATGATATCTGTTAAATATTGCACTATATTCATTCACCATGGTGTGAGATAAAGTGGTAGAGAAGCCCTGATTGCTCCATAATTCTCAAGAATGAGAAAAAGCTTGCGCCATACAGTTCGAGGAATATATTCGTAAGTTGTAACTTTAACATATCTAACTCAACTTTATTATTAAATGTGTAAGCTGGTTTATCACTTTAATTTTATACAAAAAAGCTAATCTGAGTACTAGCCTACTACTGCCTTTTAGTGTATAGTTAGTAAGCTTTTTAGTTTAAAGAAAAAGCCCTCATTGTAGTTGTTTTTTGGTCAAATAAACTTTTTTTTAATATTTACCTCGTCGTGGGTCGGACTGTCCGCACTGAAGCCGCCGCCCAGCGCGTAGCCGGCGAGCCCGCCCGCCGCCAGCGCGCCCACGCCCAGCCCCACCGCCGCGCCCGTGCCCAGCCCACGTCGCTGCGCCTGCGTCCCGACGTACGTCGGCTCGTAGCCCTGCAGTTCACTTGCTCAATTATACAAACGAAGATTATTTTTTTTAAACAAGGGTGACAAACGAGCCTCAACCTCGACGTACGTCGTCTCGTAATCCTACACTTCCCTCGATCAATTGTAGGAACGAAGTCGTTCACATTGATAAATTTCAATATTTTTACCTTAGATCATATATTTTCTAGATAAAGAATTTCGCGCATAAATACGTAGAATACATAGGCTGCACTAAAAGTATCGGGAACGGAATATTTCCACTGTTCCTGTCACATTAAAAAAAATCTTTTTAATTGAAAAGTCCTTGGTTTTAAAAATCGAATTATTTAAAAAAAGATTCTCGGTCTTCTCACAAGGTTTTATCAAACTTGTTTAGTCGTTGAGAAAATGGAATTGAGTCGAGAAAATTCAAGAGCGATGATTTATTATGACTTTCGAAGTGGTTTAACACAAAAACAGTGTGTGACCGGATGATTTCTGCATTTGGTGATGAAGCCCCATCCAAAACTACAATTTATCGCTGGTTTGCTGAATTTCAACGTGGATGTGTCAAGCTCAGTGACGATCCCCGTCAAGGTCGTCCAAAAACTGCAGTCACCCACGAAAACGTTGATGCTGTGCGTAAGCTGATTGAGGAAGATCGACATGTGACATACCGCGAAATTCAGGCAACTTTAGACATTGGCATGAGTCAAATACAAATAATCTTGCATGTACAATTAGGTGTAAAAAGTTGTGAAGAGCAAAAAGCGGCTCGCGTTACTTGGTGCGTCAGAACTCTCGAAAGATTCCACGCAGGATCCTCAAATGCTGTATACAACATCGTATCAGGTGACGAATCCTGGATATACGCTTACGAACCCGAAACAAAAAACCAGTCACGAGTTTTGATGTTCGAAAATAAGTTAAAGCCAACAAAAATTGTTCGTTCATGGAGTGTTGCAATAAAAATGGTGGCCACGTTTGTCTCTAAAACCGGCTATGTTACGATTATTCCTCTTGAGGGACAAAGAACGGTTAATGCAGAATGGTATGCTATCATTTGTTTGCCACAGGTCGTTTCTGAACTCCGTAAAGAGAACTGCAACCGCCGCATCATCCTCCATCACGACAATGCGAGTTCTCACACCGCACACAGAACAAAAGAGTTTTTAGAGCAAGAAAACATAGAATTATTAGACCATCCGTCCGTCCATCTGTACAGCCCCGACCTAAGCCCTAATGATTTCTATACTTTCCCTAAAATAAAGAAAATAAATTGCGTGGACAGAGATTTTCATCACCTGAAGAAGCTGTGGACGCCTACAAAACGGCCATTTTGGAGACCCCAACTTCCGAATGGACTGGTTGCTTCAATGATTGGTTCCATCGTATGGAAAAATGTGCCAAATTTCGCGGAGAATACTTCGAAAAGCAATAAATACATTTTTAAATAGTAATGTTGTGTCACTTCCTTGATTCCCGTAATTTTCAGTGCCGCCCTCGTACACCAGCCAGCTGTTGGCCTGTAGGAGAGCCGAGTTATTAAAATACTCTTTATTTTAGTGACAATTATTATGATCTCGTTAAAAATACAAAATAACGTATTATCGTTATTTTGTATTTTTTACGCTATTTATTTATTTATTTATTTATTCTTTATTGCATTCCTTAAAACAAAAGAATACAAAGGGCGGACTTAATGCCTTGAGGCATTCTCTACCAGTCAACCCATGGAGTGGTGAGAATTTGACGTAGGTGCGACAATATAGAATAAAATAACAGTACACAAAATAATAATTAACTACATAATACATACAATTTACTAATAAATAAACTATACATATATGACGTATACAAACATATATACAAATATATACATACAAATATATATATTTAATCTTGCCAGAACAATACGTGGCGACCGAGATTACGCAATGATACGTAGTAGTATTAAATATTAAAATTTTGTCATCTCTAGAAATAATTTATTAATTTCAACAAATGTTATTCTTTTGTTGACGTCTGTACCCTAGAGTAATTACGTAGGTAATATACGGTCTAGACCATGGAGTCCAGACTACGTTACTTTTTCAGTGTTCCATATTAATTAAACTTAAAATTCGCCGAATCAGTGCCGGTTAAATTGGTATGCTGATATGTTAATTTTATCACTGTCCCGTGAGTCATATATGAACATTACGATTGTTTAACTAAAGTGTCTTTTTCGCGGACAGGCAAGTTCTTAAGATAAAACTTGGGAATTCGTCATTGACATATTTTGTTTTAATTATGAATGTCCAATTAAAATTAGATATCGTTTTTATTTAACTTTTGATGATTTTTTGGGCTAGTAAAATAACGATATTTATAATATTTTTGTCCTTCCATGTGATTACAGCATGTAGTTCCAAATTAATTAATGGTTGCCAATTTTAATGAGTTTAATATAGACCGAATTCTTCTTCAAAACTAAAGTTTTTGCGATTTTTACAACGAATTCATATTTAGTTTTAAAGGAATATGTCCGGTAAGAAAACTTCAAAACATCGGATAATTGACAAGCTCTCAAAATGGTTGCTACTTTTTTCAGTGCTCACGACGAATTTATGTTCATAGACCACACGGACTTCCAGATATTTATTTTAGAAGCAGTCGGTACAGAGTCAAAAATTTTAAAATGGCGGCGAACTGAGTGCTCGTTTTTCACACAAACTTTTATTAAAAACAATTCAACTGTAACCATAATAAGCACCATTGCTTACCCCGGATGTGAAACCTGAAACAAAAAGAGAATATATTTAGACACTTATAATAATTGGAAGCACGTGCTTGTCTTTTTTCTTAAATAAGGATGACTAACGAGCACACAGCCCACCTGATGGTAAGTGGATGCTGTGGCCCACACCCATCTACATCTATTCTCGGTTAGTAATCAAAATTTGTCACCCTTAAGGACTAAGATGAAATGCCTCGCTCCAGTAAAAAGGGTCTCCGGTTCTCTACACTCACCCAACGAAACAGCAGCATTGAACTGCAATTTTACGCTGGTATTCTGTGAAGGAGAGGTCCTTGACCGGCTTAACAGGCCAGAATTACGATTCTCCACAGTGGACTGCCTTCCACCATTGGTTTATGGAATTTGCTATCGCATATTGTCTGTTAATTCAAAATTTTAGAATTGAAAAACATAGAATAGTAATTTGTTTTTAACTTTTTCATGTTTTTCTTTGTTCCATTAATATTGTTACTTTTTAATTATATTTGTCAAAAACACTATTCGTTCTTAAAATATTAACTTGACAGTTTTGAGAGGAGCATTTTTGATTTATATTTTTTTTTCTAAAATTAGCCTCTATTCTATTGGTCTTGAGATTGTATTCTCCAAGACTTTGGTTTACCGCAACTCATGCTGAATTACCTTTTTTGGGCATGACGTAAGACGTTCAAAGCTATGTTTATGCAGTTTTTTTTATTAATTTGAAGAAGAATTTCAGCAAGGAACCCAACGGGATTTTTTTAAATCATATAAACTTTTCAATTATTTTATACTACAATTTTTTGATATTAATAGAAATAGCATGGTGGTGATCACCTATTGCCAGGTGTTATTTTTGTAAAATTTTTCTTTAATATAACTTTTCAACCTGTTGATTAACTAAAGTCGTTTTAGTCGGTATTTTAACAATAAAAAATATTTGTAAAAGATAAATTAACTAGACAGTAAGGGGCTGATTAGACCGTGTGACCTGGATCTGGGGTTCCGCAACTTCTCAGTGGGCTAGTACTCAGGTTAGCTTCTTTATGTAAAATCAGTGACAAACGAGCTTACACATTTGATATGTTAAAGTTGCAACCTAAGAGTATATTTTCTTTCTCTCAATTTTGAAACTTATGGAGTAATAAGGAGCAATCTACGACTTTCTTTGCCACCAGGACGGCGCCACTAAGGAATGGGGTGGAATATTTGGCTTAATTAATTATATATACATATATATAAGTACAATTTTGAGTAAATTTATTATGAAAATGAAAGTTTAATGTTTGTTTCTGAATATTAATTATATTTTATATTCATTTGATTAAAAATGTAGAGAGGTGCAAGACAGGTTGACGTTATATCCCCGAAACTCTTCACCGCCGCATTAAAAGACGTTTACAAGCAGTAGCTTTTATACCATATCCTTTCCAGTCCAGTAGGACTGGAAAGGATATGGTATTAACGTCAATGGCGAGTAGGTACATCACTCACAACAGTCGATTTGCCGACGATATAGTCCTTATGACAGAATCGTTGGAGGCCCTAAGTACTATGCTTAATGACCTCAATAGTGTCTCCCAGCGGATAGGTCTTAAGATAAACACAAACAAAACCAGTCATGTGCAACGTCCATGTCACACCTATGCCGGTAATTATTGGGAGCACTAAGCTCGAAGTTGTTGACGATATGTTTACCTGGGGCAAATAGTCCGACTAGGTAAGTCCAACTTCGACCAAGGGGTCAATCGACGAATTCAACTCGGCTTGACAGTTCAGGAAATTACGACACATCTTCTCATCATGCATACCTCAAAACAAGATTGTTCAACCAGTGCGTGTTGACCTATCGATCTGAGGCGTGGTCCTTCACTGCTGGCCGTGGCCGAAAGGGCTATGCTCGAATTTCGGTTTCACTGCGTGATATACTTAAAAAAGAGGATATTCGCAATAGAAACAGAGTAACCGACATAGCCCAACGGATAAACAAGCTGAAGTGGCAATGGGCCGGCCATATAGCTTGAAGAACCGACAACCAATGGTGAAGAAAGGTTCTCGAGTGTTGCCTCGTACCGACAAGCGAAGTGTATGGCATTCCACCACTAGATGGAATGACGACCTGGTAAGACCTGATAAGGAAGTCAATGGATGCAGGTGGCTCGGTACCGAGTTTTGTAGCATTCCTTGGGAGAGGCCTATGTTCAGCAGTGGACTTGTGATGGGCTGTAATGATGATGATGATGAAAATTAGAAATGGACAAACCAAACTACGGATATTAATGAAAGAAAAATTAAAAATAAGAGAAAAACCGTGCAAAAAATTAAAGAACTAACTACTGAGGTATTGTTTTGTGAATTTACACTCTCATAACTGATAAACTTTTATGTTAACAACTTTTCAATTACGTATTTATAACATTGTGTAACAAACAACTTCACCTTAGTTGCAACTATCGTCATCTTGTGAGCGGAAGTAGTCCGTCATGATGCTCTACTATGTGAAGACAAGTTTTTATTTCTCAGACAGGTTTCCTCACGATATTTTCCTTCACTCCCGAGCACGTCGTAAATCAACAGTTAAATTGTAATTCACAATTCCATTGGCACTAGCGGGAATCGAACCCAGATTGGTCGCATACCGCAATTTTTTTTTACATAAAATATGGGTGAAACACGAGCACTCAGTCCACCTGATGGTAAGTGAATGCTATGGCCCATTGACACCTACATTTATACTCGATTAAGAATCAAAATGTAAATGCGTTGTCACTCTTGAAAACTTAGATGGAATGCCTCGTATTCAGTAAAAACGGTTCTCGGTTCTCTACACTCGCCATATGCTGCTGTTTTACCCCGGTATTCTGTGAGATCGTGGTCGTTCAAGCCGACCCCTTCGTACTACCCCCATAATATAGCTGCAACGTGGCTCTACCACGTGTAAAATTTACGGGGAGATTTAGCCACTGAACTACCCCTAGTTGTAAATCGTGCGGATTTGGGGACATACCGCACGCTCGAATAAAAATCAATTGCCGCACGTATGAAAGTTCACCACTTGAGAACGGCTGGACCGACTATGAATAATTTTTTGTGTGTGTTATATAAACCACCAGAGTCAACCACATTCAGTGGCTGACTCTGATGGTTTATATTCGCAATTGGACCCAGTAGGTGGCGCTGTTGTCGAAATCCATAAATGCGCTAGTAGTAGATAAATAAAACGACACGATTAAATGCAATTCTGTATTAAAACATTCTTTTTTTATAATTCATACATAATTAATTCTCAACTAATACAACATGAAATGCACCAATTCGACGACTGATCTAAACTGAGAAAAAATTTGACCGCGAAATACTTATAACCTAAGGTGTATAAAATGTAATGCCCCAAAACACGAAATACATTTATTTTTATTATAGTCACATATTTTATTACTAAAATAACAACCTTTTAACTACATTTATAGTCTTGGATGGAGTTTCCTAGTAGGCAATTAACAGAATATATTCATCCTTAGTACAGAACGCAATTTATTGCTAATCTCGGGTATAAAGAAGAGTCTTTGTCAAATACTTCTATGTATGTATATTAGGCATTATGTTACGGTCTCCGTAACTCCTTTAGCTTTAATCGACTACGGGGAGGACGTTATTTTCGACAATCTAACAGTGATTTTGTTTAATTTTACTAAGAAAACGGTGTCGTTATTTATGTGCGCACTTTGTCAATGTGATTTAAAATTTATTTCAGATGTGCATTTAACTTTACTTCGTATTTGCCTAGATGAAAATTAGAACTGCGTGACATATTTACGAATTGCAAGTCTAGTTGTATAAATCGCGGCACGTAAGTCTAGCGCTGAACGAAACGCGGAGGAGACGCGCACCAATTGAATTCCACGAATGCGTCTGGAGAGCCAATCAGCGCGACTTATGCGCAATAACGGTCACCCATAGACTATCGTGCCGCTACTTATACATAGAAGTCTGTATATACATAGAAGTCTTTGGTCTATGTCACTATAGAAGTGCTACGACAATTTGTCAGCCGCGGCGCCTGTCTTCGAAAACTTTGACATTTGCTGTCAAATTCCATACCTTCCATTTTTGCATATTTTCCACAGGACTTCTTTATTGAAACAGACTCTAATTTAAGCCAGACACTAATTATAAACCACTTTTTATAATAAGCGAGATTTATTCTTATAAACCATGCCTCAATATTAAATTTTAACTGTCATTAAAACAACTCTAACATCAAAGTAGGAAAATCGTGGCAAGGCACATCCATTACAAAATGGCGGGAACGCCTTAAAATGACGCTTGAATTATGCAAATATTTTTAAAAAATATTAAAGAAAATACGTAAATTAAGTAGTGTACGATTGAAACTTAGGCTGCCTCGCCTTTGGTAAAAAAAACACCTTCGGCGAAATATTAGGTTTTTGCCAAAATAGGAAGTTTTGTAAGTTTCTAGCTAGCGCCGTAATTCAACGCACTGTTACAAATGAGCGGGAGCGCGATGGACGTGGCGAAGCAATTTTTATTGTCTCTAGATAAACTTCTAGAGATGATTAAAATCACATTTTTATATTATAGACGGTAAGGAAGACAAAGTAACGCCTTAAATGAAACAGCACAATTAGATGTTTTACATGCTTAGCGCTGCTAACTTACTACTTTTTGCGCCAGATATAGCGTTTTTTCCGTCCATAACGCACTTTATTTGGCAACCAGCGATTTTTCCTTTACTCTAATACTCTTAATAACTATAATACACATTATTATAACATATAGAACATTAGCACCGTGCTAAAAGCTTGCAAATCTATAATGCTTAGGATTTGAAACAATAAACATATCTTGTTATATTCACTATTAATTCTTTCAAAGTATTTCGTTTACAAAACTTCACAGTATGCAGATGCGTCACATTACGAAGTTTTTGAGAGATTTTGACGACAGTTAACCCAACCAACAGTTGATGACGATAATACCTCAAAGCCCCTAAGCGGATTAAAAAAATATCGCCATCGAAGCACTTGTTACATCATTTCTACTAAAAATTCACATACGATATATCAAAATCTACTTCAAACCATTATTTAAAATATTAGAGCAGCGATCTACTCACCGGTATTGTAGTTCTTGTCAAAAGCCCTATTTAGGAGAATATATTTTATTTTTACAATATATTTACTTCTTAGTACGCCAACCACCGTGTAGTGGCGGTGTAAGAATATCCACTACCCCATATCATCCCGTGGGTTTATATACATCAACATGTATCCTCGATTAAAAATAAAAATGAAGATGCGTTATCACCCCAGAGGACTAAGCTGGAATGCCTCATTACAAGTAAAAAGGGTATCCGGTTCTCTACACTCACCATACGAAACACAGAAGCATTAAGCTGCTATTTTACGCTGATATATGCAATGCAAATAAGGAAAATAATTCGGTAATATTTATAAAACTTTATAGACATCAAGGATCAATTACCTACGCAAGATTTAGAATCGCATGTGTAAGTATTTAAAATTAGTTATGCAGTTGAAAAATAAATAAATTTATTTATTTATTAACTGCAACAGAAAGTACATTACAATATTTTTAACCCTGGTTTTTGACGCTGGTATTTTAAGATGGGCAAACTTAGAAGCTCCGGTATTCGATTTTGCAAGAGCGACCCATGCAGTAATAGGACTTAGCTATTACTGCTTCTACCTTCTATTAAATGCTTGTTTTATAGTTAAAGGCAAAGGAATCTGAGCCCATACAGCCTAATCTGACATGTATTTTGTTAATGAATTTTTGGGGAGATTTTAACGGCAACTTTATACAGCAGCCAGTTGATGACTATAGTTTTTCAAGGGGTATAAGCGTAAAAATAACTGAGGTTATGTCACCATCGTAGAACTTATTCATCACGTTTACTTATTGTTAACACACATTTCAAACAAAAAATGGCATTTGAATTAACATTTAAGCGATAATACCGCAGCGACATCTGCCTGCTGTCAAGTTCTCACCAAAACTCTAATAAATGTTTTATATTTGACAGTTAAAATTTACCTACACTATTCTGCTCCTGTTCATAAATATGTTTAATATTATAAAAACTATAAGCTACAACATTTTTGGATGAGAAATACTTGAGAATAAACTTTAAAGACAAGAAGAAAATGTCAATCACACTTAATAATTTATACAATACTATATAATGAAATTTGCTTTATAAACTATTTAAAAACAAACAAAACGTACGAAGAACTTTTTGTGAGACGCGCTTTAACTCTTCAAAGTGCACCTGAAAAGGAAACAATAATGATAATACTTTTAAAATAAAATAAAAAAACATAAGTACACAAAAAGGCACTGGCATGAATTTTCCAGATTGTTTTTTAGTACAGGTTTTTAAATATGACTACATTACAAAAGTTTAGATTTTCTCTTTTATCATAGAGGCCGTTTAATAAATTGCACTAGGACAAACATTCAAAACCGGTTTGTTCCGTGCGAGATTCGAACCCGCAGCCAACAGCGCTGCAACTCATTGTTAAGCCTCTGCGCGCCACAGAACCGTCAAAAAGTTCGTGTTATATTCGTGATTGATGATGAAACCAGTGCGTGCTGCTGGCGATTTGCCGAACCCACAACTTTTGAATTCGTGGTCTACACCTTACAATTAGGCTACTGTCGCATACTGCACTGTATTCTATCTCATTCGCTCGCAGGCTAAATTCTATACATTTATACATACGTTTGTCTCTCTTTATTGACATACATACATACTCGAAAAACATTACGCTATTTCCATGTCCGTCAAATTTTATCTAATAAATTTACTGTAAATAAATCTATTGCATGGCTGGTAACTGTTAATACTTTTTTTTTTTAAATCCGTCCCTTTAACTTCCTTATACCTTTATTACTTTAACCTCCAAATGTGAGTAACGATCCAAGAGCAAGTCTTATCAGACACTATTCCCAAAATATCCCGGACGTCAGTCTGAGCGAGATTAGAGAGCCCAGGTGAGGATGGAATTACAGCAGAGCTTCTGAAAGCGGGTGGAAAACCGGTACTTGAGTCCTTCAGAAGCTCTTTAATTCCGTCCTCCATGGTGGCACTACTCCGGAGGCGTGGAGCAGAAGTGCGGTGGTCTTGTTCTTCAAGAAAGGTGACAACGCTCTCTTGAAGAACTACAGACCGATTTCCTTTCTGAGCCGCGTTTACGTGCTGTTTTCGAGAGTCATTACGAATCGTCTCGCACGCAGACTTGACGACTTCCAGCCTCCCGAACAAGCCGGTTTCCGAAAAGGCTTTAGTACCATGGACCACATACACACCCTTCGGCAAATTGTACAGAAGACAGAAGAGTATAATCTGCCACTTTACCTTGAGTATGTGGACTATGTGAAAGCTTTTGATTTCGCCGAAATTTGGCCGGTGCTGCAGGCCCTTCAGCGGTGCCAAGTTGACTATCGGTATATCGAAGTGCTGAAGTGTATGTACAGTAGGGCTACGATGGCTATCCGAGTACAGAATCAGAGTACGAAACTTATCCAACTGCAGAAAGGTGTAAGACAGGGTGGCGTTATATCCCCGAAACTCTTCACCGCTGCATTGGAAGACGTTTTCAAGCAACTGGTCTGGAAAGGATGCGGTATTAACATCAATGGCGAGTACATCACTCACCTTCGATTTGCCGACGATATAGTCCTTATGGCAGAATCGCTGGAGGACCTAAGCACTATGCTTACTGACCCAATAGTGTCTCCCAACGGACAGGTCTTAAGAGGACAAAACAAAAATAGATCATGTTTAATGTCCATGTCACACCCATGCCAGTAGTTGTTGGGAGCACTAAGCTCGAAGTTGTTGATGACAAATAGTCCGACTAGGTAAGTCCAACTTCGACGGAGAGGTCCATCGACGGATTTAACTCGGCTGGGCAGCGTTCGGGAAACTACGACACATCTTCTCGTCAGGTATACCTCAGATACTGAAAACGAAATTGTAGAACCAGTGCGTGTTACCAGTGATAACTTATGGATCTGAGACGTGGTCCTTCACTGCTGGCCGTATGAGGAAGCTCAAGGTCGCTCAGCGAGCTATGGAGAGGGCTATGCTCGGGGTTTCTCTGCGTGATAAACTTAGAAATGAGGATATCCGCAGTAGAACCAGAGTAACCGACATAGCCCAACGCATTACTAAGCTGAAGTGGCAGTGGGCTGGCCACATAGCTCGAAGAACCGACAACCGATGGGGAAGAAAGGTTCTCGAGTGGCGGCCTCGTACCGGCAGGCGTAGTGTAAGGCGACCCCCCACTAGATGGATGCAGGTGGCTCAGGACCGTGCTTTGTGGCATTCCTTGGGGGACGCCTATGTTCAGCAGTGGACTTATGAAGGGCTGTAATGATGAATGATGATGACGAACTTCCTTATATAAATTATTTTTACTGTAGATTGCGCAGGACTGCGCCAATTTGGAATGAGGTGAAAATATTTGGAAAGATTTTATAGCTTGTTAATTAATTTGCTTGAAAAATGTAAGGGTTAGTAATTATTATTTATATTTTATATTAATTAGATAAGAAATTTATAAAGTAAACTTCCGATATTCCTAACAGCAGAAAAATTAAAAAAAAAACTGGCCAAGTGCCTTTTACTGGAAATGAGACATTACATCGTAATCCACAGGTGGGTGTCTATGGGCTACAAAATCTACTTATCTAATCTATCAGGTGAACTGTGTGCTCGCTTTTCTATAAAAACTGACCAAGTGCGTGTCGGGCCACGCACCATGTAGAGAGGTAGGGTTCCGTAGTTGCTCGTCACAATACGTGGGCTTCTTGATAATGAGAATAATAAGTGAGTTCGCGTTTTGATCGCTATAACGACTAAAAATGGATCCAAATAGGAAGATCGTAACTGAAGGACTTATTTTCAAATAAACGTAATAGGGAGTGGTAGTCAAAAAAAATGAAAAAGTAAAGCTAACAGTAGTAATACATATAAGTAGTTTTCTTCATAAAATGTTTATTTTTAACAGTTTCAATTATCATTACAAAGTTATAATGGAGCTAGTATTAGGTCATTTTCTATGGAGTTGTAACGAAATCTTTACAAATCCAAGTGCATTTTATAAGTTGGTCGACTATTACTCGTTAACTTCTTAATTCTACTTAGCTGTGATAGTTTTCCTTTAAACATCATTATATGTATTATACTACTACTATTGTGAATACTACTATTGTGTATACTTTTCTCATTCCCAAAAACACCGGTTTAGTAGTAGAGTGGGGGGGGGGGGACATGACTAATGAAAAACCCCTGAATCGAAAAGATACTGTTCCTGAACCCTAATCTTTTTTAAAAGACCTATCGAACGATACCCCACATGATGGAATAGATGGGTAAAAAAAATCATCCTCCATTTACTTGAATGGAAAGTACCCAAAATAAAAATGTTTTTAAGATTTTATTTCACAGTTTTCTAGCACCTAGGGTCTCTGAGCTAAACCGCGGAAGGACGGACGGACATGGCGAAACTATAAGAGTTCCTTGTTGTGTAACTACGGAACCCTAAAAAAAGTTAAAAATATACAAATAAATGAAAGAGCAAACCACTGAAGAATTATTTTGTATATTAGTATAATACTCTAGAAATTGATAAACTTTTAATTAAATGTAACTCCACAATTAATTGACATTGTGTAACAAACAATTCCACCTCAGTCCCAACTAGCGACATTTGGTGAGCGGAAGATTATTAGCCCCCATTACATTGCTATGCCAATGCCAATGCTCATCATCCATACACTTTACACACAGCTTGTTCCTTAGCTTTAGCTTTGGTTACAAGTGCCGAGTTAACGCCTTGGGGTGGGGGTCTCCATTTATCTCAACAGTTATGCTTATATCTTATGGCTTTCGATAGATGGCGGTATAACCATTAGGTTAATGCCAATCACCAAAACCACAGACCCGGCGATGGGGAACAGACGTCTGCTACTACAATCGCCAATCAGACTGTAAAAGCATGATTAAATAAAATCTTCTTTAAAACAGGAAATTCCTCGTCCAGCTGTCGATTTTTATGAAATAATGAAGACAAAAATCTTACGCATCAGTTAACATTTGTGTCATATAAGAAAAAAATAATAACAAATCTACCTACATTTAGATACTAGCTGCGACCGCTATAAGCCATCAGTAGAAGCCTGCGTCAAAAGAAAAGAAAAATGAATACAATGTTACCAGTTTATAAAAAAAAAAACTACCTAATCGTACAATTACAAATTAAAACGCAAACAAAATTACATCACAATTTTTTTACTATAAATAACCAAAACCATTAAAAGACAACCCATTTTATTACGTATATATACCCAAAAAACATACTAAAATACTTTGTACTAAAAATTACTTTTTTCACAAAAAAAAAAACAAATATAAGCAATGCCATTAACACTATATTTTATTACTAATAGTAAGTTCACCACTCTAGATAAGCTTAAAATGCTTGTGTTAGGCATAGAAGTAATACGTACTACGTACTAGAAGAGACGCTTGCAACACGATTTAGAAACCACGGGCTCAAACTCAGTAAGTCAGTGCCATAAAATGGTCCTCTGTGTCTGGTCCACGCGTACCACACTGCCGCACAGATTTTGCTCGCAGTGTCTGTTCTAGTACGTAGTATATATAATTTCTACGGTGTTAGGAGTGATTCATCACAGTTATCTGTAGTGGATTCGAATCCCGACTTATGAGTTACAATTAAAAAAAAAGCACCCTTCAATCCCACCATTAATCTACGGTCGCTTGGATAAATTACAATAATCACAGTTAGGCACCGACCTCTCATTTTCGAGGATTTGGGACGTCTATAGGCAATATAGCATTGCCTCAATGGTGTCTGGAAGACTTATGACCAAATACTCAAACACTACTCAATTTTAAGACGTTAAGTCTCATGGTGTCACATTGTTCCAAAAGATACACGTATTGCCTTTGCCATGCATGTATATTCGAGAAATATGTATTTTTGTAAAGCGATACCCGAATTCCTTTAAAACCCACGCTGAATCTCTCGAAAGGCAAACAAGGCATATGCATATACATTTTATGCAAACAGTGCTCCTATGATGGCTCTTAAAATATATAATAAATTACCCAATAACTTAAAAGAAATGCCTTTGAATAAAATAAAATTGAGTTCAATAAATGGCTTCTTGATAAGTGTTATTATAGTGTTAAAGAATATTTTAATTGATTGTAATATTATTTAATGTATTATATAATTATATATACTTTTGACATTATGTACAATCAAATTTCATTATTTTAAATAGCACACCGGTACAATTCCCGGTGGAATATTATTGAGACTAAGGGCGCGTTCCGACGACACGCACCCGCTACGCGCACGCCACGCGTGTCAGCACCCGCGTCTAACACGCTTTGAAATTTGTTGCATATAATTTAAGTCTTATGACAAATCAATAAATCTGAAATTGCATTTATCGACGTTCAACTGCACACTCTTCGCACACGCCACACGCCCGCCTTGATCCCGCTCCGCGCCGGCCCCGCGCTCGTCCCGCACACGCTCGTCACCCGCCCCGCTACGCTCTAACGCCTGCGCTTTTTATACAATTTCAGATTTATTAATTTGTTATAAGACTCAAATTATATGTAACAAATTTCAAAGCGAGTTAGACGCGGGTGCTGATACGCTTGGCATAGGCGTGGCCGTACGCGTGGCGTGAGCGTGGCGTACGTGTCGTCGGAACGCGGCCTTACTCTTATACTAAATACCTGTATTACCTAAGCATTTTATTCTGCTAATAAAGATTTTGACTTTCACAGTCACTTTGACTTAGTGATAGAGACAGCAAGAGACTTAACGACTTAAAACAGAGCAGCGTTTGAGTATTTAGGCATTCGCATATCTTCGATATAACAACTTCTCAGGGCGATGAGGGCAGTAATGTTGGGTTTAGGTTGAGGTGGTCTTCGAAAAAGGATAGGCACACTATTTTAGGGCGTGTGTGTGAGTGCTTGTGTGTGTTTACAGAATATGGGTGACAAATGAGCAGGCAGTCCACCTGATGGTAAGTGGATGCTGAAGCGAAAATTAAAAGTGTGAAAAATTTCAACATATAACACACACTTAGTATATATACATACGAAACTTACCTTCTTGTAAGTATAAATACACTTTCACTCGCGATAATGCACAAAAACGTTAGCAGAAACAAAAAAAAAACAAAATACTTAAATAGTTTTTAATTTGTTATTTTCAAAGAAATCATTGATTAAATTTAATATTAATATTTTTGGCATTATTACAGCATAGATATGTTAAAGTCAAAATTTATAACCAGTCAAAACCACGTTTTGAGCAACGTTCTTAGTCAGGTTATGTCTGATTTAAAGTTCAGACTATTTTATTTCAAATTATTCTACGCTTGTGGTTCAAATTCATATACTGTAAAAAGTATACTCGTTTTATAGTTAAATTTGCATAATTAGTCTTTCACTTAAAAGCCAGGTCTGGTCTAGTCGTTTTACTAAACGGGAACCGTTCAATCAGCGGGCTGAATGATATTCAGCCGATGCGTCTAAATAACGATGCACCTATCTTGTAATATCAGCGACAGTAGGTTAAGGTGGCCCTTAACAGATAATTTATAGATAACTCTTACATGAAGATTGAAAAATCGACCTTTCGTAAGATAATATTAGCCTACAGCTGAAACCAAACCAAAGTTGAGCCTGCTAATATGTATTATTTACACCAGCATTATAACAAATATACAGGGGTTATTTGGCTAATAGGCAATAATCGGCCAAACTTGCAGAGAATGTTCAGATTAAGTAATATAGACAAATGGTGAAGAAAAATTAATTAAAATAACCTCAAACATTCTGTCCTTTTTATCTTTTTAATTCAAAATGTGTGGTAATGTATCATTTTGACTAATTTTACTGCGCATGCGCACATTCGTAAGGGTCGATCGGCAGGCAAAAACCTTGTTGCCCATAAATCACATTCAATTTGGGATAATTTCAAATAAAAGTAGAAGCCTTATTTATTCGTATTTTCAAAAACTGCAATAACGGTATATGATTATTTATATATATGAACTTCAAATTTAAAACATGGCTTCTCTTTGAAAAATAACCCTGTATACACACTTCAATCATAATTGTAATATAATTTTTATAGAATAAGAGAGACAAACGAGGACACAGTCCACATGCACATTATAAGTGGATGCTATGGCCCATAAACATCGTATATCCTAGATTAAGGCCCGTATTAATAAATGTTACCCAACGACAAACTCAAGTGCGTAATCATTTGATACGCCCTCACTACGATATCAGCATCTCAAGATCGTTGCTAATTAATAAACACGTAAGAACAGTATCTCAAAACTCTGTACTTAGGAATACTGTTCTGTGACTTGCACTCAATTACACACTCTTGAGAGTCGAGTTTCGTTTATTAATTAGTCTGGCACTCAGCTGATATCGTAAACCTAAAACGCATCTTGGGATATGTTTATTAATAAGATCATAACCTCAAGATTGTACTCAAGTGCGTGTACTTGAGCTGAGTAACGTTTATTAATACGGGCTTAAGAATCAAATGTAGATACGTTGTCATCCCTGATGACTGAAATGAAATACTCCGTTTCCAGTAAAAAAGGATCTGCGATTCTCTACACTCACCATACGACACACAGCAGCATTAAGCTGTTATTGTACGCTACCATTCTGTGAGAGCGTGGTCCTACTCCAGTCGAGCCCAACCATTCGTTCTACACTCATAATAAAGCTGCGGCGTGGTCCTACCACGAATAAAACTCCACTTTTATTATTTGTTAGACATTTTTAAAATATAAATGGAGGAATTAATTACATGTTTTATATATTACAAAAATTATATTCACATTTCAAGTTATTTGCAGTAACTTAATACCAGAAAGAGCGACAGAATTCTAGAAAATTTGTTATAATTTAAACTTAAACAGTATATAAAGCAAAATGCCAAATGAAAAAAGGCTTGCCTTATAAAATAATATGTCAAAACGGACGCAATTTTATCAAAATATAAAGCATATAATACAGATGTTGCAAATTTTAATTATTTACAAAAAAAGGTTTTAAAAACTGACTGCCTTACTCATAAAGTATAATAAATTAGTATAGTATAAGTAGCGGCATGAAAGTATAGCGGTGACCGTTATTGCGCATAAGTCGAAAATATGGTATCATGGGGTAGTAAGCAGTTCGCGGGGCCGGTGTGCGTCGTTCGCACGCGCTAATTGGCTCTCCAGTAGCATTCGTTGCAATTCAATTCGTGCGCGACAGTACCCACGCGCAGCTATCCCCTCCACGTTTCGTTCAGAGCTAGACTTACGTGCCGCGACTTGGAAGTAAAGTAAATTTAAATAATGCTTAAATTTGCTGTCTCTCTCTCTCTCTCTCTCTCTCCCTCTCTCTCGCTCACACACTCTCTTTATGACAAGAGAAACATACAGGTATAGAGATAATTAATACTCAATATACAATAACAATTACCATTACAGCCTATCAAAGGTCCACTCCTGAATATAGGCTACCCCCAAGAATGCTTCATATTTGTCACGGTTGCCGCGTGAGTTGGCAGCCACAATATTTTTTTTTAGTTGTTATTCGGAAAACGCTGCTGCCCATCTCCATTTTCTCCCCTCTGTCGCGTCTTACGATTACGACACACACGGGACAATATGGGATAGTGAATATTCTTACAACGCCCCTACACGGTTATATAATTAAGTAGGGGATAGTGAATGATTAAAGGCCGTTTATAAAATTGTGCAAACATATTATGAACATTTTTTAAAAATCTCTTTAATATACAATATGCATTGAGAGCTGTAATAGCCCAAGAGCCGTGGTAGCTCAGATGGTTAGGGCTCGCTGTTAATTTTACAGTACGCAAGCAACCCAGGTTCGATCTCCGCCGGCACCAATTAAACTGTTAATGACAATTTTAAGTGCCGATTTACCACCACGTTCGTCACAACGTTTATCACCACGGATCACTCCCCGAAGTTGCATGTAACATCAAAGGACTGTTGAACTGCTTCGGGGAGATCCCATGGCTCAAATAATTCCATTATTTGATCCTGCCCACATGCAAAATACGCGCTTAGACGTGGAGTTGCGGAAAACAGACCGTCGTAAACTAAACTAAACTTACCACCACGTGCTCGGCGGTAAAGGAAAATCGCGAGGGAACCGGCATATTTGAGAAATAAGAAAAAAAATATTTCGAAGACGTGTGAAGTTCGCCAACACGCATTGAGGCAGCACGGCGGATGCTTCCTTGCCATAAAACCTCAAAAATGAGAGGAGGCCTGTGCCCATCAGTGGGACGTATATAGGTTGTAACTTTATGCAATAATCTTTAAAATTAACAATGTTGACAACCTACGAACTTCGTTACACTCAAAAGAACTGTTAAATAGACATCGAGGTTTGAAAATACACAAATCAATTAACAAATTTAAATCTATTGTATTTCAATATAGCTGGTAACTAATTTGTTTTATTTTATTTCCTTTTTAGGTATTACAACTTCTTGAGTAATGCATAAAATCGTCCCTAAATCTAGTACTCAAAATCCAGTTCAATATTATTTTTTTGGTAAATATCGTATTGTTATTATTTCTCACCCTTGACAGCGAATATCAGTTAAACAATGAAGCAATTTTCTTTTAACTAATTATCATTTATAAATTAGAGATAGGTATCTACTCCTTATAACATCAGCTATCTGCCAGATAGTTCCGTCAAAATCAGTCTAGCCATTTCAGAGATTAGCCGGAACAAGCAAAATTTTTAAACATATGACGAAAGACACTCTGTGTATAATTTTATTATAGTCATAAAGTATTCATAATGCTTTCATTTGTGTATTTTAGGTAATTGTTTTAGTGTGTTGTTATCATCATAAATTGCAATTCAAAGTTCTAATATTAGTATTAACTAGCTGTACTATTTATTACATTTGGATTTTATGGGTTTTAATTTTGTTGCGCGGAACCCTAATTCTTTTTCTAGCCTTAGTTACTCCTTATTACATTTGCTACCTGCCAGTGAAAGTCCCGTCAAAATCATCCAGCCATTTTGGAGATTACCCGGACAGACAAAAAATTTAAAAATAGTTGTTTTTTGTTAAATGTTTAAATGCATTTAGTAAAAAGCTGTTATTTTGGCATTAAAAACAGACACTTCAACTTTATTTATTTGTATAGATTACTTAAGAGTTAGTACCATAAATGATGTCAAAGTTTTTTAAAGAGAACACGCACATGCTGTCCTTGTCTATAGAGTATCCTACCAGAAATGAAGTACAGACTGATGCAACAAACATTTTGTTTAAAATTTTCTTAATATAATGACAAACAAGCACACATGCCATTTGATGGTAAACGGATACAGTGGTCCATAGACATCTACATCTATCCTCGATTAAGAATCAAAATACAGATGCATTATCACTCTTGTTACTAAAAAGGGATTCCGGTTCTCATCACCATACAAAATACAGCAGCATCAAGATGCTATCTCATGATGGTAATCTGTGAGAGTGTGGTCGTCTCCGGTTGAGCCATCCCATTCGTGCTGCACATCATAGTCATAATATAGCTGTGTTGCTCTACCACATTGTTTGTAAATAAAATAAAATTACATAGTTTCTAGTAAATTCTAAAGCAATTAAGATTATTTACTAAAGTAGTAAAAATAATGGCTTATCCAAAATTGTTTTTATACTCTAGATGAATTTTATTATTATAAATAGAATTATAAACAAAAAAAGTTACATATAAAACATTTTGTGTAAAATTGACTAAATACATTTATATAAAATGATAATAACTGTTGACATGTACACTTCTTTTGATATAAATATGTTAGCGGCCAAACCCGATTTCATTCAGACCAAACTAGTTTGTCCTAGGCCAAATCGCCTAGGCATAATTGAGTCAATGAAAATAATTTTTGTTAAATGTTGACATTTTCAATGTATTGGTTGTTTTTTCGTAATTGGTCTTAACTGTTTTAGTTTGTCTTAAATTCTTACTCATTATTAAATTGTTAAAGGGTTCTTACAATTTTCTCTATATTATGTACTTTACGGAATGGTAATGTAGACCAAAATTATCGTTTAGTGTGCCCGGTACATTGGCACAATATCAGGCACATTATTATTATTATTATTATTACGAGGTAGTAGGTCTGCTTTTCTGCCTGGGAGTCCGTGTGTATACCACCCTCTTACATATTTCTGTTGTATACAAGCAGCAGGGAATGTACAGTCTGCAGGCTATAGAGGGTCAGCAGTACAATTACATGTTGTGAGGCATTCCATCTTATCTCATATTTACGTGGTAGAGTCACGTTGCAGCACGAATGGGTCGTCTCGAAGGACCATGCTCTCACAGAATGCCAGCATAAAATAGCAGCTCATGCTATGTTTCGTACGGTGAGTGTAGAGAACCAGAGACCCATGGAAAGGAGGCATTTCTCAGTCCTCAGGGATGTCAACACATCTGCATTTGGATTCTTTATCAAGGATATATGTGTAGATGTCTATAGGTCACAGTATCCACTTACCGTTAGGTTTACTGTGTGCTCGCTGGTCACCCTTATTCTATAAAAAATATCTTAGACCTTAGAGATGTAACGTTTATGTAGCATATCATTATCTACATATCATTATCAAATTATAATTCTTATAATCTTAAAATTTCCATAAGAGAAAGATAACAAATGTTATAGAAATATATCATTCTTTTCACAGTAGAATGTATGTTGCATAAGTCTATATACCATATTCCGTTTATCCACCCTAAAAAGTCCACCCGGAAATGTATACTACCTTATTGCACTAATAATAAAAAGGGTGACTGTTTTTGGATGGATAAACGAAATAACCTGTATACACCGTCCAAATTAACCCCCGCACACATCCCTCCCGTTGGAAGCACCAAATATTAACCGACACTCCACAATTTACACTATATTGTTTAGATTCACTACTCTGCATGCATAATTTGAAAAATCTGCTTACCTTGTGGTGCACCATACGCTGGTGCCCCGTACACTGGAGGTGGGGCCCCATATGAACCGTAAGCGGGAGGCTCAGCCTAAAACAAAATAATTCAAGCCTTAAATTATTATCCCCCATAACTCTTCACACAGCCCTCTCACATATAGGTACTGATTGTGATGATTATTTTTTTATTATATAGCTAAAAGGGTGGTCACATAAAATGGAAGCCGATTTCACAGAACTTAAGAATCTGACTGAAGTTCTTAGAAGAACTTAAGAATCTCTATATTTTTTTTTATAGAATACGGGTGACAAACGAGCACACAGTCCACCTGATGGTAAGTGGTTGCTGTGGCCCATAGACGTCTACATCTATCTTCGTTTGCGAATTAAAATGCTGATGCGTTGTCAGCCGTGAGGACTCAGATAGAATAGAATGTCTCTTTTCCAGTAAAGAGGGTCTCCAGTTCTCTACACTCACCATAAGAAACACAACAACATTAAGCTGCTATTTTAAGCTGGTATTCTGTGAGAGCGTAGTCCTTCCCCGGTCGAGCCGACACATTCGTGCTACAACTATACAATTAATATAGCTGCAGCATGGCTCTATAAAAATCAATTGCTGTACGTTAGCCTTGATCCGAGTCCGAGTCTGTCTTGCTGAAACTCAAAAATATTTGAGTTTCAGCAAGACGGAGTAAAAAGTTTAACAGACAGCAATTAACAATTGAAATTGTGATGACTTTTTTTGTGTTTGAATGGATCCCCAGATAGTTTAGTTTTGACGGCTCCATGACGTAGTGGCTTAGTATGAGTAATGAGTTGCAGCGCTGGGGGCCGCGGATTCGAATTCCGCACAGAACAAGTATTTGTATGACCTACAAATAATTGTTCCAGGTCTGGATGTTTGTCCTTGTGCAATTTATGTTAACTATGGAACCCTACCTCTACACAGGTTTTCTTTTGTTTAGATTTTTGTTTTGATTGACAGCTATTTTTTAAATAAAATTTATATAACAAAAATAAAATAAAATAAATTGTCACACATATACATGTTAAATGTTATTTTATGTGCATTAAACTTCTATTATAACTATAATAATCACATTTTTTATAGATTATGGTTGACAAACAAGCACAAAGTCCAAACGATGGTAAGTGGATGCTGTGGTTCATAGAAATCTACATTTATCCTCCATTAAGAATCAAAATGTAAATGCATTGTTACCCCATTAGGACTAAGATGGAATGCCTCGTATCCAGTAAAAAAGGGTCTTCGGTTCTCTGCACTCACTATACGAAACACAGCAACATTAAGCTGCATTACATAGCATAATTCATGATGATATTTTGTGAGAGCGTGGCCCTTCCCCGAATGAATGGACCCATGTGTGCTGCAACCATAAATAGCTATCAGCAGCATGGCTCTACCACGTAAAACATGTGACTTACTTCATTGTTGTATGTTAATCACTTAATCCTCAACTCACCATGTAGACCTGAGAAGGTGGAGCTTGGGCTCCCTCGAAGCCCACAAATTGCATCATGACGTCACCGTCCACTGTCAAGTGCGATATGCGCTGGTACGGAATACGATGCGGAAACTCGCAGAAGTGTACACCATTCAATGCAATCTGAACATTAAATTTATATATTCATATTTATAACATTAGAATTCCAGAATACAAGTGTCATTGTTGTCATATTTTTTTTACAATGTAGTAGTGATGTAAGAATATCCACTATATCATATCAACCCATGGGTGCCGTAAGAAGCGATAGATGGAAACAAATCAGGAGGATGGGCAGCAGCGTCTTCTTGGTAACGACTAAAAATAAAAAAATGCAGTTGCCAACCTGCTTGTCAAGCTTGGCTACTATGTGAAATATTCCCCCTATGAGGCAATCTATGTTCAGCAGTGGACTTATGAATGCTGTTTTGAATGAATATTAATTATATACAGTTATTTTACAAAGAGGAGTCAAATTTTCAACTTAAGTTCAAATATATAATATTACTAGCTGACCACCAGGCAGACGTTGTTCTGCCCTTTCCAACGACCATTTGCTTTCCTAAAAAAAACTCCTGAGATTAGCAATAAAAAAAATTGAGGGTCACTTATCGGGGTAAAAATTATCCTATCTCTCAAGTTGGACCAAACTGCACAGTGTGCAAAATTTCATTGAAATCAGTTCAATAGTTTAGGAGTTCATCGCGGACAAACAACGTGACACGTAATTTTTATATATAAAGATAATGATATACCGCTGCAGTTTTTGAAAATACGAGTAAATAAGGCTTCTACTTTTATTTGAAATTATCCCAAATTGAACAAGATTTATGGGCAACAAAATTTTTGCTTACACCAATCGACCC
Source organism: Parnassius mnemosyne (assembly GCA_963668995.1). NCBI lineage: Eukaryota > Metazoa > Arthropoda > Insecta > Lepidoptera > Papilionidae > Parnassius > Parnassius mnemosyne. Next base: position 18,444,125 of record CAVLGL010000082.1, on the reverse strand, counting down.
TTACGAATGTGTGCGTTAGCAGTAAAATCAGTTAAAATAATACATTACCATGCATTTTGAATTTAAAAAATAAAAAGGACAGAATGTTTGGAGATGTTTTTAAATTAATTTTTCTTTGCAACAGGGGTGTGTAGTAATAGACTTACAAAAGGGATGATAGGGATCCCTATAAGGCAATCTATGCAGGTCTGTGTTCAGCAGTGGACGTTAATTGGCTGTAACGGCAACAGTAATATCACTTACCTTCAAGGACTGTGGCTCGCAAAGCACCAAGGCTTCGAAGGCCTCGCCCCTCACCAGTGGCATACCACCAGCAGTTTCCTCCACACCCCAGTTCATGGCGGTGAGATGGTTCCGCACCACGCACATCTCGACGAAACGGAAGTTGAGATGCAAAGCTATATCGTCGCGGGGGTCCGTGTTCGGACCGCACTGGAGGTTGATCGCAAATCTGAAATTGATGCCAAGTTAGGCCAATGTCAGGAAAGGAGGAAGCTTACATTTCGATGATTTATGCAGGAAACTCTCAAAAGTTTAAGATTTTTATTAACCCTAGAATACTAATGTTAGTCAATTCGACTAACACTGCACCCAAATCTTGCTGTCTCTTTCTAATTAATGCGCCGCGCGACTTGATCATTCGTGTCAACTCAGTCGCCGGTCGGACGTTTACGGGAGTAATGGTGTCGAGCCGGTAAGTACAGCCATTTTGGAAATAATTCGTTTTTGTTAGTCGATATGACTAATGATTAGTATTTATGTAACTTTTGCGATAAATGTCTTTGTATTATTATCGTGAATTATTCGTTTGTTTATCGTATTTTGTTTCATTTTAGATTAAAAAATGACTTCTTCACGACCCAGTAACACACGTAATTATACGGACGAAGAGTTGGTGAGATATTTGAATGATGAGGGCAGTGATGGTGATGTGGAATCTGCTGGAAGTGAGACAGAGGACCAGTTAGAGATCGAGCAGGTGGAACAAACGGATGAAGAAGATAGGCCAACTGAGGTAATATCATCCAATGTATCTAACCCAGATTCATCTATAATATCCGAGGAGACTTCGACAACACAGGAGAGTACAGCCCAAGAGAGTAACAATTCTTCTCTTCGTTCAAATATCATCCCCTTTTCTCAGAGAGTTTTACGCGGGAGAAATAGGTATGTTTGGTCTACCGTAAGGCCCCAGTCCAATAGAACTTCAAGCTCTAATATTGTACATATATCCCGAGGTCCAACTAGTCACTGCAGAGGTATAAAAGGTCCGTTGGCATGTTTTGAATTGTTTATAACTGATGAGATCTTAGATGAAATATTAAATGGACTAATGCAGAGATAATAATAAAACAACAAAATTATGCTACCCTTCGAAGCACTCAGCAACCCACAGACAAGTGTGAAATTAGAGCACTAAATGGGATCTTCATACTTTCCGCTGTTCTCAAAGACAACCACTTGTCTACTGACGAACTTTTCGACTCATCTTTATCTGGTACAAGATATGTATCTACAATGAGCAAAGATAGACATGAATTTCTTATAGGTTGCCTTAGATTTTATGATAAAAATTTAAGATTATCTTCTCAAAGTAGGGACAGATTTATACCGTTTAGAAAAGTATGGGAGTTATTTATAGAAAAGTGCAGAACAAATTACCACCCTGGCATGTACATAACTATCGACGAACAATTGTTAGCCTTCAGAGGCCGATGCCCATTCAGGATGTATATACCCAATAAACTCGCAAAGTATGGCTTGAAAATAGTTATGATGTGTGATAATGGGTCAAAATATATGATCAACGCAATACCATATATAGGAAAAGCCACTGATACCGGGGGACTGCTCTAGGCGAGTACTTTGTAAAAGAGCTTACCCGACCCCTTCATGGTTCAAACCGAAACATCACAACTGACAATTGGTTTACGTCCATTCCTCTAGCTAAGTCACTACTTTGCGAGCCATACAAATTAACTATAGTGGGTACCTTGCGTTCTAATAAAAAAGAAATACCCAATGAGATGGTTAACACCAGAACTAGGGACATCAATGTTTTGCTATGATGGTCCTTTGACCGTGCTATTATACAAACCAAAACCAAACAAGATCGTTTATTTTTTATCATCCTGTTCAGAAGAAGGAACTGTCAACCAAGAAACCAAGAAGCCACAAGACGAATCGATGGCCTATGTGCACCTTTTATGGGATGTTAAACATGACTTTTATAAACAGCTACGTTATTTATTGTGAAAATAAACTAAATGCCAATGAAAAACCTTTAAATCGAAAACAATTCATGAAAGAATTGCATACAGCCCTTGTTAATCCTTACATGGAGAGATGTCTAACTAAGCCGACATTGCATAAAAAATTAAGAGCTAACATTCAAGACTTGGTTCCAGATAGTTCAGCAGAAAGTAGCACTAGTTCTAATGAAGCTTCTGGATTGAAAAAAAGGAAGATTTGTAGCTATTGTCCATATAAAAAACATAGCATGACAAATCTATGTGCTCAAAGTGCACTAAAAATATATGCGGCGAACATAAAGTTGAAATATGTGTCAACTGCAATAAAGACTAATAATATTTTTTTTATGTATTCATAAAACATTATTCTATAATATTTAACTTTATTTAGAGGAGGTTAAAGGTTTTTATTATTATTTTTTTAAAGTTAATGAGACTGATGTTTGGATCTCACTAAAATAATTCATAAATACTTTAACTGTGTTGATTACTTAATAAATATTTTAAACTAACTTTGCTTTTTATTTTAAATAAAATAAAATAAACCAATAATTAAAATAACAAATAATATATATGTATTTATACTATATAACTATTATTAAGTAGGTTTATATAGGTGTTAGTCGAAACGACTAATAATAAGTATTTCCGTATAAAAAATATGATTAGTATTCTAGGGTTAAGGAACAATAGTTTAATAAGGATAATTACTTTATATACATTATTATATATTTACGAAATCTTAATGATGATATACATTTTTTGTTAGGAGGGTACAACGATGATTGGATGGTAGGCTCGGATTTTCTTGCTCACCCTTGCATGACAGGTAAGTAAATGTTATGTAAGATATAAAGATGTAAAGAAGAATTAAGGCCTTTTTACTCTTTTTAGTGGACTAAGGACTAAGGTGTCTTCTTTTATAGGTGACAAACGAGCAGACAGTCAACCTGATGGTAAATGGATGCTGGGGCACATAGCCATCTCCATTTATTCTCAATTAATATTAAAATGCAGATGCGTTGTCACCCTTGAGGACTAAGATGAAATGCCTCGTTACCAATATGAAGGGTCTCCGCTTCTCTACACTCACCATACGAAACACAGCAGCATTGAGCTGCTATTTTACGCTGGTATACTGTGAGTGTGGTGCTTCCCTGGTCAAGCCGACCCATTCGTGCTACTACTATAATATAAAAAATGTTAAAAAAGGTCTCTGGTTCTCTACACTCGCCATAGGAAACACAGCAGCTGTTATTTCATGCTGGTATTCTATGCGAGCTTGGTTCTTCTATAGTGAACCAACCCATTCGTGCTACAGCCACAATAACACACCAGAAATTTAAATTGTACAAGTACTAAGAACTCACCTCTGCGCACCGGGAGGCACGTTGCCTTGAAACCTTATCATGCGGCCAGGGTACATGCCCCCGGGGATGGGATGCACGCATGGGATTACCTGTCAACAAAAAATATGATTTATTATAATAATTAGTGACCCGTCCCAGCTTCGCCTGGGAGGATAGGCTATGTATTTAGATTTAAGATCATTAAAGACTGCTTATTTTATCAATTTTTCGTTTTCTTTTTAAATGTCAAGTTTTACGGTTAAAATATTATAGCTTACATCAGTCCCGGCATTGCTCTCTATTTGTTGTGAAGTTATATTACAATTAGTTCAGCCATTCTATAGATATGCCCAATGTCCATACAGACAGACAGACAAACATCTTAAAATGGGTTATTGTAAAAGTTTTTTATTTATTTATATGCATAGAATAAAAACCTTCAAACAGAATTTCAGTCACAGCAGACAGTTTCAACAGAAGCTAGCCTTCTGCGCATTACAGGATTATATCCATTTTATGAAAAACAAGAAAGATACCATAATAAATGATCTCTTATTGAAATTTGGTTTATTTTAACAGTACCTATTAAGGCAGATAACAAATAAAATAGGTAAGGTTCAACTTATGTCAAAGAAAAGAAATGGATTGACCCCGACTCCACCTGGTACGAGTCTGTCCTACCCCTAGAGTGGTTTTATAGAGCCGGAGGCACGTAGGGAGAGCAGCCTCCACCTGCTGTAAGGAACAATGCCTGCGATTTGTTACGCAAAGGCGTAGGGGCTGCTCTTCCCGCAGTGCCGGGGACTTAGCAGTCTCAAAATAGATACAGAAATCCTTCTGAATCAGTCCCCCTATTTTTTTTATGATGAAGGGGATTTTTTTCTCATAAAATGGATTTATATTTACATTATAAATGCAAACATAAAAAATATAGATATTTAGAAATTGATTTTTTGTGAATTGCTACATCAGCTTACAATTCGAATCGATTTAAAAAAATCTAACTATTTCGGAAAGAATCAATATCCCTACTGACAATGACAATAAAAAATGGCATCAGTTTTACGGTAGCAATTGACATAAATATTGCAAAAATAATTGATTTTCAATAATTTTTTCCTCAAAAAGTACACATCTCCACATGTTGAAACTTTGTGTGTGTGCTTATAATAATGTAACCTTTCAAAAAAATATATCAACCCCCAACTCGACAGACTTCAATGGAAAGTCGTACCCAAGAGGATCCAGGATAAAGAAAGGAACACTTCAATAGTTTGGGCACCAAAAAATGAATTCATAGAGTGACAAGTGTTTTAATATGGTTCCATAAATTGTACTAAAACTTGAAGCACAAACTGTAACTTAATTATGAAATTTTGGGGGACTGAGTCTAGCAGGGGTTTTTCATCCTCCCTCTTCTCACCCAGCCTCTCAATTCTTGGTAAGGGGTAGTTAATTTTAAGTTCTTCCTAGCCTGACATTTACCATGATGATGAATACAGAAAAATTCATAATCTGTTTTAGAGGAACACCAATATTTAAGGTCATATGAAAAAACAAAAAACTAAATTCATAGCTCCCCACTAGTGTGTTTTCAATCAATTACAACAATTTAACAAGTTAATAAAAATATTTAATAGAATAAAATATCCTAGACAACATATAAAATAATATTCCATTTCACCATTGCTAATTTTACCTGTGTAATCTAAAGATACTATGTCTATTATGTTTCTGAATAAGCGTGTTATGCTTATTACCTACAATAAGCTATCTTATACCTGTCTTAATTTGGTGACAATTACGAATTATATTGCACAAGAGGAAAGTCATCATTATAAAGCTAAATCGTAACGCCCCGTCGCAGTAGAGCACCGGTAAAGCCTTTAAAACTGAAGAGTCATCAAGAACTATTTAGATTTTTGGTTTCTGATAAAACAATAGTGTACATTGTGTTTACATGGCAAATAACACTCGTAGAAAATATCGATGGTGCCCTTGAAATTGTTAACAAGAGGCGTATCCAAATTTGTTATTTGCGGTAACCGAAATTATACTTATTTTCGTTTACTAGAAAGAGATTACTTACAGGGTTGTAAATTGGTGGAGCAGCCATCTTCTCTATACGCTTCGACAAAATTGATTGCAAGACAAATTAACTGAGTTTACGCCTAAATACTATGGATACCAGACAAGCATTAATAAAATATTACGTTATCCAATACTCGACGTCGACGCACTAGAAAACTGTGGAAATTTAATGCGTCATACGTCATACGTCATACCCATAGGTCATACCAAAGAGTATAATAAGTATATACAGGTCATACCATAGGCTTAAGCCCGCCATACACGAACACGATCAAGTTTACCGTCAAGTTTGCAGCGCACTTGAAGCGGCATCCGGTAAACTTGACGGTGTATGGCTAGCAGTGTGCATGACAAGTCTACTTGAGTCAAAATTGTATTTCGATTCTGCCGTGCCGACTTGATCAAGCCTGCAAGCTTGCAACTCATTGCTAAGCCAAAACTTTATTGTTCAATGTGAGGAAGCTTAATATGCAACATCGAGGAAAATTAATATTATAACAACGTGAACGTCTTTGAAACGCAGATAATTTACGTACTTAACATTTTAACCGACGTCAAAAAAGGAGGAGGTACTCAATTCGACTGTTTTTTTAATGTGTTAGTTACCTCAGAACTTTTTTCTAGGTGAATCGATTTTGATGATTCTATTTTATTTGAAAGTTGGTGCTTATAATTTAAAAATCACATAATATAAATTTGATCAAGATCTGACTTGTAGTTTGGGAATTATCTTTAATAATGCGTATTTGTATTGAAGTCGGTTGTACAAAATTTTTAATTTCATTAGTTGTCTCTGTTCCTCTCTTTTTAAAATACTTTACCTCCACACTAGGATTTTCTTCTGTATCACAGGGACAGTTTTCATACATAGAAAAGATCCAGAACAATTATTTGTAGGTCATACAAATACTTGTTCCGTCCAGGATCCGAACCCGCGGCCCTTAGCACTGTAACTCATTACTAAGCCACTGCGCCACGGAGCCGTCACTTGTCTGTTTCACATTTTTTGCTATTTACTATTGAGATTATGTTTTTCGTTTCATTAACCAGTTTTTGCACCTCATCGAACGATCTTTCCTTTTTGTTTTCTTAATTGCGAACAATAAGCCTAGGATGCCTAACGCATCGTCGTCCGCCACTAGTGACGCCATGGTTTCAACCACAGAGTGCATTATATATAGGGAAGGGAATTGGTTTCAACTGATGCGGGTGCGGCATCATGCAAACTTGACGGCGAACTTGAACGTGAGAGCTCTATATGGATGCACTGCAAATTGGACGCCGCTTCAAGCGCGCTGCAAACTTGACGATAAAATTGATCGTGTATTGCATCCATTATAGGAATACATAGATTACTGTATATATACTAAAGTTGGCGCAAGAATTCCAGGGTTGCCAACTTTATATTTTAGGAGATCGTACGATAAACTGGAAAAAATCGTATTTAGCTAAAAACTCAATAAAAAAAATGTACTCATTAAGATTTCAAAAAAAAAAATGGTAAAAAATATAAATATAATGTTATTATTATGTTAAAGCAAAATTTAACATTGAGGTATGAAGTGTAGAGTACAAGGAGAACCATCTTATAAAGAGCGGAAGTTGTCAAGAAAAGTGTCCTACTATTTACTGAAAATAGAGGTTCCAAAACGTACCACAATAGCGCTGGCGTCTGAAAAACTACGATATGAAGATGAGCTGTTGTGAACGGAGTGAATTCAGCTGAATTAAAATATTAAAAAATTACATGACATAGTTAGTAAAATGCCAGTATACAAAATCTCAACTATTTACGTAGTACAAAACCAAGCGGATTGGTCGGTCTTTGTTTATATCTCCATCTTATTCTAATTACTTTTGGCCCTTATTGGACGCGTATTTAGAGACACTTTTCTTATATAGAGATGGTCCTCCTTGTACTCTACACTCCATACATTTAAGGTATAATATTTAAGAATCTGACACTAAACTAGAGCTCGTTCAATTTTGATGTTATTGATTTTCCATATCGATAAAATGAACCTCATCAATTATCATATTTGTTTTGTTATAAACATTATAAGATTTGAAAAGATCGTAAATTTTGCGTACGGTTTCGAATTGACGATCGTACATCGTACTAGGGCCAAAAAGATCGTATGAATACAATTTAAATGTTACGGTTGGCAACACTGAATAACTTTGCGCACGATTGATGGCGTACTTAATGTTACCAACCTAACAAATATTTTTTTCTTTCATTTAATCTTATTACTAAAATTATATAATTATATCAAATTACATAAATGACCGAATTGATTACCAAAGCTCAGTTAAAAAAAAACTGTAATGTTCAGCTTAAACTTACAAAGACCTAATCAATTTTAAACCCTATATTTATTGTTGATTCGCATAACAAATATATTTCTTGATTGTAACTTCCGTAAGTTTGACACTACACTACACAAGTTTCTATGGTAAGATTTAAATTAATATAAATTATTCCTTAAAAACATTTGAAAACGCTTAATTTATGCGTAAGAGTTTGAGAAAAAAAAACTAAAAACACGTTTCTCTTTTATTTTTAGTATTCTTCTCAACAAACCCTTTTATTTAATACCCATATCATGGGAATGCACAAAAAATAAATAGTTCTCTATCTTTGAGAGTCCGCCATATTGGATTTAGATGACGTCACTTAATTTCATCCAAACTTAATGTATACGCAAAGTTTCAGCTCCATCCAAAACCAAAAAGTTAGTAAAATTTAACTTTCAATTTTTTTTTACATATTTATAGGTGAAGATATTATATGCGTGTTAGAAATGACTATTATTATGATTAATGAAAAAAAAAAGTATTTTAAAAATATTTATTATAAAGAACGAAATTAAAAGTACATGGAAATCTTGTAAATCTTTTATTGAATACCTAGATCTATTTACAAATTTGGTGTACCAATGGTTCTGCAGTGGGGGTCAACGCCTTCCATTCGCACATCTTCATCAGAATCCATGCCAGTCTTCATCGGAAGACTCAGATGTGTCGCCTGTGACATTAATTATAAATTTATCCATTTCCATATCCATCAGCCTATCTGATTCGAAATATTTATCTCCTATTTTTTTTTACATGTAGACATACATTGAGCCATTCTTCTGTCGTTACTGTTCTGAACGCCACTTCAGTTATAGCAGCTATTTCGCTAGGAGCTTGAGTGATATTTCTCTGCAATGGGCCTCTTTACTATTACCCAATTATTTGTCCATCTTGGCAACGATTTGGCTATACTTGTGGACAAGCGCTACATTGAAGACGAGCATGTGTGAACACAAAATACATTCCAGTGACTAGCAGCGCTTTTTAAAGTTATTTAACAGTTTCTCACATTTTTAATACTTAATTATAATAGTTTACGATCAGCCAGTTAATAGTTTCACGAATTCTTGCATTATTCCATTAATATAACTGCGAGTCATGAAAATAATAAAGAAAACATGTTTGCTGTCGGAGTTTCGTTACATTCCCCTGACTAATTTTTTTTAAAATGATAGTGGAGCAGCAAATTGTTACACAGTGGAACAATAAAGCTGCGTGCATAACGAAGCATTCCTTTAAAATCACTTAGCATTTTTTATATTTTATTGTGTAATTAAAGTAGCCGCAAATTTATTTTTAAACTAAAAACTAAACAAAATGCAGATTGTAATATGTAATAGTTTAAAAGTTTTGTATTGTTTTGATTAAAGAAGCTTATTTAGTTTAATTTATTTAGCTTATTTAGGTTAATATATTTAACTAAGCAAAATAATTTCAATATAATGATTTCTTATATTTACGCGAACACTACACATTTAAATAAAACTAATTTTACGGATTTTATCGCGTATATTAACTTCTTTTACATTCCCGACGTTTCAAGCACTTTACAGCACCCATGGTCACAGAGGGGACTGAGGTGTATGACGTCCCAATGTCATAGTTAACCACGGCTACCTCCAGATTAAAAATGATTAATTTTTGTTCCGATCTACGCAGTATGAACTTACAGTATCATGAAGTCTTGCAGTTGTATGCTTGGGTTGGGATTTAATTTTATTAATTATGGGATCCCAAGCAGATGGTAGCACCCAGCCATCTTCTCTATTGAAATTAAGATGTTTTTTGATTTCAATAGCCTCGCGAATCATCCTTGGTAGGAATCGGTGTTCTTTAGCGAGGATTTGTGGTCTATCAAATCTAATGTAGTGACGGGTGCGATCCTGTACATGTTCACAGACTGCAGACTTCCCGGAGCGTCTATTCTTCACATCAGCTATGTGTTCTTTAACGCGGGTTTTTATGGATCTTTTAGTTTGTCCTATATAAGAGAGACCACATGCACATTCCAGCTTGTACACTCCTGCATCTTGCAGAGGAATATTACACTTGACTGATGGTAAAAACTGACTAATCTTCTTCGGCGGCTTGAAATATGTGGCTTGCACTGTGTGCTAAACCACCGAAGTTGTATGGGTTACCAAAAATACACAAGCCCAATGCTCCACTACGTCCTATAGTGAGCCAAATCGATTCACCAACTTACAGATTGGCTCAACACTTAGCTAATATACTCTCACCGCTCAAGGGACATACAAGAGCACACACAAAGGATTCCTACCATTATGTCAGCGAGATTAAAGACCTACATCTGGCAGACAATGAAACTATGGTGAGTTTTGATGTGCACTCTCTGTTCACCTGCCTACCTGTTGAAGACTGCATCTCGATTGTTACTAGAAGGCTAGAGGAAAACAACATGCCCGTAGAATATGCAGTATTACTCAGACACTGCTTTACATCTGGCTACCTATTGTGGAAGGAGGAGTTCTACAAGCAAGTAGATGGAGTGGCGATGGGCTCACTTGTATCTCCCATTGTTGCTGATATATTCATGGAGGACTTTGAGGAGAAAGCCCTGCTTACTTCTCCCGTAAACCCAAGATTCTACAAGCGGTACGTAGACGACACTTTCACAATTCTACCTTTAGATAAAGTAACTGCATTTTTAGACCATCTTAACTCCTTAAATTCTAAAATTCAGTTCACAATGGAGTTAGAGGCAAACAATTCTTTAGCTTTTCTAGATGTGATAGTAATTCGGAATCCTGATAACACCTTGAGCCACACTGTGTATAGGAAAAAGACTCATACAGATAGATATTTAAACGGTGATTCTCACCAACCATCCTTCACAGTTAGCTACCGTGGGTAAATCTTTGTTTTAGAGAGCACAAGGGATCTGTGACAGTAAACACCTGGCCGCCGAGCTCCAACACGTCAAGCAAGTTTTGTACGACAATAAGCTTCAGGTCCCGCGCCTACGTCACAGTGAACGAGTGAAGCCGGCCACAGTCGAGCGAGTGCCTGCTGTACTGCCATATGTCAGAGGTGTCATTGACAAGATTGGCTACATCTTGAAGCGTGCTTCCATTAAAAGATATTTCAAGCCGCCGAAGAAGATTAGTCAGTTTTTACCATCAGTCAAGTGTAATATTCCTCTGCAAGATGCAGGAGTGTACAAGCTGGAATGTGAATATGGTCTCTCTTATATAGGACAAACTAAAAGATCCATAAAAACCCGCGTTAAAGAACACAGAGCTGATGTGAAGAATAGACGCTCCGGGAAGTCTGCAGTCTGTGAACATGTACAGGATCGCCCCCGTCACTACATTTGATTTGATAGACCACAAATCCTCGCTCAAGAACACCGATTCCTCCAAGGATGATTCGCGAGGCTATTGAAATCAAAAAACATCCTAATTTCAATAGAGAAGATGGCTGGGTGCTACCATCTGCTTGGGATCCCATAATTAATAAAATTAAATCCCAACCCAAGCATACAACTACAAGACTTCATGATACTGTAAGTTCATACTGCGTAGATAGGAACAAAAATTAATAATTTTTAATCTGGAGTAATGGAGTGTAGAAAGAAGGAGGACCATCAAATGTCCCTAAAAACGTGTCCAATAAGGGTGGCGCTGCAGTAGCATAGGATAAATTAAAAAAAAGCGCCAAAAGTAATTAGAATAGTTAGTTTTGTACTACGTAAATAGTTGTGATTTTGTATACTGGCATTTTACTAACTACTCTAATCATGAAATTTTTTAAATATTTGAATTCAGCTGACTTCACTCCGTTCACAACAGCTATCTTCATATCGTAGTTTTTCAGACGCCAGCGCTATTGTGGTAGGTATTGGAACCTCTATTTTCAGTAAATAGTAGGACACTTTTTCAAATTTCGCCCTTTATAAGATGGTTCTCCTTGTACTCTACACTCCATAATCTGGAGGTAGCCGTGGTTAACTATGACATTGGGACGTCATACACCTCAGTCCCCCCCGTGACCATGGGTGCGGTAAAGTGCTTGAAACGTCGGGAATGTAAAATAAGTTAATATACACGATAAAATCCGTAAAATTAGTTTTATTTAATTTCAATATGTTTGTAAAGAAATTAAAATTGGCAAAAAATACCTTCATTGCAATCAGAGACCTTACTTTTCCATTGAATATATTCAATGTTCCAATGATTAACAGTCCTAGTAACAAAAATCTATAAAAGGGCTTATTTTCGCTTTCATGTTCAGTTAATAATATTTTAATTTTTGTAATGAAGACAACAATTTTGTTATTTCGAAAAATTATTTGACAAAACAGTAATAAATGGTTATATAAATAGTTACAAAGAAAAACACGCAACTGATTAGTCAACAAGTTAGTCGGAGGATATAAACATACGATTATATTAATTTTTAATTCTGTTGTCAAAAGTAAATGTTTATTTTTTTTCATCTACAAACATATATTATATATATAAAAATATGATTTTTATTGAACCCGTTTTATTTAATTCACTGTGTTAGATATTAAACTGTTATTCAGTGGAACGCAAAGTCCTATGACTGAATTTCATTAACTTATTATAATTAATTTATAGCAGTTATTCAAATATATTATACATTTTATTGAAAATCAACTAATATATTTTATGAATTCAACGACACATTGAAACATATGAATTAAAAATTAGGACCTTCATTTCAACTTAGGTATACTTTTTAAAAAATCCGCCCGTAACCGAAATATACTAGCGTAAAGACTGACATAGAGTGCGAGGGAGAAGAAAATTCCTTATCACAAAAATGCAAGATAGAAAAGAATACCAAATCTCATGACTCTGTAACAAGTCGGCAAACAAGAAATAAACTCCCAGATTTTTGTAATTTTTTAAGGTAATAGTGGTTATTTTTACTAAGTAACTTTTTTCCAAACTGGTTACTTGTTCTGAAAGTGACTGGTGTAAATAATAGAAATAATCCTGGTAATTGTACATTTCACAGGTAAATAGGTAAATAGGCAACTAAGTATCTATTTATCAACCAAAAAAATGTATAACCTTACTCTACCACCCGCACCTCACGGTCACTAGTGCAATATTCCTTTTGAAAAAATGCTATTTTCTCCAAAGGGTTGCGCAGAGCTTCGGATTATATTCACAAGTCACAATGATAAAATTTTTAGCGTATTTAGATAAAATATATTTAGTAATGCTTTTGAAGCGCCACTAGACGCCCGCGTATGAGACGCGCGGTTCAATGTGCCAGGATAGTATAAATTTCGTATTATTTGATATTCACAATGCCCGATGCACGATTCATGCGAATGTTAAAACAATATTCTATAATCTATTTAATTATTAATTGTTAAATGTTTGTAATTATCAAAAGTAAGGGTGCGTACAGATTAAGTAACATGTTGTGTTACTTTTGTTTTATAGCAACATATAACAATACTGTACACATTAGAATAACAATGCAATATAACAATGTTATAAGACATTGTCGTATGACATTGTCGTTTGTCGTTCTGCCGTTCTTATATAATATTTGTGTCACGTTATATAACAAGTTTTATAACATTCAGCCTCCATATTACTGAAACAATTTATATAACAACGTTTTATGTGTACGCACCGTAATACTTATATGAAAAATAAAGCAGCCATTATGTACTCCGTGTCCCCGTTTTTTATTTACCTATCAAAACATTTTATAAAGTATATTAAATATAAATAGGTATACACTTAATTAAGTATCTACCTATTTATATTAACCATATGTTAAAAAAAAATTCCGGGGAAACTTACCATGACAGTAAATATTTTTCTCCAAGGATCATAGCCCGAAAATACAACTTTCCGATCTGATTCTTGGGGGTTCTTTTTTTAAGTTTATAGGTACAGTCACCTGGGATTTTATACATTTGAATTAATATCCAAAAATACCTGCCTTTCAGGTTCAGCTTATTCCCAGGAACATGTTATATGAATATTATTTAATTATTTCAGAACTATCATGCTGAAAATTCAGTTAATTTTCGAAGCTTTTCAATTTCGAGCACTAAATTTTTTTTTAAATCTTTTTACTGTTTACGTGGTATGGCTCTACCACTTTATACGTGGTAGAGCCATGCTGCAGCTATATTAATAGTATATTTGTACCGCGAATGTGTTGGCTCGACCGGGGAAGGACCACGCTCTCACAGAATACCAGCGTCAAATAGCAGCTTAATGCTGCTGTGTTTCGTATGGTGAGTGTAGAGAACCGGAGACCCTTTTTACTGGCAAAGAGGCATTCCATCTTAGTCCTCACGGGTGACAACGCATCTGCATCTTGAGCCTTTCTTGAGGATAGATGTAGATGTCTATGGGTAACAGTAACCACTTACCATCAGGTGGACTGTGTGCTCGTTTGTCACCCTATCCTATAAAATAAATATTTAACAATCATTTTTCGATAGTCCTTGTAAGTAAAATGTACATCACTAGCTAACACACTCAATGACAAATAAAAATTAGACACGCGTTTTGGGGGCTGTCAAGTCGTCTTTACGCCAGTCACGGAAGTATAGACAAACTGGAACCCACACTCAAATAATCAAATGACCGTAATGTAACCCTTCTTTTCCCTACTGGATAGCCAACGTGACGACTAATATTTCCCCATTGACAGCCATTATGAATTTCAGTATAAGTTTGTCAGTATGGCAAGAATTATAAGTAGAAAACATTGATATATTAAAAGGGGAAGATATGTCACTAAATAACAGCGCCCGGCCCTACAAAACTACGGGATTGCCCGTACTTGGCTCGTAGTGACACTCAGTCGCACGCGGAACTTCGTTGATCATACAGCTCTTTAATTTCAGTTCTTTTGGTATTAAATACGCACTAAAATGACTTCTTGTGCAGCTAAACAATGTTCTAATAATTCAAGAAAGAAAAATAAGATACACGGAATTACTTTCCAACCGTAATTATAGCTAAAAATTTTATTTTGTTGAAAATTATGATAATATTTATTGTTGACTTCGCCATGTTTGTGAGAGCGAGATAGATAATACAAACATGCGTGAGAGACACCATACGCGAATAACTAACGCGATTTCGCTCGCACAACTACGACGGTTCCTATATCTGTCCTTGTCTATCGGTAAATCTACTTTTGCGATTATGATAACAGATGTATAAGTTTTGGTGCATGTAGTCGTGCGCCGAGCCTAGGTTTAGTGATTGCGATATGAGCGCGTAACATATCTTCCCCCTTTTAATTCATCAATGGTAAAAAATGATAAAAAACTTGACAAAAACGATTTTCATGCAACAGTTTGCTTTTTCTTTTAAACACTTAATAAATATTTACTATGAACTATTTGCCTAGCACCTACATAATTCCCCTATTTTAGAATTATTCTTAAAAGCCGTTATATGGCAACCCACACGTGGCGGATGTTTATGTTTCGTCTCTTGGTTTTGGCGGGAAATTGACCGGCGGCGGTTTGCTGCTCCTGTATTATTGTTTAAATAATGGTTTGAAGTGGACTTTGATATGTAAAAGTGTTGCGATTTTGTGTATTAAGTGTCTACGCATGTGAACTATTAGTGGAAACAGTGAAACAAGTGCTCTGATGGTGATGGATTCTCAAGATAAGCTGTTTGTTTGCATAGGCACCTTTAGATACCATCGCCAACTATCAGCTGTCTGCTGGATCAAGTTGCCGCCAAAATCTCCCAAGAACTGCACAATGTGACGCATCAACATATTGTGAAGCAGTATACTATGAAGGAGTGGGAAAATTACAATAAACCGAATAAAAATACTTAAGACTTGGCCTAAAGGTCTAGATACCAGGCCATAAACTCCAAAAAAAAATGTTTATGTTTCGTCTCTTGGTTTTGGCGGGAAATTGACCGGCGGCGGTTTGCTGCTCCTGTATTATTGTTTAAATAATGGTTTGAAGTGGACTTTGATATGTAAAAGTGTTGCGATTTTGTCTATTAAGTGTCTACGCATGTGAACTATTAGTGGAAACAGTGAAACAAGTGCTCTGATGGTGATGGATTCTCAAGATAAGCTGTTTGTTTGCATAGGCACCTTTAGATACCATCGCCAACTATCAGCTGTCTGCTGGATCAAGTTGCCGCCAAAATCTCCCAAGAACTGCACAATGTGACGCATCAACATATTGTGAAGCAGTATACTATGAAGGAGTGGGAAAATTACAATAAACCGAATAAAAATACTTAAGACTTGGCCTAAAGGTCTAGATACCAGGCCATAAACTCCAAAAAAAATGTTTATGTTTATGTTCATTTTGCAAGTTTGATTTAGAGTTTTGGAAGAATGCAGAGCCAAAACTAGTAATATGGTTTCCCTATATAACATTGTAGTCTTTGAATATGGTCATTAAATGTATTGTGCGCGGTTGCAAAAGTGAGTGGCATCCAGGATGTAATATTATATTTCATTTGTAAGTTCAAAACACCATGCAAATACTGCGCGTCACGTGAAACTGATTTTTAGTGAGTGATATTTCGACTTTGCTATTATTTCTGTATAGACAAATGGTTATTTTGTTTCAGATGTTAATTTTGGTTCGGTATTTTCAATTTTACGTCGTTATTTGCTTAATAATTAACGTTTCATGTTTGTATTATAACTTCGACTAGGGTATATATTTTCATTTTAATTACAAATTGAAAAGGTTTTCTCGAATGGTACTCTGCTCGGTTTGCGTGAAATTTCGAAACGTTGCTTACACGAATGATGATACACTGGAACATCAAAATTAAAATAAATTTATATCTTATTACTTAATTTTTGCAGGTTTCCTTCCAATTGAACAGAACGTAATAAATGGTTAAATAATGTGGAACTAAAAAGACCCTATTTTGAAAAAGCAACGATTTGTAATCTCCATTTCATATCAACCAATTATATGATAACTGGGAAACTACTGAGATAAGGAGTCACACCACTTTTAAATGAAATAGCGGATTGTTCTGTGGTACAGGTATGAAATTTTGTTAGGTACTTGTTATTTCTTATTTCAAAGAGATGTTTCTTTTCCCAGGGAAGAAAAGTAATTTGATATTACAACATTTTTTTCTTGATAATTTTTTTTGAGAAAAGAAGAAAAATGCATTCTGCAACCTAGAAAATAGGAACAGCTTCATTTATAACATTTTGCTAATTTTTTTATTGTATTTAATTTTTAAATGAAAATTTACACATCTATAATATAAAAATGAATCACTGAATGTGTTGCTAAGCGCAAATCTCGAGAGCAGCTGAACCAATTTCGCTAATTCTTTTTTTATAATATTCTTTGAAGTACGAAGATGGTTCGTACGGAGAGAAAAATTTTAAAAAAATGCAAGAGTCTAAAAACATCACTTTTCTATATTCCCATACAAAAGATTCATAATAATACTTAAAAGTCAATTTGAACTTTAATACCATACCATAAAGTTTAAGTGTTAGTGGAGGGGTTCCGGGAAGGCAAAACAATTATAATTTTCAGTTTTTGACATAATGTAATTGTTGACTTATCAACTTTCTCTTACTAGCTGACCCGGTGTCCCGTATAGTAGAATAAGTTTTAAAAAAAATTCAAGAATCGACTGTTAGGCGGTACGAAGTTTGCCGGGTTAGCTAGTCTTTAATAAAAATTGTGGTGTCAGGAAATCAATTTTTTTTCATAATTTTGTTACACATCTATAAGTGCTATCACTATGAATAATGATATAAATATATAAAAAAAATTTTTGTTTTAATGTTTTTAAATGTAGTTCTAATATATATAAAACATATATAAACATAGAAAATCAACCATCAGATTTACCTGATATGGTTCAGGATGATGAAGAGTCGAATATCTTAATAAAAGTATGTATATTTTTAAGTGACGATGAAAAGACACTGTCACAGGTTTTTTAGTTTAGTTTAGTTTACGACGGGCTGTTTTCCGCAACTCCACGTCTATGCGCGTATTTTGCGTGTGGGCAGGAATAATGTGATTATTCGAGCCATGAGATCTCTCCGAAGAAGCTCAACAGGCCCTTGATGTTGCATGCAACTTCGGGGAGTGATCCCGGCGTGCCGAGATGTTTAGCCCTGTATGTAGCGACCTCCGGACATTTCAGTAGCACGTGGGCCGCCGTTTCTTCCTCCCCCATACATGCCCTGCACAGGGGACTATCTGTAACACCTATAGTAAATAAATGTTTGTTAAAGATGCCGTGTCCTGTGA
Organism: Parnassius mnemosyne; assembly: GCA_963668995.1. NCBI lineage: Eukaryota > Metazoa > Arthropoda > Insecta > Lepidoptera > Papilionidae > Parnassius > Parnassius mnemosyne. The sequence continues at coordinate 18,425,817 of CAVLGL010000082.1, read as the reverse complement.
TAGCACTTGTTACTATCCTAATCTGCGGCTTGTTCAGTCTCATTAAAACTTTTGTTAAGCGACTGTTAATTTCAGGCAGGGCATCCCTAGCTTGTCTACAGTCTACTAGATTTTTCCAAAGCTGAGCGTGTTGATTAGTGAAGTGTCTACGTACCAGTGAACAAACGTTACCAAAGGGGATTGGTATGATTGGTTCCGGCCCTATAGTGGCCAAAGCCGATCCTCTTCTAGCCAGTTCGTCTGCTGCATCGTTGCCTCTGGATCCACTGTGTCCCTTTATCCATTGCAGGGTCACATTGTTGTTTTTACATACCTCATTTAATCGTTGATGGCATTCATATATTAGTCCCGAGTTCACCACATTGCATCTCAGGGCTTGGAGTACCGCCCTACTGTCGGTCAGTATTCTGATGGGGAAGTCATTAACCTTCCTAGCATCTATTGCTATGGCCGCTTGAATGATACCCATACATTCCGCCTGAAAGACCGTGTTATAGGTACCCAGCGGTGTGCATATGTGAATATTGAGGTCTTCAGAGAAAGCTGCAGAACCTACACCTTCATTTGTTTTAGAACCATCGGTGAAAATTCTAAGCTCTTTTGGGCTTAATCCTTCCGGCTGGCTGTTTTCATTTAACTGTATCTTGTATTTCTTATCGAAAACAAATTGTTTAGGAATCCTATCGTATTTGGCTTGTAGGATAGGAATTTTTGAGTGAATTCTATCAATTATGCCTGTATGAGGGACACTATTCTTACTCCAAAGATTTAGGGTCTTGAGTCTGATGGCAGCTAAAGTCGCTTCTTGTTGTATATGTAGATGAAGCGGAGTTAGCTCCAGCATCGCTTCTAAGGCTGCTGTTGGCGTAGTTCTCATGCAGCCTGTGGCAGCCATACATGCCAGTCTCTGGTAGCGCTGAAGCTTTTTAATTATGGTGGCTTCATTTGTCTTGGTCCACCATACCAGAGCGCCGTATGTGATCATGGGCCGAATTACAGTTTTGTAAAGCCACAGTATGATTTTTGGCGTCAATCCCCGTCTTTTGCCAATCATGTTTCTGCATTGCCAGAAAGTTATACTAGCTTTGTTGATTTTGTTTTCTATGTGTTTATTCCAGTTAAGTTTGCTGTCCAAGGTAAGACCTAAATATTTTACCTCAGAGGATAGCTGGAGTTTTGTGCTAAAAAGACTTGGAGGATGATAGTTATTCAGCTTTCGTTTTTGTGTGAACATAACTAAAACCGTTTTATTTGGATTGACGGTTAAGTCGTGTTCCCTGCACCATCTCTCCACTATACGGAGAGCCGCTTGGGTCAGGTCGCACACTATGCTTGCTGTCTTTCCAGAGACCAGTATTGTCAGGTCATCAGCATAACCTACTGTATAGAAGTGATTGTCATTTAATTTGCTGATGAGTTCATTAATGACCATATTCCACAGGAGAGGTGAGAGAACCCCACCCTGCGGGCAGCCTTTCTTAATTTGGATTGGTTGAGATTCACCAGCAATCTTTATTATTCGTGTACTGAGCATGTAAACTATCCAGTCGATCAGTGCCGGTTCAACTTTGTGTCTACCGAGTGCACCTTTTATGCTGGAGAAGTTCGTTCGGTCAAAAGCACCTTCTATATCTATGAAGGAACCTAGACTTATTTCTTTGTTTTGGATGGCCTCTTCAATCTTTGTAATTACCTTATGAAGGGCCGATTCTGTTGATTTGCCTAGACTGTAGGCGTGTTGCTTGTCGTGTAGTGGTAAGTTCATTAGCGCCGACCCCCTTAATTCCCTTTCACACATCCTCTCCATCGTCTTTAGGAGAAAGGATGTGAGGCTAATGGGCCTGTAGGATTTAGGGTCAGTGTAGTCGCTCTTACCTGGTTTGGGTATGAATGTAACTTTCACTTCCCTCCATCCCCTAGGAACATATTTAAGAGCAAGACAGGCTCGCATTATGGCAGCAAGTCTGACTATTAGGGCTTTACCCCCCCACTGTAGGAGTGCCGGGAATATGCCGTCGGGTCCTGCCGCCTTATAGGGGAGGAAACTGTGAATGGCCCAATGGATTTTGTCCATCGTTACCACTCTCTGTGCTAAATTCCAGTCTTCTGCTGTTGATGTCAGTATGTCGTCATGCCGGTTTGCCTCCTGGGTTACGCAGCAACCTGGGAAGTGCGTTTCAATTAGGATGCGTTTATTTATTTATTTATTTATTTATTTTGCATAATGTGTGTGTTTTACAGTTGTTATAGAAAATATAGTACAACACATTAACCATTTCTGGTGTACAAAATTATTGAATTTTATAAACATTAAGTATGACATTATGAATTTATGAAAAATTACAAAAAAAATACGTACATTGCATAAGAAATAGCAAAAACAAAAAATAATGTGACCTAATTAAAAAAAAACATTTACTACTATTTGCATTATCATATCATTAATATTTATAATTTCATGTCATATTATAATATATAATTACCAAAATATTATTATTAAAAAAAATAAAGATAATTATTGTTTTTCCAACAACTCGCTAACCGAATAAAAAGATTTATTAACAAGCCACTTTTTCAACTCGTTCCCGAAACGCTTCCTTGGTAGTAATTTTACATTATTGGGTATTGCGTTAAACACTTTTATGCACATTGCATAGCAATTTCTATGATAATTTACTGTTTTTGGTATTTTATCAATGACTAATTTATCTGGATTCCTTAAGGGTTTGGACTTGATAATATCTCCAGCAGTTGTAAACAGCTCAGAATTATTTTTCACAAATTTTGCTGTTTCAAGGATGTATATGCAAGGAAGTGTTAACACTTTTAAATTTATAAATATTGGTTTGCACGATTCATGTGGGGCCATATTATATATTGCACGTAGACATCTTTTTTGCGCAATGAAAACTTTATTGATGTCTACAGAATTTCCCCATATTATTATACCGTAGCTAAGTATACAATAAACGTATCCGTAATACGCCATAAGAGCTGTTGATTGCGATGCCGTCTTTCTAAGGTTCCGTAATATGTAAACAAAGCGGTTAAGTTTATTACATATTTTTTCTATGTGGGTTTTCCAGTTACAAAATGTATCCATATGTATACCGAGAAAGGAAATTTCTTGTACTTGTTTTATTTGTTCGCCATTGTATACAATATTTAGCTTTGTTTCATTATTTTTTTTATTAAAAAAATGTATTAACTTGGTTTTGCTTATATTTATATGTAAATTATTATGTTCTAACCATTCAATTATAAATTTCAAAGAAATATTAATGTCATTTACAAATTTACCAATGTCTGATTTTTTGTTACATGTCATTAGCATAGCAATATCGTCTGCAAATAAAGTCAATAATTATTCGTTACATAAGAGATATCATTAATATAAAACAAAAACAAAAGTGGACCAAGTACACTGCCCTGTGGCACGCCATAGCCATTAATTAGGTACGGTGATTTATACTGCTCAAGTTCTTTATAATAACTTAACCTTGAAATTTCAACACTTTGTTTTCGATCTTTAAGATATGATTCTATCCAATTTAATGCCGGTCCGCGAATGTCTAAGTTGTCGAGTTTGTTTAGTAGAAGTTTGTGTGAAACGAAATCAAAGGCTTTGCTCATATCTATGAATATTACAGAAGTGTGGTTTTTGTCATCTAAATTATTAACAACATTTTTTACAAGATGAAAACATGCATGGGTAGTTGATTTATTTCTTTGGAACCCAAATTGTTCATTTATTATTATATTAAATTTTGAGGTGAATTCTATTATACGCTTATACATTGCTTTTTCAAATATTTTGGAAAAAATAGGCACTAAAGTTATGGGGCGATAATTACACATATGACGTTTATCATCTTTTTTATGGAGCGGTTTTATTATAGATTTCTTTAAACTCTCTGGAAATTTGCCATTAGTAAAAGAAAGATTAATGAGGTAGGTTAAAATTTGTACTAATTCTTTACTGCAACATTTTATTATTTTCGTGGCAACTGAATCATATCCCACTGCGTTTGTGTCATTCAATGACCTTATTATATTCATCACATCGGCATAACCATATGGCTTCAAAAAAATACTGCTAGATATAGTAGTTTTATTTGTGTTAATATATTTATTAGTGGGAGATCTATTAGTAAGACTAATGAAATATTCATTAAATGACTCGGCGATTTTAGTAGGATCTGTAATTAATTTATTGTCAACCTCTATTCCATTTATAAATAAGTCTTTATTACTTTTATAAGATCCCTGTTTAACGACTTTCCAAGCAGCTTTACACTTATTTTTTGAATTTTTCACAAACTTATAGTTATTAATTTTTTCAGACAGGCGAAAACATTTTTTAAGGAGTTTTGTGTATTTTATGTATTTAATTTTGTTTTCATTATTATTGTGTTTGTAATATTGTAACTGTAGTTTTCTTTTCGTTTTACAACTAATCTTTAAGCCTTTAGTCAACCACCTAGGTTTAGATGGTTTGTTCAGAATTTTAATGCGCGTCTGAGGAAAGCACAATTCATACATTAGCAGGAATAGTTCATGAAAATTATCAAATGCAATATTTATGTCATTTTCACTATAAACATGTGACCAATTTATACTACACAAACATTCATTAAATTTTGTAATATTATCTTCACAGTAGTCCCTTTTGAAGATAAAGTAATGTTTCAAAGGGCTACAGTTCAGTTGGGCTTCATCCGGCGATGTTGAGTAGCTACCGTCGGGTTTCTTTAGAGACATGGATCCCGACGTGTTCTGTTTAGCTAGAATATTCCTAATCCTATTTGCTTGTTTGCAGGTTTCTATGTTGCCACAGAATTTACGCCACCCAATCGAGCGTCGATACCTGATACATTTTTTGTATTCAGACTTAGCTTTCTTATATAATAGCCAGTCTTCATCCATTGAGGTATTCATGGCCCTATTTAGAGCTTTTCTTACCATCTTACGTTTTCTATCGAGTTCTTTACCCCACCACGGTTGTTTTACCTCGGCATGTCTTGGTGGAGTGATTTCTGGACATGATTCATGGTAGCTGTCTATCATGGCCTTAGTAACAGCTGCTACCTGTTCTTCTAGGAGTGACTGATCTGCTATAGTATTTATCCCCTCAAAATCCGCTAGCAAAGACGTCAGCCTATTTAGGTATTTTGTTTTATCTGTCTTGCGGGGATTTCTCCATGGTGGTGTAGAGGGGATATCGACCTGTAGTGCGAAGCAGATCCATCTATGGTCTGAGCATGAGGCCTCTCTCGACACATGCCATCCCGTAATTAGTTTGGCTGCTCCTTCTGTTGCAAGTGTGAGGTCGATTATAGTGCGACAGCGTTTGTTTATGAAAGTAGGTTCAGAACCTATGTTTAAAATGGTTAGGTTGGTACTAAATAAATATTCAACTAAAACTTTACCTCGTTCATTTGGTTTTTCCATTCCCCAAAGGGGATGATGTGCGTTGGAGTCCGTCCCGATCACAACCTCTAGTCCGGTCCTCTCGCAGAAGTTCACCAGCCTGCTGAGGTCATGAGGGGGAGGAGTGTCTTCCTCCGGCATGTAGACCGAGGCGACGACTAATCTACTCTCCTGTGTGTACTGTATTGCTACGGCATACATGTCTCTAGAACAGAAATCTGTTAAAGGTTGTGCACAGATATCTTTAGTAGTGTAAATACACGCTCTAGGCTTGTCGTGTTCAGAGCTGTAGAATAACTTACCTTTTAGGTTGTTTAGGCCTTTAATTTTACCAGCCCCAACCCATGGCTCCTGGATTAAGGCTATGGCAGTCCTTTGAACCTCCAACCACAGGTTTAATTTAATACTTACTTAATTATAATTGGAAAATACGCACTTAGATGCGGAGTTGTGGAAAACAAACTATATTTGCAGTCAAATTAAGAATATGCAACGAGTGCAGCTTCTAAATGAACCTAGGAAACTATGTTAGACGTGCCATCTTGCAGTCATTTAAGTGCTCTTATAATTTACACAATTAGCCATTAACATGTTTTTAATTATTTATTAAATTTGGCCTCTGTTTACATTGATTAACATCATGTAATGTAAATATTGCCTGAAATAAATGATTATAATTATTATTAAATTGCTACCTTAATGTATAAATATATTGCTCTTCAGTGTTGGAAATTCAGATATTCATGTCTTTTTAGGTATCTTGGCCGCTGCGTGATGCTACAAAAGAAAATGTAAATGTTCCTGTTTGTAAAAAAAAAACACTGTCTTTTGAAACATTATGGAATCGGAAAAAGATAATATGAACATTGATGATACTATAACATCTAAATAGTAATGAAATTTTAATTTCATCAGCATGCTTTGTTGGTCTATTAAATTGTTAACTACATATTATGCCAAAATTTTTTCAGTGTTTCAGTTTTTTAAAGTTCAATTGTGATTTTAGTTCTGACTATAGCATTTTCACAACTAACTAGTCCATTATAAAAATATACATTGTAAGAGATTTTTACTCTTTTAGGTCATGGACAAAAGTACTTCCCCCATTCAAATCTTTTTCGCTGATAAGTGTGCAAGCGAGGATTAAATTATCACGAGAAGAAGAGCTAATGATAAGAAACAAATCATTGGTTCAAAAAGTATTTCGTCTCAACAAAACTGTTACTAATTTGATATCTTTAATAAAATAAATCATGTGTGATTGTCATGAAACACTTGGTTGGAGCGAAGTTTCTTCAGTAGTATATTATTATTGATTAACACATTATATTATTGATTAACGTATTATACCTAGTCAGGTCATAAATTTTGTCACATGTTTAATATAACATAGTTGAAACAAGTTTATTCATTATGTAACCATTTATATACCAAAATGAACTTAACAAAATATAGATTCTTATGACACTAAAATTTATTCAAAATGACCTCCGTGATTTTGAATACAGGCCTTCAATCTGCGCGGCCAGTCGTTTATCGTATCACGAACGAGGTCCATGTCAATATCGGCAGCTGCCTTAATCAAGGATGTCTTGAGTGACTCCAAATTGGGATGAGGCTTTCAGCACGCCTTTTCCTCCAAGTGTTGCCATATCTTGTAACCTAACGGATTTACTGCTGGAACTGGAGGAGGGCCAGTCTTCGTGCCGGACGAAGTCGATTTCACGCGCCGCCATCCAGTCTTGTGTGCTCTTCGCTCTATGAGCTGGCGCCGAATCTTGTTGGAATACCCAGTGCCTGTTATTGAACATGGTATGAGAAACAGGTTCCACAAGGTTCGTCAGGACTATATTTTGATACACAACTGTATTCGTTTTTACACGTTTCTCACAAAAATGTACCTCTGTTAAGCCCCAATAAGAAACTCCCAACCATACCATGAGCGAGGATGGAAAATGACCTCGTTGGACACGCGGAATACGGTTGCTCGCTTCTTCACTACTGTGTGCGTACACCTTATCATTTTGTTTGTTGTAGCTCTCCTCTACGGTAAAAAATTTTTCACCCGAAAAAATAATTTCCCGATATTTTTTTCTCGCGTACCGCTTCAACAAAGCGCGGCATCTCTTCAGTCTCAGGTCCATTAGACGAGCATTCAAACGATGTCCTGTTTTTCTTTGATATGCCCGAAGCCCTAAGTCTTCATTTAACACCCTTTTCACCGTGGTTCTGCTTAACCCCATCTGAAGGGCCAACAGTTTCTGCTTACGTTTGGGATTTCTTTGAATTCGCACCTTCACAGCTTTTATCACTGCTGGAGTCCTAACAGACCGAGGGCGACCACTTTTTGACCTGTCATCTACACTAGAGTCTTCATTGTATCGTTTGATGGTACGATAAACGAATCTTTTGGTTATATTCAAATTTTTCAGTATGCCAAAAATTTGAATTGGCGCGTAACCGCAACGACGCAACGCAATAACTGCAACACGGTCTTCTTTAAGCGTCCACTCCATATTTAAAAATTCTAAAAAGTATACAGTTTTATTTTCATGAACAATTCGAAATTCGAATTCAATAAACTTTTTGTGGTCAGCATTCTAAAAGAAAAGTTTTTACTGTGTGACAATACTTCTGACCTGACTAGGTATTATTGATTAACAAATACCAATAAATGAATTACTAGCGTCTATTAAAATGACTCGTCATTTATAATAAAATAAAATGTCTTTCATGGCAAGCTAATCAATTTTGTGGTTCCAAAGGCATTGATAATTTCTAAAGTTCTCCAAAAAAAGTAATGTATTTTGATCGTTCCACTTGAACACCATTTTGCCGCATGAAAACAATATAATAACACACAGAAAAAAATATAACTTCGTCGACAACGTGATGTCCGTCGGCTATAGGACTCGAAACAAAATGGCCGAATCCGAATGAACGTTCTCTCAGTGTTCAGACCGTTCATTTCTCGTTCATTCGGAGTGGGAATGAAAGATACCGGATGCCAATATCCAACACTGTTGGATCGGTTCACTAATGAATTCATTCGGCACTCGTGTTTCATTTTTGTTCAGACATTTCATTTCGAGTGAAATGTACCGAATGAAAGGTGAATATGAACAAAAAATGAACCGTCTGATATCACCTTTAGCTGCGTTATTTCATCTGGAAGTTTCAGATCCAAATACACCATTCTATCTTTCTTTTTTTTTCTTACTTGAAGAAGCTGCCTGTGAAGTAGAAGGTTGATTGTCTGTAAAATTTTCTAACGTCTCCACATAATCTTCAGTGCACTCACGATATAGCTGGTCCAGTTCCTCTTCTCCTTCTTCATCTTCTTCGTCTGAGAATTTTTGGTAATAAATAAAAATCGAAAGGTGCGAGGTCAGGGCTATAGGGCGGGTGACCTAGTAATTCCACGTCTGACGTCGCCAGGTGTCGATTATTTCGACGTCGATTGTCGACGCGGCGTCGTGGTGAAGGAGGATCCTGCTGTGAAGTCGTTTCTCCTGAACTTTTTCCAAGAGAAGTGGTAAACAATTGTGAGTGTTTTTTTTTTATAGGAGAGAGGGCAAACGAGCATGCGGCTCACCTGATGGTAAGTGACTACCGCCGCCCATGAACAACTGCAACACCAGGGGAATCGCAGATGCGTTGCCGGCCTTTTAAAAAGGAGTACGCTCTTTTCTTGAAGGTCCCTAAGTCGTATCGGTCCGGAAAAAGCGCTGATGGTAATCGATTCCACAAGGAGGTCGTGCGAGGAAGAAAACATTTTCTAAATCGCACAGTGGTGGACCGCCAATCATCCAGATGGTGTGGATGGTATCGGGAGTTCTGCCGCGATGTGCGTTCGTGAAATTTGGCGGCTGGGATTAATCCGAACAATTCCTCAGAGCACTCCCCATGGTAGATGCGAAAGAAAATGCAAAGGGATGCAACATCTCTTCGCAGTGCCAATGAATCGAGCCGATCGGAAAGGGCTCGGTCGTCGACAATTCGAGCCGCTCTGCGTTGGATGCGGTCAAGTGGAAGGAGCTGGCACTGGGGAGCCCCTGCCCAGAGATGGGAACAGTATTCCATGTGAGGCCGAACTTGCGCCTTGTAAAGTAGCAGGCGGTGTGCCGGCATGAAATACTGTCCCGCTCTGCTGAGCACGCCAAGCTTTTTAGAAGCCAATTTGGCCTTCCCTTCCAAGTGACCACGAAACTGCACGTCACTCGATATGTCGACTCCGAGGATACCGATACTGGCTGAGGCAAGAAGGGGAGTGCCTTGAAACTGAGGAGATACGACAAAGGGGTTCTTTTTAGCGGTAAACGCGCAAACTTGTGTCTTCTGAGGATTAAATTGGACTAGATTTAGTCGCCCCCAATCCGAGACTTTGTTCAGCAAAGACTCGACTTCAGACACAAGTTTGTTCCGGTACTCAGCGACGTTTTCCCGAGAAATATTGGCACGGCCGGTGTATAGAGCATCACCAGTGCTGTCATCCGCATAGCAATGAATGTTACCAGTTAGCAACATATCATTGATATGCAGAAGAAACAGCGTTGGTGATAGCACACAGCCTTGTGGAACACCAGCGTTAATAGGCTTGTAGTCAAAGCATGCACCGTCTACAACGACCTTGATGCTCCGATCTGCAAGGAAGCTGGTGATCCAATTGCACAATTTCTCGGGAAGCCCATAGGAAGGGAGCTTCGAAAGAAGCGCTTTGTGCCAAACCCGATCGAAGGCCTTCGCAATGTCCAGACTAATAACTGCAATAACTGTTTTTCGATACTCGAAAACAATTTTTGCGTAATGAACTATCCTTCCGAAGAACGATGCTACCATCTTTTTTCCCACGCTTCGACCTCTTTTCACTTTAGTTGGCAACTCCTCGGAAGCAAACACTCAGCAGACTGCCTCTTAGTTTCAGCATCATAACATTAAATCCAGCTTTCGTCACCCGTAAGTATGTTGAACACAGCATTTGAGTCACCTCCGTTAAATATATGAACCATTTTACGACACCAATCAACACGACGGAGTTTTTGGGCCTCTGTCAAATTATGAGGTATCCACCGGATACAAAGCTTCGTGACCACGAAATGTTCATGGAGGATTGTGTGCACTTGACTCATACCGATGCCTAAGCTTGTCCGAATTTGCTGATAAGTCACTCTTTTGTCAGTCTCTAACATACGCCGCACAACACTGATGTTATCTTAAGTCGTCGCCGTAGAGGGCCGTCTCTCACGCAGATCATCGGTGAGATTAGTGCGACCACGTTTAAACTCATTAAACCAGTTGTAAAGAGTGGCACGAGATGGGGCTTTATCGTGAAAAGTCAATCGAAGTCTGTCATAACTTTCTTGGTGACTTAAATGACATCGAAAGTCATAAAAATCATTGTACGAAAATTTTCTCGCGTTAAATTCATGCTGACGTGACACAGACCATTTTCAATTTTCCGCCAAATCGTAAACAAATAACAAATTAATAAAATACATACACTTAACTTATTTTTTTATTATACCTTTTACAAGTAGCCAGTTCTAAAAACTTTTAGTGTCGCCATAATAATCGTCATCATCTGATACATTTGCATCCTCACTGCTCTCTGATTTGCTCGAGGATTGTTCGTCCATCTCCATTTTATCTGCTTAAAATAATTAAGCAAAGGTGACACCACTAAAAATTGTAAATGTTTGTAGGTTTATTCTTTATAATCTCAGATTACTATAGTAATATTATTTGTACCATACCTAAAGGGAATACTGGGAAATTAACAATGAAACGGCAATCTCACTATAACCTAAAATCTCAAACGAGCTACTGTCTAATAGTTTTTATCGATATCCTTTGTTATAATAGTGCACTGTTAATAATAAAAAGTATTAAGAAGTTGTCGGTTCTTCAAAATCTTAAGTACTACTTGGTGGATGGAATTTTTTTTTAGTAGGACTGGAGTAAACAGTACATACGAATAAACAGACACGGTGACGTATTGATTCTTAATTGTATTTAATATTTATTGTGATGTATTGATTACTAAGCACAAAACTAGAAAGAAATAAAGACTAAAAGCAAAAAGTAAGCCAAAACTATGCTCATCTAAGCTTAATAATTTTAAATTTTGTACAACCGACTTCGATATAAATTATTAAGCATAACTAAAAAACTATTGGTCTGATCTTGATCAAATTTATATGGGACGACATGTGAAGTACCAGCTTTCAAATAAAAAAGAATCATCAAAATCGGTTCTCCTAGAAAGTAGTTATGAGGTGAATTGAGTACCTCCTGTTTGAAGTCGGTAGAAAACAGGCACACATGTACTTATTTATCTAATATCATTTGCAACCAGTAATATGGTTTTAGGTGTTAAAGAAGAAATAAAAGCTTGTAAAAAGAAGAAAGTGTTTGCATCAGTGCGTGCCGAGAATTTAACCTTCCTCGGTTCTTTAAATACTATTTACACGTGAGGCCTTCGGGTCATGTTGACCCGATTTCAAAAATATGAAGCAATTGTTTTAAATTAAATACAAAATCTAATTATTTCTAAAACACATTTATTTAATAAACATAAGGATACAATAAACGACTATATTTGTATATTACTCATTTTCTTGGCAACACAAAAGGCATAAAATTTCAGAATGTTTCGGACATATATGTTTCTTACATTTTTTACAGATTTTTGAAGTTTTTACATCTTTTGAAGATGGACATACACCACACCTTTTTCTTTTATTAGAGCTCTGAGTAGTGGAAGTATTCGTTGTCTCAGTAACACCTGACTGCACTCGTAGTACTAATTCCAGTGAAGCATTTCTCCGAGGAAGAGGTTTCCTACGCTCGATGTGATCATTTACCAATTCCATGGCTAATTTCTCTAGAAACAACCGTCTTTGTACTGTTCTCTTCTGTTTCCAGTCTGGGTGGGTGTCACAGTATAATACATAAGCATTGAAACATGAAATATCAATCATATTATGAAATATGGCTATTGGCCACCTTCTAGTCATTCGTTTACAACTATAGGCCGAAACCATTTTGTCTAGAAAATTAACAGCACCCTTTGTTGCATTATAGTTCATGATCATTTTTGGTTTCTTCTGCTCTGATTCATGTATTTCTATTTTGTTGTGATTTGTGCTCAACAAAATTACATTTTTGTTTTTTTTTCGGAATGTATGAGACAAGAACCATTTTTGAATTGAATGCAAAAGTAGATGAAAACACAGGTTTCTTCGTATCTAAAAGATCTACGGGTATCTGTCGCTTATTTTTCCGTAAGGTTCCAAGAATGGTAAGTACGATCTAAAAGTTTTTCAGCTAATTCATAAGATGTAAAAAAAATTATCACATGTAAGGTTGTAGCCCTGTAAACCTTCTGTCAGATCCAAAACTACACGCATTTCTTAATTTTTTTCCGGAGCACTTCCTTGGAGTTTTCCAGTATAACACTGAATTGAACGAACGTATCCTGTTTCACTGTCACACAATATCCAAAATTTTATGCCATATTTACTTGGTTTGCTTGGCATATATTGTCGGAAAGGACATCGACCTCTAAATGAAAATAACTGTTCGTCAATTGTGATATTTATATTTGGATTATAAAACATAGGCAACAGCTTCACCCATTCATCCCACATATCTCTCACAGCTGCTAATTTGTCACTCTGTTTTCTTGCTTCTCGGTCAGAACGTTTATCAAAACGCAAAATCGCAGAAATTTCTTTGAAACGTTTCAGGGACATTGTTGCCCGAAATATAGGTCTTCCATAAGCTTCAGACCATAAGCTTTCTAAACTTTCATCGTTAGACTTGAAAACTCCAGCAAAAATAGGAATGCCTAGATATGTATCTAACTCCGTTTCATCTAACGCTTCCCATCCATTTCCGAAACGTGAAGAACCTTTTATTTTTTTTTCGAAATTATAGATTTTATACGCTTATTTAGAAATAAATCAAAAGAACTTCTAAATGTATTTATGCGATTAGAAGCATACCTGGTAATGCCTGGTGTAAGTTTTATTAGGTTTGCACTACTCAAACGACCTCTGACTTCTAATGGGGTTCTTGACCATACAAATTCACCATTTTTTGATAGCATTTGGCTTTCATTAGCACTAGTATTGGTAACGTATCTTGAAAGAGGCTCCTCGTCGCTATTTGTTTCGTCACTACTGCTTTCACTGTATAAACTAGGTTGAATATTGTCGGTAGGATTTTCATTAATTATTTCATCTTCGGAATTTATATCGTAGTTTACGATTTGCGAAATCGCAAAATCAGTCAAATTGTGAGCCATTTCAAACGCGAAACACCAACGAAACACATCAATCAAGTCCAAAACACGAATGAATCAAATAAAAGTAACTGTCACACGTAAATAATGTAATCTACCGGCATACTAATGTAAATAAACAATTATTCTCAAAGTACCTTCAACAATAACACGCTAAGTAATGAAGATATAACATTTATAAATTATCAGTGTATTCTTAGAATGCAACAAAGCATTATTGTTTGCAAAACACGGGCTTTTCCGACCCGAGGACCTTTTTCATACTCGGGTATTATTGACCCGAGGAACCTAAGACGGAAAAAACTTAATTTTCTTAAGATAAGAGACGTCACCATAATTTTACAATAATAATATATAGTGAATGCATAATTAATAATTGTATATTAATTATGCATAAAGTCTTAGTAAATTATATTAATAATTACGACTTTTACTGACAGTTAAATTTCAGTTTCGGGTCAATATGAACCGAAGAAGCGAGGAAGGTTAAGCAAGGGCGTTGCCAGCTGATGGTCTAGGAGGGGGGGGGGGGGGCGCCAAGAGCGCTTAAGCCATACGCGGCTTTAAGCAGTCTATTAAAAGTAGTATTGGCCGCCTGGTGCAGTGTCAGGACATTGTTACTAATATGTGTTGATTGATTAGCATGTTTACATTCCAAGCACTATTAAAACCAAAATGACAAACTGATAGCACACGTCGCCAGGTGCAGTGCAGTGTCAGGACATTTTTAAAATCTTTTTGTTTCTTCTGTTCTAGTTTAAAATCTAATATTTTTAATTATAAATGAATGTAGTTGATCTTGATACATTGATCAATACATAAAAGAGATAAAGCGTATTGGAAAACGTGGAGGCCATAGACGCTTAGCTATAGAATTGACAAATAAGAAAATAACAAGATACGTGATAGAAAACTCTAGCGTCTTTCAGAACTCAGGACTGGCTGTTGGGATGTTCATGGATAAAAAAGCATTGTAAAATTTCTACGAATTCCTGAAAAATCTGAAAATAGCTAGACAAAATGGTAACCATGCTATAATAAAAAATAACAAACTGTATATAAATCGTAAAGAGTAGTATAAATAATCCAGACCCCCACAAACCACGGAAACGTCCCAGCCTCAGATCAGGAAACAGTAGTCGCAAAACGAGTTTAGATAGCAACAACACCACAACAAACAAAGCCACCGCAGTCACAACTAGCAGCGTCGATGTCAATACAAAGGAACTATACATTTCGACACTGAACTAAATGTTATCTTTCAAAATATACGAGGGGTGATCCAAAAGTAATGATAATAAAAATAAAACACGGTAATTAAAGTTAAAATAATAATTTGTTTTTCTACATAGTCTCCTAACAAATCAATACATTTAGTCCATCTTTTTTCTAGACCTAGGATTCCCTTTGAAAAAAATCTTTGTCTTGACCCTCCCAAAACGCTTCAACGGCGGCCATTACTTCGCTATCGTCTTCGAATTTCTTGCCTCGGAGGCGTTCCTTGAGCCGAGGAAAGAGGTAAAATCACTAGGAGCTAGATCTGGCGAATAGGGAGGGTGTTCGAGCAGTTCGAATCCCGTTTCTTGAATGGCAGCCATCGCAACTGCGGCTTGTTGAGCCGGTGCGTTGTCTTGGTGAAACAGCACTCCAGCTCGTAGTTTGCCGCGTCTTTTTTCCTTAATGGCCTCCCGTAATCTTCTTATTTGGTCTGCGTAGTAAGAGCCCGTAATAGTGGCTCCCTTTTCCAAATATTCCACCATAATTATGCCTTGAGCGTCCCAAAAAACAGATGCTATAACCTTTCCCGCCGAACTTGAAACTTTGAATTTCTTTGGCGTCGGTGAAGAGGCTCGCTTCCAAGTCATCGATTGTTGTTTCGTTTTAGGATCAAAATGGTGGATCCAGGTCTCGTCCATAGTCACAAAACGGAACAAAAAATTTTCTTGATCTGCTTGGAACTTTTCGAGATTGACCCTCGAAATGTCAACTCGTTTTTCTTTTGCTCGTCGGTTAACATTCTGGGTACCCAACGCGCAGAGACCTTTTTCATATGCAACTCGTTCGCAAGGATTCTTTGAACGCTGCCATATGAGATCCCTGTGACCTCAGCTACATGCCTGATGGTCACTCTTCGATCTGCCAACACAACATCTTCGACTTTTTTCACGTTGTCTTCAGTGAGGGACGTGGATGGGCGTCCTTCGCGATGTTCATCTTTAGTGGATGTTCTGCCCAGTTTAAACTCCTTAGCCCAGCGTGCAACTGTAGAATATGGAGGAGCAGAGTCCCCCAATGTTTCCACTAAGTCACTGTGTATGTCTTTTGAAGACATTGTTTTCAAACAGAGGTACTTGATGACAACTCTAATTTCGTTTTTCTCCATGTTGATGTTATCTCTTTGACAGTTCGTATTCAAATGAATGTATCTTCCGGAAATCGTGATCTATTTATATGATTTTTTTAGGCTGACGTAGTGAGTATATAAGCAAGCAAAAAATATTTTTTTTGGATTTTTATGCGGACCTGAAGTACCGATTAACATTATTTTTAGATCACCCCTCGTACAAAATATAGGCAATAAGCTTCACCTAGTCGAACATTTCCTATTAGATTTAAACATAGATATATTATTAGTGTGAGAAATATTGAAAAATAAGAACTATTGTGATATAATTTTATTGCCTGGATACAGAATGGCCTCCACCTTTTGTCGTAAAACGCATGGAGAGGGATGTCTGTGCAATTATTAAGAATAGTTTAAAATGCATCGAGAGGCAAGATATAAACAATTGTACTATAGAATTTATAATAAAATTTTGTGCCATAGCCCTTTCAGCACGAGAAAAAATTATTGATTTCTAAATAATCTGGTTGATTTCCTGAGACTAGGGTCTTAGTAAATAGGAAAAAATAGTAAAAAAGAATCTGGGGAGGTTCTCCCCCATTATAGTACCCACACGATCGTATCAATCCGTCACGACCCTGTAAATAGTATTTTGATTGAGGGTACAGTAGTAAGCGAAAATTAAAAGGTATTTCAATATAAGGAACTGTATTTTTCTTTGTGTAACAAACATCTCTTCTCTTACTTAACATAACTTCTTAACGTCAGTAAGAAATTTAATCAAAAAATACTTTTAAACGTACAAACATTTAACATTTGTAATCCGTCTTCATTCAGTCACGAATTATTCTTAAAGTAGGAACTTACTACTTTTTCTTCCTCGCACAACTTCCCTGTGGAATCGATTACCATCAGCGATTTTTCCGGACCAATACGACTTAGGGACCTTCAAGAAAAGAGCCTACTACTTTTTAAAAGGCCGGCAATGCATCTGCAATTCCCCTGGTTCCCCTGGTATTAAAGTTGTTCATGGGCGGCGGTAGTCACTTACCATCAGGTGAGCCGCATGCAAAAGCATTGAGTTATTATATTAATAATAAAAGACTTATTTTTATGGTAGTCATAAAAACGATTATTAGCTCGAGAAAGGCACAAGTAAATGTTGCATTTTGAACAGAGCTCCTTCGATCGTGCTTTACAATCTTTCATCTGGCAGCTTCTTGGAACTTTTATTGTGTCAAATATCGGTAGATGATCATACCCGTCATATCTCTTGTGAATCGAGGGAGGAGGAAGAGGCTTGTAGCGACCACCAGCATGTCCTTCGTCAGGATTTTCATCATCGGCTTCTTCAGGTCTATTTCTGTCAGGGGTATTCAACGAAATTTAAACTCTAATAGCTGACCTGAAGCAAAGAAGATCTTTTATATTTTTGTTACTGGGATCTGCCAGCTCGGAATCAATTTTATATTGACGCCAAACGTTGGCAACTGACAAATCCAGTAAATGTATTAATACCTTCCATTTCTTGGATTTTAGGAATGTGCGACAATATTCAATGGTCTGATCTAAAACATCCATCCATAATATGTTTTTAACAGTGATAATGATCCCTTAAATACGAACTGGAAATCTATCATGATTGTTTGGTTTGTCCTAACTATATGTATTATGAAATATGGCTCTGGATTACAACTTAGTGCCTTTTGTGTCCAGCTGCAGTTTGATTCATATTCTAATAGCCCTTCTGTTCTAATATCATATGCTTTAAGTATTGCTTGTGGCTTATCATTGCATGCAATACAAGCTATGGTGCTTTCAACTGATATTTTACAATAGCTGGGTACTAGATGAAGTGAATCTATCTCAACTGATCCAATGATCAGTTGAGAATTGAGATAAATTCATTGGATGAGGTTTGCAGATGCATAGATTGGTATCTTCCTCTTGAGTATGTCATTGCCGTTTCGGAACATTTGGTTTAATGGTATTGTGTTATATTCATTGGATGGCAACCTATATGCATTAAACCTAGTTTGGTCGCATGGGGTCTTGAAAGAAAGTATGGGGTTTGGAAAAACTGCCATATTTTTTAAAATAGTTAATGTATAAACTTGTGTTTTATAGTAGCTTCCTAAAAAATACTTGAGTAAAAAATAGTGCAGTTACCACTCAGCGCGCTGCGCTTGTTCATGATAGACGTTTGTTTTGCGCGCGGACTTCGAAAGACCCCACGCGACCGATCGTGTAAGTTTTTTCTTATTTGATAGCAGACACTTATATATTATGTTATATATAGCCGAAAATGGAACATCTTAAAGAACAGCAGATAGTTCAATGGCTAGAAGAAGAATCCGAAGATAATGTGGATGTGCCGATCGATGAAAAATCAGATGGTGAGCATTCTGATTATGGACCTGATGTCATTGAAGAAAATTCTCATGAAACCGACTGAGGAAGACGGTATAGCGGATCCTGAACTGCCGGAAGATCTGTATTCAGATGATGATGAAGATAATGTTCCGCTCGCCCAACTAAGATCATCGAACCATTACGTTGTTCGTCGAAAACTACGCAATGGAAATACTAAAACGATATAGCGCTGGAAGAAAATTGCTTCCAATCCCTCAGAATCCGACAGCATAACATATATCGCATTTGCCGGGATCATGAAATATGGAGTTATTTTTTCCAATAGATGTACTGAATAATATTGTTTAATCTACGAATGAAAAAATTCAGACTCTTCAGGACAAATATGAAAGGTTACGAGATGCCGTCAAATATACCAGAGATAAGAGTATTACTGGGGTTATTAAACCTGATTGGTAGGCTTTCTCAGCGGATGGGACCGGTATTGACATTGTAAGGGCGGTAATGTTGTTACAGAGATTTAGATTTCTCTTGCGCTGTTTGAGGTTTGACAGCATTGTAACACTGCAAGAAAGACTACAAATTGATAAGTTGGCACCAATCAGGTTTGTCTTTGAAACATTTGTTCAGAAATGCAAAGAATGTTTCAGCACTGGTGAATATGTCATAATTGACGAAATGCTGGAATCTTTTCGAGGAAGATGTTCATTTAGGCAGTATTTGCCTAATAAGCCGGACAAATATGGCATAAAAATATTTGCTATGGTAGATGCCCGGAATTTTTACACATCCAACATGGAGGTTTATGTTGGAAAGCAACCTGAAAGACCAATGTTTGTAAACACCTCAACAAATGCTCTGGTGAAGAGATTGATAGAATCAATTACAGGAACGAACCGTAACGTCACAATAGACAACTGGTTCACTAGTGTCTCTTTGGCCAGAGAATTACTTAAAGATCACAAGCTGACTATAGCCGGAACCATTAGAAAAAATAAACCTGAAATGCCTGATCAGTTAAAGACCTAAAATAGGGAAGTGTGTTCGTCGCTTTTTGCATTTGGTAAAGATGAAAACACTCTAGTGTCTTACTGTCCAAAAAAGAATAAAATCGTTCTTTTGTTGTCAACGATGCACCATGACAGTGGCGTAAACTCTAACTCAGTTCGGAAAAAGCCTGAAATCATTGAATTTTACAACATCCCAAAGGGAGGTGTAGATGTTGTGGACAGACTAAAGAAAAACTATTCAGTTGCAAGATTGTGCTGCAGATGGCCTCTGAGAATTTTTTTCAGGCTAATGGATATTGTTGGAATCAATACACAGATAATATTAGCATGTAATCAGCCAAATAGGACCATGTCCAGAAAACAATACCTCAAAACATTGGCATTTCAACTTTTTGACTTTAAATACAGAAGCACAATAAACACCCTCCCGAGAACGCTCCGGCAGCACATAAAACGTTTAGTTGGTCCGGATATCCTGCAAAATCGATTTGAAAATCAGCCTCAAATGACCAGAAAGAGGTGTGCATATTGTCCGCGACATATTGATAGGAAGTATTCTACAGTATGCTATTCATGTCGCCCGAACATATGTCCGAGACACGCAGCCTCAATTTGCTCAAGCTGATCGGAAGAGCGAAATGAGGTGTAAAAATTCACTAATATATTATTATAGTTTTATATTTTTTGTGATCTCATTAAAATAAATCTTTGTTTTGATAGCTTGTGTTGATTTCAAAAAGAAAAGATAATAATTATTTATTTTGTATCAGTTTAAACTAAAGTTGCCTAAAATGTCCCATAAAAGAATTTTTTTTTAGTATGACTAACCTCGTAAGGCCCAACCTAAATTTAGGTCGATATACATTACGACCAACGTACTTAAAAATAGGTGCAAGTAGTTGCGGCCCAGAACTTTGGTTAAGTACAAAAGTGTGTAAATGTATTACTTTTGGTCAATTTATTTTAAGGGGTATTTCCTATACCTAAAGTTACCTATTTCACGCACAAAATATGTTGAAATAGCTTGTCCTTAGTTTAGGTCATTGGGCCACTGTTTAATATATAACATTAGTTTGAATCAATCAAATCTATTCATTTATTTATCATGGAATAGCAAATTATACCAGAAATAAAAATAAACTTTGTAAAAAAAATATTTATTATTTTCTTCCTTCATTTTAAACCTTTTAAATTACAAAATTTTCTAAATCAGTCTCATTTTTAGCAAACAATGTATCTTCGCATTACACATGTTAATCATATTACTAAAATAATGTTCTTACTTACTATAATCAATGGCAATATTTCAAATAATAATATTCAAGTTGTCGTATCACACACAATACTAATTAGAAATATAGATACTTAAAAAAGAAAATTTTAAACAAATGCATCAATCAATAAATCTCAGTGTGGAAGTTATAAAAACAATTTCGTTCTTTAGTTAGGCACAAGTGAATGTTGCACTTATTGCATATAATTGTGCTTTTCTTATTGCATCCTGGTCTTCTGCACCTGTTTTGAACTTCTCCAGCCGACGGCAAATGGAGTGCACCATGAGTTCTTGAACTGCCGCTGGGAAGCGGTACAGCTGGTCTAGAGCGTTTAGGTCGAGACTGTTCTTCGTCTTCTGCTTCGGAACTAGTGGTGAAATTAGCAGTTACTAAAGTTTCGGCTATTTCCATTTTAAAACTCCTCAGTTGCTGAATTTTTTTCACCGGGACATTTTTGCGTAACTCTTGCTTTATAATTTAACCACCATGAATTAGTTGTAGCCAAATGAGACGATCAGCAAGATCGACTCCTCCCATATTAGAATTATATTGTTTTACTACTTCCGGTCTTGGTACAGTAACATACACTTTATTCTGTTTACACCATCTTTGGCAGGTGTCGGAAGTTTGGGCAGCATGCACAGTAGACAGGAAAGTGACAGGTTTGTTATCAAACCATTTAGTTATAGCTATATTCTTCTCATCGTTGACCAATACCTGACAACTCCCTCTCCCTGCTTTCTTTAAGTCTTTGTCCTCTTTGGGTATTAATCTTGCGGACTTAGGTACTCTATTCTTCATCAATGTACCAGCGCACATCAGGCCTCTGTTTTTTAATTCCACAATCAGTGTCTCGGTGGTAAAGTACCTATCACAGTAAATTATATGTCCCGGCAACAAATCCTCCGTTAAGGCAAGAACTGCCTTCTCCCTGCCACTTGCCCCAACCCGAATGATGTATCAGCATAAGAAGGATACGTAGTCGCCCCTTGATATATATCAAAATCACACACTTCTCCGGTGGGATTCGCCAAGACAAAAGTTCTTAAACCTGTAGGATTAGGTTTACCTAATTATCATTTCGTCAATTGACAGTTTTTGATCCTTTGGTATGGAATGACAACCCTTAAGAATTTCTTTAATAAGAGGGCGAACTTTCCAGAGCTTGTGTTTACTTATCTTCGGCAGAAAAGTCCTTGTCATTAACGAGTTTTAAAGAATTCCGAAGAATGAAAAATCTGTTCCGAGACATATGATCAGCTACAAAAGCGACACGAAATTTGTGTTGCCAGTACATTCGGAGAATTGGATATACAATAGAAGACATGGCTAAATTAATTGCAATAAAAATGTAGAACTCGGGAAATGTCAAATTTAAAAACTAGCCGTTTCTTGATAGATACATCTCATTGGATCTATCTACGATAATTTGCATCAGCTCATCATTTACGTATCGCCGAAAATAATCAATTTTACAGAATTCTTCGTCATTAAGAGGTAAATGCGATGGCTGCATAAAAGGAATTATATCAGGATTAAAATCTTTTTCTTTCCAACCTCCAAATTGTCCATCGTCATTGCCAATATCCTCGTTATCTTCAGCCTCCACTTGCTGGTACGATCTCCCACGAGATGAACTTGCTCTTCTACTACTTGCTCGAGAAATCGAAGAAATTCTTCGGCCACGACGGCCACATCGACGCTGTAAGCTCCTCCCTCGCGTAACAGAAGAATTAGAAATCGCAGGACTTGAAACTGTAAGCTCACCTTCAGAATCAGAAGACGATTCTGCTGAATTGTCTGATTGGCGATTTCGGCCCTGAGGTCGATAATCCACATCATCGATATCATCATCGCCGTCATCATCTTCGAACTCGGATACGTCCAGAATAAGCTGATTTTCTATAGCTTCGTCGTCCATGGCTTAAACAAAAGAAAATAAAGTAAACACCCAATGTCCTAAAATCATGACATAGAAATTAGGCTAACTTTTACAATAAAAACCCACCGACCTTATTTTGGGACATAGTTTTTATCGTTCGAATATTACGGAATTAAAATGACTTTGCTACGAAAAAACATGTCGGAGCAAAATATAATATGGATATATGGCAACTGTTTGCAATACATTTTAGACATCACTATGTTATGATTATAAATATATGAATAGATTTACTTACCAATCTCCACGAGACTTCCGTTCACATGAGATGAAATGTCAAAAAGACAGATTCTTGGTTCTTAAATGTCAAGTTGACATTGCCAAAATTAGAGATGCGTTCATAGTTATTTGTTTTTTGATGGCACATTTAAAATGGCGGGATTATTTAAACCAAAAATTACGTTCAAATATCATGTCATAATTTTAGGTCGCCGGGCCGCAATTTGAGATTTTAAAAGCTGTGTAGGGCCGGAATGCCAAAATATTTTTGCCATTAAATTAGGTCATTGGGCCTTACGTGGTTAAGACTGTTGTAAGGTAATAAATATTAAAAGGATTATTATGCTTTTATTTTAATATAGACCATAATACCTTGTTAATATATAAATAACAAATGAGAATATACAAAGCAATTATTAAAAAAAAATACAAAAAAAAAAACTGGGCTTTCAAAGACCCCATGCGACCGACAAAGTTACAAAAACTAGCGCGACCGACCTAGGGTTAATAGCAGGCTCATCTATGTGCAGTTTCCTTTGCATGATACCATTTGACATGGGAGGTCGTTTATATATGCAGAGTATGTATCCTTATCTAAGGAAATTTGGAATTCCCCTATTGTATTTTTAACTGGATAGTTTAACATACTGGCATCGACCTAATACACTTTTGTACCAGCATTTACAACAGCATTCTTAAGGTGTATTTTCTCATATATAAATGATGTTAGTATTATTGGCATATTTATAAACCCTTTTAGATTATACCCATCTAAGTTATATGTTGGGTTATTTGAATTGACTTGCTTGGTAACTCGCTTGTAACTGATATATACATATATATATGACGACGCTGAAACCAGAGTGATCTAGGGCACAATAGTATGTTTCTGAGAAAATGAAGGAAATGCGTTACGCGTTATTAATGGAAATCTATAGGCTTTTTATTATTATTTTTTTGTTATATGTACTTCTAATAAGTTTTAAATAAAAAAATATCAATTTTTATCAGTATGAGTTATTTATTAAAACTAATAATCGTAGTTTTACAAAAAAAAATCACTTTTATCACTATGGCAGATCACAAATTTAAAAAAATGAATTAATAGTGTAAGTTTTCACTTTGATGTCGTAAGAAAAATCACATTAATCATCACCAAATACAGCAGGCAAAAAATTTACATCATCTTGTGCTTCCTGATTGCCACCTCTTCTAGGAACATGTGGCAATGTCAAGTAAAACTGATGATGGATAGGAGGTACGAATTTTAGAGTTTTTCTAATATCTTGCATTTTTTGATACGATATTAGTCTAGTTTCAGGGGCTTTTTCTGGTATATAATTCTTTAGGTTACAAAAAAAAGTTCCAGAATCCATATCATTCGGTTTTAAATCAACTGTTTCATATGTTTCAGTGTAGTCATCATTGTAACTGATTATACTTGAACCTTTACAAAACTTTATCTTCCGCATCTTAGAAATTTTTGCGCCTTCTCTTAATACAATCTGATAATCTTTGAATAGTGTTGTGAGGCTTTCATAATCTAGAAACTTATTTTTCATATCTCGCACAGTAAAAGGTTTTTGTTTTCTGCAGTCTCGGACGAGCTTCATCCAATCTTCTGGTGTATAGATATCAGTCTTCTTTTTTAGTTTTCGACTTATAAAAGAGAAGTCGGTATCGTTAGGCAGGTAAGTATGGCCACTGACGAGATAATGCATG
This sequence comes from Parnassius mnemosyne, assembly GCA_963668995.1. Taxonomy (NCBI): domain Eukaryota; kingdom Metazoa; phylum Arthropoda; class Insecta; order Lepidoptera; family Papilionidae; genus Parnassius; species Parnassius mnemosyne. The sequence continues at coordinate 18,401,198 of CAVLGL010000082.1, read as the reverse complement.
GTGATCGATTCTAGATATGGCGATTTATTAACCAGAAACATCATAAAGTGTAAAACGTTCCAGTTTCTGTTTTGCCCGGAGCAACAGTCGCTAAACAAACACAGTGATTTGACAGTGTCCGGCACGGAATCTTCTAAAAAGTAGTGAAGTGACGACATAATTTCTTGTGAGCCTCTGGCCCCACAATGTTCTGGCCACATATTCATGAGAACTTTTTCTCCTTCCTTAGTATAAGCATGAATACCAAAGTTCAGCATTTGCAGTTGTCTTAAATAATAGACCTCACCAGTATTCAAATAAGGAAGAGGCAGGGTTCGTTCCAGATCAAAAGTAGCTACTAATAACGATTCCTCAGTTTTGACTTTACTTTTACAGTCATTTAATATGTTTCTTACTTCGCCTGCAAGTTTAATATGCTGATCTTTTTGTACCCTTATAGCTAGGCATGTTTCTATATCTTCTTCCGCCTTTACTGCTATCTCGAGTATATCACAGGTTTTACAAGTATCTGCCTTAGGGATATAGAAGTGTATATTAAACTCGGTTGTAAATACTTTGCCGTAGGCGCTCTTTTTCAATATTGGTTTTCCTTCTGACTCACATTTTGCTTTAAAAAGTTCATACATTTTGTTCATTGAAAGATCCGGGCGCAAATATTTTCGTGTTGATCGTCTTTCTCCATAGTGACTCACAAATTTCGGAAATCTATTAATGTGGTCTTTAATCCAGTTCAACTTTTCATCTGACAGCTTGTTAGCAGGTACATGTTGTCCCCTCTTATCTCTTTCCGCTATTCCAGAAACAGATTTTTTATTACGTAATGCATAATCTAATCTTTTGTTAGATATTTGTATGACCTTTAAAAAGAAACTTTTGCAAACTCTTTTGTCCAACAGCATGAATTGGCGTACATAATTTATGCGGCTAGGATTTTGAGCATTTTGTCTTTGCTTACGGCGTTTTGGTTCTAAAGTCATAATGGCGCTGCACAACCATGTTGTTTGAGCATCCCATGAGGTGAGCTGATAAAACATTACGTGTATTGCTTCTTGATTTTCAGATGAAACCTGCTCACTGCATTTGAACCTACAGCTGCATACAACTGGTGTAAATACTTTAGCTGGGACAATACTACCTCGTACGTTGCGATATTCTTGGCCTGCAGTTCTTTTTCGCTTCCTTATATTCTTTGCCCATCTATCGAAATTCCGAACTCTTTTTCTTCCTTTGACAGGTTCATCGGAATCTGGATAATTTATTTCCCCCAAGTTACCTACAGGACCCTCTGGATCTCTTCTTTCTTCATTATCTGTAAAGAACAGCATAAGCTGTAACCCAAGCCCAAGCCAGATTCAAACATGAAGCAAAAACGCAACAGACGAGTATTTGCTTATAAAAATAGGTTATATTAAGGAAGTAGTTTATTAGAGTATAGCCTTATAAGTATTTTCGTGCTAATTGATTAAAAGAACATAAGTGTAAGTCAAGCAACAATATTTGAAAAAATATGACTCTGAAATCGAACTGCAAATCACACAATAAAAGTAAAATCTCTCCAGCCCTTTATATTCGACAACAATACATACCTTCACTGTCTTCTAATTCTGTGGAAATTTCTACATTTTGCTGTGGATGGTAAGAAGAATGATCACTTGAAAAATCTTCATTTGTTGAAGTCGATGAAGATGGCGGCGGCGAAGATTATAATGCCATATTCACTATTCTTTTAGCTCTGTTTCTGTTATCCATTGTTTACGTAACACCCTTTCAATTAAAATCTTTAATAAAACAAAAGATAATCGCAAGCGCATGTGACTAAACCTAAATCAATATGACAAGTAACGTCAATTGATTTTGATTTTGTATACTTTTTTTTTGGACTTTATGGCCTGGTATCTAGACCTTTAGGCCAAGTCTTGAGTATGATTTTGTATACGTGACTGCGTTTGTGTTGTGCCAGTTTAAAAATATTCAGTGGTTTTGTAAAAATATCAAACCATATTATTTGTTTTAAGTATATAAACATAGATATTAAATAAAAAAATCACGTAAATTATTTGTACACAATTAATTTATTATTTCTTTATTGCACTTAGATCAGTTTGGATTTCCATAAACGCCAGCAACTTGCGACCACAGTGATCTAAGTGCGCTCTCATTACTTAGATCAGTCTGGCATGTCTCCATTTTGCAAATCGCAACGATTCTATAGTGAGATGTTGCGATTTCTCAAGGAAAAAAATACTGGGAAGCACTTAGATCAGTATGGCCTGAAAGAATTATGATTTTTCTTTGCAATTGTGTAAAAGAACCATTTTTGCCAAAAATGTCACTTAGATCACTCTGGTTCCAGTATCGTCATATATATATATATATATATATATATATATATATATATATATATATATATATATAAACTGTATATATATATATAAACTGTATATATATATATATATATATATATATATATATATATATATATATATATATATATCGTCGGTCGAATGACGAAGGGGCGTAAGTGATTTTAGTCAATTTTACAGTAGAGCGATTTTCAATAAAGTCCACCGTGATGCACCGTCGTAACTTTATATGTAAAACTACTACGCAGTTTACAGGACTGTCGTTAGGATTGATAACTAATCCTCTTTTGATATTAAATTAGTTTATTAGTTTACTTTAGTTACTTGTAGATATATTTCCTTTTCACTTACGCCCTTTTGTCATGTGCAAATATTTCAAAATAACATTTACGTCCGGCTATCTTAACTATAAAGAAATAAAAGACTATAAATTAAAACACTATTAAATAAAGAAAGACTGTAATATTAAGTAATGGAACAATATCTTATTGATGTGGTAGGTTTTCATAATAAGTTTGATATTCCCGGCATCTTATCAAAGGGGTCTCTCCCTTGCACATAGAAATTAAATCGTTATATTTTGCTTTAGATATCTCATAATGAGATTTATTTAAATGTCCCACCTCTTCCTTCAGCCATTTAACATCTTGTCTTTTTATTGATATCGATCTGTATTCTTTATCCTTGTGACTCGTTTTAAAAAATAGACTACTTTGAGACTTTCGTGAGACTTTTAACTCCATAACATCTGTCCATTTAAAGAGGGCGGCTGTCTGGTTATCGTTTTTTAATTTAAGTAACCTTAACTTTAAGGCAAGATTTTTAAAATCCTTAAAATCATTGTAATTGAGTACCTTGACTTCGTATGGATTTTTGCGTGCCAATCGTATGATCGGCTCCAATTGGCATGGAACAAAGACGTTCCCAGCCTTTGCCATTGCAAATGCTATCGCGCTATGGACAGAATCGCCCTCGCTTTGCCCATGGAACGAACAGAAGTATCGTAAACTAATTTCTTCAATAGATTCACAATTATTTATTAAGTATAAGAGCATAGCCGCCATCACGGAATTTTTATTCTGGCCTGAGCAGCCATCGCAAAATAAGAATACTTCTTTCACACTCTTTCTATCACAATTTGTTAAGAAATAATAAACACAAGTAGAAATTTCAGAGGCACCTCTTCTACTGATTTTCTCATTCCACAAGTTGCATATACAGTCTTTGGAGGCTAAATCATAAATTGTGAAATTATAATTAGCCAAACGTCTTTTATAAAAAAGAGCACTTTCATTGGATTGTGGCAAATAGATGACTTGCTGTAAATCGAACGAAGCACAACAAGTGGTTATATTTTGTATTGCTCGATTCTTGCATTCGTTTTTAATTCGTCGTACTTCTTCTTTTTCTATAATATGTGCATCATATTTATTCTGCAGCTTCTATTTCACCTCGCTTGTACCTTCTCTGTATGTCATGCATAAACTGCATTGGTCTTTTTTTGGTTTATGGAACGATAAATTCATGCCTTTGAATACATTTCTATAAAGTGTCATACTTACGGGTTGGTTATACTCCTTTAAAAACATACCATATATTTTTTTCAAAGATAAATCATGGTGGAGATATTCTTTTGTACTACTTTTTCTACAATAATGAGACTCAACACGCGGAAATCTGTTAATATGTTCAGTAATGAGTGATCGCAGCTGAGTATCCCTTTCATGATAGACCTCTTGCCTTCCTCCTCTTCTGTCTTTTTCTACTACACCGGTGTTCTTTAATTTTTGCAAAGCTGTGCGAAACGTCTTTTCTGAAATTCCCAAAGTATTGAGGAACATTTTCTTGCATACCTTCTGCTTCTCATCATTTAATGGTAAGTAAAAGCAGTTGGTAAACTTCCGACGAGATTCTGTGGCAGTAGTTTTGCGTCCTACGGGCTTTTTTTCAACAAATCTCACTATATATTCTCTTTGCAAAGTTAGATCTGCTAATGAATAGAAATCCATAAATATATTTTCGCGTATTTGTTCATTAAAACGATAACAGTACAGGCCTTGCTTTGTGCAATTTTCTAAATTGCATAATGAACCAACCTTCCTTCCAGGAACTACTTTTTTTGTATATGGCGAAATATATTCTTGTCTTGCGTGTCGCAAAACCTTGGCTTCTTTGTATTTATTTTTTCTAACAGGTTTCGATCTTTCTTCCTTTCGGGAAACGCCATCTACTATAAAGTCTTCTGGGGCCAAATAACTGTCTTGTTGTGGTTCCAAAACTGTATTCTGCATTAAAATACTGGGTGAGTCGCGAGTGTCAGATAAGACCATAGTTGCATCAGAATCATTTGAAACATTCTCAATTTCGGTAATATCGAAATCAGCAAGCGAGGCTGGATTTTTTTTATGATCAGAACATGATTGCATATAAAGCACAGACGCAAAATGAATATCACACAGTAAACAAGAACAAGCAAAGCATGTCGTTAGTACAGGGTTAGTGCAGTTGGCATATTCACAAGTCTGCTGCATATCAGTTTGCCCAAAATCAAATTTTAAAGTTTCTGTTAACGTCAAGTCAGCTTCAAAGTTTAGATGATTTTCGCAGGTAGAGCAATTGTTAACAAAATGTTCATAACAAAGGAGACATGAACAACGATGGCATGCACTAAATACCTCATCAGTACAAATCGAAAACTGACAGCATTTTTGGTATTCATTCTGTTTATCTATATAATTTTCATCAGTGCATACTGTATCATAAATTTTTTTTCTGAATTGGTTAATGGTAATTCATAGCTGGTATCCTGATTTTTTGATGTGGATATGTTATTGCTAACTAAAATATGATTAGAGCAGGAAGCGTCTTCTTGGTAATGTTCAGCGCACAAGAAACAAGCACATTCCGTACAAGTAGTCAAAATAGGATTATGACAGTTAATGTACTCGCAGCAATTTTGCACACGGTTTGCAGGAACATAAGTTGAAAGTGGTTCGTCTTCAAACGAAGAGTATTCTTTTGCTTCGACAACAGTTACTGTACCATACCACCATTTTCGTTCATACAACATTTTCACCTTTGTACCAAGTGTTATCTTCTGACCTTTTCTGATTGGAAATAATTCCCGTGTGTGTACAACATTTTGAGTGCCATCTTTCCATGTAACTAACACGTCCATCATTGAAAAACCATCCCACAGAAAGTTAAGTAGATAGTAGGTATCTGTAAAGAATAATTTAACCGTAAATAAGAAAATTAATTACACACTGTCACATTTAGGAATAGTTAAACACTGACATTGTAACTTGCATATTATTTAAACTATGGTTTAGGTAACAAAACATTGCAATAACAAATAAATAACTTTTCTAAAATTTTAACCTAAAATATTAATTCATCTTTTAGGTAACTATGCGTTTAAAAGCAATAGGTACATTACTGTAAACTTACCTTGTGATTTGTATAAAACACAAATAAAAGTAACTCTTAAAATAAGTATTCATTCACTTTGAAGACAGAATTTTATTAATTTTAATATTCGTAAACAAACAATGCACCTTATTAACTTGCAACTAACTTCGCTCGACTGCTTAACACGTCTTGACCTGTCATTGTTTCACTCGCGTAATCACGTTAGATAGGTTACGCCTCTTCGTGAAAAAAAAAATTGCATGGGAACAGGTAAGAATAGGCGTAACTGGTGGATACGACTATTCGTGATTTTTAAATTGGGATGAATAGCAGATAGGGCTTTTCGTAATTGTTTGTAAATCTGTTTCCGGTGTGTTTTAAATTACGCCCTTTCGTGACGCTATAAAACTTGCCTTATAGATTACGATGGTGGAGATAACTAAAAATCGAATATTTGTGGGATACGCCCCTTCGTGATTCGACCGACGATATATATATATATATATATATAACCTGGGAAACAAGTATATATGTATATATATATATATATATATATATATATATATATATATATATATATACTTGTTTCCCAGATCTCACTTTAGTCTATACTTTATAACATTTATTCATAAGAGGATGCATAACCCACTTGTACCATGTACAAGAGGTCTGATGCCAACATAATGTATCACAGCCTATTGTATCAGACATACAACCTTAAACATGTGAAAGAGTAGTTTTGTTAGTAAATCTAGGATGTTTGCAGCCTTTGTAGCACATTCCACCATTCCAACAATTTTCATTCACTGATTTACATTCGTATGTTGTTTCAGTCACCACTTGAAACTACATGCATAATAGAGTATTTGGTATCTTGTTACAGATTTAGAATCTTTTATTCATTTGCCGTGTAGTGGCGGTCAAGAATATCCACTACCCCATATCCTCCCGTGGGTGTCGTAAAAGGCGACAAAGGGAAACAGCCAGGAGATGGGCAGCAGCATCTTCCTGATAATAGCCAAATGACAATAAAAAAACTGCGGTTGCCAACCCGCTCGCCAAGCGTGGCAACTATGGCAAATACCCCCCAATGATGAGAGCAACAAAAAAACGGCCCCCAGTCCCCGGCGGCCCCGGTATTCCTGGCTACGGTGGCGACCATGGTAACGGCGGGGCAGGGGGTGCTAAGAATCTCCGGTGGAGGTTCGGTTGCCACCTTAGACGACTCGACCTGGCAACGTACAACGCACGCACCCTGAGGACTGACGAGAAGATCGTGGAGCTGGAAGAAGAGATAGACAAGTTGCGCTGGCATATTATAGGATTATCTGAAGTCCGAAGAGAGGGGGAGGACACGGTAATCCTCGAATCCGGCAACTTGCTCTATCACCGGGAGGGCGACCATCTCTTCCAAGGAGGTGTCGGATTTATCGTCCACAAGTCTCTCGTTAACAACGTTGTAAAAATCGGGAGTGTGTCGACGAGGGTTGCGTACCTTATACTCAGAATCACCAAACGGTATTCGCTGAAGGTCATACAGGTTTACGCACCAACCTCGGCACACCCCGATGAGGAGGTGGAGGAAATCTATGAGGATATCTCTAGAGCCATGCATTCCTCCAAAACCCAATATACGGTGTTAATGGGAGACTTCAATGCAAAACTAGGCACAAGAGAGAACGGTGAGCTGAAAGTAGGGAAATTTGGAATAGGGCAACGGAACCCAAGGGGCCAGCAGCTGGCCGACTTCATGGAGAAAGAGGGACTCTTTATGATGAACTCTTTCTTCCAGAAGCGGCCCCACAGGAAGTGGACCTGGTCGAGCCCCGACGGTTCCACAAAAAATGAGATTGACTTCATTATGACGACCAGACGACAACTGTTCAGTGATGTCTCCGTGATCGCGAGGGTGAAAACTGGTAGCGATCACCGAATGGTTAGAGGCACACTGAACCTAAACGTTAAGTTGGAGAGGTCTCGTCTAATGAAGTCAACGCTCCGTCCCCCTCGTGCTCTGTTTCAAAGTCCCGAAACCTTTCAGCTCGAGTTACAAAACCGTTTTCAGTGCCTAGAAGACTGCAATGAAGTGGACGATATGAATGACAAGCTCGTGGAAACTGTCCATGCGGTTGGAGCTAAGTTCTGCAAGACCCGCCGCAGAAGAACACAAAAACTCTCCGATCACACTCTTAATCTCATGGCTGTTAGACGGGAGATGAAGCTACATTCTTCAACAGAATTGACAGCATACAGGCATCTGAACAGACAGATCTCCAAATGCATGCGGCGGGACTTACGCAACTTCAATACAGCTCGTATTGAAGAAGCGATCGAGCGGAACCAAGGCTCCAAAGTCTTTGCCAGAGATCTGTCTGCCAGAAAGAGCCAACTGTCAAAGCTGAAGACAGAATGTGGCAGCATCGTTTCCGGGACACCTGAGATTTTGAGTGAGATTGAGAGGTTCTATGGGCAGCTGTACACATCATCGTTGGAGCCACACGCAAGTGTGAGTAACGATCCAAGAGCGAGTCTCATCCGACACTATTCCGAAGATATCCCGGATGTCAGTCTGAGCGAGATTAGGATGGCTCTCCAGCACCTTAAAAACGGTAAGGCCCCAGGCGAGGATGGAATTACAGCGGAGCTTCTGAAAGCGGGTGGAAGACCGGTACTTGAAGTCCTTCAGAAGCTCTTTAATTCCGTCCTCCATGGTGGCATTACACCGGAGGCGTGGAGCAGAAGTGCGGTGGTCTTGTTCTTCAAGAAAGGTGACAACGCTCTCTTGAAGAACTACAGACCGATTTCCCTTCTGAGCCGCGTCTACGTGCTGTTTTCGAGAGTCATTACGAATCGTCTCGCGCGCAGACTTGACGACTTCCAGCCTCCCGAACAAGCCGGTTTCCGAAAGGGCTTTAGCACCATAGACCACATACATACCCTTTGGCAAGTTGTACAGAAGTCCGAAGAGTACAATTTGCCACTATGTCTGGCGTATGTGGACTATGAGAAAGCCTTTGATTCCGTCGAAATTTGGGCGGTGCTGCAGTCCCTTCAGCGGTGCCAAGTTGACTGTCGGTATATCGAAGTGTTGAAGTGCTTGTACAGTAGGGCTACGATGGCTATCCGAGTACAGAACCAGAATACGAAACCTATCCAATTGCAGAGAGGTGTAAGACAGGGTGACGTCATATCCCCGAAACTCTTCACCGCTGCATTGGAAGACGTTTTCAAGCTTCTGGACTGGAAAGGATACGGTATCAACATCAATGGCGAGTACATCACTCACCTTCGATTTGCCGACGATATAGTCCTTATGGCAGAATCGCTGGAGGACCTAAGCACTATGCTCAATGACCTCAATAGTGTTTCCCAACGGATAGGTCTTAAGATGAACATGGACAAAACTAAGATCATGTTTAATGTCCATGTCACACCTATGCCGATAGTTGTTGGGAACACTAAGCTCGAAGTTGTTGACGAGTATGTTTACCTGGGACAAATAGTCCGACTGGGTAAGTCCAACTTCGACCGAGAGGTCAATCGACGGATTCAACTCGGCTGGGCAGCGTTCGGGAAGCTACGACACATCTTCTCGTCAGACATACCTCAAAACCTTAAAACGAAATTGTACAACCAGTGCGTGTTGCCAGTGATGACTTACGGAACTGAGACGTGGTCCTTCACTGCTGGCCGTATGAGGAAGCTCAAGGTCGCTCAGCGAGCTATGGAGAGGGCTATGCTCGGAGTTTCTCTGCGTGATAAACTTAGGAATGAGGATATCCGCAGTAGAACCAGAGTGACCGACATAGCCCAACGGATTAGTAAGCTGAAGTGGCAGTGGGCCGGCCATATAGCTCGAAGAACCGACAACCGATGGGGAAGAAAGGTTCTCGAGTGGCAGCCTCGTACCGGTAGGCGAAGTGTAGGGCGTCCCCCCACGAGATGGAGTGACGACCTGGTAAGACATGCAGGAAGTCGATGGATGCAGGTGGCTCAGGACCGTGTTTTGTGGCATTCTTTGGGGTAGGCCTATGTTCAGCAGTGGACTTGTGAAGGGCTGTAATGATGATGAATGATGATGATTCTCATTTCAATCTTCTCCCCATCCACTGTGTTTAACCCTCGGTTGGTCGCGCTTTTAAACTTACGCGGTTGGTCGCGTGGGGTCTTTAAGGACCCCAAAATTTAACAGCGTAGAAAACATCTTACAATTATTATTTTCTTATTTATTTTATCATATAATTGTTTATATATATTACTTGAATAAAAAGACTATAATTTATTAGAAAATAAATGTTTATTAACTCCTTGAAACTTAAAATTAGAAGATAGGAACAAAATTTTTAGTGTTTTACATGACTTAGAGAAAAAAAAAAATTATTTCTTGTAATAAAAAAAAAAAAACAATCGTGTTAACCTTTTTTTTTGGTATTTTAAGGCATTATTTAACAATATAAAAAGAAATGTAAGTAGATCCAACAAAAAAAAAAATATACTTTTGCGTTTCAAATTCACACTAATTTTCCGTTTGAACACAGTCAGTACATACTGATTTTGAATGTATTGGACATATATTTCCCTTACAAAAGTGGCAGATAGTTTTAAATTTTCTATCTGTTCCCCTGGTGCAGTGAATACATCGTTTCCTCGTAGGTACGAAACCAGTATCTTCGTGAGGAACATCCACGGGACGAGGTACGAATCGCAGAATAAGCTGTTTCAATTCGCGTGGCAAAGTTGATATAGTGGCCCGCGATTCCAACTGAGGACGACATAGTTCGAATGCTAGCGTTTTCAAGAATAACTTGCGACCTATTCGGTTGTTAGGATTTACGGTATCCAATATTATGTGGGCATTTACCGATCCAACATCGAGCATTGTAAAGAACAACCTCAACGGCCATCGGTAGCAAACGCGTGCAACAGTGTAAGTTCCGATAAGTTTATCCACCACGTCCACTCCACCTTTCGTTTTATTATAAAAAATTATGATTTCTGGAATCTTTTTCTCGGATGTCTCATCTATTATACCCTCATTATGCATAGTTGAAAGTAGTAACACTGTTTTATCCTTTTTTGGGCAGTATGAGAGCAAAGTCTCTGTCGGTTTATATCCAAACGCTGTGGAATGTACTTGCAAGCCTTTTCGCTTGAATTCACTTGGAATTTCTGGTTTATTTTTTCTCAATGTACCCACTACTGTCAAATTATGATTTGTCAATAGGTCCTCAGCTAATGGAACACTAGTAAACCAGTTATCCATAGTCACATTTCGTCCTGTACCTGATATTGGTTTAATCATTCGTTTGACAAGAGCTTTTGTTGAAGTATCTTGAAAGTAGGGACCTTCTGGCTGTTTTCCGACATATATTTCTAAGTTTTTTGTGTAGAATGTCATGGCATCCACTAGAGAAAACAACTTTATGCCATATTTAGCTGGTTTGCTTGGCATATATTGGCGAAATCCACACGAGCCTCTAAAGCTCTCCAACATTTCATCTATAGTAACATATTCAGTGTTCTTGTAATTTGTCTGGCAATTTTTTACAAATTGCTCAAATATCTCTCTTATTGGCGCCAGTTTGTCAACGGCTTTGCGTTGTTCCCGTCTATGAATATTATCGAATCGGAGGACTCTTAATAAAAAACGAAAACGTTGCTTGGACATACTAGCACGGCATTTATCTAACCCCGTACCATCAGCCATCCAAATATCATCAATCAAAGCATGTGACGATTTATGAATACCAATCAGATACATAATACCAATCAACGCTTTTAGCTCAATGATATTGGTCTCCTCACAGTCACGCTGCCTCTCGTAATTTGTCTGCATAGATGCTATCTTTATATTCGTGCACTCCACAATATGCTGCAACATATCAACGTCCAAAAACAAAAGCCAAGATTCAAAGGGGTTACTCACCGCCCGAGCTGTACCCTGTGGGCCTGGTTGCTCTGTAACTATATTCTGTCTCCTTGTTCTGATACCCTGTGTGTACGGTGTCTTCCTCCATTTGCAAATTGTTTTATAGTGGCCACTTTTATCTTTTTTTTGACAAAATAAAAGTTATGTGATGACATGTGGATCAATGGCTCATTATCATCACTATCCGAACTATCTACATCCATTTGTTGGTCTTCGGACGATTCTGACACATGATCCTGGGTTTCTGGATCACCATCATCACATTCTTGCTCTGAATCCGTGTTGTGTTCGCTTGTTTCGTCCGGGTATATATGATTTCCATCTTCATCATACTCTCCACCAAGAATCTCCTCTTCCTCCTCCTCCAACCAGTGCAATATGCGTTCTTGTTGTCGAGCGTCCATTATAGTAACTAAAACGCCTAAAACAACACAAAAATCATCAAAACATCATGTGCTACAAGTAAATAAAAAAATAAGTTCCAATCACTTTTTACTTACGCGGTTAGTCGCGTGGGGTCTTTCAAAGCCTACGCACAAAATAACCTTCCGTATCTCACGACGCCTGCGCGGGCACTGAACTTAGCAGCGATTAGCGGAAACTATAATCAAACTTAGGAGGGTACCTGGAATTTCAAGTTTCTATGATAGTATTAACAATAAAGTATTTGCATTTTAAAAATACCTAGGCTTTTAAAGACCCCACGCGACCAACCGAGGGTTAAGCAAATTGTAGATCCGGTTTGTATATGCATAGAATACATAATACAGGTGTCCCAAAACTCAACGTCAAGCCGAAACGGGGTGACAGGATTGATTGTAACCATCATGAGAAAAATCAGAAAAAAAATCTATCCCATGCAGTTTGGAAATTATGGGCATTTAAGAAAAACCTAGAAATTTGGTCAAACTGTAACCATTTTTCGGTTACTGTGGTTAATTTTTATTATTTTTCATCATTTAAACTTTGGAACTGTAACCCTAAATAACATTTCTATAACCACAGTCAATAATAATGACACAACTGCCCCAAGTTTTCAATAATTAAGACTATTTGTGAAACTATGAATTTAAAATTTTCAAAATTTGTCGACTTTGAAAGGCCCTCCTCAAAAATAAGTAAAAAAGTGCCTTGGCAAGTGCCATTAAAAATTCGCGCATTTAATCAGGATTGTAAAATGGTACAATACTTGTTAGTTTCATACTAAAAAAAAACTACTAAAAAAATAAAAACCTCGATTAACCCGATTTTTGATAACCCATTTTAATCAGTTCAAATGTTTTTTATTGATGTGAGAGATGAATAGTAGACATGTTTGCCATGAGCGACCGAGACAGATAGTGACGCCACTTTTACCAAAGTCAAAAAAAGTAAGTAAAATAAATAAAATAATGTAAAATCTTGACCGTGTTTAGTTTAGGTTTATTGGAATAAAAGTCAGATAGGGAAATAACATTTTTTATTACAATAAATGTTCAAATTGTTTACCATCAGCCTCAATACACTCCCTACATCTGATTAAAAAAGATCTAGTTATTAGTCGGGCATATCCTCGAGAATTGATGTCCTCAGCAGCTTGAGAAATTCGTTCACGCAGCTCGGCTACGCTGCCAATGGGCTGTGAATAAATTTTTTCTTTGAGAACACCCCAATAAAAAGATCCAGGGGATTTAAATCTGGGGAACGGGCTGGCCACGAGATAGTACCTGAACGTCCAATCCACCTTCCCGGATATTCCTGGTCAAGGAAATCTCTTACTTGCGCACTGCGTAATGCGCTGGGCAGCTTGTTCTCTTCTCTTGTTGATACCATGATGTGGCGACGATCTGTTAGAGGTACGTCCTCTAACAAAGTTGGTAAATTTTCTCGTAAAAATGTAGGTAATTCGTGCCATTCAAGTTCTCAGGGAGCTCAAAAGGCCCAACAATTTTGCCGTTTAAAATTCCGGTCCACAGGTTTACTTTAAAGCGATTCGCCACATGCCACTCGTGAAAATTGTGTAAGATTATGTAACCATCTTTTCTAAATGTAGATTCATCTGACCAGAGAATTTTTTGGATGAATTGTGGATTTTCATTATGCCTCTGTAGCATTGTTCTACAAAACGAAATCCTTTCAGGATAATCTCTAGGAAGAAGACTTTGAACTCGTTGTACGTGAAACGGATGCATTTCGGCTCTTTGTAAAATACGATGTGATGAGCTTTTGGGTATTCCCGTTCTTTCTTCAATTCCACGAACGGAAATACTGGGGTCATCTAAGACCTCTTTCAACACTTCTTCCTCGTAAGGAAAGCGAGCTCTACCACCAGCCCGTATTTGATTCGGGAAATGGCCGCCCTCCGTGAGTGAACAATGCACATTAACAAACACTCGTGATTCGGATAGCGCTCTAAATTTGGATATGTTTCACGATAAAGTCTAGCGGCGGCACTTGCTTTGCATCTGCATTCCCCATAAATGAGGTGCATGTTCGCATATTCCTGTGAAGTCTGGCGCGTAGGCATGGTAGCTAACAAGGATGCCAACACAAAAGTCCAATTCTAAAAGAGAGAAGCCAAAGTTGCCGGTATGTAATCAACAACTCCAATTCACGAAATCCAAGTCCAAAAAGAGAAGCCAAAGTTGTGTGTAGATGAATGAGCGAAACGTACTAACTGGTGTCAGATGCGTCTCCGTGTCACTGCCTGACGTCACTATCTGTCTCGGTCGCTCATGGCAAACATGTCCACTATCCATCTCTCTTATCATTTTGCCGTAAAATTAAGAACCACCCAAGAGCATGTGCGAATAAAAAACATTTGAATTGAGTAAAATGGGTTAGCAAAAATCAGGTTACTCGAAGTTTTTATTTTTTTTATTAGTTTTTTTTCTTTTAGTATGAAACTAACAAGTATTGTACTATTTTAAAATCCTGATTAAACGCGCGAACTTTTAATGGCACTTGCCAAGGCACTTTAGTACATTTTTTTAAAGGAGGGCCTTTCAAAGTCGACAAATTTTCAAAATTTTAGTTTCATAGTTAAACAAATAGTCTTAATTCTAGAAAACTTGGGGCAGTTGTGTCATTATTTTTGACTGTAGTTCTAGAAATGTTATTTAGGGTTACGGTTCCAAAGTTTAAATGAACAAAAATAATAAAAATTAACCACAATATCCGAAAAATGGTTACAGTTTGACCAAATTTCTAGGTTTTTCTTAAATGCCCATAATTCCCAAACTACACAGGATTGAATTTTTTTTCATGATTGTTACAATCAATCCTGTCACTCCGTTTCGGCTTGACGTTGAGTTCTGGGATATCGTGTATGTATTTGTACATTTAGTAGTGTCACATATTTTACCACTGGTGGATAAGAATAATGTCTTATCACACCCATACACTGGTGCTACGGCACTTTGCAATGCTAAACCAGTTACAACTGTCTTTGCTACAGTGTAACCGAAGATACCAAGTCTTCTGTTCAGATTTTCTACAACCCTTTTCTCAAGTTTCTCACTGAATCTGTTTGCTTCTCTCACTGGCTGACAGATCTCTAAGTACATATGTTCATCGTCAGTAATTTCTTTCCTAAGTTTAAGTCTTTGATTCTCTTATAATCTGGTTTAACTTACTTGAACTTGTGACTATCATCCTGAATAGTATTTGATTTTTTTGAACCAGTTATTTTATTTAATCTTCTAATATTGATATTTGGCGCAAAGAGTCATCACATTAGCCTTTCCTTCTTCGTTAAGGTGGTCAGTGCGGAGTCGCGATAAAACGTCTTTAGCGGGTTCGATTATAGGCTGGGTGTGCGTGCATTCAACGTTAAACAACTGTGCGTGAGCGGGGCGGTACTGGGAAAAAACGACATCGTTATCGCTAGTATTCTCGCTCTCTAAAATACCTCTATTTTGGGAAATGCTGGTTATGCATTCGTGAATGACACAGTTACATAAAATTTGTTCAGGAATATAGACTTCACCATCACTACCGTCAACAGGAATTCTAACTAACTGAAGTATTCGCAGGAATTATATCCTCGTACATGTTCACGTTTCGTGAATTATATAACAATTTTGGGTTCACTGCAGACCGAGTAGTTAAATATAATGCTTTTAAATCAATCTTTGCTTCCCACTTAGTTAATAGATCGAGCCCAATTAATCCGTCGAAATGGTTATGAAATTTATACACGAAAAACTTTATCGCTATCGTTAATTTTCGGAAAACAGGGCACCGTAATGGAATAATCATTTCGACTAACAGCGTGAACATTAGTAACTTCGAAAGGATCATAGTCAAGTTGATAATAAGGGAAACTCTTTCTACAGCATCCCGGTTCAAAAATGATTGATTATAAATCACTTCACAAAAAAGACAATTACATTTTAAACACACGCCACATATGGAGACTATACCTACCACCATCAAGAATTAAAATGCTAAACCAGAGTCCCTACTACATGGCTATAAAAATATACAACAAATTACCTATCCACATAAAAACTGAAAATAAGATTACACTTTTCATTAAAAAACTAAAAACATTCTTAAGATTAAAAATGCTTCTACTCAGTCAAAGAATACATTGAAGCAAAACACGAATAACACATTATATATTTTTTTATACAAATAACAGAACTAATATATCTATACATTAAGTCAACAAAAAAACATAGGAAAAAGTGGTTTTAATACACAAAAATATTATAGACTGTATCATTAAAAGAATAAATATTGTGTTGATATAAAATGTCATAAATGCCTTTTTATTTTCACGATTTAATATTGTTAAATTATTAGACTATATTGTTAATTCATTAATCTAATTACTCTCTAATGTTTGTATTTAATAACTTATTTTATCTCTCTCTCAAATTTGCAAGGCCTGAAAAGGGTACTAAGTTGAAATAGATTTTTATTATTTTAAGACCATGTACTTTGGTTGGCTTGTTGGTTGGTTGGCTGGTTACAAATAAAGATTGATGGATTGAATCAAAATGACTGGGTAGTAACATATCCATTTACGATAAACACGAAAAATAAATAGCATGTAAGGTGTTTTGAATTGGTTGTTAGGATAAAAAAAACACTGTATTGTCACTGCATTTTTATTATTGTAAAATCATCACATTCTTAACGCCGCGTATCGATTATGCGCTCCAAGAGGTCGAACATTGGCGCGCGTTCCAGCCGCGCGAAATGGATACCGCCTTGGAACGCGCGCCAAATTGTTCGTTGGAACGCTCAAACGTGAAGCGCGTCGTTCCATCTGGTGTCGGTTTTTTCCGCGTATCAAAGTAGTTAAGTTTTGACGCACGCGCCAAGTGGGATGGTTGTTTTCATCATTCGTGTGTTCATTGCGTTCCGAGCTATGGATAACTAAAGTTAAAGTAAATTGATAAAATTATATGGTTCAAAAGATCTGCTGTGGAATATCAAAAGTAATTTATCAACTGACTTCAAAAAAGGAGGAGGTCCTTAATTTGTCGAAATCTTTTTTTATCCATGTTCACCGATTACTCGAAGACGCCTGAACCGATCTAGAAAATTCTTTTTTGTTTCAAAGAGTATACTTCCCAGGTGGTCCCATTAAATTTTTATCGAAATCGGTCGAGTGGTTTAAAAAAACAACAACAATACATTTTTGAATTATTGAAGTCGGTTGTACAAAATTTTTAAATTATACCACTTGTATCATAAGAATGCGCGAAGAAGTGAACATGCAAGAGAGAACTATGAAAGCGGCAGCTGCTCGTATACGACCGATATTCACGTTGAACGGTCAAATACTGGAAAGGCTGCCGCGTGCGCCAGGCGTGCTTAGTTGATACACTTCGAATATTTGGAACGCGTTCCGCGGAACACACTGGTCGGTTAAGCCATACGCGGCTTTAAGCAGTCTATTACAAGTAGTATTGGCCGCCTGGTGCAGTGCCAGGACATTGTTATTAATATGTGTTGATTGATTAGCATGTTTACATTCCAAGCACTATTAAAACCAAAATGACTGGGTAATAACATACCAATTTACGATATTAAATACGAAAAATAAATAGCATGTAAGGTGTTTTGAACTGGTTATGTTAGGATAAAAAAAAACACTGTATTGTCACTGCATTATTATTATTGTAAAATGGTCACATTCTTAAGCAGTCTATTAAAAGTAGCACAGGCCGCCAGGTGCAGTGCCAGGACATTCTTATAATATGTGTTGATTGATTAGCATGTTTACTGTCTAAGGACCATTGAAGCTAAAATGATAAGGTTATCCATTCATGAAATTACACAATGATAAGAAGTTTGTGGCAATGAGCCGGCATATAACTCGAAATACAGTCCTCGCGGCGTAAGCTGAGCTTTGCATTTGTGTGTGATCACCAAAAGTACAGTTAGTAAAAAATCAATGTTTTATTAAAAGTTAATGCTGATATTTTGATTATCCTAAATTATAGTAATAACAGTAATAAACTACATAACAATATTATAACTCTTCTTCTCCATAACAATAAACTACATAACAATATTATAACTTTCACTCTCGTCTGATGACTCATCAGAGCCTGTGTTAATAATGAATCGCTCCGACAAACCGTCGATAGCGGCGTCTCGTCCATCAAATGCTTTTTCTTCTTTAACTGCACGGTCACAAACATTTTTCCACTCTTGTACAGTGATCGCTTCAACTTTTTCCTTTGTTAATCTCATTATAGTGTCCATATTCATTGACACGTTTTTTTAGCTACGTATCCTTT
The DNA here is from genome assembly GCA_963668995.1 of Parnassius mnemosyne. Lineage (NCBI taxonomy): Eukaryota > Metazoa > Arthropoda > Insecta > Lepidoptera > Papilionidae > Parnassius > Parnassius mnemosyne. The sequence continues at coordinate 18,382,755 of CAVLGL010000082.1, read as the reverse complement.
TACCATTGCCCATATATTTTCAATAGGATTGAAATCACGGTGGTAGGGTGGTAGACGTAGAACGCTGTGACCATGTTCTTGGAGCAAATTATCAATTTTATATTCAACAAATCTTGCTTTGTTTTGTAGTATCAACTGATAAAGTTGTGGTTTAAGCATCGATCCAGAGTGATCGATATTTCGAAATTTGAGCCAATCAATCATAGCTTGTTTACAATGGTTTGAATTGGGCGCGGGATTTTGATGCGAATCGTGGTATGATGCATTGTCAACCACCACAACACTATTCGGTTTTAAATTTGGGAATTGGCTGCGTTTGCAACCATTTTGTGTAATTCTCGGTGTTCATATTATAATGATAATCACCACTTTTTTGGTTTGCCTTGAACATGAGTAGGGCATAGGGTATGAAACCGTCCTCTCCGCCGGCATGAACTTTTATTAACCGATTTCCCTTAGAAATTGGTTTCTTTAAACCAGAGGTGCTTCCATCTGAATAAGATTTCGACGAAGTGTGAGACGTGTCTATATAATATGTTTCGTCAGTATAAACGATTGGGCGGCCCTGAGCGCGATATTCGGCAATTTTAATGAGAAACATTATTCGAAGATATCGTATTTCATGTTTCTCCATAAGGATTCTGCGATTATTTTCTGTCCTTTTCCACTTGAATCCTAATAGAGATACTTCATTTCTTAATGACGTAATTGCACCTGGATAATTTATTTCTGCCTTTAACTTTTCGTGTGATATTTTCATAGTGGGAATCTGTTTGTCGGTGATGTGAAAGTTATGAAGTATTCTCCGAATTACCGCTTTATGAAAATCATCGATCACAATGATATTTTTCCTGCATCTTGTTTTTTTCGGAGATTTAAATTTGCTTTCATCTTCCAAAGCACATTTACCTTCTAATAAAACCTTTTTTTACAGTTGACAGCGGAATTCCCGTCGATATCGCTAACAATTGGGCCGACGTAACGACACTTGACATATCCTTGTCGTTTAAATCTTTGAAATACTTATTCAATTTGTATAAAATTTCTTTTGTTTGGCTGCTTAATGGTCGTTTAGTCAATTTACTTACAGTAGGAGCCATTTCACAAAAAATTCGAACACAACCACAAAAAATTACACGTCTATCTGTTAGCGGTACCAGAGGTGAAGTGGGGAATTGCGCGGCAGGGAAGCGACGCGTGGAGGATGCGCCGCGCCTCAGGCCGCGTTTTAAAAACCAATATAAACTGGTTTAAACCATGCGCGGGACGCGCTGCGCCTCAAGCCGTATCCCACTGTACACTATCTGTGTGCACTCACACAAATGCAAAGCTCAGCTTACGCCGCGAGGACTGTACCGACAACCATTGGTAAAGAAAGTTTCTCAAGTGGCAGCCTCGTACCGGTAAGCTAAGTGTGGGGCAGCCATCCACTAGATGGAGTGACGACCTGATAAGACATGCAGGAAGTCGATGGATGCAGGTAGCTCAGGACCATGCTTTGTGGCATTCTTTGGGGGAAGACTATGTTCAGCAGTGGACTTGTGAAGGGCTGTAACGATAATGATGAAATGATGAAGTTTTAAACAAGTGTACGGATACGGCTCGAACGTGGTAGGACACGCTCTCACGGCAAACGCTACCAGCGTAAAATAGCTGCTTAATGGTCCTGTGTGTATATGGTGAATGTAGAGTATCGGAGGCTCTCTTTACTGGGAAGAAGGCAATCCATCTTAGTCCTCGGGGGTTGACAATGCATATGTATTTTGATTCTTAATCGAGGATAAATGTAGATTTCTATGAACCACAGTATCTATTTATCATCAGATAGACTGTGTGCTCGTTTGTCACCCTTATTCTATAAAAAAGGAGATGGTCAATTAAAAGAGATAAGAAAAGGTGGTGCCAGAGTATCAATTCAACTTGCTCGGCGTTTATTTATAAATTACACATAACATACATAACAGAAAATAAGGCATATAGTAAATAGAAACAGGTCAAGTAAGCAACAATAATTACAATTTTTATTGATCATTATTCATCATCATCATCAACAAAATAAAATATAATAAAATAATCTCGTTTAGAGCCAGGGCGGCATCAGAGGCACCTGAACTGAGTAAGTGGCGCAAATATGAGTCTCTGAGGATGACTACATATTTGTGCCATTTGCTGTAGTGACTATCGGCCCGTGGGGTCTACGTGTAGTGAAATTCCTAAAGGAAACTCCATGCGCGGCTGGTCGTTGCTGCTGGTGATAAGAGGGCTGGTTCTTTTATCGCTCAAAGGCTAAGTATAGCCATTCAACGGGGAAACGCAGTCAGCGTTCTTGGCACGATACCGCGGGAAGTAGGACTATATGATAATTAAGTTTCTAGTTTTAGTTTTTTTATTATTATTATACCTTTTAATATTGTATTTAATACTATATAAATAAACAAAATATTATATAGGCCTTCCGTGAACTGCCATCCCGTTTCGTCCCGTATGGTGTCGTAAAAGTCGCAACAGAGTAAAATAAAAACACCAGGAGATGAGCAGCAGCATCTTCTTATAGAATAGCACAAAAAACTTTGATTGCCACAAACGTAGCATCTGTGGCAAAAACCACCACTTATATTGATATTAATTTATTAATATGCATCATTACTAATTTATTAATATGCAGATATTTACAAATAAGAGTGCACAGTGGCACATAAAATTAGTGATCAATCAGCAATTTCTCTTTTAATTGTTAAGGTATTAAGAATCTAGATGAATGATTACATAACTTAAAAATACATTGACGGGACGTAGTAACAGCATGCTTATAATTAACCATAATAATTGCTGATACCGCTCTGGAAATGACAGGAGTTGCAGGCATAGGGGGTGGTAGTGGGATGTTACCGATGTCTTCAATATTCATGGATTGTAATTCCATATCCCTGTTATAATTTATTTTGTGTCTCCATACAGTTCTGAAAGCTCTCAGCAAACAAGGAATGCAGACCCATTCTAAACGATCCACCTGAAAAAAGGGTTTTTTCATCAACTGACCAAACGGAATATAGTTTTAGTGTATTCCCTAAATAATAATATTTCTTAATATTTCATTTATTTCAATTTTTATTACACTAAATAGCTAACTTAAAGCTACATGTCCGATACATGTGAGAGCTTAACTATGACTATCGTAATTCTTATTCTAGATGTTTAAGCTAAGAAATAGTTATCAGTATTCACATGAAAGACCACCCGTCTTCCAGACGCAATTCAGCAATCTACGCCCACTCTTACCCTTGAATTGTGATGGTCTCTGGTGCAGTTCCGGGAATACCGGGATGCATTACTCTTCCCCCCTCAGATTCGAATTTACCGGGCGAAGGTTTCCGAGTCCGATAATTTCGATACAAATATTTTTTACAAAGGGTTACAATTATTATAACTAAAATTACATATAAAATTAATGTCTCGATACTTATGTCCTTCACATTTATGACACTTTCACTTTGCTCACTTTTTACACTATCACTGGTTAATATGTGGCTTAACTGCTGTAGAATGCCTTTTCAAATAATATACAGTAAGGAATAAACATATACGCAATAAGTGAAACCACAAGTAATACTAGTCCAAAATAGTGTAGTAAAATTAAATATTAAATTAAAGTGGAATTTTCAAACAAAATTAATATTAAAATAAATTCAGTAAAAGTAAACACTCTGTATAGACTACGTACCTTGACCCCTTGGAAGAGTGGCAACGTTGCACGCGGGCGGCATGGTATCATCGGCACGGACTTTGATTCGTTTGACACTTTTTTATTTCGCGATAATGGAACTGAACGAAATAAATATTATTGCATATTACATAATGTTGTCCTGTTGCTAATGCTGCTCAACAAATTTCGTTCGGGATCCAGAGCCAGGGCCTTTAATTTGTCAAAGGCAGCAACAATACAATTGCGCAGTTCATCTTCGGTTTCGGAGATCTTTGAGTACATTTCATTTTTAATAAAGCCCATAAAAAGAAGTCTAGAAGAGTGAGGTCGGGTGACCGAGCTGGCCACCTGCGAGAGCCATAGCTAGGCTTGCCAATTCCAAAAAAGGCATTTCCGGGATTACCCAGATCTACATCCGGGACTTGGGTATATTACGCGGGACACAACACGCCACATTTTTACGTGGGAGAGCCATGCTTCAGCTATATTAGTAGTAGAGTTGTAGCACGAATAGGTCGGCTCGACCGGGGTAGGACCACGCTCTCACAGAATACCAGCGTAAAATAGTACCTTAACACTGCTAAGTTTCGTATGGTGAGTGTAGAAAACCGGAGACCCTTTTTACTGGAAAACAGGTATTCCATCTTAGTCCTCACGGGTGACAACGTATCTGCATTTTGATTCGCAAACGAGGATAGATGTAGATGTCTATGGGCCGCAGCAACCACTTACCATCAGGTGGACTGTGTGCTCGTTTGTCACCCTATCCTATAAAAAAATTGGTTAGAAAAAAAACGCTATTTTTTTAAATCATTTAATAAGAAAAGCAAACAAATGTTTGATAAACATTTTACATTTTTAAATTTAATTAATTTTTGTTTTAAAACTGTACTTATTTTGCGATATTGCGCATTTTAACAAGTTTTCGTTTTGCAATACGTAGTTATAAAATGCACTGCAAAATTAATTTTAATTTGTAGTTCAGCCTTGACGTGGTTAACAGACAGCTTATTTCTGCTGTCTATCCATGCATTTCCAAAGAGAGAAAACACCCTCTGCAGATGCATTTGAAGGTGGTATCGAAGCTACCATCTGAAAGATATGTAGAGTGCCAGGTGCGTCTTTCATGGACATAAATAATTTGTGCCATTGTTCATAAGCACCCAATAATTTTCTTCTATTAATGACTTTAACGTATCCTTAATAACACAATACTCATCGTAAAGTTTATTCATATCTAATCGATCGATCAGTTTTAACTTGTTTGCAGCTTCTGTGAGTTCCGAAAATCTAAACATCGATTTTAATGAGAATATTCTTAATACTGACAGGTGAATATTGTCAGAGAAATCAAAATGATCTTCTAAATATTTCAAACCGTTTTTATAGCACATTATAAGATTTTTTTTTGACCCTTTATCTTCAAATTCTAAATTGTTCATTGCATTAGAACAACTAACTGCAACAAATTCATTATCAATCCGTTGTTTTATTTTATTGCGTAAGCCATTTATAATGTCAAAAGTTTCGCAACATAGGACTTCATCCTTCTCTAAAAGCAAAATATAATATTGAAATATTCGTAGCGTATTGTGAAAAAAGGCAAGATAGCATTCAGGTTTTTTCAATATTGTCATTATCAAAATATTTCAGTCATGAGACATGGCAATTTTGTCCAAGTGACAAAAAGTATTCTTACAAAACTGTGAGGCTGCTTAAAAGCTTTTCTACGGCAGGGTACAAAGAAAGCCAACGAGTGGTAACATGTCTCGTTTTATTTTGATATTCTAAATCGGCGTCCTTAAAAACTCTTTTAGTTTTCGCACTCTTTGTGAATGGAACGATAAATGACCGTAAACTTTCAACACTAGATTTCAATGTCAAAATCACACTTCCCGACTCTGCCGTTCACCTCTGCAACATAAATGTGCTTTGTCACTCTTTCCTCATTCATTCTTTCTACATGCCCAAACCACCGAAACATTCCCTTCTTAATCCTGGTCACAACATCATCTTGCAAGCCACACTCTTCTCTTATCATAATTTCTCACTCTGTCATTCAGATTCATCCCTAACATACTCCTTAATGATCGCATTTCTACAGCATTTATTCTACTCTCGTGCTTCTTCTGCCACACCCAACTTTCACTACCATACATTAAAGTAGGAACTAACACAGCATTGTGAATTGCCATACGTGCCTTTTTGGACACATTCTGACTTCTCACAATAGGGTGTAGAGCCCCATTCACTCTATTTCCTGCGTTCACTCGTCCTTCTATATCCTTATCATATCTACCATCCCTGCTAAATACACATCCCAAATACACAAACTCATCTACTTGCTCGACCAACTCCCCTTCTATTCTTATTTCACATATCGTTTTACTTTCTTCTCTTTCAAAAACCATAACTTTCGTCTTACTTGCATTCACTTTCATTGCCTTTTCTTTTAATGTCCTGTTCATTAATGTAACCATAATTTGCAATTCGGCCGCCTACGACGCAAGTATGACTTGATCATCGGCGTACAAAAGGCATTTGACGGTTAACTCACCCATTCTTAACCCGCATTCTTCTACTTTCAAATTTTTCAAACAACTGTCCATAAATAGGTTGAACAGCATAAATAGGGACGCCCTAGGCGAAAGTTTATCTACCAAATTGGCGATATATTGAAAATGGGCCAAATCAAGAGTACCTTTAACCGACGAGCGTGTATGCGTAGGTATATGGATGTGGAGGAAGCGATAGAGGTGTGTCAGGATCATGCCAAATGGAAGTCCAAAGTCTCTGCCTACCCCTCTGAGTGACAGGCGTGAGTGTTTATGTATGTATAATCACACTTCTGCATACCATATTTTACCTCATTATGCAAAAGATGAGCTGGGCAGAAAAATATTTGCGTTTTCTTTCAAAAGAAGTTGATATACGGAGTGATGGATTTCAAAATTAACATTGCAGTTAAGTGCAGAATAACTTGAAATATTATCCATTTTTAAATGGAACGCTTCTAATCTGGTTTTCAAATTTGTAAAGAGGTCTGCGGCCGTCTCGTTAGGTTCTTCATAAAAATCTAATAAAGCAACACGAAGTCCGACATCGGGACTATAAAGTCGTACAAGCATGGGAACAATTTTATGTTGCTGTGGTTGGATGCGTCGGTTGAAGTACTGAAATATATAAATGTTATCTTTTAACTCGTTCACTATATCTTCTAGCGAAGCTGGTGCAAGTACATTAAATGCAATGGAACTTGCCTTACTTCTACCGAGTGAAATTTTTTTAGCGATGTTCGAGTCGGAAAATATGACGCTACAAAATTTTCCGCGACAGTCAGTAGTCGTATACAGAATACTGTGTTGAACCGTGATAAACCTGCACTAATTCCGCCGCTATAATTTTCTCGTCATCTGTAGTCAAAATGTCTCGCTTTAAAAACATAGTCAAAGTTTGATTTTTCTTACTTAATTTTTCTAGCCTCTGATGATCTGGTCCTGCTGTATGCCTTTTAATATCATTTCGACCACCATGTGAATTAGAAAATCCTTTGCGACATACTTTACAAAAAGCTTTAAAAGCATTTGCAGAATCTTTCGTTATAAAATCGTATGTATTCTCCCATTGGTCGCGGTAAACGCAAAGCCGTTTTTGTTTCTTTCGTCTAACTTCTTCTTCAATATCACTGTTACTGTAGGAGATCATTAGCAAAACCCAAACCACAGTCAACCAAGCAGAGCAAAGCAAAGAAGCCCAACCCAAACACACCAAATACCTACAATACTAAATTGCGTAGTATCTATCGCATGAACGGAGATCGACTGTCTGCGCTGCGGGCGGGCTCCGGACGACGAAGACACGTAACGAGCGAGCGAGCGAGTGACCCACCCCCGCGCAACCCATCCACCCGCCCGCGAACTGAACTAACACCGATCGCTACTCACGCGAAATACGTAATGCGTAGGTATTAATAATGTGTAACAACTTAGTGTAGTTCGTGGTGTAGTTATGCTTGCCCAAACATTAATGGAAAATTGGTTGTCGGCGAGATTTTACCTTCTATGAACAGATGGCGCTAATTGTAACTTAACTCGCGCTATACAAATTGGTTTTTTTGTATCATAATATTGTTGTTTTTTTAAAGTATAGTCAGTTCTTTATTACAGATTTATACCTTCAAATAGTGTTTAATTTAGTCGGTAATTCATCGGAACAAAGTGGTCCTACGAGTCGGATAAGTGAGTGCGTAGTAGGAAGTTAGGAAGTGTTAACGAAAATAGGACAGTGCGGTATACAAGTGAAGTGTTGTGTAGTGACAAACTTACGGATTTCAGTGTTGTGGATTGAACTTCGATAACCGTGAGTAAAAGAATAGTATCAGGGACTTGTAAAATCTTTCGCGAGTGTAAAAACATAGAACAATTTCGGAGTGAAATCGTATGAACATTGGACTTAGAAAATTCGCGTATGAAAACAAAAACACTTAGAAAAAAAATTGATTCGTTTTGTATGAAAGTTGGACTTAGAAAATTCGCGAGTGAAATAAACAGAAAAATTTCGACTCATTTTGTATGGACATTGACTTTAACGCTAAATAAAACATCTGTACTTTAAATAAATACCAGTGAAAGGAACTTCTAGTTGAACTTTGATCGTTATGAAAATATTTTGATATAACTTTGAAAGTTATATCAAAATATTTTCATAACCTTAAAATGGAACAAATAAATAAATCGTTAAACCTACAAAATGAAAGACTAGACGAAATTAGAAAAGCACAAATAAACTACGGGAAATCTCCAAAGTCCAGGATTAATTTAGCATACTTGCAGACGCGTTTAGAAATATTGGAGATGAAATGGAATTCATTCAAAACTACCCATGAATACCTTGTGCAAGATACACCTGTAGAATCAAGAAGTGCCTTAAACTATTTTAACGATGATTTATATGAGACCTGTGAGGAGATTTACATCAATTACAAAAGTGATTTAAAAACAAAAATATCCGAATTGTCACCCGTTACGCCTACTACCGCCTTACCTGAAAACAAAAAAACAATGCCCGAGTTAAAGTTGCCGACAATTAACATACCACAATTCTCTGGAAAATACACCGAGTGGCCATCGTTTCATGATTTATTCAATTCCATCATACATACTAATCAATCAATAGATGACGTTCAGAAGCTCCACTATTTAAAATCAAGTTTGTCTGGTGAAGCGGAACAGCTGCTGCGTACAATAACAGTTACAAGTCAAAATTATAAGGAAGCGTGGGAAATACTGAAAAACAGATACAACAATAAAAGATATATTTCAAACAGCATTTTCAAAAAACTTTTTAATATCAAAAATATAACAACACAGTCAGCTTATCAGATTAAATACCTGCTTGATACAACTGTTGAATGTTTAAGCTCATTGAGGAACCTAGGGTTGCCAATTAAGTCTTGGGATGCGATCATGATTTATATGACAGTTTCTAAATTAGATACAGAAAGCCATCGTTTGTGGGAACAGCATATTGCTTCAGAAAAAGATGATTTTCCTTCTTTTGACACTTTAAAAGAATTTTTAGAAACTAGATTCCGGTCTTTAGAAATGATTGAACACACCACTAAACCAACGAGAACCAAAGCCTTTCACACCTCAATAGAACCTACAAATATCTCTTGTGCATTCTGCAAAGAAAACCACTACATTTATCAGTGTAAACAATTTGCCAAACTACAATACGTAGAGAGACACCGCTTCGTTCAAGAGAATAATTTATGTTTTAATTGTTTGATACCAAACCATTCATCTAATAAATGTATGAGGAAGACGTCGTGCCGAATTTGCCATAAGAAACACCACTCGTTGCTACACCCGGAGAAAAGGGATGAATCTGTTAGGGAAAATTGTCATAAAGACTCAAGTCAAAACATAGTATCACATTTCGTACATCAGCCTGGTCAAATACTATTAGCCACCGCATTGGTAGATGTGACTTCGCGTCAGGGTCAAAAACACGTCTATCGTGCTCTCATTGACCAAGGTTCACAAGCCTCGTTCGTCACCGAAGATATCGTTCAGACATTGGGTTTGAAAAAGATAAGAATCAACGGCGTGGTTTCAGGATTGAGTGAAGGCAAACAGCTTCACACCAAATACATGGTTGAAGTACAATTGCGGTCAAGACATAACATAACCTTCACTATTCCGGTAAAAGCTTACATTTTGAAATCAATCACAACATATTTACCACAACAATCAATTACAATTTCTAACTGGCCTGAGCTGGAGCACATGGATCTGGCAGATCCGAAGTATAATACACCAGAACAGGTTCATCTACTGTTAGGCGCTGAAGTCTATAGTAAAATCATAGAAGTTGGATTGATCAAGAGTCCGTCTGGTATTATTGCACAGAAAACACAACTGGGCTGGATTCTTTCTGGTGATACTAGTAACACACAACCTGTAAAACAAAACAAAGTTATTAGCATGCATGTATGTGTATGTGAGAATGATCTTTTAAGAAAATTCTGGGAAGTAGAAAATGAAATACTTACCTGTGAGAGGAGGTTAAGTAAAGACGAGCAACAATGCGAAGACATCTACAACAAAACCACAGTACGAACAGAATCGGGGAGATATAAAGTAAACTTACCTTTTAAAGAAAACATAGAGACACCTGTAGACAAATGTGGAAATACAAAAGAAATTGCTATTTCAAGATTTTTACAATTAGAAAGAAAATTAGAACAGAACCCAAAAATGAAAGAAGAATACACTAGAGTAATAAAAGAATACGAAGAATTAGGACACATGGCTTTGACTAATGAAGACGATTCAAATCGTATATTTTTACCTCACCATGCTGTAATCCGGGAAGATAAAGATACCACAAAGCTAAGAGTGGTATTTGACGCTTCCGCAAGAGGTTCCAAGGGACAATCACTAAACGATACACTGCTAACCGGACCTGTAATACAAGATGATTTACGAACTTTGATAACTAAATGGCGACAGCATAAAATAGCATTAATAAGTGATATAACAAAAATGTACAGACAAATTTTAGTGCAGAAGAAAGATACATACTACCAATGTATTGTATGGAGAGACAACCCTAATGAAAATTGTAGATTCTATAGATTGCTAACTGTTACATTTGGAACTGCATGCGCTCCGTACCTGGCGGTTAGAACTTTAGTTAAGGTAGCTGATGATGAAAGTGACAAATATCCTGAAGCTGCAGAAATTGTTAAGACGTCATTTTATATGGATGATCTGATGACAGGTGCTAACACTGAAAAACAGGCTATAGCAATCTATGAACAAGTCAACAAGCTATTAGAAAGCGCTGGTTTCATACTGCAGAAATGGTCTAGTAATTCAGAAAATTTGTTACAAATAATACAGCAAAACAAGGAAACATACAACCATTCGAGATAAAATTAGACAAAATCATAAAAATATTAGGAGTTGCATGGGATAGAAATGATGACCAATTCAAAATATCTGTCAACTTGCCTGAACCTATCAAACCAATCACGAAAAGAAGAGTACTTTCGGACGTGGCTCGTTTATTTGATCCCTTTGGATGGCTGGCTCCAGTTATTATCAAAGCAAAGGTGATAATACAGAAACTTTGGCTATGTAGTTCTGACTGGGATGAAGAAATACCATCAGACCTTCTGCAGGAATGGTTGATTTTTAGACAACAACTACTTACATTGCAAAATTTAAAAATAAATAGATGGATACATACTCACCCTGAAAATGACAAGGTTGAATTATTTGGCTTCGCAGATGCATCAACAGCAGCATACGCTGCAGTACTCTACATAAGAGTGATACAAGGAGATGAAGTCTATGTCACTATTCTGGAAAGTAAAACAAAAGTTGCTCCATTAAAACAAATCTCCATAGCACGATTAGAACTATGTGCCGCCGTTTTATTGGCAAAATTACTGGCTGAAACATCAAAGAAATTGAAAATACCTAGAAATCAAATATACGCCTACACCGATTCAACCATTGTTTTAGCTTGGATTCAATCACAACCTATAAGATGGCAAACATTTGTAGCTAACCGTATAACAGAAATACAAACCAGACTGGATAATGATAGATGGAATCATGTAGCTTCAGCAGAAAACCCAGCAGATATTGCTTCTCGTGGAATAGAGCCCTCAGAACTGCAAACCGCTGAACTGTGGTGGAACGAACCTCATTGGATGAAGAAACCTAACATACATACTAAAAAATTACAGGTACCTGAAACAACATTAGAAGAAAGAAAACAACACACAAAAGTATTTCACAACAATGCAGAAGAATCAATACTAAATAGATTCTCAAGTTTTAAGAAAATGATACGGGTACTTACCTATTGCAGACGATTCCTAAACCTAAAAGAAAATAAAGAAAATAGAAATAAAATGTCTACTTACCTTACCGCGGAAGAAATGAAGACAACTCTCGACGCATGTATTAAAACTACTCAAGATATCGAATTTGCTGAAGAACTTGAAGACCTGAAAACAAAGGGAAAAGTTAAAAGAAGTAGTAAATTAATCACACTGACACCATACATAGATGACAAGGGCTTGTTACGAGTTGGTGGCAGATTACAATCAGCTAATATATCACAAGATTATAAAGACCCAATAATTATTCCAAAAAATACTCACCTGGGATATTTGTTGATTAGAGATGCACATGAAAGAGTGATGCACGGAGGAACTTCTTTAACAATCAACTACCTAAAAAGCAAATATTGGATAATAGGTTTAAAACAGTCAGTGAAAAAATACCTCAGTAAATGCGTTACATGCACTAGATACAATGCTAGAACGCAACAACCAATTATGGGTGAACTTCCGAGTGTAAGAGTAACCCCTGGAAGAGCTTTTGAGTGTTGTGGTGTAGATTTTGCCGGACCGATACAGATGAGAGTGTCAAAGGGTAGGGGACAAAAATCTTATAAAGGCTACATCTCATTGTTTGTATGTATGAAAACAAAAGCTATACACTTAGAAGCTGTAAGTGACCTTACCACACCTGGATTCATTGCAGCATTTCGACGATTTGTGTCACGCAGGGGTCACTGCGCTGAAATGTGGAGTGACAATGGTTTGAACTTTGTTGGCGCTGCAAATGAGCTTACAAGAATGCTTAATCAAAGCATGACGAATGTATTAAAGGAGATAGCAGAAATGCTTGAAAGTGATGGAACCTCATGGCCCTTTATTCCCCCAAAATCACCGAACTTTGGAGGTCTATGGGAATCGGGTGTGAAATCTGTTAAGGCACATCTGATGAAGACAATTGGCAACGCGACACTTACCTTCGAAGAATTTTCTACGGTCCTTTGTCAGATCGAAGCGGTTCTGAACTCACGTCCGATTAGCAGTCTCAGTGATGATCCGAACGATACCTCCCCATTAACTCCAAGTCACTTTTTAGTAGGAGAACCTTTAATAGTGATACCAGAACCTAACAATATCACTGATACCATAAGTCCTCTCCAACGTTGGAAACTGACACAACGCATGATAAAAATCTTGGACTCGATGGTCCAAAGAATATTTGAATACCTTACAACAAAAACACAAATGGCACACAAAAGTGGACGCACCAAAGGTTGGCGATTTGGTCGTCATAAAAGAAACAGACCTCCCTCCAGCGAAATGGTTATTGGGACGAATAATACAGCTTCATCCTGGACCCGATGATCAAGTCAGGGTAGTAAGCTTGAAGTGCAGAGGATCGACCCTGAAGCATCCTGTATCTAAGCTGATCCTGTTACCATGAAGAAGGACGGAGTCCTTGGCGGGCGGGATGTCGGCGAGATTTTACCTTCTATGAACAGATGGCGCTAATTGTAACTTAACTCGCGCTATACAAATTGGTTTTTTTGTATCATAATATTGTTGTTTTTTTAAAGTATAGTCAGTTCTTTATTACAGATTTATACCTTCAAATAGTGTTTAATTTAGTCGGTAATTCATCGGAACATTGGTATTGATGAGCTGATTCCCAAAATAAATGATGATTCGTGTGGATCCAGTGACGCACGGTTTGTCGGATCCATATGCCGTTTCGAGTAAACGTGCTTTCATCTGTCCAAAACATATTTGATAGGAAACGTTGGTCTTGAGACATTTTTTCCAGTACCCAGTGGCAGTTAGACCCTCTTCTAATTGGCCTATCATAGGGCAGCAGTGCCTGCACCTTTGCATATTTATAAGGACGTAGTTTGTTCCTTTTCAGCACTCGGTGTATTGTTCTATGCCACACTAAACACACGCCCAGCTTGTCTAAGGCTGAATGTTGGATTCCGATCGAAATGGTCTAAGACTGGTTGTTCGGAAGAGGGTAGAAAGTGACGCGGAGCAACTCATTCATGAGTGTTGGGCACTATGTGCTTATCTTCCGTGATTCTTTGGACAGCACCCAAGATTGTCAGGACTCTAGTAGAGCAGACGCGAGTTGTGCCGTATCTCTCACGATAAGTAGGCAGAGTTAACGGTGAATTTTGGTGGCATTCACCATAAAATAAAACCATGTCTGTATACTCTGCTGCACTGTAAAAATGCTGTTAAAAACACACGTGTACACACAAAAGTCAAGTAGTTTCAATATCATATTAAAAAATAAATAAAAATAAACGTACATAACACACTATTTACACTCACAAAGTTAATTAGCTAATAAGTGTCTATTTACTTTAAAAAAATTGTTTGAGTAATTGTACTTATCTTACGAAAAATAAATCACTTGAAACAATGCGCGCTAGCAGCTAAACGCACAAACACTATCGTGGAAGATTCTCAGTGAACTGAAAGCGAAACTTCCAAATTCCCAAATGGTGAAAATAATAAAAGTAATAAATTCTCACAAGGTGCAATCGTTTATCGATACTTACTTTTGCTGGTTACACTTACTTAGACTGGTTTCACAGCTGTACGGGAGCCCCGTACAGGTAACTTGTAATGCGGGACACCCCTACGGATAGCGCCCGTAGTGCTTTGAAACGAGTGTTTAGTACGATACGCGTGCTAGCGGAAGACACTCGCAAATGAAAATGAATGCGAACGAATTAAAATTTCTTGGTATTTATTTAATTTGTGAGAGACGACGACGACAGAGAAAGAGACTATGGGTACATCCCATCATTGAAGCAAGATGTTTCGAAAGTGCATTTGTAACCTTAAACTATAAACTTAGGAACGATCCGCGCAAATTTTTTCATTAAGTTTAAAGAGCAGAATAAAACAACAACATGTTTCGTACTGCTATACTTGCGAATGAAAGACTGGCGCTTTCTTTAATGTACTATATTTCGTTTAATAGTTTCATAGTTGTAAGTTCTTTTAAAAGTCCACCAACACCACTAAAAAAGATAGCGGCTCGATTGTTTTAAATAATGAAGTTTTTCATTCAATAATTTGTTAAATCAAGCGCTGGCACGCAGACACGCAAAAAAAATGTAATAGGTCCCTTAAGTAATTAAAAAATTAAGATCTTAAAATTGAATCACACTCACATTAATCACATGACACTATCAAATCACACTAGAATCATTTCTTAGAGCTATCTTTTGTGCCAGAACCATTAGGTTGTTGACAGTAATGTGACAGTTTGTGGACACGCTTAATGGAGAATCGGTAGGATAATTAGGTTATACACAGTAGGGTGTGGCCGCAGATTGGTATCCGGTTTGCATTTGGCTCGAATAGTTTGTGGATACGCTTAATGGAGATGCACTAGAATTTGACATTAACTGAATACTCATGGCAGAATTTAATACTTCTGATCGAAACAGAAGCTTTTGATATGTTGTAAAATTCTTAATGATTGGTCCTAAGGATTGAAAAAAATGACAAGTCATCAGTGTTAAGTTAGGTACACTTAGATTTAGTACTTCAAGCATTTGTTTCTCAAACTCAGAAGTCTGCTGTAGTTGCGCTCTTTTACGTTTGTTTTGAGAAAGCTATGGAGCAATGCTGTTTTGAGATGCACTTGCAGGAGCTTGTGTTACTGTTTGAGAGACCGATGGCTGAGACAACGACGAGGGTTGAAGTATGGTAGGGCAATTTGATTCTTGAGTAGAGTTTGAGTTGATGAGTCTTGCGAAGTTGAATTGGTAGATGATAGATTGGATAAAGATTCATCTCTTTGGTTTGATTGGATTCTTGAATAAAGTAATACATTACTTTATTCAAGAATTGCATTTTTCAAGCAAATACAATTTTTTTTTTATTTTGCTCCGCTGCCAGATGGACAATATTGTTGCGAAGCCTTAAATTTCACGTATCCGTCTCGTGCTGTCCTCCACCGTAGTTGAATGTCCTTAACTGAAACAACAAAGGCAATAAATATGATTGTATCTAAGCAAAACACAAAAAATAAATATCAATCATCATGTATATAAATCAAAAAATATCATGTATTTCGGTATTTCCCGTTGTCTCCCCTAATAGGGAGACATCGATCGATCCTCAGTGGATTTTCGAGAACATTGATCCGATCGACATCTCCCTATTAGGAACAACAACGGGAATACCTTCATTTCACATACCGCATTCAAGTTACTTCACTAGTTATACATTTATCTCACAAAAATTAAATTATTTATTTTCAGGTTTTTAGCAACGGGAAACGATTACGCGGATTTGTTCTACACATACAGAATGGGTGTTTCTACTATCAGCGGCATAATAAAAGAGGTCTGCACAGCATTATCGGAAGAATTAAATGATGAATGTTTGTTAGTATTGTAGTTGTACCACTTCTAGACCACCTGAGTCCGACGTGGTTCAACGACGTTCGTCGACGCCCGATCCTAAAAAAAAAAAAAAAGGTTTTGGCATGCTCTGATCACGAATCCGCGGTCCATTTTTGTGTAGAATGCACGGTTCCGGAGATGTGTAGATCAATTAGCTAATATCTAATTGATATCCGGTAAGGGCCTCCACCGTCATTAGCGTCCCATTGTTCCTATTTCTATTGTTCTATTGTTCCTTAATCACCTTCATTGCAGCGTGTGCGTCGACTATATCAGTCTAATCTGAATCATCAATAAAACACATTACATAATTTTGTTACAATTTTTATTTATAAAATACAAAATCTTATTAATTATTATCTATAAAATAGGAGCGAAACATCTCATCCACTAAAATATCGTTGTACAATGTGTTCCTTGTAAATATACTCGTAAAACTATGTATTGAACATCCTTGAAACTTATATAGTAAATACATTAAGCAATATTCGCCACAAACTGAAGTCCACTCATTCTGAATCCTATCAACATTCCAGTTCCATCTTTTACAATTCCTTTTTAAAAACTCTAGATGATATCGTACAGGTGATCGTCCATATGAATCAAAATATTGACCGACGTCATTCGTATCGATATATAAAGCTACCCAATGTGACCCTGGTTTATCATCTGTATCCAAATTACATATTATATACGTTGGTACGTGGGTATACATAGGCAGTCTATTAGCTGCATAAACATTATTTTCTAGACTGGGGTGAATCTTTTTCAGATGTTGTTGTACATCTAGTGTATCCATGATATTACTGCTATTAGTAGATTATTACAGTACCTAGCTACTCAATGAATAACATAGGAATGGTCAATTATAGTGATTTCTACATATTAAATTGCATTTTTGTGATATACAAATCGTACTTGAGTCATTGATCACCAAACAAAACACAATACGAAGAAATGTTGAGATAGGCAACGGAAATGTGAGATAAACTGATATGTTTCTAAATATTAAATTGCATTTTTGTGTTATACAAATCGTACTTGAGTCATTGATCACCAAACAAAACACAATACGAAGAAATGTTGAGATAGGCAACGGAAATGTGAGATAAACTGGTTGACGCATAAAGTAATTATCAACTCATTACGGAAATACTTTAGATTAGAATTTTTACGTACTGGTGGTATATAAGACCAACAAACGCAGTCATCGAGTTAGTGTACGGTCGTTTGGCTACAGTGGATCTATCAATAGTACATTTGTGTTACTTCAATACACCAAAGGCTATGGATGTAAGTGTTTATTCTATTGACTAAATTACCTTTTTTCTGTTATTTTCATGTGTGTGTATTATTTTATTTAAATATTGTGTATGTATATGATTAAGCCGTGGTAACTCAGATGGTTAGCGCTAGCTGTAAATTTCACAGTACGCGACCCGGGTTCGATCCCCGCCAGCACCAATTAAATAGCAATTTTAAGTGCTTATTACCACGTGCTTGGTGGTGAAGGAAAACATCGTGAGGAAACCTGCATGTCTGAGAAAATTTCGAAGGCATGTGAAGTTCGCCAACACACATTGAGGGAGCGCGGCGGACATTTCCTTGCTCTAAAACCCTCTCAGAAATGAGAGGAGGCCTATGTTCAGCAGTGGACTTTAATAGGCTGTAACTTTAACTTTTTTAACTTTTATGATTAAGTGTTAACAAATTGATATTAACATGATAACTGTGTTGTTGCAGAAATCATTGAGCTTCGATGAAGATACCTATAAACAGTATTACTACTCGCCACTCTCCCCTCAAGAAGAGAGTGATAACCTCGTCATTAATAATAACACATGCGATGGTGGAAAAAGAAAATCGCAATCGATTGATCATTTTTTTGAAGCTGAATCAAAAATAAAAAAGAGGAAGGGAAAACTTCAGTGAAGTGTGCACCAGTGCTTTTTTCTCCACAATCATGGAAGAGAATACGGAACTATTCAATAGCGAATTAAATCAGGAGTTGTCTAAAGTTTGTGAAGAAATGGAGAGGGGTCAACTGTTCGATTCGTCATACGATGATGAGTTGTATCATCACTGTGCGATGGTTGAAACACAGTTTAAGTATGTAAAATAAACATTCATTTCGATCATAATTTACATATTGTCTTATACAGTTTTTAATAAATTTAAACATTTTAGCAGTCAACCACTACAACTTGGAAGAGGAACGAAGCGAACGTGCAGCAAAGAATCCAAGATCATCAAAAAACCAACAACGGAAGCAGAAGCGCATACCTCTGCAGGGAACAGTATCAGTAACGATGATCAAGTGGAATGTCCAACGTGCCATATATTTATCAAGAAACGGTATTTAGCTAATCATTTTAAAAGTAATGTTCATAAAAATAATCTTTTAAATTCACATAATTCTTTATCAAACGTTAGTGTTATTGAATCTGCTTTTGGAAATAGGATTTTAACTTATAAAATCAAGAGTAGAGTAGATCGTTCGACATGGGTAAATTTTGAAACTCCTGAACTATTTTTAAATTCTATTAAAGATGATATTTTATTTTTATTACAAGAGTGTATTCATCAACACATAATTTTTAAGGTAAACTTCATATTGCATGCTGATTTTGTTCAACAAACTAAAGATATTCATGATACGTTCGATTTTCAAACGCTTAACTATATTATTTGTCAAGGAGATGACTTAAATATTTTTCTTTCATCTTTAAATGATACAATTACTACTAAAATTAGTGCTTTCGAAAAAAAAGATAGTGGATGGAGTCTAAAAAACATAAAATCTATAGACATGAATGTTAATAAATTTAACCCCCTACGCGGTACTTCATACATAGATCTTCCTCGTGACATAAAATTAAAAAAGGCTGTTATAAATGTACAAAACAAGGATTATTTTTGTATTAAATGGGCGTTACTCTCGGCGTTATATCCTGTAAACAAACACACCGATCGGGTATCATCGTACGTTAAACATGCAAATAAACTTAAATTTGATGGTATTTCCTTTCCGGTTAAAATTTCTGACATAGCAAAAGTAGAGAAATTAAATGATATTAGTATTAATGTTTTTGGGTTAGAATATAATAAAGAAAAACGATGTAATTCTATAGTAGGTCCATTATTTTTAACAAAGTGTCGTAAAGATAGACATATCAATTTATTATTTTTTTCCAAGGATACAAAAAATCATTATTGCTATATAAAACCTTGCTTGCTTTTTAAAACCAATAGAATCATGTTCTAACGATCCTTCCAAACCTTTCACTCATAATATTCAGAAACATGAAGTACATAGTTTTGGATATTATATAAAATGTTCATATTGTGACGCCTCATAATTATTATTAATAAATAATAATTAAATTCATTATACAGACATTTAAAAATGTCATAGAAATTATAATTTAAACAATAAAATGCAAATAATAAGCATAGAGTTCAAAAATATCCATTTGGAATATTGAATATTATATATATTAGTAAACGCATAAAATGTCTCAAAAAATCTCTAAATTTATTAAAAACCTGCTTAAAATGTTCAAAATATATCAAATCATATAAATACAAGGCGATTATATTGCAATAACAAAGATAAATAACATTTGTAATATAATAGAAAAAATGGATTAAAATTTTCTAAGTTGATGAAGGTGTTCGTGTAATAATTGGAAAATTTCTAAGTTAATGAACGTGTTCTTGTAATGTTCCCTTATATTGGGGCGTTGTCGGAGACACATACCCAAGGTTGTACATATATATGGGGTGGTCGGATGACCGACTGCTAGTACTAAGGTTGCACAATGACTAGTCCTATATTAGGGACTTAACATAGTAAGGTCTGACGAACCAAAGCATTAATATAGAAGGTCTCTATGATGCATAAGCATTATGATAGCAGAGTTATGACTTGAAGTCCCATATGAATAAGACATACAGTAGTATGGTCTATGAAATAAAGCAAATATGTGGAAGGTCTCAAATATGTAAAAGCATTATATTGAAAGAAATGGGACTTGAAAAGGATTATTATAGTGGCGTGTAGGTTGCTTCGCAGCCTCTGAGACCGAGGTAAACTTGGACTCACTAACCGATGTGTCCTAGACATATCATCTTAGTGCCGGTGGTAAGCGGGTTTGTTGTAGCAATACGACTTGCCCGTGAACATCGCACACCCCTACCGGTTGTGGGCGGCGTCTTAGCGCATAGCGTTATGATACGTCGGCTATCTTTCGGATTAGGGTGAGTGTGTTTGGTAGTACTTTTAAGTGCAGCAAGCATACTCAACTTCATGTCTTAGTGCAATAGCGCTATGATACGTGGAGTTTTGGCTACTTACGTCTTAGTACCGTACTACTATGATACGTTGGTGGTATTTTTAGTTAACAACATTATCAAATTTTGTTACCAAAGTCGATAGGGATCATGTGGGTGTGTTGTGAGGGGGCGCCATCCGTATGATAGTTGCATTGATGCTTACTGCTACTTGCAGTATTGTGTCTTGTGATGGATCTGCGGGTGTGCTGCACCTGATTCGATGCATCTTGTGGTTCTGGTCGATGGAGGTATGCGGGTGGTGATGTCTGCTGGGACTGTATGGGGGACCTTGGGATGGTGTAAGCCCGACGATAGTCGTATTGATACTTGTTACATTCTGTAGCATTGCGTCTCTACGATGGTTGTTTGGCGGGTCGCTATTCTCAATGGCGCTCTCTGCGTCTTTGTTTGACTCACAACCTAAGTAGCTTTGCCCAAGTCGGGTCCCTTCATTGCGGGGCTGCAGACTGTCTGCCCTCCATGATGTTTATGTATAACAACTTAAATGTATAACAACTTAATAATATATCTCTATAAAGTTCCCACCTTTGAGAGATTGAAGACAACTTGTTGGTGGGTGAGACAAACATGATCGAAAAATGCATATACTCAACGTCAGTGACACAAACCCTTTCTGATGGCGAATTATTAATATTATCTTATAACTGCCTATTGGCTATATCTGCCATTGTATTGGTTGGTGGAGCATATGTGTTGACCTCATGCGGGTGGTAGCTGGAGGGAGAATCTGAGGAGGCTCTCAAGGCTGCGGCCGAAAGCCGCGCAACGTGGGACCCCATTCCCTTGAGGTGAGCGGTAGACTCATGACACGCTCTGCGGCCAATTGGCCGTGCTGACCATGCAATTGGTGGTAATGTCTTACACTTACATCACGTCTGCAGGAACGGCGGTCTGGCAGGTGGTGGCGCTCACGGAAGGCTTTTTATGGTCAGTGTGCCTATTGTTGCCTAACCCGTGTGACGTACATTCACTGTGGCTGGATTTGATCGTATTCTGTATGGCGTTTACACGCATTGACATGCGCGACTTCGGTCGATGTTTGTGCTTACGCAATATCAAGGGGCCAAGTCCTCTTTTACTGGTTCGCCAGTTATTTTGCTGTGGACTACGGTCCAGTTCCCAACTTTGCGTACCCTTCGGGGGGAGCGCATTAAAATGGTTGGCGCTCACCGTGCGCGGCGTGTGTGGGGCCGTGTACCTCCTCCACATTTTTTTTAAAATGTGGGAGAGCGAAGCCCTTGTAACTGGTATTTGATATAAATATTGTGAGCCTTTTCCAAGCGGGAAGGGATTAATTAATAAGGAATTGACTGTTGTGAACCAGATACAAGTGGAATAGGGACAATTTATTGATCTTAACCTTTTTGAGCTCTGTCTTCGTGAACGGGGTTCTTTAGCTTATAAGACTCTACCAACAGCTTTCGATTGCTCTCGTGAATATTCATTCTTCCAAGATACACCTAAAAGAACTAAGTTACTATACAAACACAACGTAAAAAAGGGTCCTAACTAAGACGATCACGCCATAAATTTATTAAACGGCCTATATTTAAACCTTTAGAAAGATCAAGTTATACTGGTCACGTAAATTAGATGTATTTATATATCTTACAGATATAGATTCTAAAGAAATACAAGTATAAGTGGGATATAGTAGAAAAGAAAAAAGATGGGGGGGGGTTTCGTTACAATTTGGTGCCGTGACCAGGATAGAGGTTAAATTTTAAATAGGAGGCCGGTAATATAAAATTATGAGGTAGGCTATATGCCTACAATTTGTTGTCCGTGAAATGGAGAGGTGTCTTGGAGAGTGGTGTTTGCTGGGGGTGGTTGAGAGTCTGGGGGTGGGGCTTAAATATTAAAATGGAGTAATAATATAGGAGGTGTGTGCATAACGGAGCGAAATAATAAGAAGTGAAATAAGTGGAAAGACTCAATTAGACTAAGTGAAGGACACAACAGGTGTAAAAAAAAAAAACTGCAATACTATATATTATAAAGTAAAATAAGTGGAAAAACTCAATTAAAATAAGTGAAGGACACAAAAAGTGTAAAAAAAAAAAAGTGGTAATAAAAATTAAAAATGGCTAAAAATAAGAAAAAATCAACCTCAATTAAGGCTAAGCCTAAAGATGAGATGAAAATGCTTCAGAAATTAATTAAGAATGCAGTGAAAACCTTTGAGGTTAAAATAAAGGATCTTGAGGAAAAATTTATTAACCAAACGAAAGATTACCAAATTAAAATAAATCAAGGAGAGGTGTCCGGGGCGAGCACCTCTCATGTAAATGATCCTAGACAAAATATTGTATATAATGTACATAATGTAACAATAGAAAAGCCGAAATTTGGAAATGGAAATACTCATCCAGTATCATTTTTGGAAGATCTCACCAATTATTTAAAGAAAGTTCCATCTAATAGTCTCGAAATTTCGATTGCACAAGAGTGCATAGTAGGTGAAGCCAAGTATTGGGCTCGCATTAATAATGTGCGTTGGACAACTTTTGATGATTTTAAAGCTGACTTCCTAAGAGTGTTTTGGGGTGAAGAAGAACAAAATAAAGTAAAGAGATTCCTTGTGCAAAATAAATGGAATAGAAGTACACACCCCACCATGGTTAGTTATTTTCTTTATGTGGTCGAGAAGGCACAAACATTATCATATCCGATACCTGAAAAACAATTAGTAACTAATGTCATCAGACATTATCCTAAAACTGTGCAGCAATTATGGAGAATAGCTAAAATTGAGACAATAATAGACACAACAGATTTCTTAAGAAACTTAGGTGACATCGACAAACAAGATGAAGGTCGTGAACCTTACTATAATGAGAAAAGGAGGAAGTTTAATAATAATACGGAGCAAAAACATAAAGAAATACAACAATCATACAAAACATGGCGTAAACCCGAAGAGGGAAAAAAGAAGGTTAATGAAGTACATGAAATACATTTCACTAATGACCAACCTGATGTTACGGCCCCTGAGACAAATTTAGAGCTGTAGAGGTCGAACTAGTTCCAGATTCGACCCCTTACAATGTAAAAGGGAACAAAGCATTAAATATGTTATTAAAACTGGGTTGGCGACCTGGTCAAACATTGGGTAAAAACAATAGAGGGTTGCGAAAACCTATTACTTTAAAAGCAAATTTTAACAGAGAAGGCCTTGGTTATAACGACAATGTAAATAGCATATTAAACACCTTAAAAGCCAGGTCGGACTTGCCCATAACGGAGTTATTCGTGCAAACCGTCTTCGAGGAAGACGAAGATAAATATCAAAGGGAATTTATAGGGAATATGAGATCTGAAATTAAAGTTTCAATATTTGACAAAGAAATAGACGCGCTCCTCGACACTGGGAGCGATGTTACATGCATTTCAGAAGGTTTATATTTACAAATTAAAGATAATAATCGTAAAATATCAATAATGCCAGTTAAAGCAATGCAAATAAAAGGTGCTGTTGGGCAGCGCAGCACAAAAATACAACAGATGATCATATTGCCTATAAAGATAGATGAAGTAGTCTTTGAAACACAAACTTTAATTGTAGGTAATTTAATAAGACCTTTAATATTAGGCTTTGACTGGCTCAAGAGAAATAAAATATTGATTGATTTGAGAAATACTACTGTTGGAATAGAATTTAAAGTGAAAAACAAAGACTACTTTATACCTTTCAAATATAATAATAAATCTGTATTACATAATAACTGCATCGAACAATGTACCGATGATCCGTTAACAAATATAAAAATAGGATCTACATTGGAGGTCTCTGAAAGGGCAAAACTTAGTAAGGTTTTGGAAAAGCATAAGAATATGTTTTCCAGCAAATTGGGAAGAGCCAATTGCTATGAGCATAAAATTGAAATGATCGATGATGAACCTATAGTTACTAGGTCCTATCCCATTCCATATGCATATAGATCGAAAATGGAAGAAAAGTTAAATGAAATGGAACAAGCTGGTATCATCACAAGGACATCAACGCCTTACAGTAGTCCATTGACATTCACTCTTAAAAAAGACGGCTCAATTAGAGTACTGCTTGATGCCAGAAGCATAAATAAGAAAATGGTTGCAGAAACAGAGAAACCACCTATACAATTAGATGTTTTGAATTCATTTCACGGAGCGAATTATATCACTACCATTGACTTAAATAATGCATATTTTCAAATTCCGATAAATAAAGATGGTAGAAAATATACTGGATTCACATTCAATGGAAAGTCATATGTATATAATGTTTTACCGCAAGGATTAAAAACATCAGTAGGAAGCTTTAGCAGAGCCATGAATTTAATATTAGGACCAGAAGTCCAAGAATTTTGTGTGAACTATTTAGATGATCTAGCCATTATTACAACAGGAACGTTAGATAAACATTTGGAGCACATTGATATTGTTTTAAGTAAATTGAACAAAGCTGGCTTAACGTGTAACTTGCAGAAATGTGAATTTATTTGTAAAGAAATTAAAATGCTGGGCTTTATAATTTCAACAGAAGGCATAAAGACAGATCCCGATAAGATTCGAGCGATCCAAGAGTTTCCAGCACCTAAAAAGATTAAACAATTAAGGGCCTTTTTAGGTCTATGCAATTTTTATAGAAGGTTTATACCAAATTACAGCGAGAGCATAATACCGCTCTGTGAATTACTTAAAAAGGGACGAAAGTTCAAATGGAGCGGTAAAGAACAGAAGGCATTTGATTTTATAAAACAACAATTTATTAATACAATACAATTGCATCATGCAGACTTTAATAAGCCGTATTATTTACAAACAGATTGTTCCGGTGTGGGTATGGCCGGAGTACTATATCAGATAGATGATAATAATGAAATGAGAATTTTAGGCTATCATAGTAAAGCCTTAAATGGCCCCGAATTAAATTGGTCTGTTACTGAACAAGAGTTTTATGCTGTAATAAGCTGCCTAAAGAAATTTGAAACATATTTGCGGGGCAGTAAAGTAATAATACTAACTGATCATAAAGCATTATTGTTTATTAATAATATGAAGTTATTCAATGGTAGAGTAACCCGATGGATTTTGTATATAGAACAATTTAATTATGAAGTACAGCATATATCGGGTAGACGTAATATTGTTGCAGATGTGCTATCACGTTATCCTCCTGATGGCGATTTAATACAAGAGGACAAAAATAATAGTTTAGAAATTGCTTACACAGAGAGCGAACCGAATATTGAGTTGATAGAAAAATTAAAATCCTTATCAGTATATCAATTACAAGATTCAGAGTCGTTGGCTATTATTAAAAAGTTAAAGACATTAAATACTTCCATAATAAAACAAAACAATAAATTTAAAAGGTATAGTTTGAAAAATGATGTATTATATTACAAAACGAATTTACAAGAAATTACTTCTTGTAAATTCGTTTTGTAATATTTACCTAAAGCGTTGAGACAAGATATTATAAATCAAGTGCATGTCGAAATGGGTCATCAAGGACCCTATAAGGTAATTAAATATGTGAGAGACAGATTCTTTTGGAAAGGTTTAACAAAAGATATTAAAAACCAATTAAGGGCTTGTCATTTATGTCAGTTATCTAAGAAAAGCAATATAACATATGTGGGTCCCTGCAAATCTATAATAACAGAAAACATTGGCGATATAGTCATGGCAGACTTATATGGACCACTTGTATCAGGTACCTTTGGGTACACTTTCATATTTGTCATTCAAGATTCATTCAGTAAATTTATCAAATTATATCCTTTAAAACAGTCAACAGCAAAGTCTGTTGTAACAAAAGTAAAGCATTTTGTTGAGATTATAAAGCCCAAGGCAATAATGACAGATAATGGAAAACAGTTCGTAAGTAATCACTGGAAACAATCAATGAGTGAATTAAATATAAAGCCAATATATACCACAGTTAGAAATCCTAGACCAAATACAACAGAGCGAGTAAATAAAGAGTTGAGCAGATTATTTAGGACGCTTTGTCATACTAACCACAAAGATTGGGCGTTAATATTGCCGAAATTAGAAGAATTGTATAATAATTCTTATCACAATAGTACAGGCTTCACGCCTTGTGAGATTCTTTATGGTGAGTCTAATGAGATGTCTTTTGACAAAGTAATTTCCAAAAGTAAAGACAAACATAATGTCGAACAAATTAGACAACAAGTGCGTAAAAATTTAAAAGAGGCAAGTCGAATAAGAAACACAAAATTTGATAAGCGAAATAGATTAATAAAATATAATATTGGTGACTTAGTAAAAATTTCAAGATCTAGTAGATCAGACGCTGATAATAAAGTTATGAGTAAGTTCAATTTGGCATATGAAGGACCTTATGTAATAGCAGCCGTACCATTTGACAATGTATATACCTTAGCAAATCCAGAGACAAACGAAATTAGAGGAATTTTTAATGCTATTCACTTATTAAAATATTTTAAATAATAATTTCTTTTTGTATAAATTAGAGTAATTAAATAAATATTGTAACATAAAAGGGTTTTGTGAGTGGCCCATGGAAATAATTGTTTAAGTTAAAGGTCTAAAATTATTAAAGTTATGAGCAAGAGATTTGTTATATGATAGAAGAACGTTATTAATATATAATGAAGAGTTGTAAATATAGATCGTAAGTTAATTTTGTAATCATTTTTATTAAATAAATATGGGATTTGGGTCAGGGTGAATGGCTTAATCACATTTATCCTATGTGGTATCGAACTGACCTCAACAAATATCCAACTGGATTGTATGCACATAAAGTGTGACACTATCGAAATAATGTTTCAAAGATTTAAAGATAAATTAATAAAATAAGAAATCGACAATTGACTGCAAACTTTATTAACAACACGATATACAATAACTTGAATTATGGTGTTATCACATTGTGATAATTGTGGTTGAAGGGGTGTTGGTGGCGGCCATTCTCTGGGGCAGGGGGATTTGATAACATATGCCGTATTGTAACAGATTAAAAGAGGAAAGAACAGATATATAAACAATTATTTGAGTGTAGTGTATATGCTCTCAAAATACTAAAATTTTATATTAACGACTCCACTATGTGGATCATTAACATAAAATTTGGGGGTGGATTGTGACGCCTCATAATTATTATTAATAAATAATAATTAAATTCATTATACAGACATTTAAAAATGTCATAGAAATTATAATTTAAACAATAAAATGCAAATAATAAGCATAGAGTTCAAAAATATCCATTTGGAATATTGAATATTATATATATTAGTAAACGCATAAAATGTCTCAAAAAATCTCTAAATTTATTAAAAACCTGCTTAAAATGTTCAAAATATATCAAATCATATAAATACAAGGCGATTATATTGCAATAACAAAGATAAATAACATTTGTAATATAATAGAAAAAATGGATTAAAATTTTCTAAGTTGATGAAGGTGTTCGTGTAATAATTGGAAAATTTCTAAGTTAATGAACGTGTTCTTGTAATGTTCCCTTATATTGGGGCGTTGTCGGAGACACATACCCAAGGTTGTACATATATATGGGGTGGTCGGATGACCGACTGCTAGTACTAAGGTTGCACAATGACTAGTCCTATATTAGGGACTTAACATAGTAAGGTCTGACGAACCAAAGCATTAATATAGAAGGTCTCTATGATGCATAAGCATTATGATAGCAGAGTTATGACTTGAAGTCCCATATGAATAAGACATACAGTAGTATGGTCTATGAAATAAAGCAAATATGTGGAAGGTCTCAAATATGTAAAAGCATTATATTGAAAGAAATGGGACTTGAAAAGGATTATTATAGTGGCGTGTAGGTTGCTTCGCAGCCTCTGAGACCGAGGTAAACTTGGACTCACTAACCGATGTGTCCTAGACATATCATCTTAGTGCCGGTGGTAAGCGGGTTTGTTGTAGCAATACGACTTGCCCGTGAACATCGCACACCCCTACCGGTTGTGGGCGGCGTCTTAGCGCATAGCGTTATGATACGTCGGCTATCTTTCGGATTAGGGTGAGTGTGTTTGGTAGTACTTTTAAGTGCAGCAAGCATACTCAACTTCATGTCTTAGTGCAATAGCGCTATGATACGTGGAGTTTTGGCTACTTACGTCTTAGTACCGTACTACTATGATACGTTGGTGGTATTTTTAGTTAACAACATTATCAAATTTTGTTACCAAAGTCGATAGGGATCATGTGGGTGTGTTGTGAGGGGGCGCCATCCGTATGATAGTTGCATTGATGCTTACTGCTACTTGCAGTATTGTGTCTTGTGATGGATCTGCGGGTGTGCTGCACCTGATTCGATGCATCTTGTGGTTCTGGTCGATGGAGGTATGCGGGTGGTGATGTCTGCTGGGACTGTATGGGGGACCTTGGGATGGTGTAAGCCCGACGATAGTCGTATTGATACTTGTTGCATTCTGTAGCATTGCGTCTCTACGATGGTTGTTTGGCGGGTCGCTATTCTCAATGGCGCTCTCTGCGTCTTTGTTTGACTCACAACCTAAGTAGCTTTGCCCAAGTCGGGTCCCTTCATTGCGGGGCTGCAGACTGTCTGCCCTCCATGATGTTTATGTATAACAACTTAAATGTATAACAACTTAATAATATATCTCTATAAAGTTCCCACCTTTGAGAGATTGAAGACAACTTGTTGGTGGGTGAGACAAACATGATCGAAAAATGCATATACTCAACGTCAGTGACACAAACCCTTTCTGATGGCGAATTATTAATATTATCTTATAACTGCCTATTGGCTATATCTGCCATTGTATTGGTTGGTGGAGCATATGTGTTGACCTCATGCGGGTGGTAGCTGGAGGGAGAATCTGAGGAGGCTCTCAAGGCTGCGGCCGAAAGCCGCGCAACGTGGGACCCCATTCCCTTGAGGTGAGCGGTAGACTCATGACACGCTCTGCGGCCAATTGGCCGTGCTGACCATGCAATTGGTGGTAATGCCTTACACTTACATCACGTCTGCAGGAACGGCGGTCTGGCAGGTGGTGGCGCTCACGGAAGGCTTTTTATAGTCAGTGTGCCTATTGTTGCCTAACCCGTGTGACGTACATTCACTGTGGCTGGATTTGATCGTATTCTGTATGGCGTTTACACGCATTGACATGCGCGACTTCGGTCGATGTTTGTGCTTACGCACTATCAAGGGGCCAAGTCCTCTTTTACTGGTTCGCCAGTTATTTTGCTGTGGACTACGGTCCAGTTCCCAACTTTGCGTACCCTTCGGGGGGAGCGCATTAAAATGGTTGGCGCTCACCGTGCGCGGCGTGTGTGGGGCCGTGTACCTCCTCCACATTTTTTTTAAAATGTGGGAGAGCGAAGCCCTTGTAACTGGTATTTGATATAAATATTGTGAGCCTTTTCCAAGCGGGAAGGGATTAATTAATAAGGAATTGACTGTTGTGAACCAGATACAAGTGGAATAGGGACAATTTATTGTTCTTAACCTTTTTGAGCTCTGTCTTCGTGAACGGGGTTCTTTAGCTTATAAGACTCTACCAACAGCTTTCGATTGCTCTCGTGAATATTCATTCTTCCAAGATACACCTAAAAGAACTAAGTTACTATACAAACACAACGTAAAAAAGGGTCCTAACTAAGACGATCACGCCATAAATTTATTAAACGGCCTATATTTAAACCTTTAGAAAGATCAAGTTATACTGGTCACGTAAATTAGATGTATTTATATATCTTACAGATATAGATTCTAAAGAAATACAAGTATAAGTGGGATATAGTAGAAAAGAAAAAAGATGGGGGGGGGGGGGTTTCGTTACAATATGATGATAAATTATCAAAATATGTAACATATTGCGGACCCAACTGTGCACAAGTGTTTATGGAAAGTTTATCTAACAATCTAAAAGAAATAAATAGACTTCAAAAATATCCACCACTTCCGCTAACAAATGAAGACAAAAACCAAATTTCAAATGCAACCATTTGTCATATTTGTGAAACTGAGTTGGCAAAACATTTTTATGATTTTGATTGGTACACTGGTAGTTTTATAGGTGTTGCTCATGAATCATGTTGTTCGAAGATCAGAACACCTAGTTATATACCAATATTTTTACACAACCTTAGTCACTATGATGCTCATTTTATTGTTCACGCGTTAAACTTTTGTGATGGTGAAGTCGAAGTTATCCCTCAAAATAAAGAAAAATATATATCCTTTTCCAAAAAATTAAAAGTGAATAACCACGAAATTATATTGAGATTCTTAGATTCATTTAAGTTTTTATCGTGTAAATTAGAAGAATTGGCCAAAAATCTCAGTAATGATCAATTTCAAGAATTACGTAGAAATTACCCTAATGATGAAGATTTCTTTCGTTTAAAACGGAAAGGTGTTTATCCATATGAACTTATGACTAATTATGATAGTTTAAGTCTAACATCGCTCCCTGAACAAAAATGTTTTTATAGTTCACTCACAGATTCACATATTTCAAATGATGATTACAATCATGCTAAAGATGTTTGGGAACATTTTGGGTGTTGTAATATGCTAGATTATTCAAACCTATATTTAAAAACAGACGTTTTACTTTTATCCGATGTATTTGAAAACTTTAGAAAGTTATGTATTAATACATATGATTTAGACCCTGTCCATTATTACACAGCACCCGGTTTAAGTTGGGATGCAATGTTAAAATATACAAAAATAGAATTAGAACTTTTAACAGATTATGAGAAAATTGCATTTATTAGATCAGGTATCAGAGGTGGTGTATCTCAATGTAGTAATCGTTATGCTAGAGCTAATAACAAATACATGGAGGATTATGATACAGGGAAACCAAATTCATATATCACATATTTTGATGCCAACAATTTATATGGTTGGGCTATGTCTCAATATCTTCCTACTGGTGGATTCGAATGGGTAAATCCAAATACAGAATTTAATGTGTCTAAGACATCAGACTTCGGTTTTATTTTAGAAGTTGATTTGGAATATCCAGATGAACTTCATGATTTACATTCAGACTTTCCTTTATGTCCAGAAAACATTTGTGTAGGCAATATTAATGAGAATAAACTAGTCCCAAATTTAAATAATAAAGATAAATATGTAATTCATTACAGAAATTTAAAGCAGTGCATAGAAATGGGGGTTAAATTAACTAAAATTCATAGAGTTTTAAAATTTAAACAGTCTCCCTGGTTGAAGATGTACATAGATCTAAACACAAAATTAAGAACTTTAGCAAAATCAGATTTCGAAAAAGATTTTTATAAATTAATGAATAATTCGGTCTTCGGTAAGACTATGGAGAATATTGAAAAAAGGGTTAACATAAAATTAGTTACGCACTGGGAGAACCAGGGTAAAGCTTTAGGTGCTCAAGATCTAATCGCTAAACCACAATTTCATAGCCTTTCAATATTTTCGGAAAACCTAGTTGCGGTTCAGTTGCGAAAAACGAAGTTAATATATAACAAACCAATTTATTTAGGGTTTTGCATTTTAGATATTTCAAAAACATTAATGTATGATTTTCATTATAACTATATGATTAAAAAGTTTAGTAAAATCAAATTATTGTATACAGATACGGATAGTTTAATATATCATATATTTACAAATGATTTTTACACTGATATAAAACCTGACCTTTCATCATACTTTGATACCTCAGATTATGATACAAATAATATTTTTGAATATCCAAAATTAAATAAAAAGAAATTAGGTTTTTTTAAAGATGAAAATAATGGTAAAATCATGAAAGAATTTGTGGGTTTACGATCCAAAATGTACGCTTTTAACTTAGAGAATAAGACTATAGCCAAGGCAAAAGGGGTAAATAAATGTATCACTAAAAAGATGACAATGAATAGTTATAAGTCTTCTCTATTTAATAAAAAAGTGCAATATTATAGTATGCTTAGATTTAAATCAATTAAACACACAATTTTCACACAAAAATTAAATAAGATAGGTTTATCATATAATGACACAAAGAGACATATTTTAGATAATAATATTGAAACATTAGCTTGGGGTCATTATAAACTGCGTTAAGTGTTGATAGTTTTTACTTTTATGTCTGCGTTTAAGAAAAATTTATATTGATTGTAAAATTATGATAATACTATAATATGACGTAGTTTACTACATATTTAAACATTGTTTTATTGTAAATAATTTAAGTTAATTGTTGTTTCTATTTATTTGAGGTTGAGTTAATTGTAAAATTATGATGTACTAATTGTTGTTTCTATTTATTTGAGGTTGAGTTAATTGTAAAATTATGATGTACTAATTGTTGTTTCTATTTATTTGAGGTTGAGTTAATTGTAAAATTATGATGTACTAATCGTGTTAGAAATAGTATACAGATAATTCTGTTTTATATAATTTTTGGAATATATATTAATTGTTTACACCAACACTTTCATTTTTTATTTCACCCCTTTGAACTTTAGACGTGTGTTATGTTTCACTTTATCCATCCGTTCACTGCTATTGTGGCAGGACCAAGTGGGTGTGGGAAGTCAAATTTTGTAACAAATTTCATAAAATCAGTTACAGAAATATGTAATTGTGATTTTAATCAGATCACATGGTGCTTTGATGAAATGCAACCATTATATAATTTACCAAATGTTAACTATCATCAAGGAATTCCAAATCTTAATATGTTTGATGGTGAAAACCCACATCTTGTTATTATTGATGATCTAATGAGAGAGTCCGATGGAAGAATTGTGGATATATTTACAAAAGGTAGTCATCACAGGAATCTTAGTGTATTTTATCTAACACAAAATTTATTTCATCAGGGTAAAGGACAAAGAGACATATCTTTAAACTCAAGTTATATAATATATTTTAAAAACCCTCGAGATAAAACTCAAATAAGATATTTAGCAAGACAAGTATCACCAGATAACCCAAAATTCATTGAAAATGCCTACAGGGATGCAACTCTAGAGGCACATGGATATTTAATGGTAGATTTAAAACAGAATACCAATGATTTTTGTCGTATCAAGACAAATGTCTTTCCATTTAATGGTTTCTGTACAGTCTACGTCCCCACAAAAGAGTTTAAATACACCAAGAATCAAACAATTGAAATCATTGCTAAATGATGCATCGTCGACTCACAACGTATAAACATTTGCTAACCGCTTTGCATACGCTTAAACCAAAATATCAAAGAGCATTACTTAAAACGTGTGATGAAGAAGAAATTAACTGTATTTGTGAGTGTATTCATAACGTTTTACAAGGAAAAGTACCTCTTAAAGATCAGGATAAACAAAAATTGAATAAACATAAAAACATACTCCGTAAACTAGTACGTAAGTGTAAACATAAACTAAGAAAAAATATAATTATACAAAAAGGAGGGGCTTTCTTACCAACAATATTAGGTGCAATATTGAGTGGATTAGTGAGTGGACTAGCCAGTTAACATGGAAAATGCAAAGAAAATGATACTTATCGAACCTGGATTGATTGAAAAATTAAAACAAGAAAATAAGGTTAATAGTAATTTATCTCGATTAGATATTGAAATGCAAAATATTATGAATAGTAAGACGGAAGACCGAAAGAAATGGATATTATATTTACAAACACTGCAAAGATACCTTCATTTTACCGAAGAGGATCGTCAACTACTCAAATTACCAATTTATTCTGATACATCTAATGAAGATTCAAATGAGTCAAAAATTGGTTTTAAAAATAAAGATAGAGATCTAAAAACTTCAGTTGATATTGAATCTTTGCTGGAGGAGAATCGATCCATTAAAAGTAAAGAAAATGATGAAAATCCACTTTACACACCAGCTCAAATACTCAGTTTAATACCAAAAACTTATCATAAAAAAGGGCAGTTATTATTAAACTTAGTTGAAACAAGTAAAAGTAAAATACATTGGGATAACGAAGGTACAGTCATAATTGATAGTGAATAAATTCCTGGAAGTAATATTGTTGATTTAATAAATGATTCACTAAGACCCCTAAAAAGAAGTGATCCGGTAGGGTGGGTTAGATTTGCTGAAGCATTAAAAGATATTAAAGTACCACTTACTTATATTGGAAATCCAAGGAGATGTGAGTTTATTAACCAACTTCAAGCAAAAGATCTGAACAAACCCTCTGAGATTGAAGTTCAAGAGTTTTCTACACCGTGCAGTAGAGATAAAAAGTCTACAACTAAAATACGTAAAGGACTTGAGTGGGAAAAATGGACTCCGTACTAGAAGAAATTAACAGGATTTATTATGATCCATCTAATCCCGCTGGTTTTGGTAGGATTGATAAATTATCAAAAGCCATGAAGGGTAAAATGAATAAAAAGCAAGTAAAGGAATGGTTAAAATCACAAGAAACATACACATTACATAAACCCATTCGAAAAAAATTCCCGCGTAATAGGTACATTCTATCAAATATTAATGAACTGTGGCAAGCTGATTTAAGTGATATGCGAACTTATTCTCAATATAATGATGGTTTCAAGTATATACTTTGTATTATTGATGTATTTAGTAAATATGCTTTTGCAAGACCAATGAAAAAGAAAAACTCAGAAACAACTAAAGAATGTTTTGAAAGTATATTTACTGAAAGTAATTTAACACCTACTCACATACAATCCGATAAAGGTACCGAATTTGTTTCAAAAGATGTACAAAAATACTTTAAATCCAAAAAGATTAATTACTATACCACTAACAATCCTGACATTAAGGCCAGTATTGTTGAACGATTTCAAAGAACACTAAAAATGAAAATGTGGCGTTATTTCACTCATAATAATACTTATAGATATATAGATGTTTTACAAGATTTAATATACTCTTATAATCACAGCTTTCACTCTAGTATTAAGATGTGCCCATGTGATGTAAATTCCAACAATATTATGACAGTTTGGACTAATCTTTATGACAGACGGTCAAAAAAACTTTCTTTAGAAAATCCTAAACCAAATTTCAATGTGGGTGATTATGTTCGAATAACTAAATATAAACATGTATTCCAAAAAGGATATGAATCAAATTGGAGTGATGAAATATTTATTATATCTTCAATAATTGATAGATCTCCATGGGTTGTTTATACAATAACAGATTTACAAAATGAACCAATAATTGGTACTTTTTATGAAAGAGAATTACAGAAAATCACTTACAACCCCACCTCACAACATAAAATAGATAAAATAATTGACACTCGTTATTCAGGTAACAGAAAAGAAGTATTAGTGAAGTGGAAAGGTTATCCAGATAAATTTAACAGTTGGATTTTAGCTTCTAGTTTAAAAGAAATATGAATAAAGAAAGTTTCTATTTAACTTTGCTCAGCAATAGTTCAATGGAATACTTTCCTGATAACAAGACCACAAATTTTTCAACGAAATTACCAAAAGCTATAAAATTAGAAGGTGAATGGTCGGTTGGAGTTGTCGAGTTTCAATATCCATGTACCATGTTTACTGTTCAAGACCATGAAAATGTTATATACATTACAAAATCTATGTTAATGCCTAATGAAGATAAGCCATCCACAGTGTACTACAAAAAACATATTCCAGCTACCAACTATGATAACGTTGAGCATATTTTAAGAGTGTTAAATGGTATCGGAGAGAACTTGAAATTTCGCTATGATGAAATAACAAAATTTGTGTCTATTTCGGTATTGGATAAAAATATAACATCCGTAACATTATCACCCAAATTAAGTTTACAGCTAGGTTATGAACCAAATAAAAATCTCCTAGAGAGAAATTTTGGAAAGTGTCCTGCTAATTTACACTTAGGGTTACCATCTCAACTATTTCTATATTGCGATATTATCGATCCTCAGATTGTGGGTGATGTTATGACTCCTTTATTAAGAGTCATTTCATTAGATCCTACAAAATACATTTATGGTGCAAATAAAATGCACGTTTTCTCTCAACCTCACTACTTACCTGTTATGCGAAGAGAGTTCGATACGTTGGAAATAGTTATAAGATCGAGTACAGGACAAAAAATACCATTCCAGTTTGGAACCGTATGTATTAAACTACATTTCCGAAAATTATAATAATGAATTCTCTTCGTGATCATCATAAATGTCCATATGAAAATTATTATACACATCAAGCTGGATCAGGAGTTGGAGTAATTTATAAGGGTTCACCATATCAACGCGGTCATGGTATTGGGAGCTTCTTAGGGGGGTTATTCAGATCAGTTTTACCTTTACTTTCAAGTGGTGCTCGAGTGATTGGTAAGGAGGCATTAAGCGCTGGAGTAGGACTTTTATCGGATATGGTTCAAGCCCGTCCTATGGAAGCCTCAATAAAAGATCGTCTAAAGCAAGTTAGTACGAATTTAAAACGAAAGGCTGATGAGAAAATTGATCAATTTAACATGACTGGATCTGGGTATAAAACTAAAAGAAAACGATTGACATCGTTCATTCCACCATTAACTGCTAAAGTGAAAGCTGCGAAAAAACTTAGTCTAAAACCAAAAAATATCAAAGATATATTTTCAAACTAAATATGTCTTTCCTTCATAATCATTCTTGCGAGTGCGTTAAGTCAGAATTGGATTTGTTTGCACTACCGTCTACACAAACTAGCATTGAAAATGGATTGTGGATTCATTATAAACCAATTTCATCTCTTGGTGATGATGGACCTATCGAGTTTCAAGTTCCTGGGACCGGCGATGACTACATAGATTTGTCTCATACATTACTCCACATAAAGGCAAAAGTATTAAATCAAGATTCAACTAACTTGGTATCTACTACAATAGTAGCACCTGTAAATAATTGGCTGCATTCACTTTTTAGTCAACTTGATGTTTATTTAAACCAAAAACTTGTATCACCACCTAATAATACCTATGCATATCGAGCATACATGGAAACCCTTTTAAACTATGCCCCTGCTGCTAAACAATCTCATCTTACTTGTAGTCTTTGGTATGAGGATACAGCAGGAAAAATGGATTCTACAGATGGTAAAAACATAGGATTTGTTAAAAGACAGGAATTGATTAGTGAAAGTAAGGAAATAGAAATGATTGGTCATCTTCACGGTGACATTTTTAACCAAGATAAATTTTTAATTAATGGTGTTGAAATGAGTGTTAAATCAGTTCGATCAAGAGAGAGTTTTAATTTAATTGTTGGGTCGAACGATGTAAAGTTTAAAGTTTGCATTACGGACGCAACTCTTATTGTGCGACGAGCACGAATTAATCCAAGTGTATTACTCGCACATCAAAAAGTTTTAGCTTCTACCACTGCTAAATATCCTATTACTCGAGCTGAAGTAAAAGTTTTAACAATTCCTTCGGGTGTTCAAGGAAAAACTCTTGATAATATATTTTTAGGACAGGTACCGAAAAGATGTATAATTGGATTTGTGAACAATTCTGCATTTAATGGTTCCCTTACTAAAAATCCATTTAACTTTGAAAACTATGGTATTAATTCTTTCAGCTTATATATTGATGGTCAACAAATACCTTCAAAAGCTTTGCAACCATCTTTTAATAATAGCATATTTACATCAGCATATCATACTCTATTCTCGGGAACTGGTATTCACTTTCTTAATGAAGGAAATGGAATCTCTTGTGAACAGTATGGCAAAGGTTACTGTCTATTAGCATTTGACTTAACTCCTGATTTATCAGCTAACTCATCAACTCATTGGAATCTCATAAAGCATGGTAGTGTAAGAATAGAAGTACGATTTGAATCCTCATTAATACAAACAATTAACTGTATAGTTTATGCTGAGTTTGATAATATTATTGAGATAGATAAAAACAGAAATGTTACTGTAGACTATAGTAGTTAAGGTTATAATATGTGTTGTGTGTTAGATTTTATGTGTTATGTGTAATGCATTTTGTGTGTATGTAACTATGTGAAACGTTATAAAATTAAATAAAACAAATTGTATGCAATATATTTTTTTTATTTCTTTATAAATCTTCTATTTAATCTAATACAAAACACTGTTCGAGTTGAAATTTTACATAAGCACACTGACTAAACCACTGAACATGCTGCTGCCAAGGATCATCATCATCTTCCCAATCTTTTAAACCACCACCACAATGGAAACACTTGGTCCCGTCTGCATGGCCAGTATAAAAGAAACCAGCTTCGGCAAGATCTTCAGGTTTCTGTCGCATAACTAGAGGCCAGTTTTCGAAACTAAGCAAACGGCTAGATTTTGAACTGAAGAATGGATATTCAGCTCTTGAGTACTGCATACTCTTCTCGTTTTCTTCTCCACTCAGTGTTGTAGTTTTGTTATTCAATGATGTGTTTTGTACACGTATGCCACACTCATCTCTTCCTTCCGCTCTTGTCTTCCTGTAATTGAAGTAAACAGAATCACATTCACTAATGATCAGCTAATGACTGTCATTGTTAAAAAAGTATTTTTTAACTTTTTCACTTTCTGCTATTGTCTTTGTTATATTGTATACGAGGGCGTTTGTATTGTCGTAGATGCTATCCTTATTAGTCTTTACGTAATATTTAATTCTCGTGGAAGCATGTTTCCAATGATCAGTAGTTGGAATCTTGGATAGCTTCTTCATATCGTACATTTCAATTTTGATGAGATGCGTCGCTTGGTCTCCGTCGTCAGAATTAGTAGAAATGTATGATACACCATCTCTAGCGGCTCGTGCTACGGTTGATGATAACAGCTTCCTCTTTTTTATTTTTGATTCAGCTTCAAAAAAATGATCAATCGATTGCGATTTTCTTTTTCCACCATCGCATGTGTTATTATTAATGACGAGGTTATCACTCTCTTCTTGAGGGGAGAGTGGCGAGTAGTAATACTGTTTATAGGTATCTTCATCGAAGCTCAATGATTTCTGCAACAACACAGTTATCATGTTAATATCAATTTGTTAACACTTAATCATAAAAGTTAAAAAAGTTAAAGTTACAGCCTATTAAAGTCCACTGCTGAACATAGGCCTCCTCTCATTTCTGAGAGGGTTTTAGAGCAAGGAAATGTCCGCCGCGCTCCCTCAATGTGTGTTGGCGAACTTCACATGCCTTCGAAATTTTCTCAGACATGCAGGTTTCCTCACGATGTTTTCCTTCACCACCAAGCACGTGGTAATAAGCACTTAAAATTGCTATTAACAATTTAATTGGTGCTGGCGGGGATCGAACCCGGGTCGCGTACTGTGAAATTTACAGCTAGCGCTAACCATCTGAGTTACCACGGCTTAATCATATACATACACAATATTTAAATAAAATAATACACACACATGAAAATAACAGAAAAAAGTAATTTAGTCAATAGAATAAACACTTACATCCATAGCCTTTGGTGTATTGAAGTAACACAAATGTACTATTGATAGATCCACTGTAGCCAAACGACCGTACACTAACTCGATGACTGCGTTTGTTGGTCTTATATACCACCAGTACGTAAAAATTCTAATCTAAAGTATTTCCGTAATGAGTTGATAATTACTTTATGCGTCAACCAGTTTATCTCACATTTCCGTTGCCTATCTCAACATTTCTTCGTATTGTGTTTTGTTTGGTGATCAATGACTCAAGTACGATTTGTATAACACAAAAATGCAATTTAATATTTAGAAACATATCAGTTTATCTCACATTTCCGTTGCCTATCTTAACATTTCTTCGTATTGTGTTTTGTTTGGTGATCAATGACT
The DNA here is from genome assembly GCA_963668995.1 of Parnassius mnemosyne. Lineage (NCBI taxonomy): Eukaryota > Metazoa > Arthropoda > Insecta > Lepidoptera > Papilionidae > Parnassius > Parnassius mnemosyne. The sequence goes on along the minus strand of CAVLGL010000082.1, from coordinate 18,342,149 downwards.
CAAGTACGATTTGTATATCACAAAAATGCAATTTAATATGTAGAAATCACTATAATTGACCATTCCTATGTTATTCATTGAGTAGCTAGGTACTGTAATAATCTACTAATAGCAGTAATATCATGGATACACTAGATGTACAACAACATCTGAAAAAGATTCACCCCAGTCTAGAAAATAATGTTTATGCAGCTAATAGACTGCCTATGTATACCCACGTACCAACGTATATAATATGTAATTTGGATACAGATGATAAACCAGGGTCACATTGGGTAGCTTTATATATCGATACGAATGACGTCGGTCAATATTTTGATTCATATGGACGATCACCTGTACGATATCATCTAGAGTTTTTAAAAAGGAATTGTAAAAGATGGAACTGGAATGTTGATAGGATTCAGAATGAGTGGACTTCAGTTTGTGGCGAATATTGCTTAATGTATTTACTATATAAGTTTCAAGGATGTTCAATACATAGTTTTACGAGTATATTTACAAGGAACACATTGTACAACGATATTTTAGTGGATGAGATGTTTCGCTCCTATTTTATAGATAATAATTAATAAGATTTTGTATTTTATAAATAAAAATTGTAACAAAATTATGTAATGTGTTTTATTGATGATTCAGATTAGCGTTGTATAAACAAAGAATTATAATACAATAGCACTGATATAGTCGACGCACACGCTGCAATGAAGGTGATTAAGGAACAATAGAACAATAGAAATAGGAACAATGGGACGCTAATGACGGTGGAGGCCCTTACCGGATATCAATTAGATATTAGCTAATTGATCTACACATCTCCGGAACCGTGCATTCTACACAAAAATGGACCGCGGATTCGTGATCAGAGCATGCCAAAACCTTTTTTTTTTTTTTTTGGATCAATGTTTTATAATTATAAATCATTCTTCTCAATTGTACGGCTGGCAATGTGTTATGCTAATTATTGTTTTACTTATATAAATGTTGGATGATGCGACAAAAATTCTGATTCTAATATATTTAAGGAAAGTTCTCTGTTGAGAAATCTACAAAATGAAAACATGCATATTACGGCAGGTAGAGCATTGCCCGAGACTGACACTGCTATTCGACATGTAATCATTGGTGATGGTGCATTTGGGATATCAAAATATCTTTTAAAACCCTATTCTCGTACCAATATGACTTACAAAAAGAAGATTTATAACTATCGGTTGAGCAGAGCCCGACGATTTATTGAGTCAACGTTTGGAATCATGTCAAATAAATTTAAAGTTTTCCATAAGCCATTGAACGTTGGTTTTAACGTGGCAAAATAAATCATCAAGGCGTGATATATTTTATTATATACAATGTGTTAATTTTACACTTGATCAAACGAAATGTGCGGATACTAGATAAAAAATTATCGGTAAAAAATCTAAAAAAAATTTTTTTATGTAAACTATTTAAAAAATAAAAACATTTGCATTTTGTTTTTGTTAAAATTCCCATCCTTCGGTTTTAAATTATTCTCTCTTTAAGTAAACGGTGCATTTTTTTCAAAGTAGTTTTATTTGAAAGTTAGAAAGATTAACTAGTAATAAAAATTAAAAAAACCTATTATATCAAGCAGGAAATTTGTCAAAAAAATAATAAGATAATTTTTTTGTTAAAAAAATACTTTTCTTTTTAATTTTTGGTCTGTAACTTCAAAACTAGTACGTTGAGATAACCTTTTTAGCATGTTTTATTAAACTACGTAGCTTACTGTATAAGTTCTCTAAAATAACATGCGTTCTATCTCTTTTCGTTGTTAAGATAATCATTAAAAATAAGGTAGGTAATCTGAGGACAAAATTAAAAAGTGATTTAATAATGATTTAATTGTCAAAATTATGGAATAAAACAAAAGAAACCGTAGAAAAATTATTTAATTTATTAAATTTTCAATATGACCACCATTTTCATCCATACATACAGTTGCACGTAATGCCACACTGCGTACCGTTTTTTTTTAATACAGTACGATTTTCTTTTGTTTCACTAGCCGCAGCCATTATTTTTTGTAACAATTCTTCTCTTGTACTAATTGGAGTACTGTACAGAATCTGTTTCATGTGGCCCCACAAAAAAAATCTAGGGGGGTCATATCAGAGCTTCGTGCCGGCCACGCTACTTGTCCGCCTCGTCCAATCCATCTGTCTCCGTATAGTTCGTTTAAATAATCACGCACGATGGTGCTGAAGTGAGCTGGAGCGCCGTCATGCTGAAACCACATCCTCCTCTTTGTTTGTAGATCCACATCACTCATCAGGTCAGGTAAGTAGAAATGTTAGGTAAGCTGGGCCTGTCAATCTTGACTGAAGAATAAATGGTACGATTAAGTAATCACTTATCATTCCAGCCCAAACATTAATCGAAAATTCGATTTGAAAGGACGCTGGCCGAACTGCTAAGGGATTTTTTTCCTCCGGCATCCACAAGTGAAGGTTTCGAAAATTTGTGATTCCAGTTCTGTTAAAATTTGCCTCATCGGTCCACAAACTACGGTCACAGAAGTTCGGGACTAATCGTCTTTGCCGCAATAGCCACGAACAGAAAACACTTCTTCCGACGTAATCTGGCTCGTGCAAATTCTGCACTCTTCGAAAATGAAAAGGGTACAAACATTCCTTTTTCAAAATTTTCCACACTTGGACGTAATTAATCCCCAATTGGAGTGCTATTCGTCGAGTACTAATTGTGGGGTCTTGGTACACCAAACGGAACACTTGTTCATCCACATCCACCGGTACAGTAGAAGCACGTTCACGATGTGGGCGATGCAGTCCATTTTCACTTAATTCTCGATGTACTGCTAAGAAAACTCTGTAGTCAACGGCAGGTCTTGTCGGGAATCGCTGATGATACTCTCGAGAGGCGACGCGAGCGTTGCCATCACAAAACCCGTAAATGTAATGAATGTCAGCTACTTCACGAGCAGACAATGAGTCTATCGTAGAAGGCATAACGACGAAAAAAATGGTGAGCGTATTCGATTGCGTCATGCGATAAAACATGCGACCAATTACCGCTGGATGACGCAATCGCTCGCTTCTTAGGTAGAGAGCGGTTGCATCATCGGTTTGTATAAAAGGCACTTGTTTTGGCTCGCCGCTCACTTAGCGGTTAGCCACCGTAGAGTCTATATCACCTGAGGATGCCTCGTGTAGAGGCGAAACACGTGTCGTATTATCGTCAGTGGTGTGTCTTGCCTAGTGTAGTGGTGTTGGAAGTAGCGGTGCTGGGATTAGTGGTGACGGGGATAGTGCACGCAATTGAGGGAGGGCGGGAGGTGCTTCTTCATACTAGGTAAGACACATAATTTTATTTTATAACGCGGATATTTGCGAAGTAAATTTTTGTAAAAGCTTTTTTATATAATGGATTTCCGCAAAGTAACGCCTGATTCTATTAATTAAATTTATTATATATTTTTATTGCCATATAGTAGGGGCTTGCATTTTACATTTTTGTTCGCGACTGTGGTAGGTATAATTTATTTATGTTACGTGTATTTAAATTATGTGTATCTTTAATCTTCTTAAAAATATTATTATTTTTGTGCACAAACAGGCATAGATCATAAATGTACATACAGGGTAAGGTAAGAATATTTAGTTGTTTGAAATACGGTCTACAGCTAGTAGTGTTATCTACCTGGGCTAGTATTCTAATGCACTTCTTCTGGGTAATAAAAAGCTGCTACACATCGACGCTACTTCCCCACAACAGAATTCCGTACTTTAGCCACGAATGAGCATAAGCATAGTAAGCTGACAATGCCGTCGCTGTGTCAGTGGTGTATTTAATTTGAAATAAAGCATACGTAAATTTTGAAATTTTAGACTTTATATAATTAATGTGCGTTTTCCAATTGATGTTTGAATACACTCACACATCTAAAAGATTAAAAGTATCAACTTCTTCTAGCTGTATATTATTAAAGTTTATGTTTAATGTTAGTGGGCTGCTTTTATATGTTTTAAATTGCAGTAATAATGCAGTTTTGTAGTTATTATTATATGAAGTAAAATAAAACTCAACCTTTTTTAATTGTTTAACAATTTTCTGCAATTATCAATAAAATGTCATCTAAAAAAATAGCCGGAGGCTGTACATTGTCTGTTCTATTCCTCTCAAAACTTAAGTATCACATTATTTTCATCATATAGGCGCAACACACTACTATCCTGTGATCCGAGAGAAAATCCAAGTGTCAAATTAAATAAATCCACGAAAGTAAAAACACAATCAATCCAAAAAATAGCTACAATGCCAAATGCGAATACCGCATGAGGCATGACATGAAGTTACCTAGTTAAGTCTCCTTCGGAATATACAATGATCGATAACCATACAGCCTATTCAGTCGTGTAGGATAATATTCAAATGTTTTTTGATTTAATGACATAGCCTACTCAATCGTTTTCTAAATATATTATTTTATTCAATATTAATAACTACAGATTCGTGTCAATGTTTCAATATTATGATTTTTTTTGGTAAGGAAGGTTATTTTATTATAAATATAGCCTTCATTATCTATTGCCATAGATAGAACAGAAACATATTTAAAAACGCTTCGTTTTTGCTAAAGCAAAAGCATTAGCTTTCTATTTCAATTTAACCCTTAATTTGATTTTGACCGCTGGGACGGACATAAGTTTCAAAAAAATCCTGTGCGTCTTGCAAATGGATTAAAATTTTTTCTTTTACTGACAATTATTTGTTGTTCCATAAGTAAGATTGTGCAAAAGGAATTTCTAGAGTGGCAAAACTGTATCTGTCACTCGAAAACAAAATGTCGGCGAGGAGGCGATTATCTGTTTTTAGCAAGGTAAAAAATTTGATATTTTTTATTTTTTGTGTAACAAAAGTAAAAGTATTTTGCATTGGGTTATAGAATATATATATGTGATTATGTTTACTCGCAATTCCTAACGTATGAAGTGTGTTCTATTGTTTTTTTTTGCTTCTTAACCTCTTTGTCCGTCCCAGCGTACATTGCCAAAGATCTAGAAATGTTGTTCCAAATTACATTGTCCGCTGGGACGGACATCACCAAAGTTCGTTTAATTTGCGGTTATGGGTGCTTTCTTATTTGTTTTTCTTTTCTGCTTGTCAACAGCACACACGTGCGTCAAGAGTATTAGCCTTAGTTCCTAACAAGCATGCTCCATCAAATGCTAGTGGAAAATCAGACTCTGAATCTGAAATGCATGATGAATGTCCTTCTACTAACAGCAACTATTCCTCTACTGCTGTGGCCGAGCCGACAGTAGTAGTACAGTGTCCACAAATTGTGCGACAGTACAACAAACATATGGGTGGAGTCGACCTAGCTGATATATTGATATAGCTGTACAAGACGCCATTTAAAACACGACGCTGGTACATGGGCATTTTTGGTCAATTACTGGACATTTGTGCAAACAATGCTTGGTTGGTTCACAGAAAGGCGAATGAAGGCAAATGGAAAAAGGAAGATGGCATTTATTTTTTAGTCATAAGTTATTATATGCTTAATAAAATATTAAAATAGTTGGATTTATTATTTTACCCTAAATTGATAATGTCCGTCAGACCGGACAGTTAAATCAGCAAGTCAGTTTTTACATATTTGGCAATGGCCGTAGTGCCGGACATTGATTTTTCGCGAAAATAAGTATATAATATTTTTTATATTATTTTTTTTCGTATGTTTTTACTCACTACTAAATAAATATTAACAAAAAAATAGGTATTTTTTAACTTTTTTTTCCTTGCCAAATTAAGGGTTAAAAAAAATGTTTTTATGATTGTCCCAAGGACTACAGAAATAAAAACCATTTATTTCTGCTTATAATTTATCGTTATACCTACATATTTTTGTATAACTGTTACGAACGATGTCAACAACCCAATTTCATACATCTCCTTTATGGTACATAGAGGTCACATCCTTCATTGGATCATAGTGTGAACTCAGTTTTCATTTGTGACAATAATGGTTGGAGTCCTTTTAAAATGACTTAAACGTAGACCTCAAGGTTGTGCGCACAACCCAAGGTGCAGTTTTACCTTGATATAGTATTTTTTTAAAAAGTTTATGCACCAATAAAATGAAATGAATGTTATAAAAAGTAACATAATACCCAAGTAAATGGGGGGCCTATATGTGTAAAGTACACGCGTGATAAATATCACGAAATAAAATATAAATGAAATGAATTAATACTCCGATTCTCGGTTTCTAAATAATAAATAAATATATAAGTGAATAGAGAGAAATAAAGCTAGCTAAAGGTCAAAAATATCAACAAAAAAACGTACGTACAAGAATTATGAAAAAAAGAGACAGTAAAAAGGCATAACAATCGAAAATAAGGAATGAGGCTCTGGCCTCCGCGTATCGGTCCGATACGCAGGTGGAGTTTGACGGCTCTGTGGCGCAGTGACTTAGCAATCAGTTGTTGCGCTGGGGGCCGCGGGTTCGAATCCCGCACGGAAGAAGTATTTGTATGGCCTACAAATAATTTTTCCGGGTCTGGATGTTTGTCCTTGTGCAATTTATGTTTGTAAACTGCATCCGCGACACAGGAGAAAATCCTAGTGTGGGGGAGACGTTTTTTTTTTAAAAAAAGTTGAAGGCCGTGAAGGGGGGCGTGCCTTGTGTTTTTGGTACGCCTTGCCTGAGAAGGAGAATGGGGAGGAAAAGTTCTCCCCGAGAAGGGGCTGCCATGGGGCAGCCGGCGCTGGTGGGGCCGCGGATGTGTGCGAAAGCTTTCCCGTGGCCCTGCCAATATGCGGCGAAGGTGGAACACCATGGGGTTTTAGTCGGTGCGAGTCCGACATTACCCGTCCTTGCCTGAGTCCTTGCGAGGCGGGTATGCGTAGACATTTCCCCATGTAAAAAAAGGAACGATTACGTTAATTTTTTGGATATCGTCAGCAAAAGCGATAACAATTATATGGTTTCATTTATTGAATATATGTGGGACACATTTTGTATAATATCATGTACTCGTTTCCCTTCATAATACTCTTGTGGTAAACCAGAGTCCATTTAAGTAAAAGGAAATAAAAATACATCAAATCAGACAGGTAAACAAATGAAGTAGTTATTTTAGAATTATAACATTATTTGACTAAGCGCAAGCTCTTTGCGGTTTTATTTACACTAATTTCATAGGTAAAAATATTACTTGTATATGAAGTACAAAGGCATATAAATATGGGTGTAAGGTAAGGAAGAAGTAGCATCTATCTAGCAATAACTAAAGATAAAAAACTGTGGTTATCAAATATCCCCCTTATAGGGCAATCTATGGGGAAGGTCTATGTTCAGCGTTAGACTTGTGATAGGCTGTAAAGTTAAAGATAACCTGGTGCTGAACAGCCAAATTGTGTGGAGTGCGAGGTGTATGACACTATAAACATCAACCTGTGTGCCAATGCAATTATGGCAACTCCTCCGGGCAGGCCCTTTTCAGGCAGGGGATCATTTGCAGGCTGTTAAAGTAAAGTAAGTACATGGTGTGATGGTATAGGATGGGCCAGAATAATGTTCACTTTTGAAACCCATATAAAAAAGACTGATAATACTTAGAGAGTTTATTCAAAAAGTAACTTAATTTAACATTAATTTAATTTACTTCTTGAAAATAACATCGTCTAGGTGTTCCCCGTCTCGCCGCAAACACTCTTCTAAGCGGGACTTTAAATTTTCAAAAACATGCCGGCACGTTGCTGTCGATATGGCCGCCATTTCTGCTCGAATGTTCGCTTTTAAGGCAGTAATTGTCCTCGGTTTATTGGAATAGACCTTATTCTTGAGAAATCCCCACAAAAAGAAATCCGGTGGGAACAAGTCTGGGCTTCGTGGTGGCCACTCGATGTTAGTAGTAGTAGTAGTATATACTTTATTGTACACCACACATATACAACGAATAAATACATTACAGAGAAAACTTAATATATACGTATGTACAATAAGGCGGTCTTATCGCTAAAGAGCGATCTCTTCCAGACAACCTTTGGGCTAAAGAGAAACTGGAATTAAGAACAGTAGGAGGTGGTGCGCTTTATGTTACACTTACATACCAATATCTAAATAAACTAAACTATATTTTGTTAAAATACCACAATAATACATAAAAAATAATAATAAAATAAACATACATATTAATAAATAGGTATATATATATATATATATATATATATATATATATATATAAATATATACACATACATATATATACAAAGATAATAAATATTGCTAGAATTGGTTATCAATAACCACAAAGTGTTAGGTAATGCTTCTTGACGTCACTTTTGAATCTTTTCAAAGTTTGAGCACGTTGAATTTGGAGTGGAAGTTCATTCCATAACCTTATGGCTTGGCTCGTAAAAGAATATTTCATAAATTTTGTTCGAAATGAACATGGTTCTAGAATTAGTTCGCCGGCTGACCGAAGAACTCTATCAGGTCGATCATGACCAAGAAACTTAAAGTTTTCCTTCAAGTAGCTTGGAGTCAAAGGATTGAACAACACACAGTACAAAAGAGATACAGTTTGCAGATTCCGGCGAAAGCGAATGGGTAACCACTTGAGCTGTAAACGATATTCGGATACATGATCATATTTACGCAAACCAAATATGAACCTAATAGCAATATTTTGAATTCGCTCAAGTTTGTTCAGTTAGTCTTCAGTTAAATCGAGATAACTTGCGTCCGCATAATCGAGAATAGAGAGAAGTAAGGATTGTGCTAACATAATCTTAGTGGGAATGGGGAGAAAAGAACGTAAACGACGAAGTAAACCCATAGTAGCAAACACCTTTTTGCTCACTTGTTTTAACTGCTGCGACCACGACAAGGTAGAATCTAGATATATTCCCAGATTTTTTACAGATTTACTGTAGGGTATGACAACGTCATTTAGTGTCACCGAGGGTAGGTTGTTCCAGTCAACTCTGGAGACCATCCCTCCACCACCAATAACTATAGCCTGGGACTTGAACGGATTAATTTTTAGACCATAACGCTGACTCCACTGGTTTATCGCCGCTAGGTCATTGTTGATGGTGGCAACAGCAGAAGGCAGATTTAACAGAGTTGACTGAGTGTAGATTTGGAGATCGTCTGCATACATGTGATAGAGAGAAGTAATATTTTGAGAGATAGAATTAATGAATATAGCAAAAAGTAAAGGAGACAGCACACCACCCTGAGGCACTCCAGCCCGTAATTCGCACCAAGATGAGAACTCATCTTCGATGCGAACACGCTGCCGTCGGCCGTAAAGATAACTATGAAACCAGCCAATCACCGGAGGAGATATGTTAATAGAACGTAACACACTCAATAAGATGTCAAAATCAACAGTGTTAAACGCATTGCTAAAATCAAGCAATACTAACACAGTGAGCTGTTTGTTATCCATACCTCGTCGAATGTGACCTGTTACCTCTCCTTGAGATGACTTTACCGGGGAACAGCTCCTGTACGACCTCCATGCTGGCATTAGACGTGTGGCAGGTGGCCCTATCCTGGTGGAACCAGGTCAGGGAGTTGTACTCTTGCAGCCCAGCAAGGCTTGACCTAAAAAACTTTTGAAGCATTTCCACATAATGGTCTGTATTAACGGTTACTGCGTGACCTCGAGAATTTTCAAAGAAATAAGGCCCAATCAGCCCTTTGGCCGAAATGGCAGCCCAAACCGTCACTTTTTGGCAGTGGAGTGGCTTTTGATGCTTGCGCAAAGGCTGTTCAGCACTCCAGAAACGGCCATTCTGCTTGTTGACAAATCAGTTCAGGTGAAAGTGGGCTTCGTCCGAGAAAAGGATGTTCCCGAAGTTGGAAAACCGCTCTAACATCAAGGTGGAAAATGAAGCCCTTTTTTTGTGGTCATCATGGGAAAGTTCTTGCACCAACGGGATCTTATAAGGATGAAGCTTCAAATCTTGTCTCAAAATTCGTCTTAAGCTGCTTCGCGAAATCCCCAAAGTCGCTAAACGTCGTCGCGTAGAGAGTTTCGTATTTTCTTGGACAGATCAATTAACCTCCTGAATCGCTTGCTCCGTGCGTAAAGTACGTGGGCGACCTTGACGTCTCATTGGTAGCGTCGAACCAGTTTCTTGGAACCTCTTCAGCCATTGTTTTAGCAACTGAGTACTAGGACACTGCCGGATACTCCGTAAATTGAATTTAACTCTGAACATACGCGGCACAATAATGTAAGAATGACCATTTTCGTAAAACGCTTGAACCGCGAACGCGCGCTGCTCCCCCGTGAACTGACTCATGGCGACGGAAATTGCGTAAGACGCGTCACCCGATTAGCGCGCACCCCGCTACTTCCCACGCATGACTATCTATTTGCCAAAGAAAAGTGAACTTTATTCTGGCCCACCCTGTATTTACTGCAAAATAATATCTCTTTCTGCTGGGTTAATTGGCACAGCCCGTGTGTCGTGTGCTCTTAAAATTGAAGATCTACATGGAATACAAATATTTCTATACCCAAATCTTCTAATGGAATAAGCAGTTTCAATACTTTCTTGGGCCTCTACTTCTTACGCAGTTACAACAAACTGCATCAAGTGGGTAAAAAATAAAAAAGTAAAGAAACATTAAATTCGGAAAGAATGTACATTACCAACAATCAGCAAAATAAAATAAAATAATTTAAACAAAAGTCTTCGCTGATGGAGTTTAAATATAATAAACATAATATTATATAGATTTATTTAATCAAATATTAACCCTTAAAGCGGCAAAGCAATAATAAAACATGATTTTATCTCAAAGATCTATTTTTGTATTGTTAGGGATGTAATTAAATGTTAATATAAAAGAAAAGATAAAACGTACGTGGTTAAGCAAAAAGAATCCAACCCGAATTTGTGTCAAAAAATGTTGACTTGAAAAATAATGTTTGTGGTCTATACTATTATGTGATGTAACAATTTTAGCAAACGTAAAATAAATACAAATTTATTATAGCGTAAAATGCCGGCAACAGGTTCTTCTCCGCGATATGAACTCGCTAAATTTACAAATTCATTGTCCACTCACTTTACAATTGATAGCTTATTTTTATTGTCTGAAATTATTACTTCCTCTACCTTTTTTCTTCTTATTCTGCCCTCTAAGTCTGTCCTTCCTTATAGTTCGCAAAGAAAGAATTCCATATTATCGTTGGTGATATATCAGCTTCAGAGACGTGAACCAGTTATCAAAATAAATATTTGATAAAGCTTTATCCTTTATAGGTTTACACATCTTTATAATTGTTCTCCCGCCAATGCCGAGATAATTATTTTCCTACTCTTAGGGAGGCCACACATGCTAAGTTATGCTTGTCAGTTTTGCCTGTGCAAGCAAAACCGACAGGCTCGCCCGAGTTTCATAGGGCACACACACGTAACAACATACCTGCACAAGCTCTCAGTTTCCATCATGGCACCGGTAGCGGTGGTTGACATCGACGCAATAGCGTTAATAGGATTATTAATTGTAATTTTGAAGAAAAAGAGAGATAAACAACGAAGCCGTACAGAGTGGTGTAAAAAGTGGTTACTGAAGAGGAGAAAATACAGCCATGTCAACTTACTGAAAGAATTGACATATTATCCGAAAGATTACCATAATTATTTACGAATGGACGAAAAAACTTATCTTACGTTGTTATCAAAGGTGACTCCATTGATACAAAAGCAGGACACCATTATGAGAACCGCTATATCACCACACGAGAGGTTATCTGTGACCTTGAGATTCCTTGCCACAGGACGGTCATATGAATGCTTAAAATATTCGGCCTTGATATCGCCACAGGCTCTAAGCAAAATAATTCCTGAAACTTGTGATGCAATTTATAAAGTTTTACAAAAGGATTATCTAAAGGTAAGGGTAAAAGAAAATATAATTTGATAAGTAGATAAGTATTTATTTAGTCTATCAATCATCAGCAATTACCAAAATTTTGTCCTATTTAATTTTTCTCTTCTATGTATACAAAACCATCGGTGAAAAAAAATCTTTTCATATAAAATTTTACAGGAGTACATTTTGGGAAAATTACCCCAAATGCGGCAACACTGTTGATATATCAGAAGAGTTCGCATTAAATAGAGTATATTGAACTTGTTGCATCAATGATGGACTTGGACTTTGTGTATGATGTGGGCTAGTACTTGAGATGGATGTCGGACTAGGAGAATTTATGTATAGACCTTTATGATAGTGTGGAATATTTCTGTTCTGATAGCTTTCTGTGGTAAGATTTCCCATTACTCCTTCAAACAAAGTATCATTTATAAGTTTTTCAAATATAAGCCGCTGGCGTTTTTCCATTGCCCTTAATTTCAATGCTATTGATTTACCTAGTAAATCATACCGGTCTTCTTGCGGTGGTGGTGAAGCTGCAGGTCGTTTAAAGTGATCCCTAATAGAAGTTAATACTTCGTTCGTTAGGTTTTCTGGCTCGTTGTTTTTTTTTACCGGGTCTTGATGATCTTGGTCGTTTCGCCGCTGACTCTTGCTGCTGTTCTTGGGATGATGAGTTTTGTGCTATATTTATATTTTCTGGAGTTACTGTATCCGAAGTTTCATTACTATCCCTGGTATCAGCAATTTCCTAAAACAATAATTTTTGTTACAGTTTCCTAAGTCATCTGAAAAATGGAGAAATATAGCGCAACAATTTGAAGAAAGGTGGAATTTTCCTCATTGCTTAGGTGCGATCGATGGTAAGCACATTGACATAGTTTCACCTGCTGACAGCGGATCGTATTACTATAATTACAAAAAACGACACAGTATGGTGCTTATGGCAATAGTAGATGCTAATTACGAATTTCTACTGGTTGATTTTGGAACAAATGGCAGAATTTCTGATGGAGGTGTTTTACAGAATACCAAGTTTTTTGAAATGCTCCAAGATAACAAAAAGGAACTTCCAGACGCTGAAGTTGTCAAAAACAGCTCAACAAGTTCCCATACGTATTTGTTGCTGATGACGCATTCCCTTTCAGAGTTGATATGATAAAACCATTTCGACAAGCTGACTTGCATTCACGCGAAAGAAAGATATTTAATTATAGATTGTCTCGCGATAGACATATTGTTGAGAATGCTTTTGGTATTTTAGCATCTAGGTTTCGAATATACCATACTGTAATAAATCTAGAGCCAAAGAATATAGAAAAAATAGTGATGGCAACATGCGTACTGCATAATTATTTAATGAAACACGTAGGAAGTTCTTATGCGCCCCGGGAATGTTTTTATGAAGAAAATGCTGCTAATGGTACCATTATCACGGAAGGCTATAATACTACCCGTTCGACTATGGTTAACTTACAGCGAAGGCAAGGAAACATTTCAAACTATGCAAAACAGGTGCGAGAGAAATTTACTAATTACTTCGTAAATGAAGGCAGCGTATCGTGGCAAGATAACTTCGTTGCGGCTTAAGTTTATTGTATGTATTCAGTTTGATTAGGTATATCTAATAAAAATAATGGCATTGCTAATAAATGTTTTATTACCCTTACAGCAAATAAGTATTTATATCTGTCTCCTGGATGAACCATCAAATAAAACAGAATAACACCAAATTAATAATTTTCATACAAGTTCGAAAACGTGAGAAAATAACATCAAAATCTGTTGAGCCATTTAGATTACAGCTAGGCTATTCGCGTTGTGTTTTCGCACACTGAGCGAAGTGAAAACGAAATGAAATAATAAAAATAACACAAAAAAATTAACCTTATTTTTATTATATAATACAGTCAAAAATTTAACATACTTTAACATAGGAAATGTCTTGTAAGTCCTATATTCAATTTTACACTCTATGTAAATAGAAGTAAAGTTAATTTTTCAGTGCTATTTTTATTATGTATTTCATTTTGTGTTCACTTCGCTCAGTGTCTGAAAACACGACGCGAATAGCCTAGCAGAACGTGCCAAAGAAATAGACATACATACAAGTAGGTACGACATACTCTCGAAAAACATTACCTGTTTCGGCGGAAAAATACCTCAGTTTGATCAGCTTCATCTATATTGGACTGTGAAGTACGAGGAATGTCCTGATCTCCGAGAAATTCAAACATGTCATAGTACCACAACGACGGTTTATAAATTTCGTCACCTGACGCATCCGACTTAGTGGATTCTTCAACCTTTCTTTTTTCTCTACGTACGTTACTTCGTAGCGCATTAATTTTTTTTACAACATCCTCCTTTGTCGCATTTGGCTCTAGTTCTCTTAATTTAATTATAAGTTTTTCGTATGCTGCCGCTCTTTTATTTCGGTCATGATACTCTTTATCCTTCAATCGCCATATACAGGGCTCCGATTTATATATTTCTATAAATTCTTCTAAAATTGCATTTCGTTTGCGAGACATCATTGCGCAGTGACGTACGACGCGCCAACGATGAGTGACGACGTCTTATCCCCTCAGAATTTGCTGGATGACTGAAGCCTGAAGCGCATCTGCTACACACGTTCAGTTATGCTTGCGCAAGTGACCTGCGCGAGCACAACCGAGCGGCAAAAATATCAATTTCTATATTTTTTATTTTGCTTGCGCAGGCAAGAAATTATGTCTTACACACGTTCAGTTATGCTTGCACAGTTCAACTGTGCAAGCATAACCATCGGTTATAACCTAGCGTGTAGGGCTACCTTTAAATTAAGCATGTTCAAAATTGTTGCTACCATCGTATGCAAAAAAGTCATATACTATCCCGAAATTCCCAGCTCGAACAAAAAATTTAAAGCCCCATTTTGTTGGTTATTTTTCAGCATTTATTGACGCCAGCCTTTTTACTTTTATACGGCACCATCATCTCGTCTATGGATTATGACTTTTTCTATTCAATTGCCAAACAATTTAGCCATAAGTGTTCCATCACGGGCCTAATTTTAAAATAAAAATCTACATGATCATCCTCCGCATTATTACTAAAATGTAAGTTTCCTCTAATAGTCTCATAGTTTTTGAGAGACATAACGTTTGCGACAGGAGCAAAACGTGAACCTTGTGCCCAATAATCAGCATAAGCTGGCATGTTTACTATTCCTATTAAAATTTCAATACTGACAAAGTATTTTATGTCTTTGACTGTTAGATTTATTGACTTGACATGTTTTTGCATAGAGTATAAATTGGTCATTACGAGTACGGCGAAGTGGTTCCATAAATCCTCATTCCAAAGCTTCTTCAAACAATTGAATAATGTTTTATCCATATAATCTATAGAAGAGTGAAATTCTGAATCTATGTGTACCTGGCTTATGAATTTTTGGCGTTTGAATTTGAAATCCATGTGTTCTAGTTTTTTTCGCTTATTTCTGACTTGGTTGGATGTAGAAGGAGCAGCATTATTTTAATTTCTTGTTTCTTGTGCGTCTTATTGAAATGGGGATGGTATTGATTGAGGCAGCAGAACATTGGAAATATTTCTTGGAGACTGCACTGACGCGGTGACCACAGATGGAGAAGGTTGAAGTGAAATATTGCTCGTTGCAGGAGTATCCACCAAAGTATCATAACAATTATTTAATAGAGAACGACACGCTAATTCTTCATCAAAACTATTCAAAAAAATTCCGGCCCGGGAGACAGAGTTCGACAAGAAAAAGAATCCTCTTACGCTCTAAGTGAAAGTACTCATTCTTCATTATTCTCATCATTTTCGACGTCAGTTAAAGTTACAGCCTACATAAGACCCATTGCTGGGCACAGGCCTCCCCTCATTTCTAAGAGGGTTTTAGGGCAAGGAAGTGTCCACCGCGCTGCCCCGATGCGTGTTGGCGACCTTCACATGTCTTCGAAATATTTTTTTCTTATTTCTCAGAAATGCAGGTTTCCTCACGATATTTTTCTTCACCCCTGAGTACGCGGTAAATCAGCACTTAAAATTGCAATTCATTGGTTCCGGCGAGGATCGAACTCGGGTTGCTCGCGTACTGTCAAATTTACAGCGGGCGCTAACCATCTGAGTTACACGACTCATAGTTCTTAGTAACTAGTTCGTAGTAATTATTGTTTAATTTAAATAAGACAATTATGTGTACCAATATTTTTCCGTAAGAGTTTTCAAAAATACTCATAGTTTTATATGTTCAACTGTTTGATGACTACGATCATTGGGCACTAAAAGTTTGATTGTAGAAGCACAGGTGCTACAGATGTAGCTGAAGAAATCAAATATTTAACAGCTATTTCTGATAGTACGGGAGTAAACTGTATATCCAGCGGTACATAGTACTATTATTTATTCTGCGCCAGCGGACAGTCGACGACGACAGTCACTCAAGTTCATAAGACGCCTAAGCGATCAAAATAACTTGAGGTTTATATCAACATCGAAGCACTTTTTTCTTCGTTTACTCTAATAGTTCACACGCGCAGACATGATAAAACAGGAGCAACAATCCGTTGACGGTCAAGTTCCCGCCAAAGCTCACAGTAAGTAAAGTAGTACTAAGTTTCATAGATTATAGTAATTTTAATACCACAGAGATGTACTATACAAAACGACATTTGTTTTTAAGACAATAAGCAAATAAACAAACTGGGGAAAATTGAAAAGCATAATATAGTAGGTAGTAGTAGTTTAAATGATTTACGAGAAAAAAATAAAACTTTTTATTTTAAAAAAATCGACTAACGATGTCTATATTTCAAAATCATACTATCGGTATATTTTCCAAAAAATATTAGTAATAAATGTCGATGTTTCTAAATAATAATATCGATATTTTATCAACAGTCCTAGTTCAAACACGTAGATTACCTACTGTATTCTATTCAAACTGTATATATGTCATTTCTCGATCGACAGGGCCGCGCGTATACGTGCGCTACATGTGTGGCTAACAAACCTCTCACCGCGTCAGTTGAAATAAATGGATTCATCTTCTGAAGAGGATATTTTACTTACTGCTACTGCCGTTTGTTGCCATTTAATAACTTCAAAACCCAAAAAGAAATGGACGAAAGGATGGTTAAAAAAGAGATATCAATTATCTCATATTAATTTATTAAATGAGTTATCACTGGAACCAAGTGACTGGCGTAACTATTTAATAATGGACGAATACACATATTTCAAGCTACTTGAACTTTTGACTCCATATATTGTGAAACAAGATACAAATATGAGACAAGCTGTTAGCCCCAATGAAAGGCTGACTGCCACTCTTTGTTTTTTAGCATCGGGAATGAGCTATGAAGAATTGAAATTTCAAACTGTAATATCGCCACAACTTCTAGGAGTTATAATTCCGGAAACATGTAAAGCAATACTCATGGTATTGAAAGATTATAAGAAGAAAGGTAGGTATTTTATAGGTTGAATAAGTAATTCGCCACTAACGCCGCAAAGGGGCGAACCTCAATTTTTCGATTTCACAGGAGAGCAAGAAAACATTCATTATTCTCCGAATACTAGCTTTTTTCATCAGTAAATTAATCTTATTTGTAGTTTTCCATTAAGTCTAATATATTTAATTTTCTGATGAAAATAAGCTAGTAATCGGGGAATAATAAATGTTTTCTTGCCGTCCTGTACCAAATTTTTTGATAAATTGAGGTTCGCCTCTTTGCGGCGTCAGCGATGAATTAGTCCAGGAGGAATCGGCGCATGAATACCAAAAACTATTCCTTCCTACTCAATTTTTTATGCGATTCTCTTCAAATTGTCTTACAGATGATATAAATGCATGTTGCCATGGGGCAACTCGGTGCCATATTGTTTATACCGATTTTTTTTTCAATTGCAAGGAATTGTTATTTTAAAACGACATTTTATTTCAATTCTTTGATAAAATACGAAAAAAAAAATTATATGATTTTTTACGATAAAGTTAATATTTTCGAAGTTATGAATTTTTAAATGTTTTAAAATTCCAAATTTGAATACTATCAACCCATTAAAATGTATAGAAAAATAAAAAAATTTAAAAGATATTTTTATATTGTTTGATAAAATATAAATAAAAAAGGTCCTATGACTTTTTACGTAGAAGTTAATGTTTTCGGAGTTATAAATTTTTAAATGTTTGAAAATCTCAAATCCAGATACTCAGACTCATTTAAAATATATGAGTAAATTTATAAACACTACAAATTTGAACAGAATCGCATAAAAAATGTGAGGTAGAATAGTTTTCGGTACTCATGCGCCGATTCCTCCTAGACTAAATACAGGTAGTTTATTTGGATATGTTACCGTATAATTGTAAACATTTATTATAAACTTACGGAATGGATGATTATACGGTGACAAATTTAAAGTAGATGTACGCCTGAATGACGGCCTTGTAGTAGCGGTGTAAGAATAACCACTATTCCATATCACCCCGTGGGTGTCGTAAGAGGCGACAGAGGGAAACAAATCAGGAGATAGGCAACAGTCTTCCTAATAACGACTAAAAATAAAAATAAACTGCGGTCGCCAGCCCGTTTGCCAAGTGTGGCAACTATGGCAAATATCCCCCCTAAGAGGCAACCTATGGGGGATATCTATATGTAGCAGTGGACTTTAATAGGCTGTAACGATAACGGTACACATGTAGGTATACAAATATATTTTACCATTGGGCCATCTTGTTTAATTAAAAAAATTTGCTTTTCTTTAAAAAAATCGATAAGTTCTCGCTCAACTAAAATTTATGGGAGAGCTGATTCAGAAAGTTAGTTCTATAGTAAAAATTGTTTGTATTGTGTATACATTCACCTTTCGTTTTGTATGACATTTCTAAATAAAGCCACGTATTTTATATTTTAGGTGTAACTAGGGTAGAGGATACTGGGTACAATAATAAAATTAAAGTAGTAAGACAATTTTTTGATTTATATGTATTAGACTTAAAAAACTCTTCAGGGTGTCTCTGGTCCAAATAAAGATATATAGGATGATTGATTTCGTACGGACGATGATGCTAAAGGTAGCTGTTGATGTGGTGATGGTGATGCTAAAAATCTAGACTGTTCGTGAGAAGACTGATGGGGTTGTTGATTTAGTATGGACGGTGATGGCAAATGTTGATGTGATGGTGGTGATTTAGTTTGAGAAGATGGTGATGTTAAAATGTAGACCGTTGGTGAGACGACTGATAGTGGGATTTATTTTGTACGGACGATGATGCTATAGGTAGCTGTTGATGTGGTGATAGTGATGCTAAAAATCTAGACTGTTCGTGAGAAGACTGATGGGGTGGTTGATTTAGTATGGTCGGTGATGGCAAATGTTGATGTGATGGTGGTGATTGAGTTTGAGAAGATAGTGATGTGAAAAATGTAGACCGTTGGTGAGACGACTGATAGTGGGATTTATTTTGTATGGACGGTGATTCTAAAGGTAGCTGAGGTAGTGATGATGATTGCGTTTGGGGAGATGGTGATGCAGAAAATCTAGACCGTTGGTGAGAAGACTGATAAGGTGGTTGATTTAGTATAGACGGTGAAGCCAAATGTTGATGTGATGGTGGTGACTGAGTTTCCGAAGATGGGGATGGTGAAAATCTAGACCGTAGCTGAGAAAACTGATAGGGTGGTTGATTTTGTATAGACGGTGAAGCCAAATGTTGATGTAATGGTGGTGACTGAGTTTGAGAAGATGGGGATGGTGAAAATCTAAACCGTAGCTGAGAAGACTGATAGGGTGGTTGATTTTGTATAGACGGTGAAGCCAAATGTTGATGTGACGGTGGTAACTGAGTTTGCGAAGATGAGGATGGTGAAAATCTAGACCGTTGGTGAGAATACTGATAGGGTGATTGATTTTGTATGGACGGTGATTGAAGATGTTGCAGATAGTCGGTGACAATGTGGGATGTATAATTTAATTGAATTCAGCATAAAATATTGCGTCATTTATTATTTTTTGACAATATTTGGCTGCATCTTGGTTCATACTTCTCAACTTTTCAGCCACATGCTCGCCAAATGCACTATATGGTGGTTTTGATTTTGTAACTGGTGAATCCAGCCTGTTTGATATTTTTGATAAAACTTCTGTTGCGGCATTTTTTACTTTTCTTTTTGCAATACTAATTTGCCGTGGGTGTCCTGCATGCTGACTGATTACACTCTTCCTCCATCTGTTCCTCAGTATTCGTGTCCACATCATCCTGAAAAATACACATGCTTTTATTACAGATGCCAGAAACGGAGGCCGAGTGGCGAACAATTGCGAAAGGATTCGAAGAAAGATGGCAATTTCCTAACTGTCTGGGCGCTATCGACGGCAAACACGTCCGTATTGTGCCACCGCCTGGATCGATTGCCACTTACTACATCTACAAAAAAATTTTTAGCATTGTTTTAATGGCTTGTGCCAATGCAAATTATGAAATTATATGGTGCGAAGCCGGTGTAAATGGCAGAAGATCTGATGGTGGTGCTATTACTGAAACGCGTTTTTATAAGAAGTTAAATAATCACGATTCAAATATTCCCAATAAAAAGAAGCCCCAAAACAGTACCAAAAATTTGCCTTTTGTATTTGTGGCCGACAAGGCAGGCAACCTTATGAAGCCTTTTGGGAAAAATGCTCTAACTCCAGAGAGAAGAGTATATAATTATAGATTATCACGAGCAAGAAGAGTAATTGAAAATGTTTTTGGAATAATGACTCGTCGTTTTCGAATTTTTAATACGGCCATTAATTTGAGTATACAACGAATTGATCTTGTTGTGCTAACGTGTTGTATTCTCCATAATTTTTTGAGGAGGTCGGGATCTAATTATTCAGACTATGAATTATTTGATATTGACGACAGTACTGTGGAAGAAAATATACCAGTACAAGGTATCATTCCCTTAAATGTAATTAATGGCAATGTTAGCAATGATGCAAAATTTGTAAGAGAAGAATATGTACAATATTTTAATGGTGAAGGTGCTGTTAGTTGGCAAAATGAGAGAGCATTCATTTAGTTTACTTCTATAATAAATATAATGAAAAAGGAAGCTAATGATATTTTATTTTACAACATTATACCCAATTATCATAAAGCTAACGGTGGTAGAGCCACACAGCAGTATTTACTGTTGCACGTATGGGCCGGCTCGAGCCGGGTTAGTACCACGACCTCACAGAATACCGGCGTGAAGTAGAAGCTCTGCTTCTGCGTTTCGTCTGGTGAGTGCAGGTGGCCGGAGGCCCAATTCCCCCTCTCCCCCCATCAAAACGGTAGTGGAATTACACGAACGACTACCCCAGGAGTGTACTAGCACACCTGGAGAATCCCTCGCTGAGCATCCACATATTCTGCGGGGGGGGGGGGGGGCAAAATTCCGCTCAAAAACATAACTGCTCGGGTCAAACTGAGCAAATATACCAAGGCGACCTCTGCCACGCTATCCGTGAATTTCTGCAACATCAGGGGACTTCACTCGAACCTAAACGCCGTCCACTACCATCTCGAGATCGTCCACTACCATCTCGACAATCTTTTTAGTTTATTTTTATAAAATGGGTTGTTTATTTTCCACAAACATTCACACTCGTGGTATTTTTCAATGAATTCTGCAGTTACTGCACGTACAGACGCCATCGCGGTGAAGCTCCTAATGACGGCCAACGGTGTAAATTCTGTTCGCTTAGATGCGGTTTCCTTTGTGTTAGCACATGCCGCTACTTGTCAAAGGCCGCCGCATTATCAAAGATCGTCGCCGCGAAATCAAAGGTCGTCGCATGCGGCATACATCCGCACGTGAATTTGGTAAAAATAGGGTCCATTTTACTTTCGTTTATGCTTACTTTCATGAAAATTCTCTTTGCTACCTAACTTGTGTTTATTATTTATATTCGTATTTTGTTACAATAATCATAACAATAAATTAGTATTCTATTTTATTCTTAGAATAGATAAACATTTATTTAAATACAGTAAAAAATAATTAAATATGTATAAACAAAATAATAAGTGCGCCTGCGGTTGACCGACATCTTGGTGAACAGACTATAGGCACAATTTAAATAATGTTACTACATAACAGATATAATATCTCTCCCATACAAAAGCGAAAATATCTACGCTGTAACAACCTACAATATTTTTATAATAATCGCAGACGTTAGCTGCAAACAGAAATATACCTTCTGCTCGCGTACCGGAAGTTGAGAACGCTTTGCCCACCGCGCGACCATCATATAGCTGCGTCACCGAGCGAACGTGCTAGGATTGTACCAAAAATTATAAAATAAAAACTCGAATTAATGAAATAATTATTTTATTTGTTTGGTAATCCAATTTGTTGAGTTTTATAAAATAAGAAATTATTGGTATTGTATTAAGTTACATAACACATATACTCGTACACTATATTTAGTTTACTTTTCTCTAGTCACAAGAAAATCTTTTCTCCCCCATTTGGGTGAGGGGAGAGGTCTTAAATATTAATTTTTAGTTTAAGTGTCACAGACTAAAGATCAGATATTATGATAATTTAATTCATTGTGGTTAATTTTATTTATTTAATAAATATGTTATTTATTTTTAATCGTTTATTTTAAATTACCTATCTTTAGAGCGTGCGCCACCCCATTGACAAACATCTAAACCCGGAGCAATCATTTGTAGGCCATAGTTGTACCGTGCGGAATTCGAACCCGAGGCCCTAGCATTGCAAATCATTGTTAAGCCACTGCGCACGTAGCCATCAATTTGATGATAATAAAAACTTTATTGCTCAATGTAAGGAAGGTTAATATGCAACATCAAGGAAAATTAAGATTATAATAACGTGAACGTCTTTGAAACTCAGATAATTTATCTACTTACCATTTTAACCGACTTCAAAAAAGGAGGAGGTACTTAATTCGACTGTTATTTGTATGTTACCCCAGAACTTTTTTCTAGGTGAATCGGTTTTAATGATTCTATTTTTATTTGAAAGCTGGTGCTTATAATTTATACATCCCATAGAAATATGATCAAGATATGACCAGAGGTTTTGGATTTATCCTTAATAATGCGTATTAGTATTGAAGTCGGTTGTACAAAACTTTTAAATTCATTTGTTGTCTCTCTTCCTCTCTTTTTAAAAAACGTTATCTCCACACTAGTATTTTCTCCTGTATCGCAGGGACAGTTTACATACATAGAACAGGCCCAGAACAATTATAGGTATTTGTAGGCCATACAAATACTTGTTCCGTCCGGGCACCATCAGAAAGGTGAGATCATAACAGTCACCTAGGTCTTTATGAGCCCTATCAAATGAGTTCAAGCACGATCCTTCTATCAAGTGCCGTCACTGAGATCCTATACCCACCTTCGAACTGCATTATCAGAAAGGTGAGATCATAACCAGTCACCTCGGTCTTTATGAGCCCTTTCAAATAAGTTCAAACACGATCGTTCTATCTAGTGCCGTCACTGAGATCCCATACGCACCTTCGGATTGCACCATCAGAAAGATGAGGTTATAACAGTCACCTCGGTCTTTATGAGCCATTTAAAATAAGTCCAAACACGATCGTCCTATCTAGTGCCATCACTGAGATCCCATACCCACCTTCGCATTGCACCATCAGAAATCTGAGGTTATAACAGTCACCTAGGTCTTTATGAGCCCTTTCAAATGAGTTCAAACACGATCCTTCTATCTTGTGCCGTCACTGAGATCCTATACCCACCTTCGGATTGCACCATCAGAAAGGTGAGGTTATAATAGTTACCTAAGTCTTTATGAGCCCTATCAAATGAGTTCAAGCACGATCCTTCTATCAAGTGCCGTCACTGAGATCCTATACCCACCTTCGAACTGCATTATCAGAAAGGTGAGATCATAACAGTCACCTAGGTCTTTATGAGCACTTTCAAATGAGTTCTAACACGATCCTTCTATCTAGTGCCGTCACTGAGATCCTATACCCACATTCAGATTGCACCATCAGAAAGGTGAGATTATAACAGTCACCTCGGTCTTTATGAGCCCTTTCAAATAAGATCAAACACGATCGTTCTATCTAGTGCCGTCACTGAGATCCTATACCCACCTTCGGATTGCACCATCAGAAAGGTGAGGTTATAACAGTCACCTAGGTCTTTATGAGCCCTTTCAAATGAGTTCAAACACGATCCTTCTATCTTGTGCCGTCACTGAGATCCTATACCCACGTTCGGATTGCACCATCAGAGAGGTGAGATCATAACAGTCACCTAGGTCTTTATGAGCACTTTCAAATGAGTTCTAACACGATCCTTCTTTCTAGTGCCGTCACTGAGATCCTATACCCACCTTCAGATTGCACCATCAGAAAGGTGAGGTTATAACAGTTACCTAGGTCTTTATGAGCCCTATTAAATGAGTTCAAGCACGATACTTCTATCAAGTGCCGTCACTGAGATCCTATACCCACCTTCGAACTGCATTATCAGAAAGGTGAGATCATAACCAGTCACCTCGGTCTTTATGAGCCCTTTCAAATAAGTTCAAACACGATCGTTCTATCTAGTGCCGTCACTGAGATCCCATACGCACCTTCGGATTGCACCATCAGAAAGATGAGGTTATAACAGTCACCTCGGTCTTTATGAGCCATTTAAAATAAGTCCAAACACGATCGTCCTATCTAGTGCCATCACTGAGATCCCATACCCACCTTCGCATTGCACCATCAGAAATCTGAGGTTATAACAGTCACCTAGGTCTTTATGAGCCCTTTCAAATGAGTTCAAACACGATCCTTCTATCTTGTGCCGTCACTGAGATCCTATACCCACCTTCGGATTGCACCATCAGAAAGGTGAGGTTATAATAGTTACCTAAGTCTTTATGAGCCCTATCAAATGAGTTCAAGCACGATCCTTCTATCAAGTGCCGTCACTGAGATTCTATACCCACCTTCGAACTGCATTATCAGAAAGGTGAGATCATAACAGTCACCTAGGTCTTTATGAGCACTTTCAAATGAGTTCTAACACGATCCTTCTATCTAGTGCCGTCACTGAGATCCTATACCCACATTCAGATTGCACCATCAGAAAGGTGAGATTATAACAGTCACCTCGGTCTTTATGAGCCCTTTCAAATAAGATCAAACACGATCGTTCTATCTAGTGCCGTCACTGAGATCCTATACCCACCTTCGGATTGCACCATCAGAAAGGTGAGGTTATAACAGTCACCTAGGTCTTTATGAGCCCTTTCAAATGAGTTCAAACACGATCCTTCTATCTTGTGCCGTCACTGAGATCCTATACCCACGTTCGGATTGCACCATCAGAGAGGTGAGATCATAACAGTCACCTAGGTCTTTATGAGCACTTTCAAATGAGTTCTAACACGATCCTTCTTTCTAGTGCCGTCACTGAGATCCTATACCCACCTTCAGATTGCACCATCAGAAAGGTGAGGTTATAACAGTTACCTAGGTCTTTATGAGCCCTATTAAATGAGTTCAAGCACGATACTTCTATCAAGTGCCGTCACTGAGATCCTATACCCACCTTCGAACTGCATTATCAGAAAGGTGAGATCAGAACAGTCACCTAGGTCTTTATGAGCCCTTTCAAATAAGTTCAAACACTATCGTTCTATCTAGTGCCGTCACTGAGATCCTATACCCACCTTCGGATTGCACCATCAGAAAGGTGAGGTTATAACAGTCACCTCGGTCTTTATGAGCCCTTTAAATAAGTTCAAACACGATCGTTCTATCTAGTGCCGTCACAGAGATCCTATACCCACCTTCGGATTGCACCATCAGAGAGGTGAGATTATAAAAGTCACCTAGGTCTTTATACGACCTTTCAAATAAGTTCACACACTATCGTTCTATCTATTGCCGTCACTGACATCCTATACCCACCTTCGGACTGCACCATCAGAGAGGTGAGGTTATAAAAGTCACTTAGGTCTTTATAAGCTCTTTCAAATGAGTTCAAACACGATTCTTCTATCAAGTGCCGTCACTGAGATCCTATACCCACCTTCGAACTGCATTATCAGAAAGGTGAGATCAGAACAGTCACCTAGGTCTTTATGAGCCCTTTCAAATGAGTTCTAACACGATCTTTCTATCTAGTGCCGTCACTAAGATCCTATAACCACCTTCGGATTGCACTATCAGAAAGGTGAGGTTTAACAGTCACCTAGGTCTTTATGAGCCCTTTCAAATAAGTTCAAACACTATCGTTCTATCTAGTGCCGTCACTGAGATCCTATACCCACCTTCGGATTGCACCATCAGAAAGGTGAGGTTATAACAGTCACCTCGTTCTTTATGAGCCCTTTAAATAAGTTCAAACACGATCGTTCTATCTAGTGCCGTCACAGAGATCCTATACCCACCTTCGGATTGCACCATCAGAGAGGTGAGATTATAAAAGTCACCTAGGTCTTTATACGACCTTTCAAATAAGTTCACACACTATCGTTCTATCTATTGCCGTCACTGACATCCTATACCCACCTTCGGACTGCACCATCAGAGAGGTGAGGTTATAAAAGTCACTTAGGTCTTTATAAGCTCTTTCAAATGAGTTCAAACACGATTCTTCTATCAAGTGCCGTCACTGAGATCCTATACCCACCTTCGGATTGCACCATCAGAGAGATGAGGTTATAAAAGTCACCTAGGTCTTTATGAGCCCATTCAAATGAGTTCAAACACGGTCATTCTATCTAGTGTCGTCACTGAGATCCTATACGACCTTCGGATTGCACTAACATAAAGGTGATATCATCACAATCATCTAGGTCTCCATTTACCTATTTGAAAATGACTCCAAACACGATAGTTCTACGTAGTAGCATCACTGAGATCCTTTACCCACCTTCTGAGTCCACCATAAGGAAGGTGACATCATTACAATCACCTTGGTCTCCATTCTCCGTCAAAACAACTTCTCTAAATATGTAAAATAATATAAAATCTAAACAGCATACAAATAATGTAAGTAGCTACTAAGAAAGTATGTACTTACCAATAATGGAAACGAACTGAAGCCAGCGGATTACGGTGCGCCCGGAATAATACGTGTATTGCCGTCAGTTCCAAATTTCAACTTAAGATTTCACATTCACGATCAGTTTTTGGATGTACGTCAGTTCGACTGAGCAGTTTAACTGACAGCACGCCCGAAAAAATCCGTGTGTTGCCTTCAGTTAAAAATTTCAACTTAAGATTTCGCATTCACGGTCAGTTTTTGGATGTACGTCAGTTAAACTGTTCAGTTTAACTGACCGTGAGTGGGGACCATTATTTAATGCTTATAATTAGCAACGGGTTTTCCAAGACCAAATCAGCGTAGAGGTCGTACATGCATACTAAAAAATAGCATATTAGTTAGGAAAGAATTAGATTATCAACCCATAAAAAACTTACCCAACCCGCTAATTTATACATTTGAATTTCGTGCTATGGAGATAGTTACACTTGGCATTTGCGTTGTATGTATATATCGGATTCGAAATTCTAATATAAAATTATTTTTTGAAAATTTTAAACAAATTTTAAATAAACTTACTAAGAAAAATAATAAAAGAATTATAGTTTGTGGAGATAGGAATACAGATATTTTGAAAAATTATATTAATTCTGAAAAAAAACTTAATTCCATACTATACAATCATAACTTAAATAACCACATTTGTAAGCCAACCAGAAAAATGTCTTGTATTGATTTGATTGCTAGTAATCTTCCTGTATAACCAAATATTCTCTTTTTAGCGCTATCTGATCATGACAATTGCCAAACAATAACTTTTCCGGCAAATATAAATATAAGTGATATTAGGAAATCGTTCTGGTTTGAGGAAAAAAGGAGATCTTAGTAACGAAAACGTGAAAAAATTTGTGTCCTAACTTGGCTTTCAACTACTTTCATGATACTCTGACTTTATTTTATAATTTGTTTCCCTAAAATAATTGTAAAAATAACAAATAAACCTATTTAAAACTAATGGATTACAAGGGGTATTAAAAAATGAAGCATTAA
This sequence comes from Parnassius mnemosyne, assembly GCA_963668995.1. NCBI lineage: Eukaryota > Metazoa > Arthropoda > Insecta > Lepidoptera > Papilionidae > Parnassius > Parnassius mnemosyne. Next base: position 18,314,154 of record CAVLGL010000082.1, on the reverse strand, counting down.
TAAAAGACTTATATTTGACTTATATTTGAAATACTGTTTTTCAACAGCAAACAAAAAAATATATTACAAATATACAAACATTTTAAGGAAATGCATATAGCAAGCTCAGAAACTTGACAATACATGCTACCTACTCAATTCTAACAACAAAAGTAAACATTTTGGCGAATAATAAAAAACGTTAATAATGATGTGGCGGTTATTAATGACATAACTACAATAACTACTAGTGATAATACATATTATCAGTCAGATAAAATAGCGGATGTGTTTAACAATTACTTTATAAATTTAACTGATGACATTAAAACATCAAATACAATAACAACCAATAACGACTATGCATCTAAATTGATATTTTATCCCAATTCTATTTATCTAGCTCCTATAAATAACACTGACATTATAAAAATAATTAATTCCTTAAATAATACAAATTCTACAGGTTACGATGATATTAGTACTAAAATCTTAAAACAATGCTCTAAATATTTATCTTTCCCACTGACCCATATTATTAATTTATCTTTTGTTCAAGGCATATTCCCAACTAGACTAAAATTTTCTATCGTTAAACCTCTATACAAGAAAGGCGATAAAAGTGATAGTAGCAATTATCGTCCTATAACACTTATACCTGTTTTGTCTAAAGTATTTGTAAAGGCTATACATACCAGAATCTATAACTTCTTTACCAAATATGAAACATTAAAACCAGAGCAATATGGGTTTACGAAAAACAAGTCCTTAGCATGTTTCAACCAGCCTAAACAACAAAATACCTATAACATCCATTTTCATCGATATGTCAAAGGCATGTGACTTTGTTAACCATGAATTATTGTTACACAAACTCAACAGATATGCACTAAAATTAATAGAAGATTATTTAAGTCAACGGAAACAGTGCGTTGAGATATCAAGCTGCTCTGGACATCGTAAAAAAATTATAAATCACCATATCGCGAAGATAAATGCGGAGTGCCGCAAGGAAGTATACTAGGACCTTTATTATTCATAATATACATAAACGATCATTCCAATATAACCACACACAAATGTGTGCTATATGCCGATGACATTACCATTAATATTGAAAATAATAAGAAACCTTTTGACTACGAATACGAAATAAATAGTACTTTAGAAAAAAATAATAGATTGGTTAAGGCATAATAATTTACAAGTTAACATCGGAAAAACTAAAATGATAAGATTTCAGACATATAATAGCAAACAAGCACCACTTAAAATCGAATATGGGAAAAATATCATGGAAGAAGAACCAACTTTTTAGGTATAACAATAGACAAGTTCTGTAATTGGAAGACACATATTAATAAGCTATGTAGAAAGTTAGATAAATTGGTCTTTGTTCTATATCGTTTAAGACGAGTGGCTAACATAGAGACCGCACTTTCTGCCTATCATGGATATGTTTCTTCAATCTTACGTTACGGCTTAATAATTTGGGGTCATTCTGTCGATTTAATTAGAGCTTTTCGCGGGCAGAAAAAATGTGTAAGGTCTTTGTGCGGAGCACACCAATTAGATAGTTGCATTCCCCTTTTTAACAAACATAAAACATAGCCGCTTCCTGCATTATGCATTTACGAAATTAGCGTCTTTGTTCACAATAATAGTAATTTATTTGAAAAACAAAACGACGTTATAATTAGGACTTACTTCTTTGCATGTAGAAACATACATAAATTGTGTGTACCAAAGCAAAGAATACAATTTTACTCAAAAAATGTATTTTGTATGGCAATACATGTTTACAACAAATTGCCTGTTCTTTTTTTTTCAAAAAAAATGAATATAGAAATTTTTCAGAATCAGAATCAGAATAGTTTATTTGTCAAACATAGGTAGGTTTAAACATTTAAGGTCTTGCGAGGGTTACAATTATTAGTGCGCTATGTTTTGTCTTAAAGCCATACAAATATAGTTGTGTGTTCTTATGAAAATCATGTCATAAAATAAAATAGAATAGAAATGAATGTGATTGGAATACTAATGAAAATTCTACATTCATAAAATTAAATTGATAACAATAACAAACATAATAATAGTCAATAAAAAGTAACTAGTCAAAATTGTCATTCAAGAACTTATCAATTTTATAGTAACATTTGTCTATTAATAACTCATTCAACACCTTTTTAAATTTAAATAAGGTCTTATTTTTTATTGGATCAGGTAGTTTATTATAAATTTGTGGGGCAATACCAAAGAAGCTTTTTTTCATTAGAGATGTTTTACATTTTATGTAACATAATTTATTTATGTAGTGGGTGCGTATATATATATAAGTATTGGATTCTTTCTAATATCAGATAATTTTTGAAAAAGAAATGGATGCTTTTTTTACAAAAATAGCTGTTTACAGTATATACAATGATGGCAGTGTTAGGATTTATAACGATTTAAAATAAGGAAAACAGCTATCTGTTATTTTGAGACCACACATTGATCTTACACATCGTTTTTGCATCTTAAATGCAAGCTTCCTGTCAGAAGACTGTCCCCAGAAAATGATGCCATATCGCAAAACGGAAGCAACTAGTCCCTGGTATGCTGTTAACCTTTTTCAAAAGTTGAGAAAGCGCATATGCGGATTTGCTGAGTCGTTTGCATAGATCCTCAACATGAGGCTTCCAAGTGAGTTGGTTATCAATCACTATACCTAAGAAATTCGCCATATTTGCTTCTTCAATGTTAAAGTCTTGGTAGGAAATATTAATGTTTGGGTTTTCACGGCGTTGATGGAAGTGCATAACTTTTGTTTTATTTAAATATATTATTAAATTATTATTATTAAGCCAATCTATAATTTCAAGTAAACAGGTATTTATATCACTTTCATAATTAATTTGATTTGCACAATTTATTATAACTGTACTGTCATCTACAAAGAGAACCATTCTATATGACGTTATTTTTGGTAGATCGTTTATATATATTAAAAAGAGTAGTGGCCCTAATACGCTACCTTTTGGAGCCCAGTATTTAATGTGCCTTGATTTCGATAAATATGTAGTTTCTAATTTACTCTTTGGACATATTTTTGAAATTTCTGTGCATTAGATTCTGTTACTTCGGTACGATTCTAAGAGCTGAAAAATGTTCCCTCTTATACCATAACCATGTAATTTGTTTAACAAGATCTTGTGATCCACATAATCGAAAGCCTTGGTCATGTCAGTATAAATGGCACAGACAGGATTTACAGATGACTCCTTCCAGAACTTATCATCTCTATCGATGAATACCGTTTCTAGCGGAGAGTTCTCGTTTGACGAAACTGCAAATAAGCACTTTGATAATTTAGTCACGTATAGCTGCCCCTGCACTTGGTAGTACCATTTGTGGTTTTTATTAATTTCCAGCCCATTTTTTGTTGTTTTCCAAAAGGTCACTATTCGTTTTTTTATTGCTTCTTCTAAACCCATTTTGGATGCCGTTATCGGGCATTTAATTTCTACGATAGTGTCATGGCTACATAAGCCGTTTGAAGTGGCTCCCAAAAATGGCAATTCTTCGTCAATAAATAGACCACAAGGTTCGATTTTAATTTTTTCTTGCCTTTCTAATTGCTTGATAGCAATGGTTTTATTATCCTTGCCATGTTTTATTGACGACACATGGTCAATGTTACTTTTGTATAGCAAGTCTTTTACAAAATTATGACAACTCGTGTCATTTCGCCGTGTGATAACTTTTCCAAAGTTCGAAGCGGTTAATAACGACCTACGCAACTCTAGCCACTCGCTGCATTCGCTTTGTAAAACGGTTGCCGTTCGATTAAATGTCGTTCCTCAGAAGTCCATAAAATTTTCTCTAAGTTTATTAAGAATGTCTATTGGCATATCTGGTTTTGTGCAATCTTGACCATAACTGTGGTCCTGTTTTGGTTTTTCTAAAAACAAGGTACGTTTTTTTGGTTTCCTGTTTAGTTTATTTTTTAAATTTTTATTTATCATTTGGTTTTCTAGGCGTTTTATTTTGCCTTGAGGACTGTTTCCTTTATTAATAGATTTATATAGACGAGAAATTGTTTTCTTTTCATTAAAAGCTACAGCAGCGGCATGACATCTAGTTTGATAAGAATTTTTTAAAGAAAAATTTATTCTTTTGCCACCAACTAACTTAGCCACCACGCTATTATACCTTTCAGCCACGTTGCTGTCAACGTCATATAATAAACTACGAGCGTGTTCAGCAACACTTTGAATTACAAAACATATTTTTGCCACAAAGGGCTTAAAATGAAATCATTTGGTAGGTCCGTTTTGCCGATATTTTCACAAAATATGATCGGCACTTAGTGTGGTCCCCGAAGCCATGGAGGTGGCTAATTAATAAGTCGTCAAACAGAAGTTGAACATCTGAGTTGGATTTATGGTTTTTAATTGATTTGCAAATGGCAGATCTTGTTCGTAATATGGCTCTTTTTGTTATTAATTTTCGGTGCTTGTAATTTATTGCAGAGATTATTATGTGGTTCCGGCAATTTATTTTTTCAACAGTAATGTCAGAATACGGGCGTGCCTGTAATATTTTGGAGTAAGTACTAGCATCACCATCGGATATGAGTTTTCCGTAAATTAAATTATGCATTCTTATGGATTCTTTGAATCCTTCTACAATTATTTCACTCTCCATGTTTGCAGAAGGACCATTGTAATTTTTAAAACACTCGTGTTCTAACGGATCAACACTTGTTTTCTGCACGGGCACAGATAACGCAGTATTTATTTTTAATGCCTAAAAATAAAATTTCTCCAGTATATTTGCCTATTATGGCCGCTGCGCCCGAAAGAGCATTATAATTCTTTTTATAACTACGCTTGGACTAGCAACCATCAGCAATGCCGTCTATAATGGGGATTCCATCTTTGCTCACCCTGCCATTAGAAATTGCGAATTGTTTTTCTCTTTCTGCAGCGTGATTCATGGAATCTACTAAAACATCCTCCCATTTCCTACTGATAATTTCATGGTTCTCTAAATACGTTTTTTTAAATAACAACGGGAGGTTGATTGCTGCCATAAGTTCATCCAGCTGTGAATGACCCCCACCTATTGCAATAGTGCCTGCGACAGCGCACATATTAATATTTAGGTAGCTGTCACTGCAGTTGTCTCCATTTATGACGAACTTTTGATTACAACGCCGACATTTAAATGTAAATTTTGACTGTAGACCAATTAGGGTTTCACCTATAAGGTCAAGTTCTGTGAAGCCACATCCAAGTGGCCCATGGTTTGCAATGAGTTTTAATTCTAAAACAAAGTGGCTGACATCAATAATTCTTCTATTTATTATTTTTTCCTTCGTATCTGCTCCATTTTCATACGAAGTTTCAATCTGAAAAAAATATAGTGACTTTTGATATGTGCCCTAGTTAACTTAAATCTGTTATTCATTTTCAAATATAAATAAATGGAAGTCTAACTTCTTCTTTCTAACTTTTCATGGCGGCTGTACACGCTCGTCTCGTCGCTTCGCGTGCCTCTCGTCGCGTAGAGGTACGACACGAGAGCACACCATGTACACACTCGCTGTATCACTTGAACTCCGGATGCCCACTGCGATGGACGTAGAAGAAACTGTTGCTGTGTTTTGCCTTTGCTATTTTTATTATAATTTTTTACATATTTCCAATAAAAAGAAAATTAATAAGCCATGGTGGATGGTTTCTATTCACTGTAATAGAACCATGTAAGTTCCTATATTGTATTTGACAACATTGAACCATTTTTTTTTTTGGATAATTTTTATAATTATCTGAAAACGAACGCGTGTGTACAGGCGCACTCTCGTTTTCATCGCGAGACTCACGAGACCCTTTGTGTATGAGAAACTTACTTCTTCAATGTCTTCATTGGTTTCTTGAATGTCTTCGTTGGTTACTTCAGCATTCTCATTTTCCGTCAAGTTTTCTGTATAGTCCTTTCGTAAACTGCAAAAGAAAAATATTTTGCATAATAATAACTGAGTCCAGAAGGAATCGGTGCTTGAGTACCCAAAACTATTTCACCTTAATTTTTTGCCATGTCGAAACTTGGTGCCATATTGTTTAAACCGATTTTTTTTCAATTGCAAGTAATTGTTATTTTCTAATGGGATACATTTTTTTAATACTTTTGATGAAGTGGCAAATAAATAACGTCGTACGACATTTAAAGAAAAAGTAAATATTTTCGGGGTTATGAATTTTTAAAAGTTTGAAAAATCCCGATTCGGATATTTTTGACCCATTAAAAATATATAAAGAAAAAGTATAAAACATAGAAAATATTTCTTTATACTTGTTGATGAAATACGAATAAAAAGGTATTATGATTGTTTATGACAAAGTTATTCGGTTTTCTCGAACTTGGAACCAAATTCGGTTACTTTTGGCTGATTAAAATGTTGTTTTGACAGTGGTAGAGCCACGCGGCAGCTTTTGCTGTCGCAAGGATGGGCTGGCTCCAACCGGGGTGGTACCACGACCTGACAGAATACCAGCGTGAAGTAGAGGTTTATCTCTGCGTTTCGTTCGGTGAGTGCCGGTGGCCGGAGGCCCTTTTTACTGGAAAAGAGGCATTCCACCTTAGTCCTCACGGGTGACAACGCATCTGTATTTTGATTCGCAAACGAGGATAGATGTAGATGTCTATGGGCCATAGCTACCACTTACCATCAGGTGGACTGTGAGCTCGTTTGTCACCCTATCCTATAAAAAAAATTTAAAAATAAAATGTATAAAAAAAATGTTTTTTTTTATATCAACCATACGAAGAGAAACGCATAAAAAATATAGGTGGAATAGTTTTCGGTACTCATTCACTGATTCCTCCTGAATTATTTTAGGTTCGAGTGATTAGTAATGAAATAATTTGCTAATCATTCGTAAATAATCTATACTTGCCAGAAAAACTCAATAACTGGTTTTTACCCGACCCGGGATCGAACCCGACTTTTAGACTGCGACTTCAGTCTAGTGGTCGTAAACGCGACTAATAAATATTTACTAACTAAATGAAATGCTTTTTTATCTCATATACATGTGCTCGAAAGATAAAATAGGTTTTAGAGTACTAACTTGTTTTCACGACTATCTCAAGCTGACTGACACACAAGCGCTTTTGCTTTATAATGCTAGTACAAATTGGTGGAGGTGATTATCACAATTATTTTAAATAATAAGAAGAAAAAAGCCTATTCGCAAAATACTTTTACATTTCCAATTGTGCAAACATTCAATCGTAGGTAACGGTTATAAAAGCCATATCAATAGTTTGGTCCGGTTCGTTCAAAATATGTGATTGCAATCATCAATACTTTTATGCCATAGATTAGTAATCTATGTTTTATGCGGGTCAAATGATAAAGACATTCACGATTGACACATGCCTACTCCGCGTATCGCAGCGCAGTATCATAGCGCGGTTTTATGAAATGAAACTGACTCTATTCAGTTTCTTTACTAATGTGATAACATTTAGCGTGCTGAACAGTACCTAAATGTAATTTACCCTGTGAACATTACGTAACTGAGAAAAATATTATATCTAATACTTACTCATTATTGCTTATTTCCATCGGTTGCATATTAGGAATTTCTATTAGAGGAGGCTGTGCATCACTTTGGTTATCTTTTATCCTAAAAAAGATTATTTATTTATACATTAAATTTCAAATATTTACACACACAAAAATAAATTCATGACAAGCACTGAACTAAGTACCTAGGTACTGAATATTGTGTGTTTTCATATGTGTAGTTTGATTTGTACGAAGAATCAATTTCATTTGTCGATAAAATAATATTATATGAAAATGATGAGATGTTATCACTTTACTAACTACTGACATCTTAGACTAGTTTTTAGTAGATTTATAATAGGTTTTAGTAGGTATAATAGGTACATACCCGTTATCAACATAATTTTGTTGAGAATGTTCAGATGTAGTTGTTATTCAGTCATTCATATTTTGTCCTTTCCGACCCCAGCTATAAATAAATAAATAGATTTATAAATATATTGCTACTTTTGTATACGCAATAATTAAAACTATATGACTCGTTGGTCTAGTGGTTGTAGTAGTGCGACTGCTAATCATGATGTCCCGGGTTCGAATCCGAGTCGGACCAAAAAAAATCAGTTATTGAGTTTTTCCGTCAAGAAATTCTTAGTAGCAGCCCGGAGTCAGGAAGGGGGCGGTGTCTCACCCCCGTGCCTCGGAAAGCATGTAAATCCGTTGGTCCTGCGCCTGATCTCTGTCCGGTTGTGTCGGTTTACCGTCCCATCGGACTTTGAGAGTGAGGGAATAGAACATGCACCTGTGCTTGCGCATACACTTGGGCACTATAATCCTCTCCTGCGCCGATGGCTAGTCTCCATTTAGACTGGCCGCCGTGACCGAAATTCGGTCTAGAGGACGTTATAATTAAAAATATACGATAATTAACTAATAATTTCACTATTATTGAGAATATAATTACGCCAGCTTACCGAATTTCGCACAATTTTGCTGCCTGTGCACGTGTTTGTCGCAAAACTTTCTTGTATTTCTTCGATCTATATTTGCCGTTATCTCAATCTCTTTATTTATTTGTTGTTTAATATTTTCTATACTTTTTTTGTTTCGTTTTTTAATTGCCTCTTCAATAAATGAAGGATTTCTTATACCTAGTCAGGTCATAAGTATTGTCACACAGTAAAAACTTTTCTTTTAGAATGCTGGCCACAAAAAAGTTTATTGAATTCGAATTTTGAATTGTTCATGATAATAAAACTGTATACTTTTTAGAATTTTACTCATTTTTAAATATGGAGTGGACGCTTAAATAAGACCGTGTTGCAGTTATTGCGTTGCATCGTTGCGGTTACGCGCCTATTCAAATTTTTGACATACTGACAAATTTGAATATAACCAAAAGATTCGTTTATCGTACCATCAAAAGATACAATGAAGACTCTAGTGTAGATGACAGGTCAAGAAGTGGTCGCCCTCAGTCTGTTAGGACTCCAGCAGTGATAAAAGCTGTGAAGGCGTGAATTCAAAGAAATCCCAAACGTAAGCAGAAACTGTTGGCCCTTCAGATGGGGTTAAGCAGAACCACGGTGAAAAAGGTGTTAAATGAAGACTTAGGGCTTCCGGCATATCGAAGAAAAATAGGACATCGTTTGAATGCTCGTCTAATGGACCTGAGACTGAAGAGATGCCGCGTTTTGTTGAAGCGGTACGCGGGAAAAAATATCGGGAAATTCTTTTTTCGGATGAAAAAATTTTTACCGTAGAAGAGAGCTACAACAAACAAAATGATAAGGTGTACGCACACATTAGTGAAGAAGCGAGCAACCGTATCCCGCGTGTCCAACGAGGTCATTTTCCATCCTCGCTCATGGTATGGTTGGGAGTTTCTTATTGGGGCTTAACAGAGGTACATTTTTGTGATAAAGGTGTAAAAACGAATGCAGTTGTGTATCAAAATACAGTCCTGACGAACCTTGTGGAACCTGTTTCTCATACCATGTTCAATAACAGGCACTGGGTATTCCAACAAGATTCGGCGCCAGCTCATAGAGCAAAGAGCACACAAGACTGGCTGGCGGCGCGTGAAATCGACTTCATCCGGCACGAAGACTGGCCCTCCTCCAGTCCAGATTTAAACACTTGGAGGAAAAGGCGTGCTCAAAGTCTCATCCCAATTTGGAGTCACTCAAGACAGACATTCTTGATTAAGGCATTCGCCGATATTGACATGGACCTCGTTCGTGCTGCGATAGACGACTGGCCGCGTAGATTGAAGGCCTGTATTCAAAATCACGGAGGTCATTTTGAATAAACTTTAGTGTCATAAGAATCTATGTTTTGTTAAGTTCATTTTGGTATATAAATGGTTACATAATGAATATAAACTTATTTCAATTATTTTATATTAAACGTGACAGAATTTATGACCTGACTAGGTATTCATTCCTCGAGGGTAGCGGGGGTCGACTAATTCTGGTAATACACAGTCCACATAAAATGATGTAAGCTTTTCTTCCATCTTCTCCTTCCAGAACTTATCATCTCTATCGATGAATACCGTTTTTAGCGGAGCATTTCATTTAGTTAGTAAATATTTATTAGTCGCGTTTACGACCACTAGACTGAAGTCGCAGTCTAAAAGTCGGGTTCGATCCCGGGTCGGGTAAAAACCAGTTATTGAGTATTTCTGGCAAGTATAGATTATTTACGAATGATTAGCAAATTATTTCATTACTAATCACTCGAACCTAAAATAATTCAGGAGGAATCAGTGAATGAGTACCGAAAACTATTCCACCTATATTTTTTATGCGTTTCTCTTCCTATGGTTGATATAAAAAAAAACATTTTTTATACATTTTATTTTTAATTTTTTTTATAGGATAGGGTGACAAACGAGCACACAGTCCACCTGATGGTAAGTAGTAGCTGTAACCCATAGACATCTACATTTATCCTCAATAAAGCATCAAAATACAGATGCGTCGTCACCCGTCAGGGCTAAGATGGAATGCCTCTGTTCCAGTAAAATGGGTCTCCGGTTCTCTACACTTACCATACGAAACACAGCAATGTAAAGCTGCCATTTTACGCTGGTATTCTATGAGAACGTGGTCCTTCCCCGGTCGAGCCGACCCATTAGTGCTACAACTATACTACTAATATAGCTGCAGCATGGCTCTACCACGTATATCTTAGTGGGTATAGTAATTAGGTAAAAAGTATCTAAGTAGGTATTAATATAGGTACCTACGCAGTATAACTAATAACAATAGGTACCTATGTATTATGATTAGATAAAAGGTACTTATCTAAATAGTTATCTACTTTTACTAAGTAGGTACTAATACCTACCCAGGCATCATGTAATTATAAGTTATAATTTATAACTGAAAAACCCCTACAACCCTTATACTTCTTGTTGATTTTTTATATTACTTTTATTATACCCCTTATGTATAAATAAATATAGTTACGTAAGTATAAATAAAATTGAATAAAAATAAAAACAAACATGTTTTTTTTTTCATTTTCATCAATCATTGGGGTGAGGGTATTATCAGCCAGCATAAATAAGCAGACTATGTTACAAGGTGCTCAGTTCAAAAATTAGGTAGGTATGCTACTTTTCAATACGTGACACGTAAAAAATAACAATAATCAAAAAACACATCTGCGAGACATCTAAATATAATATATCTACCTACCTACCTATTCACCTATAGTGCGTAGGTATCTTTACTCACTATTTTCAACGCTTCATTTTCTCATATCAGATAGGTACCTTCCCGGGCGTTCGAAATGAATGGTTTCATTTTTATTAATTAGATAAAATATAAGAATACATAATTCTAATATAATGCAACTAACATAACAAATAAAAAAATTAAAATTCATTTATCATTGTCCGCCGTGTCTATTTCCATAAAATTGTTTATTGATGTTGAAAAAATAATACTACGTTCGTACAGTAGATGGCGTCTTGCATATTTCTTACGCAATATATTGTAGCGAGCCGACGCGGCGACCAAATGCTCAAGGTCGTTCGCATGGAGTAGCCCCTTAAGGTACCCGTACAATATGTTTGGTGATTTAATAGTTTGACAGCTAAATCATATGAGTTATATTAATTGTCCATATAGATACTGTGTCCCGAGTCCAATTTCTCTTCAAATAGCTTCAAAACTATTTTTTGAGTGTGCACTACTCTAGACGTATTATCGCCTGCACCACCGTATATTTGAAATTTGAGTACTGTGCCATCTGGATCTGCAAGTACGTATAACTTCACTCCATACTTATGGTACTTAATTTAAATGTATTTCCTACACTACTACTGGAGACGTCCACGCCATAACATCATCGTTTCATCCAGAGGAATCTGTTTGCCTGGGTAATAAATATCATTCATTGGATTGTTAAAATGATCTACTATCGGAAGAATTTTGGCCGATCGATCTTCTTCATTTGTTTCAGATGAAAAATGGAGGCAACGCAATATTAACATAAAACGCTTAGGAGCCATATATTGTGCAAAACAAGGAATATTAAATAGCTAATGCTTTTTCCAGTAATCGCTGAGTCGATTTAGCCGGATTGTACCTGTGTGAAGAACTAACCTAAGAAATGTTGATAATTCAGCTCGTGTTATGTCTTTCCAGGATGTTATTCGCAAGTGTTCTTTAACACCAGGTGTATTATGTACTCGAATGGCATTAGCGTTGGTTTCATGCACTATTAAATCTAGAATATTTTCGTCTACTAGTAACTGGAATGCCCCAAATGGAACAGATATAGCTGGAACTAATAATTCCTGGGTTTTGGTGAAATATATACTTTTCATTGTCCCTTGTGTACTCCAAAAAGATGTAGCTCCTTTCTCAGATGGTTAGTTATCTAGCCTTTCAAGTCTAGTTTGTGAAGTTCCGACTGAAGCTGGCGACCTTAGCGGCAAGTTTTCGATATCTTCACTGGGAATATTGATCGATAAGGCATCAGATATTAGCATAGATACTGATGGTGTAATAGAATTATTTAATAAATTATTCGGTATATTAGATAGCTCACCAAAATCTTGAATGATAGATGGCGAGGTTGCCATGTGCTGATCTGGAGACATTGGACTGTTAAATGTCTCCTCAGGTTTTGAAATCTTCTGAGGACTTGATGACTCAAATCTGTCCATACGTTTGAGATCGATACGACGCCTAGAATCAAAAATACAACTATCGTCGCTAACCTCCTCTTCACCTTCATCACCACATTGAGAGAATTCAGCTTCCACACTTGATCACTCAAAGTCATCCATACTACTGTTGGCACTATAAATACAGCCTCGTTTAGCCTGAGAACGCGAGGTAATACTCTACCAGAGCGTTTAGAAGAACCTGGCTTGTCAGTCATTTTACTATAAAAAAGTGAATTTTTAAACGACTGTATTTTACATAATAATAGTGCGAACCCTAATCCAACACTTGATTTTAAAATATAGTTTCTTTACGCGTATGGCCACGAGCGTCACCTAAAGTTATCGCAACGGCCGGAGCGGTACTGATGCATAGAAAAAAATTCTGAGTGTAGTGGAACACTCTGTTGGAACGAAGTTCCTTGCGTAGTACGAGTATATTATTATTGATAAACGTAGGTGTTATATTATTGATTAACAAATACAAATAAATGAATATATAGCATCTATTAAAATGAAGAGTCATTTGAAATAATACAATATTTCTTTCAATGCAAGATAAGAAAAAGTGCGAGGTAGATGGATATTATTCCATCTCACTTCCTTATTTCGCCGCCAAGGCCGTCTACACTAGTGGGGGTAATGACGAAAAATTCTTACACTTTTTGTCGCCTAGCTCCCATCCGCCAAACCCTTACCGTCCAATAAGTAACTTCGTTCTAAAAACACAGTCGCAAACCACAGCGCCGTGTGCTTGGCACCCCGCTCTTCCATGGCGCCGCGTACTCAGCCATATACATCTCCACGGTGCCGTGTAGTTGGCATTAAATGTGTTAAGTAACGATTTGTATTCTATAGTTAAGTAATTGCTCCAACTTAGAACTGTCGGCGACGAGGTTCGCCACCCGTCACGTCCTGTCTCCCGGAGGGGCGAAAAGTGGATTGCGGAGGCCCGTCTGGCTACGCTGAATGTATGTGGAGCAATGAATGATAAGATGGATGAAGTATGCGAAATGATGAATGATAGAGGAATAGATGTGTTATGTGTAAACGAGACGAAACGAAAGGGAAGAGATGTCACTGCACATGGCATGTATACCGCTTACTGGTCTGGAGTAGACGAGACCGAGCGGGCATGCCAGGGAGTCGGTGTCATCCTTTCAGAAAGAATGGGTCAATGTGTGAAAGAGTATGAATGTGTTAGCCCAAGGCTGCTGTGGATACGAATGAAAGTGGGCTTAAATAAGTTGTTTGTGCTAGGGGTGTACGCCCCAGATATGTCTAAGCCCACTTATATCCGAGAGCAGTTTTGGGACATGGTAAGGCTGGTGTTGATGAAATGTAAGGAAAATGAAAATATTATTATGTTAGGAGATTTTAATGGAAGGGTGGGGCTGAAGAGGTCTGGTTATGAAAGGATATTAGGAACGTTTGGCGATGAAAGAATAAATGAGAATGGTGAAGACCTCCTCACCGTATGTGTGGAAAAGAATCTTTTTGTGGCGAACACTTTCTTTCGCCATAAGAGGATTCACATGTAAACATGGGAAAGAGGGGATGATAGAAGCATGATAGATTTTATAATTGTGGATGAAAGAATGAGGAGCGCAGTGGTAGATACAAGGGTTTACCGGGGGTCCAACGTAGGGACGGATCATTACTTGGTTTTATGCCGAATTAATGGTCTATTCAAACGTTGGCGGCATCGGACATCGGTGTCTACCACTGCGTTACAGCGTATAAGAATAGAGAGGTTACAAGATGAAGGTGTGAAAGAGAAGTATAAATGCAGACTGAGGGAAAATATAAGTGGGTTGAATGAATTATGTATGAATGGTTTAGAATTGAAGAATGTATGGAATAATATTAAGAGAGTTCTGGTGGATGCAGCCACCGAAGTATGCGGTGTAAGTAAGAGAACGAATGAAAGGAAAAGTAATACGTTGTGGTGGGATGATGAGGTACGGATGGAAGTTGAAGCAAAGAAGAGAGCATGGCTAGATTTACTAGCAACTAAAGCTAGTAATTCTGGCGGTATGAATGATGAGATTGAAAGAAAAAAGGCAAACTTTAGACGTATAAATAAGAGAGTAAAAGAAGTTGTTGAAAGGAAAAAGCAAGAAAGGATAGATAAAAATGATAGAAGGATATCTGATAACTTCCAGGAAAATATTAAAATGTTCTGGAAGCTCGTAAGAACTGCCAGGGGAATTTCAAAACAGCCTAGAATGAATGCTATACGAGACGAGAATGGCTGCATGCTGAATGATGAAGTTTCGAATTTAAAGAGATGGAAGGAATACTTTGAAAGCGTGTTTAAGAGTGAAGAGTCGTCTGAAATAAGTGAAATAGAAATTCCGGAAGAAGTGGAGAGAGGTAGGGAGATATGTGTAGATGAAATAATGAAAGCAATGAAAAGTATGAAAGCAGGTAAGGCAGCCGGATATGATAGAGTATCACTCGAAATGCTAAGGGCTGGTGAGGGTGTGGTTGCGGGCCTGCTGCACACCTTGTTTAATTTATGTTGGGAACTGAAACGGGTACCGGAAGACTGGTGCAAAGCCGTTATAGTCCCAATATATAAGGGAAAGGGGTCGCAGCAGGACTGTAAAAACTACCGTGGTATCATCAGCTTGCTTAGCATTGTGGGTAAACTGTATGCTAAGGTGTTAATTGAAAGAGTTATGGAAGAAACTGATGGAAAAATTTGGGATGTGCAAGCTGGATTTAGAAAGGGGATGGGGTGTACGGATCAACTCTTTTCCATGCGCATGATAGCGGAGAAGTTTTTGGCTAAAAACCAGAAAGTTTTTTGTGCGTTCTTGGACTTGGAAAAGGCTTATGACAGAGTGGACAGGAACGTGTTATGGCAAACACTGAACTCATTTGGGTTGAGCGCTGGCTTGATACAGGCATTAAAGTCTCTTTATAGGGACTCTAGTGCTTGTATCAGGATCAACGGGGTCTACTCGGACTGGTTTGGCATTCATAAAGGTGTCAGACAGGGATGTGTGGCTTCCCCGTGGCTGTTTAACCTATTTATGGACAGTTGTTTGCAAACTTTGAAAGTTGAAGAATGTGGGTTGAGAATGGGTGAGTCAACCGTCAAATGCCTTTTGTACGCCGATGATCAAGTCATATTTGCATCGTCGGCGGCCGAGTTGCAAATGATGGTTACTTTAATGAATTGTTCATTGAAAGAAAGGGGTATGAAAGTGAACGCAAGTAAGACGAAAGTGATGGTTTTTGAAAGAGAAGAAAGTAAAACTTTATGTAAAATAAGAATAGAAGGGGAGTTGATTGAGCAAGTGGATGAGTTTGTATATTTGGGATGTTTATTTAGCAGGGATGGTAGATATGATAAGGATATAGAACGACGAGTGAACGCAGGAAATAGAGTGAATGGGGCTCTATACGCTATTGTGAGGAGTCAGAATGTGTCAACTAAGGCACGTATGGCAATTCATAATGCTGTGTTAGTACCCACTTTAATGTATGGTAGTGAAAGTTGGGTCTGGCAGAAGAAGCATGAGAGTAGAATAAATGCTGTAGAAATGCGTTCCTTAAGGAGTATGCTAGGGCTGAATCTGAATGACAGGGTGAGAAATAGTGTAATAAGAGAAAAGTGTGGTTTGCAAGATGACGTTGTGACAAGGATTAAGAAAGGAATGCTTCGGTGGTTTGGTCACGTAGAAAGAATGAACGAGGAAAGAGTGACAAAGCAAATTTATGTTGCAGAAGTGAACGGCAGGGTCGGGAAGGGACGCCCTAGACGAAGGTTTATCGACCAGATCGGCGATACATTGAAAATGGGCCAGATTAGGAGTACCCTTAACCGACGAGCGTGTATGCGTAGATATATGGATGTGAAAGAGGCGAGAGTGGTGTGTCAGGATCGCGCCAAATGGAAGTCCGTAGTCTCTGCCTACCCCTCTGGGTGACAGGCGTGAATGTTTATGTTATATGTTAGAACCGTCAAAAGTTAGAACTCTCAGCCAAGTATTAGCCACAATTTCCTTTACTTAGGGGGTGTTCAAGTATTACGTAACGTAATTTTTGAAGATTTTTGACCCTCCCACCCTATGTAACGCGCTGTAACGTTTATCTGGACCCTCCTTCCCTCTCCCTAAAAGTTACGTAACACCCAAATGACCATTTTTATCTAAAAGTCAAAATTATGTTGCGCAAATTACCGGAAAGTCACTAAAATAACTTTGTTATTGTTTTAATCGCGTTTGCGGTATCTACACACACACACACACACACACACACACACACACGCGCGAGCGCGCGCACGCGCACGCGCACACGCACACGCACACACACACACACACACACACACACACACACACACACACACACACACACACACATCTGTACAAAAGTCGTGTCTGTAATTCTAAAATTTTCTGGAAAAACAAATCCAGGAGACTAAATTAAGGGCACTGATGCCAAATTAGTGGTTTTTAGAATTTGTGTCTGTCTGTGTATTACCGATTCACACAAAAACTACTGGACAGATTTCCATGAAATTTTGTGTTAGGTACCCGGGGCAACTTATATGCTACTTTTTATCCGATTACGGATCATCCAAAAAGAGGGTTAAGTATTTTCCTTCTTGAAGATGTTAATTTCTATTTTATATTATTGATTATTGATGTTTTTATTTAAAATAAATAACATATTTATAAATAAAGTCTAGAATGAGTTTTAACCGTTGCGTTATAATTTTAACTACGTTCACAATCTAACTTTCACTTTATCAAAACAGTGCCATCTAACGTGAAATTCAAAAAGTACTAACATTTTATATAGAATAAAATAAAATACATAACTTACATTTATATTTTTAATAATTTAATTCATAATTATTAGAAAATCCTAACGTTCATTTTTCAGTTCTTTCCTTATTTCATTTTAGTAGGAATTAATAAAGTTTATAGCAACTAATTACTACTTAAAAAGTAGACAATAGTGACATATATCGAAAGTAGTGTTGCCCAAAATCGGTCTTGGTCTTGCAGTCTTGGTCATGTTCTTGCATTTTTGCAAGACCAAGACCAAGAATAAGACCGCCTATTT